>JAYKKI010000007.1:27070000-28519375 GCA_039881145.1 Druceiella hillmani | reverse complement strand
TTACAATAATTGATTTCATCGAATTGCGACAATAAGAATAAAAAAAACTGTACTATATACGAGACACTGTATTAACAGCAACTCTTACACTCGGCCTGAGCTCTCTGCCGTACAGCGTGCGGAGTCGATTACGCGCTGAGCCGGCGACCCGCGACCATTACGTATCCATGAATCACGTTTTTCATTATTTCTCCACCAAAACGAGAGCAATTTTGTTGCGAAGCTGAATTACTTTAATACGTTATTTATATGATGACTGTTAGGCGTGAGTATGTATATAGGACCGCCTTAAGAAGTCTGTAAAGGCCATGATTGAGGTCGTGTGCGTATGGTGAAAACGATTTGATAGCTTATTAACTAGGCCGTTACTATGATGTAGTGTCATAGCGGTGCGTATCGCAGCAGCTGGCAACGCCGCTAATGTTTTAGTATTATTTTTTTTTCTTTTATATTGGTACTCTCTTAGATTAAAAGCAGCTTGCGTGTGCAAATTTTTGTTTGGATTTGGATTATTTTGTGTTTTTATCATTTCATATTATTTCGTTTCGTACTATCTTATTCGCTTACCACAAAAACGGACTTCCCATAATTTAGTTTTAATCTATTTTATAGTACTTTATTTAACATTTAAATAAGACTAGAGAGAATGAGAAACTCTTTGCCGGTCCCTGAAATGACAAACTGACAGAGTTTATTAAGTTAATACTTTCACGAACAGCAGTAATTTTTCTTTTTATCATGTAATAGGATTTTATTTTTTGTCACGTATTAATGAAGTAAATATTCAAGAAATAATCATATAAGTATATTTGAATTGTTGGGATCCAATTAACTGTAGTAATAATTCCACATGAAATATTTAAACATATTTTTTCATATTATCCTTAGTTTCATTTTGTAATTTGCAATCTACATATAAAACATTTCCGAGTGTCGTAATAAACTATTTTCTTTTTTATGACGTTTAGATTGGATGTGTATTCTTTTATCAATTATTTATTAAAATATTCACTTTTCCATTAATTATTTTATTTATAATGAGTTCATTATCATTTCATCTGCATGTACATTATGTCTTCTCCAAAATTTCATTGTATTTAAAATGATGCTAGTTTGAATAATTTCGAATAATATATAATGTGTATTCATTCAATATTGTTTTTAAATCCTCATCCGTATTTCCGTATTTTTGTATTTTCTATGTCAATTAAAAACTTTTTCAAATTCCTAGTTACTATTATTTGTTGTATAGTATTGGTTCCAGCAGTTAATTTGTAGTTAATAATGTTTTTGTTAACCTTTTGCTATTCAAACTAAACGCTAAAAGGCAATGTATATTTGATTAAAATTTATTTCTGCAACTCTGAATTTACGTAAAACTGAGGGTAATTCAAAGCTGTTTCAGCTGTTTGATAATGCTTACTATTTCCATGAAATAGGCAAAATGGTATGATACTCTCAAATAATGTCAGCTAATAATATTTGAAATATAAATTCACTCAGCACGTGTACTTAATAATAACGTGCGTGTTGTGTGTTTTAATGATAAATTCCTTTAAAATTAGCTAATTGCTTAATGCGTAATATAATAATTATTATTTACAGTTTTTTGTTTGGTGCTTTCACGTCAGTGTGGATATACATTATACATTTACGAAAACAGTAACAAACATCCTTTATCATTGTAAATGAAAGCCATTTTTTGTTTAGCCTCCTAAAAGTCGTTTCTTTATAAAATTGATGTCCTTTGTTTTATGTTTTAAAGAATAAATTTAAGTAAATATACATCCATATACCTATATATATATATATATATATATATATATATATATATATATATATATATATATATATATATATATATATATAAATATATAACCCACAACTATACTTATATATAAGCCACAACTATAGCTATATTTGACCCACAACTATAGGTAGTGTGTTTCACAAACCAGCAAGTATATACGTTACTGTTAAATAGAGATGGGGGCTACGATCAAGAGGAATTTATTATATATCTGACAGGTTTTTCGATCGATTATATTTCGATTTCCAAATATAATATTGTTGGGTCTTACACGGACACTGCTAATATTCGTATAAGATGATACCAAAGCTTTTCCTTCATTTCGTTTACTTACCAAACTTCCTTCCGCCCATTCTCTTTTCAATACATTTGAGGTAATATTGTCCGATAGCTCTTCTCACTCCAATGTATTAATTATTATCATTTTTTTAATAGAGATTTCTGAATTCAAGCTAAGCCATTTAAGTAATTTATCTAAGTTATCTAAGTAAATTTTTCAGTAAAATAAAAATTCATTTAAGTAAAATAAACATTTATTTATCTAAAATAAATTAAACCAATTATCTAATTCAATTAAGTAAAATATCTAAATTACAACAGAATTTCAATTTACACAGTTGAGCAATAATTGTATAATGTGTTACGTGATTTCTTTATAAATTTGTAAAATGTACATTTGTAGTAGACATAAAGTTGGAATATTTGGAGTGAATAATTTCTTGCTACCATATATTTTACTATAAATTTAATATCATTCAAATCCTTACTTTCACCTAAAAATGAAACGCGATTAAAGTACAAAACATGCTTGGGCTGACATGAAGACGTCTTCTCTTAGGAAAACGGAATTTTCTCATGGAATTTAGAACATTAAGTTAGAATATGATGTTACTAGGTTAGGATCATTTCCTTTGGGAAATAAAATTTGAAAAGCAACCGAAAAA
Source organism: Druceiella hillmani (assembly GCA_039881145.1). Taxonomy (NCBI): domain Eukaryota; kingdom Metazoa; phylum Arthropoda; class Insecta; order Lepidoptera; family Hepialidae; genus Druceiella; species Druceiella hillmani. Next base: position 28,516,621 of record JAYKKI010000007.1, on the reverse strand, counting down.
TTAGGACTTGAAAAACAACCGAAAAATAGATTGGTTGAGATATTTTGAATATTTTTGAAACAAAAATTGTTACAAAAAACAATTGTTGTTAGGTGATGATATTGAAATTTAACTTTTCGACCTGTCGGTATATGGCAAACAGTAAACACCAAAGGGGTTTAACCTTCCGTAATTTTCAAGTATGAAAAGGAAAAACTAAAATATTGACGGAGAGCCGAATTATCTTTTCATTTTGTGGGCCGGTTCCCATTGTTTGCTATTATAAGTGCTCAGCTTTACAGGGGTAACGATTTGAGAAGAATTTCCGGAGTTAATATGTGAATATTAATAAACAACAAACAATACTTACTTTCATAAGCGACGGAAACAGCGTAAACTTAATTATCAAGATGGATATTTTAAGACGAAATTAATCACATAATTTTGAAGTTTTTGAAATGTGCTAATATTTAGCACATTTCTCTTCAAAAATTTCAATATTTTTTTTTGTGCAAAAACACCATGGTTTGTGAGATGGAAATCAATAATAATAATAAAAACTACTGTAGATATTTAGAAGATATTTAAATATTTAATTTTAATTGGGTCAGTCCCTTAATTCAGGCGTTAACTTGCTAGACACACGCATTCACATACGCACACACATGGGCACGTACACACAAATGCACATATGCGCACAGGCATACGTGAATAGGTATACACTTATTTTTGCGTAATTTTTTTTAATTTTATATTCTTTAAACTTTTTAGGATTTCCTACCTCAAAAGGGAAAAGGAAATCTTTATAAGATTATTGAATGGTTGTCCATCGGTCTGTAACAGCCATTTTTCTCAAAAACCGCTTGACGAACTTGACGCTGGAAAATTTAAATGCGGTATGGTATTAAAAGATCTTAACCCACATATATCCCATATAAAGGTCACGCCAAAAAATATTTCTTTATTATGATCTTAGATAAAATATAATAAGCGATACACTATAAATATGCAGAAAGTTTACCTTCCGCCTCATTTCTGAAACCACACAATTTAATGTTATGAAAGAATAAAAATAATCTATTTCTATGTAGGTAATAAAATAATTTTTTTCTTTTAGTCTTAGACCGTTTAAAAGGACTGTTTTCATTTTTACGATTTTGATATAAGCCTCAGGAAATTTATGTTTGGCAACAATATGGCTTCGTATTATCTTAATTTTATGTATGTACGAATATAATGACATTGAACGGTCATTCCGTAGATAGACATATATACATACTCTGTTTTATGAAATTACGTGAAGTTATGTGCTCCATTATAGATATTCGGAATGTGTAGCAACATTTAGTTTTTATAATTTAATTTATACAAAGCAATTGTCATTAGTATAATTGTTTAAATAAAGAAGAGAGAAGGACTACTGCCATTATTTTAAAAAAGGAACGGAAGTTTGTATCACGTGTAAATTAACGAAATATGAAATTTAAATTCTTAAATGTTGGATATATGATCGTGCTGAATCTGCTGAGAAATATTAGACGTAGAAGTCGCCATTCGATGAATAGCAAATTCATGACAAAAATTTAAAAAAAACTTAAACATTAGTGATGCTTGTTCAAATTCTGCGCCATTAATTACTTTTGTGATAATTCATTTATATAAACTTATAGCTAAAATTTCGAAGTATTGATTTGAAAATTTTAGGCAGAGCAAATTAAGTAGCCGAAGTTTTCTAATGTGAAATATCTGACGCAGCGTTTATACGTTCGAGTTAATACGTTCAGATGGTACATCGCGATATGCTATTCGATCAGTTTGGCATCTTGTCAGCTCCATGCGACTTAATTCGGCCAGCTTCTCGTCTTGTCGATTTTTCCGACTTAATTCGACTAGCTTCGTGCCTTTTCGGCTAACAGTATTAAACAATTAATTGTATATATTCTCAATAGATTTTTAAGAAACATATCCGTGATAAAATATTTCATAACAATCAAATAATAAAATTAAATTTATATTTTATTCTTAACAACTACATGAATAATCATTTTTTGGTTTTGAATTTGATAAAAATAAAAACAATTTAATGTAAAAAAAATTATATGTTTCAAATCAAGTAGGCGTTCCATGATGGCACACAATATTTTTTCTTAATATCTTATATAGTGCTCCGTCTCTAGTAAAAAATTAGTCATAAGACCCTTGAAAATAGTTTTTTTTCATAAATTTAGGTATTACGTTTTTATATATGTACGGAGAAATGTGCAAAGAAAATAAGTTACCTTTCCATCATTTCCAAAACTATTCTATCTAAATTCATGAAAAAATAAAGGTTTTGAACTACACGCAAAAGTGTAGGAAAACTATAACTGTAATTCTAGATGTCATAATTTTTTAAATATTCCCTTTGTTTTTTGCACCTCTAATTTCTATCATATATTCGTATGACAATTAAAGAGGTGGTAAATTAAGGTTTTAAAGAACATTTTTTCCAATTTTATACAACATGACACTTGAAAAGGTTTGTTAGAAGAAATACAATTTTTTCTCATAATTTTAAATTGCGTATTTAAAATTATATTATAAGAAATATACAAAAATATCAAATTTCACCCCCTTATTTTTGAAACTGAAGAGCCAACATTACAAAGAAAACAGAGTTACTAAAGTCTGATAGGAAGATGAAAGAAAAACTATAGCAATTATCTCAGATCTTATAATTTTTTAGTTATTTACTACGTTTTTACGTCTATTAAAGTTTTAATATATAATACGTTAAAATATATTTACGTTATGAAAAATTAATATTTGGACGTATATTAATAAAAATATTATGTAAGTCCAAATATTTACAAATGCCGAAATATGTACGGAACCTTCGTAGTGCGGATATCACCCGTGATTGAGAGGTTTATTAACCCAAGAATTGCTTTCATAAAATAAATAACTAATAAACAAACTCGTTTCTGTAGTCTAGCTTTAATTTTTTTATGACTGTTGCACCACATTTACCACTGTTTATTCATAGACCTTTCTCTACGATATGTCCCTAATTATACATACGGCATCGCCTCACTGTCTGCTATAATTGCATTATATTTATTTCTATGTAACTAACAAATCATTATCTACTAGCAGATTTTTTTATTTATTTATAAAACTGATGGCTTTATTATGGGATAAATTTACAGGATTAATGATGGTGAAATGAGTGACGTTTTGTATAATTCAAATATTGCTGTAATCGACTATTTTCCCACTAAAAAGGGTATTATCGGTTTTGATCAAAATAATTTTTAAAATCAAAGCATCATAGTTCAGACATCAGTTAAATTAATGACTGTAGATCGCTTTGGTTGCAAACTGATTAAATAGTTATCCGAGTTGGTAACCGATAATCTTATCGAGCTAATCCACGATATTTATATCAAATTGTTTTACCATTTACAACAAGACGCGTTAGTTAATAATTTTAATTCGTTGTTTTTAATACTATTATTCTTAAGTCAAGTTCACATTGAAGTAGTGCCAGCCAAAGTAACCTCATCCTAATAATATACTTAATTAAGATCTGCTTCATCATCTTCGTCAAACCAGCTACATTGACAATACACTTTTTCCGAAAACTATCCAACCATTTGGAAGATTTTCCGGGTGAAATCTATTTTTGAAACTGGTTACAAATCTGATATGAGATATTACAGACGTCTTCTATAAGTCTGTAATATTTAAAGTAACTTTGTTAAAACATTTGAAAACATTTTGTATCACCGTGTCCGTTTCCAAGTTCAGTCCTAGTGACGGACTGTCAACACAGTTTGCAACCAAAGCGATCTACCGTCATTAAATTAACTGATTTCTTAAATATGATGTTTTGATTTTATAAAACGATCACAAGGATATCAAACGTATTGGCAACTCCTTGCCAATCATTATATAGTTGCAGATTTTATTTATTAAAATAGTTGTTGATTTACTTAGAGCATACATTTTTTTTATCAATTAATTTGATCATTTATTCATTTAATTCAACTAAATATTCAAATAAATATTAAATAGTGTAATGTGTGTATAGTTTTAGCCTACTAGTAATAATTTTGGGAAATTCCCCCATATGACATTCCAAAACAGTTCAATTTGTCTTTATGTGGAATGTAACTGCAGTTCATCGGCAAAAATAGTATAACATTAGGTATTCAAATGTATAGTTTATGATATGAATTAAAAAAATCTAGTTTCGTTCCATTCACTTGTATTTTTCCTTTTTTGGTTTTGTTTTAATTATGTTGTTGACTTATAAGTTTAAGTAATAGAAAGTTATTGATTTTAGCACACTTATATTAAACTTAAAAATTTAAAAAAATAAACAGTTATTTCCAAATGTTTTTCCTGAAATTGTTGAAAAATATGTTAATTTCAGATCGATAATATTAGCGCATAATGTGTTTATTGCTACATGTCCAGTAATTTAGAAAATATCAGTATAAATCCAACTGTTTTATTCCTGATGAACTTTCTTATTTTCCCTTCGGTTGTATCTATGGCATGTAATGTACAAACTAAATTAATTTTGCAAGTTAAGTCTTCGTTTTTATTTTTTTGTATTTTGGACATTTTGTGATATGTCTCTTTTATTTTATGGATAATGATTTGTATTTAAAATTTTTTGGAAGCATTTTATCACTCCCAAATAGCTATTTCTAGTAAAAACTCATATTATATGACACGAACATTTTCAATTTCAACGCTGTAAAATCATATAAATTAATATTATTTACGGATGTTTATTTAATTTTTTCCCCAAATCATCTAGCTGAAATATTCAATATACTCAAGGAAGCAGCAGTAAACTTTAGTTTTTAAGTCGCAACCTTGTTCCATCCTTTGTGCCCCCCGATGGTCTATAAAAATAATGTCTCTACGCCCATAACCAGCTTAAATATACGGCCTCGAAAGTCAAACTCGTTGAAATTATAAGTCATAAAAACGAAACACTAGGATCAGTCACGTAGACCGAATGGATATAATATTGCGCTCTATTTTTATAACGATTCGAAGATATGACAGTAGTTTTAAAATAGTACTGGTTAGAAATAACAATAAAATTTCTGCTGAAGCATTTCTTTGATACAATAATTTTTAATTAATATTAAAATTTTTCGATAAAAGTAGCTATAAATTTTATGTGATGTATTGATAATGTATACATTTTCCTTTACCAAAAAATTGCATGTGGTCATATCAAATAAATTTAAAAGCCGTTCGTTTGGGTTTATGTTGGAATAGGACAAGACAAATAGAAATTGCAATGTTAGATTAATTATTACTGTCAAAATGTAAAATGTGGTAAACATTTTAAAATTTTATACAAAGTGGATTTAATATTAAAGGAAAGTAATATTTTTCACTTATATTATTGGGCAGTTGTCTAATCTGTGTTCAACTCAGTGAATTCACCGTCTTTATTTTAATATTCCATAACCCTGACCATTTATCTAGTTACTTTAGACTTATGATGATTGATACCACAGAAAGTAATTGCAGCAAAATATTAGCCCTGATTTATATAATAATTTAAAATGTTAATTACTATCACGATGCTCTTATATTCAAGAGCCATAAATTATTTATGGAGTCTCAGTTTAGGTCGAAGCAAAACTAAGATAATTCTCAATTTATGAGTCGTTTCATTACAAGGCAATGCCTTTGTCATTTTACGTGGACAACAGATTATTATGAACTGTAGTTTGCGGAAATAATCTGGTGAAGATTAGAGTGGAGACCAGAGACGGACCATGGCAGATACATGTATTTGTATTGGAGAACGCAAGTGGAATTAGGAAAATGAGAGGTAACGTAATGATAATAGAATTATGGTAATTGTATGCACACAAATATTAATTTGAATATTTATTTTATATTTAGAAACATTTATATTTACTTAAGAGAACCTGCAACAGAAACAGTCGATGTGTTTTATCTAATATAATTTGGCATAAAAATATCTTACTAAACAAATGTACTTTTACTAGTAAGAACATTGGAATATAATAACAAAGCTATAGTTACACTTAAATAACCATTACACCAAGCTGTCATGTGTTATAAGTCCTTAATTTTTAATTAATGTAATAAATAATAAACCAACTATCAATCTTACGTATCACGAATGAAAAATTACAAATTTAACTCAAATTTCGACACTGGGTGCGTCAGGTTATGATATTGTAGTGTTAGGCAATTAAGTTTATAGAAAGGTGAGTTTTATAACGAAACAGTATGTGTTGTGATTTACGTTAGAAATTTTTTTTGAGAATCAAAATGGAAGAGTTTTTTTAAGTTATTTATCTACATGTACATATATCTGCACAAGCAACTTTAATTTGTGTGCTAGGTCGTAATATACTCGTATATTACAAATAAGATACATTAATTGAGTAGTTAATAGAAGCAGAAATATTCCATTTCCAATAAACAATTTATGGAGATAATATTCGTTTAATGATTTTGTGTATACTTTGTCTGGATTATTTTCCAAAATGGAAAATTATGTTATTCTATTTAATTATTTGATTTGAGCCCACAATTTTTTAATGAAAATGTTTCTTAATTTCAATATTTTCTCAGTAATACTTACACTGAAACTTTTCATTGTCAGAAACATATTATTATAAAAATATAATAGAAACATTAAACTTTTAGTATAATTGAGTTTAGTAATTGAGTTTAGTAGTATATTTCATGAAATAGAATTCTGCTGTTCGATATTAAATCTCTAATTAATTATTCGTCACATTCTCTCCTATGACTTCAATAATGCCATGCGGACCTTTGTGCGCTATGCCAAACGGTGCTTAATGCTTTGGTTAAGGTTGAGGTATGGTAACTCGAGAACAGGAGGACTAGCAATAAATTATAATTACCTTAGTTTATGCTCAGAAACCCATAGAAGCCGTCTTGCGATATTAACTTATTTAATTTAGCCTGTTCCCAATATAGCCACACGGCAACGAAATGCTTGGGCAAGTCCGAAATTTTGGAACATAGGAGAAATCTTGAAGCTTAAGTGTCGTCGCCTCATTCGTCGTGCTATTTCATTTATTGCTGTAAACAGTTACCACTCCGTTGCTATTTCAAATGCTTATGTTGGAAAACTTTACTTTTACGCGATTATTTGCAGCATTCGAATGCATTCGAAATACAATCTCATGTGTGTCATGTTGAGAGGCGTAAACTGTTTACAGCAACAAATGAAAATCCTACTAACAATTATGGAAAAAACGTAAAGAAAAAACGTAAGTTTTGAACGAGATAGGCACCACGCTTGTTCATTTTTTGCTATCAAAAACAATCTGTTATGCGTTACAATTAACTGTTCAAAATCACTTCTTTGTCGTACTTTGAGCTTTCTTTGATAGTGTCGTCTTTGATATAGAGAGTGATCCAGTGAGTTTCCATGAGTTAGAAAGCCAGAGAGTTTACGTGCGCTAAATTATGTGAGCGCGTAATAAATAGGGTTGCGCTATGAAAGGTAAGTGATAAACAATTGACGATGAGAAAGAAATTTAAAATAATTTTTAATATTTTTGTGAAATGTACGCAATAAAATGATATTTATCTATATCATGACATAGAAAATAAACTATTGGAAATTACTAACGTCCAGTAAGAAAAAGAAAAATTTATCAAGCTCTCGTATATATATATGCTTACCATAGACCTTCTAAGTATAATCTTATATAATCAATACTTTAAGAGCTTTTCGACTCGATTTATTCTTGGATTTTTCAAGTCTGTTTTTATTTATTGTCAGTCACTCGCTTTCTAATCGTGCCTTTCTAAGTGATCTCAATACGTTAAGAAATTCACTCAACATATTGATCAGTATTTGGGTATAAATCTTATTAAGGATTTAAATATCGTCAGATATAATTCCCTTTCTTAAAAAGCATATGCATATTGCCTCAGTCAAATACTGTAAGCTCTAATTAAGATTTAATACCGCAATTTTTTATAAAGTTATAAGTTTTTAATTATGGGTATAAATTTACAGAAAATTGTGAATCCAAATATTGAAATAAGATAAATTGCTATCCGCTTATCGGTAAAATAAGTTGAAAGAATTCGTAACTTTAGTTTTATAATTTTAGGTGTGCCACAACTTCAAGTTTCTGAGTTACAATTTTTTTTTACTTCTTTGCCGAAATAATATTTAAGATAAAATTTTTCTTTGCAACAGAAATAATTATAATATAATAGAAACTATATTTTCTTATTATTTATTTGACTAATTGACCTATTCGGATTAAAATCATTCACTACTTACGCCTTGACATGGCGCCAAAAAATTAACAGAGACTCAAAATATCCAAATTAGCTTATGAAATAATTTTTGGCGCCATTTTACAAAAAAAAACACGTAATTTTCTTCACAATCCACTTTACAAATTTTTATAACTCATCAGCATTTCGATTAAAAAATATGACATTGTTATATTTACGCATTGACCCTAAAAATGGACCCAAAAAGTGAATAAATATATAAAATGAAACCAAAAATTTAAGTTGCAATTTTTTAATGTAATTAAAAAATTACTAAAACTGAATAAAACTTGTCAAAAATGTCATCATGTTAAAAAGTTCAATAATTTTTTTTATTAAATTTGACTCTTATTTAATACAAAAAACGGTAAAATACACAAAAATGAAAACGATGACAGAAAAATGTTTAAAATCTTACTGTCGTAGTATTATTTTTTAATTTCCCTCAGATTGAATTTTTCCAAACTTCGGTTTGTTTTTTGAGTTCATAAACTCCTTACGGTATTGAATATATCTGGCGTTAATTTTGTAGAAATTCATTATTCACAATTAAATGAAACTACGTGATGTAGCATTATTTCTACTTTCTTTACGTTCTTTACCACGACCTAGGTTTCGTTGTATTATAACATCTTCATTTGGGCTAATCTTTGCTAATAGCCCACCTGAAGATGTAATACAACGAAACCTAGGTCGTGGTAAAGAACTGAAAGAAAGTAGTAATAATACTACATCACGCAGTTTCATTTAATTGTCCTTACGGTATATTTACCATAAAAACTCAATTGGAAAACAAAATTAATGGAACACAAAAATTTTGTTTTTGATATTTTAATCGGTTTTGCTTGTTTGTGAGCATAGTTAGTTGCTCGCCCATCAAGCCAGAAAAGCTAAGGCAATTTCGATTAAGCACTTACTGGTGATTATGTTGGATCTGTGATAATACATAGATTATTTTTCAATATAATCAACAACCTAAAAAGAAAACATGTCATTTGGATGTCTCAATACAATCAATTTTATTTTCACAATTGCAATAATTGATGACATTGAACTTTATATTTAATTTATTAATATTTTTAAAATATCAAAATGAACCAAGTTGGACACACAACTAATCCTTAATACACCAAACATTTTCACGAATAAATAACACCAACGCCTCAATTTAGAATAAGTCGAATTAGTAGTAAACCTTACATGGTTATTGGTGTATTTCATTTATGCAACTCGTTTTATATTAGTGGAAAAACTTGAAAGTCACATAACGCTTATCTTAAGCGTTTTCCACCAATCACTTTTCCTAAAAATGCACTAATTTTTTTTACTTAAGCTTGGCAGCTAATTTTTTCCAAAAATATATATACTAAGTTTTTAGAAATAACTAAGTTTTATAAATACTAAGTTTTTAGGAATATAAATATTCCAATGTATCTTAAATCTAAAAAACTTATAGTGTTATAAAATATTTAATGATGACATAAATGTCCAAAAATATTTTTCACCTCAATTTTACATAAACAAGCGCTAAAAAAATTATACTGAAACTATCAATTTTTTTCGAATCTACATACTAATACTACTAGTGTCGTTATCCTTGTCTCGATTATTCTAACATATGTTAATAATAATCACTAGATTAGTATCAGTATATGTTAGAATAATTGATTCCATTGAATCACGATAATAGAAGTAAAAAAACTACAATAGTCTACGCGACACAATATCAACAGTAACTTTTACATTCAGCATGAGCTCTCAGCTATACGACGAGCCGCGTAGATGCCGCGTAGAGCCGGCGATCCGCGACCATTACGTATCCATGAATCACGTTTTTCATTATTCCTTCACGAAAGCGGGAGCAATTTTGTTGCGAAGCTAAAGTGCCTTAATACGTTATTTATATGGTGACTCTTAGGCGTAGGCATGTATATTGAACCGCCTTAAGAAGTCCGTGAAAGCCATGAATGGGGTCATGTGCGTATGGTGAAAACGATTTGATAGCTTATTAACTTGGTCGTTACTATGATATAGCGGCGAGTATTTTAGCAGCTGACAATGCCGCTAATATTTCAGTGCTGTTTTTTTTTATTGGCACTCTCTCAGATTAAAAGTCGCTTTGGTATTAATATTGTTACTTGGATTTTAATAAATGTTTTTTTTCATTATTTCATAGTTTTTAGTTTCATATCATCTCATTAGTTCAGGTACTTTTCTGAAACCAATAAAACAAGAGTAATTAATGGAAAGTAAAGTAAAACAATCTTACCATGCTGTGCTCACGTAGTTTTATATGACGCAGTGAAGAAATAACAACTAATTAATATCGTGAAGATAATTTTGAAATCTTGGAAGTAGTAAAATGTAAAATAAGCAACATCTCTGGCTAAACTTATAAAACGCGCGAAATATAAATAATGGTTTAGGAAATATAAAAATCGAATTCCAAAATGTTTGTTCCTTTAAATGATAATAAAATGACATAAGGGTGTATTTATTTAGTGAAGTGGTGCATAAGCGACGAAAAATACTTATGTCAAAACTAGGGTAATTAAAAACAAGATAATAATTAGGAAATTACTTGCGACCATGAATTTAATTTTAACTATAGGTAAAGATTTCGGGAAATTACTTTTTTGGTTTTGGCACTAAGTTTCTGTTTTTAGATTAGACCTATTCTGATCGTGATTAAAAAAAACAAATCCACAACTGTCTAATATTTCTTTCGTTGTTATCTTAATCAAAATTGCATATCACACACTAACACGTTTATATACACGGGGACCAATTCTCATACAACGATTTTATCAGAATGCTTATTTCATCACAAAAAACACTGTTCAAATCATTTAGCTTTAATCTGTTTTATGCTAGTTTATTTAATATTTAAAACTAAATATATTGGGATCCATTTTATTTTAGCTCAAGTATCGAAAACTATTATCCCTATTTTTTTATAAATAAGAACCACTTCAATGGTCTCGGAAATAACAAGCGGTCAGATTTCATTAAATTGTGATTTTACGAAGAGCAATGTTTTTACCCCTTATCGTATAACGGAATTTATTTTTTTGTATTACAATAACGAAATATGTATTTCAGAAATATGTATGCAAATATTTTTGAATTAATGGGACCCAATTTAATGTAATGATAATTATATATATATTGCATTTTTAACCATTCTTCCACATGAAGCTTTTAAACAAATTTTTTTATATCATCCTTAATTTGATTTTTTTGAATTCTTGGCTAGACTGACAATCTACATATCAAAACTACTTTCTTTTCTTGATAATTTTTATTTGGTCTGCATTCTTTTATGGACTAAATAATTTAAATATGACCATTCGCTTCAACAGTTTTATTTATAATTGGATAATTTTTACTCTTAATTACTCCTTTATTCCTACGTCAAAATATCATTATGCTTAGATAGACGAAATATTTTTAATACTATATATATATATATATATATTGTTATATATATATATATATATATATATATATATATATATATATACATTTATATACATATATATATATATATATATATATATATATATATATGTGTGTGTATATAACATGTTTTAATTCAGTATTGTAAAAAATTCGGAAGACGGTACAAAGCATTTGGTTCAACAAAATGTGCATAAAGTTTAAACTTATACCGAGTCACGTGAACATGAAAGCTAGTGGAATAACTCGAGCAGCCTACAAATCAAGAGCAAAAACCGTCACCGAAATACGAGAAGTAATCATCAAGCAAATTGCCAAATTGCCCACTTGAAGATGTTGTCATACAATTAAACTTGGGGCATGGTACAGAATTTAAATAAACTACATCACATAGTAACATTGAGTTTTGAAAAATGAAATTATAAATAATTTCTACAAAATTGACGCCAAATATATGCAACCCTTAATTTGTGATTAACAATGATTCTGTTAATCTTTTACAATTGGAATTTAACGCTGAAAAACAATGTATATTTGATTGTAATTTCTATTTGCCGTTACGAATCTATGTAAAACTGTTGATAATTCCAAGCTGTTTGAAAAGGTTTATAACTTCCATGCTAATAGAAAAAGCAGTTTGTTAATTTGCTCGTCAATTAATGTCAACTTACAATATTGGAAATATAATTTCATTCAGCATATGCACTTAGCGTACTGTACTATACGTGTTGCTTTTTAATTAAACATTGCTTTGAATATGACTAGCTAATTTATTTAGAAAATAATAATAATCCTTTATAGATATGGATGGCATCAAATTATAAATATATAAATATTATCAATTTATGACATAAAAACAAATATTCTCATCATCGTATACCAAACTCATTTTTTTATTTAGCCTAGTAAACATTATTTTTGCCAAACTGATATCCTATGTTTTATGTTTTATAGAATAAATACAAGTAAACATACAAATATATTCCTGATTTCTTCATGCTTGCTTTCCTAAGATTAGTGGTCAATCAAACAGCAAGGATATATGTTACTGTGGAAGAGGAATGGTCGCTACGATCGCAAGGAATTTATTATTCGTGTGGCAAGTCGAGTTTTCACAAATCCAGCATATAATATTGTTGGCCTTGTACGAACACTGTTAATGTTCGTATAAGATGATGCTAAAGCTTTTCCTCCATTCATTTTTTTACTATTCTTATTTCAATACATTTTGTTTTCAATATATTAGAGGAAATTTTTATTGGATTCGATCTCCAAATAAGTTCAATCTTTTTTCACTGTTTCTATTTGCAAATTAAATAATTTAAATCTTTCTTGCACTATTGCTATATGCAAATTGTTCGTTCTATACATTTTTGGTTATGGTTCATGTTAAGTTATTATTTATGAGAAAGAAATACATTAAGTATTCATGAGAAGGAATTGTATTAAGTAAACTCGATAATCTCAAAATAATTTAATTTTTATGTAAATTGTAACTGGAGTCCATTCGCAAAAATATTATAATGTTTATAAATGTTTATAAATAATTGCTGTTGTTGTTTTCCAAGGCTACGTAAAGCGAAATTATTGCCTTTTCCAAATTTAAATCAAAGTTAGTTTTTTCAAAATTTTCTTCCCCAAATTACTAGAAAACTTCTTTTATTTCAGATTGATAAGATTTGTTTATAATGCCTTTATTGCTACGTATTCAGTATTTTAGAAAATATCAGCAAGAAATAAAATTGATCGAAACGTCAGATCCCTGTTGAATATCCTTTTTTTCTATTCGATTGTAGCAATGTTATTTGTATGTACAAATTGAGTCCATGTTGCAAGTTAAATCCGCTTTATTAATTTCTCTATTTTATTTTAATGAACAAAATTTTTTATTGAAAATCTTTTTAAAAGCAATTTAATTCTTTTAGAGAGCTCCTTCTAGTGAAAACTCATTATTTGAGATAAAAATCACAAGAAGCAATCAACCTTCTATTAGTATTACTAAACCTGAAACATAATTTCTGAAGGTAACCACTATCTTATTTGTATGTCCTGAATATTTTAGGTGAAATATTTTATATACTCAAGTTCGCAGCAGTAAACATTATTATTAAAGCTGCAACCTCGCTCCATCGTTTGTATGCCCGGATGGTTTATAAAAATAATGTTTCCACGCCCATAACGAGCTCAATTACATGGCCTTGAAAGCCAAACTCGTTGAAGTTATAGGTCATAAAAACGAAACACTAAGATCAGTCACGTAGCACGGACGGTCATTACGTTGCACTCTTGTTTTATTATGATTTGAAAACATCACATTAGTTGTAAAATAACGCCAATTAGAAATAATAATCAAACGTTATATGACATGTATTTTATTGACATAATAATTTTTAATATAACTTTTAGATCAGTTATAAAATTAACTTGCTGGTATTCTTAATAAATACATTTTCTTTTACAACTAAGAAACATGTGATAATATCATCAAAACGATGTTTACTTAGGGCTGTAAAGTGACTCGTTTGAGTTTGTATTGGAATACGACAAGTCAAATGGAAATTGCAAGGTCAAAATATAATTATCAAAATGTCGAGATACAATTTATGGAGAATGATCTTTAAACGGTATGATAAGTTTTATGTTTGGATTATTTTTGGGAACATAAAATGAAAATTATTTATATAATTGTTTGATTTGAGCCTTTAATTTTCCAATAAAACATATCTTAATTTAAATTTTTACTCATTAATATTTAGGCATTTCATTACCAAAAATTAAATTACTTTAAAAAATTAATAGACGCGATAAATCACTAGTACAATCGATTTTTATTTTATGAAATTATAGTCGTATCGATATTATACTCAATATTCAAAGTCTAATAAGTGACTCGCCGTATCGAACAGTAGTCTACTTCCATACAAACAGTTCCACGAAATATAAAAAACCTAAGATAAACGAATCGATTAGAGATATCTGGATATAATTGGGATCAATTAGGGTCCATTAATACATAATTACTTAATAGAAGGTCCAAATGAGTATAGTTCAAACATTTATATGTTTGATCTACCCTCATTTGGATCATAAAACCTTTAATTTATGTATAAAACCTTGTAACTAAAGTATGTAGTTTTAAAATTTAGTTTTTTACTGTATAAATCACAATTATTTATATGTATTATGTGGTTAGACTTTGAACATTAACTTTCTAAATCTTTTTTTGTGATATTTCAGTTTGAAAGTCTAAGAAACAGAATTGGAAATTGCAAACTCAATCATATTTTTGTATATGATAACTCCAAGTTTCCGGATCCTATTTGCGTTACTTAAATAGTATTTTATGATATGCAAAATACATGAGATCTTTTTTTTTCAGATGGACCTCGAGTAAATCATAAATAAAGCGGACTTTTTTACGAGTAGCGAGAGAACTAAGAAAAATAAGTATTGTTCGAGAATTTTTCGGATATGTTTATAATTTAAATAACTACTCTAATGAATCCAGTGACGTTCATAAGATATAGATTCATGATATTGGCATAATATTTATTTGGATAATACCAGTAGGAGAGAGGTTATCAAGAGAGGTTTTGGACTATTTAATACGTCCAGAATCTCTTTTCTTGCAATCAGGTCCAAGACTACCAATTTCGATAATGTGACGTTTTTGGATCCTGATAACTCTGGCGACGATGTAGGAGATAATTATATAGAATAAACGTTTATTACTATGGTAATATATTAGATCCAGATGGTTTTATTTATAATTAAGTTAATTCTTATTTATTACTGGTGAAGTGTTAATATTAATTTCTAAATAATATCTTACGATGAATTAATTTGTGATTTATTTTTATTTTATTGCTTACTTCTGTCGTATGTATTTATTATTATAACAAAGTTTTCTAAACTTAATCTGTATATTTTTTATTTCCTAACTATGATTTTTAAAACAACATTGTTTTTTTATATAGATCATACTTCTTTGTGGATCATATTTCACAAAAATCACTGTCTGGGTCAAAGTCTACAACGATTTGAGTAGGTTTTATATGGGACTCTTGTGCATTGTGTCAGATGGTTTTGTTAATGCAACGCTACGGTTTCATTTTGCGTTACGCTATACGACACTTAACCCTTTGATTAACGTTGAAAAAGGGTATCGCAAGAAAAATGAGATACGAAAAGTTATGATTATCTTAGCTTGTACTCGAAAACCCATACAAGCCAGCTCGCAATACCAACTTATAAACACCTGTACACAATTTGGAAAACAACCATACGGCAACGAAGTGAATATTGGGGAACCCCCGAAAAGTACATACATATCATTGTTGCAGTCATAGTGCTAAAGACACCCTGTTTACTTTTCAATTGCTTAGGTATTACTTTTACGTAATTATTTGCAGCATTTTAAAAATGTCATAACAAATTTTAATACTCTACTCAATGTAAAAAGCACTTACAAATATATATTGCAGGGGAAAACATTAAAAAAGTTTAACTATGGTGGCTATTTTTTTAATACTGGTGTGTTGTACTTTGATTAAACTCTCAACCTGTTTCAAAAAACAGCGTGCATTCTAAAGGAAACAAATACATTCTTAATAAAATACAATCTTATTGAGAGCAATTGATATATTTCAGTTTGAAAGATGTAGACTATTTTCATTAACAAATGAAAATCCTATTAACGTTAATGGATAGAACCTAGCGGACAACTATTTCTAACGAAAATAAATTTTCCAGCTTTAAACGCAGTAGGCACCGTGCTAGTTCATTATTGCTGTCAAAAATAACATGTTACGTGGCGCAATTAACTTTACGAAATCACTCCTCTATCTTACTTTGCGCTGTTTCTTCATAGCGCCGGCCTCTTTACACAAAGGGTAGTTGAGCACTTAATAGGATTACGCTGTGGAAGGTAAACAATAAACTACCGGGAGTGAGATAGAAATTTAAAGTTGCGTTTGAAATTTTAGTGAAATGTATGCAATAAAATTATATTTATCTAAAATATCACAAGGAATATAAATTTAAAGAGGAAATATTGAGACTTTCTAATTATGATTTGTTGCCTTTATAAGAAAGCTTGGTTGGTCTTGGATGATCTTGGTGATTGGTGATTATCAATCGACAGAAAATTGTAAATTTAAAGATTCAAATAAAATAAATTACTATTTGGTTATAAGTAAAATAGGTTGCTATTTGCTTCAAAATCGCACCCCAACTAACAACAGTATAATCGATTTTTCAAACTTTGATAGATTTTCCAGGAAACTTTAAAGAAAAAATTTATTTCAGGTTATAAAAATTAGAAAAACATCGTTTCTTATATATGAGAATAAAGTGGTACTTTTGAGACAAATCTCATCTTACTTATCACGATTCACGAGATCATTTGTATCACGATTTCATTTTTGAGTTAAAATTTGTGTGTGTTTTTTTCGACAAATTCATAGATATGAGACTAAATCTTTCTGGGTGATATGAATAATAGTAATGAAAACTATATTTATTTTCTAATTTTTTTTGACTTACTATACTATTCGGAATAAAAACGTTTATTTACTTACACCATCACATGGCATCCAAAAGTTAAAAAAAAACACAAAATTTTACAATCATCAGATTTTAAACTTAGTTTTAGACATGATTTTGAAAAACTTCACATAACTTTTTATTAGCATCTACTCCTATAACTTTCGTACCGATCCGATTTTTGATTGAGAAATTTGACAACGCTACCTTTATGGAGTGACTCTAAAGATGTAGCCGTAGTGCAGTAAGCAAAAAATTATAATTTTTTTTAGTAAGTAAATGAGTAAATTCCTAAATAAGTAATTTTAGTAAGTAAATAAGTAAAAATTGCGAAAGACTGTAATCAAAGAGATTATGAGAATGAGCCGTATACATAATAAGGACTCATAACATGATGGAATTGTAACTACTTTTTAGATTATTACTATTCTTGCCAACCGTACTAGTCGAAGTAGTTATTAACTTGTCTGCCTACCCTTGGGTTTATGGTTATTATACATGTTTTATGCTTTATTTTCTGCAAATCTCTAGTATGTCTAGTAGTTACTGGTACATTTAGTACGATAAGTGCATATAAGCGACATGCGTTAGTAAACGATGAATATTTGTTGCTATCGTCGTTTCGTTCGTCATGTTTGTTTAACAGTTCAAGTTCAAGTCAAACAGTTAAATTTTACAAGTAATATGTGAATAAAAAAAATTTAAAAGATTAAATAAATTGTCATTTTTGCTAAAATTTGACCCTGAAAATTTTATTTGAATTTTCTTTTGATCACAATTAAATGAAACTACGTGATGTAATATTATTTCTACTTTCTTTAATTTCTTTACTACGACCTAGGTTTCGTTGTATTATAACATCGTTATATTACAACAACTATCTTTGCTAATATCCCACCTGAAGATGTTGTAATACAACGAAACCTAGGTCGTGGTAAAGAAATTAAAGAAAGTAGAAATAATACTACATCACGTAGTTTCATTTAATTGTGAATAATGAATTTCTACAAAATTAACGCCAAATATATTCAATATTTTATTTTGATGTAAGTGTGGTTGCATATACCAAACTTACATCAAAAAAAAAAAATAATCCAAATACGAATAATATTCAAAGTCCCCATATTATTTATCTATATAATTATGAAATAAATCTATATCGCATATTAACTACATTTCTTAATATAATGTTCAAACTAATTTTAATGTTTCCGATATTTTTAAATGATTTCAGAAAATTATTATCTTAATGAAGTCAATTATTTTCATTCTAATTATAATCATGAAGCTGAAAAATAAATGAAAAGCAAGGAATTCGCTCATTTATTTTCGTAGTGTCTTTTTACAAAAGTATTAAGAAATATTTAAAAATACTTCCTTTTCCGTTAATTTTAAACTAAACTTAGACAGTGAATCGGTAGATACGCGTTCATTTTACATTGACTACTATAGACGTCATAATATGTCGCTTGTCGTTTACTAATTTTAAATGATTGGTTTTCTAGTATTGATTTATTTTTGTGTGAAATAGCTGCCAATTTACTTTTTCCTCCGTTTTTCATTCCACATCTAATTTTTTTGCCTGCCATCTAAATATCACATTTTATACAGAGAGATAAGCATGTTTAAGATATGCTTCATGTGATTTAGTGAAGAAGATAATATTTCGTTGTAAATGTGTTCGTTTCGCGGGACGCGCGTCTTATTCATTTTCCGGCCCAATATTTTACGGTGTACTCCCGTTAATAATAAGGAGAAGGAACTCATGGTGAGGATGAACGCAGGAAAATTTAGTAGGAAATAAATTTAGTGGGCGGCCTTGTTTCAAGCATCGCTGAGTGTAATCTATTATTTTCAATAATGCTGCGCAACAACGGCAGCCACCCGCGGGGACCACAATGAGGATTTATTTTCCTTATCGGTTTATGTATCTCAAAATTTGCTTCCGAATTATAATGTTATAGATGTTTTATAATTTTTAAGTAATTTTTTTAATAAACTTGATCTTTGCCGAAAAACCTAGTAAATAATCGAAATTCGTGCTTTTATTCTTCTATTTATCATCACATTTGTTCATTCACAATATTATTACGAGATATGCTTTTATAATAATTGATTTTTAAGATTAAAAATATAAAAATAATCGAAACAAGAGGGTACGTAAAGGTGTAGGACATTTTTGACACATTAAATACTAAAATATTTTAGCGGGATTAAGTTCTGTAATTACTTTGAAGAATAAGAAATTGTAATCGTCCAGAAGTGTTAAAATGATATTATTTTTTCAAACACTTTTTCACTTCTGCATGGTTAGAGATATATGTGGTATTTATACATAAATGAATACTGCTGGAAACACTTGAACATTCTCAGAATTTATTAAAGAAACAGGAATTTATCTTCCATCAAAAATATTACTGATGAAAATGCCATCTGATTGAAAATATTAGGCGAATCGATGGCCCTAAATAAATGTTTAATTATTTTTTTCTTTCAATTTTCTGTAATCAATGGCAACGTTTCACTACGTAATCAAGGCTTTAGAAAACAACTATTCATGTATGAAATAAACGAACATATTACTGTTTAAAATATTAACTTGACTTTCCTTTCTAACTGACAAACTTCATATACAAAGTTTCCTTTTATTATTAATTTAATATGTAACAATTTAAATGATCCATAGATTTGGATGATCTGTCACTGTATAACGGAGTGAACTACGAAATTGATAATATTTTATATTAAATATCTCGGAATATTCTACTATGTGTAGAAATGTTAAATTATGACATGTTGTAGTTACTATAATTTGTCTCCCCGTATACTGAAATCGAATTTTCAGCAGATTCCAGACTTGAGTTACAAGGTGTCGAAATAATTGCTAAATGCTTCGGGTAAAGAGTGCAGGTAAACGTGCCGGAAATTGATAGTGCACTACCGTGAACATAAATATATTTCTTTGTTTAAGTCGTAGCCAACTTGTCACATTTTCTCTTCTTAACAGAAAGGGAGGGACCCCTTTTGATGACTTACGAGTACACAATCTATTCACAAATTTACATGCTTACTTATCTTGTTCACATCTTGTCTGTTTGCAATAGGTTTTATTTATAATTTTTTTTTCCTCGAGCTAGAATGCGTGGCAGGATTTGATACAGTTTTTTTGGAAAAGAATATAAGAAAACTTTCATGAAAAGCCTGCTGCTAATTTTATGAAAATAATATTTTTTTGGATAATGTTCATTATTAAATTTCATTATTGCAAAAGAAATATTTTAATGTGCTTAAATTGATCATAGTGCCATTCATGGCTACTAAATGAACTTTTATTATAAATTATGGAAATTGAAATCATGACAACTTATTCAGAAATGCCATAAATTTTTAATTGATTTTTTTGGTTTGAATAAAAGAAATTTTATTTCTCTGTAACATAATAAAATTAATATTGTTTCAATATTGTTTTCGAGGCATTAAAATATAAACGGTAAAGTATACATGATGCTTATGGAGATTGGTAGAATTTCTTATACCTTAAAATGTCGCAACATAGAACAACAAAATATAAAATATGGATGTCTTACTTTCTGAAGATGACTTTCTCGATATCATAATTTTAATAAAAAGGCATAATATTAATAAATACTATATTAAAACACTGAAGAATATAAACTGGAAAAGTTTAATATATTACTGATTATTTATAAATAAAAATAAACTTTGATTAACGTACGCTTGCCGTACGGTTTGCATGAAAGTTTTTAAATACAAACTTATTAAGTTTTTATGTTATAATTTCTTCTATCTGTGATACAGTGATCTTTCTCCTGAATGTGACCCTTTCAAAACGCTTTCAAAACATAAGATGACAGGTAATCAGCTAACTTAAATTTGAAATAAGAATAAATAATGTATTTTAAAGCATTTTGAAAGAAACTTATGCAAAATGTAGTGAAATATTATTTATGTATACGAGCAAAGAGCAAATGAAGGCAAATTTATTTACAGAATTCTCAGCGAAATATCACCACCCGTGAATAGCCAAATGTTATGTGATTTAATATGGTCGCTAACACATATTCTGAGTCAGATAAATTGTTTACTCATAATAAAAATAATAATAATAAACATAACCAATTTTTTCTTGTCAATATTGAAATATTCTCTTTCATTTCAGATTATTGAAACGAAATGGAAATTGAGTTTGTTATCAGAGCAAATATAATAAAACTAGCATGAAATTGCAAATATTAATTGGAAAGTTACTATTGATAACTCCATTGAATTTATATGAAATAAAAATTAATAAAAGGAAATTGGAAACATTTTCCTTATTATCGTTGTGGTGTTAAATGGAATGATGACAACATTCATAATGGTATTGGAAACCCAAATTAAATGGTGCCTAAAAAGCAGATTTTTCATTAGAATTTACTTTGTTATATTTCATTGACAACATGGTTTTCTTGTAATGTTTTTAATATATAATTGTAGGTACATAAAACAAATTTATTTTGAAACCTGGCAATAACAAAACGAGTCAAATTTTAAGAATACAAAAAAAGTTTTATCATCCTTAGATGCTCCGTCGTAGACATATGTACCTTCATAGTTATGTTTTATATCATGTCAGAAATTAAGAAAGAAAACTTTATCCAGTGGAGCATTTCTACTATAAACGTGGCACTCATGTGGCTATGGATAGTTGGCATGTACACGAGTGTCGAATTATCATTTTCGACTTGGCACCGACTTCAAAAATATTTAACAAAAGCAAATTTTAAAAATTTATTCATGTTTGGATATAATACATTTCCGCAATAGTTCCAACTAAATACTTCTATTTTCATCATTCGAAAATCTCTAAAAAATAGCAATTTTATTTACGGCATGTGATGAACATAAATGCATTCATATATACTGATACATATTTATATATATGTATATATATATATATATATATATATATATATATATATATGTGTGTGTGTGTGTGTGTGTGTGTATATATATTTATATATATATATATATATACACATAAATGTACATATATATAAATATAGCTATGTAAAAATCAACCCTCTTTGGGTTTCACCGTCGTTGACCAAAAATATACTGTTAATCATATTAAGAATTTTTGCTTAGTGTAATGGTACTTGTCATTTTCTGAATAGCCTTACTGTTACGTTTATCAGACGCCGTATAAACAGTGACCCAATGAGAGATATTTTATCATGATTTACGACTTCTTTAAATTTAATTGCATCTAATTCACTTATACGTGACAAATAGGCTTCTGAGACAAAAAGCTGCTATGAAACAATTGTAAATATTTAATTTATTCCTGGCATTGTATAGTTAATTACTTGTTAAGCTATTCCTTCTGTTTATTTTTTCCGTAAGTTGTGTAGATACTTTCTTACGTACCTATGTACTATAACCTTAGTTGATTCATGCCTTTCGTATGTACCTGTAGTGAAGCGCAGTGCCGTATGAGCAATTAAACGTAGCTTGCCCTGAATATTTACCATATGGCACATAACATATTTAATGTGTGGTATTCAAGCAAAATCCAGGTTTAAAATGTAATTTGCAGATTGCACACAAAGCGGTCGTAACGTGCAATTTCAGATAAAACGTGCAAACTTCATTCCTATCAAATTTCTTAAATTTCTTGGCTCGGAATTGGTCCATGCAAAATTAAAATTAATTACATTACTTCAATTTACAAACTTGAAGTAAGGTGGAAGTTGCGAGATTTCCTCGACTATTTTCAGACTGAAATAAGCCCGTGTTTATGTCATTTGTATACAAACGGAGAATCATTGTTAAATTATAATGACCTCTGCTCTCAGTTTATTCATTATCACGTTCGAAAATAATTATAACAGTTAGAGTTTATATTTTTCGCATTATATTTTATCAATGAGTTACGAATTATGTCACCAATTTTCTTTGTCCTTTGTAATTAATATTTTATAATTTTATTTTTGTAGATGTCTCATCGTGAAAGTAAACAAAAAATGGCCGAATGTTACTTTGTTGACTATGTGATTATGGTAGGATTTTGCTATTTATCTTTTCGTAGAAATTAGTATAATTGAAAATGGTAAATCGAAGCCATTTTTTAAACAGAACATTTCTAATAAAGCCAGTACATGGCATATTCATAGTAATTTATAAGATAAATATTAGCGGTTAACCGAGACTTTTATTTTAAGTAAAATGTTTTACTGACCTTGTTTATTATTTAGAACTAAATACAGTAAATGGAATAAAGGTGGTTTTGATGATCTAGGTAATTTGACATATTCTGGTAAAAAACATGTTAATTCTCAAAAAAATATTTATCTTCCACAACAACGACAAAATTTTGGCACTTCGCGTATTTACAATTGTAACGACCGGTAACTAGTTATTGCAAATCGGCAACATATTGAACGGATAGATAGAAATAGAAAAAAAATTCAAAGGGTTAATAAGTACTACTGTGCTTTTAATTAAGCTAGAATTAGCTTTTCGTGATCACGATGAGAGTAATAGCTCTATAAATCGGAATAATGACGTCCGTAATTTATTGTTATTGGGTGCCTAGACTCAATATTTGAGGAATGTTTTCAATTTATTAAACCTTCAATGCCGTCTTCACGGCTATCAGAGCGAATTCAAAATGATTTAATTTCTTCCATGGATGACATTACACTTAACGAAATTTGTTTATATATTACTCACACTAAATTTATTTCAATAATTATAGGCGAACAGGTCACAACCCACAACTACAGTAAGGTACTTGTCAAATAATGTTATGGAAGAGTGTTTTCTTGGTTTTCTAAATGTAGATTGCAAGCAAACGGCCTAAATATTAAGTAAATAAACCTTTTGTCAAGTAGATAAGTATAAGCTTAGCAGTAAATTAGTAACGCAATATTATGATAGCGCGTCGATTTTGTCATCGAAGTTAAACGGTGTTAACAGAAAAAAACGAGATAAATATAATTTAGCAATAGTTGTACCTTGTTATGCCAAATTGTTAATTTCGTTTTATCAAAGTCTACAGATATTACGGAGTTTAAGACGTTTCTTTTTGTTTTCTCAACAAATTAGTCTCCTTTTTTAAAAAGTTAACGAAACTAAGTTCACTTTTAGCCGAAATTGCGAACAGACAAATTCCTTCCGTTTCTATTACAAGGTGATAGTATAATTGGTAGTATAATTGGTTTCTTGTATGGTAAATACCATACAAGAAGCACAAAATTGCTAATAATTAGATTACTAAGAGATTTGTTAAAAATAAGTTTGATAACAACAAAATAAAATATTTTAAATAAACAAATTTTTACATTTAGATGTATTATATGTATGTATATGAGCATGCCCATGCGAGAGCAGTGGCGTGGGTGTGGGCGCGAGTGGTGGCTCGAGGGCAGTTGCAAGAGTAGACGCTTGCGACGCTTGCGCGAATTTTCGTATATAAAAGCACAGCACCCCAATATGTAGCTGCATATACAAACCTGCTTATCTAATTTGTTACTCTCTTGCTTACGCTAGAAAAAGACAAACGAGCCCAAATTCCATCAGCTTACGCCACACTGCTGAGGAGTTTCTGTCACCGTTATTCGACTCTATCATAAGACTCTGTGCACTAATTGGGATCAGACAATTTAAATAGGCTCAGTTGATGAACTGGCCTCTCAAAATTAAAGATTTTCTGATTTCACCTGCCGGTTCCATCATCAGAAGTTCGTGACCACTTGTAATGAAATGACTCATTACAAAATGCAAACAAGTAAAAATTCGATAAACCTACCCTTCACCACAAAGAATTTCCTGTCAATTTTGCCGGTTTCATCAACTCATCCTGGCCACTTGACCGTAAGTACTCGTCAAGAATAATTAAGTAAACCCAAACTCGACTAAATTATTCCTCGTTATTACTCAAATTTGTTACTACCTTAAGTGTCTATCTATCGACACTGGCTGTAACATATGATCAAAATACCTATCAAGACAAGTCAAACGAGCTAAAATACTTTAAATTTACTCCTCATCTTCGAAAAGTTGTTGTCGCCGCTATGAGGATTCAACTTTAGACCTCGGCTACTATATGTAAATAAAGAACTTGCCTGGATAAGTCAAATGGACTCAAATTTGATAAACATTATGAATCTACTCCTCGCCATTGAGAGTTTTGTCACCATCTTCCAATTTCATCATGAAACTTTGACCACTCTGTCACTAAAGTGCTCGAGAAGACATATTAAATGAGTTTAAACTTGTTATTAATTATTTCAAAGTGGCTTTGTACCCTTGCCCGTTAAAGAGTCCCTTGAGATAATTCCGGAGTCCATTGACAGGTCTTAACCACACTTATATGTACCTCCATCAAATAATTTCCTTTCAAACAATAATAGAGTATTGAAGATTAGCATATTTAAATTACAGTTGTACATGGAAAATATAAAGAAAATACGCACCTCCTTCTTTTTGGGATGTAGGTTAAAATGGAATAGGGTGTACAAAGACAAGAACATTGAAATGGTTTAGTTCGAACTGAGTTTATAAATGAAGAAAAAATGGTATAAAACATTTACGCAAATAATTCCGAGTGCCAACCTATACGAGCTAATGACATGAATAAATCTAGCTGCGGAATGTTAAAAACATCGGGAAAAACTGATAAAGATAAAAAAGGAGTATATGAAAGCATGACGCAAAGTAATAGAAAATAACAGGGTTCCGACTTTTGTTGTTTAATTAGCCCAGGTTGAATATATCGATAAAGCGTAAAAAATAGGAAGAAGAGATAATACGATAATAATATTTTACTTTTTGCCAAAATTTGCAAGTGCCGTAGCGTCTAGTTGAGATATAATGAAAAGTATATATCTATTCTCAATAAAGCCAGAACCGTAATTAAGTTTTTATAAACTTATAAGTCCAATATAACATAATTTGGTAATATTAGCTAGTGAAATAAGGTTAGATATTTATAAGGTTATACGCACGGATGCTCGCTCTCACGCACACATTTATAATAATATTTATACAACCATGAAAACATTATTTCAAAATATTTTTCAAACTTTTTGTAAGTCGATCTCGTTTTGTTTACAATATGACAAAACTAATGCCGGGGGCATTAATGCATGGGACGACTAATGCATGGGGCGCGGCATATGGACTGAATAATTTCGATTATCGTATGGAAAATATCCACTATTGAATGCAATAGCAACATATTTTTAGAGTTCAAAATAATAATTTTTTTAATTCTCTAAATGAGGCCAAAACGTTTAACAGAGAGGAAAAAATGGTTTCCTGCCAAACAGGACATACTCAATTTGCAAAATTAATTTCGAATAATGTGCTTAGAGCTTACGAACCAAAAGCTATTTTCTCCTTGAGATGTGTTTATGATTCATATTCATGTAATATTTCGATCGGTAAGTTTAATAGCCATTTTACATTCATCACGCGATTGATTCCCATATGTGCAGCATAAAATTTATATTTATTTTACTTTTTGCCCCAATTTTTCCTAATAATTTCATGATGATTATTTCAAACGAAAGTTTTTTTTAGATTTTGTTTTGTTTCGTGATGCATCAGACTAGACACTATTTTCCCTATAATTTTACTATGTTTTTTACTGATACTAATATTTTTAATAAATAATTTTATCCGTAGAGATCTGCATCTTCACATGATACCACAATTTCTTGCACTTAACCTTCAACTTCAGCTTTCGAATCCTCAATGTGAGCCGTGGGTAATACCTAAATAAAAGAAAGGCGAAATTTCTTATTTTTTTATTTTGGAGTCTGCTTTATCGTCGATCCGTATTGGTACTACCCGAGCAAAATATTTAAACAAAATAATTAACAAAAATGTAGTTTTGATAAAAACTTAAATAATATCGATAGAATATCTGCAACAACAAAAAGAAGTATTCAAAAAATATTTGACATGAATAATATTTCAAAAGCCTTATTAGAGATTATAAGCTTTTGTACTACGTTTATCTTATACTCAATATCATATCGAGCAAAATATTTACTGCAAGAAAAATAAATTATAATTCTTTTTCCTCAAATGCAGTCTTTTCTAACTAAAAATCAAGTATATTACTACCGCACTAAATATACTACTACTATACTACTGCATAATTAATAACTTTAGGTTTGATTTATAAGAAGATTTACCTAGTAGTAAGTTTGTACGAATTACTATTAGGTTAATTATTTTATAAACCTAACCAAAAATCATAAATTATGCATTACTTGTAATATAATTATTTAACGATACTTTTAATTATACACCGCCTGTCCTTACTCCATATATTATTTTTGTTCAAAATTCTTTTTACGTCCATTTTTTGCAAGCAGATGTAATAGTATCGTACACTTACAATTAAATCTATTCCGAATTATCGATAAAAGTTTGTTTCCGGACTTACCATTCTATGTAATTACTTATCTATGTAATGTGTTTCTGGCTCTATCATTGTGTCTGTGCTATTGAGTTGATGTAGTAGTAAAAGAATGCGATATACGTGTGGCTCATATTATCTTCGCTAGTATGTGTGTTGTTTGGATGTGGTAGTTTAGCATGGTGATTACGTTTATTCTTCGCATGAGTAGTAGTAAACAATTAAGGCGACACTCGGACCCGCATTAAATACCTTCATAACATATCTTCTTCTATGATTTGTGATGTATATGTATATACATACATCCATGTATGTGTATTTACATATCCATACATACATACATACATACATATATATATATATATATACACACACACACACACATACATGTATATTCATAAAAACTATTTGAAACTTTAGATATAATAGCAAAAAATTGATTATCCTTTGCCAAAGGTTACACACAAAATTAGAATACAAATTAGCAACTGGCCACTTGACAGTTGTAATAACAAAATATGAAATATGTTGATTAAGATAGCGTATAGCTAAACAATAATTATTACAATATTCTTTAGATTAAGATAAAATGTAAATATTTTATTCTTGCTTAAAATTTATAATTTTTTTATTTGTCGATTTCAAGAAACGAAACGCCGCCGAGCGGGCGGCCATGATTGTAATGTCACATTTTGCAAATAAAACGTCAAGCACGTCTGTTTTGTGAAAATAAACTAAAGTGATTTGGTTTAGCTGGGCGTTATTAAAAGTATATTTTGATTGGTGGTTATGAAATTTTTCCCGAAATGTAACAAGGATATATAAAAGCTGATAGTGCAAATCTGCCCAAAGTTGATACGTTTATGGTCGCAAATATCTTTGCATGTGTTCCTGATTTTTGCTTTGCCAAGGCTGATCTAGAAAATTAGTAAAGCAGTCCCTAGTCAATAAAATTAGTAAAGCAAATCCTACTCAATAGTGGACTGAATATCTGAATTAATTAGAATATCTATATTATTTAGGTATAACGCAAGTAACTACTTAACGGAATATGTAAGACAACAAGCTAATTACAAAAGGTAAAACTACAAATGAAACTATCCTATTTTTAAATAATTTAAACTCAAAAAGTTACTTACCACTATTGTTTGTCTTGCGTGATATTGTGGCATTTCAGTTTCTTCAGAAACTAAGTCTTGCATGACTTTCGTACGTCGTCTTTTGCTTATGGCTTATCGAGGCTATCGTGGCGCCGTATATTTTATTCTATCTGGTTGACATTCAAAATTTCAATGACAAACAGTCTGGCTTAATTCTTTCTTTGTCGACAGGACCAATCACTAAATATTGAGTATAACTTTTCATGTCAATATACAGCTCTGAAGAGACATATAATAATTGGTTTTAGAAAGGTGGTCAATGCTTTATAAACCTACAAAATGTTTGGTTAGGTTTAGTATACTCTGAGAGATTGGAAGTTAAATCGATTTCTAGATACATACATCAAATTGTCTTTAAAAAAGAAATTGCAGATTTATCACATGTAAACTTTAAGTCTAGGGGTGCTAACTGTAACCACTACTTTCGGCCTTTAGGATGCTTAGGAAAGTGTATAAACAGTTTATCACATTGACATGGCACATATCTTGTAGGTTGTTATTTTTACAATTCCAGTAAAAAATTTATATAAATTTCAAAACTATCCTTTCAAATACATTTAAATCATTTTAGTCCCGTATTTATTTTTTATAGCTTCTGTTTATGGAAATATGCTGTCACACCTTAATATGTCACCTCAAAATATCAAATTAATGAAGAAGAAATATATTTATATCCATTTAATAACGCTTTTTTGAAAAAAAAATATGATTGTAAGAGGAATAAATAAACCTTTGCAAATTTAAAATATTTTATTGAATAATTAGGAATTGATAATACAAATTTATGAAGTGAAATTTTAAAGGCAGTTATTACAGAGTTGGATAAAAACCAAAAACTGTTGATGAATAAAACCAATAATCTACTGAGGTTTTAAAGACTATCAAACTAGCCACTATTAATAGATTCCACTACAAATTTGCCTAATTGATTGGCTTCAATTTAATAATTTTAATCACTATTCTTAGTAATAAAACCATTTTATATTAGACATTTATTTTTATTTTTAAATAACAACTATCTTTTAGATATGTATAAAAGTAATCCACCATTCGTTTTCCTCTTTTAACTATATCATTAAAATGAGAAAAAAATATAATATTCAGGCAGTTTGTATCATATTTCATGCAAATTCTTCATTTCTATTTTTATAGCCGCGTTATATAAGTTAAATAGAAAAATTTGACAGTTTTGTGTTGGTAATGAAATATATTAAATGATCATTATCTTCACACTCTATTCTCACTAACATCATATAAGTAACGAGTATCAATAAATTTTTTTGGATGGAACATATAAAATTTTTAAGATTTCAATAATGTCATAGTTTTATTGCGATAAATTGTATTCGATTTAAAAATTGTACACAAAACAATGAATGTAATGTGTGTTGAAAAAGCTAACTGTGGTTAAACATTTAAATTCAAAATACACAGAAAAGAAACGAAATATTTTTACAGTAATTACTCTTAATATTTTTGCACCCTGCCCAACCTATGTAACAAGTAATCAGCGATAATGCAAAGACATATCTCCTCTATTTTGATGAACTTCTTCACTTCAATAATTTTGGCATACCCTTCTTATCGTTAGAAGTGTTTTTCAACTGTACGACAACAGTACGGCAACGGTATAAAGTAATACTATCAAGGAAACAAAGGAACGAAAAATATTTGAAAACATGCGAACCCATTTTTCACATTAGATGGCATCGGAAAAGTCGTTACTCCAGCACTATCACTTGACAAGCTTCCTACTATTGACGGTGCATCGCGAAATGCACCTATGTTATGTGTGTCCAAAAACTAGTAGATTTCGTGTGTATGAGCATACGGAGGGTGCCGCTTGAATGACACTTCACAAAGTTGTCATACATCAGTTTTATTAAAATATTTTCGAAATGTTAAATAGTATTCAGAAAAAACAGTAGTGTTACATTAATTGACTTATTAGATGTATCCCCTTTCTAATTTTTATTATGTTCGCTGACATAAAGTTACTCACACGAATACATAGAAATTAAACAAGTATTCTGTATAATACCTGTATCTGTTACCTTACGAATTTATTAACTAATGTGATAGTTTTAAACATTGTTTTTTCACAATTTGGCGAACTCAGTGTGCAAGAAATATACACATGAATAAATTATTCCGAGGTGAAACCATATTTTTACAGGTCTGTGTTAGAAGTTTTTAACATGAGTATCAGCTTCTACATATACTTATAAATAGTAGCATGGCGAAAACCAATCATCACCCTATGGAAAACTGTGCAAAAAATATATGCCCGCGTGGAGCCGTTGTTACTACGGTGTCTATGCCGTAGCGCTGTCGTCACCGTGGAAAATAACCTATTGTTCTTTACACTAATTCCCTCACTTTGATTCAGTAATATCATTTTATTCGTTTTTCCTTATCCATTGTTTAAAAATAGCTAAACCGTCTCTATTTATACTGTTTCAAACCCATAACAATATTTTCTTCGGCATCGCAGTTTTATTCCGAAGTAATATTAACTAAAATTTTACCTTGCAAATAACAATAAATTTGTTACGAAAAAATTTATTCTTCAAGTTCCAATTTTTTTAATGTCCGTAAAATCGTATTATTAACAAAAAAAGCATAAAAATCGGCCTTATGCATCCCGAAACAAAACAAATTAAATTGCATTCTAAAAATTTAATCCATCATTTACAACTACGAAGATATTATGTAATAACGGCACCAAATAAACAACTCACCATAACATTTAAAGATATAATTGATGTCCTAAATAAATACAATTGATGGGGTAATAAATTAATGAGAGAGCATCCATTTAGATAGAGAAAAGAGCAATATTTCTCTATTTACGAGTCATTTCATCGCAAGATGAGGTCACGTAACCGATCTTCTTAATGAAAACGATAAAAATTATAAACTGCAGCTTATAAAACTTGTTTGATGAAGATAAAATTTGAAACTATAAACAAGACGAATGACAGATTATTATTTATGGCAGTGTAAATATTATTTTAGCTTAGAATGAGTTATGGTTACGAGTTACATTTGGAATTCATATTAATAATGAGGGTCGGGCCTGAATATATCTATATAGATAGTCACACAGGCGTACACGCAGCAAGACTACTTATCACACTGTTTATTTTACAGTGATAATTTTGGAATGACATCCCAATTCTTATTAAAAACTGACGAGTAAAACTTTTTGATAAAAAGTCACTGTCAAAATTGAATGAACAAAGTTTTTTTGCAGACGTTAAATTTTTCAATACTAAAACATTGTTTTATTCAAGTTGAGAGGTCAAATAAGAAATCATGGATATTGAAAGCAGAATGAAGATGGATATTATATTCACGAAACTGTGAAACTTCAAATCACTTCTTTTTACTATTTAAGTGTTTAAATTAGCAAAAGTAGCATTTTGTGATTATTTATATGATCTTAAATTTGAAACTAGATATTTGCAAGGCCAAATTTATTTAACTGCAACAAATTGAAATTCATTAAAAAGAAAAATTCAATTAATTTTTTCTCAACATCCCATTTATATTATTTCGCACTTTCAACTACTGCCTAAAGTTGAAATACATGTACAAAGCAGCGCAAGCTAAACACAAAATACGAGTAATTTTAATGAAACACAATCTCATTCACAGTCTCCAACTGAGTTTTAGGTGATGAAAGGTATACTTTTAACGGCGATGAATGAGAATCCCATTAGCGTAATGCAAAGAATGTGTCGTAAAAACATTTAGACTGGAAAATAAATTTTCAAGCTTTCAGCGCGCTGGATTCTTCGCTCGTTTATTATTCGTTGTCAAAAACAACATGTGACTTGTCGTAATTAACCTGGTGAACCCCCTTTTCTATAGAGCGTTGAACGGTTTCTTTACAGCGCCACCGCTTACGGCGACAGAGTTTGTGATTGAGTGGGGGTGTAAATGGCGAGATGAAAATGAAAGTATGGTTCTGTTGTAATAATTTTTCCTTTGAGTATTAAATAAAAGGTACCGTAATACAAATTAACTTAATAAAGTTTTTTTAATGTTATTATAATACTGAATTTTATAATGAATATTTTATTCTTATATCTTAATGGCATTTTTAGGTATTTAGGCTAATGATTTTTTGCTTATCCGTTTCTTTTTAAATTCCCAATTTTTATGGATATTCCACAATATCTCTTTTGATTTGCTATCCATAGTATAAGTATAGAATGCTGAAACTTCAAAATGTTTACATATTTTATGTCATATGCATACAGATATCTCTTTATAATATTTTAATCTAATTTAATAACAAAAAAAATATTTGAAAGTTTAAAGGCATGAGGCAGATACGAGTGTGATCGACTTTTGAAATAATTCTGAGTCCTAAATTTTATTTCATAAAATTGTCTACGGTTTTAATTTATATCACGTTGATTATTTTTACATCACAATTTTTTAATTTGCCCAAAATATTTTTCATATTTTTCTCCTATTTAAAACAAAAAAAATACATTTAAGAGGGTTTAGTTAGGAGCAGGTATATGAATGCGGTTACCTTGCATAAAGCAATGAAAAAAATAATCTAATCTTTTGGTTCATAACATTTTCGATCAGGATAATATGAAAACCAATGAGGGCAACATAGAGAGTCTTGAAGTTGGATAACAGGCTCAGAATATTTTTGGGTTAAATTTTTAATGAAGTATTATAATATTATATATACAAATCAATATTTAAGCAATATTTCACAGACATTTTTTTAAATATGTCATGTGTATCGTGTTTTTGTTCTTTTTCATTAGCTTTTAAATGTTTCGATCTACATAGGAAAATGTTATCAGGTGTATATTAAATTACGTCTAAAATGGATTTATTCCTTGCATTGTCAGAAAAATGGAGGATAGAAACTAAATGACTGAAAAATCAGCGAATGAATGTTGTAATTATCAATTGAAGTGATATACATCTGAATTGTATCCTTTGAAAAGAATGATGAAGGCGATAATGGTTTAGTTGCTAATAATATTTCATAGATAATGACTGATTATATACTTTTTTTTAAACTCAGAAATATGCCGTCAATCTTATTGACAATCATAATATAAAAAGTTTTCCGATGATATATTAAGATTGCTAAAAAATACTATTTATTTTTTATTTTATTTTTTGGCACGTCACACACAAAAAAAGGAGAAACTGGAACTCTTTGATATTTTGTTATGATATGTTTAGTTCAAACGCTTTTAATAACTATCTATTGATGAAATATATAATCACAATAAATGCTCAAAACGAAATGTGGTTTTAGCAATTTTGTACATTTGCTAAAACTTTAATAATATTAGAAGCTTTATGCAGTAAATTTTAATTCTTTAAAAAACTTTTAATGTTTTTCTTAATTTTTCGTGCATGTACGTTTTGCTTACATGTACGTTTTGCTTACATAACAAAAACATTCAACTTAAATCTTTTTTCCATAATCTGCATAAATCTAAAATAATCACTTCCTTTTAAATTAAGTTATATGTAATATGACCATAAATTGACAGAGTATTATTATTTTCCAATTTCTCGACATTATTTGCAAGTTACATCTATTTATTACCTACATAATTTGAAATTACAGAATATTAAAAATTCTACCAAAATGCTTTGTTTTGTTTTACGTGATATATGTACAAATAAGAAAAAAGTAAAATAGGCAGAAAAAAAGTAAAAAAGTTTTTTAAGTACAAGTGTCTTGTTTTCACTTTTTAACGATTAAATTAAACGTAATAGTAAAAACTCTTTTTCTGCTCGGTTTTCCTTCGTTAATGTTTAACTGCTTTAATTTATTCTGGTTCACGTCAAAATTATTGTTAAGGCCATTTCGTTTATTCGTGATTTGTAGGTACTTTGTATTCACACATGTATTTCTGGACATATATATTTATGGCGCACAATCTAAGCATTACGAATCGACGTGTTGACACAAATTATTTATAATGCTAAGTCACTTATTTCATAGAAAAACATTCATGAAAATTATAAGAAGAATATCACACCTCTTACCTTGTTTCCTCTTTCCTTATCTCTTTTGTCGTAATATTCTTGTTTGTATTAAATATAAAAGAAATGAATAATTATTGCACGACTGAATTTGTTTGGACACGCGGTAACTGATATTGGCAAAAGTTGCAGTCATTAGTGTTTTATTTTCTTATCTCAACTTCCTAATAGATTTTAATACTCAACCGATTTAACCGCTATATAGAGATAGGTAATTTTTCGGATGAATGAATAAAAATATATAATGATATTACGACAGTATATAATTATTGATCCATTGAAATCACGAATATGTCAATTTCAAGAACATAACTATCATGTGCGTAGGGCGTATATGAAAATGCCCAAACTAGTTTTATATATCTAACCTACACACTAGAAGTTCTTGTGTACAGTAGAAATTAAAATACTCGGTCCAGAGAAATCTTAAAAACTCTATGAAAATCTTCTTTGCATATCTCAGTAATATGAATGAGGACGTAAATTTAAAATGTTTAAAAAAAATCGAGCTATTTACAAATTTTAGATAATCATTTATGATTAAAAATGTACACAATTAAATGAAACTACGTGATGTAGTATTATTTCTACTTTCTTTAATTTCTTTACCACGACCTAGGTTTCGTTGTATTACAACATCTTCAGGTGGGATATTAGCAAAGATTGAATTAGAATCTTTGATTAGAATTTTTGCTATTATCCCACCTGAAGATGTAATACAACGAAACCAAGGTCGTGGTAAAGAAATTAAAGGAAGTAGAAATAATTCTACATCACGTAGTTTCATTTAATTGTGAATAATGAATTTCTACAAAATTAACGCCAAATATATTCAATAATTAAAAATGTAATAATATATTTGCCCAAACCAGGGTATTAATTAATCCATCTCCTTATAAACCAAATATTATATATGTGACCTCGGTTTACTCTTAAAACCTAGAGGTGTACGGGTAAAATCATTTTACATATTTTTATTAATTATCCTTAATATTCTGAACATTTTCACGAATAAGCAGCATTGATGCATTAATTTTGAACATGTTTAATTTTTTAATGCAAGCGATGCTGTCATTGGTATATTTCACTCATGTGATTCGTTTTTTATCGATTGGAACATCCTCGAAAATTAATTTAAGTAAAATCTATTTCAAAGCATATTTTCAATCTAACCCATTGCTTACTGCTGTTCTAATCTGAACTAATCATAACCAAAACTTGTTGACGATTTCATTTCATTCAGATTGTGAATTTCGAATCAAAGAGATAACGAATTATTTTGCAGCTGCTTGAAACTTGTGAAATTATAATAGTTACTAATAATAGCCTCGCAATGAACCTGAATGTGGTCAATAATGATATAGTAAGTTTATATTTGTAATAATATCTATCAAATAATTCTTATGCAATAAAATGGTTAAAGAAAGAATTTTTTCCATTTAATTTTTTTTTTAAAACTAACGCAGTTTGAAAATTTTTGGTTCATTTTCCAACTATGAACGGAACTTTTATTTTGTGAACGGAATTACACACCCTCCATCCAAATGTTTTAGTTTATGACAGATCTAACAG
This sequence comes from Druceiella hillmani, assembly GCA_039881145.1. NCBI lineage: Eukaryota > Metazoa > Arthropoda > Insecta > Lepidoptera > Hepialidae > Druceiella > Druceiella hillmani. The sequence continues at coordinate 28,480,111 of JAYKKI010000007.1, read as the reverse complement.
CTCAGTGTGATACACAGTAATCGAATATCATGTTTTATATTATTAAAACTTAAATTATAGCAAATATAAACTGTTTTTATTAGCATTAGCTTATAATTAATTTGTAACAGAGAAGAAAAAGAAAAAACTTTGGTATAATATCTACGAAATTTCCCAAAATTATTTTGCAATGGTTTAAATATCCAGACAACTTTTTTAAACATCAAATTATACATTTAAAAAACAGCTTTGTAAAATTACACACGAACTATTAATTTTTTTTCTCAAATCTACAATTACTTCCACAATCCTAGTCAAAGATTAGTATCAATATGTTAGAGTAATCGATTCCATTAAATCACGACAATTAGAAAATAAAAACTGCGCTATATATCTTCACACAATATTTACAGCAACTTTCACACTCTGTCTGAATTCTTTTTCACACAGCGAATGGCGTAGACTCCGCGTAGAGCAGGCGCCCCGCGGCTTTTACATATCCATGAATCACGTTTTTCATTATTTCTCCACGAAAGTAGGGACAATTTTGTTGCGAAACTAAAGTGCTTTAATGTGTTATTTATATGGTAACTGTTAGACGTAGGAATGTATATCAGATCGCCTTAAGAAGACCATGAAGGCGTTGAATAAGTTCATGCGCGTATGATGAAAACCTATTAATAGCTTATTAAGTACTATGTTACAATGAAAGTCTTATAACGGTGTGAATTGTAACTGGCAATGCCGCTGTTTTATAATTACGAAATTTTGATTTTTTACAGGCAGTTTTGGTTATGAAAATATTGATTTGGATATCATGAATGAAAGATTAACAGTCGCTTAATATTTTGAACTCTGTAGAAACCATATTTATAAACTTGTATCCACTATTTCCATAAATACCATAATATTCACGTACAGATATAATCGTCGGTTAACACTAATATTGTTTTGAAATGCATGAATTATTTTTGTTTTTAAAGTATCCTTACAAAAAAAGTCTAGCAGAAAAAATGTAGGTGGGGAGGTTATAAAATAAAATAATAATTATGTGAGTGTATGGGAAAAGGGTCGCGAAACGACCCTCTGAAACTCTGCTTACGGTGACAGGGTTAGAGCGGCATGATAACAGAAAAATATTTATTTAATAAAAACACATATATGATTCTGCATCCTTGTATATATTTAGGTTTAATTCTATTTCATACACTTTCTTTTTATTAAATAAACTTCTGAGCCAATGCCGTGATCCCTACAAAATATGTACAATGCATATTAATAGAGAGTTAAAGAAAAACTACCTTAGTTTTATACGGCAAAGTGAAGAATGTGGAAAAGTTTACAATGAAATGTCTAAATATGCAATATATGACACGAAAGTCAGTTTAATATTGACATGAAGAATGTATATTAATCTCTAGTCAAACTTTAAAAACGGTGAAATTTAAATAAAAATCAAGAAACAAATTCGTTTGAATTAAAATAAAAGTTTCCTTTCAAAACAAAATAACAAAATAGCTATTAGTAAAATTCGGTTCTTTTATTAAACTAAGTTGTATGTGAAAGTCTAAAAAACACCTTAAACTTTTGTGAATAAGTAAATATTCCAAGAAAACTTCTAATTTGACTTTGTCAGAAGCTATATTTTGTTATTTTACAAGCTTTGATAGTAACCAATGTGTAACACTTTATATGAGAATCTTTTTTTTTATCGTAGTCAACATTTTATATCACTAATATGATTATACAGACGCAAACAAACCGTTATAAAACTACCTTTTCCAGGATTGCTAATTTGCCACAAAAATTATCTTTCAATTATTCTTTATTCATAAATTTATGTTAATTAATTTAATAAATATATTTATGTCGCTTAAAACAATAAGACTAAATGCATTAAGATCGCTTCCATTTTAGCTTAAACGTCAAAAAGTTTGTCGCTTTATATTATAAATGGGAATCAGGAAGGATAAAGTCCCAGCTCTTCTCCGGTCACTTAAATGACAAGCTGTCAGAGTTTATTAAGTTGAGACGTTTACGAATAGCTTGTTGAGACGTTTAAGAATATTTTTCTTCTTATATATTTTCTGTGAAATATTAAACTAGTAAATATTTCACAAATAATTATGTAAGTATTTTTTAATTATCGAGGTGGTATTAATTATAATGAAAACTAAATACATTACATTTTTTGTCTTTTCCATATGAATTATTTCATCATATATTTTCGTCTTCTCAATAATTTAATTTTCAATTTTTTTACCAAATTGCCAAGATATTCTAGTGTTCCCAATACAACTTTATTTTTTTCATGACGGTTTGGTTGGGTTTCTATTACCAATTAATTTATAAAATTACTTACTCTTTCCTCAACAATGGTCTTTACATTAAGTTATATCAACACATCGTTGTGCTTCATTATGTTCAGTGATACATAATAATTTTAACCATGGTTTTGTTTTGATATAACAATGATCTTCTTAACCATTTTCACTTATGACCTAATAATGAAAAATAAGATACGTTTGATTACAATTTTTATCGGTAGTTCTGAATCTGGATAAAATCGTTGATAATTCAAAGCAGTTTGAAAATTATTGCCATTTTCATATAACAGACAAAATGTTCTTGTCAATTCCTGCTTAATAATGTTTCCAATATCATGTTTAATAATATTATGAGTATTTGTTTTTACTGCGTTGACAATAGTTTCTTTGTTTGGAAAACCATGATAGTAATTTTAGATAAGTTTGTTGCGATAGTAATCATAATTATTTATAAATAAAAATGTTTTTAAAAATATGGACAAATATTATCAATTTACATGAAAATAACAAAAATATTCTTTGGTATTTAATTTCAAATTTGTTTTTTTTTTCTTTCTGTTTAGCCTCATGACTCTCCCTTTCCAACCAAATGGATGAATCCTGTGAATTCTGCCTCATAAGATTATTAAAAATAAAAAATAAATATTATACATGATATTTCATACTTGATTTGCTAAAAAAATAGCATTCTAACATCAGGCAAATATATGTGTTACCAATGACACAAAAGCACTACGGTCGGGAAGAACGTATTATTCATCTAACATGACGAATTTTCACAAAACTTGCAAATAACAATTTTGGCTCTTGTACGAACACTACTAACTCTTTTTTTCTTTCCATTTATTTATACGTCCTTCCGCCCATTTTATTTGCTGAACATTCGCGGTAATCTTTATTAGGGAATACGTTTTACTTCAACATATTTAGTATTTATAAATTTTTTGAAAGTTGTTTTGGTCCACAGTAGAAAGTGACTGTTTAAGTAATGAGTTATTAATGAAGTCTTTAACTTTATTTTATACTTTCGATGTAAAACGTATGAACCGGAACTGAATTTCACTACACATCGCTGTTTTTATAAATATATTACATACATATTTGTTGTAGAACAGCTCGTTAACAACGATGATTGAAGATGGATTAATAGAAAAAATGCAGACAAATTTATTGGTCCATTGTAATTTTTTCATACCAATTTTTTTGAAACGCTTGAATTAAATATTATTATCAATTAAGTTTATAATGCCGCCCATATGCCAACTAATAAAGTTTTGAGATTTTTAAAGCAATATTTCATACTGTAGCCGCAGTTTGATGAAAAGTTTGCACTGGCGTATATCCTGTTCATTTTGTAGCCCGGTTTCAAAGTTTTCAGCTATCTGTGCCCGGCTTCACTAGAGTAGTTATTAGACAAAAATTTCTGGAGCAGGTATGGAATTAATAATAAACTGAACGATACAGCAGTACATACTACATCAAGGAAAGGAAAAAGCGTAACTTTAAAAACCTAGTATCAACTTTTAAAGAATTTCTTAAGAGGGGATATGTCATATTGTATTTTAAGCACGCTAAATGCTATTGGTGTAAGAAGTTTCAAAATAAAATTATTAAACTCTTTTTTGAGGAAGTGGAATATAACGTTTTTTTTACGATCGATTTTTGGGATTTAATTAAAAAAAATTCTTTATAGATATTTACGAGAAATACAAACATTTAATTTTACCTAGGTTAGTGTATATGTTTTCAGCCTTAACCCGCTGGACAGGCACGTGCGCATGTAACCATTTACACATACATACTCGCATATGCAAGAACTCACGAATGCATACAAACACACGTATAGATAGAAACTCATATTTTTTAATTTTAAGATCTTCACATTCTTTTACGTAACGTAATGCCTTTCTCTAAAAATCTCGGAATTGTTTATTTAAACGATTATTTTAAATATTTCTTTTAAATAATTAGTACACTTGGATCGACAATAGTGTTTTACTATGTATGTATATACATATATATATATATATATATATATATATATATATATATATATATATATATATATGATAATGAAACTCTTAACGTAAACATCCGATCGCATTTTGTTACAAAAATAACACCAGAATCTTTACTTGGCCACATATCAAAATACAGAACAATTAATTTTTTTTTAAACGAATGACGGATGCATTGTTTGTCTACATATAATTATTAAATGAATTTCTTGTTTAGAAATAATTATGTTCGTCTTCAAATTTATTCGGATATTCACAAACAGTAATAATAAAATAATTACGTTAGTGTTCATAAATAATAGAAAATGTAAATAAAATACACATTTGTAAATTTTTCTTTATCAATTGAAACAATAAAAACATTTACTCAGACATTCAATACCTTTTTTAAATGAGACGCCGCTAAATATATTCTATCCGCATACGTAGATACCAAGTTGCGGATGGGAAACGGTCGAAGCAATTCTCGATACCGATCGCGCTCTGCGGTCATTGCGGTGCTACGTAACTACGAGGTTACAATACTACACAGTTCCACAGCTCTACGAGCAAGTCCTAGGTATTGATCGTTATCCAAATAAATTATGAATTAGAAGTGTATACAACTATTATTTTCAAATGTACCGAACAAAAAATATAATTGCTTCAAGAAATGAAGATAAAGCTGACTTTAGTGAATCGAACATATCTTCACATGTTGCAAACAAACCCGTTTATTTATTTCATATATATGTACAGATATACATAAGGATAGCACTAAAATTCTTAGAATGTGTGACTTGTAATGGGAGTTTTTTAGGGTAATGCTCTATGATTTCATTGAAATTTGAGAACAAAGTCATGTAGATTGGTGTTGCGAAATGTTATATATGGATTTACTGTTGCTAATTCAAAAATAATTGACGTAGTGGAGTTTCAGTCTGAAAGCTTGCATACAACGGTGAGAAAAGGATGTAGTAAAATAAAGGCGTCCGATTTGTATATATATGTATATATATATATATATATATATATATATATACATATATGTGTATATATATATATATATGTATATGTATATATATATATACATATATGTGTATATATATATATATATATATATATATATATATATATATATATATATATATATGCATATATATATATATTTGTACGAAATTTCCTTATTTCGGGAAAAATATATAGGCAAGAGATTCTAAGGGCGTTATTCCGTTGAGTCCACTAATATTGGCTTTAAACCTAGGCAATAAATTAATTTGTGAACACATATTAAGAAGGATTGTTCAGAGTGACATTCTGTAGATAGTTTTTAAAATTCCTGCCAATTGAGTTCAGTAAAAACTTCAAAAACATCCAGTACAACATATATTTCTTTGTTACACTTGCATATTTTATTTAAATTTTCAATCGACAAATTTAAATTGAATTGAATTTTATATTTTTTCGTTACATATCAGCTAAAATTTTTCAAAAGTTCACGTAAAAATATATGTACTGCATTTGTATTAACGAAAGAAAAGGTATAACACTGCTGAGCAAATGTTTGAGGTTACTATATAAATATTAATTTTGTGAGTACTTAAATAAAAATATTTGCAACAAAATAAACATTTGTGAATCTGCATATTTTATTATTACTGACTCATCGAAATATAATTTTTTTGGTTCCTCATCATGAAATTTGTGAATGGTTCGATGACATAAACGAAAACGGAACAAGAATTATTGCACTAAAGTAATTTTAATTTTATTTTTAACACAGTTAAATGAAACTACGTGATGTAGTATTATTTCTACTTTCTATAATTTCTTTACCAAGATTGAAGAATCTATGCTAATATCCCACCTGAAAATGTTATAATACAACGAAACCTAGGTCGCGGTAAAGAAATTATAGAAAGTAGAAATAATACTGCATCACGTAATTTCATTTAATTGTGAATAATGAATTTCTACAAAATTAACGCCAAATATATTAAATATTTATTTTTACTGTTTTATTGGAATATTTTACATTATTCAAAGTCAATATTTGTTGTTGGCGATGGAATGTTCCATGGCAGAAAAATAGTAAAAAATATACTTACATATTTTGCAGGAAATATTTAAATTACAAAACAAGATTTTATCCCTTCAAAACCACAATATTAACCTGATCAAATTTTTTTGGAAATAACATGGTCTGTACGTGCTCGACATCATATGATAACTTTCTGATCAGACCCATCACCTAAAGAGGATATTTGAAAGACTTTGAGTGATAAGGGAAAAGCTTTCTTTTATAGCGAGATTGATGAAAAGGCAATTAAATATAATTAGGAACCTTGAAAACAAATCGGTTTGACGTGTCTTTCACATTAAATTTATTATAAATCTTGTTGGTATTTTTTTAAAATTCAGATGTAATGATTCTTTGTGTTATAATGATTATATCTATTAATTTTTTTTGTAATCCCGTGAACACAATATTTTTCATAATATTATATTGTTTAAAAATTGTTTTAAAAATATATTTGTATTTTGTTCTCTTTATTTAAATATCGATATAAGATAATTAAAAAAACGCTTCACTTTTATTTTGTTTAGAGATTTCATTATTTCAAATATAACCCTAATTTTAATTCGAGTGGTATGTCTATTAAAACTTAAAATTTTGTAATTTGACTATATTTTTGATGCTTCCACAGATCGATTTTAAATTATTTTGGTTACTAAAATTACAGTTAAATGAAATATATATAAAACAATATGCGTGACAAGAGACAAATTATAAAAGCTAAAGTTTTGAATGTAATGGTTTATTTTTGTATACTCTTGGCCAGTTATTGGTCTGTGGTGAAATTTTGGTTTCATATTATTTATCTACAAAAGACAATAAATATGAGGTCTGGAAAAGCAGGAATATTCCTTGTTTCTATTGCAGGAATATTCCTTATTATTTCCTTTAATTACAATTGATTAAGTATAAATTATATTAGAGAATAGGTTATAATGTGAAAAGAAAATTATATATAAAATGTTTCTTCAATACCATTAGTAAATTATTCTAAACATTTTGATGAAGAAGGTAAATAGAAGTGCAAAACCTTAGTGTCAAATTATAATTTAAGTAAGAATATAATTTAACTTTTTATGTTTATATATTGAGCTAATTTTATTACCAGAACCTCTCATCTATTAAGTTTCGCAAGCACACCTATAAGAAACTTGCTTTGAAACCGTTTACTAATGAATAACTATGAACGCTCCATTGCTTTGCAACATTAGAAAGAAGAATGAAGAATGATTTTAAAGTTTTGAAAACCACAACCATTATGGCATTATTTTGAAGCTACTACTTAGAAGTCTCAAAATACGCTTTCCTCATAATTATCTGCCTACTTAAGCTTATTTAAAAAGAAAAGATAAATAAACATTGGGACACATTGAGGTGAGAATTCAGTAAATATACATATTTATTTATAATCGTATATTTATTTCTATCCTTTAAAATTACATTTTCAAACTATAGACCTGTCTTATTCTGTCATGTCTGTTAATCTGTCTGTCCATCGCTTTATAATTTCTGCGATCTGTATGAGATAGCGGTCGATATTACTAGGTAAAATTAATATTTTTTTTCCTCTATGTTGCTTAAGAAGTTACAAGACAAGTATTTTAATGTTTACATTCTTTAAGCCAGATTTTATATATTTTCAAACTTTGTTTATGAAATAATAAACTATAAAGTGTTAATGAATCATTGCCCTGTGATATTACAGCAGGAAAGAGAGCTTTGTAATTTTTGATCCGTTATAAAACAATCTTTATTCGGAACAATATTTTAATTTTTTTATGCATGTGCATTTAAACATTTTTTATGTAAAAAGATTATAGTGCCTCTGAGACAATGTGTCTTGACAGATTTTTATGATAAATTTACCTTAAATCACTTGTCTTGAAAAAAACTCTTGCGTAATTATATTTTGTATTAATTTGTCACATTGTTATGGAAGGGGTTTTTTTCGTCTTTAAGGCAATTTTATATTATCGTCAGGGTTATTAAACTAATTTGATGGCTTCTGCAAATGACTCTTCCAATCCGTTTAACAACTATTGAAATCTGTTTATTGATAATAATATTTCTCTTACGAAATTCTGGGAATAATTTCCAATTATGCGATATAAAATGTTCATTGAAGATTTTAAATTTTTCGTCGCCTATAATATTGACGATAGGATACGGAAGTTTTATTAAAATATGCATATAAATTTGGATTTGGAAAATATTATTTTTAGTACCAGTTTCCAAAAAGGATTTTTTGACAGTGTTTTTATGAATATTAAAAGAATATTGGGAAAATGACAAGATAGAACTAGAATAATTGGAGCAATGAATACATATACGATTTCTTTTTTCAGCTAACGTCAATTTTTATCAGTAGAACTTTGTCTCTCAACCCAATTTGACTTCAAATCTTGCCTAAGGTTAATAATAAGTAATTATAAAATTTTATAATTATTTGCATGCTAAACAAAGTTTTTCTTGTATTAAGCCAATGAAGTATAACTTCTAGTGCGCGTATATCAAACATAATTATTTATATGCTGTTTAAAATTTGTACTAATTTAAATGTTTTCCAATTCATGTGATTGTGCCACCACACATATACAAAAACTCATGAAATGTGATCTAAATTTTGACAAATCTGAAGCTGCTTCAATGCTGTGTAGCAAATTTTGTACCCAACTACATAAATGTCCTCTACCCCACTTTTTGAGACCCGAACCGTGCACTCTGCAACCTACATTGAAAGATATTTATTACGGTCGTCCTTAATCTATTTTATATTCCAGCTACATTTTTATTGAAAGATCTTATATTTATATATATCTAATACATATTTGATTCAAAGGAAAACTTGTTTTCATAAAGGAAATTTTTTATTACTTTTCAATTTATACAAGTTTCTATGAAATATCACACAAGACGGCTCCACTTAATAGTCATATCTAACATCTATCAAAACACCAAATTTTATCAAGGTTAGGTTTTTAATTTTGTATTTTTTTTAAATAACTAACTCGTGGCCGGGTGCTGGTAACTATTGACCGTCAAAATGGAAACCATTACTTAAATAAAATCTACTGAAATTAAAACCCTTCTTCATTATCACGTACAGAAAAACTTTAAAATATTTTCACATATACTAATTGACCAACCTGACTTTGTTTGGATAAAAAACGGCAACACGACTTCATTTTGTTCAGTTCGTATTTTTCCATTACTTATGGTTAATTCATTAAAGGTATTTACATTTTATTTATTTATTCAGAAATTTAATCGAATGAAGGGCTTCGTGGTCTAATATTTAAATTTAACGATGCGTATAACAAGTATTGGATGATAATTTCAAACTAAATATTTTCAAAATTATTTTGCAGATTTTTATGTTTTCTCTAAAATATTTTAAGTAGCGTAAAAGTTTTACTCTAAAATACCCCTTTGTTCCTTTAAATCATTATTGATTATTATATACAATGTCCTAAAATTGTTCGTTGTTTTTTTGTGTTTGTGTGTGAAAAATTGTCCTAAAAATACCATAAGTAAATATTCATCTTAATGTTAAAGTGTATTTAATATTTTGATCGAATAGCTGATAATATCAATCAAATAAGCAGTTTTTGTGCCATTTCCCAAAAACAAACGTTTTTCTCTTTATGCTATTAAATCGATTTGTTTTATTTTAAAACTTAAGTTCCAAATCACTATTATATACGTGTATCACAATGAGAGCAAAAGGATGTATATTATCTATAATCTATACAAAATGTTTATTACACCAGTGCTTTTCCGGCCGATGAGAAATAATGAACGAAATAAATAAAATGTGTTATTATCAGCTAATTTGTCATAAATTATCTCTTATTATTACAAGTAATCAATAATAGCAGTGGGTTAGGTAATGGATATTACAGAATGATTATATTTTAAAAAATACTAACAGATTAAAATTTACTTCGATATAAATGTCTTCATATTTGAAATTTCTTAACGATAAAAATATGGTATCGATAAAAATCGTGTCGTGATACGGGGAATATATATATATATATATATATATATATATATATATATATATATATATATATATATATACTCCCATATGTACGAACTCCGCTTGCCACTCACCATTTTTGCGGAATGAATTCGCCGTATTAACTAAGTTTTGTGTGTTCGCGCGGGATTTATTCCCGTGAGATTTTCCCAGGAAAACGGGTTATAACCTATTGTTGACCCTGTATATATTTGAAGCAAATTCTGTATTCATTTTCCACACCTATAGAAGGTTGATATTTAAATTTGATAGGTTTAATAAAACCATATACAATGTTAATTAAAATAATGCTTTAGAATATAATTTCATTACAGATTTTAATATTTATGTCTCATCTTCCTTATAAGTTTGTGATATTCTTTTAAAAATTAAAAAAATTTTTTTTTTAATATTATCACATATCCTTTTGTTTCAATTAACTATTCTTTTCATTTATTAACTCGGCTTCAAGATACTGAAAAATTAATTGTTTCGATATCAGTCAAAATACATTTTAATGTGTGCTGTAATAAAATGGATATAGTATTACAAAATTTTAGGTTAAGTCACCTCTATTAAACCCGATTTTTAACGTATTGTTTGGATTTGAATGTTTTGGGTTCAAAATATTACTGAAACATATATTTGGCATAAATTTTGTAGAAATTCATTATTAACAATTAAATGAAACTACGTGACGTAGTATTATTTCTACTTTATTTAAATTCTTTACCACGACCTAAGTTTCGTTGTACGACATCTTCAGGTAGGCAATTAGCAACAATCTGTTAATTGCTGACCTGAAGAAGTTAGAAAAACGAAATTGGTGTGAGTAGATTTTAAATTAATATAAAATTATTTTCAATCAAGTGTTTACAATTTGGTGAACGCGTTCGAAACAGTTCCAACCTCGAATCAATTCACAGGCAAATAATTACAAACGCTTGGCTACCTTGCGAAAAGAAAATATTGAATGAAAATTAGCTATAATGTTCCCTGTAAAGAGCGACCTGCAGTTTACTGAACGTTTGTTGCTTATATTTGACGTTTATATTTCCATTTTTCTCATAATTTCCTGTTTAGTGGAGACTTTTTAAGCCAGAATTTAAAAAAATACCATTTGAAAAATGCATATAACTTAGCTTTAATTCGAAATTAAGTTGTATGTGCTTTTAAGAGCTGAGTATTTATAATATAATATACACAATTTGGTAATCTAGCCATTAAATTTATTAATACGTTGACTCAAAAAGTAATATAATTAAAGTTACTTCATACTTAATAGGTGAAATTTTGAAATTGAATGCACATTTTGAATGCACTAACAGACCTGTAATTATGAAATAGTGTAAATATAATCCCCGTAGGGATAAAACTAGGATAGATAATTTACATACTAATTCCGGAAGTTTGAGTCATAGCTGCATAACTACCTGAAGATCACCATATCTTTACTTGTTGCCAGATAGTAAATTTTGAGCACTTTATGCCCAATAAAATGGAGGTACTCTTTGAAAAAGCATTCACCAGAGACTGTAGAATATATCACGTAAAAATCTACAATACCAATACTCATTTCTTTTTGTAATAATATAGTTATGAATATTTGTGAATTGTGTAGAAACGAACGTGCCCCATTGATATTTATTTGTAATTTGATATATTGTGAATTTATTTATAAAAGAATAATAGTGTACGAGTGCGAAATGATCGAGATTTATTTCACGAACAAGATAAGTGTTATGACTACTTTGCCGTTATCGTCACATTAATAGTTCCATTTGAATCATTTTAACACACATTATTTATACCACAGCATAATAACATAGGCCCCCACATTAACTGTTATAATACACAACAGTTAATAAATATTAACAGCTAAAAATATATGAATAAAACCGTCAATAAATAGTAGTTTTGCACAACATTAGCTACTTATCACTGATTTGTGGCATTTATCTACGCGATTACACATACCACTCCAGCTCACTCGACCAACGGTGGGAAACGAACTCAGGACTCCTTGGTGCGCTGCGCTCTCAAAGATCGTAAGCCTTGTGATCAATGTTATCATGCAGGGTAATAAATAATCGAATGAAAATAAAAACAGACAGCGTTTATTAGTGAACCAATGTCAACGGTGTAACCATAGGATGAGTATAAAATAGTGTTCTTACACAGCTGCTTTTATTTGTATATAATTCGTAAATATACTGAAAATTTAAATGAATTTCATACAAGTAATACGAAAAAAAAATTATTTCAAATTTTATTTTGCTGATTTCAGTGTTTGCCGAATAAATGTTGAACAGTCACGATAAGCACAGAACAGATAAAATATTATTCTGTTTTCGGTACTTAGATTGTATTAAAAAAGCAATTGAAATCAAGGACATGGACAAATTTGACCATTTTGTTTGCATCTACTTACTTTCACGGTACTCTCTTACGTATCTTGATACAAATGTCAAAATTTATATGGACTTAAATTATATCAGCATTATCCACCGTTACGTAAATAAAATAATGCCTATTGTATGTGGTTAATTAAAAAAGTTCCCGTGAAGTTTTAAATATGCATACTTTATGCATATCAGGCTTCATATTTGTTTTTGTTCCAGCGGAGTTGATCCTCGTTTAAAGCAAACTTGTTTTCCGTATTGCAGCTGTTTGCAAAATCGTTCAAATATTTGTGTTTTATTTTTTAAATATTTGGTGATAAATATGCTTAGCAGTTTTTATCAAATTTATACGTGTCACGGAGACCAAATATATTTAAATTGACTTATTTCGTTTTTCCAGTGCAAATGCTTATATTGATTTTTAAAAAGAATACCGCATAAAGTACTATACTTTTACAAATACGATAATATTCATTAGTGTCTTCGATATATATTAAATATATTATTGACAAATGAACTGGGGATTATCATTCTTCATTTTCTAGCGTATACATTTTTATTAACTATCAATACATCACCCTTATAAAAGCTTAAATAATGTATAAAAATACGTTAATACTCTTCACCAATTCCATAAGAGCATACTTCTTAACCATTAATTGAAGACAACAAATATCGTCTTAACTATTGGTTATAATGGGATAGAAACACATTTTTTTTTTATTTTCCCTCAAATAGAAATGATATACTTTCGAGTTAAAAGGTTATTTAACTATATCCGAATTAAATCGATCTACAGATTGTGATCAACACATTTTGTACTTATTTAAATTTTGTACGGTATTTATTTCTCATTTCCTAAATAAATAAACACATATTTTTAAATTGCAACTGATTTATTTTTCACGTCAATAATATTTTACAAACTATATTATTAATCTAAAAACTATAGTCTAATTCGTATGTAAAGCTATTAAAATTATTATTTCTAAACATTTATTGTACCAAAACGTAGGAAAAATTAGATAGGCAAAATAAATATAAAATATCATTACAAGGTAGTCGATTACTAACAATATAAAAAAAATTCGTGAAGAAAATGCAGGGCAGTAAACTATTAACAAAAACTACAGTGAATTCAATACTATCGGATATATAGCGTGACACCATTGCATACCACAGCTCTGAGTGGTATTGGAACTTTTAAACTGAATCTAATAGTTATTTGTTTCGAACTAGCTGTTCCTTTTGGCTTTCTGCGTGTAATCAAGAAACAAAGAAGACATTTGTTTTAATCCTTTTTTGTTTAATAATTATTTACGCTAAGTGACGATGCTCTTGACGGGTTAGTTATTTATTTTGTATATTCCTTAGTCACTAAAAACAGTATGCTTAGCTTAGAAAAGTACTAGTAAATGGTGCACGACGATTATTCCATACACATTTAGATACAAATATTTCAGGGTACGTAATATTTCTATTCAATTATTGAAAAATATTAACTTTTCATAATATTATTTATCACTATGTAGACATAAATATATTGCTTAGTAAATCTTTTATAGAAATTATAAATGTATATTTTAAAACCCAAAATTATGCGTGCAGTTTGTTTAAGTTATTTTTATGGATTTTCTATGATCTTTTTCACTGTCCTACGTTGGTCGATTATTACTCGTGAAACTAGTAGAGCTTACTAAGCTTTTCTTTTAATTCCCTTTTTTATATGCACTACTATGGTCAATACTTTTCAGGTATTCAAAAATAGCTGTTTAACTGGTAGAGAGTGGGGGTACGTAGCTCTGATATCAATTACTTATTTTAGCTTATTATTTCCTAAACCGATCCTTTAATCGAAAAATAGTTCATGGTATAGTTCATGATCAAATAGAAAGGGGTATAAAAAAACAACCCCACAATATATATATATATATATATATATATATATATATATATATATATATATACATATATACTATTATTACCAGTTGCTACACACAGACAGGCAGATAGACAAATAGGCAACGCAATACTGCAGGGGTTCCTTATTTGCTGCGATTCCTAAAGTGGGTCACAAAATACGACTAATAAATGACAGTATAAAACGTTGAGCTTTTGGCTGATTTCGGCTTGTCTACAATATCGTTATATATTATATTAATGTAGCTTTTATGGTTTAAAACTTTGTCTCAAAACTTAATTCGAAAGATTTTGTTTTTCTTTACTTAATTCCTTATTGCTAATTACTCATAAGTTCTCAAAAGGTATTTTGCATATAAGTTCTCAAAAGGTATTTTGCAAAACGATTGTTCATTTAAAGGAAATGACAACGGTCATTTTCTTTCGAACAAAAACTTTCAATAACAAAAGGTATACAAGGATAACACGAAAGGAGCTCAAGTATGAAATTTACATTATATTCGTGGTAATATTATTTTGAGGCGCGGACAAAATTTACATAAGTTCGCAGGCCGTAATTCGACGTGATTCTGCAAAATGAAAAGTAGGCTTAGACGAGACTATTCTTTCAATATCGCTAATCAAATTAGAAAGACACATTAAATCGATTCAAGCATTTAGTTAACACTCTTAAGTATTTTATGTATTATTCCTAAATGAGTGGCTGCCATTACAAAAAAATTAATGAATCATATAGGTGCTTAGAAAATATAGACTCAAATGAATATAATGATGTGACGTGCACATATTGTTAGTGTGTGGTATATGCACAAATTCTTTTTCAGCTCAATCAAAAAAATTATTTTCAGGTAAATAGGAAATGTTTTATGAAATTAAACACCGTCAGTTTTTCGTATATTAAATACGATAAAAGGTTCAGTTTGAACGGTGAGTTAAGCGATCAATGAGTTATTTTTATTTAGTGCCATCTATGAGTGTGCGAAGAAATAAGTTTTATTCTCCATACAACTGAATAAGAAAGTATAAATTACTTAATAAACTTTGTCATAAGAGAACGTTCAAGTTTTCGTTCCAGATTTAATAGGAAATATTTGAATCTACCTATCGTTGAATATATTTGGCGTTGATTTTGTAGAAATTCATTATTCGCAATTAAATGAAACTACGTGATGTAGTATTATTTCTACTTTCTTTAATTTCTTTACCTCGAGCTAGGTTTCGTTGTATTACAACATCTAGCTAATAGCCCACCTGAAGATATTGTAATACAACGAAACCTAGGTCGTGGTAAAGAACTTAAAGAAAGTAGAAATAATACTACATCACGTAGTTTCATTTAATTGTGAGTTTACCTCCTTTGGGTGGAAGTGTTGTTCCAATTTTTTAAATGGAACTTGTACATTTATTAATATACAGAGATGTTGTAAAATTTATTTTCTTCATTGATTGCATATCAGAAAAAATGTATAAAATTAATTAAAAGTTTTTATTTTAATTTTTTTAAACCGATACAACTTTCAATTAAAATCTCAAATTAACCAGAATTTTTACTTTTATTTGTTTAAAAATATGGAATATTGAACTACGATTTTAAATGTTTAGGAAGGTTTAGGAAGTGGACAGGCACGATTCTGCCTGTCCACTTCCTAAACCTTGGAACCTTTTAGTTATTTTTTTTTCCAAGTTAATTTTAACTTGATACTTTATGTTACAATATAAGTGTATCGTTTTGCCATGCTTATTTTGCTAAAACCGTTTAAAATAAATGAAAAATATTCCAAAATCATTTCTTAAATTAAAATGTTTTCTGAATACTAAAGAAGTTTTCTAAACGAAAATAAAAATTGTAGAAAAAATATGTCTGAAGAGTAATTTGTTAAAATTTTTTTTTGCATTATGACCTAAATATATAAATTAAGAAACTGGGCATATATACTGACAAAACAATCGCCAAAGACTACGTTTGTTAGAACATTGCACTATTTTTATTGTAGTGATTATTCTAAATAAAACAACACATATAGACTGCAATCAAAAGTATCGTTTGTCTTAGGATGACTAAAGTTTTGGTAAGAAAACTTATCACCAATCTTAATAATTTTTTATCACGGTTTAAATATACAGGAAACATTGGATACAAGATAAGAAAATGGCATGAAAAAGTTCCATCATTCTAAGAGAGTAGGTGGAAGTCCCGTAAGCCGAGACGGCTTCCAAAGATGGATGGGATTTTAATTGGTGCAAGAAAGTGCGCCATTTTGTTACTTGTTTTGCGGTTAGAAACTTCCTCTAAAATAAAGTGCGGGGTGTGACGCTCGCGAGTCAGTGCCGCTTCGTTCGTCGTGGAGATTAGTGCAAATTTAGAGGTTAACAAAAATGTTGTTAGCTATGATTTTTTGGAGTTTGTAATTATAGTAAGTGTAATAAGTCACAAGATTTTAATGATTCATAACACGCAAGATTTTAATAATTTTTTTCCATGTGGTCCTTAAGATCGGACACTCTAAAATTCCGCTAATGGCGGACAGTTTTATAATTAAGTTTATCTTGTTCTAGTAATTAATTTCGTATTTTGTTTTTTAGATTCAACGTGGGTAAATCCACACTATTAGGCATACTTCCCACTAGTTCAACTAGTAAGTACACAAACAAGTAAGCATGTTTCCAAATGCAAAAAAACTGAAAAAAGTCATCGAAAAGGTAATGTCAAAAAAAAATTATAAAATAAAGTCATCTGAAGTCGGTAATGGACCAAAAAGTACCTCGTTCGACGACATTATCAAATTAAAACAAGGATAAGAAATAAAAATGCAATTCAAAGAAGGTCGATTTGACCTAACCTTGAGTAGAGAAAATTTTAATCGCGCACATAGTGGATATGTCAAATAGGTGCATGCCTTTAACTAGAAAAGAGTTTCTAAAATTTACATTCGATCTCGTTGAGCAGTAGTAGTTGGTTAGTTGGTTTTACTAGGTCACAAGTTGACCGTTTCTTTAAAAATTTGAAAGATATTTATGAAAAATATAATTTTGGTCCATCAAATATCTATAATTGCGATAAGACAGGGGTCAGCACTGTCCAGAAGCAAGCTAAAGTAATGATACTCAAAAGTAATCACCAAGTTTACCTCTGCAGAGAGAGATAAAAATGTCACTTATGTTCTATATAAGTGCTGCTTGACAATTAATTTCGCCACAATTTATTTCCCCGAGGCAAAGCGTTAATGAAAGGTTAGTGGTTGGTGTACCATCTGAAAGTGTAACCGGCTTCAACACTTTGTAGTGTTTTCAAAGCATACTGAAGAGAAACAAGTGCTCTTGATCGCAGATGGCCATTGCAATCATAAAAATTCTGCCATCATAAGTTACGCAAAAGAAAACTACGTGCACATGTTAAACACTCCATCCCACACAACCCAGAAACTATAGCCCTTAGACAAGGTTTTTATGATACCATTCAAAGATGCATATTTTGAGGCCGGTGTATCATGGATTAGAGTTAACTCCGGTGCAAGAATAACAGTGGTGACACATGTAATAGTGAAACAAACTTTGGATGGAGAGAGCAAAGCGGGAATTTCAATGCACTGGAATTCTGCCTTCGAATCCAAATGTTCACACAGATTTGTATTTTCTGACATTAGCAGTAACCAACGTACACATGCAGTCTGATGTTGAAGTAAATGCTTGCAATAAAACCAATACGGAGACACCTGCATATTTGCTTCAAGAGAATTTCAGCGTTAATTAAAAGAACATTTTTGAGACACAACTATCGACAAGAAAGCCATTATTAAAATAATACATCAGCTGCCACCAGTCCCAAATGTTGCATAAATCGAGCCGTGAGTACTTCCCCTTTACTAAGGACGCGAAAAAATAAAAAAACGACCGCAACATTAACGATAACGGTGCTTCCGTCATCAACATCGATGACGGAAAATGAATCAACTTGTTTAAATTGCCAGGAAAATAACGATGAAGATTGGCTATGTTGCTAATCTTGCAACCAGTGGGCACATGAAGCATGTGTTGACGTTAAATAAGACTCAGAGAGCTATGTTTGTGGTTTTTGCCGAGTACACAATTAAAATTTTTAAATTTCTCAGAAAATATTCCTAGTTATGGCTTTGTTAATGGCTGATTAGTTCTATTGATATTATATTTTTACGAATTTCTTGTTAAAATATTTTTTAAGTTCAATTAATAAATAAAGGGTCGACTGTCCGATATAAGGGGAACTTTCTTAAAATGTTATTGTGACTGTATAAGTTGTTACTTAGTAACATCTGAAGGAATACTTGAGACTGACTAAGTATATAATTGAGAATAATTTTAATATAAATATAAAAATTAAACAATCATATTTTTTGTTGTCATCACTATTCCTTAAGTGTCAGGTACTCGGGGACTTCCCCCTATATTAAATTATAACTTTTTACCAAAAGTCGCATTGGCATGAATGAACTTTACCATTTTATGAATGACGTATGATCATATACGATCTTCGACACCATCAATATTATACATACACATGTAGGTATCACTTTGTATTTACATAAATGTATTTATACCGTGTTCCGGTTTCATTTTCTAATATTCGGAAACTCAATGAAACGTTAGTGAGTCAAAAAAATATCTGATATAAAAATGTTATAAGAATGATAAAATTGTGAGTTGCTTATTTTCGGACTAATCACTTGGTTCCATTTTGAATCGTATTAATAAATACCACCTTCTTTCTATTTGCAATTTTAAACATATTTTGAGCGAACCAAGATATTGTATTGTATTGAATTTTGTATATTGTTATACTTTCACGATTAATATTGTTATTATAATTCATATGAATGGGCATATTTGGCGAAATTTTATTACTTGTTTTCTCCCTTTTAAAACGGAAATTGTTATTTTTATGATTTACCTAATTTTTCTATTCAATATTATTATAGTGAACAAACTTGGTTTGCTGTATTGTTAACAATTTATGATATAATAATTTTTCCGACCTTGTGATCGTGATTACCTAGAAAAAGACTGAAGCAATTAGTCCACTATCTGATAATTTAATTTATGCATATTTAAATCTTTAAATAAATAAGCATATAATAATAATATACACAAATATGAATTTTATTACCCGAAGACACTGATGATAATTGGCAATGTCAACCTCAACTGAATCTTTACCAACATATACGCACGTAAACATTTCACAGACGTTTGCTATCTTTCTTTGCAAGCTATGTTGAATAATCTCGAACACTCTCAAAATTTGTGCGAAAGCTAAATTTTTGGTTAAAAAATTGTATTATATAATTATATATTCTCATTTCTGAGTTCGAAACGTAGTTAAAGTGATAAAATTCTGTAAATTACATCATATGTGACGTTATTATGCTATTTTTTGACGTTTTAAGTAATTCACCTGGGTCTTTTATCTTATTATCAGATTCATATCTTTATTCGTTACCTAGATGTAGTTATCAAGAAACTACATATGCTCTTTGCTTTCAAACACGACACTTCCTGGCCATACAATTATGGAATTAAATTATTTTATTTTTTGTCGTTTTGTATTATATTCACATATATCTAATAACCCAGAGAATTATCTTCTTATAACAATAAATACGTATAAATTATGTTAGTGTATTTTTGTGTAGAAGTTGACAAGTAAAAACTAACTGACTATATTATTGTCAATGCTGATATATCATATAATCAAATTAACCAAAATTCATTCAGTCTGTAGCCATAAATTATGTGAGTCATAATCCACATAAGAAATTTCGAAAAATTTATTTCGACAAAACTATATTTAAATTTCTAAAAGTAGTCATGGATACCGGTTAAAAAGATATTTTAAAAAATTATAAAAACAGTCAAATTATTTTTTTTTTCTATAACCTATCTATTTGACAATATTACAAAAACGATCGGTTGGAGAACATAACACAATGATTTAAAAAAAAATTAAAAATTTGACATATAATTTTGACAGGAACGCGTCAACTAAATTCTGTTATGAAAAAAAAACTTGCAAAGAAGTAATAATCCTAAGATCCATAATATGGTTTTTTTGGAAGATACGAATAATTTGGGTTAGAAATTTTAACCTACATTTAAAAAAAATTATAAAAAATATACGAAGTAATAATGAATATGATTAAAAATGTTATTGTAAGAAATGCAAGGCACTGTAATTTCGAAGTTAGAGTTATACAGGATTTGGAAATATTAGGAAGGGAAAAAAATTTGAACTCTCACAATCTATCTTTAAACAGCTGTAAATAAATTTTCCAAGTTATTAGGCAAAACAAGTTAATAATTTTATATTGGAATTAAGTACTGGATAAGGAGTTTCATTTGCATTTTTTATATTAAGGCGACACAGCCACAATATATGTAAGGGATTCAATTCGTAATAATAAATTGAAAGGTGAAGTAACTTTCCAGATTTACTAACTACCTAACTCTCAAGCTACCATTATTATTATTAGTACATTTTTATTTGGTTTATTTTATAAAATTTTATTTATAAAAAAATCGTAGATCTTTTTTATAAATAAAATTTTATAAAATATACCAAATTTTATTATACATAGTTTTATTTAGAAAAAAAATCGTAGATCTATATCTTTTGAGTAATTTGATTGGAAATTGTGCATACTACCTATCATATTATACATGGTTCATTCTTAGTAAATTCAATGATATTATAAATTTTCTTGCTTTTGTTTTGAAATATCAAGGAAGTAATTCAGGTAAAAATTATTTCGAGGATTAAAATTTAAGGATAATTTTGAGCTAATTTCAAAATCAGACCAAGTGACGCATTTATATTTAGGAAATTATTGGTGATAAATATTAAAATTGTCAAACATAAAAATGAAAATCGGATTTTAAACTTTTATCAATTAGTCGCAATATCGTGAAAAAGTGGAATTACATTTTTTGAATACATTTAATGATTATTTAAATGGTGAATTATATTACTTCCAACTTCTGAGTACATAAATTAAAGTTACTTAATAAACCACGTTTTAAAATCAGGCTAAACAATTAAAAATAATTACTCATTGGCCCATGAAGATTTATAATCTGATACAGATTTATAAACAGATACATATTGTCTTGGAAATTTGTAATTATGAATTTTTAATAGCCATGAAAATACTTGTAAGTTCTGAAGCAAAAAAGTGGAGCGCATGCAATAGATAATAGTAAGGAGGGTAGAGTGTAGCTGTCGTTGAGAAAACTCAAACAACAGGTCATATCATTTATGGTGCAATAAAATTGTTGGCGACTTGCGCCTCACGTTTTTCGTTTCATAAATTACAAATATTTTCATAGATATTGAAAACTCACAATTTCAAATTTCCAGTGCAATATGTTTATGGTTATAAATCTGTATCGGGTTATAAGATACTATTTAAAAATTTTTTTAGGCTGAATAAAAACGTGATAAATTAAATTATTGTAAATTGTAATTGGTAAATTAATATTTTTCTGTGTGTAAATATTTATCTGTTTTTTCGTGTCTCTCTGTGTGTGTGTTTGTGTGTGTATGTGTGTGTCAAAATTTGTCAAAGATTTTAAATTTCTTGATAATAATATCAGTAAATAATAAATTCAGACATGTTACGTTATGTGCATAAATTGTTCATATATTGTAATAAATCAAATACTCATTTAACTAGCGCTAGTAACATTTATTTCTTTGTTGTATTCTAACGGACAAACAAAAAGACAGATAACAAAGCGAGTTAATATTGTAATGTCATCCAGTTCTTGTCTATGTTTAAATTTTGAAGCCTCTGGCTCAACGGAAAGTTAGTTTAAAACCGTTTGCAAAATGTACACCGGACAAACGAACAAATAGACAAGAAAGCGATCTAATAGGATCGTGGCAATTACTTGCCTCTAAATCCCAAAAATATTTTCCATAACGTATTTGGGAACAAAGTTTTTTTTAAATATATCTTTATATCAATATTTTCTCATTCACACTTAGAGTTATTTGTTGGGATATAAAATAAAATATATATAAGCTTTTCAGTTTTCTTCCATATTCAGAAAATATTTAATTTTATCTTAGCAGTAGCGTTGAATGGCGTATCGAGAATATGTAAAAGTAAATGCGGGCCCGTTTTTAAATATATTAAACTTAGGAAGCTTTCCCCCAAATTGTAATATTTAATTAAACGGCGGTCTAATTCATTACTTTATATCACTCGTTATTTTAATTTGAATGTTGGTTGGTTTATATAATACATTTGCGGATAAATATTAATTGCAAAACATGGTATACAATTTTTATGAGAATGACAGAAAAAAATATGCACTTAAATGGTGGAAATAAACACAGATATGTACAGTGTAATAAAATAATTCTTTAATTGGATTTAATCCCCCCTCTACTCTTCTGCTCTTCTGCTCTTTGACTGTTTGTCTCAATTCATATTTATGCCTTCTCTATATTCGTTTATTTCCTGTATTATTTAGAGGTTAATTCCACTAAAACCATAAATAAAAATTAGATAGGATCTATGTAACTTTAAGAATATTATTTTATGTACCTTAATAAAGATATACTTGCATGTTTACTTTTCAGGTTTTTCTCTTATATTAAAGATATATAACATACATGTATATTGATAAGGTCAAATAATTGCATTTCTATTAAATTTGACTAATCCATTTTTTCCCAACCTCTTCACTTTAAACGTATAATGAACCATTATTAATTTTAATTGTCCCTTATAATTTGCGTGCTTTGATATATGTTGTACAATTAGATGGATTAACCTCATTTAATAACCACTAATAGAACAGCTGTTTTATATCTAAATTAATAACTTTATCAAATACTGCAAGTATTTTATTTTTCCATAAATGGAGATGAGTAAGCAGATGTAGATTAGATTGAGAATTACAGTATCTTTTGTAAATATTATACTGGCACGATAATAATTTTATTCATCCAATACAATTTTATTTTAACAGTACACATGACAAGTTTAAAACTATAATCTTGGTCATTCATTCATAGTCATCAAATGGAATAAATTAACCGTGAAGTGGTCGCGTGGACAACACATGTAACCCACACGTGTTAAATCGAAAATTTCTCAAAAACCGCCAATGTAAATTACGAGCGCTTCTAGATATTTTAAGTTAAATAATTGAAGAACGCGTTTAGTGCTGCGCGAGCTCCGGTCAAGTGTGGTTATGCAAAGTACGTAAAAGTATTTTTAAAATATTATTTTTCTTTTCTTTGTTTTTCTTTAGTCGATTCTACGTTATAAATATGGTATTTTAACTACTGGCGTATGTCAAAATGATCAAAAATTTAAAATTAATATATATTTTTAGAATAATCATGGATGCTCGGCGTCAAGCTCAGATTTAGGCGTGGCTAACTGAAGAAGATGATCAGAATGAAATTTGTGAAGATCGTTCGAGTTCAAATGCCGAAGAAGATCACCTTGACGAGCAGGAACATCTATAAAAATCCGAGTAAGGCGAAGAACTTCCCAAGTGACGCAAACAATTCTGAATTAGATGTTGAGTTACCTCAGCGAAACCGACGCGTTGGCTTTTACTCTGGCGTAGATAACACTATCTTGTCAAAAACTGGTCCATCGAATAGTGGAAGAAAATTTGGTTTCCATCAATTATGTACGCTGGTTTCTTATGCACTTAAACCTTACAAAGTTGTGATTTTGATGTCAACAATGCACAATAACAAAAAACGGCGTCGACCTCGTAGACAAGATGTGCTCTCTCTATGACGTGTCCAGAAATTAAAGAAGATGTTCTCTAACCTCAGCGTACTAAACGCGTTATGCATTTAGATCAGAAATAAAAATTATGCAGTTTTCCTTCGACATGACTTCCTCATCGACCTGTCTCTGGCTTGGATGAAACCTCTGGCTCATCGAAGATTGTATTTAAAATAAAAGACTTTCTTGACATTATTTAAACAGAATACACCCGGCAACAACATCAACACACCGCCAAGTAGTTCCATAAGTCGCTGCTACGGAAGAAAGCGCAACAAAATACTCGAAAACAGTGTATCACTTGCAAAAAGTATATTTGTGGCGATTCAATTCAATTCAAAGATTCAAAGATTATGTGGAATTCAAAGACTATTTGTCTATCTTGTTTAGAAAACACCAATTAGAATTAAAAGTATTTTTAATTAGTTTTTTTATGATCTCAATTATACCATAAAATGTGATTAACTCAATTATACCATAAAATATGATGGTGCCATAAAGAAATTTTGTTTAATTTCGTTGATTTTTTTAAACACTGAGGCTGTGATTTGTTTCTATTGACTATTTTTTGGTCAGGAAAACTTTTATTACTAGATTTAAAAAGAATAAAAAGTAACTGAAGCATATTATATGTTTTTATTTCAATTTATAAATGGCATACACTTATAGTTCACGCAAATAATCAGGTCAGGTTTTAATACGCGACCGCTGTAGGGCTAAAAACAGTGAAAAAGTATATTATATAATTTATTAAAATTTTGAGTCTATTTTTAAGAAGCGTAACTTTAGTACTCCATTAATATTTGTTTATTTAAAAATAGTTTCTCGCATTTATCGTCCATTCCCAAATCATTTTACACCATATTTATTTCTATTTCCAAAATTTAAAACAGTTTCAATCATCGGAAAGATTGTTTTCTCACTTTACTACTTTTGCTCGGGAATAATGTATCTTAATTAAATTTACTGGTAGATGTTTCGTTTAAAACTTATTTGGTATTTCCAAATTTGAACTTATTAACTTTATTGAACTAGAGATACGTCGCTAGCAGCAGGGGCTATCTTAATACGTCTGAAATGTCGATATAATCCTTTCTCATTCACATCGATATTGGTTAGGTTTCTCGTTTGGTCGAAAGCATTGTTATCTTTTGGCGTCTTCATAAAGCAAGAGAAAAGTACAGTTGAAAAAAAAAAGTTTGTTATTCCGATTTATCCTATGGATATTTTGTAATGAAATAAAATTGTTTTTATGTATATTATATAATTCATAGTGAGTAATAGTTATTTTTGTTATAAAAAACAATTTACTTAATTTATTAATATACTTAAACACTATTCTAATTTGTACTACAAGAATTTGATGCATATCATAAACTGTTTCACCAAAGCCACTTTTTTACCGACATTTAAAGTAAATTATATAATTTTAATATAAGAACCGAGTCGTAACTTAATTGTGTACATAATATACGCATTACGCTTTTTTTCGTGATCTGAAGAAAACCCAGTATGCAGACGGGAATGCCGATAATTCAAAAACGATTTCGTTTTTCTGCATACATTGATTTATATCGACATTTTTTTTTGGAAAAACACTTCGCATTTTCTAATTTACAGAAATTCGGAGAATTCGATGAAACATATTTGGAGGTTTCATTTGTTATTGACAACAATAATAGCTTTAGCGATACTTTTAACAAAAATGTCAGATTTCGATCCAAATTGAGAAAATATGTCATATCAATGTCACATTTTACTTTTAAATAGAAATATAACTAGAGAAGGTTATATTTTGCAACACTATATGACTCTGAAGCTTTATAAGTCATTTTTTTTTAATTGGAGATCATTTGATTGCCGACATTAGTCTGTGTCAGCGTATAATGAGTTGAGAATTATTTTAGCTTATACATATATGTTAAGAAGTGTATTAGCATGGTCTCTCCTTTTTATGCCATAAATTATATATTTCTCTACATTTAAAATTAATTATGCAATATATATTTCTCGTTAATATATTAACTCTTTTTAAATAATTCCGTAGAATCTTTAAATACAGAAAAAATTATATCAAGTAAATTTTAATAAGAAACAACCAGTAAATCTAAGGAAAAAGAAGATATTGGAAATAAATAGATTAGAAATAATTTCAAAATATTAAAACTTGTTTTCAACGTGTTATTTAAAACAGATTTTGAAAACAAGTTTTATATCTAAACTATGGTATTTGTCGACTTCAAGTCTTGGAAAATTAATTTTTTTATTTCCACTATTTACTATAATTAATTTGATTAAAGATTTCAGCCTGCCGCGACTGTACCTGACAAACGTATTTATGTGGCGATATTGCAATCTGTCCAGCGCCAGTCGTTCCGAGTGCACTGATTGTAGTTGTGCCTTCTGCTTGTAGTACGTAATCTGCTGCGGATTTTAGGATTGTATGGGTACGAATGCTAGTATATGCTGCACAAATTGTGGAGAAATACTACTTTCGCTTGTATATATTATATTATATTATATATTTGTATGTATGTATTTATTATATATATAATTTTGAATATATTTGGCGTTAATTTTGTAGAAATTCATTATTCACATTTAAATGAAACTACGTGATGTAGTATTATTTCTACTTTCTTTAGCAAAGATCTATATCCCACCTGAAGATGTTTTAATACAACGAAACCTAGGTCGTGGTAAAGAAATTAAAGAAAGTAAAAATAATACTACATCACGTAATTTCATTTAATTATGTATATAATGATTATAATTTTTTTGATATAAGTTCAAGTATAAAAAAGTACAGGATATTTTTATGTAAGGTTAATATTCCGAAACGACCATATCATTTTCCTTGTGTGGAACGTAATATAAATTATTTTACATTTTTTGCCCCTCTTTTTAAAATAAAGTGAGAAGATATTTGTAAATAATTTATTATTGTATAGTCCGAAGATTTTTCCTATAATTACATGTCGCCAAGTTTAAAATATAATACCGTTTTTGATAATATTTTTGTTAAAATTTTTAGTACGTTTTTTTAATACATTTTATTGTATTTGTTATTACTTAGTGAACAATTTTAGTAAGTAAATAAATATTGATTACTACTTATTGTGTTTCACAAATTAAATACATTCTGAGATAAGGTTCCTATAAATACTAGTTATGTTCGTATGAATGACTTTTTAATGCCTAAAAAAGAACGCGAAAGTGGAAAAATGTCTAGCAGGAAAATAAACTAAAATTGCATCAAAATATATACGATGCTATCGTGTATGAATACAGTTTAGTAATAAAAAAAGAAGAATTGGAAAAAAGAGAAAATATCTTCATTTAAATGCTCTGTTTAAATGCTTTTATTCTTTATGGGAGAAACTGAATTTTACCGGATCATGAAAACAGAATTTTATCATTAAAATGGTGATTATAATAATACGACAAGTTGATGCGATTTTCGCCATCAATGATCACCAAAATTCTCCTTTTAAATATTTAAAAAAGTTTAACACTAGTAAGACTCGCGTCTTTATGGTTCCTTGACCATTATGTCAGATTATCATAAAGTTTAGTAAGTAGGTACTTCACAAACATACAAAAAATATGGATATACCCAAAAATTTATTTCCTCTAGTAATAATACCACATGAAAACACAAACAAATTATTTTCTAATTTTTACCTTTACTTATACTAGGAGACTTACTTTCGTGTCAAATTTTAAGATTTTATGCCAGGAAGTGTCCTGGAGGTTATGATGAGAATAAAATTTGATATTCCAAAGACTAATTTTTTCATTGTATAGAGTTAAAAACTTTGATGTACACAGAAATTTGGTATGAAGAATTTAATATCAACTACTAAGATCATAGGACTTAGTATCTGATATAAATTTTAACTTGACCATTACATCCATATCTGAGCGAAAGTCTTGACATAAAGACAAACAAGTTAGTGGTTAACAAAATTATCCTACGAAGGTTTTGTTCCATTCTGAGGTACGGAACCTAAAAAATAAGAATGCATATGAAAAGAATATTAACAATTAAAGAGTGCTACTCGGATGTGAGATATAAGGGCAATAATTTCCCAAAATTGTTCAAAAAAAGGCGAACATCTATTCGTCGCAATTATATTTTAAATGAGTATTTCATTCAACTCTGCTTCTGTCTAGTGGAAATCAATTTAAATTACCGACGTTCAAATGGAACATATTTCTTTGTAGATTTTTTATAACTATATTAAAAAAACTAAACAGATTTAAAAAAATCCAATTACTAACCAATTAGAATTTCAAATTCCAAACCAACAATACCGTTAACCAATGAAACTAAACCATTTTATCCTTTATTGATTATTAACATCGATCCAGTCGCCCTTTTACGCCCGATATGAGTTCGTTTATCGATTTGTAAAAGAGAAATCCAATGGTACGATTATTTTGGCTTATTTCTACCCTTGAATATTTTTTTATGTGTACTTACGATTATTTATTTAAATAACTAGCTGATGTGGCAAACTCCGTTGCGCCTCAGAATCAATATATGATATGTTAACTTATTAGCTGAATTAAATTCGATTTTTTATTATGATAAAATGAATACTCAAAATGAATTAAGTTCAACAAACGTACCAAAATATTTATTGATTATTCGGTACATTTATTAATCAATATTCTTTATAATGGTCGCACACAACCTCCATTATGCCAATTCTAATGAAAGGATGTAAGCTGTAGTCAAATGAGCGATCGTATTGAAATGCTACTCGATTCAAATCAACACTTGAAGCATTTCTTCTTGCGCGTCGAGGATTATCATCTTATTGATCGGTGCGCTAAGCTCGACGATTTCCCATTGACAATTGAACCGTCTGACGTACTGTCTCTCTTTGTTCTAGTTTGTGAAGCACGAAGTCGGACCATACTAACGCGGCGCTCTTGTCGTGCGATTTCTTGCTCATCTGCCGTGAACTGATTCGCAATATTCCTTAGTCGAATTGCAGTTTTCCCAACGAAGCCGTTGGGAAAAATTAGATCTTCTGACTTGTGGCATTATAAATAACACTTTAAAATTAATCAAACAATTAAAAATTACATAATGAGGCAATTGTCGATGGGTGCACTATCACAAATGTCATACCTCACAAGGTGAACATGTTCCAAGTTCCAATGTTTAACAATATGCACTTTATCAAACTTAAGTATTTGAAATTATTTTTTTGTTGATAAATTTGAGAAAAAATCGTTTGAAGAGAATTGATTTAATCGAATTCAAACGTAATAACGGTTGAAAATTGAACAAAAATTGTTGAAACCAATTATAATTTTTGTCCATTTGTGACATACTTTTTCTTTTTTTTTTCTGTTCTTTATCATATATTACGTATTATACTCGTTTAAATTATTTGTGATTTTCTTATTTTTCCCGATTTTTTGGTTAAATGATTTGTGATTTTCTTATTTTTCCGGTTTTTCGAAACCGAGACGAAAAATAAAACATTCATCGAAATCAGTTAATCCGTTCTCGATTATCTATCATCAATAAATACATCGTAAAAAATAATTTCGATATATCGTCAATCCATTCCATAAAAAATTAATTTTCTACATAAATTTTTTTCATGAATTTTTCCAATGTTCTAATAGTTATTCTGCGATTCGTAGCGGAGACAAATCCAACAAATGAAAGGTCATGAAAATCATTGGCCTTGCTTAATTAGGGTATTTCTTATAAGATCTGTATCTAATTCCTATATTTGATACACTTGTTAATTCCATATTTTATATGGAATCAGAAACCCAATGTAGATATGGACTATAGTTTACGAAATAATGATTTAGGAAAAAATTGTACAAAAATACACACTACTTTCATCAAAATTATAAAAAATAGGGGAAAAGTGTATTTTTAAAAGAAATACTAATGGATGACCACAAATCGCAATGAAGTTTATGTGTTTATATGTATCTATGTAAGTACATACGTATGTGTGCTTTCAAAGACTTACAAAATCTGAAAGAAGCATCCGATCGACTACAATATTTTTATTTTGATTGTGCTCAGCAGAACGGGTAAAGCAATAAGATTCCGGATTCGATAAGCCGTTGTTATCTTGAGTTTTGTCCAGGAAATATTTGAACCTTTACCAACCGAGGAAAAACTAATTGAATTGGAAAACGACAATTTTCAGTCTATACCTCTCGGTCCACAGATGTAACCAATTTATCCTTAGTGATAGTCGGAATAGGTTGTTATTTTGTAAGCCGTGAAGACTAAAAAATTTGTTATCAAAGGAAATTAGTTCGCCTATTTTTTTTTCCTTCATAAAAGGTCGAATTTATTTTAAATTTAGTTTTAAAACGTTACTTTCCATGAAAGGTGCCGGATATTACTTCAGGCCGCTTATTTGAATTGTTTTAATAAAATATATACCAAAATTGAAAGTCGCAATTTTTTACATTATACATAAATAAAAATAATAAAATTACATATTGACTCTTTATAAAAGTAATAGTTATTTTTGTGAATTAATTTACGTAATTATCTATGTGAGTTATTATTTATTATGAAATATTGTCTAAGCCTCTAAAGTGTATAACTACTTAGTTTATATAAAATGCGTCCAGTGGTTTTTACACTATGTGCCCACAAATACAATTTTTTTATCGTTATATGTGTAGAAAAAAAAACAAATAGTCACCTAGTCTTTATTTTCGTTTCTTTCGTAACAGTTTTTTGAGAATTAACTATATTTAACTGCATATGGTTATTTTTGTTATAGCAATGATATAAGAAAACCTTATAGACACTAAAGATAGCACTTTTCTGCCATCCTAAAAGTTTATGGTTTATGAACTTAATCTTTATATTAATAAGACTTAATCGAATATTTATAGGAAATATTCATAGTTAAAATAAGAAATATAGTCAAAAAAATTTAATAAAAAATTTCGGATTTATGCTTGAATGCCTTCTATACCTAATCCTATTAAAACAAGACTATCATACATATTTCGGAATGTTTTTATTAAAAAAATGAAAAAATCACATATTTATTTTTAAAATATTTTTGCAAAGTTCATTATTAATAAGATCATATAATGTTATTTTTATGAAAATTTTAATATCCTATATTGTCAATTTTTTTTAAATCTTTAAATATCTATACATGTTATATAAGAAAGTTTCGTGCATAAATTCGTATTTATAAATATAGCCGTCTGTACGTTAATAGATTTCTCAATTAAATATTCAAGAACAGTATTCATTTATATATAAATATCTAAAACAAACTTTATTAGAAATTTGTCTTTTTGCTTGGGTAACTTGCGGAAAAGAAAATTATGTTAAAGAAAAATAGTAGTTACTTTTGTTGAAGTGACAACAACTATTCTGTAGTTATGTTATGAAAAGTAAAATTAAAATTGAATTAGAAAAACATAAATATGTCGTATATTAATGAATATAATACTATGCTGAAAATATGTCGTATATTTATGAATATAATACTATGCTGAAAATATGTCGTATATTTATGAATATAATACTATGCTAAAAATATGGGGATGGTTGGTACCGATCCTTTAATGTGGATTTGAAATAATGTTTTTTAGTAAAATTAATTCCTTTTTCAATTAAAATTTCGACAAGTATTACAAAATTTACTAACTTCTTATTAAATATCGGATATACGAAAGGAAAAATATAAATCTTGAAATTTGTTTAATTTTTATCTATTTTATCATTTATTCATAGAAACTAAAATTTATAATCGTAAAACTACCGAAATAGTTCAGGGTCATAAATATCATTTCATTAGTTGATTATTTGCTTTATTATTTGACATGATGATGGATTGGTGTTCTTTATTTTAAATATAAGATTAATAATTATTTACATACCATAATAATAATTATTATTTACAATATTACCTTCATTTGTAAATAATTCAACGGTTAATATTTGTCGCTAAACGTATGTTCACGCTTTAACTAATTCAGTAAATTTCGTTTGTTAAGTTTTGTTCCCTAGCAATTTTAATATGTACAGTCATAAAATTGCGTTTTTCAAAGGTATTTTGAAGAACAATTTCATTATGCATTAAAGAAATTTGTTAGTGTTTGAAGGAACAATCATTAAGCCTATTAAATATACATAGACATAATAATTGCTAAGTGAAAGACTTCAATAATTATACGTAAGTAGAGCGATAAAAGGTCAGTTATTTCTCTTCATCCGAAGAAATTAATCTAACCACATGCCATATTTTAATATGTAAATTGATACTTTTAATCTACGATTTTAATATTTCACGAAATGCTAAGTTTAGAGGTAATAAAATCCCAGTTAATAGCAAGCAGTTAAAACGAGAATTCAGATTACGTAATTGCCATACCGGATGTTCAACACGAGCGATTCAAAGCAGATCAATTTGCTACCAGGATCCAATTTGCATTGAAACTGCCATCCCGTTACTTTGTTTTAATTGTTTACGCCGTTCTTTATCTCTATTTTCAGTTGCGACGATTTGATTAAATTCTTTGGAGTTATCAAAGAGGTACGAGCTGAATTGACTGTGGCAAAAAGGGGCTCTAATTTTTGTACAATGGAAATGTTTTATAGCTGTGGGGGTTCAACGATTGCAATGTTTTTAGAATTCCATGATGAATGATTAAAAAGAAAGATCTAAATAGACGAGGTAATAGATTTGTATCATAATGTATTTATGTTCATTTGGCTTGAGGTAGAACTCAATGCAGTCAAAAGTGATGTGTAGTGTTATATTTAGTCATATTTATAAATTACTTTGAATTGGCATATCCTAAATATTAGGCAGTTAATAAAGTTGTCATTTCAGTTTACAAATTTGTTTAATTTTATATACATGGTTAATAACAATTTTTCTTCATTTTTATTAGTGTATGAGGAATCCAGAAGATATGGTGAGTGAGGAAGTACTGTCCATCAAAAACAAATTAATAATAAAACGTAATAAACGGTAATAAAACGTATTATTCCATTTATATCTAAATAGCTCAAAATGATGAATATTCGTTTGGAAATTTTAGCAAATCAAACTATATATACGAAAACATTTTTTTTATTACATATATAGTGCGGGGTGTTATTTGAGAGGATACAAGTATCGCAAAAATATTTTTTTTTATAATTACAGGTACTATATCTTCAGATATATCCTGAAAATATTAAAAAATATGTCCTCACTTATTTCTGTAACTATTCAACCTAAAATTAATAAAACAATATGGGTTTTCAGAAGTCTGGAAATGTAGTAAAGAAGCTATAGCGATGATTCTAGACTTCATAATTTTGATACATTCCCTATATTTTTACGCGTTTAAAAGAAAGTAGACAATACATTTACACTTTTCTATTTCTAAGGCCATTTTCTCAGAAACCATGCGACGTAGAAATTTTAAAGTGAGCATTCAAATATATCTTACTAATCCACATACTTAACATAAATTTTAAACCACCAAACTGATAAAAGTATTCATATTATAGAAGATTAGAGAAAAGCTATATCAATTATGCTAGATCTTTTCAATGTAAGCACCATGTTTTTATGCCTGTGAAAGATGTGGTGTATAATACATTGCAATATATTTACGTTGTCTAAAATTAATATTTGTGAATAGTTTAATAAGGATGTTATGTACGCTTAAGTGCCAAGATATGTACTGAAACCATATAGCGAGGGTTCGACTCATACTTGAGAATTTTTTGTGACCATACGCCATGTCATTATTATAATAATTTAAACTTCCGTTTTTTGATGAAGTCATGTTATGTTTATTTAAAATTTCATGCATATATGCGAAAAAAATTATATTATTAAGACGATGTATAATTTTGGTAGTACATACAAGTGATTACGTTGGAAATGCCTGTGAATATTCTTATTAGTGAGAATATAATGTTTCGGGCATCAAGTGCAAACTTGTCAAAAAAATGTAGCGCGTATGGAAGTCGTCAACGTGAGATGAATTCGTCGTTAGAACTGATTTCTTGATTATTCTAATTATTATGGCTATTATTTAAAAACTGGGAATGGCATAAACTTCTATCAACTTTAAAATAATTACACAATGTAAAAGTAATATAGAGTGTTTATATTAAAATGCTTAAGATAAAGATATTTCTGTAATAATAATTTTTTTCAGATATACTAAAATAATCTGGTTATTCATATCTAAATCAAGAATAAATTCTTTCGAAGTAAGTAAATATTTTATATAATTAAATGTGGTTTCAAATAATATTGTTTTAGCGCAATAATATAATTTTTAATTCTTTAAAAATTACATAGTGCTTACATAATGTTCAAGCTTAATAAAATGAAGGGCCCTATTGCCAAAACATTTATTATAGTAAAACAGAAATTTTCTCTTGGTATTACTTAAATGAGCTTAAGTTTATTATTTAAACGAGTTTTCCAATAAATTCCAATATATTTTTTAAATAATTATATGTATTTCTGATTTGGGTAAGACAGTATTTGGTTTCAGGGATATAATAAATTTATTACCATTATTTTTAAGGCAGTATTGTAATTATGTGCGTTGTGTTGATGCGAAACACTAAAATGTTTTTTGATACCTTATATATACTGAAGAATCGAGCTAATTTATTAAAGGTAATGGAAATCAAATGAACTTAGAATCATTATTTTTAGTTTTGTTCTTATAAAATAAGTTGAGCAGTTGTAACATATTATCATTATGTATTATCAAATATTTTATTTCAGAATGTATTATCAAATATTTTATTTTTTTAAAAAAATATATTTTATATTTTTAGGATAAAAATAAATGGATTTAATATTTGACGGGGCCAAAATAGGTACCAGTAATTTGATTCTTTATTTGACGAAGTTTTGATTATTGCAAACCAATATGGCAATATATTTGAATTATACTGAAACGAGAAAATGACTTAAGGTACATAATTATTTTCATTTCATTTCATTATAAGAGACCCGTCGCGACTTCGTACAAGTGTAAATAAATTATTTAATGAAGGTTTTTGGTACGTTCCTTTCTTTTATATACGCAGTACACATTGCTGTAATTAACAAAAATATAATTATGTGCAGTAACCTGAAGCCATCTTGATACTCCCCGCACTAAATACAAATCAGATTTTTCCACCTTTTTTCTATACTCATTTTCTCCTAGATTCATCGTTTTCAACGTCATTAAAATCATATTTTTAGTTTTGTTTACTTTTAATGCTATTGTAATTAGGTTTTCATGCCTTTTGTCTACTGCATTTTTGAACTTGAAAAGATTTTCCGTGGCTTTGATTTTTAGCACTTTAGGATCTTCAATTCTCTCAAACACAGTAGTAGTGTATCAGTAATAGTTTTGCTAGCGTTGGTCACAAAGACATTAGGAACAATTTTTCCTAGTA
Source organism: Druceiella hillmani (assembly GCA_039881145.1). Lineage (NCBI taxonomy): Eukaryota > Metazoa > Arthropoda > Insecta > Lepidoptera > Hepialidae > Druceiella > Druceiella hillmani. Next base: position 28,444,163 of record JAYKKI010000007.1, on the reverse strand, counting down.
GATTGATTTTATTATATCTCAAAAATTATAAAACCATAAGCTTTCATATTTCTAAATTATGCGTTAGTCATGTACATTAGTAGTTTCAGCGTAAATCACGTGAAACAAAAATGAAAATTGATTTTTGAATGACTGGTTTTCCACGAATTGTTGACGAAGTCAGTATTATTTCCTACGTAGAAATAATGATTAACATCACATCGCGCGTGTTGGTTGATTAAAAAATAACTTTTGCCGTAATGCTTTCATTTTTATGGTATTTTTTAAAAAGAAAATAATATTTCCTATACTTAGTCATTTCAAGGTAGAAATAGTAATATTTATGTCAAATAATTATCGGCTGGTCAAGGTACCTTTTGTTTGTTTTTTTTCGTTTTTGTATATATCACGAGATAATTTGAGTTTATGGTAAAAAATCTTTGCATATCGGGGTTGAAAATATATTAACCTAATTCTTGCAAGGAGTCAGGAGTAAAGAGTTTATTTTTAGAAGGGAATTCGTATAGGGACTCCAATACGCTATAGGAATGCAACTATTTGAGTTGATCGCTTTATAATTTGCGTAATATGTAAGATAGTCCCGGAGTATTATACAAATTTGCTCAAAAGCACTGTGTATTTGTGGATGGTATGGTGATAACCGCGTGTGTGACAAGTTTCCAATAATATTTTTTTTATAAAACCGTGGTGCAGTTGGTGTCTTTTTAGTTATATGTATGATAACTAGATATGCAGTATTTGGTAAAATCGTCTAGGAGGGTAATAATGCACCTTAATTTTTACATTCCAGCTTCGGGTAATGGACCTAGTATGACGAAACTAACTGATTGAATGAAGTAGATGAAGTAGTGGAAATTTGTGTCAGTGCTGGTTTCGTATGTTTTAAAGCTATATTAGTTAATATTATTCACATATTTATATTGTTAGACGACCTATTCTATGCTAGACGTAATGTTCTATTCTACCTTATTTATAATCTTGTGCAAACTAAATTTGCGATAATTGGGATAATCCTAGTTTTCTTTAAGATTTTAGGTATTATGTTGGAAATGGGGAATTTTTTATTATTATTCCGAATGTTGACTTTAGTCAGCATTTTCAAATAAAACGGTATAGGCCAGACGCTCATCTAAAATGAAATGCGGTAATTTCATTTATACCTTTTGCTACTAATACTACATTTTTTTATTCTGAGTTATTTTATACATTATATTTATTCATAAGAGCAAAGGTACTCTTTTGTGTTTTGTTTGAATTATTATAATTGCTTTCGAAATCCACAAATTTATTGTGATCTAAAAACTTGGAAAGTTTACAAGAATTTATTCAGTTTGTGGATTTGACTCACATAGATTGAATAAGTGTTATTTAACATATACTTTTCATTATTTTTTTTGCATTTTTCAAAATCTGTATAGAATGTTACATTTTCGTTTGGAATCATATTTCAAAATATGGAAAAGTCTTAACTACTTAAATCAATTTAGATAATTGATATCTTCCTCAAACTTTTATTTAGATAGAGCCTCGGTTGGTAAACTATTTAGCTATTGGTTTCGGTCTTGAACATTCTTAGCACTCAGGTCTAAAATTTCAAGATCTATTAAATTGTCTCCTAGTTCTTGCAATGTTCTTTTAATATTTAAGTTTCACAGAGGGTTTTAAAGGGATTTGTTGATAATTGTGGAATATTTATTTCAGAAGTTTTTCTTAGACTCGATTTACGGGAGAGAGGGCAGTGGGTCTGCATTACTAATATTTTCGTGTGAATTTTTTATTCATTTTTCCTACCTTTAAACACCACCTAACGTCTCAAATCGTGATCTCTTATTAAAAATAATTAAGCGATAACATACAAGTAAGGATGATAAAATTTGGTACTTAAAAAATTACAAACCTTTTGTTTACGGTAATATTAAAATTACCATTGGTTTACTTAGGATACAAAAATCGTATGCAATAGGTTTTTCTAAAAAAGTAGCGGCCATTGCATAGCTTGACGCATCACAACAAACACAATTGGTTTAACAATATAGATACGTAAATAAGTGAACGAAACGTCTTTTTAAGTGAACGAAATATTATTTTTTAAAAGGGAGGTAAGAAGTTGGGTGACCTTAAAGAAACTGAAAATAAATCTGATGTTATATCATATTAAGCCTATAATGGGTTTTATATCTAAAGAAACTCTGGCGATGAGACATGTCTTCATTATTTTGAGTATATCGAGGTTAGATTTAACTACTCCATCAGTTATTCTACAGTCTCGATAAGAAACTTTTAGAAATAGTGCTTTTAGATTGCCATTTCAAATTAAAATCATGAAGATTGAGAAATATTACAGAAAATTATAATATTTGAGGATAGGTCAAAAATTATTTACAATTAAAGTAAAAATCTTATTTTGATATTTTTTTATCTCAAGTTCACACCTGGATTTGATATTCAGTTTGGTTATATACGTCGTTCTTACGGTAACCGTGGCATTTATAGTATGTGCTATGAATAAACATTAACACAACGCGGTTTATTTTTTGATAAAATTAAATATATTAATTCCTCTCAGAAATTTTGAAAAAAAAATTTTATGTATAAATCCTACTTGCTAATTTCATTACTAAAATTAGCTTTTAATTTTTGCGGGCTAAACTAAACAATGAAAAAAGCCGCATAATATTTGCTTTCATTAAATATTGATATAAAAAAAGATTGCTCGTGCGATCAATTAAAAATTTTATTTTGTATAAATTTTTGTATAGCTTCTCTTTCGAAAAATATTTAGATGACCTTAAGATAAAAAAATTATTCCATTTCCGAATTATTTAAAAAGTATATAATTTTACACGGTTTTTCTTGAATATACTTTTACAAGACTCGCAGAGTAATACATTTTGTTAAGGCTTGCAGACCAATTTCTATCGTGATCATCGTAAATTTGACTTTATGATGGGAAGAATTTTGATTAAGCTTAATCTGTTACATGGTTTGGTTTATTTTATGATTATTTATTTGCAGGATGTGTAAAATAGGAAGCAAAATATTTTTTATAGATAATAATTATCAGAGAAGAAAATAATTATCTTTAAGTGAATAACCTTGCATGGCTCCCTGAACGATCGTTATTAAATAAAATGGTATTTTATTAGAATTTTGACTAACAAAAAAGTTTAATTAAATTTATACATTAATTATGGAATCAGAATTAATTGTCAACCATGGAGTTAAGAATCTATGCACTCTCTAAACATAAATTACTCGTGGAATTGTTCGGAAACTTGTCGTAGTCACATTATATGATGTTTATTGATGTGATATTAGAGGATTCAGCACCTAAAATGAAAACAACAAATCTCGGTAGAATCGCGCTGGCAAGCTTCTGATGTCCATTAATGAAAAAAAGACGAAACGAGATGAAGATGGAGTCAGTCATCGAGAAGTATGATTGAAGTTGCCTAGTGAATTTAGAATTTATCTGTGGACAGTATCTTAGTTTAACATTGTTTTGTAATTTTTAATTGGAAACAAAATGAATTACTTTTTTTTCTTGATTAAATTTGTAGTAGAAGTTCCTGAATTTCAAAAAAAAGTACTTATGATTTCCACCAAAATATTGTCATAAGATTTCCTAAAAACTTAACAACTTTCTGTAATTAATTATAACATGTATTTAAATATATTTACTGAAACACATTTATTTGATTCAGGTTATACATTTTTTTAGTTATCTACTGAGGAGGAAAGCAAAAGAGTGCAGTGCATAACTAATTCCATAAAACTGACGTCGATGGCCTAATGTCAACTTTCGTAAGTAGAATCTCGTGTTAAATGTATGTTTAGAGTAAAATTTATTGCGTTAATATCATAGAAATAGGAATTGCGTAGATAGTACAAATGACAAAGCGCTGTATTAACCACTTCTCTGTATTAATACGAGAAAAATAAAGGGGAAATGGTTTTATGGAAATAATAAATGGTACACAATGATTATCAAGAGTGTCATGGGATAAAACGGTAGGTACCACAATTTATGCCTTTAGGTCAACTAGAATAGATTTTCTATGTAGCAAACAGTTTGGCAATTTTACAATTAAAGTTGAAATAATAATATTAAGAATAATAATTGCAATGTAAATATTTCAAATTTCGAAGAATTTGGAAAAAACTTATTAAAATCTTTGTGTTGTCTCTTCTAACTGTGTCTTCGTATTCTAATTGGTCTTTGTTTATTATATACTATTGAATAAATAAAAGCTGTCGAATATATAACTTGACAATTTAATGAATTTTTTAAAATTACATCAAATATAAAGGAAATAAAAAGTATTTTGTCAAATATTCAAATACATAAGAAGACGTTAACTCACCTAATATCAAATAATTTAGTATTAGCCAATTATAATGACAATAAATTATATGATTGGTGAAACTAAATTAACTGTTCTCAATTTTTACTTCACATTTTATTTTGTCAGTGAATATAACATATTATAGGTATTTGAAGGGTCAACTTAAAGAAACTTTTTAAATATTTAATATCGATTAATGCTTATATTACAAAAGATACATCATTACACTTTCCTACATTTTCTACATATTGTATTTCCAATGGCACTATATCTGAGTGGAGGATCTCTATTTGTGAAATAGTTTTCAATTCAGTTAACATAAAGTACATTGTTTCTGTCCCATATAATTTTACATGTACCTTAATTGGATATGAATATCCGTGAATGGCCACGTGCAATTATATATAGGACAGCCGCAATTATTAATAGACGCTTTATGTAATGCATTGTTTAAAAACTTTTCAATAGCTTTTAAATTTATATGTGAATTCTCAATGTTGCGAATGGAGTGGCTTTGAGAAATATTAGCAAGAAATAAAATAATCTGCCGAGAAATTTTTACAAAATTTTGTAGAAAATATCTCAATAGTTTAATACTGACAATATTCTAAATAACTTCCAGTTTATTCATATTAGTCTGTACTTCGATCACATTTATGGTTGCCATTCAACTTTTGTCTCATGACAATATCAATAAGACTTTATGCTGTATATTTTTGTAGCGAAATTGGAAGAGACTCAGTTGACTAGATATAGTTAATAATTAAGTTCTGTGACATATTTACATTTGAACATTAACTAAATATATATGTATAATCAGAACATAATATTCGAAGAAGTGATATTAAATTTGATACAAAATGGTGGTTATTAAATTTTAGACAAAATAATATATAACTGAGTTAAAATAACAATTCCTTTTAATCCCAAAATTATAGACCACCGTCCAAAAACTTTTCATTGCTCACCAACTTAAATATGACAGCATATTATTTAATTTTTTTCACGTAACCTTATTTGAATATACATTAAAACTAACATGTATCCTTTAATTGTACAATCTCATATCCGGAAAATATAAAAGAAACATAAATATGAAACTAAAAAAAATATACATCATGAGTGAGCATTTTGCTTACATCTGCTGTCAAAATTGAATTGCGATAACTTCTGCTTTGCCTTAAAGTGAATAACACGTGTGTATTTTGTCTTTCTCTGCAATAAATTCTAACTTACTATTGTATTCCTGACTTTGTTTTTTATAAGTTTATTTTTATTTTACTATGTTATATAATATATAATATATATTACTATGTTATATAATAATGTCATATAATGGTGGGACTTGATAATAAAATTGTTATATAAATAAATAAAATAAATTGTTTTTATTAATAAAACGACAAAACTACGTAATGGAAAAAGTCGACATAAATTCATTTAAATACGTTTATGCTAATATTAAATCAATGTGTTATTTAGAGAAATAGATGAAATCGATAAATTCATATCAGTTATGTGTATATTGCGCCTATTTATGTATATCGCGGTAGATATTGATTGTTAAACCGTAAGGAAATATTTATGTTTTATAAACAATTTTAAGACTTGAACATTTCAATACCAGATTTATAGCACGAGTCTACATATATGTTTCCCGAATTTCTGTTATTGTTTGTAGACTGCCGTGCAATACTTTTACCTGTTTATTTCTGAAGTTTTTTTGATATTCAGAAAATAGTCTGCTAACAATGAACATTTTATCTTCTACAGTAAAATTAAGTTGCATTTTTACCTTACTAAAAGATAATTATTCTGAAAGTTTGAGCGGCTTGTGAAAGCGATATTTTCCTGACTTGTTCCGGCTTAGACTTAGTAAATTTTAAACCTGAATACTGAAATTGTTTTATTGAGATTAATACTATTTTTGAGAATGAATGTCGAATAAATTCATTTTATTTAAACCAAATGAGCAAAGTCGTCCTTCTCATTTTGAATTTTTAAACCAAAAAACTCTATTGCAGCTATTATAACATTTCTATGAGTTTATTCGTATTTCATTTTATAGAGTATATAAATACTGCAATCATGTTTGCATTAAAAAACCCAATAGGATTATAATTTAAATGTGAGTACACTTTAAACAGCAAACATGCTAAAGTGATAAACATGCTTATATATAAAAAGTTTGTGAGCAGCTCGAAACAATAAAGTCGATTTTAAATATTATTTAATTAAATTTTAGGTAAAATAAAATAACAGACATTTGGCATTTTAGTTTACTAGCAGCATCAAATTACGTAGCCACATATATTACCTGACTTTGTAATTACAGTCATTATTAAGCTGCCATATAAGACATTTTACTGTGACTCAAGGATAAAGAGTAAATTTACACGCAAATAAGTCTGCATCAAGTGACATCAAAAGAATTATCCTTATTAAAGTCGGAAAATCTAAGTTGCCAGAAAATAAAGCCTATCTCTAAATAAATTTTCGCCAAATCTTTCATTGTGAGTTTTTAGTAATTTTATTATAGTATTTACAACAGCCGTGAGTGTAGCACGAGAGAGTCATGAGTATAAGAATGATGATATCGAGTTTTGGTATCAAATAGCATTTACCTGAGAGTTTACTATATACCTAAAGATACATTCCATGAGAAACACAGACTATCGTTAAGGCATTTGAAACTCAAAAGTATTGTTTTTGTATACTTCGAAAAATTGACTTCTAACTTTCCTGAAAGCATATTTGTTTTAATTTTGATTCGTATGTGATTTCTAATTGAAATTCGTTCACTTTAAAATGAGTATGAAAGTGATTGGATAATTCTAATGAGCAAGAAAATCTCTCATACGTTTTTTTTTATGCAAAACTATGGAAATGGGCATACGACCTAATAAATTAATGACGTGTACTTGAGTATTACGGTACTTTTATTTATGAGTCATTACCAATACAGGTATTAGAGTGATAGGGATTTTTATCAATAAGGATGGTTGTATCTTAAGGATTGTTAATGTATATTACTTGAAACTGTTATTTTATACATATTTTGTTATAACGGCGAAGTAAATTGATAAAAGTGATATATTATTCAAATATAAGGGGTAGCTGGAATTATTTTGAAGTATATTTTACGTATTGAGCGTTATTATTATAAGCTCCACTCATATACATTAAGTTCCACCAGACCGTCTGGAAGAACTTGCTTTGAAATGGCTCAATGGAGGATAAATATGAACGCTTAATTGATCTACGAAAAGTGAAATACAGATTGATTTGAATATTTCATCTGAAGAGAGTTCTAAAGCTTAAAGTTTTTATGACGTTGTTATGGAGATGTAGCTTTGACGATTTGCTCGCAATTACCTGGCTGGTTGGGCACTTTTATCAAAGCAGACCTGTATCCTTTATGTCATTTCGCAATTTGGGACGGTTTCAATACATTTGAATTGAATCAATACCGGATCCCAATCATGAACGTATTTCGTCTTACTATTGATTGGAAACTTTATTCACATTTTTTCCTTTTTTACTAAAATAGCAGTGACTCCTCCTTAATTATTAAAAGTTTTAATAATATATAACAAACCTTTACTTACATTCTCGCTCCTCACAAAATTTTTGTTTAATATAAACTGATAGACTATAATCTAACTGGGAAAAAAAAATTAAATCAAACCATATTTAGCATAAATCAATTATGTATGCAGAATATGTCAAAATTTTATACGTTTAAAACTGTTCCATATTCTTTAAGAATTTCTCTGATATTTACTTTCATACATTTTATTAAAGTTACGATTGTAAATAATTTAGAGCGACTTTTCGAATTTACTTACTCACACTTAATTGATGCAAATTAGAATTAATAAGTAATCGGAAATTAATAAACTCAGTTTATAGTGAGATAAAATAGGAGTGGTTGCAAATCGACTTTGTTTCTTCACGAATTTTTATACTGCTTTTAAAATTTACAGAAGCGCAATTTATGGAAGCGTAAAAAGGTTATCAATTCACATTGACTGTTGCAATTTTTTAGGACAAGATAGTTATTTTTAAATAAATTGGCAATTTTTGTTGTATCATTTTTGACAGTTTCTAATATTCATTATATATTTATATTTATATATATATATGTATATATATATATATATATATATATATATATATATACACGTATATGTGTATATATTTAAATATATAAATATATCTCAAAGCTACCTTTTTTTTAAAGAAAAAAACTGGTGTCCGCAATATTGCAACTATATCCGTGGTGTTAATATGTACGTTTTAAAATATTATGTATATCATATTATTTTCGTTACAACAATATTAAAAGTGCTATTAAACCGTAACTAATATACGATTGCATTGTAAAAAATAATTATAATAATATGACTCATATCATAACACGAACTATTCAAATAAAATATGATAACAGTTATTTTGTACTGTACGTGCGTCAATTTGTAATTCATGCAAAATAGGCAGCAACTCTAAGTAATTCGACGTAATTTTCATCGAATTGAATTTTTGAACAAAATTTAAAAATTGTTCGATCTTTATTTGTCGCTAACGGAATATATTTAGCTTGCACATTATTTTTAGAGATTTAGGTGCAGACAATTGTATATAATATATAATAATATAATATATTATTAAATATTACCAGCCACATTGCTAACATATTTAAAAGAACTTGCCTTGCAGTTAGTTTGTTACTAAACTAGGAGTATATAAACAAATTAATTTATTGTCATATCACAAAATTGAATTAATCGAAATCCATTTCGTGTACCCAAACGAAGCGTTAAATATGAATTGAATTACGAAATATCAGTCCAGTTTACGCAGTATTCGGTTTGGGTCAGTGTCATAATTTCATCGGAGCAGCCGCCCTGCGCTGTAGTGAGCGGGGCTCAATTTCATCCGGAATGTATCAAAATACTATTTTCTATTGTTATATTTACTATTTGATCTTATTAACTATATTCATTTTACTATTTCAAGGTTCTTCGTGCAAAGACTTGATAAATTCGGCCATGTTAAGATTGCATTATGTATTTACATATTTAATTCCATTCATTTGCAGAGGAATATTTCTTCATTGGGAATTTTCAATAAAGGATGAAGAACGAAAACACAAACATTTTGACAAAGAAATAAATATTAAATTTTTATTTCTTTTTTATAACCGATTATAATTTTGATTAATTCGAAAACCGAAATAACTATAAAAGTAAATAGCACTCCATGAAGTTCTCTGCTTTAAGAACGCGTTAATAGCACTATGGATAAAATACAAAGTTTAGTAAGCTGCGCCCGGTGAAGATGAAGAAGGAGAATAGGGGAGGTGGTGTACTCTTAGCATTTCATAAACTAACACCATCTTTAACGCGTACAGTGTAAAGACAAACATCATTCATGGACGTCGGGGCTTACCGAAACAGTGCTTTTTTCGCGTTGCCGAATTTCTGTTATCGTTATAATATTTATATTTTACTATGCGATTCCAATAATTAATTCAATTTTAATAATTTTAAATATCAAACCTTTGAAATATCAAACTCGGTAATTGAACAGGTATTATTTTTTTTAAATGCCTTTTATTAATTTCTATTTTTATATCATTAACATGATAAAAAATTTTCTTCACTTAACGAAGGTTTCATAAACCTAAAATGGTTTCTGCTAAATAGTTAACTATTAGCAGTATTGTAATATATAAGAATTATATTGGTACTGTTATCAGTTTGATAATGTTAATTTAGTTTATTTGATTCGACTTGGCAACGTAACAAAGCTCGGCAACGGAACTAGATGGAGCTATTAAATCCTGTTTTGAAGTTACACCAAGCATTGCTGATAGCTGTTGTCAACAAATCATTTATAATTATCAGAGGTAATATTATTAGACCAATCAGATATTTTTATCACAATTTCAAGTTAATTCGATTAGACTTTTTTTTAACATTTCACAGTAAACAATTTTTCTATTAATAATACGGATGATAAAATATGATTAACAATAAAAATACCGAATAGAAAATATTGCTGGCATAATTCAACCATTGAAAAAGTTCAGTATAAAAACCGTGTTCATTTTATTAAGTCTCAAAAGAAATTTATATTTTGTGCAACTGTCTTAATTATTTCGAGGAATTAAGGTTGTGACAACAACAAGATTTAAAAAAAATTAAATCAAGTCCTCAAACATAGGTACATATGTATCATAATATGAAATACCAGGGTTCACTTTATATATTATTTGAACAAGAGAAAAAATATATTTTATCAATGTTTATATTTACCAAATGTTCTAAAATGGCATTAAGTTAGCTCTGAGTTAGATCATCGCAAGGCCCCGCTAAAATATATATATATATATATATATATATATATATACATATATATATTTGTATATATATATATATATATATATATATATATATATATATAGCAATTTTTGATAGTTTGTCAGTAATATATTTTTTTGTGTTTTTTTGACCAAACTCATGGATGAATACAAATTTTTTTCACAGGAATCGTGAAAGAAATTTGTTTCTTTTCATATAAAATTTTTGACTGATATGATGGAAATAATGGCCTGTTTGGTATAAAAAAATATTTATTTTCATATATCTTAGTATGGCACCAAAACATTAACACAAAAACGAGATATTGGAAATTTAAATTTTGAACTTAATTATTGACTTTATTTTAAAATTAAATTTAAAAAAAAGAATTCCCAAGTTTCTACTTTAAAAACCTTCATATTTCATCAGATTTTTGATGAAATAGGATTGATTTAAAAATAATATGCAGTTTCCAAAATGTACTGTTTATAAGACGGTCGTACCGTTTTGCTGAATACAAGTAAGCTATCAAGGAAAACTATTCTCTTTTAATCGTCCTAATGCCATTTTACTATTTTTAATTGTTACTTCAGTTTCCCTCAGCTTTCTTCTCAATTTTTCAAAAGAACAATTTTTTAAGTACATTACCTCTTTAGTTTACCCACAGGGGGAAGTAAATTAAATTTAAGTCGGAATACTTCCATGGCCCAGCTATGGGTCCGCCAAAACCAATTTATTTTCCGAGCAGTGTTTCGATAACTCGTAAATCATTTGTCATGTTCGAAGTATAGTGACAGGATGCGCCATTGTTTTGAAATATCATATTTCGTTTTGAAATATCATATGGTAAAGATAAATTCTATGAAAAATAAGTTAGATTGTCTCTGAAACATTTTATATTATACTCCATGTTCAAACAATCTGAGATTTGAAAGGAGTAAATAAACTTCCGGTTATTAGGCCAAACAAAAGATTGATGCCATATTATTTATGGAAATTATAAAATGGGTCGATAGTATTAAAAAAAATAATTAAAATTTGTTCTTGGCTTCTCGAGAATAACTGATAAAATCGTAATCTTCTATGATAATCCTCAGATTTCAATTATTGAACTTCAGTGATATGGTTAACTAGATTGGTTTTTTTCATTATGAGCTCTTAAGATTAAACGGTAGTCAGGGAACCGTCTAGGTGGAAGCCTCTATTTTCTATGTATTCGCCGTGCAGTCTTACTACAGTGTTTTTTCTCATGTGTCTATAATGGTAATACATTTGCATAGACTCGTTTTAAAAAACACATGAAAATTCACTCAATTCTTCGAAAACAACGATTTTCTGTTCCAAGTAAAAATGTCAAAATATTAAGCAGTTGAATAATCCATTAATTTTATCAATATGTTTAAGTTATGTAATGATATTAATAGGCTCTAAGAATTAAAATCTATATTCAAACTAAAAAATCGTTACAGGAAGTAAATCATAAAACCCGTTTAAAGGTGTAAACATGGTATAATTTTTCTCGCACGGAAACGAGCAGAACGAAAATTTTTAATACCCTTTTTAAACTGTACACAACGAAAATTTGTTATACGCTTTTTAAACTTTACATACGGTTTTTAAACTTTACACAAGCGTCTTCAAAAAATAACAGACACGTTACAGAAATTTATTCGCATGTAACTTAATAGCATAATAGAATTTTATCCAATCAATGTCAAGTTCCCAAATGAATCGTCAAGCGAGTAATGTAATATAACGTAACGATCCAGTTTACAGCATCCCGGGGTTGTTAGAATGGGCGTTCGAATTACTTGCTTGTTTTTGGCCATCCAAGGCAAAATAGCCAACGTAAATTGATTTCAGAAAACAAATTCCTAAACAATTTATCTTCTACATTTTTCCTTTTTATTTTTACTCTTTCAATGTTGATTGTAATTTGTAGTTTCGAAAATGTAATTTGTGGTTTCTAGAATGATTCAATGACAAATCAGTTATATTAGCAAAGGGCAGACGATGGGTGAGCAGACATAATGGACGAGAAATGCTCGGTTTTTGGTTGAAGTTGGAAAATATGTTTTTAGTTATTTTTTCAACATCCTATTTGGTGGATATAGGCGGTGTAATCTAATACTCAGCTTTGTAATGTATTGGTGGGTTTTTAACTCTCTAATACTATTACGTAGTTATTAACTACAATCCTATTTGGCGAGAAGATCATTAAAACATTCTCATTCAGTAAATGTGAATGTCAATAAATTAGAATATATGTGAAAATTAAGGAGATAACACAGTAAATATAAATGAAGTAATCAAATATGAACGAAAAATTAATATATTAATAAGGAAAAAAACGGATTTTGAAGCCACGATTAAGATATCATTTTACATAAAAGATCTGCCCGTAAAGAGTTACCTAAATTATAATAATTTTCGATCAATTTGTATTCATAAGCCCTTCATGATGTCTCCCGTATACTTCTTTATTTTTTTTTCTTACAAATTTGCTTCAAAGTTAGAGCTAAATATGATTTAATAATAATTTTATTGGTTAGGCGAAATTGAAGAGGATGCAAATAAATACTGGATACGAAAATGCAATACATTATTTGATTTAAGACGACTATATAAAAAACTTGTATGATATTAAATCTTGGAAAAATATGACATAATAAAAAACAAAATGTTTTTAAGGACATTTTATTATTATACCATAAACACCTCAAGTATTTAAATTTAGACGCTGAATACAAACAAGTAATGAAGAAGTATCAGGTTTATTTTATAAAATTTCGAAATATTAAATTTTTTTCTTAAAAAATTAAAAAAAAGTTCATAACAAATATTTCGAAATATAATGAGGATGCAAATACAAATTTTCATTAAAAATAATAACGAGGTTTTTGAAAGTACCTGTGGAAGTTGCACAACATATCTGAAATTAAACTAAATACTTGACAATACGGGACGAAGGATAAAATTTTCATGTTTCGATTTTTTTGTAATATATTTTACTAACGTAATATCAGTTGTAAAAGAGTTCAAGGCGGATATCACAGGAATGTTTTTCAAATATTTCGTTGATATAAAATAAACGCTATAGACGAAACAGATTCCATAAATGGTTTAAATAATACAAAACGGGGAATTTCACATAAATAAATAAATAAGAATAAATAAGAGCCGGATTCCACTGGCAAAATGTCATCATTGAAAAATAAGAATTTTTAAATCAAATTAAGAATGGAAATGAGTTTAATAATCTGCGGATATATTAGATAAACATTGAAAACTGATAAGTGGCTTTTTATAAATACAAAATTAGTTTGTTTTTAAGCTACTTTTTATCGATGAGGAAACATTTGCATGAATATCGATGAATCTTTGATGAAATTTTTTTTATTTAAGGTGTAACCTTGTAATTTAAATTTTCAAAAGTTTCTCTGTACATAAAAATCTAATAGTCTACTAAGGTTGTTACGTGCAATATTAACATTTTTTTATTATTTAGCTTGATATTAGGTGGGTCAGAATTCCATTTACTTGCATAAAATTTCCTTTTATTTATAAGTTTCTGAATAAATGTTTTTACTACATACTTCCCCTTAATTTTTTTCATAGTATATTGTGTGTGTCCTTAAACGCCTATATATAAATACTTATGCCAGTATACCTACTGCAAATATTTTTTTAATACTATAATTATTTTAAATCTAGTAAATTGACCGTCAAAATATTCTAAAGACAATTGCTGACATTATTTTTAAAAATATTATATTTAGTAGTACTTTGGTTTACGTGTTCTATCTTTGAATGAGCCAAGTATGGATGATTCTACATATTTTTTTAACCTAAGGGGATATTATTAATATAGTCACAATTATACTATTCAATAAAAAGCAGTGAAGTGTCGTGGGAAACTAGCGAGAAGAGAAGCTTCTTACGCACCGCATATAAAATTCAATTTTTAATTAATATTATATTGATACAGTAGCGGAGAATACTTTAGTAAATAATTTTCTCAGTTAGTGCTCATTCTAAAAGGACGTTAAAACATTTAAAAAAAATATTTCAATTTTTGCGTGACAATACAAGAGGACGCGTATTTTTTGTAAGAAATAGTGAGCTTGAGTGGCAGATACGCAAGTGACACTTTACCCACTTAATTTTTTAGCCAGTGTGTGCATGCATATTGTAGCGGTACCATACATTGCACGAGATTTAAAAAAAGGTTTAAGATAAATTGTTCAAAAGTAGTAAATACAGCGTTGATTTATTCTGCTGCCTTTGCAGAAAATTAAATAAAACAAGAGATAAAAAATTGTTTTGATTAATTCGTAAAAACTTCATCGAGCTTCAAAACTTTCCAACATTTAGAGATTTTTGTCATAAGTTATCCAAAAACTAAACTAAACTAAAGTTAAAGCCGGTATTTTCGTCGAACTACAAAAACGGAATGTAAATAATAGCCAGGAATGAATTTCCACAGCCAATCGACATTCGCCAAAGGTGAGTCTAGGATAGTCTCAATAAAGTGATTCAGGTTTGTTGCAAACAAAAAGACTGAAGATTAAAAAGTGCTCATTTCAGCTAGGTTTACTAACTTTAAACTGTCTCCGAATGTGCATGTGTCAAATGAAATTCGGATATGCAGAACCGTGACTCAAAATCAATGTTGATCAATGTTATTTAATATATAAACTCGTTCTCACATTGGTCATGATTCTTAAGCCCTGATGACGAAAAATATAGGTATTCCGTATAGTTAACGTGTTAGCAAAAAATATTATCATTATAAGCAAGTGTTTTAAACACTTGTTTGTAATGATAATATTTTTTTCAATTAAAAAAAGGTAGAACAATTTAAATTTTCCTACTATTTATTTGTTCCCCAGACGATTATTTCTAAGAAATATAAGACTGGCTCTAATAAATTTAAATTTGGCTTAACAAATCCTTGTTTTAAAATATTCTGTCTCATAGTTAAATAAACATATATTTTATAAAATTTATGAGTCACGTCAATAAAATTTTCTTCAAACTGAAAGAAATTCGTTTACATTTATTGTTTATTTTAAAATACAAATAAGTACTACGAAACTTATCCAAATTTGACGATAATAAAATAATACGGTGTCATCAAATTGACTAGATGATGGGGGAAAGAGACTTCTTAAAAATTTCTCAATAGCTAATAATAAACCGATTGAGTTAAGGCTCGTTCGACGTGACTAAATGAAATGTTTATTTACCTATTATAATTGGCAGGATTTCATATTGACGTAGCGAGGTGGCTATGGAACATTCTTAGCGATTAACAATAAACCCATCGAGTTTGGGCCCGTTTGACGTGGTATTATAAGCAAGAGGATCTGATTTTAGTGGGGGAAGCTGGCCATGGGGAAGGTGGCTATGGGAACTTTAGTTACGAAAACGTGTTTTTTCGTTTTCTTTCTTGTTTTCCTTTTTTTAATTTATGATAAATTTAAAAAAGTTTTTAGCAATTATAATTTTATGAATATAAATTTTATTATGTTTTTCAGTTGTCTTCTTCGAAGTTTATAATTTTTTTTCTTTGGCAAATAGGAATTATTAGTTATTTTACTTCATTATTTTAATACATAATCACTTGTGATAAGGATTTGGAAAAAAATATCGTAATGCAACTTATGATTACAGAAAATGCACTTAAGACTATTAGATATTTTTACGTATTTATAGTTAACGGTATGGTCGTTGAAAAGATATCATTTGAAATAATTTACATGCTTTTCATGGCGCATGTTATTTAATGGTGAACATTTTTAACCATATGCGACAATTTGAAATGATTAGCCAATTTAAACATATTGTTTTAAATATAAAATTACATATTTAAAAAGTTTTAACTGAGGAAATTTGCTAAATGATCGTGGTGGAAAATAATACTTTCATGAAGCCAACTTTAAAGTGAATAAACTAAATATTGTTGAAAAGTGTCGTCGATTTGATTGAAACGACTGTTGTATTGACTGTGTGTGTCTTGAAGCCTGTATGATATATAACAGAAAGATAATTTTTTAATTCATTCCCATTGTCTTTGTACAAATAAATTGTGTTTGTAAAAATACTCGAAGTATTTTTAGGCTTCAAAATGGCTCAAACTGTTTTTTTGTGATAATATATTTAATTCATATTTATATTATATAAATTACTTTTTTTTTCTAATTCATACTGATACACTGGATAAAATTGTTAATATAATATTTAAACAGAAAATTAGTTGCAGCAAAGAGAAAAGTTTAAAAAAGTAATGATCGTGTTACAACGCTGCGTACACTGATTTATATTATGTTTAAGATTGAATTATTCACTAGACGGGTGTAAAATTGTTGGTGTCAAATTAAGTCTTATGGTAGCTGTGCTGGTTTTGGGAAACTTATTGTAACCTTATTGATAATTTTGTTACCAGAATAAATCGAGCAATATATTTAAAATCTGAATTAATTACGTAAGTTAAAATTGTAAATACCGTAAATGTATTTCTCGCCGTAGTGTGTCATTTTGTGCATGCATTTAGATACAGAAGTCATGTAACTTAGTCTTTTTGAGAATCGGCGTGAAGGCAGAAATAGATATCAGGTGTATTTAACTATTAATCGATAAGTATACTTAACGGGTAAAATTTTGAGACAATTTTAAATGGAAAACCCGTTCCTCTCTAGATGACGTTAAAATCTTCTAAAGTTAAATTTAGTAAAATTTTTATGAACCATTTTTCCATCATTTCTTTCCATTTTGGCTCATTTTTTGTTATAGTAAAAAAATTATATGGCTCAATATTAGAAGAAAAACAGATTTTAAATATGTGAACAAATTCCTTTCATGGGATATTGAAGAGCTTTTCCACCCATTTTTAAATTTAAATCATTCATTTCGGATCTCAATTTCAAACTGTTCCTTTTTCTCAACTTAATAAATATGCTTACATTTTTTTTAAAACTACCTAATTTTTTGACAACAGTAAGAGACATTTATGTGTTTTTATTTATAATTCTTTGATTATTTAAGGTATGTTGGTTTTATGAAAAAACTCTTGGTAAATTCTCAAATGGCTGAAGATCCGTGATCGACGCCAACTTCACATACTTACACTTCTTTTTAATATATTAAAAAATCCTTATAGCCAAAGTTATCTTAGTGGAAAATTTAAAAATTTGTCTGCTCACGGCCTTGTGCTGCGATCTGAAAGTTCACATATCCTACTTATTCCTAAACATACCTCTACCACTTACGAAAAATCCTTCAGTGTCCAAGCAGCAGGAATCTGCTGGATCCTGACATCAGGAAAATCACGTCTCTAAATATTTTGAAAGATCGAGTGAAAAAGTTCTGCATCTCCTGAAACCTTTTCCTTTGTGTCCTTGCCCTTTCCTGTCTTTCCTATCCCAAATCATGTTAATATTTTTCTTTTTTTTAACTTAGTTTTGTATTTTTTTTGTGTAATGTGCTATGAAGAATTTTCATTGTAAAATCTTTTACAGTCTAGCAACTAAATTTCAATACAAATTGTTATGGTTGACTGGAAGAGATTGCTCATGTAGCAATAAGTCCACCATATGTACTGTACATAAAAGTTAATAATAAATAAATAAATAATAAATCACTTAAAGAAATCTGCTTGGAAATTTCCAATCAATCAAGAATTCGTGATGTTTAGACTTATTGTGTTATTTATAATCAATCAAGAATTCGTAATATTTGTTTTCATAGTGTTATATATTAAAAAGTAATTTATTGAAAAAAAGTTTATAAAATCTACTAGAGAATTATTGTTCTCGTCCATCTATTGGGCGGTTATATCCATCTTTTATCAAGAAAACCGATTCATGATGAAATTATTCCGTTTCCACGACGTGTGTAAATTAATTTATAAACATTTAATTGGAAGTTATAAATTACAATGCAGGAATTGTAATATCATACACCATATGAGCAGTGAACCAATGAAAAGCCAAATCTTAGTCATATTAGAATGTTTGGTAGTGCAGTCGTGATGCATATCCCCAAAGAAAAGAGACACAAATTAGATAAAAAAGGTGAAAAATGTATTATAGTGGGTTATCCAGATGACGTCAAAGATTACAGAGTATATAACCCGGCTAATCAATCAATTACAACTAGCAGAGATGTGATTATTATTGAGGAAAATAAAATAAATCAGGAAAGTATGGTTCATGTGAAAAACTTAGTTTCAAAGCCAGAAGAAGGTTCAGTAACTCAAAGAGGGTAATATGGAGGATTACTGTGAGTCCAATGATTCACTCAATTCTAAGAATAATATAAATTTATGTGATGAAACATATGTACCAAAGGAAAAGTAGACTAGAGGTGATGAAAATTTTGAAAATGAAGAGTCAACGGCAACTGATGACATTTTCATAAATGAAATCACTCCAGTAACTTTATCGCCAAAAACCAGAAACACACCTAATAGATATGGATTTATGTGCAAAGAAAATAATAAAATTGACAATGAGAAACTGACGCTAGAGGAAGCACTATAAGGACCTGGAAAGGAGAAGTAGGAACAAGCCGTTAAAGACACGCTTCAAAGCTCCGAAGATAATGATGCTTGTGAGGTAGTTGATATTCCAAGTGGTGTAGAGTTTTGAAGTATAAATTGGTTTTTAAAAATAAACACGAATTAGATGATAATGTGCTATATCGAGCAAGACTAGTGGTTAAAGGATGTGGTCAAAAATATGGTGTAGATTATTTTGAGAAATTTTCTGCAGTGGTGAAACACAAAACATTGAGGTTATTATCTTCTTGTCAATTCAATTAGATATGGTTGCAGTTCATCTTAATGTCAAGACAGCATTTTTGAATTATGACTTGGTTGATACAATAAGTATAATGGAACCTACTGGTTTTGTTTGTTCAAATGACAATAAGGTCCTCAAATTAAAAAAAGGTTAGGTATGGTCTCATATAGGCTTCCAGATCTTGGCACAAAGAGGTCGACAATTATAAGATAGCAGATGGCTATAATAAATCTAAATTAGGATCATGTTTAAATACAAACATTTTTGGTTCTAAACGAACCATTTTAACATTGTGTGTGGAAGATTTTTTGTTTTTTTTCCTATGATGAATGTGAAATGAAACATTTGAAACCGATGTTAAGTAATAGATTTAAAATTAAAGCTTTATTAAGTGTAAAATAATGTCTTGGTATATCAGTTAATTTTTATAAGGGTAATGGCGTTATTAACTTGAGTCAAAGGAATTTTATTGATCAGTTACTAACTAAATTTAATATGAGTGATTGTAAAACATCAGACCCTCCAATGGGACCAAACTAACTGTTAAGAAAGCTGAATTTTAGCTGCTATATCAACAGCTAATAGGCAGTTTGATGTACTTGAAAGTTCTAACACGTCCTGATATTGCTTATTCAGTGTCATATCTAAGTCAATGTAACAATTGTTATAATGCGAAACATTGGATGTATGCAAAAAGGATATAAAATTGTTTAAAGAAAAACTAAAAATATAGGTTTACAATATCGCAAAAATGAAAATGCTAATATAGAAATTTATGTAGATGCTGATTAAGCGAACGATCTTAATGATAGGTATTCTTACTCAGGTTTTTGTTTCTCTTTATTAGAATCTGTTATATCTTGGAATTGTTATATGCAAAAGTGAATTGCGCTTTCCAGTAAAGAGGCCGAATTTGTGGTAATTTAAAACACTTTTAAAGAAGCAGTATATCTCCAAAATTTACAGTATAAAATTACTAAGAAGATGTATTAAATCACTTTACATAATGGTAATCAAAACATACATGAATCAAAACACAAAAGTACATATCGATAATGTTTATTCAAAAATTTATCTATAAATTTATCTACTGTACGGTACCCAGTGTCTCATGTTTCATGCGTAATTTTTAAAGATTCCACAAAACATTGACATTAGTCAAACACTGTTTTCACGACAGTTACGTAAAATGCGTGCACTACTCAATGTCTCCACATATTCTCAGTTAACTAGGATTATTAAATTTAAGTTATTTAAGGTATTTCAATTTAAGGCCAATATATGCACTGCATCCGTCCTATATTTTTGTACTTAATTATTCATATATAAAATTGAAAAAAGACACCATTATGAAATAACGAAAGTGCCCGTCAGCACGTCCACTTATTACACCCTTTTCTTTTCAAAAAGCGTATGTCCCACCAACTTAAAATCAGAAATAATAATAAAACCTATCCAATAGTAACTTCAAAAATATTTGTGCAATAATTCTAAAGAGAGCAAAAAAGTAGTTAATTTTTTTTTCTTCATGTACTGTAAGGGTTCCAAAATTTTAACTCTTATATTTTTCGTAATTTTTTTTAAGTAACTTTAGAAATATTGCTAAATGAATCCAAAAGTTCTATCAGAAATAATTTGACTTGAAAATTTTAAATTCTCTCAGCGATAAAACATATTAATCAGCACATATTTCAGAAGTTTAAATTTAAGATAATACAAATCTGGACAAATTACATCAAAGATGTTTTTGTTCTGTATATTGCGCGGAGAGCCAAATGAAAGAAAAAGTTTTAAAGATAAATAAATACTTTTCTGCCAAATATTTTTCTTTAATGAATTTTACGAAATCTCTTATTTTCACTTTCATTTCATTTTATTCTCCTTTTCTGGAACTACGGCAGACAAAATTATTAAAGGAAACAGTGTCATTAGAAGTTAACCAATAGTTTACCGGAAAATATAGGAATAATTCTCAATGTAATAGCTTTGTAAATTTCAATATATTTTTACGCCTGTGGCTATACATATGTGCTATATAGCCTGTGTGTGGCTATATATATATGTGCTATATAGCCTGTGTGTGGCAATATAGTGTGTAGCTATATAGCCTGTGGCTATATATATAGTTTTGGCTAGCCAATATATTTACATAATGAATAAATTAACAGTAGTTCTCTTTACTGCCTAGTTCTGTAGGGAACTATCGTAACGCGAGTTCTACTCGTTTTTGATAATATTTTAAATCTTGTTAACAAAATATACTTTTTTAAAATTTTTTGACGTGAAACATTTACGGGCGCGTTTGGTTGTGAGTTAAAATGTTCTGATGGCAAGACGCGTTTGCATTTGTATATTGTTGTGTCCTTCCGACTTAATTAGGCCAGCTTTTCGTTTTGTCTGCTATGCGGCCAACTTCGCGTGTTATCATCTCTTCCGACTTAATTCGACCAGCTCGTTTATATCAATATATTGCATTAAACTATTTTAAAACGTTAAAAGCGTCACATAAACATAGTTAGCTTCGTCCGTAGTTTGAACCCGGTAGGTCTCGCACCCTAAGCGAAAATCATATAATTAGTCCAAAGAGCTGTTATCGTGGTTGTTGAAATTTAGATATTTTTTGCTAAGCTTATTTTAATAAATAAAATTATTTATTAGCGTAAAATATTTTTGACAATATTTTTAATTATCGGAATGTTGTATTGCACATAATATTTCGATAGGTAACCTTATACTGATTGATTGATTCAAATTTAAGTTTGTATTACGGTTTATCAGAATATTACAGTACACATAAATTAAATTATTTTTAATATTAACATATATTTTAGAAGTGTATATTTTAGAAGGGACAAATTTGCATTTTGCAATAATAATTAACCATAACAACCCCAAAGTTATTGGTAAATCATTTTTAATTAATTTGCTACCACTATAAATAGATCTACTGGCTAAATTTAAAAAAACAGCATAAATTTAAATAACCATCCGGAATTACCGCTACTTTTTGGAATAAGGTAGAACAGTACAAGCGACATTCTAAACTTCCTTTCTGATGGAAATTATGTCTATTACGTACATATTATTTTAGTATAAATTGGCATTGCAAAACTGCTACAGGATTATTCTCTAATAGCTTGGGGTAAAGCTAATGCGCGACTTACGCAATACAATTTCTCTGAAAGGTCATAGAAAAATTTGGTTCCCTGAGGAATATTATTAAATTTTACCCGTTGTTTTCAATGAAACTAGGGACAATTAAATTAACACTACACTAAATGAATTTTACTTTCGATCGAATATAATTAAAATGCAACGTAATACAAATGTGCTTGTTGCAATGCTTTTGGAACAAAATACATGTTTTGCTGAAATACTTAAAATGAAAAATATTCAGCTATCAATGAGTATTGGCGAAATCAATATCTTTATCAACTAATGTATCTTGATCAATAGTCTTCATACATTATTCGCCATGTTTATCCCAAATTTGTTGAAATCAGTTGTAACATGCTCTGGTGGTTCAAAGGGAGTGATTTTATCGCCTACTCTCGAACATGTTGGTAAAATCAATAACTTTGTTTTTTTTTAACAAAATTAGACACAAAGTCAGATTCCGACGAAATCTTAATTTTATAGTTAGTACTTTTTAGATCCCAGAATTCTAGCTAATCAAACTATTTTGTAAGTAGAATCCCCAATTAAGATATTTTGAAATTTAAATGTATAAATTATTTCCCATTATGAATACAATCCCTTAAGAAATTTTTGTCTGAATGCAAAAATTCTGACTGGGTGTAAATTAGGAAAAACAGTTTTGATACAAAGAATTTCAATAATATTGAAAAATTTAATTTTTTTTACTTGAAGCACGTTTTGTTCCCAAGAAGACTTTGTTTTGAATTGACTATTAATAAAACTCGACGATAAATAGGGAAAGTCCCTCGGGTGGACACAAATGCAGAACATTTCACTCACAGCCAAACATGAATCACATTACCTTGTACATTTAGCGGAAAAAATGACGTTTTGTAGCCGTCGAAACAAATGTTAAATGTATATTTTTTGTTTTATTTGATCATTATGTACTTATTTATTTTCGTACATTCATGAAAAAGATTACAGTGTTTAAACCCACTGTTTGAATAACAATAACGAGGCCATTAAATAAGTTAAATAATATTAAAACATATAACGATGACACACTTCAATAAGTTTCTTCTCAGGCACCCCAAACTTGTCAGACAAGTGCAAACTCGATCAGCAGGTTGAGGAATTGTATAT
The DNA here is from genome assembly GCA_039881145.1 of Druceiella hillmani. Classification (NCBI taxonomy): domain Eukaryota; kingdom Metazoa; phylum Arthropoda; class Insecta; order Lepidoptera; family Hepialidae; genus Druceiella; species Druceiella hillmani. The sequence continues at coordinate 28,420,364 of JAYKKI010000007.1, read as the reverse complement.
AAATATATATATATATATATATATATATATATATATATATGTATGTATGTATATATGTATGGGAAAGTAGAGAATTTCAATGAAATTCGATATAGTAAACAGAGGATGTCTATGCGGCCGCAGGCGCAGGGCAGGCGAAATTTTTTATAATACGTTGGGGTATAATTTTTTTCATTCAATAATCGAAAAGCAAATTTTACCAAATAAACTTCTTTTTTGTACTGCAATATATAATAATAGAAGTTTAATATTCATAATTCAAAGATTGTATTTTGGATACGTTCAATCATCGGATCGTATTAAGGTCTATGTGGACTCCAAATGACAGAGCTGGTTTCTAACTTGTTTTGCGCTAAAATCGTATATGTACAACATGTTAATTAAAGGAACACATCCGAAATCCCTATCATCATTCAAAACTTTCGAATGACATTTTGGGCTACATTCCCAGATAACTACCTAAAGTCAGTGGCAAATCGAGTTTAACTTCTAGATTAACTACTACATTACGTCGACGTAAGAGCATCCCGTCAATGTTGTATTCCGTATTCATACTTCACGTTATAATTTTATATTATATTATATAATAATTAATTACGTATTCATACTTCACGTTAAATAACTTTCTATAAATTTGATATAAATATAGATATTTATGGGTACCGTTTTAAACCCTATATATCCTGGCCGAAAAATATATCCAATAACGAACGAATATTTGAGACGTGTACAAATGCTGGTGCAACACTTAACTAATAGAGCCCAGTAGCGTCATTGTATGAACACAGTTATTATATTAAAAATTATGAATGGCCTTAAAGGAATGCTGATGGACTTTTCTTCGGAAACATTGATTGAGGGTTATGATATAATTGTGTTAAATGAGACATTGTTTGACAAGTGTGGGCACGACGATAATTTGCTGAACGCGTTATACGATATTAAGAGGCAACCAAACACAGCTTAACGGTGGCGTGCTACTGGCTGCACGGTAACTCCTCACTTTGGAGCGCGTCCGTAACTATGCAATGGAGAGCGAATATTGCTGGGTTAAATTGATTTGCCTTAGAAATGTCATATATATGTGTGTATTGTATATATGGATGTAGCAAAATTGATTGCAGCTTCTTTTATCATGTTTATAATATTTCTTAACGTCTTTAAGGAGTTTATGCACTTAGTAATTGGAATCTGTGTAGGAGTTTTGAAGAATCGTTTTATTGTTGATAATATTTCCTCTGTTTATTGATAAATACTAATAATATCTGCAAGGCTAGTGAAAGGATTCATAATGGAGTGCTATCGGAGCATACTGTGAAACGTAGCTACTGTTCTTTTGTACGTGATAACTCGCTCAGCACTCTCTGTGAATGTTCATACTGCATTACAATACTTTAAGGTTGGGAACCTTAAAAAAATATGGTTCATTACAATAACTGAATTTTTTTAGGGAGGCTATGTATCACGCTATCGTTTTCTTTCCGGAAAATTTGTGAAAAAATTGTGGCGTCTTGTCATATGGCAGAACCGACGTTGACGTCACGCATGTTAGTAAAAGCGACTTAACACTTGATCGGGTTTTTCAAGTTGATGTTGCATATTTAGTTGATGTTGCATATATATACTAGAATCCTGTGCTCGTATATAAAATTACATCTTATTAAACCGCTGTGGGCTGGATTCTGCCTTCAACTCATAAGCTTTTTCTTCTCGCATTTGATGGATAGAAAAGCAATGCATAGCGGTAATTTGATAGTCCATTGTTATTTCTCGGGATTAATAGTGAACCAGGTTTTGAATGTTAGAGTTTTATTATACACTTTCCTGGTAATAATATGATTAATGCGGATAAAACTGTAAACTGCCTTCTATTTGTGGATGACATGGAGATTATCTCAGTTATGAGAAGTATAGTAGATTGTTAGATATTGTAGCGTGATATCGACGTTCTAAAGTAGATGATTGTGATCGGTGTATGGCTCAATTCAGGTAAATGCTCTGTGATAGGCTATGGCGATCACGCGCTTCTCTCGATTGTGAATGCTCGTAGATAAAGCACTCGTAGTAAAATTGTTTCCTTTCAACCTAATACTTACAAATAAACTATTTTTTTAAATATATTAGCCCCAAAATAACTAAAGCAAACTTTTACTAATATATTGCAAAACACATTTTAGAGACAATAATTACTAAATTCTAAGAAAATCAACCCGGTCGGTACGATCCTACATACAGCCAATTAGAAAGACAAATTCCTATGGGTAGTTTTGCAAAAAACAGCCAATTTTTTTGTTTTAATTCATGTATCTTGTTGTATTCAATTATCACTTTCTAGCCTTTTGCTTTTATGGAGATACTATTTAACATGTTTCTGGTATTTAAATAATCCAGTGTTCAGTTGTATGTCAATTATCGTATGGTGAGTCTTATACCCAGCTCTTTAGCATGAAAGTCTTGAATGTTTTTTGGTTCAGAGGTACTTATTTGAAGTTTTTGTGATAACGTCTTTATGGAAAACAAAACCATAGATGTTTTTTCACACCAACACTTTATTTATATGCTCGACGAAAATTTATAGTACAGTATTTAATTCTAATATTTTTACTTATTATAGGAGACGTTTAATATTTTCTATCAAACGTCTCCTTAATGTATGTTTTTATTTCTAGACAACAATTTCCGGATTTATGACTTTTTCATTCTTTCTAAATTCTATACATTTATCAAATTTTAGAGTTCTAACTCTTTTGAAGTGACCATAATATTTCAATGATCTGTGAGTCAGTGACTGGTTGAATGACCTAAAAATTTACGATCTTCACGTATTTAAAAATTCTAAAAAAAATATCACTACTAGATATTGATCTCTCCATATACTAGTTAGTCTTCCAGTAGATGGATCTGAGTTATGGATATATTATCATAGCCGAAAAGTACTTCTGTTAAAGGATAAAGCGACGCAGAACAGGAATGCTATAATTTAATGCATTTCAGTTTCTGAGTGGATTCTTTTGGAGACAAAATTAATTTTATTTCACCGCCACCAAGTAGGTAAATTTGAAACAGTTATTTAAATTTTAAAGATATTTTAGTATTTTCAGAGCATAATATAAAGTATTTGAACCAGAAATCTAAATTTTTTTTTGGAAAAAGGATTTGATGAAATACCAGGAAAGCGAGAAAAATAAATGAACAATAATAAGTTATATAATTATATATTATTTTTCTAAACATAATTAAGTTAGCTTACTTAATCCCATTCACTTATATTGCAATAGGAGTAACTTAAAATGCTGAATTCCGAAAAAAAACAATCTTTGGCTACTCATTGGAGCCGGGTGTGGCATCTTGTCAGCGGTACCGATACGTTTAGCTTGTGCTATGAAAGATATCGGTGATCGTAAATTCGCCCTTTATTATAATACATATTGAGTATTTATTGCTTCTGACATTAGCTAATTTGGACACACTAATCTGAAGCAGTCATTTATAACATTGAGTCATTATAACATTTACCATAACATATAACTTAACAGTCATTTATAACATTGAATACCATACATATAGTCCACACAGTGCCCACCGCGACCCTTAATGTATTAAAAGTATTTTATGAAATTAAGTAATAAATCTACTTGTCATCATCTTAGACTTTTTGGATGAGATTCAATTGATTAATAAAAAAGAAAGGCTTTGATGATAAAGCAAGATAATTTTTATTTCTTTTACATATTTAGATTAAATCCATTGTAAATATGGACAAAAATATGCAATATCTGAAGTAAATAAAAAACTATCACGAACGCAACAAAACAATTTTTTAATGACAAAGATTTTATTAGACTATTTAGTATTCAGTGGCGACTAAATCCACATTAAAAAATTGGTCATTTTAAAAAAAAAATTGTAAACTAAGCCACTACATTATATAATGTTTCACTTATGACTACGAAAAAAAAATCTACATGATTCAATTTAGTGATATAGCGAGATATATAATAAGTGACGGAGGAAGCGATAGCCAATCTATTAAATGATCTTGGCGTCTCCCCTACCGCTGTCAGTATTTTAAAGAAGAAGGAAAAAAATATGAAATGGTAGGGTTGAAATGTCTTCATTATTAGAGCATTTTGTCATGTCATCTATGAGTAAGAATAATTTTACTTAAACTGTAATCGTAACGTGGGACTCTTCATCCCTTTTTAATAATTTTTATTGACAAAACTTTTTCATAACCCTTTGTAGTATATCCAAAGTGTTCTGGAGAAATAAAAAAATATTTTTTCATACTTTATATAAAATATGTAATCGGGAATCTTACGGATAAATTTGCATTTTTACGTGTTCCCTTGGATAAAAGTTTTTGCAGCTAAATGACTTTTCCCCTATCAAATTTTAGTCAAAAGACTAGAGTTCAGACTAAAAGTTGTTTAAATAGTCTAAATTCTTCACATATTTCAATAATTTTTGGTTTTGTGGTTAATTCGAATCTTACTAAATTTACACTTTTAAATCATTTGGAAGCCTATTTTTTTGACACCCGCCTTATAATATTTTACGGATAATTTATATTATTCATTTAGAAAACAATTATTGAATATATTTGGCGTTAATTTTGTAGAAATTCATTATTGATAATTAAATGAAACTACGTGACGTAGTATTATTTCTACTTTCTTTAATTTCTTTACCACGACCTAGGTTTCGTTTAATTACAACATCTTCAGGTGGGTTATTAGTAAAGATCTTCGCAGATGTTGTAATACAACGAAACCTAGGTCATGGTAAAGAACTTAAAGAAAGTGGAAACAATACTACGTCACGTAGTTTCATTTAATTATTAAAACAATTATTTTAATATTTATAAATATTCCTCTTCCTACCATTCAATATATTATACACGGAAATTGTTTTCTATTAATTTACATTTAAAATCAGACTAGCCGTTCACGCTGTAACGAGTTACGAAGAGTACATAGATGTATTAATTTACGTTATCACTCCTATATAAGTGAGTTAATGTCCGCGTTTCAAAACATTTCTAGTTAGTTTACGAAAATTTACCTTTTCAATCCTCTCTCTTAAATGCAAGCCAAAATATATGCAAGTTGATTAAAACATTATATTCATAAAGGTGAAACACGAATATAACCTAAAATCAAAGTTAAATATTTGCTTTCAACCATATTTATTATCTGTTCCTCTTTGGTGTATAAAGTTTCAATACGTTAAAATAAACTCCCTTTGATGAAACTCGTTCAGTGAAAATGATTAACGCTCAATCAGCTTCTAAAATATTACCGCTAAATGAAAATTGATTGCTTCCTTTCCTGTGATCCTCGCATTTAGGTTCGACATCCGGAACTCAACGTGGACGCGCTGTTTCGATGTCTGAATAACTTTCTCGTGCTCTCGAATCTATCTAACAAATATATTTATCAAAACAGGATTCGAAAATAAATGTGATTATATCGATTTAAGAGCAAGTTTTAGTTTAAATTTTTCGAAATGCCTATAAGGCATTTTGGTATTAATATATGTTCCGCCATAAATAAATGTTTTTACACCTGGATGTTACGAAAATACATGTATTTATATTAAATTTATATATATATATATATATATATATTTATATATATATATATATATATATATATATATATATATATATATATATATATGTACATGTATATATATATATATATATATATATATATTATATATATATATATATATATATATATATATATATATATATATATGTATATAAATTTATACATGTCACAACGCAAAGAACTAAATTCTTTAAATTTGATAATTTGATAAAATTGCGATATTAATTGATAATAACAGGGAATATTAAATATACAAAAATATTTTAATATTTCATAATTTTTTATCTCAAGTACATTAGCAGGCTTATTCGCCTAGTAATATTCATCTGCATTATTTCCATCAACTAAAGAGTTTTTCATAGTTCAAAAATTAATGAAAGTACTTACAAGAACCTAGTATTTTTTAAAATTACTGTTATGTTTTTCGGGACGTTTAAAATAGGAAAATTTTTCCATATAATAGGCTACTAATACTTTTATCTGAAATATATATTTTCAAAATATAATGCACGTAGGTATTACATTATAGAAACTAAGAGGACGTGTCTGACGCATGAACACGTACAGGACCCAAAAGACTTATAACAGTTCCGAATTTAACTAAGATCCTAATTGTGCAGGGAAATCTTTGATCTTTGTCGAAGAGTCTCTTCGATCACAATCAAGTTAATTGTACTAATAGTAACTGGTACTTTAGGTGCCACAAAGTTACGTAAGTCGCATCCGTGTAGTGTAAAAATAGATAGCCTCTTAGTTGTTATCGTCGTTTCTTTGGTTACGTTGTTTGATAATTCGAGCCTAGTGCTTTATTTTTTGTAGTTATTTTGGTAAGACATCTCTATATTTTGTTGTTACTTATTATTTATTTTGTCTAATAAACTATTTAATATTACTGAGGGAATTGTTATTGTAAAGAAATGAATTCAGTGAGTAGATACAAGTTACCTATTTTTTGAACACCATGATTCGTGTATTAGAAATTTAAATTTTCAAATAACTTGTAATTTTTTTTTCAATAAAATGGGAAAAAATAACGAATGATTCAATAATTCACATATATTGTTATAGATTCTTTTTAATTCAATTTAAGTGCTTTTAATTTTTAGAGTAGTTTTTTGATATTTCATACCTAAAGACAATTATTATTCGAAGTCGCCATATTAATTTTTATTTAATTATATGATTATGAAATAGATCGAAATGATACCTCCAAATATTAAAACTATAAATAAAAACATTATAAATTATTCATATTTTTTTAAATAAGCTTAATCAATTTTCTTCTACAACTAATCGCAAAAAGACTGAGAAATACATGAAAAAATTAAAATTCATACATTTGTCTTCACCGTCTCTAATAAAAAATATATTAGAGTTAATTAAATTACTTCCTTTTTCGTTCATTAAGAACGAAACGTAGCTGATTAATAATCTTCACGTATGCGTAAGGTATTCTAACCAGGTTGTATTCAAGTAACATGGTGAATCATTAAATACTGGTTTGTTTTATGTTTACAACGATAAATCTTTTACTGTTGTCTCTCACTTACCAAATTAAATTGTTGCTTTTACAGCATTTATTTATGTTTGTGACAATGACGTAATTATAATTACATTTCTTTATAATTTTTCCCTCCGCGCCTCAAGTTTTCGCCTTTTATCTAAATATCATATTCTCTTCTATAGTTTCGTGATGAAAATAATATATCGTTGAATATGTGTTGGTTTCGTGGGATGCGCATCTTAATCATTTTCCAGCCCAATATATTACGGTGTACTCCCGTTAATAATTATGTGAATATACTCATGGCGAACCTGAGAGGGGGAAAATTTAGTGGGAAATAAATTTAGTGGGCGTAGTCGCTGAGTGTAATCTATTATTTTAAATATTGCTGCTCCACAACGGCAGTCATCCGCAGGGACCACAACTAGAATTTATATAGTTATTGATTTATTTGTGTTGCGTCTCCGAATTTTCTCCTCCATTTTATGATCCATATTTTAGGTAAAATTTCTATTCTTATAATTATTATCGCAACAATTTATTTATAGTTCGCATAAAACTTTTATCCGTTTTTGACACATTCAATGCTCAAATACGGCAGTCATATCCGAACTAAGTTCTGTAATTAATTCGAACTATGCGAAAAAGTATAAAAAAGTATAAGAAAAAAGTATAAGAAAGAAGTATAAGAAAAAGAGATGTGTTGTTTATATCATGACGTATACTGCTGAAAAAATTAAGATATTCTCAAAATTAATTAATGTAGCAGAAGGTTATCTCTCATCCACAATATTACTGTAAAAAGGGCCAATTTCTTTTTCAACAAATTGGCCGTTAAAAGTAGTGAGATAAAAGTAGCCTAGTTCTTACAGAGCTTTGCCAGAGTAGTGTTGATCATTGTGTTGAGGTTTTGTGTCTAGATTTATTGTATATTAAATCCGTCACTTCGCGGAACAAAAAGGTAGGTTATAATTTCATGTTTTAACAACCAAAGTTACGCAAAGATAAAATTCTAGTGGTTTTATATTTCACACTATACGCCAAACAGACCAAAATAAGAAATGAACACAGCCAATTTCAAGGTTTTAAATGTAATATTCAATAAAATTAGACGATAAGCCCTAAATCGTTCATCATAACTATTACCTTTTATCTAATGACAACGGTATGCTGCACAATATCTGGTATGGCTTAATACTTCCGCCCAATGTAAGAAATAGTATGAAATAATATATATCATGACCTGTCATGGGAATTACATTATGGGCGCACAATTGATAAAAAAACCTGTCAGGCACGAGTGTTTACATATATGCATTTATAAACATTTAATGGTATATAGGATTCCCATTGAACTATTTACGAAATTAAAATTTTTTAGAACGAAAATATATCGCCTGCTATATATTTCACAGGCGCATGTTCAAAAAATATTATCTTTTTAGTTACATATTAACATTTTATGGATGTATTTCTTTACGCATGCTTTAAGACCCTGCTTTTATCCAAATTTCATGATTCAATGAAAACTACCCTGTAGGTTTTAATATATATGCTAGTGTCAAAGTATGCGGCATGATTGATTGTATTTTAAGGGTTCTCCTTGTTTTCGTTGACTTAGACACTTAATTTTTTCACAGTTACATGGAACCGTAGATCTAAGTAGTTGATATTAATTTTAACTTGATACCTCTTTGCTCTTCTCTCTCTCATATGGGTTCCATTTTCCTTTAAAGGTACGGAACCCTAGAAAGAACCAATTCCCTTTTTTATGATAACACTCCAGTTAATGAAACTAATATAATTTTAGTATATTCCAACTATACAATATAATATCAGAAATTATACAATTACTTGCATATCAAAATGCGTTTTTGATAGCCAGATTATTAGTTTTTACAATTTAATTAATATTTCATTTAAGAATAATTTAATGTAATCGGAATAAGTCGTGTTAAAAATACCATAACAAATTTAAAAAAGGAGACCGCTGGTCACCAAATATTCAGGGGTAATAGGTGTAAATAGGGGTATTAAATCAATATATGATCGTAAATATATTGGCTAAATTAATTTTTTTATATTTTATAAAAGCAATGCCGATGTTAAAATACATGTATATAGTTTTAGAAGCCTATGTGCAATTTTTGCATATCGGGTTTTTCTCAATTAGCACCCTAAATACTACATGTAGAGCAAATTTTAACCGATCTACAGGTTTTGAATGTCTGTCAACATGTGAGTGAGCTAGCAAATTAGTTATTTTGTTTTAAGTATCTAAATAAGTACTATAGGTATAAACTTGAAGTTTTTTAATATTTTACAAACTATTTGTTTTTCCACATGCTAAAAGTCGTACTTTTAGCATTTCCTGGAACTGAGATATAAAGAAATCAAATAGCTGTAAAACGCTTCGAGCAGTGCAATATGAAACTTAGTGATACACTAATGTACATTTGAATTATATTCCACTGTTTAAGTCGTGACTAATCTGTAAGCCGTAATTTTTTTTTACTTTTCTCTGACCTTCTAACAATCCTTATATACACTCTTCTTGTTTACTGATTTATAAATTATCTGTATTAAATTTTAACCATGTTTATACTTTTATTTTTTCAAAATGCGTGGGAGGATTGAACTCGGTTTCTCTACTTTGAAATGGAATATAATCAGATAAAAAGCCTAAGTTAAATTTTTTTATAAATATATCTTTTGTAAAATGTCCGTTAAAATATTAGTCATTATTGTTACACGAAAAAACTTGTAACGGTTTTAAACAAAGAAACTCAATAAACTATTAGTAAAGCTTTGAGCTTTCATTATATTATCTGTGTAATAACATAATAAGATGAATACTACTACGATCTTATCTTTCCCATATATTTAAATATCAATTGATAAAATAGTGTAATACAAATGATATAGAAATTGGGACGGGCATAATTTCTTGTGGTTTATGATGTCACGACCGGGAATAATATGATCAAAAAAATGGTTAACCTTACCTGATAACGGTGGCTTCATCGATATTATAATAATAATAAAATACAACAAACATACATAACGCGAAAAGTTTTACACATTACCAATGAATTATGACTAAAAATAAACTTTAGTTGGCATATGTATGTTACCCTGGGATTTGAGTAAACGTTCTAATCGTAAACTTATCAATTTTGCATAAGAAAGTTATTTCTATAAAACCTTCCGGATCTGACACTAATGACGTTTTAAAAAAGTAGTAAGGTAGGTAATCAAGTAATAACAATTTGAAACAAGAATAAATCAGACATTTTAAAATATTTTAAAATAAAAGTGTAAAAATAGTCCATAAAATATTATCACTCACAACACTTTCAGTAGAATATTTCTTGTAACTTCATTAACGTTATTCTTTCCATGAAATAATCATTACTAATGTACTTTATTTTTATTTAATATAATTTTTATTATGAAACAAAATTCTAACCATTTTATGAAAAGAAGGGATATATTATATAGTACACACGAATCAATTTAGGAGGAATGCATTTTTCGTATTTATTATATTACAAACTATTTGTTTTTCCACATGCTAAAAGTCTTACTTTTAGCATTTCCTGGAACTGAGATATAAAGAAATCAAATAGCTGCAAAACGCTTTGAGCATACACTTATATACATCCTTATATAGTACACACGAATCAATTTAGGAGGAATGCATTTTTCGTATTACCGATGATTTGGTTTATGATTTGTTGAAATATATCTTAAATCCATTAAATTTAGTTTAATATAGTTTATTTATATGGGAATACGTAGAAACTTGCAGACAATATTTATTGGAGTTATTTCTAAGAAATCTACTTTCCTTAATAGACTAGTAATAGGCTCCTGTAAAATGCTCATAAAAAATTAAAATACAACATCGCTCTTTTTACTTTATGGATATTGAAAGGTGCAGGAATAGTTTTACCGTTTGTATTAGGCTGAAAGAGAGATAAATAAGAAATTTTTATTTATTTTTTGATATTTATTTTCATGTTTTTCAAAAACAATTGCCGAAATATTTTTTGCACACTTATTAATATCGATAATAAAAGTGATCAGTCATATGAGAGACATTTATAAATTTGGCCCCTCTGTAGATCTTCTCGTGCTTTTTGTAATTTCTCTGTGCGTAAACGACCTCTGCAATGGATGGCGGTATCAAGGAATTTCTCTTCACTAATAATATAAAACTTTGTTATCACCGCGAGTTCACTGAGAATTCGAGCACCTTAGAAAAGAAGAGATTTTCACGTCGTTACTGATTATATATGGCTAAGATTGAAAGCTCGCATGTGCATATTCTGTCTCAGTTTAAAATACTTATTGACAATAGTCTTAAAATATTTTTTTTCCAGTTTAGCTCAATGGGACGCATTGAATGTTGGTTAAATTTTCTTCAAATTACATATTATTAACTGAGTAGTTGTAGCTTAGCAATCTTTTAATTGAATTTATCTTGAAATAAGCATTACTGGAAGGAAACGGGACACATTTTCTTTGTTATTATTATGGTGCAAAATGAAATGACAGCGACATATTGGTGTTCTAAAACGATATTAAACTGCAACCAAAAACATGTTTTCTGTGTGAATTAGCACAAGATCGGTTTTATTACAATTTTGTGAATTTATTTCACTGCTTTATATGAATCAAATTATATGAATTCGTAGTATTTGTAAATAAAGCATAATATGGATGCACCTTGAAAATTATTGTAAAAAATCTTATAATTTAATGATTTCAACTAATTATATAATGCGACTCACATCTAATGGCATAAATCACTCTAATCATTGCATTGATACATATAGAAGTTTGTGTAAAACTAGTTTTTTTCCATGTAATGATTTGATTGTAATGATTTATATTTCATCAACAGAAGAGATAGCGTGTTAGAAGATGGGAATATTGAATTGCTTTAGTTTCTCTTAAGCTTATTAATAATGAAGAAATGATGAATAGGATATTCATAGAAGTAAGTAAAAATAACAAACGTATATGGCAAATAATCGTATCTTCGCTGCACTGAAAAACAGCGTGGAGCCGTTGTTGCTACTATCCATCTTAATTTGAGCTGTATTAACTTCGCAATAATGTTTTTTTCATAGCAGTTTCGTTAAATTTGTAAAATATTACCTAAAACTTATTTATTTATCATTGTTTTCCATTACGGAAGGTATAAATCCGTATATGTTACTCATTTTCTTGATCATTGTCAATTGCTTCAAATATAAACTTGCATTTCTTGTTTGTTGATTTCGAAAAAAATCACGAGATTTTTTTATGATGTATATAAAATTAGATACTGAAATATAATAAGTAACTATAACATTTTCTGTCATAAATAACAAGTACAAATTTATCCGCTAAATAATTTTTTTAATGTTCGTAAAATTTTGCTTATTCAACATTTATTCCATAAGTTACAAGCTCCAAGCTTTTATATAATAATGAGACTCAATAAATAATTTGCCGTAATATTCAAGTATTGCGCGTCGTTAATAATTGATGAAACGTCCATTTAGGTTGAGTAAAGCATTAATGTTTCTTGATTTACGAGTCGTTTCACTACAAGGCGACGCCACGTAAAGGATCCTTTTTATGAAGGCGATAAAAATTATAAACTGCAGAGTGTAAAATTTCTTTAACAAAGATAAGATTTGAGATTGGAAGGGAGAGGGACTAAAGCTAATCAATAGAAAAAAAATACGATATCGATTTTAGTAAAAAGGGTTGTCTCAGAATTATAGAGTCGCGTGCACAAAGCAAGAACTGTAAGAGATATATAATATTTATTTATTTATTTGTATTATTAGTTTAACTGTATAAATTCTTATTTAATAAAGTTCAGATTATGCAGTCAAATTTATATAAATCGATATCAGGATTACCGAAAATTGTACAACAACAACTGTAAAAATAATTATCCAGCTACTGTGGAAGATATAAAAACAGAACTTTAACATATATTTTCCACATAAGTACATCACTATATTTTGAGCTGTGAACTTTGTTTTGTATAAGTTTTTATCCTTATAAATATGGCTAAGTAGGAATAAATTTTATCAATGTCATAGTTTTATCATGTAAAATATATATTTGTATCAAAAGTATGGTTCTCAACATAATGTATTTAAAAGTTATGTTAAAAAAATAACGTTATGTTAAAAAAAAAAAATAAATTACGGTTCTTTCCAAGGTAGTATCCAACCTATATAAAGAGTAATCAATAATAATGGCATGCTCTCTTTAGTTGTATATTTTCTAATTTAATAACCTCTATATAAGCTTCTTTATCATTAAGGAGGTTTTTCAACTGGACGACAGCAGTATATTTACGGTACAAATTAATACCACTTGGGAAACGACGGAAAGAAAAATGTTTGAAAATACGAGTACGTTTTTAACTTTCATGGCATCGACAAAGATACGGCGATCGAAAAGTAATTACTTTACCATTGTTACTTACCAAGATTCTTAATGCTGACGTCACAGTAAAATATGCCTTTGTTATATATTTAAATACAAGTAAGTAGAATAACTGGGCGAGGTACGCAATCTGAAGTAACCTTACCTACGAGTAAGAAACGTATAGCATTTTTATTAAAATATTTTTAAAAATAATAAAAGAGTGCGTTATTTTTACATTGAATAAATTGGTGGAAGGATCTCCTTTTCGTTGATGTTATACATAGGTGTCAATAACTATCTTAATTCAGTCACGTTTTCCCACAATGTCCTGCCAATAAACACAACTTTTCTTGCAACATATCATTTTCATTAATTTTGCCAATCTGTGACATTTCTGCTGTTTTTTAGATTAAATAAACAAAAATAATGACTGTATTTGGGAAGTATTATTTTGCTGCAAACAATATTAAGGAAATTTTTATTTTGCTGTAGTTCGTGCCTGCAAGCAAATTAGCCAATTCTTATTCAAAAAAGTATTTCCTGTAATATGTTTTCCAGCAATGATACCTTCTAATATACGATTACCGGTTTTTCCATAATAATCTTAGCGTACGTCTGAAGCTACTCGTAGTGAGTTTGAAGTATATCGGTATGTGAAATAATATATATGAGTAGATACTACCCGTTACATATGTAGATTTACATGATCATTATATTTTACAACATGTGGAAGAAAATTATCTTCACTTGACTCAGATTCGTGACACTTAATTGATTGCACATTCTTTTAAAACCGGAGTTACTGAGTTTTAGAAGCTTGTAAAAAGTACACTTTGTTCTTAAAATATCCCCAATCGAACATCACAAATGCCAAATAATCTTATTTACTATTCAGAATTGTTAATATTTTTGTATCCACGAATTTTATGAACATGCTTATTACATTTTTTACACTTCGAAAATGCAGTGAATATTCTTTTTGCTATTTTAGGTAAGCTGTTGTTTTTACGAAATCAAAACTAACTAGTGAATAGTGCTATCTTGAAGCACTTCTACAGCCGTTTGTTCAGGTATTGCGCGTTGAATTTTCTACAACGCGTTAGAACGCACTATTTTGCATACCGTGCGCGAAACCTTTTCGTCCGCTTTTTCATTGCTTTCTTCTCAATGGACGAGTATGGTGTTAAACATTAGAATAAGAATGAATATTACAGTCGTTATGGAAAATGGTGGGAGTGCTGCAAATCAATACTGGAAGTAATTGGATTATGATAAGCGACTTAGTGAGGCTATTGTGTAATATATGAAATATCGATTTCATTAGAAAACTTCTTACATAATGAAGTAGAAAACGGGTATCGGAATTGAAAAAAAACAGATTTACAACAACTTGCATCTTTAATAATAATAGCTTATTTGGAAGTGACTGAGTAATAATTAAAAATAATATTGACAAATTCTTGTTAGCTTTCATTGTGTCCAAATCTGGCGAAAATATCGGACGATCAGTAAAATTCCTGTGTATATTCCGTCAAACAAAACAAACATTCATTAAATATTCGATCATGGTACTTAAATAGTAAATATTATATTGATGATATTTCTCATAATAACAGTATTGTAGGAAACGTAGCAAATTGTTGCGATAGCTCGAATGAAAACCGAACGGTTGGGTGCTGTGCTCATTTAGCAAGTGCAGGTAATTATTCAGGGCACGTGAAATATTTGTCTCCAACTGTAGGACTAATTCAAATTTTATCAAAATTATTTTGAAAGATAATATTATGCGATTAAATAAATATTTTACTTTATTAGTCAGCGTTTTATTTTATAGCTAATACTTGCGAAGACTTAAAAGCTAATTGATTGTAATGTTTGTGTGGTGTTAGTGTGTAGTTCAGACAATATTATGTGTTTATATATATATATATATATATATATATATATATATATATATAGGGACACACACACACAAAGGTGTGCACGCGGGCCCCCCCGCGCGTGTGTATGTGTGTGTCTATATTAATACACAAGTAGTTATTTTCCTTATAATTATTTGAGAATTGCACAAATACAAGGTTTATAATGTATAGGAATATTTTGTATTATGTATTTTACAAACTTAATATTATACACTAAATAAAACGTCTGAGAAAATATATAATATATCTTTAAATGCCCCGTCATACTTGCAATTGGTTCTATTTATCTAGGTTTATCCTTCATGAGAAAACTGACTTCAAAAGTAGTGAGACCCACACTTGCCTTCGCGTATATAACAAGAACAGGTCAATGCTAAGGGTCAATGACGTTACGTATCATGGCATATTCTCTTAGAGTGCTAATATCACTACAAATAATATTTGAAATGCTGGTTCGGGGTTATTTTCCTATGCTTATCCTAATATAGCCGTTGACCTTGCCTGCAGTGGACCACTGAAGGACATGTGTATCATTTTTAAAAGTGGAAGAAATCATCACTACTTATTATCTATTTTATTTTGCCAAAACGTGTTCAGGATGTATTGCTACACAAACTGCTTTCATTATAAAATTTAAGATCACTATTACTTTCATTGCAAAAATACGGAATTTTTTCTAAACTGAAGAATTAAATAAGCCTTTTGATTTAATGATTGATGCGAAATAAAAATGAAGGTGATTTTCCGAGGTTCTGTGGATATCATATTTGCGGAAGTGTAAAGTCCGAAATTTTATCTTTTTATAAGTTAAATACTCGACGTGGATACAGTGGTGCTTGAAAATGATGTAATAAAAACTTAAGGAAAAATTAATTAAATATGTTCTTTCTCTACATTTTAATTACTTTTACGTTATTTTGCATTTTTTAAAACTCCATACCGTTTAATCTCACTCACAAAAGACCTCTTGCTCAAAACATAAAACGATGAATTTTGAAAAAACATCCCCATTCATGTCTCATTGTGTTTGTGATGACGAGAAATAAACCTTCCACGGCGATAAATGAAAATCATATTAACGTTAATGGAAAGAATGTGACGTAAAAAACATTTAAACTGAAAATAAATTTGCAAGCTTTCGACGCGACGGACGCTTGGCTCGTTCATTATTCGGTGTCAAAAACAACATGTTACGTGTTGTAATTAACTTGGTGAAATCCCTTTTCCATAAAGCTTTCAACGGTTTCTTTCTAACGTCACCGCTTACGGCTACAGCGTTTATGATGAAGTTGCGGTGGTGAGATGGTGAGATGGTGAGGTGGTGAGGTGGTGAGATGTGAATAGCAGGATGGAAGTCAACATAGTCTGGATTTTTTATAATAATTTTATCATATCAAATTGAGTCAGTCTAGACAATTATATTAGGGTGTGACTTAACTTTTATTTTGATGTCTTCGTGAAATTTTTTAAATATTTCTTCATAATCATTCAAATTCAGTTCGCGATTTCCCATCCGTAAATTAATTTTTAATCTGCATTGTTTACAGTTGTTCTGGAATATGTTTTTCTATTGGGGGCGTGTGGAATGGTGACTTATTGATGGTATGAACTTTTATATAATTCAATAATAAAAATAATATATTTAAACATTTAATATACGAGACTGATTGCCTTTGATCTAATTTTCAATAACTTATTTTATCCCATATTTTAATATTTTATACTCGTTCTTAGTTTTAAATTACACTTTACTAATTCTTTTCATATCACGATTATTACATTCACATGGAAGATATCATTTTTCTCCTATTTAAAAGAAAAATATAATGTATTTAAGAGGCTTTAGTTAGAAGCTAGTATATGAAAGCAGTTACCTTAGCTAATACAACCAAGACAATAATCTGATACTTCGTTTTATTACTTTTCTGATCAAGAAAATGACAAAGCTAAACAAAAGTAGTATTAATAGTTTTGAAGGCAAATAATAGTCTGAGTATAATATTGAGTATAACTAGTTATTGTGATAGTACTAATACCTTTAAACAAGGTTTTACCATGAATTTATTATATATATATGTCGTATACGGCGTTCCTTATTTTATTTCTTGGATCTACACAGGAAAGCGTTATTAACTGTTTGTGTTAGATTAAACTTATAACTTAATTGGTTGACATTCTTACTTATCAACGATTAAAACTAAATTCAAGATTTAATAAAATAGCATTAGAAACACAGAAGCCAGAAATGATGTGACTGAAGAATTCATTTTGTAATATCGAGCGAATAATTGTTTTACATGTAAATTAAATTGAAATCCATGTTAATTTAATTTTCTTGCAAAATAATATGCAAGTAGGCGTTTTCTAATTACCGATAATAAATTCTACACAATTGTTAATTATATTCCTTAGTTCAAGTCATAAGTTTTGCAAAATTTTAAAGATATGATTTATTTTATCAAAATGCGTCATATTATATAAACATTTTCATTTCATATTTTTGGGGAATTCATTAAATAAGAAGGTGAGAACACAGCAATGTTACGTTCTACTCGAATTATTAGTTAGAATAGTCTTAGCTTGGCATTATATATAGGCTATATACGCAAAATCCTTCTAACTTTAAAGTCACTCTAAATCTATTATACACGCTTAAAGTAGTGACATATTGTCTTAAATGAAAGCTAATAAAATATATTTTAATTAACCTCGTTTATTCGAATTTATTAAAAAATACGAATTTTTTTATTTCCGCAATCCTCCATATACGTATATCATTAGAAAAGCTATTATGGGATACGAAAAATTCTGGAATAGTCTAGAATTAAGATTAAATTATGAAATAGGCCATTAAAAAAAACAAAAGGGGTAGATAACAATAACTTCAAATTTAGATCTCAATTAAGAACGATATGCCTAGAATTGCATGTTCTAACTTCTATTTTCAGAAAATTTACACGCAAATGGTTGTCTAGTGTAGACACTCTAAATTTTAATATGATGTTATAACAGTCATTTCATAAATATGTACATTGGGATATTATTTTAATTTAAAATATTTGCTATATAATGTTGACGTATGTAGGTATAAACACAGCTGATACTACTGTGTGATTAAATGTAAGTTCGAATATTAAAACTCGATTTACTTTTTTTTAAATTCCATTTCAATATTATATTTTTAAAACTTTATTCATAGTAAAAGAAACGTCAAAAAATATTATTAGTAGACCGTACAGGAGATATTTATCCTTACTTATTATGGCTGAATGAATATTGACTATTTATTTCATTTTATTCAAACAATTTAATATTCTCCACAATCAGCAATTGTAAAGTCTGATTTAGTAGAGTATAGTTGCTTTGTAAATTTAAAGATCGTCCTGTATTAACTATGTAATCTTTCATCTATCCTTTGTAGAGTTTAGAACAATCTAATTTTGAATTTAAATTTATAGTAATTTATTCCAAGTTTTTTATTACATTTTATTCATCGTCTCAATCCTTTTCTTTATTTTATATCTCTTTGTTTACTGCCTTACCATTTGAAATTGAGTGAATTTATGTGATGATTTCTATAACGAAAAGCAGGTAAATGTGAGAGTATGTAATCGAATAAATCATTTAAAATATTTCGATAATCCCAAAGTAGGTCAATAAAGGAAATATATTGCCCCAATCGTTAATATGCGGTAGGGCCTTGACAAATTAAATATCTGTAATAATGTAGTGTAAGTTTAGAAATATTATAATATGTTTTCCCGTGATATGTTAAGATTACTATAAATTACTATAGCACGTTTCAGTTTGAAAGTTAACGGTAGGTAAATGTGCAATTTAAATACTCTTAATATATTGCATTATAGTTATTTAATTTAACTACGACTGAAAAAGGCAACAAATTTCAGTTATTTTGTATAGTTGATTCAATTTAGATTTATTTCATAATGCTATTATTAAAAACATAACGCATCTGCTCTGTATAAGTTATGACAATCAGTAAGTTGATTTTTTTTACTATTAATAACATTCTTTTAGGTATAATATATGAAGTATACCTATTTTTTTTTTTATTCTAAACAAAATTTAATCAAAAATTTATTTTCGATTTGAGTTTACATTTTCCTTTTAGGTCCTTTAAATATAAATTAGTAGACTAATATTATTTCACACTTTTTCATTTTACTTCTGCAATTCCAGGCTGCATAAAATTAGAAATTCTACCAAAATACTTAGTGCGTTTAGTGACGCGTGTCTAAATAAACATAAAATCAAATAAACAGTAAAAAAATTTAAATAATTTTTTTTGTAAAACATATATAAATACTAGAATTATTTTATATTTTATGTCGAATAAGTAATATTTTATCAATAAAAATACCTTTAGTAACAACGAATATATTACCGAAAACCATGAGAAAATGGAGAATTTGGATATAACTTGATTCTAAATGCCAGTATAGCAAGAAAATGATGACTACGCAAGTGCAGGCAATCAAGTACGAAGAGCGAAAGTTTTTTGTTGATATAATAGAGCATAAAATCTTTTCATTTGAAAGTGGAAAAAATAAATTTCATTATTTTGGGAAAAAAAACCCATACCCAAGAGAAAATCTGCAGAAAATAGAAAAAAGAGAGTAACCGTATTCTCTCATGTACAAATATCGAACAAAAATTTTTATATAATAGAACTGGCTTCTAAAGTACGTTTTACTAAAGTTAAACATTAAGGTTAACTGAGGAAACCCCTTGGAGTCCCTAGGATTAGGCAATACAAAGCTAAGCCTTCTGAATGGCTTTTCTGAGGCATTTGCCAATGAAGAGTCAGACGCGAATCTAAGTAAATTTCCAAATCAACTACTTCGAGATGTTGGGCGTTTTGAAGTACTTAATCTATTGAATCAAAACGTAAATTAACACCTTCCAAACATCAAAAGGGTGAACCTTCATTAGTGAATTTATACTCAAAATGAGCACTCGTCTGACTGTAGATCATGATAGAGCTTTTATTTAAATTGAGGCGTAAAGAGTTCGCGTTTCGACATCATCGATATAACGCTGCACAAACTTGCAATCTGCTAAATTTGTAATAGTTGAGGAAATCTTCACGTCGTCTGCAAATAGGGTAAAGGACATTGTGCAGTTTTAAGCATGTTACCGGTGTTATTTAACAGGATACTGAAAAGTAATGATCCGAGATTCGAATACTGGCTGACGCCTGATCCAGTGTAATAAGAATCAGATGTAAAATTACGTACTAGGATCTATTGCTTTCTATCCGCAAGGTTCAGAGAAAAGAAACGTAAGAGTCGAAGAGAGAAACTAAATTCGACAAAATGATTTAATAAGATGTTATTATCCAAAAGATCAATAACTTCCTGGTAATCGAAATACGCAACATTGACTTGAAATCCAAAATTTTACTACTGTAACGTAAATAGAAGATATATATGTATATATATATATATATATATATATATATATATATATATATATACATACACACATACCTATATGTATCTATGTACGTCTGCACATATATATTCCATTCAAATCATACACATATGCTTGACATTTTTATATACATAAATTCAATGAATTTATAGTTACTCATTATCACAATATGAAAATCAATTATTATGATTTATTCACATTATTATCATATATTAAAGTAAGGGTTAGGTCGATTAAGTTTTAAGATCGATCGGAATATTAAATTATTGAATTCACACAATAACAATATAATGGGTCTAGCTTTTGACAATATTGATTACGGGAAATAAAAAAAATACTAAATAAACATATGTGAGGGAAATTTAATATAAAGGAGACAAGGAAAAATGAACCAAGTAAAGAGAGTACAGGTACTTGTTGTTGTTGTTGTATTGTTAATAAACATCTTTCTTTTTATATTGCATATATGATGAATGTCTTTGGTTTTATTAAATTTTCTCATTGTAAGTATGATGAACAATTTTTGTCAATGCTAAGTAATGTATGGTCTAGTAACTTTATCTCTCTAATGAACTACGCGCCATGATCCTATTTAGTGACGACATGTACCGATGTGGAGCCCGCACAAAATGATAAACATTCAAATACAATAAACGAAATCGTTATAGCGGTATAAACAACTAGAATTTAAATGAATAAATATATTTCAATATTAAAGTATAAAGAATATATTTGATTACAATAATTCTAAACTATTTACTTATTTAATATAAACTAAAAGTGTGTTGTGAAGAAAATTTAATTTCATGTCTAAATGTATTTATTATTTAATATAAAAAACATGGTATTTAATTACAATCATTCTAAACTATTTACTTATTTAATATAAACTAAAAGTGTGTTGTGAAGAAAACTTAATTTAATATCTAAATGTAATTATTATTTAATATAAAAAACATGGTATTTAATTACAAACATTCTAAACTATTTATTTATTTACTATGAACTAAAAGTGTGGTGTAAAGAAAATTTAATTTCATGTCGAAATGTATTTATTGCCTGTAATTTTAAAGTCCTGTAATTTTAAACCCATCCATAACCCACATACGTAAAAATCTTTAAAATCCAAAACATTAAAATTACAGAGTCTTCTGGAAAATTAAATTCGAAAATTATTATTTTTTCTCCCATGCGGCCTAATGAATAATTCCCGCATAATAACACGGGAATTATTCAGAAAACGTTTAACAATATTATGAGATGTATTATTTATCATTTTTTAGTTTTGTAAAAAAATATTAACACATTTTTAGCAGATTTAGATTCATTGTTGGATTAGGCTAGTACTGAAAATAAATATATTGTCAACAAGATTTGAATACGCTTAGTGATGATACGATTAGCAGTAAGCAATAGTTCAGCATGAAGATATGTTTGAAATATATTTTATGTAACATAATTTTTGGGTTCTTTGCAATCAATAGGAGACGAATCGTGTGACTGAAATACAACGAAAATCATATAACATAAACTAAATTAAACATCTTCGAGATTGATACGTCCAAGTTACTTGTTGGTGGAAATATTTAGAATATGTGAAATAAATAAAAATAACTATTAAATAAAAAGATCATAGAACTGATATTTAATATTTAATATGAATTATTTTTGTTAACTTTTGCTTTTAGTTACTTTACAGCAGAGAAAAAATCAAAAAATGTATAGCATAATTTTAAAATTATCGTAGTCTGTCAAAGTAATTTTGCAGAACTTTCACTATTCAAGAAACTTTTATACACCTCGAACAACACACAACTATTTTCTTCATATCTACAATGACTTTTGTTATCTCTGTTAATAATGACCACACGACTAGTATTAGTACTATTAGAATAATCAATTCCATTAAGTCACGAAAATTAAGTAATAAAAAATATACAAAGCTGCGGGACACATTATCAACAGTAACTTTGACATTCGGCATGATGTCTCTTCCACAGAGTGAGCAACGAAAACTTCGCACAAAGCCGCCGTAGTCCGCGCCGATTACGTATCCATGAATCACGTTTTTCATTATTTCTGCACGAAAGCGGGAGTAATTTTGTTGCCAAGCTAAAGTGCCTTAATACGTTATTTATATGGTGACTGTTGGCGTAGGTATGTATATTCGACCGCCTTAAGAAGACCGTGAAGGCTATGAATGAGGTTATATCCGTATGGTAAAAACGACTTGGTAGCTTATTAACTAGGGTTCATAACACGATATATTGTCATAGCAGCGCGTATTGTAGCTGGCAATACTACTAATGTTTTAGTGTTACGGCTTTTTTCTCTATTATTAGCACTCTTTTATATTAAAAGCCATTTTTGGTTATGAACATTTTATATTATATATATATATATATATATATATATACATATATATATATATATATATGTGTGTGTGTGGCACACGTGCACCAGCCTCTGTGCACGTATATACATATATACCTGTTAGTTATGCGAGGAAAACTTTTCCTTCTTATATATTATATAAACGATTGAAAGTAAAAAGAAGTATAATCTAAGTTTTATTGAAATTAATGATGATAATGATGCAAACAATGAAAATAATATTGAAATTTATTTAAGTGCAAATATTATATATTAGTCATATAAGTGTATAATAATTATTATTTCAATTATTTTTATATACTAGGTTGCGCAGCCCATCATATGTTTTGACTAATATATAAACCATATAAATACCAAATAACTAATATGTAGACAATATAAAAATAAATAATATACCCACACTAATGTTAAACATTTTAATTTACAAATTATGAAATTTTAATTTTTAAATGTAAATTAGTTTTAAAATGAAAAAAAACACTACTACTTCACAATCATTTTTTTAACTTTTGTTGGCAGTCCCATGACGGTCCGTTTGATTTCTTTTTAAATTTTCTAATAAAAATATTTAGGGTGTCATGTTTCTATAAGTAAACGAGAAAAAAAGAGCACGCCAGGATAAAAGTGTATGTATTTTCATAATGTATGCTTACGGTTTCTAAGTTAGAGATGGTTTGAAAACACACAAATGTTGTGTAAGAAAAACAAATATGTGGTCCTTTACCATTTATATTCTTTGGTTTCATACTATCTCATTGATTTTTATTTTCTGATTACGTAAGATTCTGGAACAATATTATGATCGTAACAAAATATTAAATGATAAAATATTAAAAAGAATTATTAACATAGAGTTAACAGAAAACCACCTTACTCTGTATACGGTGACGTAAAAAAGTAACAGCTACTTAAAATCGGGAAAATAATTTTAAAAACTAGAAAATATATCCTTAAAATTACCTCAAACGACAAAACGTTAAAGACAAGAGTACGTTAAACGACAAGAAAAGAATGAGTGGTTATTTCTAGTGAAACTGAGAAAATTTGTGAAGTAAAAAAAAAAGGAAACAAAAATAATTAAACTAAAAAAAATTTCCTCTCCACGCTTAAATCCACCGGTAAAATAGCTTGATGGATTTTAGCATACTCTTAAGTGTGTGTGCTTTTAAACAATCCTAACAATAATAAAAACAAAGTAATAAAATAAGAGAGTAATAAGAATATTAAATTTTTATTAATTTATATATAAAAAAAAATTTTATTTTGTTTCAAAATTCCTTTATTATTTTACTTTTTTTCTACGAATATAAGGGTTGCAACGAATATTCAGCAAAATTTGGGTAGACGGCTTTTATTATCTTATATTTTTTGGAAGATTGTACATTCACAATTTATTTGAAAACTGTTTTTTTTTAATAACCAATAACTGCATAATTTTATATTTATTTACCATAAATAACGACACATTTATTTAAAAAATAATTTTTCGTTTTAATTTTTATTGCTAAACTTTTTTTAAAACGGTAATAAAAGCCTTAAGTTGTAGTTCAGAAGTATTATTTTTTCTCCTTTACTAAGAAAAAATATGTTTCTTTTACCCTTGTTAAGTAGAGGTACTTTTTGGACATAATTAACGTTAATCCAATATATCCGGTGAGGACAAACAATTAAAGTCACTGAACAATTTATTTTCTTTCATTTATTTTTATGCGCATCAAAATGTATTAAAAATATATTACCAATTTTTATTACGTTTGCCTTGAGTAACAAATCTTTAATCTTCCTTTTATATCGAATGCAAAAAAAAATTGATGCAGGTGAGAAAAACGGTCCAAATACGGATGTATATAAAATTATGTTTGCCTCTTTCAAAAGGTTTTAGATAAAGACGTGAGCAAATTATAACCCTTATTTAATTTAATAAATCTGAAATGAAGACAGATACTAAAAACTAATTTCGTACAAAAATAATATAGAAAAAATTGTTGCCTATTATCATAAAAAAATTTAAAACTCGTAGTAACACTCTTGTAACTTATTTTTCCTCAAAAATTCCCCAAATTTACTTCACCTTTGTCCATGCTTCAAGTCTATACACTTGTCTGCCTAATGCATTTTACTTAGTTCGTGCCTTTTTAATATATCTGTACAAAGTTACCAACCTGCCTACTAATATTGTAGTTGCTATATATCTCTGTATATACTTGTACATAGTTACTTACCTACCTATCTACCTTCTAATGTTTAGTCACTTCATGCATTGTCATAAATGTGCTTACTTACTTACCTATCTACCTACTAATTTCTTAGTTTCTTTATATCTTTGTATGCACAACTACATTTTTACCTGCCTCCTTACTTCATTAGTTTTTCGTTTTCATCAAGGCAAGTGAAAAAAATTCAAACTCCACATCAAGGAAGAATTCTTCTCACCACCTCTCGGCTTCATTACCGTACCATGGTTTTCCTAAAGAAAAGGTTTGTCATCAATTATCGTTTCAAAACTTTACAGATTTTGTCATTAGATTATGTACACACTTATATGATCTAACCTTTATCTCGGTACTGATTTTTTATTATTTGGGCAGTATATACAAGTATGCAGTGACGTTTCCTCAGAGGAAAATGAGCGAATGAGCTTGATTGACGGAAGAGAATGCGCTTGGGACGCCATCTTATGTCAGCACATGTTGAAGGATACGCGTTGTGTGTAGTAAAATATTTTGAAAAATTAAAACTGACACGTTATTCCGAAAATAAGATACCTGGGAGAAATTAAAACCTGAAAATAATTTGTTTGCAGCTAAAAGCTTATTGATTGTGGAAAAACTGAGACATGCTGCTGAGTTTGTAGGCTCCCATGATGCCCATAAACTCAGCAGCATGGGAAAAAACTTAACTATGTACAGCATCATATGTGTCAGCCTCAGAAAAAAACTGAAAATCTACTATTTACTCAAGACTTTCGTATGGTTTAAACCAACCTTTACAAAATAGAAAAAAATAGAATTTGCAAATCATTATAAAGCCATTAATGCGATTTTGTTGTAGCAAACAGAATTAAATACCATTTTGATGATTCTTTTTTAAAGGCTGGTTGAGACTTTAGTAAAAACAACCGTTTAAAACTATTTAAAATAAAAAATTAAAATTTGAAACTATAAACATCCAGTTTAAAATGATAACTGGAATGACTGAAGTGAAAAAAAAATGGTGGGGTTTTTGTAAGTCATTTTAGATTATTTGATTAGTTAATTGTTTGAATATTCAGTATACTAATACATTTGGCAGACTTGTGGCTACACGAACAATCTTGTGCTTTATAGTTATAGATATACAATATAGAACAGGTCAAAGGTAGTATTCGTTATGGCAGAGTGGTGTGAGATAAACGCGCTGCATTGAAGCCCCATTGGTGCAGAATGTTTGTGTTTCTGTTAGCTAGCCCAGGGTCTTCTGATGTTTTCCGCCGATTGACAGAATAATCAGACCGCGACACCAGTTGCAATACAACGACATTTACTCTTAAACTCTTTCATTTATTATGCCGTATTCTGCCATCCAAATATGGGGACACTTTTTAAACTCACTGAAATTGATAGCAAAAAACGTCACTTTTATTTATGGCAGTACACAAGAGAGACATGAGGCGAACAAGTTTTTCGATTATTGAATCCATCAAATACAGTACCAGTAAGACATGCTCTGAGTAACCACCTTTTAGAAACCGAATACACGCGTATAAAACATAAAATTGATAGCAAATTATACAAATATTTAACTAATATAATTGACAAAACGTAAGATAAATTTTATTATTACAACTCTGGAATCTATCTTTATAAAGTCATATATACGGAAATTTAAAGAAAAATTTCAGATTTTCTGAGCGACTAAACAATTAAAGTTGTTAATGAAATTGGGTTCGCAAAATGTATTATAGTTATTAAAGAAAATGAATCTGACATAAAGCTCTGAGAAAAACAGTGTCCACATTTCTATTTATATCGTTTGTCGGAAGTGTGAGTCTTTTCTTGCATTTTAATTATTAAGATATTTTTAGATTTGATATATTTGAGAAAATTTGCAAAAATGTTTTATATATTTATGTATATCAAATGAACACATTTAAACATTTCATTGTTTCAAAGGTCCCAAACCAAAGTATGAAAAGATAACATATGTCTCGAAATTGTTCTGCAATACTCATTTATGTTTCAGCATTGATGAGATTGTCAAAATTCTTCAACTTCTGGCTACGAGTATCTTAAAATCTGAAAGTGACAAAGCATTACCGTCAAATGTCTCGTTATTAATTAAAAGTTTATTTAATATTAGGGTAGAAAAATTAAAAAGAGTAAGGGTTTTGGTGGAACGAGAAAAGATTAATAAATAAATATTTTTGTCGTTCATTCAAAAAAGGAAAAATGTTTGCATATAGCTTATCCATTACACTGCATACCAATGAGGTCCAATGTTATGATAATATACATAAGAAGTATATAGATAATGAAGTTTTTGTGGCTTCTAAGTAGTGTTAATATAGTTTTTCAGATGTTTTATATAACTGGTGCCTATTAATAAAAGTTATAAATATTATGGCAGAATTTAAATTGATAGAAAATAATTTCGACGCATCGAGATCTATTTATGTCCCAATAAAAGAACTCCACCCTAGATTTTGGAGAAGAACGTTCTCATACGGCTAATGAAGCATCAAACATTTTGAGTTAACCACCATCATATATATATATATATATATATATATATATATATATATATATATATATATATATATATGTATATAATAGTTATAACTACTCAAACTACTAACAAACTAACCATCCAAATTGAATTTCTTTTCATTAGCAAAAATTACTTTTTGCAATCTTTTTTTCCAACGAACATGATTTTTTGCAAATTTCAACCCATTGTGTTTATATTTACACAACAATGGCAGCTTCTTTCGCAACCTATGATGTTTGAAATGTTGAAATTCACTTTCATTATAAATTCACTTATCATTCATCATTCAAATGTTTTCCATTAGAAATTTTATATTCAAAATAAGGGAATATTAATAAAAATAAACCTATTATAACACGCAATTACACTCAATATTCAAAGTAAAAGTTTGAACACTTCTTTGCACGTCTACGACCTTGAACTGAATGACAGCGGACAGCGGCAGGGCTATAGTGTTGTCGCACATCAAAGTAAAAGAAATTCGTCGCGACGCGATTATAACAGTACAAAGTAAAAACATGCACAAACTAATGCAATGTGCACAAATTAATAATGCAAACACCAATGTAATATGTCAATATTTTCATAGTTTTATATTAGTTATATGGTATATATGAGTACGGGCTATACACACACATACACATATATTTACAAACGAGCATTTTTCAGTGTAGAATACATGTTTCATATACGCTAAACGCCAATGGTTTTTTATATTCGCTTAGTTGTTCATTTTATTTCACTGTACATTTTCGACGAAAATGTTTAAATTTAGACATTTATAGGCAAAAGAAAAATAGTGGGAAAGCTTTAACGTCAATATTACGCTTCATTTAAATCCATTTTGTCATTTTATATAATAACCCGTAGCATAGTGGCTAAAACACCCACGTCCGTCCAAAATGCTAATAGTTCGATTTTTGGCAGGCGTTTGTATCGAGTTTGTTGGGGTTTGGCCGAAATATTAAGTAAAACAGACGGCTGTAACGTCGACAACCCATCAAGTTTATTTTCATAATAGGATACGTGAGGACAATATCTTTCATGAATTTAATCGTTTGCCGATTACAATGAACACCGAGAAGTGCATTTATATATACACATATTATACGCATTAAATGTAGTGATAATGTAGTTTTTCATTATAACTTACTTTAAATGTTTTGTTAAAAAAACGCATTATGGCATATAGCGCACAAGGCGTTAAATAAAAACAATAAATAACGCTTTATTGTAAAAAAATATTGTAAAATATTAGAAAGGGAAGAAAAATAACAGCCTGTTGTTATGATCAATATATTTTGAGACTTAGCTAATAATGTTATTTTAACACAGCGCTTTCATCTTACTTCCACGAATCATCATTTGCCAAACAAAATGTTTAATTTAATAGATAAGGATGCCGATTTAGGCGTTCATAAATTTTACGTTACAATTGACAAAAGAAATTAATTTAATTACAGGTTTTACGCCAATTGCTGTCGGATAGCTGTAATTGGGTAAGCGATAATGACGTAAAGCAAAGGTGTTCCGGTCCCAAGACCAGTACGTAAGCATTGGTGACAATACGAGTACACATGCATTGTTCGAGCTTTGTAAGCGAGACGTAATACGCGTTTAATTCGAATTGTTTAATATGGATCGAAACTGTGTCGGACGAAGACGGCTAAAGGAAAACGTAATATATAAGATAGCACTATAAGTGGGTGCGTCATAAAAATATTTCAATATATATATATATATATATATATATATATATATAATACTAATAACTTATGTTCTCCAATCGGATATATACGTTTAGTAAGTCTTTATTATTATTATATTATTTTGATGACAACTCTCCGTGCCGTAAAGACTAAAAACTAATGAGCTGATAAATGGTACATATCATCTTTAGTTAAACGACTCATTCAATCAGATTTTAGTCCAGGTTATATGTGACTTACTTAGAAATAAATGTGAGTAATTGAAGAAGTTTTCTTTCAAGAAAATAGTTGTGTCAAAGAGCATATATTTAAACGTATGGAGGATTAAACAATATGCGCCTACGTAGTTACAACTGGAATTAACCCCAACCCACGGCTTGTGTCATATAATTATTAGCTACGTTTGTTATGTTTTATAATTTCACATTGATTATATCCGCATGTATATAGGTTCAGAAGAATTTTAACATATCAGTCGTATTTTTATGTGGACCGTACACCATTGCGTTGCCATAGCAACGGTGCGGTTTTATCAATTGCTCTTTTGTGGCCGCGAATCGGATGCTTGACGTCGATGAAATAGAACGAACATTTTGTAGTTGGTAATTTTATTATACCTGTTATCTAAGGAAATTATTTCCCTCGTAAAGTTTTCATTTCAAATATAGCTTGCTGCATTTTTAGTACTCTGAATATTTTTTAAATTACTTCGTATTTTAATAAGTTTATTGTATTATCGTATATTTTACAGATTAAGTTTATTGTGTGACGTAATTCTATAAAACATTGTGTGAGTTTGTTTTCATTAATTACAAAAATATCGAGTCCGAATTCACACTGATTCCAAGTGAAACCAGTGTAGCAAAACAGAAGACATTAAGATCGAAGGAGAAAAATGTATGGAATAGAATATACCCAAAGAAAAACATATTTATAAAGAAATATGTTTATAAGCAAACGGCTGAAGTTACCGGTGTTGTCCTTAATACAGTATTTAGACTGGGTCATTTCAAAAAAGAAAAAACGGACAATTTTGGGAATAAAAGGAGAAAAGCTAACAATACATTATTTAGATTAGACTTAGGAAGTGTTATGTAAGAAGTTTTTTATGACGTAACACCCATATTCTTCAGGGCAGATTTTTATGAAAATATTTTCAACTGGTTTCAAGGCGCACGTCGAGTCGAAGGAAATTAATATCCATTATTACTGGGAATATACTCTGATGTGTGAATATTGGTGTAGTTTGAATATTTTTAAGTATTAACAGACATTCAATTTTACGTTCATGGCGAATAGAAAAAATGCTAAAATACATGCTAGAAAGATTAATTATAGTTTATGCATGTGAGCCAAGCATTTCTTACTCCTACTTTCATGTCTACCAATAACTTTCTAAATACGCCAGTCGTTTTAAAACTGCCCAAGCATAAGCTTGGGGACGGTATGAGTTTGAATTTCTCACCTCTTTTTTTTTCATTTAACTTATTTGATTTTCATCTCATTTAGCACGCATGCACGCACGCACGCTCGCAAACATGCAAGCACGCACACACTTGACCCTAATGACGACTGGATTTATAAATTCACGGGCGGCGTGCTGATGTAATTCCACAAATTGACAGATCATTGACGTAAGATATGGAAAAGTTTTCTTGACGTAAGATATGAAAAATTAAAGGGGGGCATCAAATTAAAAAATAAGATTATGTAATAGTTGTGTGTGTAAAATATTAATATTGTGTATTAATATATTAAAGTTTATCACAATTTTCAATCTTTTTTTATTAGAATTATCAGGAGATGAAAACGTTGAATCTACAGAATATAATTTTTGTATACATAGTTTTTGACCACAAATTTCCATAAAGCTTTAGGGAAATTTAAGCTGTTTGATGATTAGACAGGAGTACACCTACAGTTTATAGCTGTATTTATGCACAACAATTGAAAAATAATTCTTTTAAATAATAAATATAAACGTGAAGTATATTTTCAACTGAAATTACCATATTGCATGCAAAATCCACCATAACTTACCAATACTACCTTTATTTCTCTGCTCGCCCCCTATCACAAAATGGTATTTGTGGAAAATTTAGCATATGTCAATTAAAACAAATATATTTTATGTAATCGATATCTAACGTTAAAAATAATGTAAAACATGCAAGTATGCACTTTCAATAATCTGAGATATCCACGCATATAATAATAATTAAAGTACCCACATTAAAATTTTAATAAATTTTACTTGTTCTTAAGCATAATCGCTTAAAATTCGAATTTTACTTGAATCTAATAATATGGAGTTTATTATAAATATTTATTGATTTCAGCTCAATATATTTTCTTTATGACAAAACATATGTTTTTTTTATTTTTAAAAAATTATTTATAACAATTAAATGAAACTAAGTGATGTAGTATTATTTCTACTTTCTTTAATTTCTTTACCACGACCTAGGTTTCGTTGTATTACAACATCTTCAGGTGATCATCATCAATTTTTTTTTAAAAGTCATAGCAATTCTTATTCCAGTACTAGAAAATGATTCTAACTATCTCTAATTTTGCAATTTTTTATTAGTTTGTTATTATTGATATTGAGTTGCAAATTCGTGTGATGCAATTTTACTTTATCAATAAAAGAAAATAATCGTCATAATTGTTGCAGGAACCAAGCTATAGATGAAATTCAAAATAATTTTGCAGGAGGTAATGTTGAAAGAGAAAGGATATGTACTAGGGCAGAAAATGTACGTCTAAAATACTTCCGAGTTAATTTCTAATGTGTGCGTGTTACATTTCACCCCTAACATAATTAAGCGTATTAATTTCATATGATAGTTCCAGGTCTAGTCAGCGCATAGCGAATTCAATGATAATCTTGTGTGTTAATTTACATATATATATATATATATATATATATATATATATATATATATATATATATATATAAACATATATACATATGTGTGTGTGTGTGCGTGCGTGTGCTGTTTCTGTAAAGTAATTCTGTAAAGTGTCTATTGTAATTCGATATCGCTGAAATTCGTAGCATTTAAAGCCAACTAATTTAAAAAAAAACAGTGAGCCGTCACGGGACGCCTGGCAGATGTGAAACATATTGTTCGTACAAGTAATATGCATAAAAGACAAGATTATTACAGGAACTAATTATAGCATAATGAAAAAATAAAGTATTACGAATTTCTTAGAGAAAATGGTGACTTTATTTAATAAACATTTATTTACAATTATTAAAAAAATAAAAAAGCACAGGTTATGTGTACCGTAGTAAACAGCGTCGAACTGAGTGAGGAGGGGTCGCGTAGTCGGTTGCGCATGGCGACACGTCGCCATATCGTACACTCTACTACATATAGACTATATATATATACCTCATTAAATCGTGGCGACCCGTTGCCACGGCAAGCGTCGCCACGCCAACGATCCGGTTTATACCTGCGCCTATAGATGTTTCATATCAAAAATTGTTAATTGAGCTATTGATTGCACACCTAGAGTTTAAATGTTGAAACATAGAATTTATATACTCGTACATGAGGTATGTAATTATAAAATATTATAGATCTATCGCTTTATATTGGGTAAAATTAAAAAAATTACTGAAATAATCCCGTAATAAATTATTACATATTAAGACGCTTGTTATCCGACTGGTTCACGGAACACCGTAATGGAGACATTATATAGGCTTTTTCATTTTTAATAATTTTTTAAAGTATTTTTATTATAAACCTTTACAAATTTTATTTTTTCTTATTTACAAACAAATTTTTAAAGTTTCTTTCGTACGTAGTTTTATTATTTTAACATTATACCGTATTGTGTAACATTAATTTATATTAGATGTCCCTAAGATTTCGTTTGCGTGTAATTAGGCATTTTTTTTTCTTTTATATGTTGCTCATGGGTATATAATATTAGCATAAAAATTCTAAAAAAAGTTTTTCTGGCTTCTATTATCATTTTATACGTTAAATCAATCACTCCTTTAAAATATTTTCAATGTATAAAATTCGCTCTGTTATAATTTTATTACTTGTATCAATAACTTTTATGCTGCTATATGTCTACAATATACAATAGGAATTCATCAATAAGTACACGAAAAATTCGGTCAATTTTAGTTTTTTCATGTTTAATGCCTAAATATTATCATTTGCAAAGAAAAAAAGTATTTTAAATTTTTTTTATCATAATTTGCACAACATTTTTTTAGGGATTTTACTTTTATCTTAGTCTATGCTTGCCATACTAATTTACAAGAAGATTATATATAAAAAATAGTTACACAAAATATGTGCAACATTTCTTCATTTTGAAATACACCAAATTCAGTCAAAAAAAAATCTAAACCATATCCAAGGTTAAATCGTATTCCGCATCAAGAGATTTACAAAGACATTATAACAGAGAAATCATGCTCGGATTTAATTTAATAATTAGTCTAAAAAGCGTCTCAATCGATCCCATTGGGCCGAGCCTGTTCGTGTAACGCACACTACTAAGAGTCACACAGCACCCCCGGCGTGTGTGAACTGATCATGTGTCTTGGGCTTTATTAGATTAATCTATTTTTTCTGTAGCTGTTCTTTTGTAAATAAAATTATTTACAATATTTTTAAATATATTTGTTAAATTTTTATAGTTTTCGAGGTTTTAAATAAGGTCACTTGGTAATGAAATATGGACTGTTAGTTCGGATTAAAAAAGGACCATATAAGGTGTCATCATGATCCTGAAATAAAAATGATATTTTTCATGAGATATGTAAATCGAAAGATCCATTACAATGTTCATGGTTATTACACTGCCTCCGTGTAGACGACATATTTCAATTTTTATTTTAAAAAAAATGCGCATTATGAAAATATTGGGATATTTAATTTATAATTGTGTTTAAAATTATAAATGATTA
The DNA here is from genome assembly GCA_039881145.1 of Druceiella hillmani. Classification (NCBI taxonomy): domain Eukaryota; kingdom Metazoa; phylum Arthropoda; class Insecta; order Lepidoptera; family Hepialidae; genus Druceiella; species Druceiella hillmani. The sequence continues at coordinate 28,385,631 of JAYKKI010000007.1, read as the reverse complement.
TATGTTAAATGTTACTTTTAAAATGATATGTTAAATGTTACTTAAACAAATTTGAAGTAACTCGAGGAGCGCTATTGATTATCCTCACCATGAGCAAATGTAAAATGAAAAAAAATAACCTTTATTAAACGTATTACTAAATAATCTAAAGTTTTTATGGAAAGTTTAAAACATGAAAACACATATGGCGCGCGAAGATTTACATTAATAAAAGATTTAATTACAGCTACAAAAATCTAGACAATAGCTCTTAGGATCATAAAATTGGAAACGATACCTATTGAAAAATTCAACGGTCAAGGATTGATCTTAAAATTTCCACACTTTTCAACGATATTTACATGTCCTTGTAAATGTTAATGTGTAATCTAAATTTTATTGCATGTTTAGTATATTAGTTATACGGCGACTTGTGCTTGCACTTTTTTAAATCGCAAGATCCTGATTGAATAATTTTTTTAAATTTTTTTTTTAATTTTAAACTAGGCGGTGAATTTGATGGTGGTTTAGAACATACAAATATGGCACAAAATTTTAAAGAAAACTTTTGTATAAATTGCTTTAACTTTGTATACTACGATTTAAATGTAATATAAGATATTAAAATAGAAAAAAATATCAAACTGAGTAAAAGTTTGATGAATCACGAGAGCTCATATAGTCTAAAAATATATTTATTTTTATTCCTTACCTTTTTTATAAAATTAATTATTGCTGGATATTAATTAGATTAATAAAAAACAATTACTCGTAGATTTTTTAATATTTCATAGGATGGTAATAATTATTAAGTTGTAATTAGCCATTATTTATACTGGCGGGTATCAGAAAGAAGGTCGGAAGCAGATTGAAACGAGGCTCTGGGCGCCGTAGGGGTTCCGCTAAATTAAAGTCGTTCGACCCTGAAGTGATCACATTTCAAACGAAATTCTTAACTTCTTAACTTTTTGCAATTTAATGAAAAATTTCCACATTTTTACACTGTTAAAAATCATTTAAAATTCAGGAATATTTTATGAATAGTTGTAAAAGGAAATAAATATGGAGCAATTGGTAAGATTAAAAACAGACAGAGACAAGAATTTTCAGTTTGGTAAAAAAGAACTTACAAATTTATAAAAGAACTTTTAGCTAGATACAAACATTTCGTGAAAAAAATCTTCTTTGTTTTGATTGAAAAACTTAGCAAACCTTTGCCAGTCAAAATAAAAAGAAGTGTTTTTATACGTCTGTCAGAGTTTAATTCTTCGTCATCAAATTAAGTCACATTTTCAATCTCATTCAGATCGTAAATATAAATGTAATATGTTCTATCAGAATCATTTGATGAAGTTTGTTGTTCTAGGGGCACTAACAATACTGGTAAACATTGAATTTTTTCATGAACAGCCACTACCAGAATCAATGAAATGCAACTTTCAGAGCAATTGTGTAAGCTAAATTAAGACAAAGAGAATATATTGTGAATGCAACGTAATAATTTTGGATATTATAATGTCGGCTTACAATTAACATAAAGTTCTAAAATCTTCTCTTCTCCTCGTTCTTCAAACATAGAGTTCAAAAATTTTGCCATGTTATTTGCCAAAAAATATGCTAATAAGCAAAAATTTCTGAGTTAAAAATAAAACAACTGAGACATTTAGGAGAAAATGCCAAGCACCAAATATTATTTTGATTGTTACTTTAGACTAGGAATTGGATGAACGAGTTTAGATAATATATACGTGCATTGTTGCATCGATTTCCATAAAAAACCGAATTCGAGTTTTTGAAGTATTACAATACTTTCCTCCATTTTTATTTTTACTTCGTTCAGAGATAAAAAATGGTTCCAACACATAAAATAAAAACCATTTTATTTACTTACTTATAAATATACATTGCTCTATTAAGCCCATACATGAATCCATATGTGGATATAAAACGTTCAGTGGTGTTATCAAAACAACTTATAATACTCAGTTTGTACTACTACCCAGTATGTGTAGTCGATTGAAACAGTTATCTGCAAAGCTTCGAAATGTAAACTTTATGCGTATCTAACATTATATTTGTCTTTGCGGTAGCAAAGTTGATTCTCGTTTAAAACGATTTTTTTCCGTGTGAATGCTATTTACTTTATGATGTCGGTTTTAAATTAGTATTATCTACTTTTGTTTTTATTTGATAATATTAGTTGAACACATTTTTTGTAGTATATTTTTCATTTTTGTAGTTTTTTAGTAACTATTTTCGCCTATGGCTTTGAAAACTGTTTTTATTATCGGCACACTTTATAACAGATTGATATCCTAATATTTATAACTTTCTCTAATATTCAACAAAATAATTAAAATTATGTATTAGTATACAATTTTATTATATGTTTACAATTAACTGAATTCATGTTTCACTTTTTCTCTTGATCAAGTTTGTGATAGCGATCCTATTCGCGCGACGAAAAATAAATAATTTTCAACAATTTCTTCAAAATTTTTTATTTATAATATTTTCTCATCATTACATTTATTAAGACATTAATAACAATATGTTTATTTGTAGTATGATTAAATAGTTACCTGTTTAGTGAATCGTAAGGTTAATTATATTTATTAAAGCTGACTTCTGACTAATTTTTAAATTTTATATGAATTTTAATTCCAAAATATTACTGAAAGGACAGAAGCTTACGGGACATTCATAAAACAAATTTTCCAGTAAACCTTAAATTAAATTTAATTTTCAAAACGACACAATGAAATTGATATTCATATTCCAATTTTATAGAATTTGATATTATACCGGTTAAATATTTAATTTAACTTTATAGAGTGTTATTAACATATTTAAAATAATGCCTTAATAGAGAAGTCTATTGTAATTGTATAATTATTTGAATTAACTTTTCATCATCCCTTTTCTTCGTTTATATGATTGCCTTCGGTTCAACATGTATATATATAAATATATATATGTATATATATATATATATATATATATATATATATATATGTATAAATATGTATACATACATATTTATATTTTACATCATCAACATCAAAATTTTTAATGATAAAATAGCAATCTTTTATAGGTATAAAAATTTCGTTACATTAATTAAACCTGAGTTCTAACACAACATAAGGATTCTAATGAATGTAAATTCCAAAGTGTTTTGAAGGGACGGAGGCTTACGGTAACTTCCTGGAATGAAATTTACGGTACACGTCACAGCAAATTTAATTTGAAAAACTTCATTTAAAGTGACAAAATTAAATTGTATTTTACATTTTGATTTTGTATAATGGTAAAGACTTTCACAATTTGATTTTTTTTTAAATTGTAATTTGATTTGGTACTGGTTAAAACAATGGTTAGAATCGATACAGATCTATAGATAAAACATATCAATTCACCGCTAATGATTCGTTCATTATTTTATTAAATACTCAGAAATTAGAAAATTCAGGATAATAGTGTTTTAAAAATTTATAAACAATTTTACAATTCCATAAAGAAAATTTATAATTTCCACCGATTTCCGATCGATTGTTCGTTGTTTTTTTTCTGTTATAATTTACCGTTACTATAATTTTAAACCTCTTTGGATTTTATATTGTAAGCAGATTCTCCGATAAGTATCAAAATGAGTAGGTGGGTAATTTTTGAAAAAAATATACACATAAAATGAGAACAAGATTATTAATGGAACAAAATGGTGAAGAGAATCACATATTAATAATTTCTCAATTATTTAGCCTGTTTGCAAAATATTGAAAAATTAAACTGGTATTCCCTTTAATTTTTAACCGCGAATTTTAAAATTTAAAAAAAAATAAAAAAAATCTTAATCAATTACTTTCATTGAAACTTTCATTTAACATATTCTCAGTTCGCTTTCAGAAACTTTCATTTCAGATAACTGGCATTGATAATGTCAAAGGATGAGTTTTCCCATATGTCACACGTATAATATTCACACGTTTTAAATAATTGGGTAAGTTTTATGTAATTGAATTATGGATCGAGTTCCTTTTGAGAAACCTGCATACTTTTTATTGAATGTTTTTAAATTGGTGGGAGAAAAAAAATATTTATAATAGCTTACAATGTTAATCGCGATAAGTTTAGGGCGACAATAGAGAAAAATGTCATTAAAAATTTTGAATCGAATTATTTGAAACTTAGAATTGTGAATTAAATTTTTTGCGTGATAATATATTTGCCAATTGTTGACAATCACCTCAGACAATCACCGTATTTATTATATCCATTATCACCAAAACTTGCTTTGTGTCTAATGCAATACATAAAATAGAAAAATCAGCATTGACAAAAATATTACCCTTACCATCGAGTATTTTAGGTATTATGTTTGCTAAAACTGATTGATTTTATTGTGTACACCATTTAGCCCCATTAGTTCACCAGACGTTTGGTGACATAACAGAATTTATGTTGATAAAAATTTTAATGCTTTCAAAACAATCCACGTCAATTTTTATCAATATTTCATCCATGCTATCATATACATAAAAAACCCAAACGTCGTAAAACAAATATTCCTTACAAAATAATTAGTCAATCACAAAAATGTCAAATAATTTTTTTAGAGCTTAAAAAAATATTACATTTAACTTAAATGAAACTACGTGATGTAATATTATTTCTACTTTCTTTAAATTCTTTGCCAAGACCTAGGTTTCGTTGTATTACAACATCTTCAGGGGGCTATTAGCGAAGATTTTTGAATTGTGATTAATAAATTTCTACAAAATTAACGTCAAATATATTCAATATTAAATTTAAGCATGTATAAAAGCATCATTTTGAATAATTATTTTAATTTTAGAATAGTGGTATAATAATAGTATGGCATTGGTTTTGTGAAATATAAAAGTCTATATTTATAAATGGAGATTAACATTATTTATATTTAACATTGGTTATTATTCTTTTAAAACCCATTGGACAAACCTTTGGTTGTCACTATGACGAAGCTTATACCAGTATAATTCACTATTTGACTAAATTTGAAAATAATAGCAGGGTTATGATTAAACCATCTAACACTGATATTCTTGTTACTACATTTAGCAATATTAATAAGTTACCAACACTAGAAATATATCTAAGCACAGAGGAGCGACACTATACGAGCTAGTTGAATTTTGTTAATAATTTGCGTATGCATTGCATGTTTCATTCTAATAATTTTATTGAATGGTATTCACTATACACAACACTATTTCATGGGCCTTTACTTTGATTATTATAAAATATGAAAAACACGGTAAATAATTATAATACGTATAATTAATAGCTGGTTTATAAGGTATAATTAATAGCTTATCTATGGCTCCCATTCCGTAATTACGTCATTTTGCAATTATATAATTACAAACTGATTATAATTTGAACATTTTATAGATCTGTAACTTAAAGGTATTTACGGAAGTACGTATCTTGACTTTAAAATTATAAATTATACTCACATTGACTCAATCAACCTGATCTAGTCCAGTGGAAGACTTTATCTCAGTCTATGTTGTGCTTTGTGATTGAGAAATTATGGAAAATTGTCGTGGAATTAAAAATAAATTATAAATCGACAGACAATTTCTTGTTCGTTTTAATTATAAATTATCCACGCTTGATACAATCGTGCGAGTGTTTAGTCTTTTTAATTAACTATTAAATTAATATCTATAGATATTACATTTATTTAAGTGTCATGGTAAAATAAAGTGAAATGGACAAACAAATTCTTATATTTTTCAGTTAAATAAGTATTGAGAATATTAGTAAATGTTGAATATTTGTAAATAAAATTTATTTTGATAAAAAAATATTGTTTTATTAACAGTTTTTTAAATGAAATTGAATTATAAAATTAATATCAAAATAAAATTATTTAACCTTCCAAGTAATCTAGTCATCAACAAAAATCATTAGCAAATGTCCTTATTATTTTTTCAGGTCGTCAATGAAAAAAACTGTATGCAAGGAGTGTTTGAACAAACGAACACAATCTTTGATTTAGGAACATTTCTTGAGAAAAAATAATGGTGGTATGCTAATATTGCCAAAGAGTGTTAAAACTGGTAGTTCAACTGGAGCTACCTACATGTGTGCTAATCTAAATGGTTATCATAACATCAGTACAAGCCTCTGAAGGAGCCAGTACTTTAATTATTATTAAACATGCCAAGGATCATGTATAAAATAGTATGAATGAACCTCTAAGAAAGAAAAATAAACTTACAAGCTATACTCAAACTTGTCATCTAGGGAGGTCATTGAGATCAGAATGGAAGCGCTAAATGGAATTCTCTTTAACAAATATCGTAATAATGATTTAAGATATTTTTGGATCTTGGAAGAATGGGAGGACAGCATCTCAGTAGGTGGCATCAAAATTAACAATTTAAGATCTGCGAATGGCATCACTCTCATTCCTCAGACAAAGAACTAGCTGTCTTGTTCAAAACAGTTAAGCATGAGAGCGAGCTTGTTAAACTCTTGGTTAACAGAGCTAAAACGAGGGTCATAATAATAAATAAGGGTGGCCAAGGCTCATGCACAGGAAAGATCTCTGACCTACAATTTCTCAGCTATTTTGCATATCTGGGACCGCTACTCACTGACCAGAAAGGCTAACAGAAAAGTCTCTAATAATATCAAAATGAGAATTGCAAGAACATTAGGTTATTGGTTTTCCTGTGGTTGTGGCTCTGAGTCATAGAAAGTTCAATCGGTGTAGCGCAAGAAGATAGATGAGTTCTAGATGTGGTGTTGGAGACAAATACTGCCCATTTCTTGGATGGTCAGAAGAACACACATACCGATTCGAAAACAACTCAGAATCAAAACCACACTATCTTCCATCTACTACCAAGGAAATCTTAATTGCTTTGGTCATATTGCATGCAGGGAACCAGATGACTTCGAAACGCTATAATTTCCGGGAAAGTCAAAGGAAAACGACACCGCTAGATTAGATACCTCGATAGATTTTCTACCCAAAGGCTTGACCAGATCATTGCACTCACGAGCATCCCAATCACATCTACTTTTCGAAAAGCGAAGAATAGGGCTGAATGGATGAACTAATAAGCGAAGCCACCAGGTTTTTTCAGGACCGACACAACATCCAGATATGAAGAATGTGACGTTGATGATTTCAGTCACTTGCACATAGTTTGTAAATTCACGAAGAACTTAAACCGATTTCAAACGAATATCGGCTCGTAGATGACTATAAAGTTTTATTTCAGATTTAATTTTACCGTTTCCTGTAATATTATTTTGAATCAAAAATTTAAGGAAACATATGGAATGGATTTTGAATCGTGATAGAAACAGAAGGGCTAAACATTTTAAACTCTTTTCGGTACCAAGTTTGTATCAGAAAAACAATTTAAATCGAGTACAAAGACAAATCCAAAAAAATGGTTTCTGTCTACTTATTTTCATAGGACTTTATTACATATTTAGATACAAAAGACGAAAAGTATATACAAGTAAATAATATTAGTTTTATGCACCCTTGTTTAAGTACGTAATATAGTATCCAATATTTGTGGTTAAATAAAAAAAAATACCCACGAAGTTATAAATCTGCAAACTTTATGCATATCAGGTTTTTTGTTTGTCTTCGAGCTAGCGGAGTTGATTCTCGTTTAACGCAAACTTTTTACATTTCGCAGCTCTTTATAACATCCTTCAAATATTTGTATTGTATTTTTCTCCACATTTGGGGTAAGTTTGTTAATCAATTCTTATCCAATTTTTATGTCACAGAGACAACTTATGTTCATTTAACTTATTTCTTTTTTCCGGTAATTTTTGTCAGTGATATTTTAAAAAATAAACAAATAAATACTCTACGAATCTATCTACTCTACGAATACAATATTTTTCACATGTATGGATATTAATGTTCTTAGGAAATAACGTGAAAATTATCATTTCAAATTCTGTATATATTTTTTTATTAATACACCATATCATAGTCATAACTGAACAACGCATCGACGTGATTATTTGTCTAGAGATATTTGGCTTACGGGGCAATAACACAGGCTGCTTTTTGTGCCAGGAAATCTCGTTCTAACAAAGATTATAATTCTAAGTAATCTTTCAAATTCAAAGGTATGTTTTCGTCCTTTTTTCACGTTGCAATTTCATGCTGCTACGGATTGACATGATTTTTTGCAGTTAGTCTACTTTCCAATCCAGAAAATTTCATTTTAACTAACACTAAAATCCCCACGTCATAACGGATTAATGGATGGGCGTGATTTTTGGCACATATATGATTGGTTGACTGAGAATTAACATGTCCTGCCTTCCAACTCGGTAAATCTTATCCTAATTAATATAACAATCCCTAAAAATATCACACATGCAAAAATTTATTTGTTTATCCTTCTTTTACGTCACAATAGAACATGGAATCGACTTAGTTTCTTTACATATAGACAGTTAGCTGGCTCGAAAATAACACAGCCCTTTTTCCCCCTGGGAAATCTCATCCTATCTAATATGATAATCTTAATATTTTAAACGCAAAAATATGTTCCTTTGTTTTTCTTTACTTTAAAAGGGAGCAACTTATCGACGTGATTTTTGGCACAGAGATAGACGGTGGGCCGAAAATGACATATGCTATTTACATCCCGGGAAATCCTACAATAATTTATTTTATAATCCTATCTTTAAATGTAAAAATATGCTTTGTTCTTCTTTCACTTGGGAAGAGAATAATAGATCAACGTGATTATTTGCACAGAAATTTAATTTTTCGTGAACACTTTTCTTTGAAACAACAAAGTATAAAATAGGAATAATGATGCAACGTCACAACGGAATGATGGATCAATGTGATATTTTTTTAAATGCAATATGAGGCAGTAATATAATCACTTTTTTTGATCCCTAATTGAGAAGGAAATATTTACATTTCATTGTCATTTACTAATTTTGATTAAATTAAATTTTTCTGGGCGGTAGCTCATCTGGCGTAGTTTCACTTGTTTGCATATATTCAAAATTTAAATCTAAATTGTCAAAAGAATGAACGAAATAATTCAAACACTTCTCATGAGATTATTTGCTAAAATAATTTACTAGATTGAATAAACGAAATGTATTAAATAGTCGAATAAATGGAATGAAATTGAAACTAATAATTATTAGGCTAAAAAAATTATTAATTGGATTATGAATATAATGATATAATTAAAAAAGAAAAAAAACTTTAAAATTATAACATGTACACGCATTTATATAAAATACGTAAGAAAGTTCCGTACATATTTAGGCAGTCACAGACAAATGTACACAGTATTTCTTTTCAACCATTTGCAAAAATAAATTTTTCATAACGTAAATGTATTCAGTGCTCTCGGAAATAGGATAATACTAAATCTTTGCATATTTCTGGAATACCTTTTCCAAAAACAATTTAAAATATTTGGGTATGTCCTATAATCAAATTATACCCAAAAATATATAAAATGAAAAATATATTAGGACTTTTATTTACCCCGCCTTCAAATTACATATTAAAAAATTTATAAGAAATACATGGGTTAATAAGATGAATTATTACCAATTTCAAGTTTCTACGTAACATGGTTTCTGAGAAAATCGAAAAGATGGAGAATATAGAAAATAATAAATTATCGCCTATTATACGTTCATACGCTAAAACACAGTTTATAGTTAAAAAAAATTACATCTAAGTTCATTGCCACAGTTTTCCTGTAGCCTTAATGTGAGCTTCTAAAACCCTTATTTTTTATAATTTTAGTTGAATTAGTATACATTATTGTCCGTATGTTTTTCCTATTTTTCAGAATATGTGTGAAATTATGTTAGCTCGTGTCATAATCATAATAAGCCATCTTTAACCATTTTGGTGTGAGTATGCACTACTTGGTTTTATTTTGGGCTGTCTAAATCCAGTTTGTCCCCTTTATTTTACCTAAAAACTGAAAATAAATACACCTTTTACTAGACCTTTCAAACGGTACGCTATACTCAATACGAAATTAAGACTAATAAGAAGTCTAATTAAATTAGTCTTCTTATTCCCTCTCTTCCCTGAAAATGTTGCTATGAATATTGTCGAGTGTAAACTATTGAAGTATATGCATGTTGATATATTTTACTACAATGCTAAATTTTAAGTTTTTATGTCAAGTGATTTCTTAAAAGAAAGGGCTATAACAGAACAAGGGACATATATGTTGTACCGCACAGTGATCCTATAATTAAACAATTAAAATAATAATCCAACTAAAACATAATTTAAACAATTTACAGTTTACACACATTAAACTTTCCACGTAGTTTATTTAACTTGTATAGATATTCACAGCTAATGTTGCAAAACACGTCACCCTTATCACTATAGATATACTGTTATTACAGCTTGTCGGTGAAGTGAACTCACAAAACTCCCATATCCATCCAAAAAGCGTCCAACGTTCACATCATACCGTTGGGTATGATGTGCGCGTGCGCCAGGCTGGTGCCAGAGCAATAGATGTTTTATGTATGTGTGCGTATACAGTTTTAAAAAGTCAAATAGAAGTTCTCCTAAGTACAAGCCAAAAGACAGCCGAAACGGAAATTAGTGCGGAAAATCGCCAAACCACAATTTTGCGATAGTTTCTTTGAAACATTATTAAGATATCAAATATTTTCATTAGCTCGCTAAGTTTTCCTGGACTCCCGGATACTGGATAATGAAACCGGAACACGGTATATAACTCTTTACGTAGACACAAAGTTGCACGAATTTATGTATGTAGAGATATTAACGATTATTGAAAGGCATTCTCATATATGATGATACGTTACTCATAAAATGTTTAAATTCATTAATATATCTACGATTTTGAGTTAAATTTTATTCCGTAATACTCGATCTGGTTGACGGATTAATTATAACTATTGCCAAAATTAATCTGTGAAACAAAAATGGCATAGCTATTTTTCATATATATATATATATATATATATATATATATATATATATATATATATATATATAGTGAATATCTCCATAATATAAAATATCCAAGATATGAACTAAAAATTGAACTTCACCAATTTTGTTTCATCCACATAAATTAAATGTCAAATACAAAATCCACTACAATAAAATAAAACGTTCCTGTTTGTATTTTTCTGGGTAGTAGGAGCCTGCGTTCGGATTACGTCGCGCTTTTATTTGTCGGACCATTGACAGGAGGGTGTCAAAGAAATTTTAGCACGAAAAAAATTACTGAAATAGGTACGTCTTGGTTTCATATTATTAATTTATATTCCCGAAAAGCTTGCTTTTAATAAAATTGGATTATTCGCAGATAAAACTATTTTCTGCTAAAAAATTTAACAAAAAAAAATGGTTACGGAAGTCCATGGTAATAAATAAATTAACTAGAAATTTTATTACAAGAAATGCCGGAGTCTACATTTGTGAATATACTATTATAGAACATCATTAAATACTTTATATTCACCAATAATTTTAGTACTTAGAAATTTACAAACATATATCTTAAATTAAAGTACTGGAGGTATTCCTTTACGTTGTTTTTTAAAACTATATAGCCAAAATATTCGCGGTGCATTGATTACGTGATAATAAACTGAAGGATGAGGTTAGTTTCTAACTTCATTATTGGTTATTAAGGTTTAAGCTGCCATTAATATAGTAGGTATATTTTTATTTAGGTTATTTTAAATCAAATGATTTATGCTCGTGGTATCTTTAAATTTTGAAAAATTAGATTTAAAATTTCAGAAAATCGCACTTTCTTAAATTCAGTTACATTGTATATCTCCTCACTATTGTTTTGGAAACCTAAGAAGGAAAATAAAATCTCTATGATTCGAAAATTTAATTTAAAATAAGACTTGTGAGCTAATATAAGCATTAGATCATATAAACATAAGAATAAAAGGCCTTTTTTGAAACTGGGGACGATAAGTATTAGAATCATCAAATTAATAAATTATAATCCGATTTAAATTTCTTTGGACTAGGCGCAAGCGGAAAAATAGATGGTTATTGTCAATTATTTATTTCATTGTTAATTTCGAGTTTAAAAAGTAAAGTTATACAAGAAATAAAATTAGTAACTTTCGAAGTTTCAAAACATTTTCCTTTATGCACTTTAATTCTTCAATTAAAAGAAAGTTTTCCTAGCGTATCGAAAATATGTCCATGTAAGTTATAATTCATTTTTAACTAAATAAAACCTACAAGAAATTTTTTCTCATTTTGTTACATTTCTTTAAATTATGGTCTCATTCGTTGTCATATGTACCGCTAAGTTTAATTTTAATATATTGTTTTTAATTTGTCGCTAAATATTGTTTGCCTAATATGCTAGCCAATTCATGCCAGAATAGTGGAAAAAACATGCATTTATACGTTTGAGATGAAAACAGGTTTGACAGTGAAGTAAAATATTTCTTTATTTAGATTCAGAACTTTTCGACTCTACAGCCGTTCTGATGACTGCTTACTTCTCCGTTTAAAACATATCTATTCTTTCCCAATATTTAGTTTTTTTTAATGTATTTCCACTGTAAATCTTTAAATGATAGTAAGAATGAATTAAATTTTTTTCCATCCATTTGTTTATCAGCAAAAGTATTCAGGAACATATCTTGAAAGAAAAAATATTTAAATATATATATATATATTTAAACATTGTTCACTTTGAAAATGATTTTGACGTATTAATAAACGTATATATTACAGTTGCTTCGAATCAACGTACAAGTACTCTTCACATTTTACTTCTTTCTATATGGAAGTATTTTATTCCATTCACTAATACTTAGCTTAACCTTTAACTGGTATTGTGGGGGCCACGCGGCCCCCACGCATAACATTTTCTATATTTCCTAACAAGCTAAACATCGTGGGCAGCCACCATTTTAAGTATTCTCATTACGTCGCTATTCGCGGCGGGTGCCGGACGTTGGACGCTGCATCTCTTACCAGGACGCAGGTATGCACGTGTTGGGGTATGCGTGGTCCCCACGATACCAGTTACGTTAGTTTTTTGACATTATAATTTTTATTTGTTTCTTTTTTTTATAGTTATTTAATCAAGATATCGCGGCCTTTAAATGATAAAACAATAGGAGAGATCGTAAACGAAGATTCTGATTCCAAATCAGTGATTGGAGCCAGACCAGAAGACGAATGTAGTGATAGTGAAATTTTAAATTATTGTGAAGATCCAGTAACCCTTGATTCTGACGATTATGGCGGCGTGGATTCTGATACTCAAGCGTCTTCCTCAGAGAGTGAAGATAAAAATGTTGGAGGACCTAGTCAATCCAGCTACTACGGGAAAAATAATTACAAGTGGTCTAAATATCCACCAGCACCTTCACGTACTCGTCAGTATAATATAATAAGGCAAAGACCTGGTTTGATTGGTCCCGCTGCATCTAAAAGTAATATTACTACCAAGAAATCGTTTCAATTGCTAATTGATAATAACATTAAACAAATTAAAACCAGCTACACCAACGAGAAGATTACCGAGAAATCAGAAAAGACTACTACGGTTGCATATTGGACCAATCACGTATCTGTTACAGAGATGAAAGCTTTTATAGGTATTTTGCTGTTGATAGTATTTTGCTGTGAAGACGTAGAATATTTGTGGGCTACAGACGAAACAGGTCGTGATATTTTTTGAGCTACCGTGTCTTTGAAAAGATTTTTGTTTATATTGTCAAATCTTCGGTTTGATGATATTGCATCGAGAGTGGAGCAAAAGGCTGTGAATCGCGCAGCACTAATTTCTGAAATATAAACAAAATTCACGCAAGAAGTAATTTTGATAGAAAACACAGGTTTATAATTAAAAATTGTAAATTTTGCTCAACAATAAAAATGCGTTGTTTTTTTGTGTAGCTCTCCATTTTTAATAACCCTGAACTGTCAGCTGTCACGCCGTATTTTTTTTTGGTTGGCAACACTTTACCGCACAAATGGCGCATAATTCAAATCTTGCGTGAATTTTGGGACACTCTTTATTTGACAAGTTTATAGAAAACTGCCAAAAAAATTACTGTTGTTCAGAATATATCACTCTTGACGAAATGTTATGTACATTCCGAGGCCGATGCCTTTTCAGAGTGTACATAAAATCAAATCCTGCTAAATACGGCATCAAAATATTACGTATATGTGATTCTAAGACTCACTATATATATAACGCTTTCATATATACAGGTAAACAGCAGGAACGTATATGAGGGCAACCATCTATTCCTATACAATCCGTACTACAGTTGGCTTCCCCGATTTTTAGATCAAACAGGAAAATAATAGCAGATAACTGATTTTCTTCAATGGAGTTGGTTGATGCATTACTTGAAAAAAAATTGACGTACGTTGGCACTTTACAAAAAAACAAACGTGAACCACTGCATTCAAACCACATAAGCATAGAGAACTAGGATCTTGTGTTATTGGATTTACAGCTAAAATAACACTTTCTTCTTTTGTGACAAAAGAAATCAAAGCGTTGTAATGATTTCTTCAATGCATTATGACAAAAGTGTTATTGAACGTACAAAGAAATCGGAGATTATTGAGTTTTACAACTCCACAAAAGGTGGAGTGAATGCTTTAGGTCAAAATTGAGCCAATTACTCAATAGCTCGCCTAACACGACGTTGGCCAAGTGTAGTGTTTGCTGGTATTCTAAATATTGCTTGCGTGAACGGCTATGTCTCGTGGAAAGGTTCAAACACTGAGAAAAGAATGAAGCAAAAGAACTACATAAAATCTGTTGGTGTAGAACTCATCAAAGAACACATCACAAACAGAAAAGCTGAGTATTTGAAATACCCCAGAAATTCGCGCGATATAATTGATAATTTCTTAGCAGCTAACGTGGCGTCATTACCTTCGACGTCTAATGCTGCTACTTCAGGCCAAAACGTCTTGAAAAGAGGACGCTGTCACTTATGTGATCGAAAAAAAAATGAAAAATTTGCTACAACGTGCAATAATTGTTCAAAATTGATTTGCAAAGTACATAGTAGCGCAAAAACACTATGTGATAATTGTCAAGACTGAACAAAGTTTTGTTATTGTATTCATAAGTTTTAAGTGAAGATTCAAGTTTTGTGAAGTGTTAATAAGAGACTATAAAACGATATTTTTTATTTTAGTTTAAATATTCTAGATTAAGTAGAATAATATTATTTTTGGTTATAACTTTCCAAACAATAAGTTTCGTAAAAAAAAACATTACCAAAAAGTTTTTGCTATTTTGTGATCTCTTGCAATAATTAAGTAAGAAGATTTATAAAAATAAAAAGTAATTGATTTCATAAATCGAGCCTATTATTTGTCATCTGTGAGTACATAGTTAAAATTTGTTTGCTAGAAGCAAAAATCATACGGGGGCCGCGCGGCCCCCATAATACCAGTTACGTTTATCAAATTTACGATACCAGTTAAGGGTTAAAACTTTTTATTATGTCAGAATTCTTTCATTTTATTGAAATGCAAATGTAATTTTTTTGGTTTATTGAATTACAAATATCCCTAACAGTGAAGCGTATGTTACTTTGTCTAAAATGTCGACATGTTTCTTTCCTGCTCACATCAATATTAGTTAAATACTTCGTTGGGTCAATGGCACTACCTTTTTGTACCTTAAAAAAGTAAGAGAAAAATACAGTGAGATCGAAGGAAAGTTTAATATTACAATTTATTATCCGATTTTGAATAGTGGTATAAAATTGGTGATAGACATGTTACAATTTATCGTGACTTAAAGTTCTATCTTTTATATTTAGTATAGTAATAACTTTATCTTAATATTTTTATTTTATAAATGCATTTAAACACTAATGTTATCTATATAACATGGAATTTAATGTAAATAAAATATTGATCATTTAAAATTTGTATATATTATCTTTATTTATTTAAAATATAAATATGATAATTTAATGTAAGGACAGATCGGTTACCCAATAGTGAACACAATATATGCATTACGCGTTTCCGATGATCTGATAAAATTCCGCAGACGGGAATGCCCATAATCTCAAAATTATTGTAATTTTCTAGATGCTCGTAATAATTATTCCTAGCCACGCTGAACCATCTTACTGCTTTTACTTTTTTATTTTTGTAAAAATGTTTTGCACTCCCTAACTTTTAGAGTCAAGATTCTAAGATTTCCATAAACATTGATGAAATTCTTCCCAACGATGTCATATTATATTTTTAAATCAAAATTGGTTGCGTAGTAAAGATTCGCGGACACCATGGGACTTTTAAGAGTCGTCAAGGATGCAGTAGAAGGTGAACGGTTCCAGTGTGAGATCAGCGCATTCTTTCAGTGGAGCGCAGGAAGTCGCTTACGGCTTAATGCAAAGAAATATTTAATACTTAGTTACAGCCGAGCACACAATTCTATTATACATGAATATATCGTCAGCGAAATCTCATGGTATCATCTCGATGAAGTCGAAAATTTGGGGGTAAGGTTTGATTGGCGATTGATGTTCAATGGATATATGGAGGACGTAGACAAAACAGTGTTTTAAGAACTCGGGTTCGTGTTGTATAATTCAAAGGATTTTCAATTTATATCATCAATAAGCCTCATGTACACTTCATTAGTATAAATACGATTAGAACCTGGTTCCATTATTTGGAACGTATACGACGCCAAATACAGCTTGATGATTAAGCGTGGGAAGAGATGTTTCTCCGATATCTGTACCTTCTATTTCCTGACAATTTCCTTTTGGGTGTGCAAGGTTTTCGATCCCTGCAACTAAAGAATAACCTTGGGCTCATGAAATGTATTTTCCAGTTATTAAAAGAAAACATCCTATGCCTTGTATTATTGAGTAGACTTTCATTCCCATACCTGACAATTTCCTGCCTTCACGCAACCATTACTTTTTTGCTATACTGCCCCCTAAAATCGAACATACCATCCAGACCTTTCAAGTTTCCCGTGGTACTGAACTACTTAACTACATGGTCGCGATCGTACCAGAATTATTTGTTTATGATAAGTAAAGTAAATTTGTCGGAATATGTCGTCGTTATTTTTGTGATCCTTGTATACTTTTTTCTGCTTAATCTAAAAGTTTAAATTTTCTTAAAAAATTAATTTCCTATCATTACGAATAGGTTAACGTTAACTTGTGGATAAATGTTTGTGTGTGTGTAAATAAATAAATAAATAACTAAATAAATAATAGGAAAGATTACATTTCTAAAATAATTTACTTTTATGTATAATGGTAAATCGTTTTTATTTATTGTGGATCATGTTAATATCGACATTGATTTGCGTCAATATCTAATGAGATTACAATTACTCCGGCTTATGTTATAATGAGTACATTACAAAGTCCATCGTTAGTTGTTACAAACTGGATGTTTCTGTCTATTTGGTATAAATGGTTCACAGATGTTTCAAGTGATATTATTAACTATATCACCTATTTCAAATAAAGTCAAAGGATCTCTAAACATAAGGTAATCGAAAAGAATAACGCTTATAAATTGACAACCATTAAAAACATATTAATAAAAAAGAAGACGTGATAACTTTCTGTAGTCGAACTATGGAGATTTAGTTTTGAATACTACAGAAATTTATTTACTATAAATAATTCCATTATAGATTTAAGTCAGATGTTATTGTATCTGGTAATGGTATGTATTAATTTCAAGATATTACAATCTGTCCGACAAAGTTGCTCGGATACGAACCGAAATTATTTTGACGTGGTAATAGCCATAATGGCGCCTTCTGCTTGCAAAAAATTACCCGCTGTGGATTTCAGGATTTTATGTTAAAAAAATTATTATTACTAAGTTTGAATATTTTATCCTGATTTTACCGTTGTCTTTTATCGTTTGTTTGAGGTTTCATGGTTTTCGCTATTTATTGTCAATTTGATATGACTTATTCTTATTAACCCTGTATTTTGGTCCAAGAAACATTGTATCTATTAGCACCAATGATGACTTTTGGGGGATTTTCATAGAAAAAGTTTTAAATATATGTTTCATGAATTAGAAGTATTTGCTAATAGTTAAATTCACATGTAATTGCCGTTTAAGTTGTAAGCCATTATTGTGTATCTCCATTGTATTAAATACAAATACAATTTCATAACCAAATATTGCAAAATAAAAAAAAGGAAAACTAGTCTCTTTGAACATAATTTCCTCATTACGGAAAGTAATGATCTTTCGGAATTCAATTGTTTCATTGGCTGCACATTAAAAAAGCCATTTAATTTAATAGTGCTAATAATATAACAAGTCACTGTGATTATAGCTCTCAAGGATCAATGATGAAATTCTTATTTGTAAGTTTCATAAATTATATTTGAAATAGACAGTCAGATGACAGTATTACTCTCATCCTCAAGTTAAGTGTTTTTATGCGATGCTACTGTAAACCTTAGTAAATAATTTACAAATATGCAAACAAATCTAGAACAACTAAGATAATATTTTTTTGTGATAATACTACTTGTTATAAGGGTTTTTTGTAATATGAGATATTTTGTAATATTTTCTTTTACTTTTTTCATCAGATATTCCTTCGTGTCAAATTATATCATTTTGGTCAGTGATAAATATCCTTCAAGTTTCGATGAGTAACGAAAGATCATATCTTTATATTGCATAAAGTTGGATACTTGAATTTATATACAGCCTAATATTCAAGCTAAAACTAATAACAATTGCTAGGGTAATGGACTTTAGTTTTGGATATGAATTTTAACTTGATTCTCCGGACAGGGTCTTATTGGTTAGACAGAAGGGGAATAAAATGATTCTACAGAGGTTCTGTTATAAGCATCCTGAAAATAGTGAGAATATATATAGAGAGAATATTGAACAATGGCGGACATTTATTTGTAGTAGTTGTATTTTAGCTTAGTCCCTATTTCATCTAGCTCTGCTGCTAACTTGTTCAAATAAATTTGATTTTAAATTACCATCGATGAAAAAATAGATACTCCTATCGTTTTATAGACTTTTTATCATTAAATTAAAAAAAGGTAAACTAATATTGAAATTAGAATCTCGTTTCTATTACTTCGCCATTTATTACATTTAATCCAATCAATTTTATTTGATAAAGAGTCATACATAAAATGTCATATGATAAAATGGTTTATTTTGTTCAAGCAAGTTTTATATTATCATCAAACCTCCCTTTAGGTCTAATATGAATCAGATAAACCGATTAATAAAAGAGTTATACAATTGTAGTTTCATTTTGATTTATTTTCGTACTTCCATAACTATTTGCTCAATATTGCTGGAACTGGACAATTTCACATTATGTTAAAAATATTTGTGTTTATAGTCAATGTGAAACTTCTTCAAAAATTCGTTTTATTTATTGGAAATATTCCAATTAACTTGCTGCCTTGAAAACAAATTTAACATAGAGTAATTATAAATTATTAGGGTCTTCGTTCAATTATTAATCGTCAAAATTGTTTTAATTGAAAAAAATGCCGGATATCAGAAATGCTTACTACAGTCTAATGAAATATTGGATCTCGTACCTTCCATCAGAATTGTGTCAGTATTGCACCCCGAGGTAACACGAAAGGTTTAGCACCCCGGAGAAAAAGATACTTTCATCGGGTTACGTGATGAATAAGAATAATATCAAAGTTTACTAATCTACATGTATGCATATACTTATTTTTCTTTCAGATAAAAAATTTTATTTCAAAAATCTGAAAGGAACATTCGAAGAGTTACGGACTTTTTATTTGATAAGGCTCAATAGAATGAACAATGCAATAAAATTTAGAGCTTCATTTGCCATCAAACATTTAAATCTACGTAATCTAAAAAAAACGAATTCGGTAGTAACTGGACCAATTTTAGGTTATTCGTATTGGTCCATAAATAGTATCTATTTTCGTTATAATCATCGGAATAACATTTCTGGAGATAAAATAAAAAAACGGAATCTTTTATTTTTAACTTATTCACAGAGACTGACACAGACTATTCATAGAGTGTTAACTATCCCAGTCGAAAAACTTAATTTACGTAAAGAAATAAGAAAATATAAAACAAATTGCAATAAATAATATTTGTAACCCATCAATTGTCACAAAACGTTACCAGAAAAAATTACGAAAAATACTAAGCCAAGAAATATACCTGATCGTACCAAATAATAATAAAATTTACTCTAAATCCATACCATCCATAGGCAATGTATCACTGAAACTAGGAAAACTCTTAACTAATAATAAAAATATAAATATTGCCACATGTGCCTATAGTACTTTAAATAACTTGGGTAAAACACTTACTAATAATAAAGAAAAAATAGATAAACATAAAAGAGTGATATCTATAAACTTAAATGTAATGACTATAATAGTGTATACATAGGTCAATTAGGAAGAGATTTTACTACCAGACACAAAGAACGCATTGCCAGCCAGCGACATAAGATACATCTTACTTTGCAAAACACGTCATTGAAAATAACCATCACCCACATACCGATAATGCCCCTATATATTACGAATAAATACAAAAGGCAATAAACTTAATATCCTAGAAACATTAGAAATAAATAGACATAGAAAATACACCAATGTCAATATAACAAATGAACAACTAAATATAATATCATCATCCATACTTAAGACCTTCTAAACATAATATAGTTACACAACATTGATACTTTAGTACACTTCAAATTGTTTCAGCCCAGCTACACATCTAAATATAAATGTAAAAAAAAAAAAATAAATAAAAAAATTAAAAAAATAAGAAAGAAAAAAAACATAAAATAAATAAATGAATAAAAAAGTAAAACGGGAGATATGTAAAATTAGTGGTATAACCTTGTTATAACTTTCAGATACCTTGCTATTGTATAAATATATTACTGAGAATAACATCCGTTTAATTTTGTTATATAACCCGGAAATATGCATTAAATAACTTCGTAGAATAACATCAATTTAATTTATTGTCCTCACTAAAATACTTGTATATTGTATAACTTTCCGAAGTGTAGTAACACCTATATCGCTCCCCTACAATAAACTCACTAAGTAAGCAATGGAAAACACACACACAAACTCGACTTCCCCTAGTGTTTTTGTAATATATAAATGCTGTGGAATGTTCCTGAGAGTCAATCTTAGCTAATAGCCTACCTGAAGATGTGATACAACGAAACCTAGGTCGTGGTAAAGAACTTAAAGAAAGTAGAAATAATACTATACCACGTAGTTTAATTTAATTATGAATAATGAATTTCTAGAAAATTAACGTCAAATATAGTCAATATTTGTTACTTGTTGAATTATTCTAATTTTGTAAGTCACGAAATGTTTGAATCAGCTGTTGTCTATAAAATTTGCCTATTTTTTTTTGGTTTCTTCAATGAATTTGAATGTCGGTTGTGTAATGATATATACAGAACAGCCCTTCCGAGTTTTCGTCAATAATTTAGTATATAGTCTTTCATAAAAATGTGTTAAATTTAATATTTTTAAATTTGAATTATAAAGTTATTTTTTATAAGATTATAATAATATGCGGAAATAATTTTTCATTTCCTAAATAATATTGTGTCTTCTGAAATTAATTTTTACCAACAAATCGTAAATTCTTATATTGCGGACTCCCGGATATTATACTTTAATATGCCCTTTTCATTGCTTACTCTTTGCGGATTTCATACAAATCGATACACTCGTAATACATTATGCTTGTTTCTAATCTCATATTCGAAAATAATCCGGTATTCTGTAAAAGAAATATTTTGCTTTTAAAAACGTTTTCAAAATTTCTTCCATGATTTCGAATGTGGAGTAACGACATTCTTTCCAAAAATAAATCATTCAGGATACAATTTTAATGTGTACAATGAAGTGATATTATAATGATTTTGGTGTGAATATTTTTGGATGAAATAGTTTGTACACTGTTTCTTAAAAATAACGCGTAGTTTATATTTATAATGCCCCCATGAATATCGTTTGCATACATAAAATCGAAAAATGTATTATTGCTGTGTACGAATAAACAAGAAAAAGTTATGTAGTATAAAGTTAACGATTGCAAGTTATAAAAATTTAAGCCGGAAACTATTTTCTGAAAGATCCCCCTTTTTCTGATTCTAAAAGTTTACAATGACATTTTCATATTAATATTTTACTTCATCAAAGTTGTAAATTAAACCATTCGGCTATTGTAAATGAACTTTTAAATATTTGTGATATTTCAAAAGTCAGGAGAAGAAATTGGATAAACAAAATATTTTAAAATGTATCAAACAACATTTAAATCTTGTGTTCTATAACAAAGTTGAGAAGGGAAAAATTAAAATTAAATGACAAATACAAAAGTCTATTAACATTTAATAACACTGGAAATATTTGCGTCCTACCATCACACAAAAAAACGTTATTTGTATAATGTATCTTAATTAATGATCAAGTGATGATTATTTTTAAGATTTTAAAAGTGTTTTTTTTTAGATTTAATATGAATATTTTTCAATTGTCTTAGATAATGCTAATTATATTTTAATTTAATCTTTTATCATGTATTGCAAATTTTGCTATGTTATCTAATTAAATACGGCATAAGTAAAATTAAAAATATAGATCCTTTAATTTATGAAAAGTGAAACTGATTTACCATTTAATATATGACCTAAAAATTTTGAGCGCTACACGCCCCTGACAGTCGGCGATCGCAGATTTGATGTCATTCGTTGATTTTTTAATCTTTATGACGGTGTCATGGTTTGACAATTATATATTTAAATACAAAAAAAACTTCGTAAAGTTTATATTAAGAATTTATTAACCATACTATAAAAGACGGTGTATAATAATTTAATGATTCAACATATATTTGTTACTACTAAAGGAATAATATTTTCACAAAAAGTTTTTCGTGTTTTAATAAGTTCAGTACTTTTCTTTGGGAAAAAATAATTGAAAATTACTTTGTGCGAAATCTTGTTTCTAAATTTACTCTATATAAGTTTCACAAATAAACTTTTGTAGATAATATAAGTTACAAAACTTTGTTATTTGAAGATATTGTAAAAAAGTATTTCAATTTTCATTAACACAGATACATATACTCACTAAAAGTTAATTAAAAACGTAAAATGAGCAGAATGACAAATAGTTAATTATTATTTCTCTGCTTCCGAAGAAATTAATTTAAGCATATACCATATTATAATATGGAAATTGATCTTTTCCGTCCAAGATTGCGCTATTTGACGAAATACAAAGCTCAGAGAGAATAACAGCCCAAATTGTGTCGGATATCCGACACGAGCCATTCAAAGCAAATTGATTACCAGAAGAAGAATGAATGAAACTGTCGCCCCTTTATTTTGTTTTATTTGTTCACAGTGTCCTTGTCTTCATTTGCAGTTGCGACGGTTTAATTAAATTCTTTGTAGTTCTCAAGGAGGTAAAGCTGAATTGGTCATGACAGGAAAAGGCTCTAATTTTATGAGACGGAAATATTTTAGAGTTATACGTGATCAATGATTACATTATTCGTAGAATTCCTCATTCCATGCATAAAATATGAGCTAATATAGACAACACATACAAAACAATGGAATAGGTACATGAAAACTGGAAATATTATGGTGAGAAGTTTTGTTGTGAGTTATTTTGAATAGCTATTCGCGTTTGTTAGGTAATAAACACTGATGTAATTCAGACGAAAACTAAAATTTCTCCATTGAATTATTATGTGTTTAGTAAGGAATGAAACAGTGAGGATTGAATTTTATTGTTTCCCATATTACATTAACTTCTTTATCTTAGTAAAGATCACATCATCTCTTTTAATTAATTATATTATAATTTCTTGAAATTTCAGTTTTTATGTTTCATAATTTATTTAATGATTTTGACTAATTTGCCTTTTTCTGGAACACAATTTATGCTTTATTAAGAGATATTGATGAATATTTAAACACAATTGTCAAAGAAATTCGTTTAACTTCATATAGCTCTTACATTTCAATAAATCGTTGCCCGTCTCCAATGTGTCGTTTTATATCGACAATTTCAATTTTAAACTTCGTTTTATTTACTCATTTCAAATATTTGTCGTATATTATATTTAATATGTGTATAATACGCAAAAATATTTTAAATGACGAAATGAAACCATAGCTTGCCGAACAACTTTTCCCTTTTACATTTCTTAATGCCATTTTGACATTAGCAGTGAAGATTGGAAGAAATTGAATATCGACGAGTGCCACATTCAACTTACTCGCCCTAGATTTTTTAAGAAAATTGCTGCAATATGTTTTCATTGATATTGTTCTGCTGTGTATTTCTTGCCATTTTGTCAATGTGATGACTGGTAAATATTTTGGAAATATATTTGTTATTAACGTGGTCACGTACAAATATCTTGATATGAAACTTAATGTTAAATGCAATATTTTCCATAGTAGTATTAAAATGTGGGCAATGTGCTATGTTTAGTTATATTTATCAAATATTTGCTTTTCCTCATAATCACATGCAAATCTACAGCACAAATATGGACAATTTATTAGGTTTAATGTAAAGTTTAAAACATGAGATAAATAAATATGAAATGAAAAAAATAACGTATGAAAAAACCACGAAACATTGAACATATATTATAATTGCACTGTCCGATAATTTCTAAAAGAAAATTATTTTATTATCTAGGAATGAAATATTCAAATGTTAGACAAATAATAAACGCCCATCTTCAATTATACAAGAACACTCGTTATTTATCAATTGTCGAGAGCTTATGTGCTGGTACTTGTAGCTTAGGTACTCGTAACATTTCTTTGTTATAAAATTATTTTGACTTTTCTGTGCCGGATAAATTAAATCTCACCATAGTCTGCATCTTTAATTTTTATGTCATCAATAATTAGACACTGAATAAAACAGATTATAGTTAGGGGCGAGAGGTCAGGAGAGTATGATGACTGAGGAAGTGCAGTCCATAAAAATAAAATTATCTTTCTCTTAGCCTTTGCATTATATAGAGTCGAATAAGCAGAATAAGTGTAAGCTTATGAGGTTATTAACATATTGTTTTTGCTACTTCCCTAAAGCATGGGGTTGCTTATCTATTGCAGTAAGAGAACGTGGGAGTAATTCCATCAAATAACGCGATCCTAACTTGAGATCTATTTCAGTAAGGCTGTTTATTTTCTCTAAATTGTATATTGAGAGTCACATTGGAAGAAGATTATTCGAGAGATCAAAAGTTCTTTTTCGAATTTGTAGAACCAATATACGGTTCTGTCAAGAGAATACATCTTCACCTATCACTGTGGATATTATCGAATTTTACCTCACAGTATTTTCCCAGCGTATCATATTTCCTTTTTTCTCCGTAACAATTTCTAACTTATTGTTATTGTGTTTTTATGTGTTTGCTTTTATTTTACTATGTGATATTGGTGGCGCTGCTCCATAGTAAAATTAGGTTATAATATTTGTTTTCTTAATAATAAAAAATTCAAATTACATAATAGAAATTTCGACAAAGGTTTGTCTAAATATTTTTATTCTAATGTAATATATTATATTTTCAAATAGATAATCCCTGCTACGTAGTTATAAGTATTTATGTTTTATATAATTTTTTAAAACTTGATCGTATAAGTTAGCGAGTTAAATCTCCCTATGTTATAGATGTAAAGCGTCCTGTATTTTATTAACATATTTATAGTAGGTAGGGTTACATAGGTATTTTGCAAGTCTATGCTCTAACTTACAAACTATGGTACTACATGTTTTCTGTTTATTTCTGAAATTCATTTTAAGTTTTAGAAAATATTTTGCTAACAACGGAAACTTGTACCTTCCTTACTAAAATAAACTCGCTTTTATCTCCCTTAGGACAACTGCTATGAAGAGCTAAGCCACTCTTTAAAAGAATATTTTCCTGACGTATGTAGGCCAAAATATTAACAGCAATGGCATATAAAGGTCATACCAAAACAATAGTGGCATATTTTGCACCTAACTGTTTAAATTACAATGTTCATATATCTCCTATGCACTTTTTAAGGACGAACGCACTTGCTTTTACATTTAAACCAAATGAGCAAAAGTCGCCTTTTGCATTCTGAAATTCAAGATAACAGAGTGTATTGCATTCATTTAAAAATTTAGTTTGTTTGTTTGTAGTTGCTATAAATAATTATGTTTGCACATATACTCACATTATGACTATAAATACACGTAAGTAGACTCTTAATAGCAAACATGCCAAAATTTTTTTTACATAAAAAGTCTGTGAATAGTCAGAAACAAGAAATCTGATGAAAAATAATATTCAATTAAATTTCAAATAAAATAAAACTATAGACATTTCGCGTTTTGATTCACTAGTACTATAAAATTGTGTTGCCCGGTTTTGTAATTAAGGTCCTCATTGAGTTCATATAAATATAACATATCTTACCATGACATAAGGACATGGAGTGTGCTTATATATAAAAAGCTGGTGTTTCAAGTAATTTTAATAGAATTATCCATCTGGGACATCGAAAATCCAAGCTGTTATAAAATAAAGTCTATGTCTATATAAACTCCTATTATATACTTCACTACATTTATATATTCACTACTGACTACCGTCATATTGTAATTAAAAAAATATTTTCTTTAATCATAACATTGCTGACAGAACAGCATAGGAATATTGACAAAAAGTTTTTGGTACACACTAACGGTTAGCTGACGGTTTATTATGTAAATAGCCATTCCATTACGAATTCAAGCCACTGTTAAGATATTCATAATAAAATAGTTTTGCCAACTAACATGGCAGCAGGTCGAATTTCAGCTTTTCTTAAAAATAACCATTTTATTTTTTATTTGCACGTAATTTCCAATTTAATTATTTAAATATATTTATTATATAAACTACGATATGGATGTTCAGAATAAGTATTAAAATCTTTGAAAATGTCTTTATTTTTAAACAGGATAGCAAATTAAAATTATATTCATTATGGGAAACACCACTCACAGGAGCATGTGCTGGAGTGTTATTTTTTATTTATTTATAACCTTACCATATATTTACTTGTAAGCCATTAATAAAACAGACATTAATAGTATAAGAAATATTTACCAATAGAAACGGTTAAACCTTAATGAACGCTGGTGTAAATTTTTTCAAAATAATCGAAAATATACTTCTTTTGTTTACAGTGGCATAGCGAATTGATAGAAGTAATACATTACTGCAATAGAAAAGGTTTTTTGTGTTGGTCTTATTTCGCCAGCTGGCAATGTGTTCTTTATATCTGGTATTAAAATCTCTTCCTGTTTGACCTATGTATATAAGAAATAATAAACCAGACACATCTCACTTTGCGAAACATCTCATTGAAAATAACCATCACCCCCACACTGATAATGCCCCCTATATATTACAAATAAATACAAAAGGTAATAAACTTATATCCTAGAAACATTAGAAATAAACGGACATAAAAAAGATACCAAGGTTAATATATTAAATGAACAACTAAATATAATATCATCACTCATTCTTAATATCTTCTAGATTTAATATAAATACACAACATTGATACTACAGTACCCTGGAAATTGTTTCAGCACTAATACACATATAAATATAAGTAGATATAATAAAGATAAAACAAAAATTAAAAGACATAAATAAATAAATATATGAATACACAAAACCGGAGATATTAAAATGAGTGTATTACCTAGTCCTTACTTTCAAATACCCTTGCTTTTGTATAAATATATTACCGATAATAATTTCCATTTAATTTTATTACATACGCCGTAAAGTTTGCATTGTATAACCTCACATAATAACAACAATTTAATTTATTACCCTCACTAAAATACTGGTATATTGTATAATTCTCGGAAATATAATAAAACCTACACTGCGCCCCTGCAATAAACTCACTAACATAAGCAATGGAAAAATCCGCACAAACCAGGCTTCCGCTATTCTGTTGGAAACATATAAATGCTGTTGGTTGTTCCTAAGAGTTAATTTTTGCTAATATCCCACCTGAAGGTGTTGTGATACAACGAAACCTAGGTCGTGGTAAAGAACTTAAAGAAAGTGGAAATAATACTACATCATGTAGTTTCATTTAAGTGTGAATAATGAATTTCTACAAAATAAACGCCAAATATATTCAATATTTAAAGAATAGTATTACTAGAATATGATAATTTTGTAGTAAAATGAATGGCAGTTCTCCAAATCTTTGCCTTGCAATTCATTTGTCACGAAACTGAAATGATTTATACTAGTTATTTTGTAGTTACATCATAAAATGAATCTCAAAACATTAATTTCATGCTCGTAAACAAAGCGTTTAACACAAATTGTATAAGGACATAATGATCCAGTTTACACAGCATTCAGGGTAGATTGAACTAACGTCATTTTTTCTTCGGACTAGTCCCCGTGGCGTCCTGTGCACCGGTTAGTTTAGACAAATTTCTCTTGATATCACATACTAAAATTATTTTTAATGTGCAATAGTTCATTTTTATACACGTAATAATATTACTAGTCATAATATTGCGTTACGAATTTATAGATTTCATTGCATTCGTTAAGGTAGCATTTCTTTATAAGATATCTTTGTCGAAGAATTAATGGTAAATGCGTAAAACAATGACTAGTAAACAATTGTACGTTGTTTCTTAAGTACGTTGTTTCTTAAGTTAACTCGCAACGTACCCTTTCCATTATTTGAGTCTGTACTGATAATTGAGCTAGCCCACATTTGAGAAAAAAAAATTTAATCTAATTATGATCTAACCTAACGTAATCCAATTTAACCCAACCTAAACTACTAGGCATTTTATTAAATACAAATAGTTTCTTGAGGTGAACAGACGAAAGGATATACTTGTCAGCGGAGGGTGTCTTATTATTTTCACTTCCTTCTTGTCCGAAAAGTACTTAGTACGCATAGTAGGTATAGAGATATTTTACATTGTATTTTCTCAGAAAAATTAGGCATCTTACGGGGGAAAGTGTTACCGATGGGATAGTGTAATAAATACTTTGACAAAAATAATTCCTATCTTAGTTTCAAAAACGTTTGATTCTCAAACATACCATAATCTCATCTCATGTATTAGCTTAAATCTTAAAACAAACCACGGTGTTAATCTCAATAATTTCTATTTATTGGTTTTAAGCCCAAGCGCTGAGTATTACTTCATGAGGACTAATAATTGCATTTCAACCTTTTTGGGTGGTATTAGGTTAATAAACCTGTCTAGCCGAAGTGGACTTCTCACTACGAGGGTCCTGTACATATTAAGGCATTTATAAATATTTAATGGCACATTATATTCCTATTGAACTATTCACAAAATTATAATTTTTTAGAACGAAAACATATTACCTACTATATTTTTCACAGGGACATATTAAAAAAAAATATTTGTTTATGTGATATAAATAGTAATTACTATAGAAATTAACAGTTTTTGAATTTTTCTTCATTAATTGTGTTGCCAGACTTTGCTTTCTGCCATATTTTCTTATTTTAGGTTAACTGGACATACCCTACAGGTTTTTCATTTATTTTCGGGTGTCAAAATATGCGCCATAAATGGTTGTATTTTTTGATTGTATTAAGTTAGAAGCTTGATTCTTTCGAGGTACAGTTAAGTATTTGATATCAATTTCAACTTGATATCTCCATGCGTTCCTAAGAAAATAAGTCTTTACAGATAGATAGACGGACGTCGATCCTATAAGGATTCCTTTTTTCTTTTTGAGGTACGAAAACCTAAGAGTAATTTAAATTTAAATCTGTAAATAACCTATGATAGCTAAGATAGAAATGAAGGTTTAATTAATGTAAATTTAATTTAGACAAGTTGAAGGGTTTTTTCGTAATTCTCGAACAAATGTACATCTATCTAAATAGATATAACAAAAATAAATTTGACAAAAGATGGCAAAGTGTGAATTTCCACTTAAAGGAGTTTTCTAGTCAAAATTTCGTTTAAATCGGGCTAGTAATTTTTGCAGTATACGAAAACAAACGGACGGGAACTGGATACATGATATTATTACAAATTTAACAAAGTAAATGCCTGTGTACGGTGTATTAATATTTTTTTCCAGATTCCCCTTATTATGAACGATAGATAAAGTGATTAGTAGGAAAATATAAAAGTTTATAATTTTGTATGAAGTATAAGCATAAAATGTCACACTGTAAAATAAAAGTATATTTACGAATTATACTTTTATGCCTTTGATCTCTTATACAAAATACTGAGTAATTATACATTAACAAAAAAATATTATATGACGTTCCTTACTTTAACATCACGCTAACGTAATAGTGCACTTAAAAGAAGGTTCACATTCAGTAGGTCAGCACAAGCGGGGAGCGAGAGTTAGGTCTCATCAGTCAATTGGTAAGGATACACTGAGACTGCATTTTTTCCGTAATAACGAATTTTTATTTACCAATTTATTTATAATCATATGCAGTCTTTATATTTTCACCACACTATTGTAATAGTTGGTAAATAGTACAAAATTTAAGAAAAAATAGTACAAAATTAAAAAGTACAAAATTTTACTGTATATCAACAAAAATTACTTTTTTCCCATTTTATATTAAACATCTCTTACATCTTTTACATAACAGTAAATAATAATTATGTTTACTACGATGTTACTTTCCTATTGCTTTTATTTTTATCGTTTTAGTTCAGTTTATTTACTTTCATTTGGTATTACAGAAGATACTTTTTGAACCTGCTTTTTTAACCTAATAGCATACAACATTTTTGTGATTCGGTGGAAATAAATGGATTTATAAAATATCTATCGTATTTACGGTATAAAAAGCATAAACTTTGCTAATAAGTCATTCGTAATAATCAGAAGCGATATTAATAAAGGAGTCACAATTGTTTCTCACAATTTTTTCAGGAAGATAAAATTATTTAGTTATTTTGATTAAAATTCGTTTTAAACAATCAATGAAGAATTTTTTTTGATAATAATATAGATGATAGTGGCAACATACGTTTAACAATAAATATAACAATTTAAAAAATACGTGTATTGGGAAGCAGCAAAATGAATATTACATAATTTGCAAAATACAGCTACTGTTACAAATTTTTGGAACCGGTGCCAAGCCGACGCTTCTCTTCTTTCTCAAGTATATGTACACCCACGAACATACACAAGCATATGAGTGCTACATTAGATTGGGCACTAATTTCAAAAATCTCTAGCAGCTTCAATTAAAAAGTACTCCTATTTTGCAAATTTATGTATATTCAGTAACGATATAGTACCGTTGAAGTTCCAACTAAGTACTCGTACTTTCATTATTTTATACTTTTACGTGCCCTTTTTATTTGCTAATTATTTAAAATCAATTATTCTTTTTGTAAAAATACTTGTTTTCACATTGTTTGTGACTATGATGTCCTATGTTACCCAGAATATTACGAATTTACAATTAATTCAATAATATCAAATTTATTTTGTCTGGCATAAATGTTTAAGTTGTTCAAAAGAACCTAAATACATGCATATATATCTACTCACACACAGGCACATGTTCACACATAGGTACATATATACACACATAAAAACATACGGATATAAATATCACATTCTAATAGCAATATCTATTTTTTATTAGCAAATATTAATTACGGTACATTGGAATGTACTTTCATTGTCTCGTACCCGGTATTTTTAATTTATAGTTTTCATTTTTAATAAACATTTTTAATTTTTATTAACTTCTAATCTATGGAGCTTCTTCCTCTATGACAACCTTCCGGTCGCATCCCAAAGGGAAAAAATTGTGAAAATCTAAAACCTTCAAAACAGTTCAACTTTTTTCGCTCAGAAGAGGAATAGTATTATAATATGGAATTGTACTTTCGACAAGCGTCTAGAAAAAATACCAAGCGCACTTACACATTCTCAAATGAATCATCAAGCGAGTAATGTAATATAATGTAACAATTATCCAGGTACGTTGTTGGGTGTTACAGTATTTACCTTGTTTATTGGAATAGCCAGTTGGATTATTCACTTTTCTTATATTCTTTTTTTGGAGCTTCCGCCCAAATTTATTTCAGAAAAAAAATTTTCATTCAAATTTTCTTCTATATTTATCCTTTATACTTTCACTCTTTCAGTATAGGCAATAATTTTCAGTTTCAAAAATATGACAATATCAGTTTCACAATCTTCGCACAAGTGTACCCTAGAATGATTACATCCGTGACAAGTTAATAATGTTAACTAAAGACTGACAGAGCAGCGAACGAGAGGTCTTTCTGTTTAATATGTTATATTTTATTATATTTTATATATTATAATATGCTATTTACTTAGCATTTTTAAGATGGATTAACACGGAGTAATCGATTATGTATTTAATTGGGTTATGGTCTTAGTTTTTAAAACTATAATATCATTATGTACTATACTGCAACGGTGAGCAGATTATTATAACAATATATTCAATAAATGGAATTATCGTAAATTAGAATATACGTGTAAGGTCAGAAGTTATCAGAATGAACACAAATTATGTTGTCAAATTTGAACAAAAAATTAAATCAAACAAAAGGGAGCTTCAAAATCACGGAAGGGATGTAATTTTTCATAAAACACTTTTTAAAAAGAAACACTTATATTAAACTCATTTACGATTGATTTCGTGTGTCTTTTTTAATTTTTTTGTCCTTTGTTAGAGTAAAATATGATTCAATAAAGTTTCTCATTGATTAGGAAAGATTGAAGAGGATATAAGTAAAAGACTGAAGGTGAGAATGCACTACGTTATTTGATTTACGACGACTGCAAAGAAATCTAACATGGTGTGAAATCTCGGAATAGTTTTTAACGCAGGAAAAAGTTCAGAATCTCGTTAAACTACATTTAATTATTATACCACAACCAGTGCAAGTGTTATTTACAATCACAAATTTTACTTTAAATTTAAATATTGAATATATTTGGCGTTAATTTTGGAGAAATTCATTATTCACAATTAAATGAAACAACATGTTGTAGTATTATTTCTATCTTCTTATTCTCTATTCTTTCTTTATATTAGCAAAGATCTTTGCTGATAGCCCACCTGAAGATGTTGTAATACAACGAAACCTAGGTCGTGGTAAAGAACTTAAAGAAAGTAGAAATAATTTTACATCACTTAGTTGCATTTAATTGTGTTTAAATTTAAAGGTTGAAAATACCTATAATAAAAAAAATTAAAAGGACCATGACAATTTTATGTAAAACTTGTCAAGTTTGAAACATTTAAGTCACTTTTATATTTCAACACTTCATCTCAGATCACATTTTGAATTAAAATGAAAATTTATATTTTTATCTACATAATGAATTTATTATGTGGAGAATAATAAAATATTTTATCAGAATTTATGTCAAAACAAGCAAAATTTCTTTTAACAAATTGATGGCTAATATGAGAAATAAGATTACTACCATTAGTTTTTTTTGTATTTTATATTCATATTCAGTTAGAGTTTTTTACATTGTGTGAATTTCTCTTCGAAAATCTTTAAGTTAGATAAATTTTTTTTAAGTATTCCTTTCATAAACGTCTGATATTTCTTTGTCATTTGACTAAACATTCGGTTATTTTAATTGTTAAAAATAAAGTGTTGTCGATGTAATTTGTATGTTTGTTAACAGATGCTCATCATGAATTAATTACAACAGAATGAAATATTATGAGACATTCCGAAAGTCTTTAAATATATATGAATTTTGTACAACGCCGATATCAAATTTCAACAATGTTGTTTATTATCACTAGCAAAATCTAAATACGCACGATATATCAAAAATTTCCATAAAATCTAACTTTATTGTTAGCTTCTTCATTAAATTTGACAATTTTTCTAAAATATTTCTTATTTAGCTGTCTGCTTCTCATTTAATTTTTTAATAAATACTCGGATTAACTATTTTAATTCTTAAATGTATGGTGTTTTGATATCATTTGTATGTTTTGTTCACAGACCGTTATCATAAATTTATTACAACAGAATCAACTCAAATATTCCGAAAGAGTTTAAATACATTTGTACGATATAAAATTTCGATGTCCAATTCCAAAAATATTTTTCATTATCACACGCCAAACAACAAATAGAACCCTGCTACAAAAAGCTATAATTTACATGCAATACTATTGTTATCTTAGATGTGCAAATTCTCACCTTTAGTAAACTAACCACTAGTCCATCAAGACTAATAATTCTCCCACTGAACTTGTTTACATTAGTGTCTATATTATGATAATTATTTATGTATATTTCTTTGAAATATAATAACATAATAACAATAATAATATTAATCAACTGTATTATGCTGAATCAAATTTAAATAGTCCATTTGTTCAGGAACTAAGAGTGTTTTTAAAGAATCAATTATTTTATTATTTTAGCTTTGTGACAAATGATTAAGAAATAATTACAGGAAAACATTTTTATAAAAGTATGCAGACTGATTAATTTTTCAGATATTTTTGCTTTATGTCTGCTTTATAAGTCCGTATATCATATCTCTCATTTAAGATTGAAGATACACAAAATATAATTTTTAACCTACTTCAAAAAAGGAGTTTCTCAAATCGTCGGAACCCGTTTTTTATGTATGTTCAGCAATAATTCTTTACCGAGTAAACAGATTTTGATGATTCTTTTTATTTGAAAGAGGGAACCATAAGTGTAGTTCCATATAAATATGATGACGATCTGATGATTAGGTCCGAAAATCAACGATGGAACTCCTTGACGAATGGCAGTAAATCAACTATGATTCAGGATGTTTGCTACGGGCAGTAGTTATTTTGCAAAATAACTACACCACTTACCAGGAAAAGATCTGATGATAAGTTCTGGATATGAACAATACAATTCTAACAAATATTAGTAAATAAACCGTGACCAAAAATATTTGTTACTAGTAGTAGTTACTTTGCAATATAACTACACCCCCGACTAGGTTAGGGTCTGACGATGACTTCCGGAGATGAACAATGGAACTCCTTAACGGATGGTAGTAGATTGAAAATTATTCTTCTGGCAGTTGTTACTTTATAAAATAACCACACTATCGATTATATCTGAGTCTGATGGTGCATTCTAGAGATGAACAATCTAACTCCTTATCGGATGATAGTAAACCAAATGTAATTCAAGATATTTACTACAGGTAGTTTTTACTTTGCAAAATAAGTGCACCATCGATCAGGTCAGTGTGCGACGATGAGTTTTGAAAATGAATAATGTAACTCCTTAACGGATGACAGTAAATCGATCCTAATTAAATATATATGCTACTGGTTAGTTGTTACTTTAATCATTACTTTGCAAAATCTGATTTTGGAATTTGGATATGGAGAACGGAACTCCTCAAATGGTAGTTTTTAATTTGTAAAATCGGATATGGAGAAAATAACTCCTCAACGACTAATCGATAACCATAGGCTCCTACTACTGTCGCTTCATTTTTACGTGTTGTTGAAAATCTATTTTAGACAAAGAGAAAATTATCTATATACTAGTGTTGACCGGTAACTTCTGATATTTACCCAATTTTCTAAGAAATAAAATAATTTTGATAATTAATATTAATACATTAATCACTAAACATTCTGAAATAATACATCTTTTAAAAACTGACTTAAAAAAAAGTAGGTACTAAAAATAAAAAATAATAAACTCGAAACCTATTTCGACCTACCTATACCTACTTATTTGCAATAAATGACTAAGTTATTTATTCTTGAAGTCAGTGACAATACCGCCCATTCACTTAAACAAATGTAATTTTTTATATTACAAACAAGGTTTTTTTTATTAATTATAATCAAACAAAGTCAAAAGATATAAAATCGCTATACCGATGTAAAGTAATATACAAAAATATAAATTATATCCATTTGCATATTTTTAAGCAATTGCATGTCAACAAATGATTGTTTTACAAAATGCGACTGCTGAATGAAAATTAATTATTCCTTTCCTTCCAATACCTGATTCAAAATGACCCGACCTGAAAAGCGTTTCTTATTAAAAGCACGCTCTATAGCGTGATGAATTCCAGGTAATATTAATCAAAAACAAAGTAATTACTTTGTCTTGAGTGATACATAAGTTACGTAGCGAATTGTAATAATTATGGATCTTAAAATGGGAATTATATAGTGAAAGGTTTGTCCAGAATCGCTTTGTAAACTATGCTCATGATTATTTTTTTAATAATTTGCTTTACTGTCTTAGTTATTTTATGATATTAAATAATCAAGTAATCAGCAAAGCTAACATAATTAGCCATGTGTTCTACGCATGAGTTATCTGTTACGATATGTCCAAATAGACATAACGTAAAATACGATTTTTTTATTTTTAAGCAGCATATGATAATCTAACTTTTTATCGTTACTCATTGCAGTTAGTACCTAGACTACAATTATTTTGAAATGACCAAGTTTAAATAACAAAAACAAGACATAAGCTCACATTAATTCTGATTGATATACGTATATGATTGTAAGTCATATACGTCGGCTGACTAGACATTCGGTTTGAGAAGAGAATATTGTAAATGAAGAATTTTAAAATAATGTATGATATAAATATTTTGTAATCTACTTTCTATTCAATCTTTTCTGAATATCAGATAAAAAAGCTGAAGATAGCAAGTTTGAAAATTAATAAAAATATACAAGATCTCGCTAAAATATTGTCCTTAGTCATGTCTTATTAAATTATCATTTAATCTGTAATATCCAGACTCGCAATAATATATAGATCGCAGCACATGTGCTGTTCAGTGTTGAAAAATTTATGGGTGAAATTTTGAATTCCCATGGTCAAATTCTAATAAAATTTTCATACACCCAGTGTGGTGTGGTGTATTTCCTTTCAAATAAAGAATAAATTTTATAACTGATTGATAAATGCTGGAGGTATAAGGTATCATACACAAAATAATAATAAATCTTTTAAAGTTGATTAAAACTGCAAATCTTGCTTTCGTAAAGCCTGTAAAGTTCTCTGGAAGATTACCATTAGATTAATACTTTTTTCAACTGATATTTCGTTTTATTCTTGGTGCTTTATTTCTGACATTGATAATACCTCAAGGGGTATTGGATAGTTGGAAAATTTGTAGACACACATGCACACGCACACAAACATATTTAAATATATATATGCATATATATATATATATATATATATATATATATATATATATATATATTTAAATATGTGTATTTGTACTTTCCTAAGATCTGTGTGCTCTAAGGAAAATAATATTTTAGTGGACGTTGACGTAACATGCACAATACTTTTAAGTTCGGCTTAATCCAAAGTCGAGTTTATTGCTTTCATTTTTGAATGGTATTACATGAAAAGACTATTTGCAAACTGAGATCGAGAGCCCGATTAAGTTGTTGAAACATCAAAGCAACGCGTTCGTATTGAGTTCCGGACGTTGTGAACTTCAATGCGAGGATCAGGGAAAACGAAGTAATCAATTTTCATAGAGCAGTATAATTTTAGAAGTCGATCGAGCGTTAATTATTTTCCCTGGATGAGTTTTATCAAAGAGAGCTCATTTAACATGTTGAAACTTTATATATCTGAGCAGAACATGAAATAAATATGGTTGAAAGTAAATATTTAACTTAAATTTCAGGTTGAGTTGTGTTCGTTGTTTACCTTTAGCGGTATGAATTATTATCCATCGTGCGTATATTTTGGCTTTTAAATATTGTGAAGTAAAACATTGTGAATTAACGGGAAGTGTTTTTGGACGTGGATATTAACTCGTCTATATACAGGAAGGTTAAATTTATATATCTATGTATATATATATATATATGTACATTCGAGTGTTTGTAAATTGTTCGCTCTTGTTGTAAGTGGTTGGTTATATTTTAAGGATAAATTGGTAGAAAACAGTTTCCGCTTTTAATGTGAGTAAAAATTTTAAAAATATTGCATTTTATCAACGAAATAAAAAAAATATGATAAAGCGGAATAATAAAATCCTGAATTCATGAATGTATTTTTGTTTATTTGTTTACTTCATTTATATATCATCTTTTAATTACTAAAAATAGTAATGAAGATGTCAAAACTGTTTAATATATTGGTTATCGCTTATTATACACATCGTCGTATTAAAAAATTAATATATAACGGTTCTCTTTTGCAGTCGACCATGAAATATATGTTGTAATAGCTTAGTTTAAAGTAGTTCGTTAGGTAAATGTAAGCATTTTATTAGTGTCAAGCTAGTTAACGATAAATATTACTTTTTTGAAGCGTTTTATTGAAAAGTTGCTTCGTTGCGCTCATGTGGGTTTTCGATTTACTTTGAGCTGCGCTGTTATAACTTTGTCTTTATTTAAAGTCGATTTATTTTGTATTCACTTATGAAACGAAGTCTGCTTTTGTTTCATAGGGTTATTTAAAGACGTATTTAACAAAGTCTTCTTTTATTTATTAACCATTTAAATACGGTGCAAATATTTTATTAACAGTTTAGTATCAAATGCTGAGTATCATTTACTCCGTATTTAATTTTGATTGAAATATTACAACAGACATTGAAATTTTTATGGTTGAAAAGTAAAATAATTAACTTTTTTGACTTCGTCATTTCTGCTTGTCTAAAAGGACGTAAGTATTAACTTTACTCTTATACAGACAGAAATATGTGTACAACATTTTGCTAATAAATGCAAGTGTCAGTGACTTTCCCAAAAGTGTGGCAAAACAAAAAAATATTTTGTCTTTGAATTTTTTAGTGAAGGCAAAAATTGTTTGTGCATCTGATTATGCAGGTCTTTCCAACAAAGTTTAAATTTAATTTACTAATTTTTGTTTTGGATCCTGTTTGTGAGTATTTGACTTCAAAATAATGTGAAATGCCTTTACCATCCTCTGATTTGTCAATTATTTGAAATATCTGAACTATGTTTATTATAGTAAATAAAACATGAACCTCTTTCTTAAACGTGATGGTAAATTTTACTTCTTTAGCTGCTTACTTGATGCTTGGTTAATTTTCTTTTGAATGTACAGTAGTAAACAATTTTATTAAAGTAATTTTGGATTATCATAGAAAAGTCAAGAAATCTGAAATAAAGTGTTTTAAATTCCGTTGCCACTATTATCGCCAGTGTTAGCAGACACGACATTATTTTCATTTATATTTTTAAAAATTCCTTAATAATATTAACGGTTGTAAAATTGAGAATTTTTGTACTTAATCCGGTTTTCATAATTTTCAAATGAACGTTGAAAATAATCCATGTTATGGAATTTGAAAAATTGTATTTTTATGCTGAGGATATAATGACATTTTAACATTTGTTTTTCAAGTATTTCTAGTCTCATGGTTATGAAAAATAAAAACTAAATACAATATACTCACTTTTTCCTCATTCCGAAAGTATTTAGTTCAAAAATAATTAAGGTAGCTATGGATGGAAATAAAATAAACAACGTCTTTTCTATTGAAAGTTTATATTAATGGAGAACGGAACAAACACACTTGTAAAGTTAGATGATTATTAAAAATACATTTAAAAACCTATTACTGCTGAGAGGCAATGCTCGTAGTCTTATCGAGGCTTTAAAAACACTGAATAGCCTCTCTACGCCATCATTCCATTATGTATTTATTTACAAAATTAACCGGCACAAAACGTTGGTTTTCATGTTTTTAAATATGTTAATTTCAAATGTGAACTTCAGGTTTTCAATCATTCTTCTGACTAGTAACACCATTTTATATTTTTTTCAATTTACGTTTGCAATAACATTTTCACAATTCTATTGTAATATTATAATGAAAGATCCTTTTTATCCCTCATTCATTTCTATTAATTTCGACCTATTTTGAAACATGTCCATTTCGTGTAAAGTATATGTTTCGTGGCATTGTTAAAGAACTTTGATATCCCTTCATTTAGTGTTTTTTCATGCTTTTTCCTCATTTTTATATCATATTTCTAAAAAATATGTTATTCAAATGTATTTCTGCCGTTGCACATTGTTAACTGAAGAAATATCTCTAAAGGATAGGTCGAGTAATAACTACGTAATTAGTTTTACCTTTTGTTCTGTATAACGTCATGTAATTAATGAGTTTTTGAACTATTATTAGAGAATTATTTTGAATTGAAAATATTACCAGTTGTTAAATATTGTTGTAGGTTTATCATAGAGAATAAATATTTGAATAAATAAATGCTACTCAACATAATGCATGTTAAAAATGTTAGCAAGAGAATTTATTTAAATTCATGACATAAAAACAAGTATTATGACGGCAATTTCATTCAATGTTTCTGCAACTTTTTTACATTCAAACTAGGTAAAAAGTACAAAACAATAAAACATACGCGTATTCCTCTCTTTGTTTGTACTTTTTTGCTTAACTAATTTTTATATACACTCTTTCATTATTATCGGTGTTTGTCAACTGTACGATAACGTCGCAAATGTGATACCACCACGTAAACAGCGTAAACAAAAATGTGTCAAAATATATACGGGTTTTTAGAGTGTACGGTGTCCGTAAGGATAACGGCTAAGCTAAGTTAAAGTAACGTTGTTGTTACTTACTAAGCTTCTTAATGCTAACATCACAGCAAAAGTATACCTGTGTAATATGTAATATTTACACAAACTGTAGTAGAGTACATGTGAATGAGTGGGCGGAGGATACAGTGCAAACTGTTAATGTTAAAGCGTAATTTAAATTAAAATGCGGTATTGCGACATTTATTAAAATAATAGGAATATATTGTTTCCGATTGTTTTCTAAGTTAACTAATAGAAAATTAAATACGTGTTACTCATGCAGCTTCATACCAATTGAAAATGCTTCCAGCATATGCGGTATGGTGGCGCTTTCTTATCACCGTGCTGTTGTTTTCAAGCAATTACAGTAGCAGATTAGCACAGTCTGTAACAGACGTGCACTACTTGCAAAAATATAATATGTAATTACATTTATATAGGTAACTATTTTAAAACAATCACAGTATAATAAAGAAAAAGATCACGGTCCTGTAATGTGGAAAAAATGAAAACCTGCGCAGAGTCGTTTCTGCTACCTTACTGATATCGTATCTTTTCTGCTACAGTGGAATAAGCAAACCATCCCAACACAAAACCATCTCAACTTTGCAATATTTTTTTCAGTATCGCAGTTTTTATGAATTTGTACATTTTAATTGAACGTATATACAGTAATATTCTTATCCAAATTTCATTCATTTATATATAAATACATATTATTTAATATTTTCAGTCACATTACATAAAACTTTTCAAACATTTAAAACAACATTTACATCATTTAATCAAAATAATGATTTTCTATATGTGTGAAACTAAAGACCAAAACAGGCTAGTAGTAAGTAAACTTATAATTTTTTATTCCAAATAAAGAAATAATTAAATACGTAACAATTTACACTCTAAATGATAACTTATTCAAATATTCTTAAAATTTCATCGTTAAAAAGTAAACGTACATATGTCGATCTCGATCCCCACACAAATTAACTAAAGCGTTTGCATATTTCAAATTTACTGCGTCAGTTAAAAGCATCAACCTCTTATGTAATGATGATACTCAATAAACAACTCACCATAATATTCGAATATTACGCGCCATAAATAATTGATGGAGTATCCATTTACGCGGAGTAAAGCGGCAATATTTCTCGATTTACGAGTCGTTTCATTGCAAGGCGACGCCGCATAACCGATCCTCTTTACGAAGACGATAAAAATTATAAATTGCAGCTTGTAAAACTCATTTGATGAAGATAAGATTTGAAACTGGAAGCGAGATGAATTAAAGACGAATTTTTATGATGGAATAGGTATTAATATGTGTGGAGATTGAGTTATATTAGAGAGTTCATTTGGTAACAGTGATAATAAAAAGGGTCTGAACTCACGACATATTCGTGTACACGAAGCAAGACTACTTCTAGAGATGTTTATATTAATCATTTTGTAATGACTTTCAACATGATTATTTTCTCAATAACAGAACATTTTGCCTTTTTTGGCGAATAAGTTGGGCGGGCGTTAATTTTTCTAATTTAAAATTCAACAATATGATCAATTTATATCTGTTAATAAAATTAAGTTCAAATTTTCTTTTATAGGTACAAGGATTATCATAATTTTGGATAATAGTGGTTTATTTTAGTGTAATGTTTATTTTTCTGTATTATTAGCCTAACTATATAGATTCTTGTACGATATGGTTCAGGTTTTTTGTGAATAACTATTAGATATCTTGAAGAGTGTTTGCCGATTGTTGTCATGATTACCCTGATTTACGTAATTGTTAAAATAATAATTCGTTTATGAAGGGCGTTAAATCAGACCTGAAAAATACGTTTGACAAGTTAGTAACCACTTCCAAGGCGCCACTAACTCCAAGAAAATTTAACTTTGCTTGTACTTAATTTCTGAAAGATATGTGCATTATAAAATCTTAAAAGTGAGGGACTGTAATAAACTAGATCTATTTTATATTGCTGTTAAAAGCACCCTACAGCTGCTGTTAGAGAAATTAATACATAACTAAAGTTTGGTAATCAGTGGGCTGACTTTTTTTCTTTGTTTTTTTTTCCTAATTAGTAACGTCTTCTCAAACGCAGAAACTAAATTATACCCAAAGTTTTCCATATCCTAAATAAAACAAAATGACCTTCTTTTTTCAATTGTATGTATGTATGTATATATATATGTATATACATATATATATATATATATATATATATATATATATACATATATATATTTATATATATATATATATATACATATATATATATATATATATATATATATATATATATATATATATATTTGTGATATGTGCGTGTGCGTGGGCGTGCGCGTGCGCGCTTGCATGTGTGTTTATAAAAATATATGGGAGAAAAAGGGAAAGAAAACGGGTATGCCAGTAGCAAACCATAAGTGCAAACCTTTTCATCATCTCTGCTTACTGTGCTAAAGTTAGAGACGGCGCAAGGCGAGATAAATATTTGTGTAATAAGTATTTATAAACACTATTTGTTTATCATCACACCACCTATTCATCATTGCATATTTTTTTGTTCAGTACTATCTCATTGATTTGTATTTTGTAAATACACAAAATTGCACAAAACCTATAAGGATTATTAAGAGAAAGTTAAATTAAAACCACCTTACTCTGTTTATGGCTAAGTAAATAATGAATACCGGGAAAATAGTTATGATGCCCTGAAAATATACGGATAAAATAACTAAATTTACAATTCAAAATATTGATATTTATTATTCGATATGAAGAAATGTGTATAATTCTCAAATCAAAAAATTAAATAAATACAATAAACCTTCATTTCACCTATATATATATATATATATATATATATATATATATATATATATATATACATATAAAAGTATTAATTTCCGGAAAAAATTAGTGAATAATTAATAAATAATCCTCAATTAAATTTTTACAATTGGTAAACATTTCTGGAAAGTTATCATTCCTTTCGACAATATTTCTTGAAAATCCATTTTATCGCAAATAATATTATAAATCACCCACTGAAACAATGCGAATCAACTGCAACGTGCCTCTTTTGTCAGGATGGCTAAATTACTCCATAAGGAGTCTTCGAATTATTCATTTCAAGAAGTAGTATCAACTTACATGTACATGTAAGTAGATTGCTTTCAAAAATATGACTAAATATATATTTGGACTGCTTTCCTTTTAGCTTTAAGGCCAAAAACTTTATAGCTCAAATGAGAATTGAGGAACTTAAATTACCATCTCTTTTCTGGTCACTTATATAACAGACTGTCAGTGTTTATTAAACCGAGGCGTTTACGAAAGTGAATCCTTCTTCTTTTTACTTTTTTTTTAAAATGTGAACTAAGTTTCAAGAATAATTATGTAAATATTTCTAAATCGTAGATGTGGGAA
This sequence comes from Druceiella hillmani, assembly GCA_039881145.1. Taxonomy (NCBI): domain Eukaryota; kingdom Metazoa; phylum Arthropoda; class Insecta; order Lepidoptera; family Hepialidae; genus Druceiella; species Druceiella hillmani. The sequence continues at coordinate 28,341,455 of JAYKKI010000007.1, read as the reverse complement.
TTAATGTAATAAAAAATATATTGTAATTCTAGTTTTTTCATATGTTTTGATTATGTATTTGAACATTTTTTTTTACACCTCCCTATTAGAAATTTTTGATCAAATTCACAATCTGCACAAAATATTACAAACAAACTCAAATCAACTCTCTTTTGTCAAGACTATTTCGTTAGGTTTTCGTTTTTTTACTTTTATAAATTACTTCTTTTTCCTAAATAAGTTTGTTTATATTCAATTCATTACACATTTTACGTCCTAAATTTTTTGGTTACTGAAAGCTGTTTGAAAATGCTTACCATTTTCACACCGCAGAAATTCATTACCATCAATTCTTGCTAGTTAATTGTATTGTGAATATACTCAACACATAGATGTAGTACAGCCAGTGTTTTTTTTATAAAGAATTGATCGATTCTAATAAAATTCTAATTGATATAAAACAGTTATTTAAACGCGTGTTTATAAATCTAATTATATGTCTGTACGGTGAAATAAATTTACTAAAGTTATGAATTTCACAAATCATGTATGTGTGTATGTGAGTTTACTCCCTCGTAGAGACCAAAACTACTAAAGTGATTTGGGCAAACAAGGTTTTTTTTAGATTCTTTTTGATCAAGATTGTGTCTTAGGACATATTATCGTGCGTAAAGTTTGTTTCCTCGTACAGACTAAACTAACAAAGTGATTTCAACAAATGTGTTGTCTTTAGATTCATTTTGATACAGAGAATGTTAAAAAATATAAAACGTTACGAATTTCATAGGTAATGTATGTATATTTATAAGTAAATTTGTTCCTTTGTACAGACTAAACTACTAATATGATTTCAACAAATGAAGTATGCGTAGTTTAATTGTGACCCAGAGAGTATCATAGTGATAAAATGTTATTAATTTCATAGTTTGTGTATGTAGTAATTTTATAATTTTCATTTATTTTTTCCATGGTCGGGTTTTAGTTTTTCCTCATATAATTTACATACTCAGAAAATGGTTAGTTTCTCAGTTTCAAAAATAGTAAAAATTAACTTTGGATAAGTATATTTTAATGTTAATTATTTTTATTAATAGACAAGGGTATTTTAAAAAGTACGAATACACTCCTATAAAATATTGTTAATTTACCTGAACCATATCAAATGTTCTTTATAACTATACCTGAAAAGGATTTTTTATTTAGCCTGGTAAATGTCGTTTTCGAAGCAAATTTATTTGTCCTGGGTTTTGGTCTCAAAAATTAATGGCAATAAAACTAGCAATAGTTAGATGACTGATGATGATGACTTAATGTTTGATATACTAAGAAAAGGGTATTCAAGCAAATATATTTATTAACATGGAAAAGAGATGGTCACTAAACACGCCAGGAATTTACAGTTCATCTGACATTACGAATTCTCGCAAATCTCTTAAAAACGATAATGGCCCTGATGCGAAGAGGCCTATGACTTTTCCTTCCTTTCTTATATTTATCATACTTCCTTCCGTTCATTTTATTTTCAATACTTTTGCGCTAATTTTGATCAAAAAACACATTTTTCTCCAACATATTTTTCTTTACCTTGTTTGAATGTTATTTCGTTCCGAAATTACAAGCACAATATTTATCATTCTTTAAATAAGTAATAAATTTATTTTATACTTTGAACCTAAAACGTATAAATCGCAACAAAATTTTGCTACTAAATATAGAGCAATTATTTTATTACGTATAAATAATCTTTTTATATATTTATAACCTGTATATTTATCGTAAACGTGAAATAATTTATAACATTTATAATAAATTAACTATTTTGTGCTACTATATATTAAAGAGTAAATTTAAAAATGCGAGTAAAAGCCTTTTAAAAGCACAAATAATTATATCCAAATCGTTATATTTAAATTCAATAATAAGAAAAAATATATCGATAAAAAGCGAGACTGCTTCTCTTTTGAGAAAAAAATTCCTAAAATCATATCTTCCTATATTATTTTTATAATTTCATGAATTTGGAATATTACGTAGGATACGATAGGAATTTACTAGGTTAGGATTATTTTTCCTTGCCAAAGGAAATGAAGGAAAAACAAATCGAAAAACCAGGCCTAGTGTAATGGAAACGTTTTGAAATTATTGAAGAAGAATCTATTATGATAAAATAACTCTTCTTAAGTAATAATGTTGATATTCACGTATTAGTATTTTGGCTTATTGGTTATATGACAGATAGTCAAAGCATCAATAGACTTTATTTAACATTCATATTTCAGTGAAAAAAATTATTATACCTTAGACAATATTTAAATAATAATATTAAGATTTAATATTATAAATATATATTATTCAAATAATAAAATAAAATTGGTTATACCTTAGATAATATAAAAATATATATTATATTGCTGAGAGAACCATCCAATATTTCTTAAATAAATGTTAAGAATTGTAAAGAATAAACCTGAAGTTTTATTAGCTACCACAATATACCTGTTTCTCTTTCTTGGAAAAAAAATACACACAAATTCTGTTATTTATAAAATTTTCAAACTATTGTTTCCACTTAAGTCCATAGTAGCTGCCCATACCATAACCAACAAACATTCCAAATTTCTAAAGCCATACTTTAACCTGCATCCGCACTTCGATAAAACGTTCGCACTGGCGAAGAGCCGCAAATCTCCAATTACGTAGTCCGGTTCTCATTGTTTTCTAGCTTTCTATGCCCGGTCTCGTTCAAATAACGTTTTGGTAATAATTTCTGGAGCAGATATGCAATTAATAATAAACATTACGGCAAAGCATTAGATACTACATGAAAAAAAAGGAAAAATAAACTTAAAAAAGTAGGATCAATCTGAGGGGATTTTTAAGGGGAAATTATTCATGTCTTATTTTAAACACGTCAGATGTGCTTATTTAAAAAAAAAATATAAGTCGTATTTTTTAAAAAAATGAGTTATAATTTTTTTGTATCAAAATACCCTGATTATTGAGATTGAAGTAAAAAAGTACCGTTGGATATTTATAAGAAACTCAAACGTTTATTTTCATCCAGATCTTTGCACTGGTTTAGGATTTAACCAGTTGGATCTGTGTATTCACCCCTTACAGACACATACACAGGTACACACGATTGCACTCAGGTGCGATATTTTTAATTGTAAGTTTTTCTAACTTTTTTTTTATATTCACATTTTACAAAATCCCGGGGTCAGTATTATTGATTATATACATACATATATACATCTCTATAATCTAGATATATCTAAAAACTATGTTAATCTTCAAGTGCATTCGAATTTTATAAACAATAATGATAAAACAATTATATAAATTTTCATAAATAACAGGAAGTGTAAATGAAACTGACATTTGTGATTTTTTCTTTACCAATTGAACATAAAGAAATATTTACTCAGACATTCAGTCAGAATCCCATTTTATATGGCGACACCAAATATATTCCATCCGCATACGTAGATATCCAGTTGCGCACGAGAAACGGACGAAGCAATTCTCGGTACCAATAGGAATCTGCGGTCATTGCAGTGCTACATAACTACGAGGTTCGATGCTACGGATTGATGGCTTTATGCCGCCCATGTATTGCTCGTTATCCAAATAAATTATGAATTAAAAATGTGTACGTATCGTATTTTTAATTGTACGGATTAAGAAATTCGAAATATGGAGCTAAATATGACGTTAGGAAATTAAAAAAAATCCTCTTCACATATAATATAAACAATTTTAATATTATATATATATATATATATATATATATATATATATATATATATATATATATATATATACAAATATATACATTACACATATATGAGGTTGGCTAGTACGTTTTTAGCTACCACTTCGGAGTTTTTTCTAGAAAGATTCTCAAAACTTCTGGAAGGTTTTACTGTAATAGGCCAAAGTAAAGTCAATTGACAACAGTGAGCGCCGAAGCTTTAAGTGAATTACATAAAAGATAATGGTTTTAAATCTATATCAAATACGGATTCCATTATTTTACGAATTTCGTCTGGGTCACGATGCAAAGACTGCCACAAATAATAAATGTTATGCGATGGGCTAGTCTACGGTATCTTACGCGACGGCAAAGGTTTGGTTCAGAAAGTTCAAGAACGAGAACTATGGTCTTGAGGACGGTCAATTGGCAGATGAGCTACACTGCAGTCATGTCACCATAAAAACACATGTGCACGAATTCAGAAAAGTTTCAAAATACGGTGTGTAGATACCCCCCGAGTTGTCATCAACTTCCTTCAGTATGGAGTGATACTTACCTTCAGTGTGGAGTTGACACTTCTCAACAGTTATTGACATTGAAACGTAACTTTGAGTGGCTGAATCAGTTAGTAACATACCTTAACCATACACGTAAACGTCAATGGCTGGGCATCGGAGAAATAGGAGTTTTATTATCCAAACCTAAAATAAGTATCAAAAAGGTGATGGTCAGCTGCTGTTGTCATAGGCATTATTCATTGCGAGTTGTATCCAGATGGATCTACAATTAACACAGATATTTACTGTGAATTTTTATTTTATCATGAATAGCTAATTGGTATAATTGTACCAATTAGCTAACAAAATAAGTAGCCAACAGGAACGAGTTTATTTTCTACATAATAATGCTAGACCACATGTCACAAAACGTACTCGTGATAAATTAGAGGAGCACGTCTGGGTTTTACTCACTCATCCACCATATTTGCCAGAAATTGCGCCCTCCACTTAAAATTTATTTACGGTTCTAAGTAAACATATACGTGAAAAAAAAATTGTTGTTAAAGAAGACTTCCAAAACGACCTTGCACAGTTTTTTGAATCAAAGTCGTAATTTGACAAGAAAGGGATATTATCACCACCAACTAGATGGCCACAAGTAGTAGATAATAATTGTGTATACTTAAGTTAAATTTAGTGAAAAATGTAAATTTTGTAATAAAAATTGTTGGCAGCAACTCGAGCTTTAAAACTTATTAGCCAACCCAACATATATATATATATATATATATATATATATATAAATAAGTGTGTGTGTGTTTTCATTTACTGGCGGTTATATAAATGCAGGAAGTTTTGAAAAGTTTATTTATTTTAGTTTCACGCATTGTATCTTTACTTTTAAGCATCTTATCCAATATTGAATATATTTGGCGTTAATTTTGTAGAAATTCATTATTCACAATTAAATGAAACTATGTGATGTGGTAATATTTCTACTTTCTTTAATTTCTTTACCACGACCTAGGTTTCGTTGTATTACAACATCTTCAGGTGGGATATTAGCAAAGATCTTTGAAGAATCTACGGCGGTGATTTTCATTATATCAAATTGACCCTCTTTCTTTTGCAGTATAAATACACATACACATATGTATTTTTTGTAAATAAACAGGTGTATTTATATATATATATATATATATATATATATATATATATACAGTCTAAAAAATTGGGATTGGGGCAGTACTATTCAATCAGGTAAAACTTTTTGATTTAGGTTTATAATTATATAACAGTTTCACTGACTAAAATTTTAACTTATTTTCTTCTGAATCTCAAAATAAATAATAAGGTAAGTTGCACACTACCAACCTTCTTAACTCTTATACACGACGTTAAATATTAATGTTATACTTAACGACGGTTTCGTTAAATTTTTTTTAATTAAAATTGTAATAAATTATATTTGTGTTTAACTAATACTTTTGGCATTATTATAAATTATATTAATTAAATTCCTCTTGTTTCTAATTATTTTTTATGGATGTGATTACTCTTAAATTAATTTCTAATAAACTAAATATTTTTTTTAGAATTTTTATATTAATATAATTTTTTTCCCGTCTTATATTTTTTATTAAGACGATTTTTTCTTGTTTTGGGTGTTTTATGAATTTGTTGCTTTGTTGTCGGTTCTTGACACTTATACAACATTTTAAATAATTGCCACGTCTGGAAATGGGTGAAACTTTAATTGGGGAATATAAAACATTCTTTTTTACTTATTTAATCAAATGGCTGTATTATCTTCGTTTCTTGATACGTGTACAAAATGTTACATAATTCGGACGTTTGAACATGAATGGAAATTTAATTGAAAATTTCCTCATTTTTGGTATTCTTTTGGTTTATAACTAATAATTTTTTAATTTTACGAAATTATTGTATTTACATCAGAACCATACATAACTTCCAAGTGTCATGATGATGTAACAGTTAATAGCGCCTGAGTTTCTGTTATTCCACTACACATTTTGTTAGTTATTTACAGGTCGATCTAATAAAAGTCTGTTAAAAAGACACTAAAACTAACGCCATGGAAAGCAGGAATAGATTTTTATTTATTTGAAGTATATACGTAGATATATGGATCAGGATAGTGACATATTTTTAATTACATGCCTTGTTTCCGGTTTATCTTAGCACCGCTGAAACAAAATGATCTCAAATACGCATTCTATGAAGTAGAAATATTAACTGCAAAATTAGTAGAAGCATTGAAAAGTATCGACTTAAGATTCATCTGACATTAATGTGTCAACCCTTATATATAGGTGACTACTATATTCAATGAGAAGGTTTAATGTGAAACGAGAAAAGTAAATGTAAGATGATCCCTCTCTATAACTTTAAAATTACAGACTTTGTATATTTTTATATAGGAAATAAAAATAGGCAGAAAACGTTGATATAAAATCAGAAGTTAACTGAGAATATAATTCAGTGTCTCATTTTTTTATGTATTGAGCTCTTGTTTTTATCGCGTCAGTCATGCATATCCAGTACTAAAGCACGCAAAATGGATACATATCGAGTACCAAAGCACGCAAAATGAGTAATGAATAACTATAAATGCTTCCTTGTTAAAATAAAGGTGAATATGAATGAATGTTGATTTTGACATTTCCAAGGCCTGAGCTTTGACAACGTTATTATAAAGCTGATATTTTATATCTATAAATACATTTTGCTCACAATTGTGCGTATGGTTAAGTTTATTAAAAAAAAAATAACCAGACATATTCAATTTAAAATTAAAATAAAATTTTAGTAAGGATACATATGTATCGGTAATCATAAAGTTACTTGCGTCATTTTAGTGGTTATGTTTAAAATAATGCATCCCAAGTTATTTTGTAATGCCCATTTATAAACCTATCTATTTATCCTTGGCTTTGTAATTTTGGAGCGATGAGCATGAAATTTTGCTGACTTAAACAATAGTTCTTAATAATACGCAAAAGTTATTGTATGCAGTGTAACTTGTTTTTTTAGTGATCTCTGTTAGATAGGATTGTATAGGACGAATGTTTTTTTATAAAAGTTCCTTGAAGCATTTTTCCATATTTCTAAGCCTGATTTGTGAAACATTAAGTTTCGAGGTGGTTTATCATGAATCAGCTGCACATCTGAGCCGAAAAACGGACTCCGTTATATTTGACCCCATGTAATCTTCATTCCAATTTCTTTTTAAATATTTTGGTCACATTTTACATGCAATGACTACATTGTTCTAACATCAAGTGTCTTGAAAAGGTCCTCGTCGATTTTTATAACGAGTTTACCAGAAATCACTTTCCTCGCAAAAAATCTAAATAATATGATTCAGCTTATGGTATTAAATTGTTTAATTCATATGAAGTATATTTTTCTGTATCCTTTTTCACAGGTATTAAATAAATATATAACATTGATTTTTTCCTAATTTTGTGTAAAGTAATCAATGTAAAAGATGATAACATTAATAAAATAATTTAAAAACCTAAGTTTATCAAAGGAAAATATTTTTCTAAAACTGATCACTATTATTTGGAAGACGCAGGTATCGAATAATCTTTTTATTCCGCCATCACGTAAATTAATACTGAACAGATTACAATTTTTGCTATTGGCAAACCATTTTTTTCAAAATAAAATACAATTATATATATTATTACGGTGTTAAAAAAAGAACAGATTTTTTTGCGAGAAGGTAAATATAATTTGTTTTGCTATAAGGGAAAAGTCGGCAAAATAGGCTCCGCATGGAATAAAAGAATAGAAGTTGTTAAAATAACAGAGGAACTGAAATGGATTGCATTAAAGGATTAATGTACAGTAGCATGAACTCGCTCATGTTTAAAATTGATGTTATCATTTTACAATATAATCATGTTATTCTATAAACAAATAGAGTCCTACATTAAAAATATAAGCAATGAAATTTGCATTTACCCAGAACGAAAGAGATTGATGATCGAAAGAGATTCATTATATCACAATGTTATTAACTAGTGTGCATCAAGGTGGAACGTACAGCTGCATTTAAAACAATAACCTTGCTTAATATCAAACTGTACGGTCGAATCTTAACACAAAAATGCACATAACAAGGGATCTGTAATAACCAAATACCATAAATGCTTCAGTAATGTTTGTAGATCTCACGTTTTCTACAATATCTTAAAATTAGCGTAAAATTTTCATTCGTGAGAGCACATTGCCTCTTTTTACATAATTCTTTATCAGTATCAGAATTTTCTATAAATATACTATACACTCTATATTCATAGTAGACACTGTAAACTATTAGAGGTTTTGTATTAAACCAATCGAATAAGATGTTTTTACTAAATCGTAAATAAAAACAAACAATATTTATTTTCTTTAAAATAGCGAAATTTCCGTATTACTTGGGTACAAAAATATGAAACTTTTATCACATCAGTGCGTATCATGCCGACGGGAGATTATATGAAACTGAAGAGTATAAATAAAACGTATATTGACAGGAATATTCCCTTTCGAGGATGAGATATTTAAATATATGTGTATTTTGAATTTCAAGCCCTTATCATAAAATTGTTCTATGACACTGTCATCTCTCAAATCATTACTAATCCCTTTTTAGATTTTAACATGAAGTTGCAGAGTATAGAAAGAGTAGTGGCATTATTGTAAGTTGATTTTCAGAAAACACTAACTGAACAAAATTTATTTCCATATCAATTTCTTCACGTGTTAAATTGGAAAAAAATTGTAAATTGTCTAAGAGAATTATACGGAAGTATTTGGCACTAATTTTTTGAGTTTAGAACCTCAATCCGAAAGTCTGTGAGCTGCGATAAAGGTATAATCTGATCCGCTGATTATTTTTACACAAAAAATAAAATAACCAATTTTATTTACTCTTTTATCAATGTACATTACACTATTGATCACAAACCAGAAACCGTACATAAAAATGAAATGCATATCACCTCAACGTTATACTGAACTATAGTCCATTTGATTTTAAGAGAGAAGTTTTGTAAACAAACGAATTTGAAGGTTAAAATATGGTTGACACAAATATATATTCGATCATCTGAAGACTATTTATAAAATTCATTGTATTATACCCAGAGTATAAGAAAACTATATACATTATCAAAATATTAACATCAGAAAGTTTATAAATAGAAGTATAACACAATTATTTTACTGACACGAGTGTAAAATTTTACATAGTAAAATGGACAACCTTCCATTTTGCAAAATTTTCAAATATTTCGTGAAAATAATCAAAATTACGACACTCAAAAAGCCTAGAGCGTATATGCGCTTCATTAATTTTATAAGGCGTTAGTGAGATAGCGACAATGTGTTAACTGCTATATTTATAGATGTGTTTGCATTATATACAGATACACTTATGTGATATTAGGCGTATAGATATTTAAACATACGTTATTTTTATTTTCAAATAAGCGTTAGTACTGTAATATTTTCCAGTGTAGCCTACTAAATATATACATACTTTAGGGTAATGTTTTTGATGAAAACTGAGCTTTTACTCTTATCTCTATGTATATTCTCGTTGATTATTCTTAATGTTAGACATGTTTATTTCAAAAACATTAGAAAAGGCTTTAATGTAAATATCTATTATATATTGGCTACTCATGTAAGAATAAAATGGCCTTTTAATTTCTGGGACGTTTTTCCTTTACTTTCTTCGTTACTTTTTTCTTTTTTCTCTTGTAAGTTTTTCTTCTCAATTTTTTGTTTCTTCATTTTCTTGCCCCAGCGATTGCAAGAATTTTTGAACGGAGTGCATTTTTCATGCGGCTATAATTTACAAAAATATATTGCAACTAATCTTCTATTTTTCAGTCCTGTAGCAATTTTCGCTGCATCCCTCGCAATCATATACATTATGTACGGAACCGGAATTTTCACTGGCTAATTTTGTCATTTCTTCTTCCTCAGAATGTCAACCTAATTTATGTTTTTGCTTTTTTCTTCATAACCTTGTTATTTTTACTTTCCTTTTCCTTTTTTACTAATATAATACGAAGATGTGATTACTTTTGCTACATGCTTGGACCGTTTTGAACATTAGTAAGCAGTTCTAAAACTGGGCACGTTACAGTCAAATACTTTGAAGTCGTCTCTTTCTGCGGTGTCTTTTTGTGAGCATTGTTATTAGACCTATATGCTGAAGGCATTGTTGGTAGTAGTCATTCTTCAACTCTTTCAGATGTTTGATTCTCAAGCATCATTGAAACCTCTTCAACAACTTTGTAATTTTTAAGATTGTCAGATATGTAAGCATAAATGATCTGGAAAGTAAAATCTGAAATCAGAATTATTTAACGAAAAAATAATTTTTAAAAATATTAACACTATAACATCAAATATCAACGCACTGAAAAAAATCTAGGGTAAATTGAAACTTTGTAGTTGAAGTTGAAAACTACTTATTTTTAAATTTTTTCTTCCATTAAACAACGTTTACAGTAACGTACACGTTTCAATAGCAATCGCTCACCAATCTTAGGTTACGTAATCTAAAGCAAGGACAGTAAAATTATTCGGTTGGCCGTTTGATTGAACAGGCCATATCATACTGAATTACCTCACGCTAATTACTCCGTATGCCAAGAGTTGGCTGAGGGCCGGAGATTTGCAATGATTAGATAAGATGTATTTTAAGAGTCTTGCAAAAAGAAAACGCATTAAGAGGAGCATAGTGTATCGAGCAGAAAATAATATAATAATTGAAATATTATTTTATAAAAAATATATATCTACGTTTGTAATCTTGTGCAAGTAGTTTAAAAAGTAATATATGTACAACAATGGTGCGGAAAATATAATATTTATCTCAACTCAAAATCTTTGACAAATAATTAAATATTTATTTAAAATTGATATACCTACATTAATTTTTTAAATTACTTGAATAAACTGAAAAACATTTGAATAGATATTAGAAAGGAAAGAAATGTAACGCATATTTTATGGTCAATACCTCGAGACTTAGTTAATAATATTTTAAATCCGTACTTTCGTACGTTTTTCTTAGAATCAACAGTTTATTAGATAAAAATGTCAATTTGTGCTCATGAATTTTGCGAGGCAATTAACTTTTATTTCCTATTCGGATATGCATACTTAGTAATACTAAACTATTAGTTTTTGTATTGAGGACAACTAATGCGGATCTGTGTGATTATCCTGTTGCACAAACACAAAACCTAACAATTGTTTTGAAGTGACCATATATAAATGTATGTAGGACTAATAAATCGGAATGTATCCGAGAGCACAGCTAATATAATTATTTATGGCATTCATTATTTATATGTTCACAAGATAGATTCAGGAGAACAATTGTATTTTTTTGTGTGTCCATGTATGGCAGCTTATGTACACGATGTATATATAAGGTTTGCTTTCCACACTTGCCAATGTAATGGCAATTAATGCGCTGACTTATCATTTTTCAATATTGGTCTCTAAATATTTGGTGTTTGACAAAATTATTTTGTATTATATTAAATTTCTCATATTATCATGCGTTTTAAAATATTAAATTCGTTTTGTTGAATGTGTAATATTTTTAAATATGAGTGTAATTAAAATGGCAAATGTTCTAAGCAAAGCACAATATCTACTAGAATACATATCACTTGAAAATACTAAAATTGTCGTAATATCACTGTAAAATAAACAGAATCAAAATGATCTGGGCACAAACGAAATTATATGTGGCGAAAAAACCAGTACTTTTAAATTACACGATGCTAAAAGTTTTTTACTTGAAGCAATGTCATAAATAATAATGTTAGTAACGGCATGGCTGAACAAATATTGTTAATATTGATATACGATGTAATAGATAGATTTACGATGAATGTGAATAGATTATATAATAATAAGTTATATCACAGTTATCGGCAAAAGGCCGACCTCACCGCTAGCATTCCAACATCTTTGGATATCGGTGTCGAAGCCCAGATTCATTAGGATGTAAATGTATATGTATGCAGTTGATTAATTAATTTTCTCTGAAATATTATTGTTTTTCGTGTGTTTTTATACATTAGTTCGGTTTTAAAAATAATTTTAAAGATTACTCAAAAATTAAGTATTTGTTTTAATAACTTTGTAATAATTTTCTGTATAACTTAACATTTAATTGAACTACAATTTCTGTAGAAATTTTTGGTATTATTTTATTTTATGTTTTTTTATGTAACAGTAATACTTATAAACTCTTGGGAACACATCATTTTACTTATCTGAATTTCTTTAAAATATAAAATACAACCTATATAATCTACGTTACGTATGTATACAGCGTAAATATGCACACGGATAAAATATATTATTTAATCACAAGTACTAAATAAATTTACATTAATTTACTAACGCGAATGTAAGAAAAATGTTTACAATACCTGACAAAACCTGATTATTTGTAAACATTCTCTTTTCAAATTGAATGGATTGTAGGTACATAATTCAGTATATCTGATTAATTTAAAAAGTTTCTGCGGAGCTTTAAATATGTAAACTTGATCGATATTCAACTTTATATTTGTCTTTGCGGTAGCGGAGTTGATTCTCGTTTCAAACTTTTTACGCGTGGTTGCTATTTACTTTATAATATCTGTTTTAATATAGTATCTCTACTTTTGTTTGTATTTAGTAATATTATGGAGGAGAAAAGTTTTTTAGCACAATATTTTTTCTATAGTATTTTAGTAACAATTTTTGCCTTGATTTTTCCTAAATGGTTTTTTCTTATTTATATATACTGGTTTCCCTTGAAAGTTTTCTTTTTATAACTTTTTTTTCCCCACACTTTATAGGACGTTTGCGTCACTACTTTTTTATAACTATGTCCTTTATTCAATAAAGTAACGGTTTAAGGACAGTTCTTCTTTAGTTACATATGCAATAACTCAGTTACATATGCAATTTATTAAATTCATATTTAATCTTTTCACTTCTACAAGTATATGATAGCGTATTTTTCTACATCTTTAAAAATATTAAAAACATTAATAAAAAATGTTTGTTCATAGTATAATAAAATGAATATATTTTATAGAATTATACATTAAGTTAAATTTATTTGACCTAACTTTTAAAATATTATTAAGACTTGATTGAATTTCAGTTCCAAAATATTACTGAAATGTCATAAATTTTTTGTACACTCCTAGAAAGAATTTCGCTTTACTATATATAATTTCATTGTATAAACTTCATTTAAAGCCAAGAAATTATATTTAAATTCACATTCCAATTTTTTATAACTTTGTGTTTGCTAATTATAAAAATAATATTTTCATTAACATTTAATAAATATAAAAAGGGGAATAATTTTGTTTTCGAATTTCGTCAAACATTTAGATAAAAATCGCAAAAAATCTTTTAATTTCCTCAATTCTACTAGCAATATGATTACGACAGACGGAAAAAATATCTATATGACAACAATAGACAGACAAACGATTGTCTGTCGTAGTCATATAGCTATATAGTTTACAATGTTGGGCCTATGGACATCATATTTTGCAAGCAGATACTTCGGATAAGGATCTCAATTAATTGGTGGTAAATTTTGAAAAAGATATGACGTCCCTCTCACATGCAAAATGAAGACGAAATTTACTATTATTGGACTGATTTTCGAAAATTGGGGTTATATTTATAAGTTTTGAATTATTTAGCCCGTTTGAAAAATATTGGTAAAATTAAAGGAGTAATCTCCTTTTTCTTTTTCATCCATCAGAAAAATCCGAAATTTTTTTAAATTTATATTCAATTCACCATTTTTTTAGCCAGTTTGAAAAAATATTGAAAAATTGAAAAGTAATCTGAGGATCCGCTTTTCATCCCTAAATTTGGACAATCTGAAACTAATATACAAAAACTGGAAATAATTGAACTTATGCTATTAACATTAAAGCTCTTGTGACAAAAAATTACCTAACATTAGGACTTACATTGCGAACTGAACAATTTATAATAATTTTTATTTGAGAAAAATATAACGAGTCCTAAAGACATTTCAATGAGGTAACGTCACTCTTATACAAGTTGCTATATAGAGCATATTTTTACAAAGGCCTTAGAAAACTATTGTAAGTAGAGTGAGAAATATTTTATGAAATGTGTAATTATTATAAAAAATTTCATGCGGACATAAAAAGGATTCGAAAAATTTATAATTATGACAATTTTATAAAACGAAGACTTGAAGCTTTGCAATTACCTGTCGTTTCCCGTTTCTTCAGAAGTGTTATTGTTTTTTTACTATAAGAATTTAATATATTTTAATGGATGAAGTGGATATGACTAGATCATATATTTTTATAAAGTTATATTCAGCCGTGTTTATGTAACGCATCCATATAATTTATCTATCATCTTTCAAGTTAACTCAAAAATGAATAATTTTGAATAATTATGCTCGGTTGCCTTTCTGAATGAAAATTTTGAATGAAAATTAGTATTTCCTTTAAAGATCAATATACAACTTCATTGAAGGTACTACTCTTCGAATATATGGATTTATATTTTTTGTATATACTTCTCAAGTAGAACGTTTTTACAGAAATAGACCATTTTTCTTTTAGGCTCTTTATGCCTCACTTAAATAAAGACAAATTAAGGTAAATGAACATCCTTTAATTTTTCATCGTAACTTTATTTAATCGATGTGTATCCATATTTATATAGAAACAATGTGTATCCATATTTATATAGAAATTATAGTCTTTAATTTAGAGATGATGACTTCAAAGTCCTTTTATGCTTAATAGGTCAAGTATTTAAAGCAATATTTTCACTAACAAGTCTGCAATTTAGAAAAATAATATAACATCAATGCTTCTAGAAATATAAATAAAATCAATTTACGTGATATTTCTACAGATTTGAATAAAAACTGTGTAAATACCTGCTGGCTATAATGCCTTTCCTAGTTACTCCATGGTAAATTATGAGCACACTCTGTCGAATAAAGGGGAAGCACTCTTCTTGACAGCGTTAGTTTCTGAGGTATTCATATGTATGGGTACTAGTGGGTATATGTATGTATTTACTTAAATATTTATGTAGATATATTTATTTATAAAATAATTGTAGCATATTAGCGCGAAGGTGGTGTAGATAAATTTTTGAAGCCATAAGCGAGATTTTCCATGAACCGAATTAATTTGGGAGTTTATTTTCTTTTGCAACAATAGTTTCTGTCTGTTTCATTTAAGTATTTTTATTTGATAATGCACACTTTAAATATTAGTTTGTATAGAATACATAGTATATAAATACTTAACAGCCTTGTCTCAGTCAACTGACTACTATATAACTTAAGAGAACGTTTAAGTTTTTATTTCTATTCAAAATTGAATACTAACATATTTCGAAGTCCATTTTTTAATGAAATTTGTAAAGATAACAATATTAAAAATTATTATGATATTTATTATTTTAACGACTGCAAGTGAGAAAAATTGCAAAGAAAATTTTTTAATCAATGAATTCACTCGATCTTTAAAATCGGCATAACATTTTAAAAAATGTACTGTAGATAATTATACTAAATAATGGGTCAATATTTGATATTTTAAATTTTAATGGTTTTCGTGGTTTAAAACATAAAAAAAAATACTCTCAGGCGCATGCAATTTTTAAATCTCAAGATCTTATCCAAGTGTGGAGATGAAGTACAGGCGAATCATATTTGAAATATAACTAGATATTATATTTACCTTAAGTTTCAGTATATATTCGCATTTGGGTGCCATTTTACCATGCCTCTTCTAAATGATAAATAAAGATAATAATCTCAATACCTTTTTTCAAAAATTAAATTGTTACGTGTTCAAAAACTCACAGGTTATGAATTTAAAACCATAATGTTTTAAGCAAAAATTTTGTTTTATGAAACTTGAATAAGTATGTGAATAATAGTGCAAAATACAGGGAATTTGATTACAAAAAATAATTTAAAATTTTCACGTATTATAATATGAATAGGTAAAGTAAGAGTCTAGGTAGACCGATAGACAAAAAATCACGTAAGATGACTTTTATTTGAATATTACACTATTTTTGTTGAACAGTGATTTTTCTGTAATATTTTTCTATAAAGTGATTATATATACGCTCTAAGGAAAAGTCTCCTTACCTAAGATGACCATCTGAGGTTTTGGAAATAAATTTAATAATTTTTTGTTAGCATCCAAATATACGGGTTAAAATTACGAAAAGAAAATATTCATGAACTTCGCCATTTTATGAGCACATACACTCTTGGATAAACGTAAATAAATACGTGTCACTCATCACTAAAATCTGGGAAGTCCAGAAAAACTTAACGCGCTAAAGAAATTATCGGATATCGAAAGAATGTTCTGAAGGAATTATAGCAAATTTGTTAGTTGGTGGTTTCCCGGACTTATTTCCTCTTCTTTTCTCTTTCGGCTCTTATTTAGGAGCACTCATTTCTATATAACTTTTATAAACTTATTTTCCATGAAACATTGTTACAATAAATATTGTATTTTGGCATTTCTGTTTTCTATCCCCAATTCATAATTTTATTTTAAGTCTTTGTCCACATGTGCTGATATATTTTAATTAAATTAGTATTTTTTATATTATGATTCATTTAATTAATTGGTTAGTAATGCTATTATTTGCCCTTTATATCATAATGAATTTTTCAGAGTTAGTGATTAACTGAAAAATATTTGTCCCTGTAGTAATGAGTCCACAACATGATAAATTGTTTTGGGTGCATCACCAAGTCTTTAAATAAACCAATGTAATAAATTTTATACACTTATTTGGGTATCATAATATGAATATATTATTCTTAATTGGTAGCCTAAACCTGAATCGAATATCCGCTCTAAAATGTCTATCAAATTTAAATATTATCTAAGCACAGTTCATATCCGTCAAAAACTCTTGTGATCATTACTCGGCTTTGAAGACGTCTGCCTTCTTACTTATATGAATTGTTGCTGAACAAACCAGAACAATTTATTTGTATTGATGTTACGTATCCACTTACCTCCATTTGAAATTGTGAATATTTAGTTATTTTATCGCAAGTTTTGTTGAAATCATAAGTTTAAATTACCAAATGCTGAAGGTAATACTTATATTAACCATATTACTTATTAAAATTATTAATTATTAAAAATATTACATTAAATATTAAACAGAACGAGTGTTCAACCTGTCACCGGAATCGGTATTTGAAAAATGTATACAGTCTCATGCATCCAAATGGGTTAGATAAATACATGGTATCGCATTTCCTAATAATTGCATTATTTCAGTGAAAATTAGTCAGCAGTACAGTGGAATACGCTTTCTTTTTGTGATTTTAGTTCAAATTTTTGGTCTATTTTTATAAATAAATTTTACTACTATTTACAACTTCAAGAAAAGGAATAAAAATAGAGTTAAATACTTTTTCTCAATAGAAAGAAAACCGTTTTTAGACCAACTTTGTATAAAAAATACAATATAAAATAAAATTTTAAAAACATAAAATATATTTTTATTTGAATATTGCTAGAAAATATGTCCTGAGAATTCGCAACAACTGTTTATTGTATTTTTTGCATCAAAATAAGTAACATCTTCTCTTTTACGTTTTCCTTGAACCGTTGACGAAGTAGCTTCGGTTTCTTCTTGTAACTCGTTTTGTTTTTCTGCACCATGCCTTAGGTAATTATCAATTCCAGTTTTCAATTCCAACCTAAATAATGTATACTTTAATCTTCTACCGTTATGGAATGGTTTTATCAATTTCAAGTCTACTCATTTTATACACTGACTTGTCTTTTTAAGTTTTCCCCCATTTTAAATTGTAATAATAATATTGCGTCGTCTGACGCGTAAGTTACTTTAAGAGTTTTTGACCACTTGTAACTATATTTATCCCTGTAATAGTTTGGATTAAACTAACCTTTTCTTCCTGATCTAATACTAAATCAAATAATGATTTACTAAAATCTAAAGAACATTTGAATTCGGGGTTTTCATATTGCTAATATTATGATTATCAAATAACTTTGGGTTTTCACAATGGCTAATATTATAATCATGTCATGAAAGTATTCGACTCAGTTTCATCGTCAAAACAAAATTCACAACGCTCTCATATTTACCTGCACGCATACACACGTGGACACGAACAGGTACATACATAGATCCACACACATTCATACGCACGCATACGCACATGAATATGAACATATACCCGTACACGTAAACGCGTACACACACACACACTCGTATAGTAAACGCATACTGACATATAGCACACGTATCAACATAAGCTTACGAAAAAACTCACGTACGCACACATATGCAAACGCATACATGTGCGCGTATGCGCACACATATATGCACAAGCTTACGCACACGCACATAGAAATGTGTACACACAAACACAACAATATTTATCACAGATTTTGCGCGCTGCTTATAACTAATACTTGGAAATAAAATTCATATCTTTCTTATTCAACATTGCTCACATATTTCTGATAAAGACATTCATGTTATTAAAAATATATTTACATGATCGGTTTTTATGGCTTCAAAATAAAATACCGTGTTATATACTATGATTTTACCGTTTGACATAAAAAAAAATTAAAGTGTAGTAAAGGGGTAAAGACGTCCTTTTAGTTTTGCGTGCCAAACAATTTTACTTTGAAATGTTATGTAAATTAAAAAAAAAAAGTTAAAACCAATTATTTAAGTTCAACACGACAATTGATGCAATTTTAATTAAAATATGGAAAAATATTTTACCCATATATAATTCATCATGTATCAAATTTCCAAAACCCTTCAGAAACGATCTTATTTTAATTTTATTCTGACGATATATTCTGCTGTAATTGACGAATATACAGCAAATATATTAATGACAAAAATATATTAATAAGTACGAGCCTAGGCAATAAGCCATTGTCAAATTTCTTCGAAAATTTAATTATTTGAGTAGAAATGTTACTTGCAATAAAATGCAAAATGAAAAAAATTTAATTACGCTATTGACAATAATATTTGATCACAAAAGTAATTTTACTCATTTTAAATACCATTTTTAACAATTTTGTCAATTAATTTAAAAACATAACGTAAGACTAGAAGTATTAATTTACAGCATAGAACGTAAGAAATAGTTCATGGTGCCTAAATATATACTCCTTCAAAATGCTTCAACATGGATGCTGCAACATGGGTGAAAATGCCATTTCGACCAACGATGGGAAAAGTAATTTCTTCAATTTTGATTTACACGTAGTATAAATGATCTAGCCGGAAATGAAAATTATATTTTCATCCACTGAACGTCAAATACATAGACTTAACACCACAATTGAACCACTCTAACCCGTCTTCATGGTTTCCACAAACTGGGAATATAAAATAAATGACCTAGATTATTCCTGTATATACTATTGACACGATAGTTTAAATGTACAGATGATAGAGTCGATTTGAACTCATAATTCCAGTGCTAAGCAACTAGTAATCCATTTTATACCTTTAAAATATACTTACTAAGATTTTTAAAACAATTAGTAATGAATAATTACATAAAACATTTGATGTAGGCTGAAGATTTCTTTTAATATTTTGTCCGAAAAGCCTTCCAAAACCATTTGTAGAGATTTCGCAGTTTATGCGAAGCCATTGTGAAGGTGTTTAAGGACACCATTAGAATATAAAAATGGTATATAACAGTAATTAAATAAAGTTTATATATAAGGCATGAACAAAATTATAGTTAAGGTAAAATATTAGATATTTACTTGATGAAAAAATAAACCTGATAAGTTCACAATACGAAAGTTCTGTACATGCTTAGATAACTTTCGTACATGTGTGTAATTATTTTATCAAATGCACAATTAATAAGTTTAAAAATCAGTGATATAATTTGCTAATAAACTTTACATTATCATTTCTCAGTTTCGAGGATGGGAGTGTAACATATTTTTGTGGACCTTTTTTTATTAATATTTTGTAACTATGTTTCAAAACTTCTAAAAGGAAAAATTTTTGGAATCCTCATGTAATAAAAACCTTCAATTGATTACAGAAACAAAAGCAAAAAAATTAAATAAACTAGCTCCTTCCAAACTCTCAGAAAAATATTTTTATGTTTTTTTTTATTTTGAAATGTATGAACCAACAAGTTCGATAATTATAACACATATCAAGTTAATACGTAAAACACTGATGAAAAAACAGACATGTGAACAAGTAAGTAATCTTAGAAGGGTTTAATTTTTTTTCTTTCCAGTTACAGAACTTAAATAAGGTATCACAACGAGCTTAGGATCTAAGGCGTACTTTCATGTATTATTTAGTAGCACAATGATTAATTAATACGTAGCTATTTATGTGAAACATAAATTGAAACTTGTTAGGTTAGATTACCCGCAAATACAATTATTTTATGCCTCTGGCAGAGACTTTAGCCTAAGTAGGAATATCCTACTTAGGTTAAAGTTTCTGGCACAATATATATATATATATATATATATATATATATATATATGAATATATGAATATATTTATAAAATTAATTAAAATTTTAATTATAGGAAATGAAGGCGTGCCAGCGTACAATTATGGATGTTCTTGGAATAATTAATAGGGCCCAATAATTTTCATGTTTCACATTATTAACTTGAAAAGCTTCAAATTCATATTCAGTTGTTAGGTATAATTGGAGAGTGCTAGTTAATTGGAATTTAACTATTCGAACTTATGAGGTATTCATTTGAGTTTTTTTCCTTGAAACTGTATACCCATATAGTTTCATGGAAATAGTAAAGTTATTGGTTATAAACTAAATGACCAAAACTTTTACTACAATTTTCTTTGAAAATATCTACTGTAACTTCTCTAAACTTTGCAATTATTTTAGGGATTAAATAATTGACAATAAATTGAAAGATAAGAAAGAAGATAGTTTTTTACTTAATTAATGGTTATTGATGCATAAGCTACTATTAATATGGTCAGTATATTTTCATTTGATTTATTTTAACCTAAACCGATCATGCATTGAGAATAATTATTTGTTTTGATCCGCGGGATCACAATATAATTGAAAAAAATTAACTTTTTAGTAATTTGTTTTCAAAATTCACAAACTATGTAGCATATCATAAGCGATTAAATTTAACATTATAAATTTCCTCATCTGTTTCTTGGGACCCTAGAGATTTAAATTATGTCAACATATTTTTGAAGATTTAATTCATATAATCTTAAACTAATTTAAGCATCAGGTCAAATGGTGTTGAAACTTTTGGAGACGATAAACGTTAGAATTATAGAATAGAAAAATTAAAATCCCATTATAAATTTATTAAACTAGGCACAATAGTTTTATAGTTAATTATAATTATGCCCGTTACTTAGCTTAGTAACTAAAGTCATATAACAAATAAAATTAGCGATATCTAAATCACAAAAAAAATTCACCGGAATTATTCAAACGATTAGTCATTTGTTGATTAGATTCGAAATTAAAAGACGTTTTAGGTCATTTACGTAATTACAACAACCATCTACAAATAAAGTAATTTTGTTAATCTAACACCGTCACATTTTAATGCCACATTTTGGCTATGCATCTGTTCATTCCGTCTCAACATGAGTTAATTATATTTAAATAATGTTAAGTGAATATATTTTAAATTAATGTTACCACAACACTAAACTGTGGTGGCACCGAAGACTTATATTAGTCTTTGTAACAGATATGTCAGTACAAAATTAACCTCGTGTTTAATTGTACTAGATTATTATTCTGAAAAGTATTTTGAATATGTCATATTTATATATATATATATATATATATATATATATATATATATATATATATACATATATATGTATATTCATAAATCAGCTAAAATTGTAGTTATTTGAGTATAACTTATATATTGTATATTACATTGTATGTTACTTCAGCATTTTTATTTCCAAATTAATAATTTTATTTCGTGTCTTTCTAAATCTATGCAAATCTACCTAGCTCCGTGTAAGTACCATTTTAACTGTCATATTTGCCATTCATTTATAGTTACAAAATATAATCAATTATAAGTAAGGAAAAAGGGATTTATTAGCCGATTAACGAAAATATTTTAGCACATATTTATTTTTGATGAGTTTTATATTTTGAAATTATATTTTTAGTTTCTATCAGATTTTTTTATTTAGAATTAGTTTTTCGCTTTTATTGTCTAGCTCCAAATAAGTAAAGGTCATATTTATTCCTGTGCCTAAAACTCAGAATACTTTCGGCTGTTTTCACATCTTACTTTTCCACGTGGAAGTATTACATTTCATTTCTATATATTTTCTGGTGTTTCCTTTAAATTTTTTTTATATAAAGTTATAGTCCATTAACTTTGTTAAACTTCAAATACACACGAAGGCTGTGTTACTTTGTATAGAATGTCTACGTACTTTTTCTCATTCACATCTATATTGGTTAAATTCTTCGTTTCATCGACTTTCGTCGGTAGCACTCTTATCTATTAGAATCTTAATAAAGTAAGAGAAAAGTACAGTGATATTGAAAAATTGTTTGACATTGAAATTTATAATTTAGTTTGGAATAGCGGTATAAATTTACTACTAATTATTTGAAATTATTAGTCATGACTAATACATTTTGCATATGAAACAATAATTTTTTCTATTAATCTGCAAATACATTTAAACGCTATTCTGCAAATATGTCTAGATCCTAACATAATCTCAATAATATAGAATCAAATATTGGTTAAAATTAGTTTTTATAGTTTATTTACATGAAAGATAATTTAATGTAAAGACAGATCGTTCCCATAATAGTGAACATAATAAATGCGTTATACGTTTTTTCATGATTTGATGAAAAATCCTATACACAAAGGGGAATATCAAAATTATTTCGGTTTTTCGCCATGTTCGTGAAAATTATTTCTGGACACACTGTCTCTGGACATACTCTACTACTTTTTAATTTATTAATTTTTTTTCATATAAAATAGACAAGGTTTTACTTTACAATAATTTACTAGTATACACAAAGATAAGCCGTTCTCTTAATTGTGGATCATTTTAATATCGAACTTGGTTTGTTTCAATGCCTAATGAGTTTATAATTACTTCTGGATATATTAATATAAGTGTACATAAGCATGGTTTTTTCGGTTTTTTACCTTTCGTATTTTAATCCTTCAATGGATATTTTTCGTAAGTTCATTGCTCATATCATTTATTTCAAATGATGGCTTATATTATAAATTTAGATAATCTTTTATCTAGGAACAAGTGTTAACAATAATTGAAAAAAAAATTGGAAATAAGCGGGTTGAATAATTCTAAAATATAAATTTCTTCAAACCAAGGATTTTGAAAAAAAGAAAATTTTTGTACTCGTTTTATTAGATTTAATAACTTATATTAAATGCTCGGAAAATTCATACCTTTACCTTGATTATTTTTTTTTTAAATTTGATTATTGGTTTCACTCCGACGTAACTGTACCTGGTAAACGAATTTATTTGACGATCTTGCAATCTGTCCGGCGCGAGTTGCTCGAATTGCAGACCGAAATGATTGTAGTACGATACTGATCAGGGTGGTGCTTTCTTCTTTCGGGAAATCAATCGCTGTAGATTTTCAGATTGTACTGGTAGAAATGTTAGTGTATATATAAACATAATAAAACCTACACCGCTTTCCTACAATAAACTCATTGACATACGCAGTGGGAAAACCCACACAAACCCAGCTTCCGCCATTGTTTTTGAAACATATAAATGCTGTTGGATGTTCGTAAGAGTTAATCTTTGCTAATAGCCCACCTGAAGATGTAATACAATGAAACTTAGGTCGTAGTTTCATTTAATTGTGAATAATGAATTACTTTCTATATATATTAAATATTCAATCATGTTAATGAAGAAATACTTGAACAATTAGTATTAATTCTGACTAAAGTATATTAAGGTATTGGATCTGTTTTTACTTTCATCAAAATTATGACAGTATTGCATTCCGAAGCGTTCAGAAAGGATAGTATTTGAACCCATATATTTCTTTCAATTACACTGGATTATAAAATCTGAAACTAACATGTGGTTGATTAGGGACTTATTATTTGACAGTGTTTAAGAGAATGAACAAAACAATGTGATTTAGAGCACGGTATTCCACTCCTACTTCAATTTGTGCAACTGACAATCTAAACCTAAATGCACTAATAGAAAACTGGGTTAAAACTTAATAAATATCATATTATTCACATTGATCCAAAAATAGTACCTATTGTAATTAGTAAACATAAGACAAATATTTGTCCAGATATAGGCAGGACACCTAATGTTTATGTGTTTATTTTTTAATATGTTTATCATATAAAAAAATACCATATTAATATGTTTATCATGTTTTAAGTCATGAAGAATTTGAAGCAATTGTTGCAAAAAAAATTAATAATCTGTTTAAGTTTTTATTTTATCTTTATCAAAGACAAAATTTATATTAAATTTAGATTTAAAATGTCAGTAAGTTTAATTTTGATGAGGTTCTGTCTAGCTTTCCCCAAACCGCCCGTTTAAATTGTTTTCTTAAGAAGATATACCAAAATTTATAGTCATAATCATTTTATGGAGTTTAAAAATTATGTAATATCAGTATTTATATACAGCGATTTACCTTATTTTTGAGACGAAAAATTTTTCTTTGATATGCATTTCTAAACATAAAAAGTTTTGTTTTCTTGTGTGATTCTAGGTGGATTCCCTACTGTTTTAACATGCAATGATGAAAATATTATTACTAATCCGTAAATGTAAAATAGTTACCAAATTTTAAATCTTTATTAAGTCTAAGTAAATACTGCCAAGTACTGAAGAATTATGAAAATATATTTAAGAAGAATTCAGAAAATTACAAAAGAAAACTCCTTAGTGGTTATATATGTATAAAACTGTTAATTCGCTTAAAGATCTATGCGAACTATTGTCCATTCTTCTCAAATAACGTGAAGAATTGCGCGATGACTCTTTTTAAATATTCGGTTTGCATCTAAGGTGTAAAACTGGAAAGTAAATAAAAACCGCCTAGTAGTTTTTACGTTATGAGAACACAGATGGGGATTTTTTTCATTATTTTACATGGGTTGACTAAAACAATAAAATTAGTCTTCGTTTTGGTTTGTTTCGTAATTGTTTGTTGAAAATAAAGTCGTCACGTTGGACTATCTGCAATTTTTCAGTTTATGGATTTAAACTTTATTTTAACATAACTAAATCAAATATTTATTAAAAACGTTAGCAATGTAAAAAAAAACAGGCTGGAAAAATATTTTTATTTAGAAGAAATCCTCAGAATTTTTACTAAAAGGCATAAAAACATTTTCAAACATTAAGTAGAGCTAGCTATCCGTATTTAAATAAATTTGAATATATATTATGTAAACTTAGGAAACTTTATCTGTTATAATACATCATGGGTAGATTGCAATGTACTTTTTTTTAAATCATACCACTTTTTTCCGCTATATAAAAATTGTTATAAGTCATTAATATGAAAATGTATCAACTTATATCTTATATTTCATTAAACGTAAGAAATATGGCAATATTGCGTGATTACTCTTCTTAGCGATCGATAGTGAATTTGACTTATCTAACTATCCCTTTCATCTGCATAGCTTTATATAAAAAGGATACAAAAAAGAAAAGAATATCAACATTAATTTCAGTGTCAATTTTGTTTACATTTCGTGAATCAAAATTATTGCCATTTAAAAATCTTCAACATCCATTTATTATTCCCTCAAATATTAAAGTTTATAAAAATTTGTATTATCGATTTTAAAAATAAACTTGTCGGAATAAGTATTACTACGATATTTTTTTATTTGTCGTTTAGATAAATTATTACTCGCTTCTTATTAATAAAATAATGTTAATTTCAATTGCTTATTTCAAACTCAATCTTTATGGATTATTTATAATTGTTTCTGGCAACCCTGACATATTTATTCTGGCTAGATATTTTTCAAAGTTTAATTTGACATAACAGTTGATTGGTTTAATGCCATTTTATTCTGTCAAATGATTTGTTATTTGTGATATCGAGTGAGTGAAATTACGAATATTATGTCGTTTTTAGTATTGGTGGAATATGGTATTAGTATGCCAAATGTTATTATAATAGCCCTGGTACACCGACCGTTACTCGACAACCAAATCTTGTTACGATCAATTCAATACAAGAGGATAACCCGTCCTTTCAGTGGTATAAGATGATACTTCTCCAATAACATCGGTAAACAAGAACGAAATGTGCTCACTCATTACATAAGGAAGCAAATTTCGAATACCAGACGCAAAACGTAGATAATTT
This sequence comes from Druceiella hillmani, assembly GCA_039881145.1. Classification (NCBI taxonomy): domain Eukaryota; kingdom Metazoa; phylum Arthropoda; class Insecta; order Lepidoptera; family Hepialidae; genus Druceiella; species Druceiella hillmani. The sequence goes on along the minus strand of JAYKKI010000007.1, from coordinate 28,314,704 downwards.
AAGTCAAAATTATTGTCATCGGTTACAAAAAAAAGGGGAGTACGGAGAAGGCACTTAAAATACGGCAACCGAACATTACATTTAGGTATTTTTAAATACTAAATACATTCTAAAACAAAATTATTGTCTTCTAAATATTATGGACGCGTGTTTAAAAAACTAAGTTTTTTGAAACGGGTAAGTGACATATAATTTTGACACTTGACAGTTTGCAAAGTTTGGAACTAGCAAACTTGTTGCCAAACTGATATTTAGTGTAAAGGTTATAGGGTGTTAATTTAAATATAATTAGGATTTCGTACAAAATTTAAACTTTAATTATTATATAAACTAGGCGACTGGTCGAAAAAAAATAACATATTGTCGGATTACATATGATTAATGGAACAAGTGTTTGAAGTGACAAAGTTTTCTTCATATACGTAGTGCATAAAACCTAAGTGTACTAGGGTAGCCCATCTGAGTTTTTGTCAATCATTTTATTATAATTTTTTATCAAAAATATATGTAGTTATCATTATTATAGATTTTAATTACAAAGTTATTCTAAGCTAATATTATGGATTATTTTTTTGATATTCTTTGGAACTAAGAATATTATACGGAAATAGTTTTTATTTTCCGTAATAATTTTGTGGGTTCTGAAATTAATCATTGCCAAGAAATCATAAATGGCTACACTCCGGAGGCTCGGATGTAATACCTTAATTTAGTTTTCCCATTGTTTGTCTTTTTATGGCTTTCATAAAAAAAGATGGATTGCATTATGCATGATTCTCATCTCATATCCGAAAATGATTAGATAGCTGGTATTCGGTGAAGGGGAAAAAATTTAGTCTAGAAATTATTGTATAGTTTGGACGTCGTTCATGTTATTAATGCATCTTAGAGCCAATAATAAGTCGCTCAGATTACCATTTTAATGCGCGTGAAGTGATATTATAATTTATTTTTTGGATATATTTTTGGATGAAATTGTAGACTGTTTCTTAACTGTAATGCCTAGTTCTCATTATTAATACCTTTTTTTACTATGTATTATGAATAACATTTTATTTTATTATTGTTGTTTAGGAAGATGTAAGAAAAAGTAATTTAGTATTAAGTTAACGATCTCAAATTATAAATATATAGACAAAACTTGGCTTTTCTTGAAACTTTTAGTATAAAGTTATTTTTAAATATACCATTTTTATTGAAAAATTAAAACATTTAAGCGTTTGGTAGTGCTATGTTTTCACCATTGGGAGAAAATGTATGGCATGTTGTCGCGACAAAATCCGTTTATGCGGGATAAAATCTGACAGCAAAATTAACGGCATTCATTGTCACCTCAACATTAATTGTCGCCCAAATCCAAGGAATACTCATGACATGAACTACTATCTGACTATCGTGATAACGCGAATCTTTGCTGAAGCCCGATCATGTGGCTACGGCCACACGAAGAGAACGTAAGGAACAGAGGGTGTTTTAATTACTTTCTCTCAAGGAATATTTCATAGTATTATAAGTTTTGGACGTAATAATTTCAGGCATACTTTCATTAAAAACCATCCATGGTATATCCATGTTTAGATTTTATTCTCATATTTTTCTTTTTTTTGCTTAAGAAGATATAAAACACGTTTAACAATAAACCATCCATGTTCACATTTTTTCCACACGTTTTGTTTTTTTTACATTTTCATTCTTCATACAAAGAGAAGTAATGGTGAGTGATTTGTGAAAAAAGAGAGAGAAATAGTTAGTGAAAGTTTAGAAAGAAACAAATTAAAATTAAATTTAAAATATATAAATTGCACATTTCTTCCTTTGTTAAAGTTTCGCATTACATGTACATTAATATTTTATTACATTGGAAACGTTAACTTGCTACCACAGTAACTTTCGGAATGTGTTACTATAGAAACAAAGTATGGAACACTTTATTTGTATAATGTGTTGTAATGAATAATCTCGTGATCATTATAGGCTTAAATGCTGAGATTCTGAGAATAATGACTGAAATAAAACTTTGATGTGTATATTATACGATTGCCTTAAGCAGTATTAATTCTTTTTTTAATTTGGGCTTCCAACACGTTTTACAAAATTTATTAAGTTCTAATTAAATCTTTGATAAATAAAATTAAAAATATCAATCCTTACCTTTGTTGAAAGCTACTACTAATTTATGATTTGTTATAAAAATTAAAAGTTCTCAACGTAAAACTTCAGAGACAGTTAATATTCACAAATTTGATTTCATTCATTGATTTTTCGATGCTTGAAATGTTCCGAAATCTGTGGATAGATTGACATTATTTATTATATTAGGTAAGTTGTTTTTCTAGTTTATATTACAAAATTAATTACCCATACTAAAACGAGGGCATAATTAATACAAATTATAATTAACATATTTTTGTAACTACGTAAAATTTTAATATTTCCCATAAAATGACGTTAGTGTTTTATAAGTTCAGTATATTTTTTTTTAAAAGTTAATAATTACTTAGCAATAAAATTTTATTTTAATTTTACTCTCACGTAAATTCCATTAATAGACATTTTAGAAAATATAAGCCATAAGATCCATTTATTTGAAGTTATAATAACTTATAAAAAAAAATATTTCATTGTTCTTTAGCACAGGTACATAGGCTAGGTAATACTCACTTTAAATAAATTAATTAAGAGCTCTACATGAGCGTAACGATAAATTTTAAGTTGTTATTTCTCCGTATCCGAAGACATCGATTTAACCTTACTTTACTCTAATATGCAAATTGATCTTTTCGGTCCACGATTGCGCTATTTAACGCAATGCCAAGCTTAGACACAGTAACAGCTCAGTTTATAGTAAGCAATTAAAACACGTGTTGTAATTGTGTAGTCGCTCTGTCAAATATCCAACAAGAAGATTCAAAGCAAATTGATTACCAAGAACCAATTTGTAATGAAACTTTCGTCCATTTATTTTGTTTTATTTGTTCACGCTATCGTTTATCTTCATTTGTAGTTACGACGATTTGATTAAATTCTTTCGAGATGCGAGCTAAATTTGTTACGACAGGAAAAGGCTATATTTTTGTACGAGACAAATGTCGTAAAGCTGTGTGTATTCAACGACTATACTATTGTTTATTTCTGCAATAAAGTGTAAAACATGAACTACAAGTGGACGATAGAACAGATAAATTAATAATTACAAATGCTAATATGCAAAGTTTTTTTCTAATTATTTTAAGTAAATATAAGCGTGTTATCTAAGTGTTGAATTAAAAAAAAGGATAAGTAAATGACGTTAAGTAATGAACACTAGTAGTTATTCAGAAGAATATTACAATTATTTTTGTGAAATATTTTATGCTTAGAGTTATAAGCACAATCGTTATTTATTAGTTGTTAACAGCGTGTATCCAGGGGTAATCAAATAATTCATTTCTTGTAAAATAATTTTGGCTTTTGAGCTACTCTATAAATTAAAACTTGAGATGCGATATAAAACTGAAAGACGCAGGACATCTTTCAATTTTAATATCGCATTAATAATTAGACAGTGAATGATTATTGGAGGTGAGAGGTTTGGAATTTTTAAGAGTGAGGATGTACAGTTCATCAAAATGAAATTATTTTATCACTTATCATTTTCTCTATATGTAATAACAAATTGAATAGGTGTAAACTCATATGGTATTTAAAAGAAAGTTTTCACTTTTTCCTCAAAGCATTAAGTTATTTATTTATTGTAGTAAGAAAGTGTTAGAGTAATGTAACCAAAAAGCAATATTATATTTGAATCTATTTTAAAAAAGTCTATTTAATTCTTCTAAATTCAGATTTGAGAGTCACTCTGATTGAACATTACTAGAGACATAAAATTTCCTTCTTTCAGTCTTTGAAACGAATACATTACTATGTAATAGGAGAGTATTATTTACTCATTGTTATAAACCTATTTAACCCTTAACACTCGTGTCGCAAATCCTCGTGAACTTTTGTCTGTTGCCTATTTTTCGCAGCCAAAATTGAGTTGTTAAGTGAAAAAAGATTTAGAAGATTTCATAAATTTATGAAAGAAATTTGATAGAGGAGTTCGTTCTTCCCGAATTCGTTGCTTATCAATACAAAAATAAATAAAATATATTCACATTTAAGCATAGAATAAAAAAAAGGAATGTTAATTTTATTGCAAATTCATTCCAATTAGAACGCTTGCTCCTGTTACACGACGATGAAATTGTTATTTAACATTTGACGCCAAGGATATAAAAAAGTATGACCTTAAATTTTGTGATTTAAATTATTTGATCTCAATTAGCAGGGAAATAAGCCATGAAAGGGCAGAAATATAAAATATTACTATGCATGTGGTCATTTTTTATAATTGTTTTTATCATTATACAATAATATTTAACACTAAATAAACTGAAAAAAATACCAGTGCACAATAAGTGAATCAATTAAGTATTTTAGTTTTATTTCAAACTTATGCCGACTTGATTATTTGTCAAATATTCCATACATCCCATAAATTCAAAAATATATATTGAAAATTTTTCCGTAGATTTTATTATAATTACTCTTGTCATTTCTTCCACAATTGTTTCAAAATCCAGAAAGTTTGATAGGAAGACAGATTTGTTTTTTCTATTCTCTTTACAATTCATCAAATACTACTTAGGTAATTTCAACTCCATTAAATTTTCCATGAAATTTAAAATAATTGTCTAAAAATTTAATTTTTTTTCAATTAGATATTATTTTGTCATATAGGTTTATTGGTTCGTCTAAATTCATACTTTATATAATTACAATATTAATTAAGTCACTGTATAAGTATTTTACTTCACCTTCGTAATACATAGAAGATAAACTTGCATATTTATGGCAGTTTGCCATTCCGCCGTGGTCATTCCGTAGTAGAAATTCAATCTTAATTCATTAAATTTTTAAATTTGAACGTTTTTGAGGTTCTTTTGTCAAAGAGTATACTTGTATAATCTGAAATTTTATCTGCAAACTAAAATTAAGATATAGGAATTAATTTAAATAATAAAGTGTACTTACCTGCTCACTTTGTTGAAAGCACTATTAGGTAGGTGAGAGTAAGTCACTTCACATTGCTATCTTTCCTACCTATTAGTGTTTTCAACAAGGTGATTTCTATTTCGACCACTAGGCGACCACCAGGGTTGTTCAGTGGTCGAACAGTTTTATTATTAAATTTTTTAAATTTAACATTATTGAAATTCTTTTGTCAAAGAGTATACCTGTATAAATTGAAACTGAAACTCCGAACTGAAATTATGAAACAGAATTTACTTACCTACTCACGCTGTTAAGAGAAGTAATAGATATGCGAAAGTAAGTCAATTCAGCTTACTGCTACAATATTTTCCCTTCGCCACAGGTATATATTAAGTAAACTGTATTTAACTAACATATAAAGCGGAGATATTATATGCAGAGATTAATATATAAAATCTAAAATAAATTCATTTTTGCTTTGACATACACTCCACAGACTATTGAAAAAGAAACATTTGAAATAACACAAAATTCAAAGCTCGAAACATATTCAGTCAATCTGATATTTTAAAATTTTTTGGCCAAAATCTCCACTCTATGCGATTGCTTGACTACAAATGTATTCGACATTGACAGTATGAACGTTAACAATAAATCTTTTAACGTATTTGTAATATATAATTTAATGTATTCCTAACACATATTACACATGAATTTAGCTTTCTGTACTCTTTCTCCAAATAAACTTTTACCCTGCCCAATCTCACACGTGCGCACATTATACTTAACATGAGGTATAGAATTTTCTTTTCACGTATTAATATATAGATATGACATTGCTTTTCACAGAGACGCCGAAACAAAATGACGAAATCTGGGGAAGTGATTTATTTAATTTTTTATTGAAGTTTACGTATAATTTGTGTTCAATTTAAGAAAACTTTCACAAAAGAGTCTTTTAGAAGTTAAAATATAACAAACACAATTAAAACAAATATTAAAAATAATATTTCTCTAGTTTCAGGTATAAATTTTTTTCTTCTTTTTACCAAATTAAAACTTCAATTACTTTTATATAGCATATTCCTACTCCGTTGAAAATGTAGATGGGATCACTGCTTTTTTTAAATGGGATGATTCATCGTAAAAAAAACTGGAGACACTGGTGGTTGAATAGTAGATCCAATATGTTTCTCTTCGATTTGGTACATGGATATCCATAATGACAATTTTTCATCTGATCTTAAATATGTAGTTTTCCATAATGACAATTTTTTACCTGATCTTAAATATGATGATATAAATGTCAATTCAAGTTTTTTTTCCTATTTAATTAATTTTGATGCGTTTCATTCTTAGCCTAAACATATTTTTTTAGTTATATATGTTAACAGTTTTCCATGCCGTTTGTTTAATAATTTAACCTTCTATTTTGTACAAATAGGTACGAACCTCAAAATTGTACAAATAGATACGAAAAAATAATCATAGTATTTCTTATATAAAAGTGATCGTGTCGGAAATATCCCTACAAATGTTTATTTGAAAGTATATAATGTCTCAAACATCAAGGGCAAATGTGGTGAAAAAAAATCACCGTGATGAAAGTCTTGGTTGTGACATGAAATCGCCGGTCAAAGTAAATTCATGGTTATTATAATTATTATGGGTATTATTCAAAACTGGAAATGACATGATGTAAAACTAATATACAGAAGCACGGTAAAAATGTTTATTAAAAGAAATATAAAATTATCAGTATCATCCTGGACTTTTAGTTCAAGGATTTTTGAATTATTCACAAGTTAAGAGTTTCATATGTTTGATATTATAAACGTAAAAAAATATTTAAATAACTTATTATCTGATAGGTGTAATCATTTTGTGTAAATTTCGTAACGTTTCTGTCAATTGTATTGCTAGCAGCTTTTAAAATTAATCAAAAGAATAATCATATTCATATATAAATCAACTGCAATTTCTTTCAACTTAAGTAAATATTTAACATTATTAACTCTGAATTCAAACAATTGTTTTAACTGAAGTTATTATTCTTTAATAATAAAACGGTGTTTACAAAATCTTCAATCTTAATAGAAAAAGTTAAAAAGCTTGATTGCAATATATTTAAAATATACCTTATTTAATTCCTAAAATTGAGAGCCTTAATTATTTCCAAAATATTTATTACAATAAAAAGAGACATTTTTATAGAATCATTTAAACGAGCTCTAGTTTCATTAACTCCTAACATACTTTTTAATAATTATATATTTCAGATTTTGGTAGAACAATAATCAGGATTCAAATGATTATATGACCATTATTTTTAATATATGAAATGACATTATTATGACTATGTTTCTATATGCATCGTGTTTATATAGACTACCAAAAAACTGTGCGATATTTTTCTCCGACTAAATTGGCATTATTATTATTAACTCAAAAATAATAGAATATATATACATACTGTCCAGCCTATAATAATATGGAAGCTATAAGCAATAGAAACTGTAACTATATTTCTATAGTTGTATGTCGGTTGGATTAGTAGTTTTTGCTTGAATCCCTAAACAAACTTTTTATATATTGTTGTGACTTTCTGAATTAACATTTCATTTTTGACGAAGTTAGTTTTTTTTCGTAGACATAACACTTATTATCTGAGGTGTGTTTGATCAGTAAAGAGTTGTTGCTGTGTATTTTCGCTATTTTTAGAGTTTTTTTCAAAGAGTAAGTAAGTAATACTTATTACACTTAAATCATTGTAATGGAGACAAAATTTTTCCGTCGATTTTATATATATTTTAGGGGTCTTATTATCGAGATACTTTGACGCCGTGATGTAAAATCGTTATGCATTGACGTGAATAGTGTTAGAACTTAATTCATAAGACTAGTCGAGAATTAACGGATTACAGTTAAAACGGAACACGTATATATTCCTTTTAACCACAAGTAATTCATTTCCAATAAGAATATGCTACACATTTTATACATTTTTGGGCTGATCAGTATTATTTTTTTTTTACATGAAATAAGCGTCCTTGCATAATCTATAACTTTGTTAAAGAGCACTTTGTATTTATCGGTGATATGGTGATAATTGTAGATGTTTAATTTAAACAAAACTCGTTGGCTTTGTGTAATGAGTCCACAGTGCAACAGTTGGTGTATTGTTAGTTATCGGTACGTTAGTCAGATATACTGGAGGATAGTAATTCATTTGAATTCATGTATTCCAGCTTCGGATAATGGTTAACTCTGGTGAAACTGGCTGACAGAATAAAATTGTTGAAGTGATAACATCGCATATTTTAAAGCTATGTTAGATATTATGATTGATATTATTTGACTTAATATTCTTTGTCAAACTGCATATTATTCCAATAAAATCGTTTCATAACACTTATATACAATTTTGTGTAACTTAAATGTGTGATAATTGTAATATCATGGTTTCCTTTAAAAATTTGAACATTGTACTGGAAAATGTAAAATTTTATTTTATTGTATTTGAATGTTGTCTAAATATATTTTAGAAGTCAGAAATTAAACATTTTTAAAGGTATAACTTTTAAACGGCGCTCATTCAATATTAAGTGTTGCAATTTCTTTTATATATTTCGAAACTAATAGTACATTCGTAAAATTTTGAGATAATTATGATTTTTATTGGCAAGGACAATCAAAATAATGAAAATTAGTGAATAAAATACACTTTATTCTATTAACAAAATTTTTGTATGAATATGTCTGTCTTTGCGCTCCTTAAATTCATTACTATATTCCCACTTTTCAAGAATTTATTGAGTCTGCGGATTAGATTCACTGAGATGGATTTAGTATCATTTTATATATACTCTTCATTAGATTATTTTTGTGTTTTTTTTAGCTTTACCACACAAGAAGGAAACGCACTACTATTTCAACCGTTCTTCAAGCTGTGAGTTACTTAGGTATTTGAAATTCCAGCCTTAATCATTGTTAGTGCTCAGTTCTATGGGACCATGACTGATTAAATTATTTACTGAATTTTGTAATGTTCCTTTTACTTTCACTATTCACAAAGGGGGTTAAAAGGACTTGTTTATATTTATGAAGTATATACTCCAGGTTAGGAGAATTTCTTGGATTGGATTTGTAGGAAAGAGCACAGTATTTCTAGATTACCTATGTTTTTTTTTAATTACACATACATATTTTTCTTTCTTCAATCGTGATCTAATGAGCGTCCAACCGTGATGTTTTATTTAAAATTAATTGCCGTGATAATACAAGCAAGGGCGTTACATTTTCATGCTTAAACAGAATTACTATTTAAACAATATGGTTTCTCAAAAACTATATTGTTTGTTCACAATAATACTACAATTATTTTTGACTTTATTTAGGATAAAAAAGTATTATTCAATAAGACGTTCTGAGAAAATAGCGAATGTTGCGTAACATGACGTATCACAGAAAACATAAATGACTACGAAAAATGTGGATTAGCTGGAGATAGAGAAGAGATTATTTTATTTCTGAGGATTTCAAATGGAAGTCGCTGTTCCTGTTGCTAAGTGAATGGAACTTTATTTTTGATGAATCTCGAAGAAGAAGAAGAGAGGAGTTACATCTAGAGTTTGGTGTCCATGAATTAATTGATGACACATCTACTATGATATCATACTAAGGCTGGAATGGATTTTATTATTTCAGGAAATTTTGTGATTAGACATTACTTTGCATCCTTCGATTAGGATTAACTCCTAAATTGATTGTAATTTGCTCTAAATATGGAACTTCAATTTTTTTTTAAATTCTTAATATCTTAATGGAAATTTCAGATTAAACTTGCAAAGTCTGAAAATTATTAAAATAATTTATACATATAACGAGAGATGAAAGACAATCATAAATAAATATATTTATATATATATATATATATATGCATATATATTTTGTCGAGCTGGCAAAATATCAGATACTATATAATAATGTATTTATTATTATGAGGTAAATATTTTGATATTTTATTTATTTGAATTTTTTACCTTGATTTAATATTTAATCTGACTCTTTAATTTTATTGCCTTGAATCATCTTGTTTTGAAATTCATAGAATTGAATATGAATAGAAAAGGAGGAAGTAATTTTAGTGAAGCTGATTTTAACGCACAATTTCCTTTTTTATAGAAATGAATTTGAAAATGTCTGTAAGTCGTTTTGATAAAAATAGTTGAGGCACAATTACTACTTGTCAACCGTCTTGTTAAAATCCTCTTTATGTTTGAACGAGTTACAGCTCAGCCTCGTAATATTTCCTTTCGTTTAATGGAAATTTTGAAATTTATTAATTTTATACTGAGTTTTTTTTTTTTAATACTGATATTACTTTTTATTTTTTCAATGACCCAATAAAACTCTGATGTAGCATTTACTTCTCTTGGTGTCAAACAATTATTTACTGAATTATTCATTAGAGAATCATCAAATTAAATTTTCGTATCGAATAAACTTTCTAAGTTTCATATCAACCTCCTACGTGACCATAGTAAATTTGTCTTCATATTCTGAAGGATTTTGATTAAATATCTAATATCTAGTTTCGTTTGTTTAGTAGTTTCGTTTTTGTTTGTTTAGTAGTAATTACTCACAGAATGTGTAAAGTGGTAAACAGGCGGTTGTTTACTTGTTGTTAGATTATGAAAGTAATTATATAAGGAGGATAATCCCGCTCTATTCCCTGACTGAGGGTTATAGTATGAAGAGGTAATCTTATTTAACTGTGATTTATCACAGATTTAATTAAACTTCATAATTAATTTGGACATTATAATTAATTGTCAGCGTCCTGTAAATATAAGTTGCTCCCTGAATAATTATGAAACTTCCAGTAACAAAATCATTTTAACTGTTTTTTTGTCGTTGGATTTGGGAGCTTCTTTTGAACCTAAATACGGAAAGTCTCCAGAGTCGCACCGTTAGCTCTTGATGCCAGTTAATGAACAGAAGGCAAACAAATTATTATTATAAAGACTGCCACTGAGAAGGTAGATTTAAGTTGCGTAGCCGTGTTTGATTTTCTTGTGGAGAGTATTACATTATTTGTTTAATGTTTTGTAAATTTTAGAATAAAAATTTAACTTTTAAACACGATTTTTTCCTTGTGGTTTAAGTGTATAGCAAATATTCTTAGTTTGGAAAATACCTAAGTAATTATCGCTGTTACTCAAATAATTTTATCAGAATTTCTAAAAGTCGTTTCTAGAAACAAACTTTTACGATTTCGTTTATTATCATTTATGACTTTTTGAAATTCTGATTAAATTGTTTGAATAACAGCGATAATTACTTAGGTATTTTCCAAACCAGGAATATTTAAGTTGAATACTACACAGTGCTCAAAAATCTTTCCACAAAAGAAATAATGTAGTTAACCCCACCTCTAATATCGCTTTTGACTTTTGTAGGTGTGTGGACTCTCCATGTAAGTGGAAGTTCGCACAAGTTTTCATGATTCCAAATCTGACAGGCCGAAAGAAGAACTTTCTTCATACAAGCAAATTAGCGTAATGCTACTGATTGGTAAACTACTTGAAAAATTATATTTGACCAAATAAACAATCTAATAACAAACAGTTTCAGTCAAAGGCATGCCATACTTGAAGATGTGTAGAAATACATAATTTCCTCTTCTTGCAAAAGCATGGCAACATTAGGCAAGTGCGTAAACACTACCATATACACGCTGGAAAGTAAATATTAAAGATCAGAAATTTTTTCAGATGTTCGTTAAGACTACGATAAAGTCTGGTAGATTTCTACTATTTTTTTCTACTATTCTACTATTTTGTGGATTTCTACTATTGGTGGAAAAACTTTACCTCACTTCTTTTACCGGATAATGGAGAGTTACCTAAGGAAAAATGTTTTGAAGTTAAATACAACGGTTGTATTGAAACTGTATGAAATATAATCTGGATTATCACAAGATAGCATTCTGGGGCCCTACTTTATTTCGTCCGTACTATTGACAACACCACAAATAAAATCCTAGGTTTTAAACAGTGGACAACGTGCTACATAGTACATACGTAGATAGGACAAATAACTAACAATATCGTTTATTATCACTAGCAAAACTTAAATACAAAACATACATAACAAAAGACTTTTATAAAATCAATATTTATTGCTGGTTTCTTCATTAAGTTTGACCATTTTTTAAAATATTTTTTACTTAATCTTTCGTTATTCGTTTAAATTTTTACTATACATTCGGATATTTTATTAGTTTGTTTAATTCTCGAGTATATAGTATATTTGATGTAATTTATATGTTTTATTTAAAGACCGTTATTATAAATTTATTACAACAGGATCAACTCAAATATTGCGGGATATTCCGAAAGTGTTAAAGTGGTTTATCTCCTTTTCACCTCATCTTTAAATTGTTGACAACAGTAATGAAGATGTCAAGATCCTCTAATAGATTGGTTATCTCTTACTTCTTCGCTTGTCATATACATCGTCGTATCATATAATTGAATCGTATTGATTCTCTTTTGCAGTCGAGCGTGAATTATATGTTATAGTGGCTTAGTTTATAATAGTTTGTTCGGTAAAACTAACATTTTGTTAGCGTCAAGCAATCATTAATAAATATGAGTACCTTGAAGCTTTGTTATTAAAAGTTGTTTCTTTACGCTTGTGTAGATTTTCGATTTATTTTTAGCTACCCTGTTATTATTTTGTCTTTATTTAAAGCAGATTTATTTTATTTTTATTTAGGAAACGGAGTCTTAGCCTTTTATCGTATTGTTTACACAGGTCTTTATTGACAACTCACAACAGGTGAAATAATAGTGACTTTATTTTGCAAAAAAATGTATTTATAGACAACATGATGATATTGAATTACTACTCTAAGAAAATATACGAATTTTGCTTGCCATATTATAAATCACTGAAACACTAAGAAAGGAAATATTGACTTATATATTACACATCTAAACACGTTGCATAATAATTAAAATTGTTAGCGTTTTTATTTAGTTACTGTATATTATACTTACATTTCATTAAAGATTTTAGTATTAAGCGCCAATTATAACATTTACTCCTTCTTTAATGATGATTATAGTATTGACTTTTTTAAACTTTCGCGATTCGAACACATATTTTATTTTATTTGAATCGGTTTTTTTCGCGGTAATTATCTATTTAATGATAATTATATCATCACTAAATAGATAATTAATGAGAATATAATCCTCATTATTTCAAGAGGATTATACGGGAAGCGATTGAAATTAAAAAACATCCAAATTTCAACCGTGAAGACGGATTCAAACTCTCGGCGGCTTGGAATCCGGTGATTGCAACTAGGTGTTCGCGATGTGTACATAAATCCAAGTGTCATGACACCGTCAGTGTAGTGTGTAGGTCTAGTGTGAACGCGCCTTAGATTTCTACAATCAACCAAGTGGGGGTAGTTTTGAAAAACACTCCCGCGGCGCAGCGGTAACTCCTATACATCTTCAGTCTTCCCGTGACCACAGGCTGTGCAACCAGTCTGAAACGTCGGGACATAGTGAATACTTAGTTTATAATATCTAGGTTTACTCATTAAGTAGATAATTACCGCGAAAAAATCCGATTGAAATCAAATAAAATAGATTATAGTATTAGCATAGATATCGAAATTTGTAGAGTTCAGAAATTAAATAATGAACTCTTGTGAATTCTTCATATCTGTTCGTCTAACCGAGCGTAGGTGTCAAGCTTTAGAGTTTAAAAACGAAAATGTGTATTCAAAATTTTACAAGGAGATGCTTCAGGTAGATATCGAGATACTAAGATACGTTTTCTGTAAAATTGTTTGCAAAAATTTTTAGTGAGTCAGAAAATTTTTACGTATCTCATTATGCAGGCTTTTTGAAGTAAAATTTAGATTTAGTTTACTAATTTTCCCGTCTGTAAAGAATTTAACATTAAAATATTTTGAAATACGTTTACCATCTTCTGATTGTTCAACTATATATTTGAAATATATGAAAATTTTCGAAATATTAAATGGTCATTAAAACTTTCAATTAGTTATTTCAATTTAGCTACATTGACAATTTTAGGGGATAAATAGGTATACTTTCTTGCATCAGTTTTTACACGTATTTCATCGAACTTTCTTTTTCAGTTACGGTAAATAAAATATGACTCTTTGTTAATCGTGATGGAAAATTTTACTTTTTCCGCTGCTTTTTAGACACTTAGGTGATTTTTTTAAATGTACAGCAGTATTCAAATTCATTAAAATAATGTTTGATAATTATCATAGAGATATCAACATATTTGAAATAAAAACGTGTTTTTATTCCATTGCCATTGTTAGCAGATGCAACGTTATTTTTATTTATATTTTCGAAAATTTCTTAGTAATATTAACGTACTGGAAAGGTACGTTAATATTACTAAGAAATTTTACCGGTAGTGGAAAGGAGAATAATACTTCTTAACACTATTTTCATAATTTTTTTAATATTCATTAATCATTCATTCACAAGAGATAATGAATCATAATATTCATAATCAATATAAGAGAATTTAAAGTATTGTATTTTTATGCTCAGGATATACTCACATCTTAATATAAATTTTTCAAATATTTACTTTCTAATGGTTATGTAAAAGGAAAATTAAATGCATTATACTTACTTTTTTCTCATTCAGAAAGGATTAGTTTTAAAAGTTACTAAAGGGGTGCTGGATGCAAATAAAATAAACGACGTTTATTCTATAAAATATTAATGGGGAACTGAAAAAATAAATTTGTAAAGTTAAATGATTGATGAAAATGTGTAGTGAAAATCTATTAGAGCTGAGGGGTGATGTCCGCAGTTTTACCGAGGCTTTTTGTACATTTTTTATTTTGTATTTTTAAATTTGTTTATTTCCAATTACGACTTCAGATTTTTAATCATTCTTCTGATTAGTAACACCATTTCACATTTTTAAAAATATTTTTTTTTAACTTTCATTTACAATAACATTTTCATAAATTTATTATAATATAAACTTTTATAACTATTATAAGATCACTTATTTTACTCACCTTAATTTTCATTTATTTCCCTGTCTTTTAGGACATATTCATTATGTGATCATTAAAGGGCCTAAAAATCCCATAATTTAGTGTCTTGTTTTATGCGTTTTCCTCATTTCTATTTTATATCCATAAGATATATGTTGTTAAGATATAGTTTTATGTAAAATAATAATTACGTAATTTCCTTCACTCTTTATTCTCTATAACGTCACAAAAGAAATAAGTATTAACTTTGGATGAAACGTATTAACAGTTGTTTAATATTTAAATATTGTTTAGAGAGTAAATATTTGAACAAACAAACGTTACTCTACACAACGCATCTAAAGTGCGTAAAAAAGGTATTTTTGGCAAAAATCCCACAAAATTCATAACAAAAAAATGTTTTCACTATATTTTATCTTAATATTTTACAACCTACTCACACTTGATAAAGAGTAACCCAATATATGCAACACCATATTTTATTTCGATGTACTATTTCAATTGACAAATTTTTATATACCCTGTTTTATTATTATCAGTGTTTTTCAATTGTATATCAACAGTGCGTAAACGGTAGTAGTGTAATAGTGCTACCGGCTTGAAAATAGCGTAAACAAAAATGTGTTAAATATATACGCCTTTTTATACGGAACGGCGTCGGTAAAGAAAAGCAACCGCAACGCCGTTACAAAACCGTTCTTGTTTATTACTTACCGATCTTCCTAATGCTGATATTGCAGCAAAAATGTACCTGTACAAATACATATAACATTTATATAAACTGTAATAGAGCGTGTGTGAATGCAGTGCAAAGCGACATTCCACCTTATTACCGTATATTATATACTTTTTTAAATATTCGAAAATACTATCTAAAGGCGGTAGTGTGACATTCTTGAATTGACATATTA
The DNA here is from genome assembly GCA_039881145.1 of Druceiella hillmani. NCBI lineage: Eukaryota > Metazoa > Arthropoda > Insecta > Lepidoptera > Hepialidae > Druceiella > Druceiella hillmani. The sequence continues at coordinate 28,298,696 of JAYKKI010000007.1, read as the reverse complement.
TGTTGTATATTTTTTTTGGGTATATCTTCTTAATATACTTCTTTTTAAATTTGTTATTCTAAGTTCACTAAAATATAATTAAACTTCAGTACATTCTGCACGGTAGCGATTTCTTATCACCGTGCTATTGTATTTAAGCAATTACATCAAATTAACAAGTTACTTTCTAGAACAGATGTGTACTACTTGTAAAAATGCAAGATCTAGTCATATTTTATAGGTAGTGCACGCATGTTTCAGAAATTAATTTGTGCTTCGACTTCCTTAATAGCTTTAATATAATAGCAGTATTATAAAAAAAAGTTCGCTCTTCTGTACTCTGGAAAAAATATACACCGACCTAGAGCAGTTGCTGCTATTTTGCTGATGCCAAGTCGTTGCTGCTACCATGAAAAATACAATTCCTTACATAACTATTCATTTTCAAATATTTTTTTCTCTTGCCATCCATAAGCACAACATTGCTAAACTATCTAAACGTAATCCATCTCAACTTTGCAATCATTTTTTTTCGGCATCGCAGTTTTGATGAATTTGTACGTTTTTAATTTTGTATTTAGTAATTATGCTACCTAAATCTAATTCATTATCTTAACCACATTATATAAATATTTTCAAACATTTTAAAAAACATTTATACCGCGTGATTAAAATAACAATTTTCTATGATATGACTATGTGGGAAAGTAAAGATTAAAACATACAAGTACTAAGTGAACATATAAATTTTATATTCTAAATAAACAAATAATTTAATACGTAAGAATGTATTCTTTCAATGATAACTTTTTCAATATCCGTAAAATTTCATCTTCAGGAAGTCAATGTATGTTAATTGATCTCGCTCCTTCTCCAGAGAAGAATAATTAAAACCTTTGAATATTTTAACTTTATTCGTCCATTAAAAGCATCAAGCCCTTATGTAATAACGATACTCAATAAACAACTTACTGTAATATTCAAATATTATACGTCATAAACATTGATGGAGCACCAATTAGGTGAAGCAATGGGGCAATACTTTTTATTGCAAGCCGACGTCGAGTAACTGATCTTTTTTCGAAAACGATAAAAATTATAAAGTGCGGCTTGTAAAACTCATTTGATGAAGGGTGGACTTGAACCTGGAAGCGAGACGAATGAATGACGGATGTTTATGACAGAATTAATATCAAGAGGTTGAATTAGAGTTACGTTTGATACTAATGTTAATAAAAAGGGCCTGAATTCATGATACATTCATGTACACGAAGCAAGACTACTTATGGAGATATTTCATATTGGAGTAATTATTTAAAAATGTCTTTCAAAACGATTATCTTTTCAATTGCTTATTCAACAAACTTTACGAGCAAAACATTTTGCCTTTTTGGCGAAAAAGTTAGACATGTGTAATTTTTTCTAAATTAAAATTCAACATTGTGATCAGTTTCTATCTGGTTATAAAATGAGTTTTAAAAAGTTTTTTTAATGGGCACAATTATTTTCATACTCTGCCTACTGTGAATGGCATATAATAAAAAAAATCTATATTTGTTAAGTCAGTTAATCAAAGTATCTAGAACTGTGATCTCCGTTTTGTCTTTGTTTTATCCCTATAAATGTGGCTAATCACAAAGGAATTTGAAAATAGCCGTAGGATATAACAATTACCAAAAAGCATATGAAAGGTTTGTAAAAAAATATTTATTTTGTTGAAAAATTAAAATTCAACGTTCGTGGCGAAAACAGTAATATAATAAATATTACTGTTACTCAATATTACTGTTACACATTACAGTGTTTCTTATTATTATTTTTAAGGTCTACCCAATCTAAGTAAAGAGTAAGCAGCAAAAGTGATCCAACATATCCTTCTCTTTGGTTGCACCTTTTCGCTTCATTAATTTTTAAATATGCTCTTTTACAATTATAATATTTTCCACTAGGACTATAACAATATGTCTACGTTACCATAGTGATACCACCACGAGACAATCAGACAGCACAAGTAAAGACACGATGACTAAAAATTCCTAAGAATACTATTGTTACTTACAAAGCTTCCTACTGTTGACGTCGCCGTGAAAATGCACCTATGTTATATATTTATATGAACTTTAGGAGAATGAGTGGGCATGAGCATGCGAGGGATGCAATGTGAAGTGATATTAAGTGTACTTACCGTACATGATTTTTATTAAAACGTATTAAAACTGCTGTATAAATGTTGTATTATTACACTAATTAAGTTACTAGAAACACTTTTGGTTGAAATTCAATAAGCTATAATTAAATGTTTTAATCGCGTTAATTCATGTAAATTTAATTATTTTTATGTATAGTACCAAAAGTAATTATGTAAACATTTGTTAATCGTAGTGGTGTGATTTACTGCAATGAAAATAGAATGTATCCTAGTTTTAATCTTGTCTTTCACATGAAGAATTTTAACATTGTTTTCTTTCCTCCTTTTACTTTAACTTATTGATTTTTGCCCAGATTGACATTCTACATAAAATATTCCATGTATACTCAAACCAAATGTCTTTTTTTCAAGCTTATTTTAGTAGATATGTGTTCTTTTAGCAATTAATTTGATAGTTTATTCCTTTTGCTTCAACAATTTTCTTTATATTGAGTTTATTACATATTTTGTATGCTATCATTTATTGGTTACTCAAAGTTATAAAGCTATAAAAATGCTTATCATTTTCATACCACAGAAAAATATTTCCGTCAATTGTTTCTAGTTAAGGGTATTGCGAATTTATAATACTCAACACATTGACATAATATATCCAATGTTTATTAGGAAATTGATCAATTCTAATAAAACTCTTGACTGATATAATATAACTGTGTTAGTAAAAGTAACGTGTTAAGAAACCAAATTACGTGTCTGTTATGGTGAAATACATTACAATACGTTTTATTGATTTAAAAACATTTCTTAAATTTATTGTTCCAAGCAGGTGTCATGTTTTAATATATTACACTAATTTGATAATATGATGTTTAATAATATCGTGAGTGATGTTTTTACGCGGCTACGATGTAGGAAGTGTTATGAATCTCATAGGTTATGTATGTATGTATGAATGTGAGTTAGTTTGCTACCTCATAGAGGCTAATAAAGTGATTTTAACAAATAAGGTAAATTTAGATTCTTTATGATCCAGAGAATATTTGAGAATATATAATAATCTTATGAATTTCACAACCTACGTATCCAAGTATGTTTATGACTAACTTTATTTCCTCGTACAGCCTAAACTTTGATGTGATTTCAAAAAATGAGATTCGAGTAAGTATTTTGTGATTTTAAGTTGTTTTTTCATTTTCAGTTGATTTTAGTTTTTTTCTCTTGTATGACTTTCAAAATGACTAATTTCTTAGTTTAGAAAATACAAAACAATTGCCTGTGAATAAGTTTAATAATTTAATAATTATTATTATTAACAGATAAGGGTGTTTTTAATGTATACAAGATAAAAAAATTAGTTTATTATTGAATATATTGGGCGTTAATTTTGTGTGAAATTAATTATTCGTAATTAATTGAACTTTCTTTAATTTCTTTACCACGACCTAGGTTTCGTTGTATTACAACATCTTCAGGTGGGATATTAGCAAATGTTTTAGTTTATTATGTCTAAATGTACTTTTCATAAATTTATAATAAATATGTTCATTGTAATAATTTGTAGCTATTAATACCATTAATTATTGTGTGTTCTATATTCATAACACTTATAAAAAATTAAAAATTTCGTGCTACTAAATATCTTAGCGTAAATTTGCAAACACGAGTAAAAATATTTTAAAAGCACAGACAATTTAATCCATATCGTTTTATTAAAACACGATAAAAAGATAAAATTTATCAATATAAAGAGAGACAAGAAAATTCAGTTTTGAAATCTGTTTTTCCTTTTCATAAAATCATACTTTTTGAAATGTTTGATGTAATTTCATGATAGGATAGGAGATAACTAGGTTAGTATTATTTCTTCTCGAGAAAAGAGGTAAAAAATAAAACAACTCTAAAAAACACAAACCTAGTGCGAAGAAAGTGTTGTGAAGATTGTTGGAATAGAACTTCTTATACTTTTCAATAAAGCCGTTTTTATTTGGATTACTAAGAAGAAGACTTGCAAATTCTTTTCATCGTAAATTACGATTCTTTTATGCATACATTTCTTCAAATTATGGAATCAAGAATTTTTCCCATTTAAGTTGACAATATAGCAAGTAAAACAAACAATGAATTTTCTAAATGTTTAAAGCCATATTTTATTCTGTATCCGCACTTTGATAAAACGTTCGAACTGGCGAAGAGCCGCGAATCTTTCATTATGTAGTCCGGCTCTCATTGTTTCGTAGCTATCTGTGCCCGGCTTCATTTGAGTAACGGTTGGACATTAATTTCTAGAGCAGATATGCAATTAATACTAAACTGTACAAGAAAATGCTTCGTCAAGAAAAGGAAACTTAAATTTAGAAAAGTAGGATTAACCTCAGACAAATTTTTAAGAGAAAATAATTCATGTTTTAGTTTAGACATGTTAGATGCTAATGATGCAGAAAGTTTGAAAAAATATAAATAAGACGCGTTTTTGAAGAAGTTGAATTATTAATTTTTTTGTATCAATGTGCCCTAACTAATGATATAAAAAAACCGATGGAGATATTTTTAAGAAATTCAAACATTTAATTTCTTCCAGATGAGTATTCGAATTTAATCCGCTGGATCTGTTTAGTCATGTACTTATACATGCATATGGATACGGGCGCAATATTTCTTTAATTTTGAGTTCTTCAAACTCTTTTTATGCAGAATTGTCCATTTTCATAAAAATCCCCGGATCGACATTTTGAACGATTACAGTAATTATTACTTTACGTCTTTTTTATACGTTACCCAAAAATCATGTTAGACCTCACTTAAATTATGAAAATGTTTTGTTTTCAGTTATTGTGAGTTATATATATATATATATATATATATATATATATATATATATATAGGTATGTAGTCTTTTTTCAAAATTGAACTATAACTTCAACGAGTATATCGGTAAGATACACAGTAAAACCCACATATTTTTTAAAATATTTTTAGACTAGATGACAAGGAAATATAATATTATTATCTGATGGACTCTAAGCAAAATAAAAACAGTATTAGATTATTTAGATATTAGTACATATACATTATCCTATATACACAAGTCTCAAATTGAAATCTAATTTTAGCTTTCTTAACATTTATCTCATGATTGCACTACACTTTATTACACTTCATTGTGAATTTATTGTAGTTTGTAACTATATTGAAATAATTACGTAAAAGTCTATGTTAGTCTTCAAGTTTATTCAAATGTTATTAACAGTAATAATAACACAAGTACAATGTTTTTTTTTAAATAATGGGAGCTATAAATGACATTAAAATATAAAAATACTATTATTCAGACATTCAGGCAGAATCAGTCAGATATAATATTTACTCAGACATTCAGTCAGAATTCCATTTTACAATAAGGCGCCGCTAAATATATTCCATCCGCATACGTAGATACCCAGTTGCGGAAGAGAAATGGTCGAAGCAATTCTCGATACCGATCGGACTCTGCGGTTGTTGCGGTTCTACGAAACTACGAAGTTACGATGCGACGGTTCAACGGCTCTACGGTTAGGTCCCATTGTTATCCAATTACATTTTGAATTAGAAATGTGCAGGTATATTATTTTCAAGAGTCGAGATTAGGAAACAATTGTTTCAAGTATGGCAGCTAAAGCTGACTTTATGAAATTATAAAAAATTCTTATCGTATTGAATACAAACAATATTATAGTTAATAATTAATGTGAAAAAAATTGTGAGAATCCGTTCTCGATTTGTTCATAAGTGTATATATATATATATATATATATATATGTTTATATATATATATATATATGTATATATATACAAACACACATATATATATATATATATATATATATATATAATTTGGTTAGTAAGATACATATATGTTGGTTAGTAAGTAGGTATATAGTCTAAAAAAGTCTTTGAGGACACAGACTACATAATGAAATCGAACAGCACCATTAACTAAAATAAAACTTTCTGATATACCTAGGTCCATATTATACAAAAGTTTTACTAACTAAAGATTTAATTTATGTTATTCTGAATTGTGTAGTAAAGAATAAGATAAGTATGTTTAGAACGCATCTAATAACTTTACTGTCAATATATAACACACAATTAACCTTCTAACTCTTGTTTTATACACCGCGTTGAATATTAATGTAATATTTAGCGATCGAAAGTTTGTTAAAAATTTTTCGATAAAAATTGTAATGAATTGTATTTTTGTTCACTTAATAATTTTGGCTTTAATGCAAATCATATTAATTTCATTCATTTTGCTATTAGTTAGATGTTCATATGATTACTTTTAAATTAATTTTTTACACATTTTCAATATAATTTTTTAATAAAATTGCCTTGAAATTTAAGTGAAATGTTAAGCATTTTCATTCACTTAATATTGATTTAGGAAGGAAGAATTTTAATAATTTTGAAAAAAAATATTCCACCCTTTTACACTCAAATATTGAACCCAATAACAAACATAGCTTTTATTAAAGTCCTTACGGAATAGATAGAGAAAACAGTAGTTTAGTTTGTCAAATTATTAATTAACATATTCTTATGTTTTTGAGACTAATTTTTTTTTCTTTCGTTGCCATACGAAATTATTTTATTGTCATCGGTCTCTTGATATATTTGCCAAATTTCAAATTATCCATCCGTCAGAAAGAGGGTGAAAATTAATTTGAAAAATACTGTTATTATTTTCAAAGTATTTTCAAAATCCTATTCTTTTGTAATGCTTTGGAATGCGATACTGTCATAATTATTTTAATGGAAGCAAAACAGGTCCAATATATAGTTCCAATATTCAGCATAATCCTATCCGACTAGTATTATTATTAGTATCGTTAGGTAGTATAATTTTCACTGTATCCATAATGTGGAAAAGCAAGTTAAAAGAAACGAATTTACCTTTTTTTTTAATCCAACAATGTTCAGTCTTAACATTTTATTCCTGTTTGTTTTATAGAATATGTACAACAACATCATACACCTTTTAAAGTAATTATATTTAATTTATTTTTTAGGACAACGTATCTCTGCTTTATTTGCTTTTTAATTCATTAAACAAATTAGTTCACGTGAACTTTACTAGTATTATTACATAAAGGACTTTAGCCCAACGAACATCTAATTCGTGAAAAACATAAGTTTATTTTATGAAGTTTTTCCACAAAAATCCCCTAAAAGTCATCACTGATGCTCGTGATTATGCCGTTTCTTGGACAAAAATAAGGGCATAGTAAAAAAATCGTACAGACAAAGTGAGAATAAACAGCGATACAACTAAACTTCAAACAAAATTTTGATATTATGTTTACCGACATGAAAGGAAATAATATTTGAAATTTATATCAATTTTTTACAGTTAAATGAAACTACGTGATGTAGCATAAGATTGATCTTTGCTAATATCCCACCTGAAGATGGTGTAATACAATGAAACCTAGGTCGTGGTAAAGAAATTAAAGAAAGTAGAAATAATGCTACATCACATAGTTTCATTTAATTGTGAATAATGAATTTCTACAAAATTAACGCCAAATATATTCAATACCAATTTTTTACGTTAATTTTCCCTTTTCCTTTTGCTAAGTATCAAATCATAGGCAGTACATATAAAATTATTTATATCACGTTCCACACAAGAAAAATAATTTTTTCCTTTTCAAATATTAACGCTGCATTAAAAATACATACAATCGAAATTAGTTTTTTTCCACAATTTGTGCAATATATATTCGTTTAGCATTTGTACCATCTTGAAATCCACGACGAGTAATTTCCCGCAAGTAGAAGGCATCACCATGATCGGTATTGCATTACAATCATTTCTGTCCGTAACTCGAGTAACTCGCGCTGAACAGATTGCAGTACCGTCATATAAATTCGTTTGCTAGGTACATTCGCGTCAGACTAAAATCAGTAAACAAATTAAATATAGTAAATAATTAGAGTAAAGGAATGAATTTCTCAATGATTTTAGTACAAATAGTGGAACATTATTGCAAAAGTGCAAAGGGTCGTGTAAATTCTTTTTTCAAAGTCTTTCCTTTTAGTTTATATTTAGAATTATTTTTAAGCCATTTATTTCCAATGCTTTTTCCATATCCTTTACAACTTGTCTCTTTAGTTATTTATTCTAGTTTGAAATGTTATATTTGTATTGAACTTACGGAAAATATCTATTGAACGATTCATATCAAATGAAAAAGAAAGTCCACTTTATGTTAAAGAATGAAACACCATGCTAATATACACTTTGTTCTAATCATGAAGTAATTGCGATCTTATTAGGCAGTGACACAGACCAAATTGACATTTAAATATTCCAAAATTATAAAGTAAAAGCTTGTCTGTTCACATTTAAAAATAATGACATCGACATGAAGGCCATGAAGAAAAGGCATTGTCGAGTTTCTTGGAAAATTGAATCAACAGAGTAAAAATGTTAAAAATATAATAAATAAAATTAAATTAAGAAATTCACAAAATAATGATTGATAACAAAAATTAATTATACCCGTTCTTAAATAGTTTTTGTTTAATCATTTATTCAGTTAATATAGCAGCATAATGTAAGACTCGAATTATTTATTTTCAGCTTATAATGTAAAAATTTGTTCATGGTACTTAACTAAATACTGCTTCAAAACGCTGCAACATGGATGTTGCAAGTAAGAATTCCAATTTGACCGACGATTTGAAAAAAAAAACTTTCTTCTGTTTTGACTTACATAGAAATTAAATGATCTGACCAGAAATGAAAATAATACTCTCATCCAATATATTTTCGATATGTTTATTTAACATCACAACTGCAAATTTTACTAACCTTTCTTCACGGTTTTTACAAATGGGAAATATAACATAATTGAACCGTTCTATTATTTCTGGATATAATAATACCACTATCCTTTCAATGTTCAGGTAACACAGTCAATTTGAATATAAAACTTTCAGTATTTTCAAAACGACTTGTAATCAATTTTTTGCCTTTAAAACAGAAATAAAAACTGGCATATTATAAATAATTTGTTACTACAGTGTGGCGCTAGAAGAATAGAATGTAATAGAGCTTCAATTTTGAAATGTTTTTAATTTTCATTAGATATTTTTACTTCAAAATTTTGACTGTTTCCATTTTTAAATATTTACTTTACTTCTTTCCACATGAAGGTATTATGTTTAATTGCTATATATTTTTCAACGTTTCGTTTAAATCTTTTTTGGTATATATAAGTTTTAGTCCGTTAATTTTACTGAACTGCAACGCGTTGCTAACAACGGAGTCTATTGGTCTAGAATGTTCGCGTACTTCTTTTTCATTCACATCGATATTGGTTAAATTCTTCGCTTCCTCGATAGTACTGTTATCTTTTGGCATCCTAATAATGTAACAAAAGTACAGTCATGCTAAAAATTGTTTGACATTCCAATGTATTCTCTGGTTTGGAATTCAAAATGCTGCAACATGGATACATAAAATTACTATTACGTATACCAAATTATTTTCCTGACTAATAATTACTTATTTTATATATAAAATTTTTTTTTTTTATTATTGCATTTAAACCTTACTCTAATCTAAATGACACAGAATCTTATTTCTGTCAAATATTGATTAAAATTCGTATTTAATTTCTTTACAAGACAAAATTGATAATTTGCTGTAAGAACGGATTCGTCCCTTAACAGTGAACCAATATATGCGTTATGCGTTTCTTGATGATTTGGTAAAAATCTTGTATTTCAAATAGAATGTCCATAACCAAAAAATATTGCGTTTTAGGGTCAGTTTCTAAGATTTAGATCAAAATTAATGAAGATCACCATATCGATGTCATATTTTATTTTCAAATATAAATGTGAACAGGCAAGCTTAAACTTTATAATTGTAGATCATTTTAATATTTTAATGTCAACATTGGTCTGTGTCACTGTATAATGAGATCGCAATTACTTTATGGTATAGAGCAAAGTGTATAGTGTTTCATTCTTTACCGTAAACTGGACTTTCTTCTTCATTTGATATGAAACGTTCAATAGGTATTTTCCGTAAGTTCATCACCAATATAATTTATTTAAAATTAGAATAAATAAATATTGAGAAATTAGTAAGAAATATTTATATCAAGGGACAAGTTGTAAAGGATATGGAAATAACATCGGAAATAAATGGCTTAAAAATAATTCTAAAATAAAAATTAACTAAAAGAAAGGATTTGAAAAAAAAAGACTTTACATAACCCTTTGCACTTGTGCTATAACGTTCTACTTCTTGTACTAAAATAATTGAGAAATTCCTTCCTATACCCCGATTATTTACTATAATTAATTTGGTTACTGATTTTATTCTGACACGACTGTACCTAGCAAACGAATTTATTTGACGGTATTGCAAACTGTCCGGCGCGAGTTGCTCGAGTTGTGGACCGAGATGATTGTGACGAGATACTGATCATGGCGGTGCCTTCTGCTTGTGTGCAATTACCCGTCGTGGATTTCAAGATTGTACTAACACGAATGCTAGTATACGTTGCACAAATTGTGGAAAAAAACTAATTTCGCTTGTTTGTATTTTTCATGCAGCGTTAATCTTTGAAAACGAAAAAATTATTTTCCTTGAGTGGAACGCGGTGTAAATAATTTTACATGTACTGCCTATGATTTGACACTTAACAAAAAGAAGAAGAAATCATTTTCCCCCTTTTTTTAAAAAAAGTTGTATACTTCGAATATTACCGTCCGTACCATTTTTGAATATTATGTGTAAAAAAATTGTTATATATTTCGAATATTACTATTGATTTCAAATCGGTGAACATAATATTAAAGTTTTTTATTTTGAGTTTTCATTGTGATCGCTGTTGATTTTTACTTTTTAGATTTTTTTGCGCCTAGACTTAGGTCCAACAAAACGTCGTCATCACAAGCACCAATAATGACTTTTGGATGATTTTCGTGGAAAAACTTAATTTATAATATTATATTATTTTATAATATTATATTTTAATAAATGTAATTTTTTTCACGAATTAGATGTGTTCCGGGCATATTTTATTATTACATAACGAATGAAGTTCTTTATGTAATAATACTAGTTAAGTTCATATGAATAAACTTGTTTAATGAATAAAAAAGAAAATAAGGTAGAAAAACGTCCTACAGAAAAATAAACTGGAATTACATCAAAAGATATATGATGTTATTCAACATAATAAACAGGAATAAAATGTTAAGAATGAACATTGCTGGATTGGAAATAGAGGCAAATGCGCCTCTTTTTATTCGCTTACCAATATTATAGGAATTGGCAAACATTCGGAATTTACTTGCACCATAACTGGATATTGAGAATTATTATTCTCTATGGTCAACGAGTGTCTAATTTTCTTAGAAAGTATGTTTAAAACAGACAGTCAAGTGCGTACAAGATACACACCCATATGTTTCCTGATTTTATATTATGTTTGTACATAACTTATATAGTAAGTACTTTCAAGTACAAAAAAAATCTATAAGAAGCAGAGACAATAATTTGTCTCGTAATACACAAAATATATATAAAGAATATTAGAAAAGAGAAGCATTGATATTTTCGAAACAAATTATTTATAACTTTTTCCTTAACCTGTAATATGAGTCCTTCCTTCGTGTCAAATTATACGCTTCTAGGCCAACGCAGAGCATCTTGATGTGAGTCAGTGAGTTAGAATTAAGATGCGTGGTATTTGAAATATATTATCTTTTTATTGTATTAAGTTGGAAACTTGAATCTTTTACAGGTCGTCGGGAACAAGTTAAAATTTACATTGTAATAGACTTCAGTAGTAGGTACGAATTTTAACTTGACTCTCCCAGCTATTTTTGAGAACAAGCGTCAATGAAGTTGCTAAAAATTAGGACGGGGAATAAAGCGATCAACCGTACAAAATCTTTTTCATTCTAAAATATTTATTTATCCTAGTAGGATTAGATAAAATATTAATTAATAATAATTACGATTATAGCTAATGTGAATAATTTTGAAAAATCCGTCTTATTTATGGAGTATTTTCAAATTGAAATGCTGCCTCGAAAACATATCTAACATCAATAAAAGCTATGATTATGTTCTTACATATTTATGTAGTTACATATGTATGTGCTTACATACGCATGTTTCTTTCACTTAAAAAGGCTTACAAAACCTTAAAGGAACATTTGGTTGGCTTAGAGATTTTTAATTTGATAATGCTGATTAATGAACGAAACAATAAGATTTCGAGCACGATGATCCGTCTTCACTTGAGTGGTGCCACCGAAAATTCAAACTTGAATAAACTAAAATAAAACTAATTAGATTGAAACTGAAAACAATCCGGTTATTTATGCTAGTTCATAGGTATCTATTGTCATTAATAATCATCGAAACAGTATTTGCTGTCCACTTCGGAAAACGATTTGCGAAGGCAAAAAAATCGAATGTTTTATTTACCGCTGTTTCATGAATCAATCACTGCTATTTTATAAGTTACGAAGTATTTGAATCAGCTGTTAACAAAAAAGAATTAGGCAGACTAATTTTTATTGTTTCTTTATCAAAGACCGAATTAATATTAAATTTAAATTTAAGATAAGAATATTTTATAAACAGCAACTCTGGCCTAATCTTGCGATGAAGAATTTTACTATGTTCCACATTTCTATATAACAAAGCATCCTCTTCCTTTTTTGAATCCACGTTGCCACGATGCCCTGCTACGTAATAATACCATTACGATAATATTGTTACTAATACGTAAATATGAAAGGGTTACTGAATTAAAAGTGTTTGTTAAATATAAAGTAAGTACTATCATGTAGTGAAGAATCACGAAATTACAATAGTGAAAGTCCTTTTTAAAAATGATATAAATATCACCATCTAACAGGAAAATAAAAAAAAACTTCTTTATTGTTGGCAAATAAATAAAATATATATTACTGTTAATTAATTACTTAAATATCAATGCATGCGATTGTCAATTCTTCTAAAACCACATGAGGAATAGCGCAATCATTTATTTTCGAATTTTCACTTTGCCCCTAAGGTGTAAAATTACAAATAAATTAATAAAAACCACTTTGTAGTTTTTACGTTATATGCCTACAGATAAGGTTTTTTATGGTCGTCATATGTGAAAATAAAACAATATATTTGAAGATTTAGTATTCATTTTGGTTAGTTTCATTAATATTTTATATAATGAAACTAATAAAAATGCAGTACATATTAAAAGTTATATTTGAGCACACAAGGAGATGTCTAATATTTACAACAGTTAAATAGGACAGTATAAAACAATTATGGATAAAATCTTAAATTTATAAGATTACCTGGAATATTTAATGAAAATATTTGTAACTGAAACAGAGACTAGCATTTATATGCGGATCCCAACTTCTCGATGCTGATGTTTCAGGGTACTTTCTTTCTGAACTATGAGACTTGAGTTCTCAAACAGAAACTTTGTTACTGAACTCTGAGCTCTAACTCTACAGTCCTGATACTATAGGGGTAATGCTTGCCTATACCATGAGAATTAAGGGTCTATTGTTTTTAACTTAATATTGTGAAATTCAAGCAAAAATGTCCTTGAATTTTGTGTTCAAATTCCTTAGTCCTGATGTTGCGGAAGTACTACCTGCCTAAACCATGTAACTTTAGATCTGCAGTTTTTAAATTCTTATTCAGAATTCTAAGAGGAACTTTGTCATTTAACTTTGGTTACTTATTGATAAGTGTGTTGTAGCTGCGGTATGGCCATTTGCGTATATGTTAACCTTTATCTTCGGTATTAATAAACTTTTGTATGACAAATTTTAGTCGAACTGCTCAAGTATCACCATAAAATTGTATGTGGCCAGTAAAACTGAAATTGGATCATAGAATTTTTCTAGCAAGGACAGCACTGGTACCGTGGCAAACTTTGGATAATAAGTCACATGAAAATGCTTGTCAACAATTTTTTTAATGTTTTTGTATATCAGCCTTTTAGCAAAATCAATGTTTGTTTCCTTTTTCCTTTTATAATTTGCGTTTCCATGTGCTTTAAAACCAAAAAAGCAATACAACAAATTAGTAACCAAACAAAGTCGACTTACAAGCAATTGGAATTTACTATTAATTAACTTACTATTAATTTTTCTTTATATCAAACCCGTTTGTCTTAATCGGAAAGATCGCTTTGAATTATTTTTTTATAATATAAATTACATGTAAATAAGTACATATTTTATATAAGTATAGCATTCCGCCCTGTTACAAGTTAAATATTGACATCTCTCGTATATGCGATCAATTTACTCTAAACAAGGTTTTGTCTCCAGTTTGATTCTCACTCAGATTATAGTCTATGTGTTTACTTTATAAATAAAAATTTAATATCTGTAAGTAAGGATTTTTAATATTAAAGTTTATTAGTTTGTTATTTATTATTAAAATTTAAAGTATTTGAATACGGATCACTGTAGTTTTACTAAGAAAATTGTACCTTAAACGCAAAGTTTTCAGTTAATAGTATGACGAAATATGTTTATTATCTCGTATTTATTAATTTCAAATCTATTAGGATTATTCCTAATTTTATTTTTGAGTTGTAAATATAACGCAAGTCTGCGGTGACGAAAAAGCTCAATCAGCCACGTAATTGCTAATAAAGCGAATCTCAAAACATTAAAGCTAAAGCTCCATAACAAGGTAGTAAAAATATGAGCTTTAGAATTCTTCAAAAGAAATAATAAAATCAATTTTCGTTAGAAACCAAGCATTCCCAATTATTCTCCCGTGAGTTGCTTCACTCTAGTATAACTCAATTTATTTGAGTGGTGTTTATAATTAAAATAGTCAATGGTAAATACATCAATTAAATTCCTTATAGTGTAATAATATGTATCTTTTATTAATTTACGATGTCAATATACACAAAAGGTATATATTTTCCATCTCTTTCCAAGATTTTTAATCTCCTTCTTTCTTTTTCATAATTTACGATGTCAATATACACAAAAAGTGTATATTTTTAATCTCTTTCCAATGACTTACATTAGCATTAACAAGATTTAAATTTTTTTGGTAAATAACTCTGCTGCTATTAATAACTGTATTTGTATTAATATCTATCATTTTTACAGACGTCACTAGTAAATGATCTATGTATTTGCAACTAGCAGCGCATCCCCCTATTTTTCCATGCAATTACCAGCAATTTTTTCATAAATTTACACTGTATCTAATTTTTAGGTCTTACACATGGAAGTAATTTTTCGATTGTAGTAATAAATAAAATTTTAATTTTTTCTTTGTAATTTATCATTAAGTAAAATGTAGAACCAATATTCACTTGTTTTTTTACTTAGTAAAAATACACTTTAGTTATGGATTGAATAATCAAATGAATAATGTATTTTGTAGAATTTTTTTAAATATTTTATATTTTATTGTTATTCTTTGCAATGAAATATATTTACACGAACATAACAAAATTAACATGCACACTTTTTTATTTTATTTACTACTTTATAGTTTAATGTATTATTTCTGAAAAATATGAGGGAAAATAAAATATTAGAAATTAAACAAAATATACGAAGTGAAAGTACATTTCCCTTCTTAACTGTCGTCCAAAGAGAGTAGCAATATGTCGGGACCACTTTTGATTCGCCCTAAACTGAATCTTACGTCACGTTGTTACATCACGTCATATTTCCCTTTTCTCCATAACAGCTTCTTATTATTGTCTTCCTATTTTGTTTTTTATGTGTTTGCTTTTACATATTATCATTGTCATATTTCCCTTTTCTCCATAACACGTTCTTATTATTGTCTTCCTATTTTGTTTTTTATGTGTTTGCTTTTATATATTATCATTGTCATATTTCCCTTTTCTCCATAACAGGTTCTTATTATTGTCGTCTTTTTTCGTTTTTTATGTGTTTGCTTTTATTTTATTATTGTTATTGATGATGTGGATTCCAAAATAAAGTTACGTTACAATATTTGTTTTCTTTTCAAGGAAAAAAATAACTATGTAATTTATAATTCGACATTTTTCATTACAAATTATTTACTTAAATAGACAAAATCGACAAATTCACCTGAGCTATATAACCTTAAGGTAATTTTGTTTTTAATATTTTATGTATGTAAGTTAACGTAAATCTTCCTATATCATGGATGCTAAGCGTCCTTTATTTCAATAACAGATTCAAAGCATCAAATCTCAGTATATATGCATTTTCCAAATCCCTGCTATAAGTAATAACTACGATAGAACAGGTCATCTCTTTATGCCTGAAATTTATTTTTTATTTTTTTTAAAAACAGTGTGTTAACAATTTATTTACTTTTTAGATTCTGTAAGGTAATTATTATGAAGGGTTAAGCTACTCTTTCAAAGCAATAATTTCCTGAAGTATTCAATGGTTAATGTTTATAGTAATGGCATATAAACGTTATGACACTTGAGTGTATATTCCATACTTATATATTGAAATACTGCAATAATGAAATATTTATTAAAGTTCTTCTTTTCGTGAACGAATATAATTGCTTTTATATTTACCCAAATGAGCATAATTCGTCTGTTGGATATTTAATTTTTAAGCTAATAGAGAATACTACATCCATTACAAAACTTTTGTGGAGCTTTTGACATTTGATTTTGTAGTTTATACAAATTATTTTATTTTGCCAGAAAACCATACTATAATTATCATTTAAATTTCGGCTTGCTTCAAATAGCAAACATGCTAAAACTTGTTTTATATAAAGAGTCTGTGTCGCACAAAGAAAGACGTTATTCCTTGACTAAAAAATAGTCGTTAAAATAAAATTTAAAACATAATTTTTTTCAGAAAATTGAAAATAATATTCATAATTGTTTGTCATCTTTTTCGCACACATGATATTTGTTCAGATTGTTCAGCGCCGCTCGGCGGCAAGCATTTCGGGCAAATATCGGGTGTGTTAAAAAGAGTAATATGTAATATTTTTTTTTGCACTCAATTAGAAAAAGGGAGTATTTTATGTTTTGTTTCAACAAAAATTTATTCATGGATCAAAAACTGCAGATTACAAATATGACTATGAATAGAATAAAATATAGAAAGCTGTTTCATATGTAACTCGGCCATAATATTATATTATATTTCAAATTTGTCGAGCATTAAAGTGGTTATGTAACGTATAACTATTGAAATAAAATATGAATAAGGATTAGCGTGTAAATCGATAAGAAATTAATAAGTTGATTTTTTAACAGAAGTCATATTACGTAAAACGTCAGTTAATAATGTTCCCTATACGACACACGACATATGCAACATTTTTAAGTCGGATCTTAAAATAAACCCATGGAATTTATTAACAATTTTGATTCCACATTTTATTTCCTTACAAACTATAAAGCATTTGTAGGTTCAAAAACTATATCTTATATACTCTCTAACGAAATAAGCGTGTCGTTAAAATTAAGAAAACTTCCTTTATTTTTATCGAATGCTTTTTGTCATTTCAACTGGATAATTAAATTACTTGGTACTAAATTTGTTAGCGTCGTTTTTTGAATTTGTTTACAAAATTTTTCGTTTAACTTTCACATTACTTAAATAATATAAATATAAAATCAAACTGAGAAAACTTTGTAAACAACAGGTTTTGCAATAAATTTATAAAATTTTGGTTTTTCGATGGTGGGTTTGTGAGGATAGATATATGATTTCAGAAATTTTACAGTAGTGTATTGTATCTCATAATTTCGGACCGATTCAATAGCCTATTTTATTATCGGAGCTATATTTGAAAATATATATTAAAAAAATAGGTAAAAATATCGGCTAAACTGAATTATATATAAGCATATCCGATATTGCTTTTGTTTTGCTTCCATTCTTCACGTAGTATATTCTAAATATTTATACAAGTAATTAAAATTTTATTTTATTTCTTTTTTGTTATTATGATAATACTTTAAATATAACATATAATGAAAAAGAAAACAAATATAAATATAATGGGTACTAAAAAATAATCAGTTGTACTTCATTGTAAAGATTTGCTTTTAATGCATGGTAATATAGTAAAAAGTGAATACAGGTAATGAGATTAATGAAAATGTGGTACTCATTTGAATAGGCTGAAAGCAATACTTTCGCCGTAAATATCATTGAACAATTTTATTATAAAGGAAACATTTTAGGGCTCTAACCATTACATTTTTGATACATGGAAATTATCTTACAAATATCTTAATGATATGAATAAGTCGAATCAATCCCTTTTAATGTTTTTGGACGAATAGTCAAATTTGAAATGTAATATGATATAATGACTGAGTTACATATGAAACAGCCTCCTATATTTTATTCTATTCATAGTCATGTTTGTAATCTGCAGTTTTAAAAAAAATTATTAAGCTAATTTGGAAATATCACAAAAGTGCTATCCGAATATATTATATATCGGTCGATTTTATTGTGAGTAGGTTGATAGGAAGCGGGTATGTAACAATAACTGAGCCAGAAATATAACATTTTATTGTTTAGGTTGATTGTACGTATTTGACCAAACGTTTTATTATATATTTCATATAGGTTATGAGAAATAATATCCGATTCGACCCTCAAGATACAATCGTAAGATACAACCCAAAAAGATTTTAAATTGTTTTAATATTCAAAGAGTTGATGTGTGATTTTTTTAATACTTAAAGACTTGATGTGCGATACTATCCGAATAACACCCAAAAAGATTTAAATTTTTTTAATATTTAAAGACTTGATGTGTTTATTTTAAAATAATGATTTTTATTCTTTATTATTATTTTTATGTTATTGTGGTAATACACTTCGAGGACTTGTAGCTATACAGAATTAGTTAAATTAAAATTAAAAAATTTGGATGCACATTGTTTTATCTCATGACTATAGATAGAAAAGCCTAGTGTAGCGATTTAACATCTTCATGCTACCATGCGTAATTTTAGCCGTATATTTTTCACAATATGTTTTATCCCATTATAATATTGAAAAGTGGCTAGTAGAGCACTTTGTTATGCTTGTGATCTGCATATGATCTGATCTGATCTGATCTGATCTGATATGCAAATACCATTTCTCCTAAATTAATACAATGATTTTTACAATAACCAAACACAAGATTGATCACATGAAATGTAGCCTTGGGTTATTACTCTCAGTGCAATACCGTAAATAAGTTCAGAAAAATCTATCAGTTTTCATCCGTCATCTTTAATAGACAGTTAAAAAATTAGTGAAAATCATTGCGTGTACTTTTTAAAGTTATTAGGTTTGAAATATACAATAATGCAATTAAAGAAGATTTTTTGCAATTCTTATAAAAAATATGTCGACGACAACAATAAGTACACAAGTATTTTTTAAACCTGAAGTGCCTGATATAAATTTGAACAATAAAGAAAAATTAGTCTTTAAAGCTAATATAAAAATATAGTAACCAAATTTAAAAATATTAACCAAATAATACTGTGGACAAGAAAATCAAACTCGACTACGCACTTTCAATCTACCTTCTCAATGGCTGACTTTGTTATCATCATTATTTTGCCTTTTGTTCATTAATTGGCATCACAGACTACGGTGCGACTCTGCGGAGACTTCTCACATTCAACCCCAAAGGAGGGTCCCTAATATAACAATTCTAAAGCAACAACAATATTACTACTGAAAGTTTTCTAATTATTCAGTGAGCAACAAATGTTTACAGTACACTGACAATTAATTGTACTATAAAGATTAACTCAGAAATTTAATTAATTGTATAATAAATCACACTTAAAATAAGATAACCTCTTTATATAATAAACTCCTGTCAGGGAAGAGAGCAGGATTACCCGCGTTGTATAATTGTTTTCATAATCTAACAGAGTAAACAACCTTCTGTTCAGTACTTTACATATTATGTTAGTAATCAACCACTAAACAAACTAAACTAGATATTAGAAGTTAAATCGAAATCTTCGAAATATTAAAGACTAATATACTATGGTCACAAAGGAAGTTGATCTGAATATCTTAACAAAATTAATTTGGGGATGGAAACTTTGAAAGTTTATTCGATAGAAATTCTAAATAACGATATTTTACTAAATAATTCTGTAAGGAAATACATTTTTCATGCAAAGCGAAATAGATACTATATGAAAAATTTCCATTAGGTCATTCAAAAAATTTAAAAAAGTATCTATGTACAAAAAACAAAAGAAGGTTAATAAGTTTAGAAATATAAATTTGACGAAGGAATCATGACATAGCTTTAGTCGTTATACAGTTTTAATCAACTTAAATATAGAAGAGGGTTTTAACAGGACGATTAACAGGTATAATTTGTTCCTTGAATTTGTTTTATCAAAATTCGTACAGACATTTTTCTATTCATTTTCATGAAAATAGAAAAATCTTGTTGCATTAAACTAACTTGCACTGCAATCACCTCTTACATCTCTCTTCATATCTTATCCAATGAATTTAAAGACTGTTGCAAGGAAGGAGTAAAAAGTCAAATTAAACGTTAAATCAAAATTTGAATTTCAAATAAATACCATGTCAAAATAAGGTCTTTATATCATGATCAAGAGTACAGTATTATACATTATATTACATTATGCTACCTTGATGATTATCGTAATAGTATTTTTGGTCTATCGTAATAGACTTTTGATTTATGAAAATTTCTTACAATAATATAATATTTTTCAATATTTTTCAGCCTCCACGATTTTAATCTGAAATTGCGATCAGAACAGTATAAATTATTGAAAATTGAAATTTCATACCAAGAGTATATAACAATTGATGGAGGAATTGAATCCTTAGTCCCAATCAATCATGGTCCTATAGACGTGAACACTAGCAATTATCAAAATTTCAAATATCTAAATAACTCGCAACGTGTCGAAGCTCTACTTGAAAAACGGTAGAATTAGAAGTATACTGTTTTATTATGGTTTAAGGTTAAAAGAACACAACAAAAACCTAATGAAGAGTGCATATAAAATGATACTAATTTCTTTGTAGTAATTCAAGCCCACGGACCGGATAAACTCTAGAAAAGTTGAAATATTGTAATAAATATCGATATATATATATATATATATATACACACACACACACACATATATATATATATATATATATATATATGTGTGTGTGTGTGTGTAAATATATATATATATATATATATATATATATATACATATATTAAATGTAACAAAATTTGTAAAATTCAATATTATGTAAGCATCTATAAGGAGTTATACCTTAAAAGATTCTCAATTTCCAACTTATATAAAATGTTTCGCTATTTATTTAAAAATACTGATATAAAAGTAATAATTCGTTATAATATAAATTTTTCTCATTCCCAGAGAAAATCTAAGATCTTAAGGGAAACCGTAATATCCTAATTATCGAATATTTTGGTCCGACAAAAATGTACAAGCGGATTGCAAAATGATTTTATTCAAATAACGTGTGACATATATACATAGAATACATATATAGAATATTACGTCATACATACATAGAATATTACGTCAAATAATATCGGTCCCAATATCTAATAAAGCTTTAAAATATGCAAAGTTACACAATTTACTTCAACAACTTTATTTGATTGGCTAATTTTGCGTTACATTACCCAAAGAGGGATTACACAAATTAAAATGAATTCTTACCCTCCAAGATATCTGACTAACGTACCGATAACTAACAAGACACCAACTGCTGCAACACGGACTCATAAAAAAGCCTTCGTTTTTTGAAAACTAAACATATATAATTATCATGATATCACCCATAAATAAAATGTGCCCTTGAACGAAACTTTACAACACTCAGGTACTCATATCTCCCGTTAATAATATTAATACTGATCGGCCCAAATACGTATACCGCAGTGTATCATTATTGGGGAGAAATAGCTTGCAGTTAAAAGAGACTTATATTTTAATACTTCCTTTTTAACTGTATGTCATTTATTACCGACTTCTTATATTAATTGGGTTATAATATTTGTCAAATAAAATATATAGATTTTGCATCACGGCCTCAAAGCATCTCATGAAATCGAAATCCGAAATAAATAATTGCTCAAAAAATTAAGTTAGAGTTTAATGTAACTGAAGCTTATTTAAATAATTCTACGAATAATATGTTTTTTTCCTATAATAGATATTTTGGCAAAAACTAAGGATTCCAATTTCAAGATTCAAATTAGGTCAATTTTACCTATGAAGCTTGAAAATTTTATACTCATTTATTTCTAAAAAATAATTGTTTCAGTTATTAAGCTAAAACAATTGGCTGAAATCAAAGGCAATAATGTTAAATATTTACTTATAGTCCATTCAAATTGAAGATGGAATGTTTGTAAACAATTGAATTTGACAGTTAAAATATGGTTGGCACAAATATAATATTCAATCAGCTGACAACTATTTATAAAATTCATTGCATTATTCCCGGAGTATTATTAAAGAATATACATAATCAAAATATTAACTTCAGAAAGTTTCACTATAAAAAATATTATCAATACAAGTATTATACCATTATTTTATTGATACGAATTCTAAAATTTTACACGGAAAAATTGGCAACCCTTCACTTTTTTTGCGAAATAGTCAGGCGTTTCAAACATTTTGTGAAAATAATCAAAATCTCGACGCTAAAAAAATCTAGACCATATATGCTATTCATTAATTTTATAAGGCGTTAGTGTGAGATAGTTACAATGTGTCAGCTTACGCTGCTATATTTCTAGATTTGATTACCTTATATGCAGATATAGTTATGATATATTTGACGTATAGATAATTAAACAAACATTGTGACATGTTATTTTCTTTTCAAATAAATGTTGGTACTAAACTATTTTTCAATGTAGTCTACAAATTATATCTGCAATTTAGCATAATGTTTTTTTTAAAGCTTTAATGTTATAATCTGTTAGAAATTGGCCGCCCATTTAAGGATAAGATGGCCATTTAATTTCCGACTCATTTTTCCTCTCCCTTTGCCTTTTCCGTTACTTTTTGCTTTTTTCTCGTGCAAGTTTATCTTTTCCGTTTCTTGTTTCTTCATTTTCTTGCCACAAGAATTAGAATAATTGTTGAATGGAGTGCAATTGATATGTGGCCATAATTTACAAACAATTCATAGCAGTTAATCTTTTATTTTTTCAGTTTCGTAGTAATTTTCACCGTATTCCACGTATCATTTACATTATTTTCGGGACCGCAATTTTCACCGGCTAATTCTATCGTTTCTTCCTCAGAACTTGAATATAATTTAATTTTGGCTTTTCAATATTAAGATTTTTCTTCATAATCGTTTTATTTTTACTTTCTCTTTTTTTTCTCTAATGTAATCTTGGGATGCGAGTATCTTTGCTACTTGCTTGCACATGTTTCCGGACGCTATTAAGCATTTCTACAACAGGGTACATATCAGTCAGGTACTTTGAAGGCGTATCCTTTTGTGAGCATCCTTCATTAGATCTTTATGTTAAAGGCACTGTTGGCGGAAGTTCTTCTTGAATCCGTTCAGACGTAGGATCCTCAAGTATCATTGAAATCTCTTCAATAACTCTGTCATTTTTATTATTATCATGTAAGCATAATCTGGAAAGTATAATCTGGAATCTAAATTTAGCGCCATTTATGAATTTGTTATTCGATTTGAGGTTATGTTATCGATGAGTTATTGTATTCAACGAAAAAATAGTAAAAACATAATAAATTTTATAAATATTAACACTACAACATCAAATATCAATATCCTAAAAAATCTGAAGTAAATTCAAATTTTGAAGATGAAAATGCTTTTTAATTGTTTTCAATACCACAACGTATACGGCGAAGTACATGTTCGGATAGCAGCCGCTCACTAGATTTAGCTACGACATCTAGAGTAAAAACTGAAATTTTAAAACCGTACTTTCGTTGGAATTTCATAAAATCCTCAGTTTATCAGATAAATATACCTGCTTCATATCAAATATAAATACCTGGTTTTTGCTTAGGAATTTTGCGGGACAATTTATGAAACAAAAATAATTGATTTTATTTTTTCGCCCAATTGTTAGCGGATGGCAATATTACCAGAAACGCAATAGAAAAAGCGCAGAATCTGATACTTCAGAATCTGATATTTCTGTGATATACGTGTGATAATCTGTAATTGTTATGATGTATGTAGTGTATTTATATTAAATATTCTAGTGATTTCACGTTTTAAGTTCATTGTGATGTGATTCATGTTCATGTGCACTGTGGTTAATTGTTTTCTGTGAAATAATAAAGTATTTGTGGTTTTTTTTAATATAAATATGTATTTTGTGTATTAAGTTCATTATGATTTGATTGCAACACTATAGTGCAGTTTTTCTATGAAATATTAGTGTACTTTGTGTATTTATAATATATATTTTGAGTTCTTTGTGATGTAATTGTTGTATTTTTTTCTTTAGAATGTTAACGTATTTGGTTTATTTTTACACATCAGTGTATTTTATGTATTTAAAAGTTGATTTAGTCATTTCTTTAAAATTAAGTAATACTTGTTTTATTTTGTAATAATTTAATTTTCTACTATTACTAATATACTTAGAAAATAAAGTATTATTTGTTAGTATGATAGAATATTATTTATTAGATAGACAGATGATAGTTGATGAATGTTTGCCAAGGGTGAATTACTAGTAGAGATTTGGCTACCAACAACTTTTTAAATACGCTAGTCTTTAAGACTGCCAGTCTCAAGCCTGGATTAAGTATGAGAGGAATTTTGTTGGTATTATTATATATTTTTTATGTAACAGTAATATTTATAAATTATTCGAAACGCATCTTACTTATCTGAATTTCTCTTAAATATAAAATATAACTTATATAATATAAGTTACGTATGTATACAGTGTAAATGTGTACACTAATAAAAAAAAAATTTTTAATCACAAATAAATCCACATTAAATTACTAACGTAACGAATGTAAGAAAAAGGTTTGCAATACCTAAATTGTCAAAAGTGATTGTTTACAAACATTCCATCTTCAATTTGAATGGACTATAAGTTAAAATACACAAAATGTCAAAATAACAATTCATGAAAATGTTACAAAATTAAAAAGTGATATAAATAAAATAAATGAAATGAAAAAAAATTTATGTATGAAAATTTAAAATATCGTTTTTTGACATTCATATTATCAAATATATTAACCTTTTTACTAGTAAATAACTGACATAACCTCGAACTATATGTACGAAATAATTCAGATAATTGTATAATTTTTTTCTTTTAAGTTTTTTACTTAAATTACCGAAAATTATTTCTTTTACATCGTGTAATTATTTTAAAGTTGATAGATGTTTATGCGATTTCCAGTTTTTAAGTAATACTTATAATAGTTATATTAACTATAAATTTATTTCGAACGACCATTCATCTCACAATCAAGACTTTCACCACAGTCATATTTTTTCCCCAAATTTGCGCTTGATGCTCGAGAGATTATATATTTGGAGTAAAAAGTTATATGGGCATTTCCGACATGATACTTTTATTTACCAAAATTCTATTATTTCTATTTTTTCTCTCTTTCTTGTCTGTATTTATACAATTTTATGTATGTTAATATTTCATAAAAAATGGAAGTTCAGGTTATAAGAAAAACGACATAGCAAACAAATTATATAGCGCAGTGTTAAAAAGAAAGTGAAAATGTACCAAAAAACTGTGGAAAAACGAAACTGTCAAAAAAAATGACTAAAACAGTTTTTGGCTAAGAATAAAATTACTCATGAACCAATGTTAATGAGATATGAAAAAAGAACTTCAAATTAACATTTCTACAAAATTTTTAATATATATTTACATTAAGTAGAACAAATTGCAATAATGGATGTTAAAGTACCAAGTCGAAGAGAAGAATATAGAATGTACTATTCAGTCACCAAGGTCTTTAGTTTTTGCATATGGTAAATTGTTTCATTATGGAAACAGAGTTTCCACCAAAATTTTCAACGGTGTAAGAATTTTATATATCTGCTTAAAATACGGACGTGTTTGGAGTTTCAATTCGTTAAAGGGAAGGATAAAGTTGATAAAGAAATATTCTTGTTTATATTTTTTTAATTATGATAATCTTATTTTGATGTCCAATTTATTCTGGCGGAAAGCCTCTTAAAAATTAAATTAGCGACCGACTTTAAAAACAGCCGAAATAAACCATTAACCCGTGGCTCTTCATTTAATTTCAGGTTCTCTGTGTAAATCATATCATAATTACCGTAAATATACAAATTTACCTTCTTTGTATTGAGATGTTACAGTAAAATACTTATATAGTAACTTAATTGATATTCTAATTACGTAAATTTATGGATTTAAGCAAACCGAAAAATCAAGCATGGGTTTAAAGTTTAGGGAATATAATATAAAGGATTTAAACAAATCCATAAATCAAGTAAACGTATGTTGCAAAATAACATCTATTTGGATAATAAACTAAATTCTAGAGACAACTATTTGATATTTCACGGAAAATTTAATGGCTCAGAGAGTAGCTAAGTAGTATTTGGTTAATTATAAAGAGAATATAAAAACAATTATTGGGTTTTATTTAAAAATTTCTGGATTTGTATGAAAATGTAACTTCAACCACTTAAAACAAGGCTATTAGCAACAGTTTTGTGAACATATTATTTAGAATAGAACTTATAGTTTATAGTAAATAGTAGAAAATTGAGAGACATGTTTTATTATTGACAAATGGTGGAATAATTATGCATTTAGAGTTATTACAGATATAAATTAACATAAGAAAAACATAATGTCGATCATAACTAAGAAATTTTAAGATTATAAAACTAACATCACAAGCAAGTTATCAAAAATTTGTTACGGAAAAAGAATATACTCGTAAAGATAAATTGATGAAATGAACACTGCGTCAATAAAAAGTTGAAAAAATAATTTCAATAATTTAGACAATAATAATAATACTCACAATATACTTATTGACAGAAACACGACTCCTCAAAAGAAATAATTAAATTAGAAGTTTTAAGGAAACGGCGCTGAAGTATTGGAAAACGAAAAACGTTTAAGAAACAATTCTGGAAGAAATGATAAAAGTAATTATAATAAAACCTAGGGCAAAAATTTCAAGGCATATTTTCAATTTTATGGTATAATATTAGATATTTGACTAGCAATCAAGTAGGTAGAAGTTTGATATAAAATTTAAATAATTTCTTTATTCACTTATTATATACTGGTAAAAATATTTTATATTTATGTACTTTCATGGCTTATTTGCCAGCTAACTGAGAGCAAATTATTTATATTACAAAATTGAGTCTCCTTATTGTCCCTTATATGCTGGACATCAAATGATATATATAGTAAATGACAATTTATGCGGACTATAATAGAAGCAGACATTCTTACTGGAATGAGTTTGCAACAAAATTAAAATCCCTTTATTTAGATATTTTTGTTCTCACTTTCCAATTAATTAAGGAAGCTTTTGAACGTTTCACTCGATCTGCCAAAAATTTTATTCATTTTTATATTGATAGGTAACGACTTCGTACACTAATTTCTTTCAAAAATTGATGAAATAATAATGATCTTTTTTCAGTGAGCAACTCAGTTTTGCATAGTAAAAACAGGCAAAAGACAAAA
Organism: Druceiella hillmani; assembly: GCA_039881145.1. Lineage (NCBI taxonomy): Eukaryota > Metazoa > Arthropoda > Insecta > Lepidoptera > Hepialidae > Druceiella > Druceiella hillmani. The sequence continues at coordinate 28,270,791 of JAYKKI010000007.1, read as the reverse complement.
TTTAACGAAGGGTGCTTAGAGTTTTCTTACTTCATGAATTCTCTTTACGACGAAAATTAAACAAACACAACGATGAGCAAAGATTTTTTATTCTATGACATAGCCATATATTGGTATCAAAGAATCAAAGAAGGAAATTTTGGCCTCTTCTATAATTATAGCCCAGGTCGATATTCAATATTGAAAGAAGAAAAAAATAAAAAAGCATTGTTGAAACTTTGGTTTCAAGTTTGGATTACTTATTTTGACGAAATTACTTTTAAACTCTCTTACTGCAACGGGGAAACAAGTTAATGCTTTGAGGAAAAGGCAAAAAACATTCTGTTAATTACTATAGTAACTTATACCTATTCAATTAATTCTATTCCACACAGTGAAAATGATAAGTGATAAAATAATTTCACTTTGATTAACTGTGGTTACTTACTCACTACAAATTTCAAATCTCTTGTCTTGGTAATCATTTGATTCATTAACTGTCTAATTCTTGATGCGATGTAAAATTAAAAGGCGCAAACTATCTTAAGATTTATGTTATCCAGTCAGTCAAAGACCAAAAAATTTTCCAAAAAAGGAATTATATGAAGACCTCTGAATACACGCTGTTGACAATTCATAAATAATTAATGTACTTATAAAATGGTACGTTAATTATATGTCAATCTAATATTATAATTATGAATATTCCATTCCCAATAGACGAAATTATTTTCTTTCAAAAATCATTGGACGTTTCTAAATAAATTATGTTTTTTATTATTCTTGAGTTTTAAATTTATTTAATTCATATGTATTTATTTCGTACTATGAACTTTATACTAAACTTAATGAATTGTTTATATATAAGCAGTTCATATCTACCCAAATACCAGAAAAATAAAATATTTTGAATATATCACTTAACAATATAAAATAACTCAATACTGCTAAATAAATTTACCAAGATTAGGTTACGATTGTGGTTAAGATTGTGTTATTACATGTATGTTTCAGGACGTTCAATACGCAATATATTGACAAAATAGCAAAGTAAAAAAATGACAGCAGAAAAATATCAATAAAAAGTACTGCAGCCTATTTTTAAATTGTCGAGTGAATGTGAGTTGAATGTGGTATTGGTCTATATTGAATTTTCCAAACTAAACTTTAAATTCTATACTAAGCCGTTAATACAAAAATGGTATTAATGAATGTGAATGTAAAAAGATGCACGGCCAGCTCTTGGTTTAAAGTTGTTAAACTAAATTAACGAGCATAAAAAATTTATTCAAATATATCCTGTGATCTACACTAAAATTAAAAGCTTATGCATTATTTCTTTAATATAGGATTCGACATGGTTTTATCCCTCTATAAGGACAAAATATTAATAATCACTTCTAGCTCACATTTTATCCTTTCATTGTGGAATTCAACAATAGTGCAGGCGCAGCTCTAAAACGTTTCCTTCGTATAAAATTATAACCTTTTCCTCTCGTGACAAATTTAGCTCGCACCTCCTTGACAATTCGAAAGAATTTAATCAAATCGGCTCAACTGCAAATGAAGACAAACGACAGCGTGAACCAATAAAACGAAATAAAGGGACGACAATTCCATTGCAAATTGGTTCTTGGTAATCAATTTGCTTTGAATCGCTCGCATCGGATGTCCGACACGGCGACTACACAATCACAATGCTGGTATTAACTGCTTGCTATAAACTTAGCTGTTACTGTTTCTAAGCAAGACATTGCACAACACAATCGTGGATCCAAAACATCAGTTCGCATATTAAAGCTTGTGGTTTGATTAATTTCTTTGGATACAGAGAAATGATAACTGACAATTTATTTTCTTGCTCATGTAGAGTTTTTAATTAATGTATTTAAAGTTAGTATTACTGAGTCCATGTATCTGCATTTATCAAAAAAGAAATATTTTTGATTAATGGCTTCAAATAAAGCAGTCTTATTATTTTATTTATATAAGCAATATTTTCAAAAATTTACTGGGGAATAAAATTTAAAAACAATTTATAGCACATTAAATATTAATTAAACTTTTTTAAAAAAAAATATGATGAATTTATATAAACACGAATACCATTATGTGGAGAATATTAAAATTTTTATTAGTTACGAAAATATTTTCAAATATTAATTTAGTATTTATTATACTCCCGTTTTTTTTGTATGGTTAAAAAATTCGTAATATATACTTGAAATAAAACTGATCTGTTATTAAAACAGATAATGTCCATATCCACAGATTTACAAATATCTTAGGGTATAAAAAATCAAGGAACGAAAGCAAATTTTTGACCGTTAACGGTTTCCGAAATTTTAATCTGAGAACTTTCAGTTTATATAATAAACGGTAAATTAGTTTGAATTTTAATGAAGTCAAGAGTTGTTATTTTTAATTTTCCTTGTCCACATAATTATTTTTCTTTCTTTTTTGGTGATTTATTCATGCCAATAAATAGACTAACGATAAAATATAAATGTATTCCCTATAAATAAAAGAACAAAAAATTATTGACTGACTGAGTGATCTTTCAATGTACAGCCTAATTAGTCAATGTACAGCTGCTGGGTCTAGAAACTTGAAATTTTGCACGAAGGTTTCTTAAGTTATGTTAATGTAAATACGGTGGGTTGTTATTGTTTTATAAGTATATAAAAATAAACTGTACTGCAATATAGTCGGGGACACTGTGTAACCTGGATCTGGTTAGGGAAAATACAAAACGTGGCACAACCGTGAACTTTTTTATATTTGCAGCGACTACCCTTTACTGAAAGAAAAATGTACTAGATGTACTATTATAAAATATATGCTTTAATTCCTTTAATGAATATATTTTATACATACATTAAATAAAAAAATTTAAAACATTAAAAAAATATGTTTTACATTTAATTAATAAAAAGCTGTACGAGTAGTTGCAACCACTATTTTGATTGGGGTTGCTAAGGGAGAAACCAAACCGGGTACAACCGACTATTATATTCTAATGACTTCTTTATATTACTAGATTCTAATGACTTGTATTTCTCTCCCTAATTTGTTAAATGCATGTTATATATATGTTTAGGAAGGTATATGTAAAATATGTAAAAAAATGCAAACATGGATAATTTATTGTTAAACATATGTCTAATATGTATTAAAAAAAAAAACTGCATAATACTACTATTAGTCTTGTACCAATTTAGTCGTTGCCACTATTTTAATTGGATCTGTTTAGGGAGAAACAGAACTTTTTTTGATTTAGCCATATTATATATAAAAATAATTTTCAAATTAAATTTAATTATTTTACACAACTGTGTATACAACTGCGTACTCTCCTGAATTCAATGATTTCCCTTTGTCTGAAAAAAAATATTAGTTTGTACTTTTTAAAATTAATATTATATTTCTTTATATTTGTTATTAAATAAGTCTTTTTATATATCAGAAAAAAACAAGAAATTTGCAAAAAAATGTAAAAAGGGAATGTGTATTGTTAAATACATGTTTTACATGTTTGTATCAATAAAATATAACAAAATCTGATCTAGGCCATTATTTTAATTGGATCCGCTCAGGAAGAAACAGAGCATAGCACAACTCTATACTCTATTGATTTCAATTACTTCTTTTGAACTGTACAGTTTTCCTTCAAAGCGAGTCACAGGGGAAAACTATCAAATTTGCAGAACTAGACTTGAGACAGAACAATTTCTCTTGCGGTCAATTTTACGTATCATGTTCGCTTTTGAGTTCAGCCTGATTATTTTGGTGCCACTTCTAAAGGAACTGTACTAAATATTCGTATTTATCATTTCTTCAACAACATTATTATAAACACTCACCGTCTAACGTGACGTAAAACAATACTTACTTATAGAAGATACTTTTTATTTCACATTATCAATACGGTGGTAAGTATTATATCAACATTATATATAAATTTATGCGAGGATAATATTTTGGCTAAAGAAGTCAAGAAATTTATATACCTTAAATAGCATTATATATTAAAACTTTGTGTGAGACTTTAATAAAATGTGATAAGTTGGAAATGTGTTCCATTGTTTTTATTTAAAGGTACGAAAAAAATGCTTCTCGTTTCCAATCAGTATGGTAGTACCAGCACTTATAAACATTTTTTTATGAAATCTAATTATGATTGATTTTTAGGTATATAATATCAATCAATAATGCAAATATATTTTAATTTGACAACAAAAGCAAATGTATCCTAACTTTAAAATATGTAAACCTTATTTACAAGAAATTTAAACGATATAAATTGGTATCAACGCCAATCTAAACGACTGTTATTAATAAATAAGCACTTGCGGTCATTCTAAATTATATAACATTACAAGCATATGTATAGTCCAGGATCATGTAAACAGAAAATTTAAAACTTTCACTTACGTAAGCCTGAAGTAATGTAATTATTATTTGCTCTTTTTCAGTATTTGTGGTAACTGGCAGTTTCGAAAATGACAGAAATGAATTCGTAATTTTGGCAAAACCAGTAATGAGCAACAAAGTGAATAAGAGCAAGTATTGCTTTCTGTTTACATTCTTTGTGATGAATATAGACAAAGGAATATAATATATATTTCCTTACTGCATAGTGGTGAGTTTTAGCACTATATCATCTATGTCATATTATAATTTCTGATAATCTTATTTCAATCTATACCTAATTTGCAATATTCGCGAATATTTTCAGATTCTTCTGAGCCGTTCTGTTAGTTACCAGTGCCCACAACGACATTTTTTAACAGTTTGTTCCGAAAAATATTCAAGAATTTTCGGAAACAAAAATATGTCGCATAGTTTATATTCATTAGATGAAAGTATTTAATACTCTTGTAAAAATTTGGGAAATTTTTTTGCCTGTTAATCCTTTGAAATTAACCCGCAAAATCAAAAGTAAAGTCTTTACACTTCACATCTGTAATTGGGACACGATATTTTATCTGTGACCTAAATGTAAAATTTTTACGTCGAATACTTCCTGAAGAGATCGATCCTGAAGACGAGATTCCTGAAGACTTCTCAGCAATTCCATTAGAGTTCTGTTTTACTCTTTCGTAAATTAATTTAAAACCAGTTGATTTTTAAGCGAACTTTTCATGTGAAATGAACATGAACAGATTTTGAGTTATTCGCATTACATTACGTAATAAAAGCATGTAGTTTATTTATGTTGCCATATGAATATTATTATTTTTTTAATTGATTGATGATAGATAAGATGTGTGACTTTGGTTGGGATAAAATATTTAATTTACTGTTGGGTCATTATACTTAAATGTAGCAATTTCAGAATGAATGCAATTTACATATTATTTATCAGACTTCATTAATAGAATTAATGGACTAACTGTTCACGTCATATTTAAAATATTGGTTTTTTTTTTATTTTCAATAATGTAAATAGGATTCTATTAAAAATAAATTAAACACATTATTTCTCCCAAAAACAAAGACGCGTTTGGGCGATGTCTAATGCTTCTCTTTAATTTGCATGCAATCCGACAGTGTGAATTGAGGCGCAGTACTACTTGGACCTATGTCACTTGTTGTCCTACCCCTTCAAAAAGCAATAAATATAAAAGGCAGTATAATAAAATTAAGTTGAATAGTAAATTTAGATGTGTTTGAATGTCGTAGGTATAAGTTCAGTTAAGCACCAATGATATTTTGACTTTCTTTTGATAGGACGTGGAAGAATATGAATTATATATTTAATGCAATATATATTTTGAAATACGTCGTTTATTTCGAAATATGTATTGTATCTGGCGATTACTGATCATAAAAATATCGATTCGAAAATGTTCATACATTGTTTGTACGAGAATATGATTTTAGCTTTTTTCTTTCACGTAATTCACCTTTTTTCAATACGTTTTGCTTACTCATTTATATATAAATTCGTGTGTTATATATATATATATATATATATATATATATATATATAAAAATATATATATTTAAAACTATAATTTTTTTATATATGTACTTTTTACTTACGCAATTTCGTATGTTTTTGGTTAATTTTTTTAATTACCCATTCGTGTTTCTATTTATAAGCTTTCTTTACGCGACCATTTATGCTTATTAAATTTTTGGATATATTGTATTTATATTCTTTTTATAAAATGCTTTCTGGGAACTAAATTTTGGATTAATAATTAATATTACGATTTCGAGTAAAAATAATTAGATATATTACTAAACCAACAGATCAACTTAACTTTTTACACAAAAATGGCTGGTGGTTCAGAAAATAATATAAGCTATTTTTTAACCTAGAAAATATTTTTCTCAATAAAAAAAAACCTTTGGGGAATATTAAAAGTTTGGAAGTGTTTGCCTTTTTCGCATTGTAATAAAACAATAGACCGATATGACTTACGCTACAGAAATAGTTAAGGGACTAGACTAGGAAATTACATGGTTAAAATATCAACCCAGAACATCTCATCTTAACTAAGATGATAATTTCAAATAATATTAAAGTTTCAAAAGTTTCTTTCTTTTTCCTTCTTTCAGATCGTAATGAAGCAATAGATCGATGCGGTTTTCTACACAGAGATAGTCGATGGGCCAAGAAATAATAAAGGTTGTTCTGCTTTACATATCTTTAGGCAAGTGTATATATGTGTATATATATATATATATATATATATATATATATATATATATATTAAAATATTATTATATATATTCAAAGTTATTTGAATATATATTTTATAGGAATAATAAGACGTGAACTAAAAAATTATTTGTACTTTTAGTACAAATAAGACAGAGTTAGTTTACGATCCAGGAAATTACATAGACTACTTTCTAATCCGGAAAATTTAATTTTTAATAAAAACAATTAACAACTTTAAAAAAAATTTGAAAGTCTGTATGTTAGTTCTTTTTCTATTATTAGTTCTTCGTCTATTATTTTTATTGGAAATCGTAATATTTATTATTAATTTTAGCTTTTAAAGTTTAATATTAATTTTATTTAAAAAAAAAAATTAAATGTACTAAATTCAGAAATAGATAAATTTAAGTTCAAAGGTCGAGCAAAACAATTATGGCTCCATCTGTTTTGGAATCGACATGTAGTAAGAAGGCACGAATCAATATCAGTTGTATTTAATTTAAATTCCAAAGCACAATTATGGTGAACCGCAAAAATCTTAAAAGGAAACTATTTACTTGCTTTATTTTTCTTAAATGATGAAAAAATTATAATTAATTGAGATTTAATGAATTCTTCATATTTTGGCAAATGTTTGGTCCTGAGCTAAAAATTAAGTGGCTGAATATTAAGACCAAAATATTTTTGAAATATATAAACCAACCCTTTTCATGTTATATGAAAGAGCTTCTTTACCTTAGCCTTATATATAGTTCCTTCATTCCAGATCTTATTTTTCATAAAAATGAAATTGGTTGTTTTTCTAGGCATAATAAATATATTCAAATTAATTAAAATTTCTTTCAATAAAATGGCGATTAATATGAGATGGACGATTACTACCAATTGTTTTTTCTTGTATTTGATATTCAGATTTAGTTAGAGCCTTTAACTAAATACGAATTTTTATTTATGGATCTTTGTTTTTTTGACAGATGTTGGTTTTAAAACACTAAGTTCAATAAGTATATTTTTACAATAAAAGTATATGAAATAACTACACTAAGAGGGACTCACTTGGTAAACAAAATAAACAAAAATGCTTTGAATGTTCAATAAATCGAACACTTATATCTATATTAAAGCAAATATTTATTGAAAAAAAATGTTTTTCGTGGTTACATGCCGTCAAATACCCATATCTAATGAATATATCGATTAATTATAAAAGGATTCCGGTACCCTTCTCTAGTACCAGCAATAAAATTTAATAACATTTAATTACGAATTACAAATTACAACAAAGGAATATAATAAATGGGATGAAATATAGAAGTTATTTTCATTTTAAATTCCTAAAATGGTTTTGATTGACTTTCAGCTTTGTTTTTCCAAAAACGGTTACGTAATCGGGAAACCTATTTTAATAAACATTTATGTAACTAGTAAGTTTGTGTGTGCAGAATCTTTAAGAAGATTCTAATATCAGAAAATTTTAATTTTTTTCATGTGAAGATCAAGTACTTTATAGGTTCACTTCCTTAAAATAGTTATTATGCTGCCATAAGATAGAGCGGAGAGGTACTGCTGCTTGTCGCGATAGGAAAGATCTACTACTCTTAAAGAATCTACAATTGTAATTTAACCCATCTTCATAAAAAGACACAAACTACTTCCAATGACGTATATCTAAAAAGCAAAAAGCTATGTTCTTGAATCTGACAATGCAATCGTAGGCTATCCAATATCGTCTAATCAGCTTTCATCTATTTGTGCTGTTTGCACGTCTTCCAGAGATAATTAGGATATTTGATGCAATATAACATGGAAAGATACCTTGCTATAAAAAATATGTATTTTGAATACTCCACAAAGATCAAAAATCTTCCGAAGAAAAACGATGTAGCTAGTGAATATTAATAGCTGCCTGTGACTTTTGCACTATCCACCACAGTAAAAGTTTGTACAAGTTTTCGTGATTCTAAATCTGGGAAACCAGAAGAAGAAACTTCTCCTATAGGCTGAAAAGTGTGACGTTATTGGTCGGTAGCCTCTTCGAAAAATAACCTGTATTTGACTTAATTTACACCGTAATACTAATTACTGCCTAAATGTCAATTCAACTTCAGTCAAAGACGTGTCACTGCTGAACCAGTATACAGGTATTACACAGTCAGTATTAATCAGTTCCGTTCAGGCAAAAGTATGGTACCAATGAGAAAGTGTAAAAACCCTTTCAACCACAGACTGAGGATATAAATATTACTGTTCTTCAGACTTTTTATATATTGGTTGCAATTCCGATTTTCCATCCAAGATTAAGAAACTTTTAACTTTTTTTGGAACAAGAGATCTTTCAAACGATTACAGAGAATTACTTAGGGAAAATATATTTTTAATTCAAATACAAAGCAATATATTGAAAATGTACGAAATACGATCTAAAGTATGGAAATGTAGCATTCTGGAACCCTATTATCCCTCTTCTATGCCACTAATATCTCTAAAAAATACTTGATTCTGAACCGCGAACAACTACCTTGCCAGTGTATTTAGGTGACACTATCATAGTGTCAGTAAAATAACCATCAAACCGGCGGACTTAAGCCAAAAATTGAAAAAATACTGCATTATATCAAAATGATCCAATAATAGACACACGCTACCGAAACTGAGGCTATGAACAGTTAAACAAGAAATTTTGCAGCATGGTACTAACTACCACAAAAAGCTAACTAAACATGTCTCCAAGATATCAAAATCTGTCATTTAATTCAAAAGACTAAAAATAGTGCACTAAACATATTAAATCGATTTCACAGCGGATATTAAAAGACAATGGAAAATTGTTTGCAAAGTAATACAATAAGTGCAGACAAAGTCAGTTAAAAGAACAAATAAATGCTGTTGAATAGATTTTGTGATTGTGGTATATAAAAAAAATACAAAGCCAAAAGATTTAGAAACGCTAAACCAGATTAACATAATATAAGTAGTATATTGAAAATATTTGACGTTAATTTTGTAGAAATGTATTATTGACAATTAAATGAAACTATGTGATGTAGTATTATTTCTACTTTATTTAAATTCTTAACCATGATCTAGGTTTCGTTGTATTACAACATCTTCAGGTGGGCTATTAGCAAATATAATCTTTGCTAATCTTCGCTAATTCCCAATATGAAGATGATGTATTACAACGAAACTTAGGTCGTGGCAAATAATTGAAATAAACTAGAAATAATATTACATCACGTAGTTTAATTTCATTGTGAATAAGAAATGTACATAATATTCAACTTGCATATTTTTAACCTACAGTTATTTCGATCGTCTTTTATATGCACCAATTCAATCCTTTGAAGTAAATCGTTCAAAAGCAATTATATGTTAACGGATGATTGCATTAAAAAGGCGACTACCGAATTAAAATTAATTTTTCCTTCCCTCGGATATTAATATTGAGGTTCAAAGCGTCCTGACGTGGAATGCTTTTCTCATTAAAAGTAACTCAGTAGCATGATATGATCCTTATAATTATATTTTTAAATAAAATAATTACTTTGCATCCAATAATTACGGATTTTAAAATAAAATTTTTCTTAAAAACCCCTTTGAAGGCTACACTGACATTTTCTATAATGGCTTGTATATATATATATATATATATATATATATATATATATATACATATATATATTATTTTGCAGTTATAAATTATACAGTACTAAGCAAATATTAATAGTTTTAGTCCTGTGCGCTACGCGGGAGTTATAAATTTGTTACGCAGAATCTGATAAAATGTTGGAAGCGATTTTCATACATCTGAACACGGTGTGACACTCTGAATTTTTATCATTATCTTGTGTAATTAGAACAAACATAAATTAATGTCATTATAAAAATTTTAAAAAATATCAAGAAAAAGGAATAAATACATTCAGGTTAATTATAGTTTATCGACGTATATGACTCACGAGGTGATATGCGGTATTAGATAAATATTATATTAAGAGCCAAAGTTTTAAGGTCACTGGACAAATGTATAAAAATATATTACAATATTAACTTTTTTGTTAGTGACTATTTTGTATTCAAACTTTTATTGATATGAGACAAGAAAGCTGAAGAGCGAGAGAAACTTTAAGGTTTCTGCGTAAGAGCGTCAAAAGGTACACTATAGAAAAGAGAAAAAAATTATGTTAGTTGGGTGATATTTTTGTGCGGAATGTCAGTTCCCAAAAAAAAATCCTGAAATATTTTACTGGTAATGGTTTTGTAGTAATTCATTATTTGTAATAATAATGGCTTGGTTTGGCGTTACAATTTTAAGGAGTTTCAAATTTGTGTTATGATAGTAAAAAATATTAAATAGAAATTATTTTGTTTAGAGAGTACCCCAGTAACATCAAGCTGAGGAGTTGGAACACGTAGTTCAGTGACAAAGTGGCTGCTTGAGGCCCGTAAAGTTATATTAACTAAAAAACAGCAAATCCCTAATTGTCATACCTTAAGCAGGTAATGCTCTTGCTGTACCAAAAGTGAGGAATTGGAACTTGGAGTTCAATGAAAGAGTCTCTGCTTGAGAATTACGATACTCATTTTTAAACAATAGATTTCAAGATAAGTCGAATGAGTCCAAACTCCATGAATTTACTCCTTATCACCTAAGAACTCCTGTCACCACCTTGCAGATCCATCATCATATCCTGGTTTTGCTGAAGCCAAAATTCGTGTCGCTTTTATTCATGTCTTATTAGATAATCACTAGGCCTGCATCGTTAAAACTTGATCACGGTATTTGCAGTGTTCAGTATTGAGGAATTGTCTGGCATGTCAGTGATTTCTATGATCTAATTCCAACCAAATTTTTGTTGAACCAAAGTGAGATTAAATCCGTCCAAATAAATAGTATCCTCCAAATTGCACGGTTAATGTCGGAGATCTGATGTAATATACCTATAAAGGGTTCTGTAAAAAGTTACTTACTTAACTTGAGATTGATATTTTATCTATCAACTCATATTTTATTTCATTGTTTTTGTTTTATTATATCTGACATATTGATAATGCCTCGAGTTTTGAATTGCAGTCAAGTCATCGCTCTTGACTATCAAAATTATGCGTTCGAAAAACGTGGAAATATGTACTGTTTAAAAATATATTTAAAAAATTACAGATCTTTTTTCATTTATAAAATTAGATACGCAACAATGTGGATAATGGATAGTTTTTTTTTAAATAATTTAAATGTATAATATAGATAATTGCAATATATAAAGATATAGGTAATTGAAATTTATGATCGAAAGTTGAGAAAGATCTTGAAACATTAAAACCGCGCGTTTACATTGAGTTCTCGACATTGTGACCCATGTTATGATGTGAACCATGTAATGATCAGAGAGAAGCAGTAATCAATTTTCATATAGCAGCAATAATTCGAACATTAATTATAATCCCTGAATGAGTTTTATATAAAAAGTTCAATTTAAAATACTGCAATAGTTTGATTTTTGTGGAATGTGGAATTTGAGTGGAACCTTAAATATATATGGTTGAAAGTAAATATTTAAATTCATTTTTGGGTACAATATTTGTTATTTAGATTTATCGGTACCAGTTGTTTATTTACCATGCACATGTTTGAAATTCTAGGGCAGAATTATAAAGTTAAATATATAGTTATAGGTGTAGTTAATAACTAAACATATTTTAGAACTTAATCCTTAGTCAATCGATGTACAAGTAGTAGTAGAAATTTATACATGTATATCCATGTGTTAGTAAGTATTTCGCTTATATTTATAACGTAAACAGCAAATGAGTTTTTATTGGTAAGTTGGTAGAAAACAATTTCCAATTATAATTTTAGTGAAAGTTGAAAATAGTATATTTTTTATTTCAAGATAAAATAAATAAATAAAAAATGACAAGACAATTCCTTAATATTTTAATTTTAAAATACATGTTATTCAGAAGGTATTTGGAGGCAAGTGACAAATAAATGGGTTTGAAAGCATTTGAGAAATCAAAAAATTTACATTAAAATCAAACGTAATATAAAAAAATTCTAAAGTATGTGGAGAATTTAAACCATTTAAACATATACAGCTGAGCTGGTGAACATTTTGGCCAAAATTTTGTATGGAAATATTATTTAGAAATAATTTAGCTAAGAATAGAGTTAATAAGTAATAATGATACAATTGTCACTGGTGAGAATTCGCAATTGCTTCGGAGTACATTAAATATAGCCAAACGAAGAACCGTTGTCTAAGTAACTTAACGAAAAAATTATTAGATACATGGCTGTTACAATTATTCATGACTACGAATACGAAAATTTATTAATGACTACGAATAACTGTAGTCATAAATAATATCATTTTATTTCATATTTAAATTACTGATAACAATAATGAAGAAGTCAATACTATCCAATACATTGGTTATCGATTATTTCGTCGCTTATCATATGCATCACAAAATTGAATCGTATCCATTCCCCGTTACCGTCAAGCATAAAATATTACATGATCCAGTTGCTTAGTTTACATTTTTTTCAGTAAAAGCGAGGACTTTTTAAGCGATAAATCAGTTACCGATAGATATGACTTTTGAAGGCTTTATTATTAAAAAGTTGCTTTATTGGGCTGATAATGTTTTTTGATTTATTATTAGCTATCTTTTTATTATTTTTAACTCTATTTAAAGTGAATTTATTCCATCTTTATTTAAGAAATATGGTCTGGTATATTTTGACATGTTATTTACAGTGGCCATTATTATTTGATTAGTAACAACAGCTAAAATAATAAGTACTTTATTTTAAAAACAATTATATTTATAAACAACATGTCTAAGTTAAAATAGTTCCTTATTTTCACTCCTTAACCTTACAAGAATCAGTAGTTTGACAATTTATAAGCACCCACATTTTTCGACCGATTTCTAAAATGTTTGAAAAGCTTCTAGAATATTTCTTATAGGGTATATAAAGAGTGCGACATCTGAACTTCTATTCACTTTGTCATTGAGAGAAATAAATGATAACGCGAGCAAAGAATAAATTAAAAATGGAAGTATTTCGAAGTGAACGTAGAAGACGCTTTATTTATGAATGTCGTTTAGGGTGAAAAACCAGCGAAGCATCACGCAATATATAAACAATTATGGGTGAAGGTACGCTCTCTTACGATGTAGCCAAGCACTAGTTTCGAATATTAAGAGAAAAAAATTTCACTTGTTCGAAAAACCTCATTCAAAGCTACCTCCTAAAATTGATTTATAAAAATTTAAAAGCTTCATTGAAACAGATCCCAGATAAATAAGAGAGAGAGCTAATGCATTCTTGGAACTATTAACTTCCTATCGTACTAATGAGAAGGTAAGTATCTGGTTACAGGAGATGAAAAGAGGGAGGCTTATGTCAATTTTAGCGTTAACGCGATTGTCTAAGTGATAGAGAATTAGGTGTACCTAGACCAAAATATAATATTGAACAAAGATAGTTTTGAGTGCATAGTGGGGTACGAATAGAATTATTCGTTGAGTTATTCATTGGGATCTCTTTGAAACAATTATAGCTAAGATTTAGTGTGAACAATTGAGGAAAGTCACCGCTGAACTTCCTTCAAATCAAAGCAAAGTTTATTTTTTAAGTGACTATGTTCGATCCCACGTAGCAAAAGTAACACGTGAAAAACTACTTGCATTTATACGGTGTGTGTTACTTCATCCTCTGTACTCTCCACATTTTTCGCCATCCAATTACCATCAGTTTCGCTCTTTGTCTAATAATTTACATGATAGAAAATTTAAAGACGAAAATCATAAAACAATCGAACTTCACCGATTCTTAAGTCAAAGACCCAAAGATTTCTACAAGGACGAAACTTTAGCTCTGCCTGCATATTGGCTACAAGTGTTTAACATCGACCGTGCTTATGTACTTAACGGTTGATGTTATTGACTATTTACAAACAGTTGAAAAGTTTGAGTACAGAGATGGTTTATAAGTTGCCAACCTAATATTACAATCAGCATTAAATAGAGAATCAATACTGTAATTAGAATTTATAAATATAAATACTGTAACTACAAATAAATAGGATTATAGTTTGGAACAACTAAATAAAACATCTTGAAAATTGATGGTTATTAAAATATTTGTAACATAAAATGTATAATGAATAAGTTTAATAATAACATTAAATGTACAATGAATAAGTCGATATTTTCCTAATTAGTGTTTGATTGATTTATATATAGTACGTCAGATAAAAATAATATTTGTATGATCAACGTGCTGTTAATAAAAATACAAGACCAACGTGTTGTTAATACAAATAATATTTGTATGCCCAACATGTTGTTAATAAAAATTATATATATAGATATAATTTTTTGGAATTTTATATTCCTATTTTCTATGTTTCTATTTTTTCACCTGTTGTAACTGGTCGGAAGATAGTAGCGTTGGAAAATAATACGATGAAGCAAGGAAAGACCTTATATCTTATATATAGTTAAAATAAATATACTCTACATAAAGGTACAAAATAATAACACGATACCTGACAATAAATCAAAAACCAATACGAACATAACAAAGCAGCTTCTGAACAACAAACCTTGTGAAACTTTTATTTATTGGAAACTCCCTTGACGCTAACAAAATGCTCGCTTTAACCGTACCAATTGCTGTAAACTAAGCCACTACATCATATAATATTTCATGTTTAACTCTAAAAGAGAATCGATACGATCCAATTTCGCTGTACATCGATGGATGTCATAAGCGACGAAGCAAGCGATAAGAAAATGTCTTAAAAGATATTGATGTCTTCATTATAGTTGTCAGTGTTTTAAAGGGAAGAAGTACATTCACTATCAAAGGGTTCTGTTATGTCGTTTATGAGTAGGTATATGTTACGTATTTGTCTTCCTCTTTTTTTCAATAGCTTTGGCAAATAAAACTTTTGATAATTTTTAAGTTATATTTAATACTCTTCATAGAGATTACTAAGTTAACACTAATGATATTTACATGGCTTAAACTGATAACTTCTGTTATAGGTAGTGTCTTTCTTAATAACTTCTTCAGTATCAAGGTTTTAGCCCAATTGTTTACCCGTGTAGTTATATGGGAAGTGTGTAGGCACTTTAATCTAGATTTTTTACATACTTTAGACATTCTTAATTCTGTAGTTGATTTGAATTTCGTAAAATTTTCATTTTAAAAGGTTTTCAAGCTCTTATATTTGACACTCACCGTTTAATATGTTGCGAATAAATTGTAATATTTACTTAAAACATCGCGGAATTTATTTAACATTTTTTCATATTTTTTTTAACCTTGAAATATATTATTCTTTCAACTTTCACCCATATTATAAAATTATTTTTGTTACTACGATTTTATCTTCAAAACATAATTACGTTAAAAATCGGAACCAACAAGTTACATACACAATTAAATGAAACTACGTGATGAAGTATTATTTCTACTTTCTTTACGTTCTTTACCACAACATAGGTATCGTTATATTACAACATTTTGATAAAGAATTTTGCTAAAAGCCCATCTGAAGATGTTGTAATACAACGAAACCTAGGTCGTGGTAAATAACTTAACTTTTAACTAGTATCGTGGGGGCCGCACGGCGCCCACGCATAACATTTTCTATATTTCCTAACAAGCTAAACATCGTGGGCAGCCGCCATTGTAAGTATTCTCATTACGTCGCTATTCGCGGCGGGTGCCGGACGTTGGGCGCTGCATCTCTTATCAGGACGCAGGTATGCACGTGTTGGTCTGCGCGCCCCCCACGTTACCAGTTACGTTAGTTTTTTAACATTATAATTTTTATTTGTTTCTTCTTTTTTATAGTTATTTAATCAAGATGTTGCGGCCTTTAAGTGATAAAATAATAGGAGAGATCGTAAACGAAGATTCTGATTCCGAATCAGTGATTGGAGCCAGACCAGAAGACGAATGTAGTGATAGTGAAATTTTACTCAAGCGTCTTCCTCAGAGACTGAAGACGCAAATGTTGGAGGACCTAATCAATCCAGCTACTACGGAAAAAATAATTACAAGTGGTCTAAATATCCACCAGCACCTTCACGAACTCGTCAGCATAATATAATAAGGCAAAGACCTGGTTTGATGGGTCCCGCTGCATCTAAAAGTAATATTACTATCAAGGAATCGTTTCAATTGCTAGTTGATAACATTGTACAAATTATAACCAACTTCACCAACGAGAAGATTACCGAGAAATCGGAAAAGACTACTGCGGTTGCATATTGGACAAACCACGTATCTGTGGAGACATGAAAGCTTTTATAGGTATTTTGCTGTTGACACGAGTATTCAAATCAGGACATAAAGACATAGAATCTTTGTGGGCTATAGACGGAACAGGTCGTGATATTTTTAGAGCTAACATGTCTTTGAAAAGATTTTTGTTTATTTTGTCAAATCTTCGGTTTGATGATATTGCATCGAGAGAAGAGCAAAAGGCTGTGAATCGCGCAGCACTAATTTCTGAAATATTTGATAAGTTTATAGAAAACTGCCAAATAAATTACTGTTGTTCAGAATATATCACTATTGACGAAATGTTATGTCATATATACAGGTAAACAGCAGGAACTTATAAGAGGACAACCTTTTATTCCTACACAATCCGTACTACAGTTGGCTTCCCCGGTTTTTGGATCAAACAGGAACATAACAGCAGATAATTGTTTTTTTTCGGTGGAGTTGGTTGATGCATTACTCGAAAATAATTTATGTACGTTGCGACTTTACGAAAAAACAAAAGTGAAATCTCCACTGCATTCAAACCACATAAGCATAGAGAAGCAGGATCTTGTATTATTGAATTTGCAGCTAAAATAACACTATCTTCTTTTGTGCCAAAAAAAATTAAAGCGCTGTAATGATTTCTTCAATGCATCATAACAAAAGTGTTATTGAACGTACAAAGAAACCGGAGATTATTGAGTTTTACAACTCCACAAAAGTTGGAGTGGATGCCTAAGACAAAAAATGCGCCAATTACTCAGTAGCTCGCAGAACACGACGTTGGCCAAGTGTAATATTTGCTGGTATTCTAAATATTGCTTGCGTGAATGGCTATGTCTTGTGGAAAGGTTCAAACACTGAGAAAAGAATGAAGCGAAAGAACTACATAAAATCTGTTGGAGAAGAACTCATCAAAGAACACATCACAAATAGAAAAGCTGAGTATTTGAAATACCCCAGAAATTTACGCAATATAGTTGATAATTTCTTAGCAGCTAACGTCAAGCTTCAAGGGTAACGTCAAGGGTATGGCGTCATTACCCTTGACGTGTAATGTTGCTACTTCAAGCCAAAATGTCTTGAAAAGAGGACGCTGTCACTTATGTGATAGAAAAAAGATGGAAAATTTGCTACAAAGTGCAGTAATTATTCAAAATTCATTTGTAAAGTACATAGTAGAACAAAAACCCTATGTGATAATTGTCAAGACTGAACAAAGTTTTGTTATTGTATTCATAAGTCTTAAGTGAAGATTTAAGTAAATTTTTGTGAAATGTTAATAAGATACTATAAAGCGTTATTTTTTATTTAAGTTTACGTATTCTAGATTAAGTAAAATAATATTATTTTTGGTTATAACTTTCCAAACAATAAGTTTCATATATATTATTAACGAAAAACTATTTTGTGATCCCTTGTAATAATTAAGTAAAAAGATTTATAAAAATAAAAAGTAATTGATTTTATAAATCGAGCCTATTAGTTGTCATTTATGAGCATTTAATCAAGTACATAGTTAAAATTTGTTTGCTAGAAGCAAAAATCATACGGGGTCCGTGCGGCCCCCATAATATCAGTTACGTTTGTCAAATTTACGATACCAGTTAAGGGTTAATACGAAATACTTAGTATAACAAAATACTAATTGAATCACTTCGGTGTTCATCCGTCAACACAAGCAATTTTTTCAGAAGCCAAAAGATAAAAATTTTAAATTTATCATCGAGGTGGAATATTGTGGCCCAATGATAGACGTACATATAATTCAATTTTGATTCTGGTTGAAAAATAGAAAAAAATCAATCAAAATTGTCATCCAGATGTTTTCACCTAACACCTGGATGACAATTTTGATTGATTGACACCAATTCGATACAACATAAGAAGCATATTTTTGTGAATTTTCATGGCCATTTTTAGAAAATAATCTTGAAAATTGTAAGGAAAAGCCTTTTATCCGTAGAAGTTTTTTAAAAGTTTTTATATGGCTCAGTCGAAACTCTCCCCACTTGAATATCGACCAATATGTAACTAATTGTGTAATGGCGTATGCGAAACAAAATTTCATGCACTTCTAACTATAGAATTATTATAAAACTGGGCAGTTTTGTATAGTTCTGATGACAATTCAATATTTTCATAGAATTAAAAAAAATAAAATATATTTGGCGTTAATTTTGCAAAAACTCAGTATGATAAGTCATTTTTTTTAAATTCAGAACTACATGAAACTACGTAATGTAGTATTATTTCTACTTTATTTAAAATTTTACCACGGCCTACGTTTCGTTCGACAACATCTCGTAATCTTTGCATACTGCGAATCTTTACAAGTTGCCTACTTGAAGATGTCATCCAACGAAACCTAGGTAGTGTTTAAGAATTTTAAGAAAGTAGAAATGCTACTACCTCATATTTAGTTGTGATTAAGAAAAATTAGACAAAAATAAAAAACGGCTAAAGGACCCTTTTTCTCAAAAATATGTTATTTTGCTTCTCAAAATAATATTAGGTGAATAAATATGCTTGTAATTTTATTAGATATCGAAACAAGGGGCCCCGCATTTTTACATTTAAATATTATACTCAATGAAAAATGGCCTACACTAAAGTCTATACTCATACACAGCGAAAAGAGGTTCGATCATTTTTTTTTGTTTTTTTTTACAGCAAAAAACTGCGTTTATTTTTAGTTTTTTAAACTATTCATTTATTAAGCACATAATAAGAGTGCATAATCAAAATACTATTAATATTAAATAGGCGTGAGAGGAGAGCTTATGCTTGATCAATATTTTTGATTATCAGGGAAATAATTTTTAAAATTATTACCTTTACCAACAATATATGTGAAAAATTTTTCATAATGTCCGTCATAAACTTTTTGTACAACTGATATTACTTTAATAAAATATACATTATAACAAATATAAATCCGTTCATGAAAATGTTATTATAATATCAATATTATACAGTAGTGAAATGGCGTTGGAAAATTTTTTTTTTAATTATCCCTGCATTATAATTTATTACAAGATTTTATACTGTCTTTTAATAGTCGCCTTTAATCATATAATATTATCCATTCTCATCTCTTTTCTTTTCATTGGCTTCTTCTTTAAATGATTCTAATTAGGAATAATTTTATAAATCACATTTTATTTTAAAATTGGTGCAAATTCGCTAGAAAGAAACAAAGAAAAGCGTACGGAAATAACCAGGTTTTTTGTATTTGTATGTTTGTTTGAAAATCAGGTAAACTTTCGTTTCAATAATGGATAAGATACATTTAAAGCCGTTATAAATTTAATATTTGCGCAAAATGTTAAAGTTACTTTTTTAGCCCTCAAGCAGTAAATCCCAGCGCGTAGGCTTAAAACTGATCAATATAAATTGTTGAGACTTATAACGATTAAGTTTAAAGTTAATGACAATATAAAAGAAATATCTTTTCCAGTCAGCGCATGTCTGTTATTGAAAATAAGATATGAGTAATTTTGTTTCCAGCCTAGAAATATGCTACCCTAATTTGGGGAAGTAAGGACAAAGAGAGAATAGATAATTACTCTATTACTTTAAGATGGAAAGTAGAAGTAATATGATGAGGATGGCTGACAGAGTCGTTGTCTTATTAAGAGGCTTCATTAAGAGAAATGTTTTTTCTTTAAATAAAATAAGTAATAGGTTATGTCGGGTTGTCTTGGGTTAGATTGGATTAAGTTGCGTTATGTTGAGTGACATTATGAAATATGTTTTTTTTTAATTTCGAGACGTGGCAACTTACCAGTATTGACTTCAATTATTTTTAGAACACGTTTGAAGTTACTCCAAATGTGTTATTTTTTCATTGCTATTCCAAATTAAAAAATAAACTGTACAATTATTTACTATTAATAGTTTCATTTAAACGCTATTCATACTTCAATAGAACTTCTAGTAAATAAATTTCTACCCAATGAAAGCAATCAAATTTATAAACACGTAACGAAGCCTTAAAGCGGGCAAGGTTATTGTGTATGCAAATAACAACCATACTATAATATAATTAAATATATTACGAATAAGGAAAATATACCATACATACTTTTTCCTAACCAACAATTTACTATGATCTCACCTTAGTGACAAATTAACTGCGAGACAAGTTCTTGAAAACTGTCAAATGGAAATTTACACCTAAATTCTCGAATTATTATTAATTGCCAAGAGAATGTCTTTAACTTACATATGATTTTTCTAGATACTTCTGAATTTTTTTTCAAATGAATACTTAAACAATAATAATAGATATAACTAAAATATAATATTTGCGGAGCAACATTTATGATAATTTTTTAATATATTTTATTCTGACGATATGTATATTGTTTTTGAATGTACACACATGAGAGTTGTAACAACAATTCAGCACGTTCGAGATATTCCTTTTTTGGAAAATAAAAAACGGAACAGCTTTTTGATTATATATATATATATATATATATATATATATATATATATATATATATATATATATGTCATGTCAATGCAAGTTGCTTTGTGAAAAAATTACGTCCTTTTTGTGACTTTTATCCCTATTTGTTTTCTTCTTAGCAGACTTCATTTTCTGTTCATATTTGACTGAACAAAATATTTCTCTAATGATCAGCTCACTAAATAAAATTTCACATTAAAACTAAATAAAACCAAATATATAAACACCCAAAATACCGTCGTAACTAATAAACAGACAGTAATATTTGTATGTTAACCACTCACAACTACATATCAAGAAAACTCACACTAGATTGCTTCGGTTATATCCATCATAAAAAATGTTAAATTAATAACTAAATAAACATACTTTCTAACGTAAACCATAAAAAAGTATCTTTCATTCATTATGTTGCTAATATCCCCATTTTATTGGAATAACTTACTCATCACGGAATCATCCTGGAGTTCGCTTTTGTGAAGATTTAAAATTTATTTCATCACGTTTTCGAAACTGTAAATTACAATCAACAATGAAAGAGTGAAAATAAGAAGGATAAATGTAGAAAATAATTCGATTGGGAATTCGTTCTCTGAAATCAATTTGCGTTGACTATTTCGCCTCGGACGCCCGAAGATGAGAAGGTAATTCGAACGCCCATTCCAACAAACCCGGGATGCTGTAAACTGGACCGTTAGGTTATATTACGTTACTCGCTTGACGATTCATTTGAGAACGTGAAAGTGAATCGGTAAAATTCTATTATACCATTAAGTTACATGCGAGGCAATTTCCATGGCGCGTCTGTATTTTTTGCAGGCGCCGTCTGAAGTTTAATTTTCATACATGAAATTATACTCGTTTTTTGCACGAGAAAAGTTTCAGAGAGCTGTTTTAAAAATTTTTAATTTTCAGAACTGTTGAACTCTGGAGTGTATTCGGAAGTTTGTTTTACATCTTCATCAATTAGTTACCAATATGTGAATATAAATTAAAAACATTTATTAAAATTGAAATTAAAACCATCTATTATAAATACTGGTAGTTTATGAGAGAAAAATAGTACATTTTAAAGTACCGTAATATTAAGAGTGACTTATAAAAGAAATAGTCATCGTAATTTAATAATCAAATATAAACCTGTTAATTAACTACTCAAGCTTCAAGAAACGCATATTTATTTATTTTACTGATATTTACTAAGTTTCTGAGGGTTATATTTAAATTATGTTCGGTAACATGAATTTTCCACGAAGCAGTCCCAGACGAAGCCTCATTTAAATTTTATTATGCACATATACTTAAACATATATCCAAAATATCTCTGTTTCAAACAATACATAAAGTGAACCACGTTATCTCCTCATATTAATTAATGCATATACATACATAAGTTGACTTCTTTTTTAACCCACTTCAAGAACGAAGGAAGGGCTCCCGTACTTTTTCGTACGTTACCTTAAATTTTGAGTATTCATCTATCAACTTGGATGATTATTTTTTTTATTTGGAAGAGCATACTCCAGTAATATTCCATGAAAATTGGTTAGAATATATTCATGGCATTTGAAGACCGACCTTAGAAATCTTCAACACTAAATAGCACAGGCGCTGTGATCGAGTCTGGGTTACATAGGTCTAAGAATAGTTTAGTAAGGCATACCAAAGGGCGACATAAATTTTGCTCGTTAACGAAATCAGAATATAATGATGGAGACTGAAGTTTAGTGACAGGAACTATTCAGTGATGAGGAGTGAACACGACCATTTTGCACTTGTTTGACTTGTTTTTATATAGCAAGAAAGTAATAAAGTAAATTACCAAGGAAGTATTGATGTACAATATAATTTCAATCTTTAATCCATAAACTCCGTTGCTGGTGTACTGCCCATTTAAACGAAGATAATTAAAGATCTGCTGTTTTAAACTGAATATTGTAGTTCTAAAGCAGATACTCTGTACGTAACATTAGTATGTGGGTATGTAGGTAAGTATATACAGGTACGAAAAAACTTGAAGCACTGACTACGATAAACCCAACTGATTGAAGATGAGTTTTATATCCGTATGTATGTATGTATGTTCTTTAAATATCGTAAACGTCTGTTCCGATTTCATGTCATTTGATTGATATTGAATTCATTGTAAATTCATAACATTATAGTGGATAACATAGGATATCACAATCACTGAAAATGGAAAATACATTATTTTTTACAAAAAAGCGAAACGACTTCAAATAACCACCAAATAAAAACGGTTATTTGAAGTCGTTTCGCTAAGATACGAGTGTCTGAAGTCGGCGCCAAGTGATATGCAGCATCGATATGTATATGTGAGTTGTGTGCGGGTTCGTGTAGTTGTGAGGAGAGAAGCATCGACTTGGCACCGGTTCTAAAATCTTTAGCAGAAGCGGTATTTAGCAAATTTGATTTTATTTGGTGATTATTTGAGGTAGGTCAATTTTTATTTTAAAAAATATTTGATAAAATTTTTTGCATGATTTCCATAATTAAACAATTTTAATTCCGGCCCATAATTTTTGAAATTCGTTGTACTCATTGTCAAAAATATATTATTACTATATTATTATCAAAAACACTTTTTTACGGAGGGCTTTTAAAAATGACACCTAATCGATTTAACTTAATAATCTCTACCGGTTTTGAGAAAATTGCGATAAATTTTTTTTTTATTTTTCTAACAATATGGCTTCTAAAAATCATGAATAAATTATAAGAAATATGTATCCCCTGTGTACCCTTAATAAGTTGGATATTCTACAGCTCTATCTATTTCTATGGAAACCTCACAATTAGATTTGCTACCCTGTATAAAAAACTAATCTAAATAAACTTAACTATAACGATCAAAATGAAAAGGTTATAAATACAATAATAATTATTACTATTTACTGCGATACTACTTATTGATAATTGTTAAGTGGATGGTTAGAATTCTAGTTTTATGAGACGAATAATCAACGGAAATAAAACAATTTATTACATTATTTATATATATATATACCTACGAATAAGCAAGAGTCTTAAAAAATATAAAAAAGTATAACTTATTTACAATTTGGAAATTGTGTGCTATTTTTCTAATATTAGAATCGTCTTGTGAAAGTACAAAGGTTATAAATAATTATAATGATTCTAGCAATTTAAAATTTGGTATTGCGGAAAGAAATGCAGTCTCAGTATATCCATCCAGGTTGGCTGATAAGAACTTAGTTCTCTCTCGCCGCTTCGCTGAGTCTAGCGGACCCCGTGAGTGTGAGCCTATTATTAATTCACTGTGCTGTTAACATTTGTTGGAAGTAAAGAATTTCGTAGAATTATATTTATTAATATATATGTGTGTATATATATATATATATATATATATATATATTTATTATGGGTACGGTAATGTATGTGAACGGCGTAAAAGATATAATTAGTAAATACGCCTTTATTTCCTTATTGCCTTGTGGCACTTTATACCTACACTTCCTAAAAAAAATTTATTAATAGGTTTTATTGCTGTCTGTAGTTTGGTAAGATATAAACTGTGCTATTTTTCTTAGCAATTCTTACATTTATTGCTAATATTAAGGGAAATCACGAAAAAAAGAGTAATCAGCAGTATAGGGGCATTCGCCATATCAAATTTATGATGACATACTCTGCCCATTTTCCTTCGAATTTCTCGACTGTCACGCAAAAACTACTGAACGAATTTAATTAAAACTACACTTTGAACCATTCGCATTTTTCCCGTGGACATTTTCATCAGTTCGTTTTTTATTTATATACTTGAGAAGCAGGTAAACATTTCTTAATTTATCTAAATTCAACTTTTGTTACAATAATGGATAAGATACATATTAAAATTTAAAGCAATTTTAATCAAATATTTGCGCTAAATGTTAAAGTTACTTTTTTAGCCCTCAAGTAGAACATCCCAGCACGTAGGCTTAAAACTGATGAATATAAATTATTGAGACGCATAAGGATTCAGTTTAAAGTTAATGACAATATAAAAGAAATTTCTATTCCAGTCAGGGCATTTTTGTTATTGAAAATATGAATATGAATAATTATAAGATATGAATAATTTTGTGACTGGCTTAGAAATATGCTACCTGAATTTGGGGAAGTAAGGACAGAGAGAGAATAGATAATTATTCTATTACTTTAAGATGGAAAGTGGAAGTAATAGGTTGACAGAGTCGTTGTCATGGCTTTATTCAGAGAATATTTTTTTCTTTATATAAAATAAGTAACAGGTTATGTCGGGTTTTGTTGGGTTAGATTGGATTAAGTTGCGTTATGTTGAGTGACATGATGAAATATGTTTTTTTTTTAATTTCGAGACATGGCAACTTACCAGTATTGACTTTAATTATTTAAAGAACACATTTCAAGTTACTCCAAATGTGTTATTTTTTCATTTCTATTCCAAATTAAAAAGAAACTGTATAATTATTTACTATTCATAGTTTCATTTAATTGCTATTCATACTTCAATAAAACTTCTAGTAAATAAATTTCTACCTCAATGAAAGCAATCAAATTTATAAACACGTAACGAAACCTGAAAGCAGGCAAGGTTATTGTGAATGCAAATAACAACCATAATATAATATAAATAAATATATTACAAACACGGAAAATATATCATACACATTTTTTTCTAACCAACAATTTACTGTCATACTCTCCCGTCTAACTGCTGTGCGGCCAGCAAGGCGACTCGTGAGACTAAATCATGCGGTTGGCCCAAACTACCCGGAATACATTGTAAACGCACATAGCCTTTACTATTTAAACTTAACGTTTCTTTTACGCATACAAAATGTACTTTGTGAAATTTGATTTTATATTACTATAAAGGAATTAATGCATGCCCTCACCTTAGTGACAAATGACATATTCTTTGAAATCTGTCGAATGGAAATGTATACCTAAATTCTCGAACTATTATTAATTGCCAAGGGAACATTCCTTACTTTCACTTACAAGTAATTGTTTGAGATATTTCTGAATTTTTGCTACTTAATTTGCTACCTCAATGGGGTCAAACAGTTTTTTGGTCTACCCTCACATTCTTTAAACTTTTTAATATTTTTCGATCTCTGCGATTTTATTCTGAATCTTGATCCGAAATATGCAAATTATTAAATATAATAGTCAATAAGTCTCATATCGAGACCATATAATAACTGACGAGGCAGTTAATCTTGATATACAAATCCCAATGTCTTTTGAAAACCTAAAATCTGTTCTAGGCTTTATATATCACAGCAGATTTATTTTCCATTCCTTCAAGATCACCAAACCTACCTAATTTCTAAAAATAATATTTCAATTACTTAGTAAAACGACTAAACAAATTTCATATGGAATCCTCGGAGATAAACTAACCTCTTTTCTATTCCAGCTTACATTAGGCCGTTTGTGTTTTATTGTTATGCGTCATATTACGCAATAACCGCTATTCGGTCATAACGTTTTATTGCATAGTGTTCTGGTTCTAAATAAAGATAATGTTAACTGTATTACTACCGTAAATAAATGATCAGCAATCACTGTTAAGTAGCAAAATATTTCGCCCCTACTTATGAGGTCAATACAAGTTAATTTTTTTTAACTGAGTGATCCCAGTTCGAGGCTCACAAGGTTTTGTTTGCAAATACAAAAATACAAATTCCTAAAAAAAATATTAGTAATTCAGACATACTCTCCCTCTTTTCCGTAAATGGAGTCTATGAAATAATTCCAACCAGGAGTACATATTCCACAATTATCAAAAAGTTTCTGCAACTCTTTTTGTGCACCGTGAATACTAAACGAACATTACAAGATCCAGGGGGCTATTTAATAGATCCTGATCTTTAGACCTAAGCACTAATAATTCTTAAAATCTTTACTGGAAAATAGGTTGAAGTTAAAATATATTTTCAAATTTTTTAATATGACCTCAAATTAAGACATAATTATCAATATTATACAAATTTAAAAGAACACAAAATACGCCTGATAAAATATACATGTAAAATTATACTTACAACAACTAGATGATTGAATTCCACAAACTGAATTCTCAGAAAGATGAAATATGTAGTAGATTTATGGATCGCCAAAGACAATTATAGTCATACATTAGTTTCGTTAATAATGTATGTTACACCCTTTAAAAAGTTACACCTATAAAAATACTCAATTTCTGACTTATTCAATATGCTTATCAGCTCATTTACAAACAGCCTTTTACACCTCGCCTAAATTATTAAACTGATCAGCCCAAATATGTGTAGAGCATATATGAATATCTGTACGAGTTCCATTTTAGCCGGAAGCGTTTGCTCCTCAGCTCTTTATATGAATTAGATTATAATACCGTTTACTATAATATATGTAGAGTTTATATCAGAACCCCAAATTATCTCGTGAATAAAACCTCTAAAATTTATACAAAATTGAAATATAACTTCATAGGATAATATGAGTATACAGTTTAAACTTGTCTACTTTACAATTAGTAACTTTGTCTGGCTTAAATTTTTTTGTCTAACAAATGTTATTTTCTGATTGAAATATGTCATAAAAATTAGTGAAAGTACATAGCAACGACTTTACTGATCAGATAAAGCACGCGACGTATTTTTAAACATTATTTCTTTGAAATAAAACTGACTTCGACAACAATTAAAAATCGATTCAAAAGATCACATTAATTTAAGAAAACAAACAAATTTGTTTCTTTATTTTATAGAAACACACGCAAAAACTACTGATCCGATGGACACACAACTTTAAAAATATGATTTTGATTTCCAATGCTCATAGTTTCCTTATTATCATAGGCACACGTGGTAAGAATATGTATTGTATAAATTTTGGGATTTAGTTACTGATGTCAATTTAATCGTAGAACAATTTGCTGATCTGGGCAGCTTTGTAGTGAATGCTCTCAAGCTATTACAGTCATGCGAATTCTGAATTTAGGGAAATTATTGATTGTGAAGAGCTAAAAGTCAAGCCTACGGCAGCATTTTTTCATCGTTTAAGGATAACAATATGGTTGGGACAATAGTGGTGAAGTTTAGGTCAATTTATTAGTAAATTAAAATAGTAAAAAAATGTGACTATTCCCACTTCGTAATTTGGAGTCTACTATTCCAAATTAATAGATATTAAAAGGTATTTAAAAAAAACAAAAGTGCAAAATATTATTTCCATCCTGGAACGACATATTCGTATCGAGATGGATAACCTCATCTAATATTAGTGGAATATCATAACCGCATTTTATCGCGACCCATAATTACATTTTTTGTTAATTAAAATAAAGCGTAGGGTAGCATAAAAGAAACACGTATAAAAAGTTTTCTTCGAATGAATTTAATACACAGGTACGAATGAAGGCAACTGCTAGCAATAAGATAAAATAAAAATAAGTAAACTTGAGCTTTTCTCACGTATAAGATTGATTTAAATATATATTTGAATACTGGCTCCCTCTTAGTAATTAAGATTTCGGCAAAGAAACATCCAAGGTCCTAGTATCTACTTCGATGTTATCGGATATTAAATACATTTATACTTATGCTACGAAAATAATATATATATATATATATATATATATATATATATATATATATAAATAAATATATATATATATATATATATATATATATATATATATACATATATATATATATATCATATTATAATGCAACTGCTTAACTCGCTTTGTCAGAACATAAAATATCTAGTATTTTGGTTTAGTTTGATTTCCATTACCTGAAAGAAATTAGCTTGCTTCTCCAGTATAGATAAAGAATTAGAACTTATTTTTGATAGTTTATCCTTGTCTTACCCTTCTAACCTTGAAAATAATGGTCATCAAAAAAATGTTAACCCTAAAGAAAATATTGTCTTACCCATATATATAAAATATAATCACTAAATTTTATTTTAATTTAATGGAACTGAAGATGGTGGTTCCATTCACAGATTATAAATCGAAAGATTAGTACATAGAATTCTCACTTCTAACTACCTCGCTGATTATACTATAAACAAACCATCTGAAAACATAAAAATACCACTCTCAGTAATTGTTTTTCACTTGCATCTTGACCTGTGAATTGCGCGAATGCGTTGTTGTTGTTTACTTCAACCCTTTACCACGCGTTTATCAATGGCTCATCTTTTCAATAACATTTCCCAGTATCTGTTTAACATACAAATACCACAGTCAGTAATTGTTTCCCACTTGCATCTTGCCTTGTGAATGCGTTGTTGTTTACTTCAACCCTTTACCTCATGCATATCGGTGACTCATCTTTGCAATAACGTTTCCCGGTATTTGTTTGTTTATTTGTGTTTGTGACATGAAAAGTCAAGGTCAAGGTATATATTGCAATATTTAATATATTTTAATTTAACATGTTTTATAGTATTTGTCATACTTTAGCGCTACGAAAGTTAATTATAATTTGAGATAAAAATGGGTGATATTGATTTCATTAGATCCTACAACTTTTTTCATTGATGAACACTTCTTGTAATGTTTTTAAATATTGATATGAGTGTAATATAACGTAAAAAACATAAACCAACACCAACCAAAAATATAGCCTGTTGGTGCTATGGCTCTTTACGTTAATTCGTAGCATACCTATTTCCTAATATATCTATGAGATTGTTAAAATGTTAATTAAACTCCATGTTCTTCTTTCAGGTAATTCACTGAAATGCTCCTTTCGTAGAATGTGTCTTTTTAAATTATGGGATTTAGTAAAAGGCCGTGCTAGAGAAAACATGAACATATTTCAGGAGTACTGTTAGAAAATTTGGATAATGTAGAGAATACATGTCAGTCTTTTAGAGTAACGTATGTTTAATTTTTGTAAGTATCCACAAATACTTTAAACTTTTGAATTATAATAGATAAAAATATTTTAAAAGTATGGTAATTAATTCAGTGCTATTTATTGAACTGAATTAGAAACAAAGGATGCGCAATGTAAATCTGAATGTGATTTAGCTTAAAATCTGAATGTGCTTTAGCTTAAAATCTGAATGTGATTTAGCTTAAAATTTAGCTTTAAGTCTTCCACTAGTTACGATCAACTAAGAAAGAATTTTAGTGACCTTAGCAAAATATTGAAACGTAGATGGTTAACGAAATTATCTCAGGTCAGGAAGATTCAGCAGTTAGTGCATTACTCAACACTTTGTATGCGTCAACATCAACTTGAAGTTTTTTCACTTTTTGTGTACGTTAAACTTACTAAAAATCAATAATTGTTGATAATGAAGTTCATTAATAGTAATATACTTCTTGTAAAATTTTTTCATCCCATCAGAGTGTTTAAAAGCTAAGAAAAAGTGTTACACTAGCATAATGGTAGAGATGGAATCAAAAACCGAGATTATGTTCAAAGTTTGTTAGATAACACAGCTCTGAGGATCTTACAGTCGGAGAAAATTGTTTAAAATAGTATTCAAGTAGAGTTAGTTAATTAAACTTTAATTGAGAAATGGGGATTTAATGATAGTGCAGATCACAGCGAGTATAAAGTCTTTCGTGGATTATAGTTTAGATGATGCTGGTAGTTTATTTGCAGTTTCATACGTTGCTTTGCAGTTAGTAACAAATTCAGACAGTGAAACCAGTATCTTGTGGAACCCCCTCCCCCCCTTCATACCCGAGATGCTGTATACCTATTTCATTTACAATTTGTGGAAGAAAATTCAAAGGGAAATCCCCAAAAAAAATGAATAATATAGAAAAAGCTTGAAAAAAAAGCGGTGAAAATCGTTTTGTATTCGATTTGTCACCTCAATATTCACGCATTCGTTTCTTTGACTATTTACTTCGTTTTTCTAATAGAATCGATTTTGAAAAGTGACAGGTTAGATTGAACGAAGAAAAAAAATGTTAGCTGATAAGATATTATACGTTCAAAATCAGTTAAGGTCTCGGTTAAGCTTAATTTTAAATAAACTACAAGGTGGCGGAAGCGGGAAATCGATCGGCGGAAATACGGCGCGAAAATTATTTTGAATTTAGTGGTTTCAGTCTAAACCATAGGCTTACCTAGAGATTTAATTAACCGCTGTCTTACAATTTTGCAAGCTTCATCTTCGGGATACAATATTAATTTACAGTCATTTAGGAAATTCAGTTTGGAAACCACACGACAATAATATTCATGGTACAATTTTCCAGCTTCCGTCCACAAAGTCCTAATGCACAGTTCAAAAATTGTAAAGTGTGCATTAGTGTGTCATCTGAAGAGGCTGCTGAAGCTAATAATACCCATATTTAAAAAGTGACTCGGGAACTTGTTAACTCCGATTTCTTGAATAGACCCATGTCATACCTCTTCGTTTCCAACCTGCGGAAACTTCCCGGAAAGAAAAAGGATATTTGAATAGTTAGCTATTAAATTTCTTACTAGTTTATAAAGTTAGCTACTACTTTTAAAAATATTAGTGTAGTTATAGTATATTTCTTAAAAAATCAGATCTTTTTCTTCAATTTTAATGTCCTTTTTTCCCAATTATTTTCTTTGAATGTAATTTTTTTAATCTAATTTTCATTAGCAATTTATTTAAAACCAAATCTTCCAATTAATAGTGCTTGATAATAATTACCACAGATATTGAAATGTACCATTTTTACATTACCATCAAATTATTGATAAATATTTTACACATTATGATAAATTAAGTAAATAACTCTTATTTATAATTTATAACCATTTAAATACAAATATAATGCTTTATTTCCTAATTATCTATTTTTAACCGCTGCCTTAGGAAAGTTTACTACCGTTACGGTTTAAATAATCATATAAAAAAATAACTTTTTTACCATAATAAATATTTTTGCAATAATGAAGTTTTTCAATTATGCTAAAACAATTCTTTGAAAATATAGTAAATGAAGTAAAATATTTATTTAAGTTGAAAACATTCTGTTTTCATTTACATATGAATAAAATTAATATTTTTAGAAAGAAAAATTGTAATAAATAAACTCAGTGAAAACTTTACAAAATGTATACCACCTTAAAGATAATAAGTGATGTACGTTAGATGAACTATACAATAAAATTTTAGTCTTTCAAATTTTAACATATGCTTTATTAAGTTTAGGATTTAAATTATCTGGAACTGTTAACATATCAATAATTAAAAAACACTTCTTGCACATCATGCCTAAAAATTATTTCGATAATATTTATTAATTTATTTATGTTAGGCACTTTTATCATACTACTATTTATTAGATTACCATCCTGTAGTTATTTTATAGTTGATAGATATCTATGACATTTCCATTATTTGAATAATGCCCATAGTAATAATAACGACCATGAATTAATTTCTAACTGCGAATTCATCTCTCAATCACTACTTCCTTCACTGCAACATTTTTTTAGTTGTTTGCGCTGGATACCCAAAAGACTATATGATACTAATATAAATGTGTACGAGGATTTTCAATATGATTACTTGCATTTACCAAAATTCTATATAATGTTCTTTCCTCTTTTTGCATTTATTTGTATTATTTTAAGTATGCATAACGTCATTTCATTTCTCTAAAGTACGACTGCACCTCGAACTGCAGGATTATGTGCATTTGTGTCTACTTATAAATATTTGAAAGAACGTAGTGTTTCGATTAAACTAATTAATATAAATAATAAACATAATTTTTTACAACCTAGTTAACATGTAATCTTTTAGTCCGATTACTATTTATATTTTCTTCATCCTTTTCGGCTCGGTAGTTTCGAAGTTAAGGAGAAGCCTCTGTTTTGTCATATTTTTTGAAACTTTTTTTTCAATGTGCTATTTGAAGTGACGAAAATATATTTTTGTATTTCTTGTAAAAAATCCTTTGAAATACTATTCCATATGACAAAAAATATTTTTAAAAAATTAAGACCATTTTTTACCTTCTCTTATTTCAGATATGACCATTTTTAAGAATTTAGCTTATATAAAATGTGTATTTAAGTAATATGCAATGATTTCAAGTTTCCACGTCGTACGGTTATTAAAAAAATTGACTGTACATGTAGAAAAACATAAACATAATATCCACTATAACTTTGCTAGGCGTAAAAACTTAATGCATGTTTAAAAATCTATGAGATCTAGGTTCATCGCCATAGTTTTCTCACCAGCTATGCGTGTGCTTCTAAAAACTCACATTTTTTCATAATTTCATGGTGAGTAATTCCAGAAATAAATTGAAGGAAGGCTAACTTTTTTGCATATTTTCGTGTATTTCTCTGAAGATATACCTAAAATAAAAAAAATACTTTTGGGACATTTATAATTAGCCCTTTTAAATGATATTATTATGGAAATAATATATTATTACAGATCATTATAAATGAAAAAAAAAATGATTTTGAGAACAGTTTCTGAGAAAACGATAGTGTCAAGCAAACGTACAGATAAGTTAGTGATCTTGTTAAGATTCTGTTTTTATTTTTGAGGTACGGAACCTTAAAAAATAACCTAGCAAATATATCACGCAGTCATGAAAGACACCGTTCTTAAAAATCGAGGGTGTGTAAGCCGAATGTTGTGTTCATCAATATTGAATTTCCTCCAACCGGCGCCGTTAATGTGAAAATGGCATTAAGGAACGTGAACGGAAAAGGATTTTCAGCCAGCTCTTGAGTGATTTTATTTATTTATTTTAAATATTTTTCCTTTATTGCATCACATTTTCAAATTAAATTTGTACAGGTAAAATGACACAATGAAATGAAGTTATGACATTTTCTTTTACAGTTGTGCATAAATATTTATCATTATTGATTAATCAAACCTACGTATGTTCCAACAGATAAGCACATAGTCAAACTAGTTTTAAATTATTAAAATAATTTGGAATTATGAAATATCTCGTCTTAAAAAAATTTAATAAAAGTGATCAAAATGTAAGTTGTGATTTATCGTGATCTATAATAAAATAAAGAGCGAATACGTTTTATTCTGTTATAAAGTTCAACGTTTTGTATTGTTCGTTAAATACAAAATAATTAAGTAAAATAATTTTATTTTTGGTCTCAATAACTTCACTGTACATTACATAAGTATTTACCTATATCACTTTAATCGAACACTTTAGATAAAAAGCATACAGTAATTTACACCCTCACAAAAAATTCTTGCAGTAACATTTGCAGTTTTTTTTGCATATCTATTCTATAATTTGTGTATGTCTATTCTACAGCGGCTAAACTTTTATGCGTGTTTCACGGAATTCTAGTACTAATGCAATTATTGAACATTTAAAGCCCTAAAATTTTTCCATCATAAACAATAATAGTTTTTTCCTGCCGTGATCAAATTAGTTTGCACCTTCTTGATAATTGCAGAGAATTTAATTAAATTGTCGCAATTGCAAATGAAGACCAAGAAGGGCGTAAACAAATAAAACAAAATAAAGGGGCGACAGTTTCACTGCAAATTGCTTCCTGGTAATAAATTTGTTTTGAATCGCTCTCGTCGGATACCCGACACGGTGACTACATAGTCAGAATGATCGTTTTAAATATTTGCTATAAACCGAGCTGCCTTTATGTAAACTTGGCATAGCGTTAAATAGCGCAATCGTGAACCAAAAATATCGATTTACATATTACAGTAAGGTATGTGATTAAATTAATTTCTGCTAATACAGAGAAATAATAATCGGTCATTCATCGTTTCGCACACGTAGTTTTTAAATAATGTATTAATAGTAAGTGTTACTGAGACTGGGTATTTACGTTAATGACTAACAAAATTATTTTTTATAATAAATACTAATAACGCATTTTGATAGCTTATGTTACCTACGGAAATTTATTTGTTGAATTTATTAGAGAATAAAATTGGAATCACAATTTAGTTCTAAGAAATTATGAATTGATCCTTCCGAAAGAAATATATTGAAGTTATTAAAATACGACTAGATTTTTACGAAAATGATTAACCTTTCCAATGGTCATAAAAGTTTTTTCAATTATTTAATTATTACATATATATTTAGTCCTGTTGTTTGCAGTATGGTTAATAAATTCTCAATACGAACTTAATGAAAAACTATTCTCATATATAATTAAACAATATCAATCCATCTGCAGATTTTTGATTATCTTAGAGAGCAAAAATAAACAAATGAAACCAAATTTAACTGTCTCTGAAGATTTAACTTAGATTTCAGTTAATAATTAGTAAATTAGTTCAGCTTTCAACAAAGTTAAAAATTGACATTTTTGGTTGTATTTCTACGACATTTAAATAGAATAGTATTAAAAAAATTAAATAGAATAATATTTAAATAGAATAGTAGTAAGGTTTATAAATTATATTAAAATTTTGAATGAAAAGAAAAAGAATTAAGATTGCCTAAGATAATGGTATAATATCCACTCAATCTGTACATAATAACAACTCTCAAAATCTCATATATCAGTATATATGGGATTCTGAGAGTTTAATCATCACTGATCATGATTGAAGGTACACTATATAAAAAAACGTTTTTTAGTGTAGGAAGCAAACATTTACAATGTTATAGAATATTGATATATTTGTAATGCTAAGTTTCAGCAGAAAATAATGTGATTTCAGCAGAAATCATTTAATTTTAGTTTTTAAAGTGAAACTTTTATTGTATCGCCTCAGAATATTTCGTTTACCTATCGCATGTCGCATTACAGTCGGCCGCGGAGTGGGGGTAAAGAAACCAATATGGCGGTACCTATAGCTCTCATCAGCTGTGCAGCGTTGGTATGGTACTACGATCGATGCAGTTTTTACCAGACACATTGAAAAAATAGAATGCATGTCAATGTTTACTTATTTTAGTTACCACAAAATATTATTTACATTTATAAACTGTGAGACTCAAAGCGAAGATGAAGTTAGTGATCAAATAATCGAAATTTAAAATAATTCAATGATTTATATAAATATTGATCTACGTTTTTAATATGTATATATATATCATACCGAACATTGTACTTATTTATGTATTCTGTACTTTAGTACGCAGAGTAAAATAAACATTCATAGTTATATATCTTGTCTACTATTATCATTTCCTTTTTCACGCCTTAAGTTAATATTACTTTTAAAATCCTAAATCAAGTAGCTTTCGAAAAATTCTCAATTAAATGCCTACAATCTGAAAAAAAGTTTCACTTTCATCGTGATTTCCTAAAACCACACAACTTGTTCTTTCCACAACTTTAATACAGAATACTATTCACTTACGCGCAAATCACTATATTTTTATTTTACGTTATATTTTTCTGTCTTTTCGCAAATTGTCAGAAAAATAAACATACTTATAAATTAAAATATCATTTGAATCTATACAATAATCAGCTTGACTGACTAACTAAATAACCTTTCAATGCACAGCCCAAATTACTGGGTTTAAGTTCGCTTTGACAAAATAAGCATTCATAAAGACGCATTTTTTGAAATTAAATTCCTAGAGGGGTGAAATAGAGGTTAAAAATCTGAGTGGAAAAAATGTTAGATGTTGCTCTTTTCTAATACCGATATTTTTTATCTTTTTGCAAAATAGAAATTTTATTCGTATTTAAAAAATAATTAAAAACTTGTAAAAACATGTTTCTTATTATATATATCTTTTGCATGTGTGTAACAAAAAACTGTACCATAATATAGTTATGGATTCTATTTTAACAGGATATGTTCAGGAATAAACAAAACGCGGAACAACCACGTTCTCTGTTTATTCCAATTACTTTCCAGTTTATAAAGAAATGCAGCAACGTGAGCATGAGTAGTTTCTCTCAAGATTAATTTTACGTGGCCTGCTCGCTTTTGAACTCATCGTCCTGCCTCTTAAGGTATAATGCCTTTCTTCTTAACATCTGAAGGTATAATGCCCTCTCTAAAGGAACATGGTAAAAGTCCTACCTTATTTTCATCAATCAGAAAGTGATACTTACCTATGAGTACTTACCATTTCTCCAACGTCGTTAATGTCGATACATATGACCTAACTTAACTTAAAACGATACTTACATGTAACTGCTTACCATTTTGTAACCATTACTGTGTCACTGGTTGCGTCTAATTGATTTACCCTTTTAAGATTCCTATGTTTTTATGGCCCTTAAATGTGTTATTGTTGTTAGATTGGTAGGTATGTAGTGGTTGTATTATTCAAGTTAAATCAAAATTTCTTACTGGGTAAGCCGATATTTCTCAAATTTTATAACTGGGCTAAGTTTACGAATATCATCTCCATAAGAGATGTGTGTACTGCTAGAAATTAAATACCATTTAAAATTTTTTTTATTCATTCTTTCTGATCTATCTTGACTATTGTAAATGTAAAGCGAGTTTGTTTATTTGTTTTTCGTTCTACTTTTATGACTGTAGATCTGGGTTCTCTTTCTTTCACCGATATTTATGAAATTTAGCATAACTGTAGCATATTTTGTGGAAATAAATATAAAGTACTTTATATTATAAGAAAAAATAGTTCCAAGTGCACGAACACACGAGCAATAGATAGTATATAATAAATGGAAAGCACTTTGTGATAAGTGTGATCAAAATTTTAAATTGATATGTGGATATAACTTTGGTTAAAGAAACGAGAAATATTATACATTTTAAATTATATATTTCAAATTATAATATAATAAAACTTTGTGTAAGACTTCGTCAGAATGTGATTTGAAGAACGAGTTTTCAATTGTTTTTATTTAACTTTAAAAAAAAATAAATATTCCCGTTTTCTCGTTAGTAAATAGCACATATAAATATTTTTACGAAATATAAGTGATGTTCGTTTTAGATGTGTAAATATTATTACCATTAAAAGCAAGTTTCTTATAAGTTTGAAACCCATAAACCTTGTATATCGGATTTCAAATGAAAGAACTTTTTTCAACGTTACTCTAAACGAGGTTTTTTAAAATACCTTAATTTTCCAAAATTATGAGTGTTGAATAGTTTCTAAGGAAATTTTTTATTCCAAAGGAAACTATTGAATATCCAATGGGCGTAGAACCAAAAATAAGCGATTAAAATTCTCGAATTTTTTTACCGGAACAAAATTTGGACTGGTTAAATCTCGCGTATAAATTCGTTTTAAGAGCATTAACATTTTAATTAATAATAATATATGGTTATTGAGTCGTTTTGTCATCATAAAGAGTGGTCACATAAAAGGTTTATGATGTCAAACCTAAATTAAAATGAATATGACATGACCTCTACTTTCAATATTATTTCGGTAGTGTTTACAAAAAAATATTTAAATTGGTTTAACAAAATGTAAAAATCATATTCTTCTAAATTAATTTCATACTCTTCAAATCAATCCGTCTTCCCCCAATACAATACATTTCTTACTACTTTTTACAGTCCTCGAGATTTAAATAATGGGTTTACGATATGGCGTTGAAAATTCTCAGCAAATCCCCATCATCTCTTCAATCGACTCGAAAGCGGCTATTAAATAAAAGGAATAAAAGGAAGCCGCACAGTTCTCAATAAAGTGATACTAGTTGAATATTTGGCCAAAAACCTTGAACGAGCGATAGAGGGTACGTCTGTGCATTATCGTCATGCAAATGAGAATGGTTTCCATTCCATAATTTGGAATATTTTCTTGCAGGTTTGCCCAATGACCATACATATAACATTGTTTTAATAATTTGAGAAGGTGGGAAAAATCCATAGCGCACTGTACTACGAGAATCGAAAGAAAACCTGGATATTTAAATACGTAATTTATTTCCTTGCGTCACCTATCCTATGCTATTCGCGACATTGACGGTCTGTGGCTGATAGTCGAAAATCATCTCTTTACATATGTGAAAACAACGAATTAAACAATACTTGTGGGTCGAAACATAATTCGAAATGTCAAGACTTTTGAAAATTAGGTACGTAAATATTGAGACGCTATTTTTTATCGGCATATGTTAATAGATGCTGTTTGCCTTTTGCCTGCCTTCTTTAGACACTTGATAGCACTCAAAAACTCTTATTTTTGACACACTCTGGTCACATATACTCTTTTCTAACATTTTAATCGATCAATAGCGGAAATATCATGTCGGAAACATGCTCCAATAAAATATTTTTGTTTAACAAAATCAGGCATCATAAAATCGTCGAAAGCACTTTTATTAATGTAAAAAACCAGCATCCCCGCAAAGCGAAGAACAATAATAAAATGTATTAAATTTTAATTTATAAAAAATTAATGGTGCTATTCCGCGTACCTTAAATGAATCCGTTCCAACTTGTTTTTGTGTACAAAACAAAATATACTGAAAATTTATATTTTGATAAGTTAATTGTCAGAGGATAAATTACTGCGCTAATAAATAACAAGATTTTGACATAAAGTAAATTAATTCGACGAAATTAATTAAACTGTCAGGACGCAGAGAAATAAAACCACTCTTGTCACAAACAAAATAAAAAAAAAATTATGAAATATTTTGGTTGGTAGGAATTGGAATTTTTCTCTGTTTAAACCTATATCAAAACGCTCAGTGTTGGAATAAGGTATTAATTACAAAACTATATAAAGTAAAGTGTCTATGTCTATTTTTTTAATTTCATCAAAATGTGAAATAAATCCATTTTAAATGTCAGGAACTCATCAGTTCTTATAAGACACTTTAGTTTTCATAATATAAATCCATATTTAAAAGTTCAATTTTAAAATTTAATTTACAAAAGCTGAATAAAATCATTCTAACTATTTTCTATTATTCTAAATATGAGTTTGATGAAGAGAAATTTAAATCACAAAATTTCATTACAATCCTATAGTTTCAGAAAAAAAGGACAAAATTAAACCCTTTTACAACATAATTTTCGGATCTATGTATCTATAATTTAAAATCAGTAACTTTATAAGATCTAACATTTTCCTATTTATTCGCAAACATCAATAATAATTTTTCGACTATATATATTAAAACGATACTCATCGAATATATTACAAAAATTGAAACTACGCTTTAAACTCAATTTAGTCAATAAACAATTTCATTAAAAATTCATACGAAAAGAAATTACAAAATCACTTAATACACTCATTAAAATCAAATTCCGAAAGATTTATTACTGGTTAAAAGGTGTTTTTGTAATATAAACTATATTCTAACAATGAGTTTATATCAATTTCTAGAAGTTATTCCAAAAAGTTTTTCACAACAATATATTTTTCTTCATCATTCGATGAATGTTTGAGATAAGACCTCCAGGTTTGAGATAAGAAAAAGGCAAATAATGTAACATTATGATTTCTAAGCATCTAAAATGTGGCAAAGATT
The DNA here is from genome assembly GCA_039881145.1 of Druceiella hillmani. Lineage (NCBI taxonomy): Eukaryota > Metazoa > Arthropoda > Insecta > Lepidoptera > Hepialidae > Druceiella > Druceiella hillmani. The sequence continues at coordinate 28,229,995 of JAYKKI010000007.1, read as the reverse complement.
AATTTCACGGACGGATTTTTTTAAAGAGAAACATTGTTATGGATATTAAAAGCTATTTCAGCGTAACATTCCGTATTGCTCAATAATATAAAAGAAATAAAACCTCACATTAAATTACATTAATTATTCAATTAAAACCTATGAAAATAGTAGTCGGCATATTTTTTTTTATGTAATATAGTATTTAAATGATTGACGAAAACTCAGATGATAGATTTTATCTTTCCACAACCCATATTAAAACTTATCTTAATAAGGATAAAAGCTTTTTTTACGCCTTTTACCATAAATCCTAAGGATTTCGTCCAAATAGTTTATTTTCCCCAAAAAACTGTCTATTATAATTGGAAATATTTCCAACAAATATTTCTAACAATTATTCTATTAATATAAAGAGTCAATCCATCAACGTTAAATTTTTAGAAAGGCAAACGCGATGCCTTTATTTTTAATACACTCCTAAATAATTATTATAATTAACAGACGTCTCGCTGTTTACTCAAATATAGTTTCTTTTCAATAAACGATTACAGCATAAACCAAAATGAAGACCAGGTGTTCAAATAATTTGCTTTGTCAAAACATATTGTATCGCCATAAAAAGACCATATCTGTGGGATTATAACTTAAAAAACCCTAAACGGCTTTTAATTACACTTTAAAATTGTTCACCTTAGAGGCTTAGTAAACATTTTAAGGAAATCGTTGCACTGTCCTCGTGTTGTTTGAGTGAAATAAACGATAGCTGGCGTGGATATTTAAACGAATTAGTAAACGGTTACATCTGTTTCCTTTATATGCAGTTAGTAAAGTATTTTATTAATTTTTTCATTGGATGATTGTATTTGTACCATTTTAAATAGCACTTTTATAATTTTTCTTTGGAAGGTAGTATATACTTTGCTTAGTGATAGCGTTATATTAGTGATAGCGTTATCATTGCATTGTGAAACATTTGGGCATACACCTGAATTCACAGCACAGGGAGAAAGTTTGATTATATACAAATGTTTAACATAGTATAATTTTTCCTCGTAAAAATTGTACAGAATTACTTGTTATAAATATTTACGTCACATAGAGAAATATGTAAGAATCGTAAAATAAGGGTGAATTGAATTTTGGAACATGTTCTTCAAAAAACTACAATAACATGTGCAGTCTGGAATAAGGCCAGAAATAACTTTCATCAAAATAATATTTAGTAACATTTTAAATCTAAAAATATAATTATAAAATTACAGTGATTCAAAAGTCGTAAGCTAAATATTCAGTTCTTATCCTTATCTCCGCAAATAGTTTTCCGATGATTACTAATGACAATGGGTACTACTTATGGACCAACACAAATAGGCTTTAATTTGTTCAGTTCCCTTCCAATTAGTTTATTTTTCGTTTATGAAGTTTAAATTTCTGATGACACAACTCGAGGGAGGAACGGATTAGGTCGGTATCTTATTGTTTTGCTCATTCTGCTGAGCACTATCAAATAAAAAGTCCGTGGCCCGTCATACGTCCTTTTAGATTTTAAAAGGGAATTTCTTTAAAGTTTATGACACATAAGTACATTAGTAAATACTTTGTAAATAAAAGAAAAATGAGGGCACACGCATATTATATGAATACATAAACTTCGATGTGATTCGTACTCATCACCTAATGAATTCCTTTAAAGGTATTTTTTCCACAATTGGGTACAATACTGTCATAATTTTAATAGAGATGACATTTTTAGATTAAATGTGGATTAAATTAATTTTGATGAATAATAATTTAGCGAAGACTACTATTATGTTAGGGACTACTATTATTAGTAACATGATTAGGAAAAATCGTTTCACCAGTATCCGGTAAAGGTGGCAAGGAAATAGCAAAAATGAACTACTTTCCCGTAATATGACAAAAGAGCTGAATTTTCTCTTTTTTTTAATTCTATGATCTTTGGTTTTTAAATTGTATTCATGTTTAATAAATTGAAAATATACGACAGGGTACTGAAATTCCAGTTTATTTTTTGGTCCAGGGTTATGCTACTTTTGCTTCTTTTTCATTTTTAAATTATATTAATTTGAATTTAAATAGAATTTATTCTTTTCTGAGCTCATGAACTTATACAATATATGTAAAATTATTTATACCATGTTCCACAGAAAGGATATGATTCAGCCGTTCCAAAATACTACTAACACTTGGTAAAAATTATTCTGCACGTTTTTTTGATATTTCGAATTTATATAAAAAAAAATGTTTAATTGAAAAATTTTTAGATACACATATAAGAGAAAATAGTTTTTTTTTCACAAATTGTGCAGTATATAATAGCATACAGGTACAATCTTGAAATCTATAGCGGATAATTTTCTGCATGCAGAAGCCACTTACCATGGTCACTATCGCTTCACAATCATTTCAGTCCGCATCCAAGCAACATCGGACAGATTGTATTATCGTCAAAGGAATTCGTGTGCCAGGTACAGTCGCGTTAGACTGAAATCTGTAATCAAATTAATGATGAATTTCCCAAGTATTTAAAGTTAAATATCATAGTACAAGTACAATATTTGTGTTAATTTTAAAATTTTTCGTTTTAGTTCATTTATATTTTGGTATTATTTTCAATATACTTCTTTCCATTGCTTCTTATTAAAAATTTATTGCTTATAAATTTCTTCGTATATAAAGTTATATATTGACTATATTCACAAAGAGTTGGAGGTGATAGTAATTATGAGAAATATTTATTGAACAAATCATATTATGAATATTGAATAATTGATGTTATAAATTTCATTCATAATAAAGAGTACATCCAATTTATGATAAAAAAACCAAAGACCATACGAATATACACTTCATAATATATCTCGTAGTAATTCTGATTTCATTAGGCATTGACATGATAGACCAATGTCGACATTGAAACGATCCTAAGTGAACCACTGATGATTGTAAAATAAAATGTTGTCTATTCATATTTTTATTTAAAAATAAAATACGATATCAACACGAATCAAGTCATCAATTTTGATTAATATTTTAGGATATAGACAAAATTTTTGAGAATACAAAGGGTTTTCCGAAAAAAAGAGTAAAATAGTTGAATGTTTCAGAATCGAAATAAAATTTGGATTATGGTCATTCCCGTTTGCTTATTGTATTTTGATCAGATCTCCAAGAAAGATGTCAAACATAAATTTTGTTATTTTTATATGTAAAATACCCTAATGTATATATACATATATATATATATATATATATATATATATATACACACACATACATACATAAATATATATATATATATATATATATATATATATGCTTGCAGTTATAGCTATTATTCACGATAAATTACATAATATACTTGACTAATTACATAAAACATAATTTTATAAAACTACTAAAAACCAGATAATAGATTCGAACTTCTAATAATGTTTCAATCCGATTGTACTTTCTCTCACTTTATTTCGAAATTTTAGAGAAATTAAGATAGCCTTCTCTGTTAGTGACATACATTTGTAGTCCAATAAACTTAATAGACTAAAAGGTAGGTGTACCAAAAAAACATTAAGCGAAGCGTCAACAAATATATAGTAATAAAATGAACACTTCCACGTGGAAGAAAATAAAATGTAGAATACTTTCTGTATTCTAAGATTTAGGAATTTTAATATATATATAATCTACACATACTTGAAAGTAGACTACATAAGCATAAAAAATTTCTAAATAAAAAAGTAATAAAAAATTATAAAACATGCTTTTCCAAATAGAATATTCATGAAAACTTTAATACATATTTGAATATTTTCGTTGACAAGCTTCTAAGGCCCATTCTCCTTACTTTTAATTTATTCCATTTGACGAATTTAAATACATGACAAATATCGCAATTTCAATCTTATCTAACATGTAGCTTCGCATATTTACTCGTATATAACTTAGAAATATACGAAATAAAATTATTAATACCGATAAAAAAATGTTGAAGGTATAAAAGAAAAAGTTATAAGGTGTAACAAAAATTTTAGTTGATTCATCAAATATACACTTCCAGAATAGTTTCAAGAAAAATAATCTATTATAAAATACGTTAGATAAATTTTGAACTTATACATCGTGTTGTCAAGAATAATTGTTATCTTCATGTGAACAATTGCATAGCCAAATTGTACTATTAAAATGTAACGATATTGGTTTAACAATATTATTTTATTAATAGATGATTATTATGGAAATATATATTTCATAAAACATATTTTAATTGTGAATTGAATCAAAAATTTACTAATCTTTTGCATTTCTTAAGAAGTAAAACACTGTAAGGATACTTGTTCGTTGACTCTATTCACCTATATTACATACGATACTTATTAATAATTAAGTTAAGATCATGTTTACCCTAAACATTGTTAATTAAGTATATATAAGTATAGTATGTAGTCATAGTTAATTACTAGATGTAATTTTTAGTGTGATTAATAACTTTTTAACTGGTAATTACTAAACGTGTTGCGTCTAATTTGACAGTAAGCATAAATGGATGTAAATAAGAGAAGTACATTTAAATGAATTATGACTAATTATTTGTGTTTACAAGAGTATTAAATCTTATATATGTTTATATATTTATTTTCAAAGACAGATTTATGCGTGTATTGGCTGATGAACAAATGGGTGGTATAGAATGGAAATTCATTGATACTTTCACTTGAAAATGTATATTTTACCTTTGACACAACTAAACATCTTCTAAAATAAACCTGCAGATATACTTTAATTAAGATTTCAAGTAAAGTAAAGCAAGGTTCTTAAAATTTTATCTATTGAATTTAGCTGTAGTGTAAAAATACTTAAAATACTAAATATCTGGAAGATAGAGTCATATGTCAAAAGGAGAAGTCAGCAGTCATCAGAGGTGCAGAGTAGAGGAGTTTTTAATCCTGACAAACAAATATTTTACTTCATTGTCAGATCTATTTTTAACTTGAACTCGAAGTTTCTACTTTTTTATGTTATTTCTAACTTGTGTATTGAAAATTGATCATCATTGTTTACAATATTTAGCCACATAATACAAATAAATATATAAAAACTAAACTTGGCAATTAGATGCAACAACGAATTAGAACTCAATAAGGAAAATTATAACAAAATGGGAACACAGTTTGACATAGTTAAACATGTATCATAACCTACTTGGGTATATTCTTGATTCGCTCTTATAGTCAACACCGATAATTAAAGGATATATTTTCTTATATTTTATGTTTTGTTAAGTAAAATATTTCATTTTAAGAGGTATTGTGAACATAACGTAATAAAGTACGTTGAGGAAAGCATTTTTTAAATTTAGTAATCACTTATTTCATTTGTCATATTGCTTTACTTTATAAACCCAGAAATCGGAGTTATTATAATAAAGCTCTTTAATTAATAAGTTAAGAAATAAATAACAACACCCTTATTTTTCCTCTATTTGGTATCTAGGGGAAAGAATTTCATAATCAGATTGAATTTTTTAGATTCAATGATTTTAATGTTTATCGCCGGAAATTTCAGAAAAACGTCTCTATGTCATTTAAACTTTTGCTTAAATTAGTTTAAAATTTTCCAAGTCTTTGAAATCATATTGCTGTTAATTAGATTCTTAGGTTTCCGAAACAAAAATGAGGAAATTTACACCACTATTGAATTTAAGCGGGTGTGATGCGATACGTAGTCTTAAAAAATTTAATGTAAATTATTAAATCGGTAAAAAGGCTAGGAGATTTTTGATTACCTTGCCAGTTAAAAAGATAATAATCCTCCATGCATAATATATTTATTTTAAAATGAACCAAATGAATTTATACTGACCATATGAAAAGTAGCTTAAGCGTTAATAATATTACGTATTTTGAAAAGGCATGTATGAAAATTAAATAACGCATTTAATCCGACGCGTATGTTTTAGCTAGATAATTTTAACAAAAAAAGACGCAGGAGGAATTTTTCATAAGTTCCAGTACTTAAATTCAAATCACTGGTACTATCAAATTCTACTTGACAACTTGGGATACACATATGTATATGTGTTGTATGTGTGTTCTTTTTAAAATAATACTGTGAAACACAAAAATTATTGGCGATTATTATTATAAATGTGCACAAACATACTCCTGTATTAAAATATATATTGTTTATTTCTTATAATACTATATTTAATCATTTTCAAAATTATCATGGATATTCCCTATATATTCCTTTACAATTAGTTTAAAATTTCGGGCAAAAAATTCGTATGTGCTGAAAATATTATATACCCGGAAGCAAGATTTTTGCTACTGAAGTTACATAAAACGAAATGAAGACTTATCTATTTTTGCAATTTTTTTAACATAATAAAATTTCTTTGACGCCCTCCTGTTAATGTCTGACTAGCAGTGCGGTGTAATCCGAACACAATTATCCAGAAAACTATAAATTGGATCGTTTTATTATTTTGTAATTTGTTTAGTTACTGTATTTCATGTTTAATTCCAGTACATAAAAGAAAATCTATTGGTTTCAATTCATGGTTCATGCATATTTCACATTTTATGTGTTTGAGTTAAAACTCTGATACTAGGTAAGGGAATTAGACACTTTTAGCCGATCGAGACAAAAACAAACACCTAATCATTCGGAATATTTTTTTTTTTAGATTTTGTTAATTTTTTACATAAACATATTACAAAACATGTGAATTTAAATACATGAAACCTTTTACTAACACTTTTATAGACTTTGGGGGCGTTTTAGTTTGATCAGCCTAAAATAACTCAGCATAAATTAATAGTTATGCTACTAGATAAAAGTCGAAAGCACGCCTTAGGTCCTTAAATTTTCTTTATTCCTTATCAAATTTCCGTACTTCAAAAAGTATAAAAGCAACTGTTACAAGGTCACTCGCATATCCATCTATCTGTTTGTTGAAGTTGTTTTTTCTCAAAGATAATTTAACGTCGAAACTGAATAATTCTTGTAATAACTAGGCTTACGGCATTGCAAATTTCACAATAAAAATAATCAAAAAATATGTCTGAGAGATTTGCAATGACAAGTATGGTATAAAAATGTATGTTTTGCTTTTGTTCATTTATATCAAATTAAGAATTTCATTTAATAGGATTTCAAAATTTTTTATCCCGAATTTTATGGAACACATTCATATATTCCTAAAAAGTTTCACACTAACATGTTCACAGCTGAAAAGTAAAATTCATTAGATAGTTATATCGCCGATTCCAGACCGTAAAATTTCTGAGAAGTTATCGATGTTTTTAACTCTCTTAATTAGATATAAGATAATGTATTTAAACTTTCATATTATGTATTTTAGTCGTACTTAATAGGTTTCCTTTTTTGTAAAATAAATATCACCTTTTATGCAAAAGAAATAATTAACTTTTCATAATTTATAATTAAAAGTGTACTTATTTACTGGTATATACTAGTGTTACAAGCTAACGAGATAATCCACAATTAAATGAAACTACGTGATGTAGTATTATTTCTACTTACTTTAAGTTCTTTACCACGACCTAGGTTTCGTTATATTACAACATCTTCAGGTGGGCTATTAGCAAAGATAATCTATATGATAGATCTTTATTAGCAAACATATTTTTAGCAAAGATTATCCATATGATAGATCTATATTAGTAAAAATATCTTTAGCAAAGTTAATCTAAATGATAGATCTTTATTAGCAAAGATATTTTTAGCCAAGATCATCTATATGATAGATCTTTATTAGGAAATATATTTTTAGCAAAGATAATCTATATGATAGATCTTTATTAGCAAAGATAATCTTTATGATACATCTTTATTAGCAACGATATTTTCAGCAAAGATAATCTATATGACAGAACTTTATTAGCAAATATATTTTTAGCAAAGATAATCTATATTATAGATCTTTGCTAATAGCCTACCTGAAGATATAATGCAACGAAACCTAGGTCGTGGTAAAGAACTTAAAGAAAGTAGAAATAATACTACATCACGTAGTTTCATTTAATTGTGAATAATGAATTTCTACAAAATTAACACCAAATATATTCAATAACGAGATGATGTAAAGTGCTCCATACCATCTTTGCAAAAACTGCTAAATCTTCACAAATAGTTTCGAAGAAGATCTTCAAAAATTGTTTCGTAGAAATCGCTTTAGATAAAACGTTAAACTTTATCTTCATCCAATAAAAAATGTTTAATGTAATTAACCATTAGTTCTTTTGTTGTAAACCTTGGCAAGTATGTGTGAATAGAAAAAGCTACTAAATGTTATAAATGTTAAATTAAAGTGTTTAGTTCAGAAAATATTTTATATGCAAATTAAAAACTTAATTGTATTATGTTCTTCTAGTAAAACATTAAATTTATATGTTGATTATGTTCTGTTAGTTTTTTATTTATGTATTAAATGAATAAATTGACTACTATTTGCTCTAGAATTTGAATATATCACTTCAAAATTTAAATGATATTGTCAATAATACGAGTATATCCAGAAACAAGTGAGCAGATTATTTATTTTACATTCCCTATTTATGGACAGAGTGAATAAGGGTAAGGAAAACTTACAATTATGAGGTTGAATGTGAAAATTGGAACGATAATGGATGAAAATATAATTTTAAATACCAATTAAATAATTTAAATTACATGTATATATAAACTGCAGGAAGTGATTTTCAGGAAATAGATTGAAATGGCGTTCATACTCCTTAGATTGATCTTCATGTTGCAGCATTCTGGGGCTGTCTTTAAGTAGGTAACTTACATTAATGGATTTTTATATTGTAAGCGGTAATTGAATAATTCGAGTCATACGTTATGTTATTATGTAAATTGAGATAATTATTAAAAGAACGACTTACCACTTACTTTCTTTATAGGATTTACGAATGAGTGAAATGTATTTTGTTCATTACTCGGTCAATAAATAATTTAAGTGTTTTCACTAAATTCAATAAGTTTTCATTCAGGTAATTAAATTTTTGAAGAAATTTGACAATGTCTAGGTACTTATCTGGACCCGTAAGTAATTTCGATTTTTATTGGGTACCTTTACTGTATACGTGTCAGTCGCAGTAAAATTAATCGTTACTATAAAATTAAATGAGAGTCGCCAGTCAAGGTTTGTGTCAACTGGATACAATGTAAATTAGATATTTGTGATATATTATTTTCCGTATTTTATTTGGAATTAAATTTGAAAATCGTGCTAAACTTAAGTAATAGATGTAAATATTTTTTTAACTTGTTTACATTTCAAATGATATAAAATCTTTTATTAGTTTTATTTAAATATAAATGCCAGTGTAATCATCACTTCGTGGAACTGATTGCGGTATGGCATTCAAATAAAAGGATCGTATGTGAATGCCTTGAATGGAATTGACATTAATATTATGAGTAATGTATTATTCAAAAATTTTCGTTTGATACATCAACGTTTGATAAAACCTATGGCAATAGTTCTCACTACGATCATAGAGTTCTGCGTATGATGTCTAGTCTGTAATTGATTTAGGATTATAATTGTTGAGGAAATATCCACTGTGACCTGTAATTAACATCTACGGTTTACACTTGTGATAACCGATGACAGATAAATATATTAATTATTGTTAAAAATAATATAAAATCATTTTACAGTTGGGTTGGTACTTGTAGTCGATATTTATTATGCACTATTCAGTGTTTGACTCACGACCATTATGAGAGACTAGTTAAAAAAAATAAATTACAAAAATGTGTTAATAAGCAATAATATACACACACATAATTTTTAAATTCAAACATGAAGCTATTATTTTTGAAATAATCACAAAATATGTCAAATGTTTTTAATGGAAATTAATTAATTCGCCTACATTAGAGCAATATCGTAAAAAAATAATAATAAATATTTGTTTCTAACAAAACCCATACCGGATAAGAGGAGCGAATCCGCTCCTATTTGAAACGCAAAAGGGTAAAATGACCAAAAAGCTCCAAATACAACACTTTATATAACATTGCTTCATCAAGAATAAGTTTTCAAAAGTTAAACAGAAAGAAGTAATGCTCCTGAATACGAGCCAAAAGAGAACCGAAGCGCAAATTAGTCCGGAAAATCGCCAACTAACAATTTTGCGATAGTTTCTTCGAAACATTCTACCGATATCAGATATTTTCTTTAGTTTGCTAACTTTTCCTGGAGTCCCCGGATATTAGATAGTGAAACCGGAAAACGATATAAATAGGTTTACATAGACAGAGTGTGATACGAATTTATGTATATATTTATTATATTATTTATACATGTTAACGTTTGTGAAAAGCTTGTATGATGGTACTTTGGGAAAGGGCATGTATTATATTCATAAAATGTTGATGTTGATTAATGTATCTGCGATTTTTGGTTAAACTTTATCCCTTAATGCTCAATTACCTTATGGGTAAATTATAACTGTTGACATGTAATAATTTATTAATAATTAATAAGTTATATTTCCATGACGAATATTTCATTGCCACCTTCTTATCCCAAATACAATTGTTGCTATATTTTTAAATGGGAGAAAAAAAATTGTGGTTGACTGTAAACGTCATTCATAAGGAACTTTTCGTTACAGCATATATGTGTTGCTTGGTTTGGAATAAACGCTGCTCAATAAATAGGGTAATCATCAAATTAAAGTATAAGTAATAATACTTATTAGTAGATTGTTTTATCAGTCAGTCTGCCTACTATCTTATTTTATCTAATTATGTTTTACTGTCAAAAACAAACAAAAAATTTCCTTTAAAAGAATATGTGATCTTGAAACGTCAATCTTTGAGCTTTTGGAATACTTCATTTTTATTTTTGTAAAAGATTTAGGATACTTGTGGTAAAATTAAATACAAGTGAGAAACCGTATTGCAACTTAAGATATGAACTAGTTTAACATTCAAATATGTTATACGTGTATTCAGCTTCGACGTTCAACAAAACCTTGAGATTTAGGAAAGTGGACACGTCTGAGAATAATTATTTGATGTTCCATACATCGATCAAAAATCCATTAAGAAGGTCAACTTGAGCCGTTATTTAATATAAAACTCTAAGGTATATGTTTTATCTATAATTTTTATATCGGTTTTAAATATCGACGGAATTTTATCGCAAAACGTTTTTTTATTTTTGTTACTGCTATTTAATAAAGCAATGAATATTACATTATATTTGTATATTATAACCAGTACAAGTTTCTTTCAATAAAAATGAAAGATCACAAAAATATTAGTCCAAGTATTCAACCTTAAGTATGGAATGAGAACTTATACTCTCCCATAATTTCATAACTAAGCTAATTTACTCCAGAGAAAGTAAACTAGTTTAGTTATGAAATTTATATTTTTTATTAGTGCGTTACAGTTTGAAAAAAAAAATACAAACTTTCACATATTTCAAATAAAAATAAAATTGTAACCATCATTATCGCTCTCATTAGTAAGCGTAGAGATGTTTTAATTTTCGAAAGTCTTCATTAGTACCTTTACCGAACATAAAATGCGGGGCACTTTCATTAGAAACATAATTAAAATAAATATGACGAAATTTAGTTTTCACTTGTTGGCTTTTTTTACTAAAACTATGTTAAATTACTTAAATATAATATTTACCTACATTTTATTTCATAACTATTAAACTCCGCTAAGGAAGACAAAGTTTGCAAAAATTAATAAACGTTTTTAAAAGATGGTTGGTTTTTTCTATTTTCGATCGAAAAAGTACTCAGTACTTACTTAATTCACTGTCCAAACTGAGTATTTCCTTAATGTGCAGAAAACTAACAAAGTTTAATCATTATGTAATAGTCTTTTAAAGCAATTTATGGAGATAAATGTAAACTTTTGTATGAACTCCACATATACATATTAAATCATTTTCATTTGAATCAGTATCTTCTAAACATATTTATTTATTTTATTTATTAATGTTTGTTTCTTGTTAACTCCATGTCCAGCTTACAAATTGACCCAAAGCGCTGGGCATGTGAAAGAAGATAAAAACAAATGGCTACAACACATTGATGAATAAGACAACAATATACTAACAAATATGAATAAGACTGAAACATAGCGATATAAATAAAACCTAGCGATCAGTAGTGGACCCCAAATTTTGAAGCGGAAAATGGGGCGAAAAAATATCTAGAGTAAGCGTATCTCATAATATTGAATAATGTGTGTTTGCAAAAGAAAGTTGGACCCTGTGGGATATTCATGCGCACTTCAGGCTAGTAAAATAAACTATGACATCGTAATCTCATGTGGCGACTAGAAGCATAAAGCGTTATCTAACACAAAATATAGGAGTTGTTGACGTAATGATTTCATAATTGTAAAATATAAGTCAATTTTGTGGAAGTTGAAGGGAATTACATACGAACGTGTCCATTATAGAATTTCAACGCATTAAATAAGAATGAATGTTAGAGAAAACATAACTCTATAAGAAATTTTAAGAATACTACGAACTAAAGAGATATTCAAATAACGAAACACTGGATATAATAAAAATCGTTCGAAGGCCGTATGACAAATCTTAATACCTGGTACAGTTTCTGGAAGGTTTCTATGTATAATAATAATTATAAATGAAGATACCAAGATACCGCACAAATAAAAACCTCTGTAGTGTAGTTTCGTCCAGCTCATAATTAAACCCAGAGAAATACGTAAGCGGGAGTATGTCATCACTGTATATTTGTTTTCATTAAAATGTAACTTGTTGCTTATCTCTAATAGAATTCTGAGTCAATATCACATTAGAACATCCCAATATCAGATATGCTATTGACAGCAGCCATGAGGCTTTTCTTAATCACAAGCTCTTTTTTGGAGGAAAATATAATACGCATTGAATGATTAACTGAATTAAAGGAATATGTGACCTTAGAAGAATAGTGAATCGCAAATTTTATTGTTATATTTTGATTACATTATTTAACTAAGGGTTAAAATATATTTTCCCATTTAAGCTCATTTCGGTATACTTATTCTAGTGTAGATTTTTTTCGTGTTTAAGTTTGTTCCAAAACGCGTGTGTAATGAGAAATAAATACTTACTTTGAGGGAATCGAAATATGTCGGATATATTTATGAATTGAAGTTTGGAACTGCATTAAAGTAACATGTTAAAATATTGTAGACAACATGAAAATTTTCACTATTTATTAGAGATCGCATGACTGCATTTTTTACGATTAGATATACACATACATAACACGATACAGGCGCGAACACACACGCATGCGAGTCTATTAAAAACAATATGAGCCAGAATTGTCATGTAAATTTATCCTAGATATTTCTTTGGGACCATTACATTTAAATCTTTTCTAAATTAAATTTGATTGCTTTAAATACTTGACCCATTAAATATAGAGGAGTGTTGAATACATTACCTCTAGATTAAATAACATTTTGATCCATTTAATTTATTGTATAGTTTTAATATTAAATATTCTCAGGAGATTACACAAGGTCCATATAAATATATACATACATACATATATATATATATATATATATATATATATATGCATATATATATATATATATATATATATATATATATATACAAGCGTATATTAATTAAATAAAAGTTAAAATATCTTCATTCCCCTTTAATATCTATTCCCCAAACGTGACGTAAAATGCTTAAGAAAAAATTATTCATTTCTGTGAAAGCGTTCAACTGGAAAGACAATTAGAAATAAATATAAGTCGAAACATTCTAGGAGCGGTACTTCCAATGAAACTGCAGATCGGTCTTTAGAAGAAACATTGAAATTAATTTTTATTTAATATTCACATTTTATATAGCAACAAATCGTTCGTAATTATTCGCCTGCGAGTTAATTCAAAGGAAGATCGATAATTATTTATCTAGGTAAATTATATACTTATTAATAAATACAATTTTACTATAATGTATAATCTACTTATCTTCATCCCTTTATTGAAATATATGAAAAGCTAAGAGTGAAAAAAAAACTTTGACCCTTCTGATGTGATTGGATCATCATCATCAGTAGCTCGATAGCCCAGGCCTTCCTTCGAAGCGACTTCCATGCAACCCTCTGTGTAACAACCTATCACCAATTACTTAAAAACTGGATGCTGAAGGTTCGTAACTGGAGATTGGTTGATTTGATAGGAAACATTAGCAAATTGAAGTTTTTGTTTTTTAAAATCATCAAAATTACATCATAAAATATATAATAATTACAGGTTTAAGGAAATATTTCTTGCTAGACCTAGTAATACTTATATCGACGTTGCAAACAAGTGCAAAATTATACGAAACGACGTTAGTCAGTATAAATCTTATACGGATCCGTATAAGATTTATACTGACTAACGGTGAATGTATCTTAGGACCCGTTGTATTGTTCTCAAATGAAAATTATAATAAATGGTCCTATCAGTTCCCTATTTAAGTCCTAATATTTCTTGTCTTCCAAAGTGCAAATACTCTTTAATTTTAATTTATCAGTAAATATTAATAATTAGAAAAAAGTCGCCTAATCCTACATTTTTCTTACTTCTTTCCTCGTATTGTGGTCCCATAAAAAGCCCTTAATTGAAAACGTAATTCAATTATATAAAACTTCAGCTTTCAGGGCAAAATAGATACCAAATAAGTAGTGTACATCCGACAAACCGTATCATGATAAACTGTAATACTACGTAAATTTTACCAAAAACCGTCCAAATGCACATCAGAAAACGCATAAAGTATGGCCCATGGATGAAAAACGCATAAAGTATGGTAATTATTAATGCTAATTTATTAATGCTGGTAGATATTTGAAATGAGAATTTCTGAAAGCGAACTGAATTTATTTTAAATGATAGTTCCAATCAAATTAGTTACTTCTGATTATTTTTCCAGATTCTTCATTTACGGTTAAAAAATTAAAGGTCTCTTTATGTTTCTAATCTTTTAAGAGCTTAGTAATTAAAGAATAGTGAAAAAAACAACAATTTTCGAATATTTGTCGGATGATGCTAAATTTCGTCCTCAACTCACATGTGTGGGAGACTTTATATATATATATATATATATATATATATATATATATATATATATATTTACACATATATATATATTTTTTTTGTTCTATATATACTTTGTTACCAAATCATTGAGATCCTTATTAGAAGCATCTGCTTGCAACATGAAGTGCAAGTAGGTATTAAATAATAGAAACGTTTATGCTACGATAGACAGAAAAAAACAGACGCCAGACAGTTAGACGTTAGGAAATTACAAGGTTTTGACTTTGAAAAATTCCGAAAGTTTGCTGGAATTCTTAAAATCAAATTTTCTTAGTTTTTTTACCATCTGCATGTTAACGAAAATAACGTAACTAATCACTCCGCCAACAATGTAACTAATCACTAGCGGTGTATTGAAAATGTCTTATCCGAAGAGAAGTTATGATCATATCTATTGTTTTAACCAGTATTTCATCAAATTATAATTGTAAAACAGTGCACATTATAAAACTCTGTGCAATTAAATAAAGTTTCTTAAATTTTGTTTTAAAATTAAGTTTGTAAAAAGCAATTTGTGGTAAGGTGGTCCCGAAATTAATTCTAAGAAGTTACAAGTTTCTGTCCCTGCAGCAATATTATGGACCTGAAATTCATTCAAATACTAAAAATATGTTAAAAATAAAATTTATTGAATATAATTAAATTTATAATTCTGTATAAAGATATCAATTTTATCACACTATAATTGAAAATAGTTTATCAATTTCCTAACAAATTTAATGAGATAGAAAAATTTGTCACAAAATGTTTCGAAAACATTTTTAAAAGTAATTTTTTTCCGTAATATCAAAAGAAATGCTGTCATATAATTGAAGAGAAAAGAAGATGAAAGAGGAATTCATTTAATTACACATATGTAATGTAACAGTAAAAGCTGCTAAAAAAATATTTCGATGAATTCAGGGCATAGTTATATTAAAAATATAAAAAAATAAATCTTCTATTAAATATGCGGACAATGGAAATTGAATTTATTATTAAATGATTAAAGCTTACAAGGCTATAGGCGCGAGACTATTAAAAATATATAAGAAAAAACTACCTGTTAAAAATCATGTCCCAATTGTTACTAAATACTATAGAAATAAATTTACACCGCATACAAACCATAGTAGGGAATACTTTACATTAAAATTGATATTATAAACAGCTACCTCACGTAAAAAGTTCGCTTTAAACATGAATCACCTCCGCTACCGCCAAGACAAATATAAAGTTTGGATACGCACAAAATTTACATATTTAAAGCTTTGCAGATAACTGTTTCGATCGGGTAGACGTACTAAGTATTATACCTATGTACTGAGTATTACACGTTGTTTTGAATAACGCCACTCTACCCTTTGCGTACATATATGGATTCTCTTAGGTGCGTAATAGATTAATGTGTAATTATAAGCAAGTAAATAAATTTTAATGTCTTTATTTGTGGCAGAAGGTTTCTTTTTAAATTTGAGTGACGTAACAACTGAAGGAAGAATTGTAATCGTCCAAAAACAAGATTTTATTTTTTTTTGGAAATCGATGTACATGTACCTATATGTTCATCTAACGTGGGTCATCTAAAGCTAATCTAAAGAAACTAGCCATTTGGTACTTGGCAGGTTTTCCATTCTCTCGTGATCTCAAAGACATTGGTACTCGCACTACGAGGGTTCCAGAATATAAATAATATGAACTTATTTTATTTCATTATGAAAAAAAATATTTTGATTGTTTTTAGAATTTGGCACAAAAACGGTTTATTTAGTTGGTTAGAAACAAAACATCTAAACACTTTTAGTATCTAAATTAACGCAGACTGTACAAAATATTTTAGAACACTTGGATAATGAGCATTATTGATTTGGGTGAGAGGAGGCAATGTACTTTTTTGGAATCAAACTTTCACACTACTTGTAAGATATGCTTAGAAAACGTGGGAACGACAAAAAAAGTTCTGGAATACATACATAGAATATGTAATTATTAAATTCGGTCAAAGAGTTCTTTACTGGATTAAAGTACTAAATAAATAAATAAACCATTTGGAAAATCGCTCATAAAGTAATCGTAAATAACTATTTTACAAAAATAATAATTAAAATGAAATACAGACTTAATACCATTTTTTATCAATCAAACGCTCACGTAATTATTTATTATGTGTAAAAACATAATAAAATTCTTCTGAATGTGATATTGGGCAAAGTCTATATTTTAAATAAAATCATACATGAAAAACACAAATTATCAAATTGACATTTACGCAAAATGACATGGATGAATGCAGGTATTAGTTTAGTATATGTACGTTTCCACTTAACGCTCACTGGATATTAGCATTGTAAGATCCATGCTACTAGCTAGTGAGCGTTAAGTGGAAACGTACATCTATTAAACTAAAACGCAAAACTAATACCTGCATTCATCCATGTCTTTCATTTTGTGTAAATGTCAATTTGATGATTTGTGTTTTTCATGTATGATTTTATTTGTTGGTCACAGAACAATATGCCTAGTACTGTACAAGAATAATATCAAATTTAAGTAATACCCTTTGATATTTCAAATAGTATTTGTTTTATGCAATCAACTTTAGTTTCACTGTTATTCAAATTACCCCTTTTCTTTTATTCCATACTGAGTCTGTTATGCCCGATTTTCCCTCATAGGAAAATATTCACTTTTAGCTCCTCCGTAGATATAATTGGATATTTTATATTTAATTTGATTAACATGTATTTATGATATGATGGCGCAAACGAATTTTCGCACATGGAACAATGTAAGTTTATATAAATAATACGGTAGCAATTTTGTAATAAAATTAATTATAATATTGATTTTTCATTAAAAACCTTAAACCTGTTGGTTTTGACGTTTTATAAATGTCGGACCCCACAATTCAGTGTAACAACCTTGTGTATTTTTTTTTTACATAAATCTGTATATTATAAAATGAAAAAAATGTAAAGCCCTAAAATCAAACATATACTTATTTTAAAAGTTTAATACCCATAAAATATTTTTACTTACATTATGGAACGATACGAAAAAAAAATTTGGTATATTTTTGTAAGCTCGCACAGAAATCTACGTCAAACTGTTTACACCCCGTAATGGTATGTGTAATGGTAATTTATTTTAAAACTAATAGGTTACACAATAATGAAAACTGAAATGAATTTTGTTTATTAGTCATTTATAATGATGCGGCAAATATGTGGTAGATACAGAAAGAGGAGGTTAAATCGGGGTATATACCTTTAAAAAGTACTAGTTTTTAAAAATGTATTGACTTTATAAACTCTGATCTACAAATTATTTTATTAACATAGTAATTTAATGTATTGACTAATTGAGGTTAAAGTTGACTAACGAGGCATATTACACACAAGTAATCTGTGTATATGTTACTAAACATCCATATTGTTAACTTCGTATCCGTTGAAATAATGTCCATATCACTGACTTTGTATCCGATGGAATAACATTAATAAATCTTTAACAAACACCTCAGAGTAAAGAAATGTTTCTAACATTCCGTAAGAATATTATCATCATGTAAAACCACTAAGTTATATTTGTAAAACTGTCGGTAATTTGAAGTTGCTCTTAAGACCTAAAAAACCTTCTTTATAAAATTAAAAAATGGAGTGAGTTTCCAGAAGCATATTATTCATTAATTGACAAAATTTTTCAAGTATATATTATAATATACTTTAGTTAACTTAAAACCATAAAGAAATATATACAGTTAATTATTTCAATAATACACAAAAATATTAAAATCTTCAATAATATCCTTTAGATACACATAAAAATGAATATGAAATATATGGGTTAAACAAGATTTTTTGCAAATTTTTAAATAATTCGGACGTCTGGAAGTGGTTGAAAATTTAATTGAAAGATTCCGTTACATTGTTCTATGCAAATAAATTTTATAAAAGCGTTTCGAAAAACATTGAACATTCAGTGCTTGAAATAAACAAAAATATTGTTTGTGTAAAATATCATTTTATATCGATTCAAAAATAAGGGAACCCTCTTCCCGGCTGCTGTATCTTAGAGACTCGTTCATAATAAATAACTTTGAAGTTTAACGTTTCAAAAATGAGGCTTGAAAATAAACACAGTATATTTTAAGGAACTTAATTAGAAAAAAAGTAAATTGTATAACTTTACGTGACGGGGGTAGCGAAAAAAAACAATTTGCAGCAGAAGAAAATGATTTATTTTGCATATTAATACGGACAGTTATTTAAGGTAACAAAATGTCATGCGTATCTCTCCATATTTTTGCAGAAATTACAAAGCTAAATTGCATGGGCCCATAAATGGACATGACAAATAAATTTGAATACGTCACCCTAAACACAGCGAATACAAAACGGTGCTAATATATTTGCGATTAAATTATGAACATGTACATTTTCTTAACGGTTGTCAGAATATTGAATCACGCGTGCGTATTTATTCTTTATTTTTAAATAAGTATAATTATGCGGCAAAATTTATTAACAAAAGGCTATTCCTGGACATCAAAAGCTTCATAAGAATGCCGCAAAAGCTCCATTTTAAAATCATTTCAATTCATCTTCATTCAGCATTCAAATTGAAGCAATGAAGCGTTGATAGTTTTTTATTAGTTAACAATGTCACATTTTCTGCCTCTTTTTACTTCTCGTACCAAAATAATTAGAATATATAATTTTAGGATGACAAAAAAGACTGCCTTAGATTTTCTTTTTCTTATTTCCGATTAAACCTTCTTCTTCAATACAATATCTCATTGGTCCACCCTTAATAAGGCCGACATCATTAATTTAAATTTTATTTTATTTCCATGCAATGATTGCGCAGTAAATATTTGTAATTCCTAGTGAACATCTTTGTGAAAATTTTGCTTAAGTGGCACTTAGATTTATTTAGTGGACAGCCAGCAAAAACAAAAAAAAATAATTGAAATAAAAACAAAAAGAAATAATTCATGATTTGCATCCACGCATTTACATATCTATTTCAATTCAGTAAAATAACGTTCTTTCCGTTCAAAGCGTTACTTTAATTGCCTTTTCGTAAATGATCAAAAAAATGGCAGCGAAAATTATGTACAACCCAAAATAATAACCCGCTAATAAGATCACTTCGTTATCCGTCTATCGGTCTATCAAAACCATTTTTCTCAAGAACGCGTGGAGATATTAATACAAAAATACGAAGATTTAGAAGAAAAGTATTAGGAAGTTTGCTTTATTAGTAAACCTGATTTTTTTATGATTCTTTGAAGATTTTAATTTAGAAATAATTTAAGAAAGTTTTTCCTTACAAATTAAATTGGGCAACCATTGTAAATAAACAAATATTGCGTAGATGTTTGCATTCTACAATATTTGGAAACGTTTAAAGTTTCCAATATTTCCATTGGCTTTTGAATTAATCCCAAAAAAGCTGTTTCCAGAATGATAATTTTTTTTGTTCATAACCAGAAGGGTTTTTCGGTTATTTAAATGTGTAAAAAGCGTCTCTCTTTAACAAGGATAATAGCAATAGATTTATACTTTATAAAGCAGGAAAAAAATATTTCTAAATTTCAGCTCATCATTTCTTTATTTGGTACATGATTTTAAATTAACGTTCGAGAAAATGGAAATTTAAAAATATGTATATATACATTTTAGTAAATACTTAGTCCTTTATGTAAGTAGCAAATTAAATAGGTAAATACTTAGTTTTTTATATAGTCTGTAAATAAATAACTATGTTCTTAATTTAAGATAAAATAAACTATTTTTAAATGAAGAGTGGATATTCGATGTCGTATTCGATCGATTGTAAAATAATAAATACCACCAACGAATTGTTGTGGAATGATCCTCACAACCTTAAAAAAATATACATTTGTAGGCAAAGCAAAATAATGGAAGTATTGCAAAAGTAAATATAAAATAATATACAAATGAAATAAAATAAAAAGAATTACGTTTATTCAAGTTCGTGTAAAAAACGAGCCGCAACGATTTTTCGTTGAAAACATTGAAAATATATATATCACTTTTATCAAATCTCGATATACAAGCAATTTATTTATGAATCATATTTATATAACTTTTTTGTTCATGGCGGATTTTAACCGGTTTTGAAATCGTGGTAAGCTAGCTATTTCCATAAAAGTTTTATCGGGTTTGATCGCTGCTGTGACGAGTCTAAATTTTATTTTATCATACACGTTGCGTATATTTCTCCCTAAATATCAGCTACATAATACGGAATCATGTTTTCAATCGTAACTGTAGGACATTCTACGGCCATGAAAGATATGGATTTTTTTCTCATTTCATGACAGCGTCAATTTGTACCAAATTGGATGACCCTTACATTAATACCCACATTATAAAGGAACAACCACTTTATATTTTACTTTATATACCAAACATTTCAACCTTTAATTTATCAATCCAAAGCACTTTTTGAAATTTTAGAGAGTACAATATCAATGAGAACCCACTAAAATCCTTTCTTTTTATGCTGAAATGTTAGTTACATTTTTCCTACAACTGATTTACACATCCACAATTGATAAAATTTAAATGTCTTATTAAAATAAATTCTAGAATAAGTCCGCCTTGTTTGGCAGAACTATTTTCATGTCCTTTTACTGCAATGGAAAAACAACGTTAAGTTTTGAGAAAGAATTGGAAATAAACTGTTTACAGAACATGAAAAGCGGGTTGCTTATGTTAATTTTTAGCGTATACGTCAGTGACTAGGAGCTGGAAAAAAAATGTATCTGGATCAAAATATAATTTTAGACCAAAGATACTTTTGAGTACATGGTGGGTTATAAATATAGTTATTCATTGGAAACTCTTTCTAGATAAGAGTAAGATAAACCTAAAATGTATTGTGAATAATTGAGCAAAGTCGCCACTAAATTTCCTTTAAATTAAAGCAAAGTTTTTTTTACATGACAATGCTCAATCCCACGTTGCAAAAAACGAGTGAAAAAATATTTTCTCTTGGATGGAGTATGCTACCTACCCACTGTACTCTCTAGATCTTTTGCCATTTAATTACCATCGTCTCTCTGCCTAATAATTTTCGTGATAGTAAATTGAAAGACGAAAGCCATATTAAAATCAAACTTCACCGGTTTTTCAGTAAAAGGCCCAAATATTTCTACAAATATGATTAATTTCTGCCTACACGTTGGTGATTTGTGTTGGATAATGACGGTTCGTTTATAATTAATTATTGATTTTATTAACTGCATATAAAATCATGAATAGTTGGTGTATAGAAATGCCGGGTTTATAAGTTGCCATCTACATAACATATCTTGTTTTAAATTATTCTGAAAATATTGCAAGACATGTGGAAAAAAGACATATTTTTTTCTATTTCTTCTGTATTTTTAAGGCTATATGAGAAGAAGGCACGTAGAAAGGCAGAAGTAATTAGAAAATACCGCAGCTCAAGAACGGATATCTACTCGTCCTTAACTCACTAATACACATATAGCGACGTCGCTTGTTGGTACGCAACAACTTTAAAGTTGTTGTAAAAAACAAGCGACAAGCTCATTATCTTCAACGCTTACATTGTATTGTAACTAAAATTTATATCTGTGTTTTATATTTTTAGGTAAAAGGTTTTATATTTTTTTGAATATTAAAATTTCATTAATACCACAACAATAAATACTAGTATTTTTACAGATTTCATTTGGATTTTGTTCAATGACTGGGCCACATATCAAAATTACTGAATAAAATTACTTTATCTTCCATTCGCTGTTTTATTGGGGCAGTGATAACTCATTTTTACTAGGAAAATTCTACTATTTTTTTTTTGACGTACACTTTAGTTGGTCTAATTTATTTCTGATAGTAATTTAAAAACACTGCGTAAAAATGCAAACACTAAATATCATATTTTTAAGTCAATAAGAATTTGAATACAAAAAACTAACTTCTTTAATACTTTCTACAATTGCTGACATGCTTGCTTCCTTTCTCCCACAATTAAGGGTACAGTGATTTTAGAGCCAGCCTTTGGTACACTAGCATGACCTAGAATATAACTATGTCCATTTGATGAACTGTGACAAACTATCTCAATAAACTCACATTTTAGGGGCGACAAATACGACATTTGCTACTTTCATTCGTGCATACTACCTTAAAAAGCAACAAATGTCGTATTGTTGCCTCTCGATTACCTTAAAAATAATATGGTATCACATATCGAATTTTAGAAAATATCATTGTACTTTGGTAATTAGCCTTAAATGATAAAACCTACAATCAAATATTTAAATACCTGAGGATATCTCCTATTGCTTGTTCATAAGTATAGTCGACAAGTTAGCAAATATAACGAATAACGAATATTTGAACTTAGTGATTCTGGTGATAAAACAAAGCTGCTAAAGATTTTTTCATAACTAAAATTGCCCTCTCTGGAAAATTATTATGTTAATTATAAAAGGTTTATACAACAACATTTTTTTTAAAGGTTTATACAAAAGGTTTATAAAAGGTTTATACAAAACAATCGCAGTGTTTTTTTGAAGAAAGAAAAGTAATAATCTCGGAAATGACATAGTCTAATTTTAATTCTAGTAAATTACATTGTAACTAGTATTATAATCCTAAATAATAGTTTAAATACAAACGTGTGTTTGTTTGCCTTTCTGTTCGCAACATAGCAATATATCGTTGTGATTTCTTATATAGAATAGTTAACGTGCCACAAAGTGACATACTTCAATTCGCAATATCTTATCCTAATTTGTAAAATCATTCCAAATGCTATAGAAGATTTTAAAATTTATTTATTTGTGTGTCCTTAATAAAGCTGCATTTGTGTGTCCTTAATAAAGCTGCGGATCGGAGTGATTTTTTGTAAATATTACAAGATTGAATAATTTGAAGTGAGTATATTTTGTATGTGAAAGTGTAATTGTCATGTTATCTTAGTTGGTCGATTGCAATAAATTATAACCTATATATTACCTCAGAGACTATAGGACCCATCAGTAAAAATTTTGGTGCACATGCTTTTAACTGTTCTTTCGTAGTGTGTGAATAAATGACAGGATAACTGATACTTATTTCATTACTTATGTTATTTTAAATATTTTTTTCCTGAATATTTTCACTGTATAGATAGACAATCCTAGGATTTTTCATCCTACTGATATAGTAAAATATGTCCATTTATCTTTATTTTCCATCAAATCAAAGTGACTGTGGGATCGAAAAATGCTTGATACTTTCATTATGAAAATTTTTCACTGGAAACTAAAAATGTATATAAAATTAATAGGAAGTCAACAAATCAACAGTTTTTTACTCATTATATATGGAATATAAAAAAATCAAAATAATTACTCAGTTTAATCTTTAATTTATAATCCTATAATTCCGTGATCTTGTAAATGCATAATTTTGTCTGTGTGTGCTTTGTTCACATCTTGTAAATGCATAATTTTGTCTGTGTGCTTTGTTATTTCACAGTTTAATCACTTGTTAATCCCATTTTTTATTCGAGAATTGATTACTTATGCTATAATAATATAAGTTACCTTTCATGTTGATAAATATTACTCCAATATTATAATGATGCATAATTCCACATAATTGATGCATAATTGTCAAAAACCACTTCTTTGGTGGATTGGGAAATGACATACTTTTTTACTCGGTACATTCCATTCCAGCTAATATTACAATCCCAACTAATAGCATAAATGCAAAAATGTATTTGATTGCCCTTCTTTCACTTCACAACAGAGCAACGGATCGAACTTATTTTTTGTACAGAATTAGTTGGCGAAGTGGGAAATGATAAGGGCTACTTTATGTCTTGAAAATCCCATTCTAATTAAGTTTGTTCATTTATTCCACATCGAGCTCGAAGAAATAATCGAAGTATTTTTTTACACAAAGATAGTTGGTGGCCCGAGAATTGATATAAGCTACTTTGCATCCAGAGTAATCTCCTCCTAATTAATATCATGATTCTAACTAATATTATAAATTGAAAAGTGTGTTTGTTTGTCCTTATTCCTGTTGGCCCGAAGCAAGGATCTAATTGTTTTTGTTTGTTGGAGAGATATTCGGTGAGCCAGGAACTGACATAAGCTCCATTTCATCCTAGGAACAAAATGCAAAAAGCAAAAGTGTGATTGTTATTTTTTTTTACATTGCAACGGAGCGGTAGATCGACGTAATTTTTTTGCACAGAGATAGGCTAGCAGGATGGTAAATTATAAAAGTATCTTTTTATTCTGATAAACCACACTTCTCTGGGAAAATTATTATTTGCAATGAAAAAGTACACACTGGGAATAATGAAACACAGTCCTAGCGGAGTCATGGGTCGACGTGATTTTTTGAAACGCTAAATATTTTTAATTTCACGGTAATTTTTAATAAAAAGTCACAAAATAAAGGCTTAGCATTTAATTTCCTCTAACTAATCTAGATAGCGCTACATGTTTTAATTTCTCTTTATAAATTGTTAACAATAACCATATGAGCGAAGCCTCTGGTAATAGTTAGTATTTATGGAAAAAATAAATTTTTCTTTTGGACGCTTCATGTCTTCACTTTGAATAAATAAATGTTATCATTTAATAACATTCCAGGTGTTATTTTGATATAAAATGTTTATAAAATAACAGGATTTGTCGTGGCGCTTCATTAGTTTGCATAATTCGAATCCAAACTAAAAAAACCAAGGTACGAAATGATTCCAATACTTTGTAAGAGTTTACTTATTGAATATATTTGGCGTTAATTTTGTAGAAATTCATTATTCACAATTAAATGAAACTACGTGATGTAGTATTATTTCTACTATATGGGATATTAGCAAAGATTAATATCCCACCTGAAGATGTTGTAATACAACGAAACCTAGGCCGTGGTAAAGAAATTAAAGATAGTAGAAATAATACTACATCACGTAGTTTCATTTAATTGTGGAGAGTTTACTCACTAAAATCATTCGGTAGAACTAATTTTTGAAATGCCTGAAAATGTTGAATAAATATAATAAAAGCAAAGCTGTTAATAATTAGACTGAGAGATGATTTGTTTTATTACAAATATAAAACCAGAATTGTGACATTGACGTTACACGCATAAACATGAAATATATAAAAAAGTAATATAGAATATGTAATTTACAGTTTTTACACATTTTCTGATTACTCTGAAATTATTTTAGCAAATCTAATTTGACAAGAGTTACAATTTTAAATAAAAGTATAGCTTTCACGTTCAAGCTTAAAAATAATAAATAATGTTTTTTTTAATTCATTATTATATGTACATACTGCTGAAGACATCATTACATAAAAATTACATTTATTATTTGCCAAATGTTTGTTTTTATTTATTATTATATGTACATACTGCTGAAGACATCATTACATAAAAATTACATTTATTATTTGCCAAATGTTTGTTTTTATTTATTATTATATGTACATACTGCTGAAGACATCATTGCATAAAAATTACATTTATTATTTGTCAAATGTTTGTTTTTATTTATTATTATATGTACATACTGCTGAAGACATCATTATCTAAAAATTACTTTTATTATTTTCCAAATAAACTATGTATTGAAAATTATTACTAGTTAATATAAATAAAAATCAATTAACAAAATTCAGCACAATTTCATTTGTGTGTAATTTCAAACTAGCTGCTCTGCTTTGCTACAAGTCCCGACAAAAACATCAACCATGCACCATTGCCGTTTTGATAAAGTCAGTGACATAAACATTGCAAGTGGTGTTTACGTTTTTTTACATTAAAATGCTTTTTAATGAATTAAAAGTTTTTTTTTCCCTCGGTGTAATTGTTTATTTCATTATTTTCATATACTTATGAAAACTAGTGCTGACTGGGTTTTCATTTAATATCGAATGGTCAAATCTACATCATATATTTGTGCCAACCATATTTTAACTCCCAAATTAGTGTGTTGAAAAATACTCTCTTTTGAAATGTAATGGTGTACAGCATAGTTATCTTATATAAATAATATAAGTTGGAGTTAATGTATTTGGACCGATTAACTGTTATAACAAACAATGGCTATGTGGACATACCATGTGTAGAGTATTATATAGTTCCATTATTTTAGCTAATTCAGGCAGCAATTCAAGGAAACAATTTTTCTATTGTTGGAAAATTGTATATATTTGTATTTGTAACTTGAATAATCGACAATTGTAAACACATCTTTGAATATTATATCACAATTATAAATCACTCACGTAATATACAATTGTGGTATAATATTGAAAGATGCTTTTCATCTAAGGAATTATTGTTATATCAAAAGAACATTGTATTAAAACATGTGGTAAAATTAATAATGAATATATTTGGCGTTAATTTTACAGAAATTCATCATCTCAATTAAGTAAAGCTATGTGATGTAGTATTATTTCTACTTTCTTTAAGTTCTTTACCACAAGCTAGGTTTCGTTGTATTACAACATCTTCAGGTGGGCTATTAGCAAATAAATTTAACACGTTTTAGAATATAAAATTATTGAAAAACTCAATATAAGGGAAATTATTGACGAAAATGGAATAAATTTAAGGAAGTAATCGGTATAATAATGCAAACCTACCAAAAACGTGTTGAAAAATGAAGTAAAGTTAGTTTGAGAATACTTGAAATATTTATTTGTAGATTGTTTGTCCTGTCAAAAATTACAAAATGAAATTGTGAGCCTTATGAAAAATGCATTTAAATACCTCACGTGAAAAATGCAATGTATTTTATAATTAATATAGTAAATTGCATGATTCTAAAATATTTGCATATTTACTTTTATTTAATACTTCTTTATTTAAAATTTAACAAAAAATATATTTGAAGAAAAAATAAATGCTTTTTTAAAGTTCTCACCTCATTAAACTTTGAAAACTTGTCATGTAAGTGATCGGGGAATGGCTGAGGTTTAATATTTTATTTTATATTTAACTAAAATGAATGCAGTGTTCATGTATTTAGCCTTATTTTTGAAAACTATCTAAACATATTGTTAATAATTCCAAGAACGTTTTGGTAGTAAATATTCATCCTGAAAAAATAGTCTAATGAGAGTTGGTTCACCTGTATATAATCGTTTTAGGGTGGGTTTTAGTTATATATATAATATCAAAATCATAAAAATAAAATCTCAAAATGGGATATTGCATATTTGCTAGAGTGAAAATATATCAAATAAAAAATAAACAGACTTCGTATTAAAACTATAACAATAATTATCTCGTAATTTTTACCTATTCTCAAAATTCAATCTAAGCTTGGGAATGATTTTATTTTATAGAGACGTAGGAACTGTTCAAAGTTATTTTTAGTCCTTATATCGAACTTAATTCAATAAATAACGTAACAGGATTTTATAAATATTATTAGTAATTTGGTCTGAAAAAAAATATTTGTAGTTGTTATGTATTTGTTTCATATTTTTTAATTTCACTTTTCAAACTCATAAATTAAAGTATAAAACCATATAACAAAATTAAAAAGAAATAAAAGAATAAGACCACAACAATAAGCAATGTTGAAGGCCTGCTTTATTTTTCTGTTCTCACACCACCTTTAACTTAGGCACCGTTAGCAGAGGTAATAGAAATATTCTCTTTTGTCCTGGCATACTCGTATCGCTTTCATTTTTACTATGTACATATTCTTTTATATTGTGACCCCAAAACAATTGTTAGTAAGAAAACTTCAAAAAAATTCTCCTGGATTTTAAAACTATAGCAGTTACTACCAAAGTTCATATCTTTATACAAATAATCGGTTATTTACAGAACAACGGTTTATAAATGTATAAAAACATGTTTTATGCGGAGTTTTAATTGTTAAAAAACAGACTAAATCTTGTAAAAGTTTCATTTATAAATTCCTAATCAAAATTTTTTTAACCAAAAGCGACTTTTATTCTGAAAAAGTGCTAATAAAAAAGATAAAAAAACCAAACTACTAAAATATTAAAAGTCTTGCCAGTTACAATACGCACTCCTGTGACACTATATAATAGTAACAGCCTAGTTAATAAGCTATAAAAACATTTTCGCCATACTCACATGACCTCATTCATAGCCTTCACGGTCTTCTTGAGGCGGTCCAATACACATACCTACGTCTAACAGTCACCATATAAATAACGTATTAAGGCACTTCAGCTTCGCAATAAAATTGCTCCCCCTTTCGTGCAGAAATAATGAAAAACGTGATTCATGGATACGTAATGGGCGCGGTGCTACGCCGGTTCTACATGGAATCTACGCTACTCGCTGTGTGGAAGAGAGCACCAGTTCTCCGAGGGTAAAATTTGCTGTTCCGTAGTGTAGTATAGTTTATATTATCTTATTGTTGTGATTAAAAGTAATTGATTAATATAACATGTACTAATACTAATCATGTGATCCTTAACAAGGATAAAGAATGCAACAATATTCATATTTGAACCTATCAGAAATTTTCATATTTACAATTTTTCAAGATGTTTAATATGATATATGTTTTGTGGGACATTGTATATTTGGACATTTTATTAAAACTTTCCTCTCGTATAAGATAATTTTAAGGAGGAATTCACAAAACAACAAACTAATATTATATGAGTATTAATCCTGTATATAGACGATGGTTTATGATTACAGTCCGGGAATGTAAATTTCGATTTCATTGCATGTCCGGGTGAATAAATTAATTGACTGATTTAAAATATAGATATACATAAATACGCTATGCGGCTCCAGCAGCTATGCATTTCGTTGTTGTGCACTAATCCAATATAAATGAATTTTTACATTTAATTAGTCATAATTATAAGGAATTTTTAATTTGTAAAAATTCTAAATTGTCCAATTTTAAGATTTGTTTTTGTTAGTAATTTTAATACACCCTAAAGTAGAACTCTAAACACTGCTCAAAATTTATATTTGCTCGAGTAAGACGAGGACTTTCCACTTAGACACAAAATTATATCTGCCATTATAAAACAAATTTTACCGTCTTTGTATGTATCCCGTACACACTATAGTTATATTTTTTAAATGCATGTAGTCATAGATTTATTAGATAAAAGTTATTTGCTGTCACGAGGTAAAAATGTATTATTAATATACATTCACACATTTATCAGACGAGGCTGGATTGAAAAGTTTGCAACCTCAAGTGGAAATAATCATAATATTGTGGTAGTATCTCATTATATTTATCAGGTTTTTAGTTGTTGTCATACAAAATTAATTTTGTCGTGTTACATTCAGTTCGAGTATATACCGATTTAGTTGGTGATGCGTGACGATTTTTAATATGGTTAGAATTTAACATCACACCATTATTTTGTACTGGTTGAGAAAAGGGTTAACACAGAAGCATATCGATTAAGATATTGTAAAAATTTATCACTTGAATTTGATAAGGAGAAATTTTTTGTTTCAACAGAACAAAAATGCGGTCAAACGTCCTTAGAAAACATAACTGAAGTTAAATAAACCTTAATTGGTAGAAGTTAACATCAAATTAAGCAACCGAAACTGCAGTCAACGCATTTTTGAGGGTCTCAAAAAAGTAAAAATTATATCAGGAAATTAAAGTAATTTTGAAAATATCTTTATTTAGTATCATAGCAAACCAGCAAAATTTTCAATTCTCCATAGTATCTACGCAAAGATTATATCAGTTGGGTATTTAAATCAACTGGGGTATTGGAAGGTTAAGCTTAAACAATCTCTTCTAAAAACAAATTTAAGCGTCTTCAAATAACCAAATAAAGAGAAGCGTGCCGGAAGTATTAAATAATGAAAATATAAGTATTCGTTTGGAACTTTTTTGGTAAAATATCGTTTTTGAATATATATAAATTGGCAAAATATTACTACTGCTAGAAATCCTCTGAATCGGTGCCAAGGTTATAAATGCCTTTCTCCCATATACACAAGTAAGTGCTATATTTCACTCGGCACCGATTCCATAAATCTTTAGCAGTATCACTATTTTGCTTATATATTTGTCTTCAAAAGCGAGATTGTACCGCAAATATCCTTCTCAGGACTCGTATTTTCATTACTACCTTTCAGTATGCATTCATTCGGCAATTATTTAAGTCGCAATTCTGATGTGATGGAAAAACTATCGCTAGTCTCGTTTGTTCTTTAGTCCTCGATAAAATATAAAGTAATATGAAAATAATTGTTGTCACTTCTAAGTATCTTATAATCAGTAAAATTAAATCTCCTTTCTTACCTAATTTAACATAGATTTGTTGATTTCTTCAGACAGATATAAAAAACTGAAAACAAAGAAGAAACCCTTGCTAAACCTTAACGCATATCCGTAGCATCACAATAATTTACTAAAAAGTATGCGGAAAATATGTTTCGGTATTATTATCTGCCTTTAAGTCTGCCTTTAGTACTTTACTCACTTTAGTTATTGAAAAGATTATGAATCAGATTTATTATCTTCATTGTATTTGCTTACATAACCTCTTTCATACACTTGCTTCTTACTAAAAGATCTCAAATATATTTTATTGTTGTTTTAAATAGAGGAAATTTAAAAAAAAATATTTGAATGGAAAAATCGTGACATAAAAAGAATTAGTAGGATATAACTTAAAACTAAATAAAATTTTATAAAATTCAAATGTGTTCTAAATAGTGGTTCAAAACACAATCAAAATCAAGTCGATCTTATGCAACTAAATTTTTGAAAATGTTATATTATTAAATTATAAAAAAGTTATATGCGTTTGAACTTTAAAAAAATGAATATGTAAACATTCAAAAGTTATACAATTGACAGGCCACATGTTGACATACAAATAAGAGACAGAGAGGAAGGTAAAGAGAGATCCTTGAACAACAATAAAAATTAGAAACTTAAAGAAAACCAACGTGTGGAGAGAAAATAACGAACATCACGTGGATGAGTACAAATAAAATATGTAAACAATATAATAGACATAAATTTAAAATATCAAGTAGATGTGACGCTTTAAGTTTACTGTTTACGCTGGTTTGGTGGAAGTTGGTATGACATAATAATTAAAAAAGGCATTAGTAGATTTGTATTACACGATCTTTTATTTAAAGCTAAAAATCAAAGTGTTTAGTACACAAATACTCTCATAAATACTGTGCCATAAGCGGTGGCGCTCTAGAGAAATCGTTTAAAGTTCGAGATAAAAGTAATTTCACCGTCACTAACACGTAACATATTGTTTTTCACAACGAATAATGAACGAGCAAAGCGTCCATCGCACTGAAAGCTTACAAATTCATTTTAAGTCTAAATATTTTGTACGCAACATTTTTTTCACTAAAGTTAATGGCATTTTCATTCATAGCTTTGGAGAGTCTACTTCTCATCACCTGAAATATCATCGGAGACACTGAATGAGGTACAGTTTTATTAAGATTGTTCGTATTTTGTATTTAGAATGGGCTCTTTTGTAAGTAGGTTTTAAAGGCAGGGGGTTGTTCAAAGTTTAAAATAACATAAGGAGAATTTGAATGTTGAGAAAATATTAATTTAGTTTTTATTTGCTTCATATTTTTAGACAGTTTATTCTAAAATGCTACTTTTTTCAAGTAATGTATTTAAAAACAAAAAGAGGAAGTTTGGAACTTCACAGTTATCCCAATACAATATTTATAGACAATTTTCTTCTTTCTGCTTCCAGCATCAATAAATTCATACTAAGGGCTTACAAAATTCCTTACTTTAATTATAAAATTGATTTAGTTTTAAACATTTTCATTGATAATTTAAAATTATCTTAAATCTTTGCCTATAAAATTATAATCAAAGGGCAGTTCATAGTTCGTTGCATAAGGTCTCACGTCTATTGCTTTTATACAATATTTATATTAATAGAGAGTAAAAAAAACAAATATATGGTATATCGAGAAAATTTTGTGTTTTTTCAATGAAAAGTTAAACGTACAACGTTCACTTAATATTTTATTGGAAGTAGTTGTTCCGGAACAAATTTTAATTAATTAAATTAGAAGTCAGCAAGGACGATTTTGCTTACTTTATAGAATTTGTAATGCACAGGTGTCTTAGAAATCAACTGCAAGCAATTAATTTGAAGACAAACAATGATAAGAACATTTATCTTGAGGACAGAATCTATTTTTTTCACATGATAAGAGACGAACAAAAGAATTTTATTTCTAATTGAAAAAGGATAAATCATTCCAATTACTTTTACAGAGACAAATAATGAGGTGCCCATTTACTTAGTTTTCATGCCTTTGTCAGCTAAAGCAAATGTAATATTGTAACTTCTTTTTGCATATTAAAAGTGACGAAAAGCCAAAGAGCTTAAGTTAACTGAAAATTACTATTGACTAGTCACTTCAAGTCTGCGTTATTTAATGACCTTTCAGATCGCTTGATGGGAACTGTTGAAATTGGTCTCAAGAAATTCCCTTCTTTACTACGTCTTTTCATAATGCCACATAAATATTTGATCATGTTGTATTGGAATTCTTATAATAAATATGAACGAATAATTTGTCCTAAATAGCCACATTCTTCGAACATGAACAAATAGTTAATTTCTATGTAGCCATATTTGCAGGTATAAAAATACACACGAAACGAAATTCACAGCTCGAAATGTAGTGATTATCTAACTTGGCAAGACTTTTTAAGTTTAGTTGTATAATGTTCACTATAGCCAAATTATTATTCTAACAATTTATTAGCCCACAAATTTGGAAGAAGTTAATTTAAGTTGTCTATATAAAACAATTTCTATCTATATATTAATACGTGAAGCAAAAACTTTGGACCCCTTTTTACGAAAATTGCGCGGACGGAGGAGTATGAAATTTGGCATACTTATAGTTTATATGTAGGAGAAGTGCAGAACGCTAATATTTTTCATTAATAATGCTTATAAAGTAAATTAAATCGTTAAATAAAACATTACACACACTACCATGCATTTGACATACACATGTATATACATGTATATACATACAATTGACATATGAGTAGTCTATAGTTTTGTTTTTTCCGCTGGCTTTCCATTGTAGTTTATCTGCCAGACAGTTCGCAAGATATTGTGCTTCAACTTTGTTATTTTCTCATATATAATTGTAAAAAATTTTATCTTTTATCTAGAATTACAGTTGTTATCATTTAATGTAACATTATTAATAATAATCATAAAATTACGCGGACGGAGTAGTATGAAATTTGGCATAGTTAAAGTTTGTATGGAGGAGTATGGAAAGCTAAAATTGTTATATAATAATGCATTAGAAACACATTAAATTAATAAAGAAAAAATTACACATACTACCATGCGTTTGACACACACACACACACACACATGTATGTACACACATATTGACATATGAGTTGTCCATAATTTTATTTTTCCGCTGGCTTTCCATTGTAGTTTATCTGCCAGATAGTTTCTAAGTTATTGTGCTTTAACTTTGTTATTTTCCCACATATAGTAGTAAAAAATTTGACCTTTTATCTAAAATTAGAGTTATTACGATTTAATAAAATATTATTCAATTTTCTAAAGGTTAATAATAACCATAATTTAAAGGTTAATAATAACCAAAATATTAATATGCGAAGCAAAATATTTATACTCCTTTTT
This sequence comes from Druceiella hillmani, assembly GCA_039881145.1. Taxonomy (NCBI): domain Eukaryota; kingdom Metazoa; phylum Arthropoda; class Insecta; order Lepidoptera; family Hepialidae; genus Druceiella; species Druceiella hillmani. Next base: position 28,195,182 of record JAYKKI010000007.1, on the reverse strand, counting down.
ACGAAAATTACGGGTCCGGAGGAGTATGAAATTTGGCACAGTTAAAATTTATATGGAGAAGAATGCTGAAAGCTAATATTTTTACATAGAAAGAGATATATCGATTTTTATTAGAAATACATGCGTTTGACACACACACACATACATATGTACACACACATATGTACTATTTTGTTCATGGTTGAAGGTTATGGTCAAACTGAGATTAGTATTATTTGTCCATAGTCTTACTGAATGTTCATAGTTTGTTTCGCATACACATATTAATAGACCAAACGCAAATTTAAATAATATTAATAGTTTACAAATGAAGAAGTAATTTTTAGAGATAAATATAAATGTGCACTAAATGTAATTACAAGACTTTTTCCTAGTTAGTTATGATTGTGGATTAATGGATTTACAATGCAGGTTTTGCAATGCGAAACGTTTTGAATTTGAAGTGACTTTAAGTGACAAGACTGAATTCACTTAATGTTGTCATGTAAAGCTATATTACCGCCCTTAAGTCAAAATGAATATTTTAAATCATTGTACTATGGACTTATTTCAAACGAACCTTCAATCAAAAGTGAGGCAAAAAATTATTTTGAAAACTTTCGCAAATATAATTCATCATTTGCTATGGTTAGCTCAGAAGCTAAAATTTGCGGGGCAGTTACAAGTGGAGTGTGTCATTTCAAAAACATGAAGTTTTTATCACAGATCAGGTTCAATAAATACGGCATATGGTCGCTCATCATGTTGTGCGCAATTCGATTTTTATGATGTTGACACTATCATTTATGTATTATCAATTATAGATTACAACAACATTTTAATCAAACATGCAAAAATGCGCAAAATATCTCTTGAATTGGTACGCAGTAATCCTTTGGTTCGGTCATTCATTGCAATGAAACATCATTGTCACAGAGTTGAAAATAAAAAAAAATAAATTTGTATGCTCATTAAAGTAAATCATGATTTAAACCAACGCCATTTCAATGATGCAGTTCAAACTGATGTAGCAGTAATATTTAATAGAGTTGATGGTGAGCCACCTTTGAACGAAATATAATTTTATTTTTAAAAGTTAATAGTATCCTCAAAAATATCTCAATTTTAAATTCATCATTAGACCCTTGAGCATATCCATTACTTTTTCCAAATGGTGATACTGGGTGGCATATCAATATTCCTCATAACGTACCAACTATATCTAATTCAAGAGCACCCAAAAAAAAATTAGCCATGCTTCAATATGCAGCCTATCGACTTGGGATTAGGAAGATTTCAGCATGTAGCACCATTCACAAAAAATTATTTCTGCAGTGGATAGTTGATATGTATGTGAGAATAGAGAGCTCAAGATTACATTGCATTCGACAAAATCAAACAATTCTTAGATCTGAAGTTTACGACAATTTAACAGACTACTTAGTATTGAACATGAATGCCAGGAATGTTGGTCGTAGAGTAATTTTACCATCTTCATTCAATGGATCTCCAAGAAATTTGTATCAGAATTATTTAGATGCAATGTCAATTGTACAACATTTCGGAAAACCGTTTTTATTTATTACAATGACTTGCAATCCAAGTTGGCCAGAAATAGTTAACAACATTGGTGTAGGTGAAGCTGCTAATTTTAGACCTGATATTATTGTGCGTGTATTCAAGTCAAAGTTGAAAGCATTCATAGAGGGCCTTATACAAAATAATATCTTTGGTAAAGTTGAAACACTCATTTATACAATTGAATTTCAAAAAAGAGGATTGCCTCATGCTCCCATTTTACTCCCTTTAAATGAGCAAGATAAAATTGTTAATGCTGTAGATATTGATAAAGTTGTATCTGCGGAGATTCCTTACATTGAAACACATCCATTACATAAATATGTTGTAAAAGATGTGATGCATGGTCCATGCGGAGAACTTAATCTTAATTCTGTATGTATGAGAGATGGAAAGTGTATAAAAGAGTATCCAAAACGATTTAATGAAACTACATGTGAATCTTTAAATGGGTATCCATTATACAGAAGACGTGATAATGGTATTAATGCAGAAGTTCGTGGTAGTTGCCTTGACAATCGGTATGTTGTACCATACAATCGTAGTTTCATAAATTCATCATCATTGATAATTATTTATGAAGTTTCTATGTGTTCTTTGCAAGTGTTGAAAATCATAGATAGTTTATTGCGTGATCTATGTAATGAAAATGATAAACATGGAGTTTTTTGGAGGAAAAACTATACTTCTGTGCGGTGATTTTCGGCAAATCTTACCAGTAATCCCACATGGATCACGTGGAACTTTAATTGAAAATTGTGTTACAAGTTGGCATGAATTTCCTAATTTTCATAAAGTTACATTTACTCGAAATATGAGAGCTTTACCAAATAAAATAGAATTTGTAGAATTCTTGAAAAAAAATTGGTAATGATAAGGTCCCACAATTCCCTCAGTTTGGTAAAAATGTTATTGAAATACAGCGAACATATCATAGCTATGATAAAATAATTTGTGATAATGACAATGACATCAATAACTATCCGGTAGAGTCTTTGAATTCTTTGTCTATTAGTGATTTACCACCGTATAAATTAGTATTGAAAGTTAATTGCATAGTCTTATTGATCATAAACTTAAATACTAAGGACGCATTAGTCAACGGACGCATTAGTGGAACGAGAATGCGCTTCAAATTGATGCATCGAAATTTATTGCAAAGTTTTAACTGGGACCGCACGCAGTAAGGGAATTTTGATTCCACGTATAAATTTAACGTACTCAGGAACTATTTTACCGTTTAACTTTCAAAGAACACAATTTCCTATAATACCTGCATTTGCGATAACAATAAATAAGTCTCAAGGACAACCATTCCAATAGGTTGGAATTTTATTGAATCGGCCAGTTTTCACACTTGGGCAATTGTATGTCGCAGCAAGTAGAGTCCGTTATTTCGATGGTTTAAGGTTTTATATTACCGAATATAATGGTCAAGGACGTTTAGCAAACGATGAAAGAGTTTTTACAAAAAAAATTGTTTTCAGAGAAATTTTAAATCGTTAATTATATTACCGCAATATGCGATAAAAAATGCTATTCAATGGAGAGCATTTTTTACCACATAATTTTTTTATTTCGCATCATCTTATAGCATGGTCTGTTACAATATTTTTTTTTAAAATAGGTATTCTTTATTTTTCTCCTTTTCGAATTCCATATAATTTATTTTTTTTTAAATAGGAAAATAACAGCGTTGGCGAAATCTGTAGTTATAGTAGTATATAGTCTTTGACAATAGAACCTTAATAATGTTTGAGCATTATATTTTAATAATTTATATTAAATAACTTACAAGTTAAATTTATTATGGTCGAATTTCGACCACTGGGCGACCACTAGTACATATAAATTCACATGTGTTAAACAAATTTCTCTCAGTGAATTTTATCAAAAAATTAGAAAAAGATACGTTTCAACTAATTCATCAAATTTAAGAATGCCGCATTCATATAACATTTTTAACATATCTTATTAATAATGAGTACAGTAGTTACTCGGAAGGTCACTTCATATTACATTCCTCACATGCTCATGCATAGGATTTCTATAAATTAAGTTTATATAAATATGTAACAGAGGTGCACCCTGGTGGTAACAACTGGAAGTTTTGGCAAGTCAAAACGGTTTTATAACGACTTTTCCCTCACCGTAACAGTAGCGATACCGTCTGATGTAAAAACGTATTTGTATATTTTCAAATATTTTTTTTCTTCTCTATCCGTGGCATAATAATTTTCTACCGTAGCCATACTACTGATGTCCAGTTAAAGAAACATCGATAAAGATAAAAAGAGCATAAAAAATTAGAGAAGCAAAAAAGTACCACCTGAGAGAGGAATATGGCGTTTCGTTATTGATGATTTCTTTCTACCTGGGTTGGATCGAGCATAAAGATATTAAAAACAAATACGGCAGTGTTTGCTAATTTTGCTTTGAATTTAAAATTTTCAAAAATATTTTCTTTTTTTAAAGTAGCCTATTTTTGATTCAAACATATATTCTCAATTATAAGGCTACCTCATTATTTATGATAAAGAATAATCATTTTGAAAGTCATTTCAAAACGGCTATACTAATATAAATACTTTTACAAGTTTTTCTAAAGACAGTTTTTGATGCAAAGCAACTCGCTTTACATCCAAAACTGTCTTTAGAATACAACACGAGCTGTTTATTAATATATACTACAAATATAACTCTATACTGTAACTCAAATTTTATGCTTATTTGTATCCATTCCATTATAAATAATCGTGTTTCGTTCATTTCGTTTTCAAGATAAAATCTTATGTTTTTCCAACGAGATTTACAAGCCGCAATTTAAAACTATTATCGTCTTGGTAAAGAGGATCAGTTACGTGGCATTACCTTGCAAAGAAACGACTAGTGAGATAAGAAATATTACCACTTTACTCAACATAAATAAATACTCTCTGAATATTTTTATTTGAATATTATGGCGAGTTATTCAATAAGTGTAATTGTTACGTAAGAGTACTTGTAAAAAATGGATTCAATGTGGAATAATGGTGCGCTTTATATTGTCTTTTTAGAGAGGAAAGGAAATCGATGTCTATAATTTTAATTTTATTAAAATTTAAGGAATATTTTTAAATTAGTCATTCGGAAAAATTGTTAACGTTTTCTAGTAATTACAGTTTCGGATATGAAATTATATATTTTGCTCACTATATTTTTGACTTGAGTTTTAAGCAAATTAGGGAAAATCTACAGATTTTGCAGAAATAAAGAAATCAGAACAAATGCTTGTTAGACTTTGGAAAAACGTATATAATGTGATTAAATAGATTAACGATATGTGTGAATTTGTATCTTTATTCGTGTAATGAATGATAAATAAAATAGATTCAGATAAGATTATTACGAAATACAGATACAGATTCGATAAAACGGTGACGTCGTAGGAAATTTTATTACAAAGCTGAGATGGCTTACATTGAGAAAGTTTATCTATATTGAATTTCAGGACCTGGAAAGATGAACAAAAATACATGAAGGGAAATATTATGTGACTATGATTATAAAGTATTTTTCACGATAGTGGTAACAATACGGCACCAATGCGGTAGCAGCACTGGCTGTGTGCCGGTATGTATTTTCTTCGCAGTGTAATACAGTAGCGATTTCTTATCACCGCGCCATTATTTTTAAGCAATTGCGGAAGTCGACGCGGAAGTAAATTTCTAGATGATATGTGTACTTCTTTTAAATATATTACTTTATCTTGTATTTTTAAAGGTAGTGTACGTCTGTTCCAAAAAATCTGAGGACAGAAAAGTTTTCAATTGGTATTAATTTTTGTAGTCATACATATTTAATTGTCTCTTAACGATACCATTTATACAAACCCAGGTAATGTTACAATATCGCATTAAAAGAGCATTTTTAATTTTCTGAATAAAAATAATGTACGGTATTCACATGGCATGTCATTTTGCGGCACATCCCCGTACGTTCATACACACGCACTCATCTACAGTTTGTGTAAATACGTAATGCAGGTACATTTTTGTTGTGACATTATCAGAAGTAAGCTTAGGAAGTAACGGCAACCGTGCATTAAAAGAAAATACTTTAATAATATTTTTGGCATGAATTTTGTATAAACGTTTTTTTTGTAGGAAATAACATCGTTGACTCTGCAATCTAGCCCTAAAACGACCATCAAAAATCAAATTATGAGTGAAGACAAACTTCTTGTTACCCATGTTCATTACAGAGGTCGTATACATAGAAAAGCTCCAATAAGCACAAAAAGGTCTCCACAGAGAAAAAAATTATAAATATGCATCATATGATTGATTATCTACTTATTTCGTTTGTTGATGCTAGAGTTCGGCAAAAAACATTTCTGAAATTATTTCTGAAGGATTTAAAAATATATTTGTTGAAATAAATGAACATTCCTTATTTCTCATCATTTCGGCATCCTGGAAACAAATAAATTGTTACTGTACCTTTCAGTGACCCTAAAGTAAAAAGAGTACGTTTGAGTTTAGGTTTTGTTAATTGCATTAGCAAGTTTAGCTTTTAAATTCTCCGGATTGAGCTAATCGTGGATACAGAAACATTATATTAATGATACACTGATGCGGGATTGATACGGTATTTATGGCAATGCTCATTTTTTTCGATTTGAATATAAGGTTATCGTACTATTTAAGAAAATTATATTTCCTGAAAAAAACTATAATAAATTTTGTCTGCAAATTTCAACGTAATTTGGATACAAAGAAAATACAGTAAATTAAACTAAACTGATTTCTGAAATATTTCAACAATAATAGACCCAATCATAGAAAATACGAAAAATGCATTTCCTGCAAATTTATTCACGTGTACCATATGTTATGTCCCCCATTTTCATAAATGTTATGTCCCCCATTTTCATAAAATGGTTAGAATTTTGCAACATAATAAAAATTTAATTAAATATAAATAAAGAACATTAGTAATGGCTATTTAAATGAAAAGAAAAGTTATTTAAGATTAATCATACTCACAATTAAATGAAACTACGTGATGTATTATTTCTACTTTCTTGAAATTCTTTACCACGACCTAGGTTTCGTTGTATTACGACATCTTCAGGTGGGCTATTAGCAAAGATTCTTTGCTGAATGACCTGAAGATGTAATACAACGAAACCTAGGTCGTGGTAAAGAATTTAAAGAAAGTAGAAATAATATATCATGTAGTTTCATTTAATTTTCAATAATGAATTTCTACAAAATTAACGCCAAATATATCCAATATTAATTACACTAAAAGTTTTGAGGGTGATAGCATTTTGCAGCCAAATTTCTGCACGTTCATTTCAAAATATTTTAAAGTACATTATTTATTCTGGTTTCAAATTTTTATTAATTAATTACATTCCATCTCATATTTTCAAAAGTCATAAGTGTTAGATCTAAAAAACTTTGTTCTTGGAACGTTTTACATAAAACGGACAATAACTAATTAATAAGGAACTTGGCCCTTTTTAAATAATATTGTTATTGAAAGGTAACTTTTTGGAACAATAAACAATTTTGAGAATATTCAAATTTTTCCAAGAGTATACTTTAAGATTTAAATACCACATATCTCTATAACCTAAATTACGGAAAAAACTAATTAAAATGTTAAGCATTTTAATTCACATAATATTAATTTGAAAAGCAATATTATTGAGAATAGGTACCCTATGGTTTTGCATTTAAATGTTATACTCAATAATAAGCCTGGCTTACATTAAAATCCTTACGGCGTAGACAGAGAGAAAACAGTTTGCGTAATTATTTTTTGCTTTCTAGTGCAGTATTTATAAAAACATCTATTTTTTAGTATTTTAAACAGTTAATGTTTGTACACATTTTTTTATTCTTATATTAAAAAAGATAAAAGATTTTGAACTTGTTTTACATTTTGTTAAACATTTCTGCGGAATTCCAATTAGCACAGTAGCACAGTTCATGAGGTATCTCTTTTTGATTCTGTATCTGTGGACGTCTGAGTGCGCATCTTCTCCATCTTCATGCATCAGTAATACAAGGTGTTTCCGGTAAGCTTGGAACAATCCTATTCTACGACCTGGCTTCCGATACTGTTCCACTGAACCGATAAAATAGCATTGTTTTGTTGTGTTGTTATCAGAACTACACAAATACCAAGTTTCATTATGATACAAGAATTAGAAGCTCAAACACGTTTAGGATATAGGTACTGTTCTGTTATCGAGTTTAGTGTCTAAATTCCGATTCAATATCATTGAATTATTACGGTAGTATCATTTTATTGTGTGGTCATTAGAACTACCCACAATGGGCAAGTTTTATGATGATACAAAAATTAGAAGCCCAAACACGTTTAGAATATTTCTTCACGTTATCGAGTAGAGAGTCTAACTTCCGGTTCTATTATAATCAGCTCAATCGTACCATTTTTGTGTCATTGTCAGAACTACACACAACTTCCAAGTTTCATGATTATAAAAAAGTTAGAAGCCCAAACACCATTAGGATACATTGTTCCTTATCGAATGGCACCATGTTAATATATTGTCAACAGAATTACGGACAACTGCCAAATTTCATGATAATTCAACAATTAAAATTGCATGCAGTTTTGTTTCGTAGATTCCATTACATAGTTATTTATTTACAGGTCAACCTAACAAAAGCATATCAGTTATATCTAAAAGCATAATAGAGATCATCATAATATGGAAAACAAATTCGAGATAGGTCACAAATAAATCCATAAGGATAATAAATCCTCACCGTATTCCCTGCGGGTGGCCAGCGTCATTGGGCAGCATTATTGAAAATAATAGATTATGCTCAGCGACGTTTGAAACAAAAGTCCCCCGTGCTCAGATATGAGTTCATCCACATTTTTATTAACAGAAGAATACCGTAAAATATTAGCCCGCAAATGAATAAGACGAGCATCCTGCGAAACGAACACATTTACAAAGAAATATTATTTTTATCACGAAATCACATGAAGCATATATGCGACGCTTATCTCGTTGTTTAAAGGAACGTAACATTTAAATAAGAGGCTAGGTAATTACAAGTGGAATAAACAATGAAAGAAAATGTAATGACAGTCATTTCATTGTCGCAAACAAAAATAAATGAACGTTGAAGAGCAATAATTTCAATTAAATAAAAGATAAGTGAAAAATTAAATGAAACTGTGTGGTAAAGAATTATTTTTACTTTTTTTAAGTTCTTTACCACGACCTAGGTTTCGTTGTATATACTTTGGTTGATTAGAATTTACTTCAAATAGTGCGTTTACAGTTCCGAATAATTATTTTGAAAAATCACGAATAATTGCTTGTCATCACAAGGACATTGGCTATACGATTGTCGATGATTCAAATCACCATGGACAACCAGTACAACGAACGATTCTTTCTGGGGAACTTGGGATCTTCAGATGGATTATTAGCAAAGATATACCACTAACTATTGGCAAAGACTTTCCAATTAGCAAAGATTATAATACTATATCACGTAGTTTCAATTAATGTTGAATAATGAATTTCTACAAAATTAACGCCAAATATATTAATAAAATGGATCTAAAATAACATGTGTCCGAGTTTTGGGGGTAATACCAGCGGTATAGGGGTTTAAAAATAAACAATTTTCTAATACACCAATCATAGGTGTAAACTATAAGCTTTAGCAAAAAAAGTAGGCATAATGTATTTTAGTTTTAAAGTTTTTTTTTACTTACAATTTGTTGATAACTTTTCGTTGATTGGATTTCTTTATAATAACGACTTTTGTAGTAATAACCAATAATTAATTAGATAATCTAATTAATGAGTAACAACTAAATAAAGAGGATATCTCACCAAAATATTTGTACAACAAAAAATTAAGAACGAGTGCCGAATCGACCTGCCAAACTATGTAACCAAAGAAACGGCGATAACAACGAGGAAGCAATTTTTGTCACTGCAAGCATGCGACTTCCATAACCTTGTGACACCTGATGAACTATTTACTACCAGCACAATCGTGGTGATTGTGATAAAAAGGCACTTGGACGAAATTCAAAAATTTCCCGCATAATTAGTGCCTTAGATAAATTAGAAACTCTTATAATTTCGTCTTTATGCTGTACGGCATGTACACCATAAAGACGAAATTACTCTTAGTTTACTAAATTTAAAAATTTTAATTCTTCTTGAAATTACCTGTAAGTTTTGAATATTAGGTAGGAAGTGATTGAGTGATAGTATAAAGTTGGAAATTGATAAGTTTTTAATTCAAGTACCGCGGAAAGTAATATCTCTTCCAACCTTCGCTGGAGCTGAGTTATGAGGACGTTAAAATAAGAATCAACCCCACACGTGAAGGACGCACACCCAGCAGTGTGGCACGAAACTTGATGGTGTACCCAGGGCTTGCTTAAATATCATAATCCTTTGATATTTTGACCATTTAAAAAATATAGGTGATGCGTATAACTTAAAACTATTTTGATCTTTCAAACAATTAAAATCAACCAATTTCTATAAAGCCGACCAAGTTCCCCAGGAAGAATCATTCATGGTACTGATTGTGTATGGTGCTTTTGATTGCGAAAATCGAATAGCAAATGTCCTTGGGATGGCAAGCAACTATTCGTGATTTTTCAAAATAATTATTAGGAACTGTAAACGCACCATTTGAAATAAATTCTTATTATCATAGCAGTGAAAGCAGCATTTAGATATTTTGTGTTCGTTTTAGTCTTTTGGAATGTTTAATTCAAATTAAATACACTAAAAATGAGTAAATAGAAAGCTTACTGGATTTCTACATATGTTTTTCAACTAAAGCACTCCACAAATAAAATCCTTAAAATTATTATTGATCAGCGTAATATGTGGACGTTATTTTAAAACAAATTCTTGAAGAGAAAAAGTTGAAAGCAGCATAAAAGTCAAGGATAACCAAAAAAAATATACATGAAAAAAAAAACTATTCAATCGTATTTGAAATAATGCATAGCCTACGAAAAAGTTCTTAATTATTAACAGCTTCTTAATTAATTGCAGTAATAATCTTAATGTAGAGTTCAAATCGATTCTGAGGCAATGTACGGATATTCCATGAGAATGGAAACGAGTTGTGAGAATATTAAAATGTGCAATAATATTTATTTTAAAATCACAAATATTGAATGAATTTCATTATGTATTAAAAATATTTTGAAACATACGATTAAAAAGTGAGTGGCTGGTTAAAAATTAATACAAACTTTCAGCAGGCAGTAATAGAAAGTATGGATTATATATAGATTTGACGTGAGAAGATTATATTTAGAGGCTCAATGATAAACACATGTGTATGAAATCATTATAGGGTTCTCTTCTTAGACGCAATTCGTTGCGATAATTGTTTTCCCTGTGATATTATACGAAATACATTCTTATTATATAAATTTCCCTTAAAGTTTAAAGACATTTTTAAATTTGTCTTTTCGTCTCAGTAGTTTCTTGCTTGCCTTTCACATAACTATTACTGCCTCAGCTTTATCGGCATCCTCAATGTAAAAGGCAATACTATAAAGAAATCGTTCAAAGTACGATAAATGAAAAGTTTCGTAAATTTAATTGCCACACATAACTTGTAATTTTTGACGAGAAATAATGAACAAGCATGGCATCCCACGTTGAAAGCTTTACTTTGAAAACTTTCAAATTTACTTGACTGCTTTATTTCCGTTAATACCAAATACAGCAGTCTGTGGTCACAAATAAATAGGTCACAAAATAAATTAATTTTTAGACGTACTTAAATTGACATTTGGGTACCTGAGTTTTATATTTGTTCAAATACAGGCCAACATCTTAAATGTTGTTTGAAATGCCTTTGTGTTTATTCCTAACATATTAAACCCACAAGCAATTAACTTGAAAGATTTTGAAGCTCTATGTAAAATATAGAATCCATTATAATCGTATGCTATCCACTAGTTCATACATATGACTCATTAGAAAATAATTATAAATATTATCGTCCACCATTAAATGAAACTACGTAATGTAGTATTATTTCTACTTTCTTTAAGTTCTTTACCACGACCTAGGTTTCGTTGTGTTACATCTTCAGGTGGGCTATTAGCAAAGATCATTGATTTGCGAGTACGGGTATAATATTAAATATACTTCGAAAAATGAATAGTAGTTTATTTCCCAATAAATAGATCTGAATTTAAAGCATAAGAATGGGTACTCAACAATTTGGCGTTTTAAAATAAGAAGCCCCAAAGTAAAAAAGTTCCCAAAAAAAAATTTCGAAACAAAAAAATTAGACAAAAGGTGTAAAAGAAAAAATAATTGCTTTTAAACAAAGAGTTCTTTTACAGAAAAACTAATATTCTCACCTTGAATATAATATGTAAAAAATATAAATATACATAGCAAAGTAGCTATGAAAAATTATGTGAAACAACTAAAACAGGGTAAATAAAGTCACTAAAAATTAACATTAACTGCAAATAATTTTATCGTAAAAGATCTTAGTTTTGTGTATCACCACAAGTGCTTTGATTAATATGATGATTCGATCAATCAAAAACTCAGCGTATTTCTGCTTTTGTCGGTATATTCTTCGATATTTTACCTGATTTTTGAGCAGAAAGGTTGAAAAAAGGAAAAAAAATTAAGAAAAAAATAGAATAACATAGTATTTTCTTAAATGGATCCCAAATACTTATTTGATCAAAACCAAATAAAGGAACAGATTTAAATTTATAGCAACATAAATTGTTTTCCCCCTTTAATAAATTTATGACGAAAAACTTTCATTAGTCTCTCTGACATGGGTAAATATTTCTGTGATATTTTAAAGTAATAAAAAATTTGAAATAAAAAAAAATCATTATATTTGGGAATAAAAACGAAAACAAAAAGGCAAAGTAAACATCACTTTTAAAATGAGTATTTTGATAATTAAGCTTTTTGAGCATCTACAATGATATCTTGTTTTTAACCGATAATTCGGTTTGTTTTTCTTTCTTTATTTTCGAGACATTGAAAATCTTAGGTATAAATTTTTTTTAAAAATCAGGTTCTTGAATATCAGAAACATATATTCGATAAAGGAGAAAATATCTTGAATATTTAGACATATTTCATAGATTTTTATATGATTTGCGTCTTTAATTTTTTTGTCACATAAATTATTAGATAGAGAGCGAAGCAGATGGTGAAGAATCTGGAGAGTACGATGTGTGAAGTGGCATACCCCGTCCAAAGGAAAGTAGTTTTCTCCGTGTTGCTTTTTCTACGTGGGATCGAGCATTGTCATGTAAAAAACAAAGTTTATTTCGATTTAAAGGAAGTTTAGCGGTGATTTTTTTCAATTGTTCACAAAAAATCTTAGCTGTAATTTTACTCTTAGCTTGAAAAAGTTCCCAATGAATCATTCAATAAATAAGTTCATTTATACCCCACTTTGTACTCAAGGTATCTTTTGGCCAAAGTTATATTTTTGTTTTGGGTACACCTTTTTCTCTAGCTTCGAGATATTAGTGTTTATGATAAAAAATTACATTAGCCACCCACTTTTCATCTGCTGTTACCAGATACTCTAGCTTCTCATTGGTACGATTGGAACTAAATAGCTCCAAGTAGACATTAGCTCTCCTTTGAAGTTTAAAGGAGACCATATGGTAGCCGAGCGGAATATTTCCACTTCCTTCTCAAAGCATGAAGTTGTATTTCCATTGCAATATAAGATCATGAAAATAGCTCTGTCAAACAATGGACATTTAATATGGGATCTGTTTCAATAAGACTTTTAAATTTTTCTAAATCAATTGCAGAAGGTAGTTTTGGATAAGGTTATTAGACAGGTCAATGAGATTATAATCAAATTTATCTAAGGTTATCAGACAGGTCAAAATTCCCTTCTTTGAATCTTTGGAACCAATGATTGTCTGTATTATAAGAGGGCACACCTTCACCCATTGTTACGTAAATATTGCGTGATGCTTCGTTGGTTTTCTGCACTAAAGGATATTCGTGAAGAAAGAGTGCCCCGAGTTAGCTTCGAAATACTTTTATTTTTAATTAATTCTTTACTTGAACTCAATTGCAAACTGAATAGAAGTTCGAATGACGTACTCTTTACATATCCTACAAGACGTTCCTATAACGTTCCCGAAATCGGTCAAAAAAGGTTTATAATATATATATATAATTATATATATATATATATATATATATATATATATAATAAATATATATATATATATATATATATATATATTTATATATGTATATATACGAAAATCTGGGGCAACTTATCACTCATTACTATTATTTATGAATGCTAAAATTGTAAAGCTGATTCGAAAGTTAGGAATTAGGGCGTGTGGAATTTATTGAAACATCAAACCAGCGTGTTCACATTGAGTTCTTGACGTTGAGAACTTCAATGCGAGGATCACAGAAAGGAAAATAATAAATATTTACACAGAAGTTTTATTTTTTAAGCCGATCGAGCGTTAATTATTTTCTGGATGAGTTTTATCAAAGGAAGTTCGTTTTAACACATTGAAACTGAATATATTTGAAAATATCATGAAATAGATATGTTTCAAAAGAGATATTTCACTTTATTTTTAGATTTAGTCGTGTTTGTGATTTATTTTTTGGATACGAATTTTTATTCATTGTGCGAATAATTTGATATGAGATTCAAGGGATCTTTAACTATTTCTAAAAATTGATAGCAAAGTGTTTAGATGTGTTTTGGGGCATATATATTAACTCGGTATTTATATAGTATATAAAGTAGAGGGAGTATTCTGAATTTGTATATTTAACTATATGTATATTCGTGTATTTAAAAACTCTTCACTCCTAACTTCGGTATAAACAGCTGCTTAACTTTTAAAGGTAACCCGTTAGAATAAAATATTTTCTCATCATATGAATCAATCTAAATTTATAATTAATTTCATATTTAACAATCATAAAAAGTTGAAATAATGTGTCCAGCAAACCCCGTGATGTTTGTAACGAATAAATAAAGTTATTCAAAAGACATTTATACTGGCCTGGAAATATTTCAGGAATATAGATTTTACGAAATTTAGTGAACCACAACACCGAGAACAGCTAAAGCATATGGAGGATAAAACTATTTAAACTATTACTGAGCTGCTTAATATTACTGAGTTGCTTAATATTACTGAGCTGCTTAATATTTAAACTAAAATTTTAAAACCCGAAGTTATTTAGAAATATTTTTGCCCAAGAACATGAATAATTAGCTAAGGTAATTTAATTTTCACAGATATATAGGAATCCAGGTTATTCATCTTATATCAAAAAGGAAATCCTTTGTTTGAAAAAGTAAATTCCTATACACTGCAAAATACCTGAAAGGTACTTTAAAGAGCCGCGAAAGAATAATTGAGAAAAAGAAGAATGAAAAATTTGCTTAAACTGTTAACGTAGGGCATGACGCCTTATGTTTACAGTTTACCAAACTTTTAAATTATATGACAAAATGCTATGATAATGAATATTTCATTTGGTTATTATTTCTTTTCCTGGTCACAATTTTAAATGGCTGCCGACAATAATGACGACTTCAGGATCGTTTAATGGGTTGGTTACCACTAGCTTCGTCGCTTAGTATATGTATAACAATATCAACAAATTGAATTATTTCGATTGTCTTTAGCGGTCATGCATGAAATACTATGTGCATAATGGTTTAGTTTCTAACAAATTGTTCATTAAAGGCAAATATTTTTTACCATCCAGCCAATGCCGACGAAACCATAAATATGATTTTTAAAAATTTTGTTATACAAATTTTGCTTTGTTAGCGCTCATGTTAGTTTTTATTTAATTTGAGCTATCGTATTATTACTTTTTACATTTATTATGAGTAAATATCATTTATCTTTATTTAAGAATTAGCGACCGGCCATATATTAACGTATTATTTTGCAGACCCCATTACCTTTTGACCAGTAACTACTAGTAACATAATTGAAATATTATTTGATTAAAACCCATATTTCTAGAAAATATAAAGCTCATTTAATATCGTTTCGTATTGCAAACACACGTGCCGTTTTGGAAACACAAATAATGGAAAAGTTGGCTTCTTTTTCTACACATCTAAACATGTTGCAAATAATTTAATACGCATGAATTTTGGAATCCTTTATTTACTTAGTGTACATTCAAACTTTATTTCGATGCTGGCTGGAGTATCAAGTGCTGATTGTAGTATTAACTGGGTCTTTAGCTTATTATATTATTAGCGCTGTTATTATGTCGAGTAAGTTATAAAGTAAAATAAATAACACATATAACTTCTTCATGTTCGTTTGTATGACCATTCGTGCATCATAAACTTATAGTTTTAGAGACCATTATATGTTCACGAAATTTTGCAATTAAATGTTTTACATAGAGATTTTTAATATTTGGCAAAATATTATTAATTTTTGGCAAGGAGGTTGGAGTAAAAACTGTTGGCCCATCTCATAGGGTAG
This sequence comes from Druceiella hillmani, assembly GCA_039881145.1. Classification (NCBI taxonomy): domain Eukaryota; kingdom Metazoa; phylum Arthropoda; class Insecta; order Lepidoptera; family Hepialidae; genus Druceiella; species Druceiella hillmani. The sequence goes on along the minus strand of JAYKKI010000007.1, from coordinate 28,179,084 downwards.
GTCATTCAAAATAAAAATGATGTTCCATTTACCTATTTAGTTTCAAAATGATATAAAATAGAGATTAGGGGGTACCCCAATCTCTAATTCTACTTTCGATTAAATTATAGTGACTTCAAAAAAGAAAAGTTTCACAATTAAATGAAACTACGTGATGTAGTATTATTTCTACTATCTTTAATTTCTTCACCACGACCTAGGTTTCGTTGTATTACAACATCTTCAGATGGGATATTAGCAAAGATCTTTGATTTCGGATTCCAACTCTTCAGTCCTGATGTTGCACGGATACTACACGCCTTAACTCTGAAATATAGGGATATACTGATTTTGAAACAGTCGTGATGATACTACAATTCTGTTGCCTAAACCCTGAGATTTGAGACCCGCCGCTTTTAAATTAGTGCTTGAAGCCTCTGCGGAATCTTCATAACAAAACTGCGGATTCCAACTTCTCAGTTTTAACGCTGACGGTGTAATCTGTTTAAATCGTAGGACCTGAGGATCTCCTGTTTTTAAACAAGTATTTTTCTCTGATATTAGTCAACCAACTTGGATAATTTTTTTTCAATAGCCCTAGCATGTTGTCATAAAATATGTTCGAATCTGACAAAAAATTGGAGATATATCATTAAATTACCCAATAAATATTGTGATCCAGTTTGGATTATTTAAGTCTAATGAAAATCCTATTAAGTCCTAATTAAGTCTAAAGATTTTACACAACCAGGCGTTGCATTACACTGTTCTGCCAGGGTACAATAATTGAGTTGAAATATGATGAAAAGGATTCTTCGCTAATGAAGGGTAAACACATCCGGTTTGGATTCGTTTTGGTTGTTCACGTAAGCAAGAAAGTCAAAAAAGTAAATAGTTAGGTAAGTATATACAAGTGAATATAGCGGCATAAATCAACTAAGTTATTAATTAGTTGGTAAATAAGTAAATTAAAGCTTTAAAAAATACAAGTGATTAAACATTAATATCAGTAGTAGATACAAATATAAGGAGGCAGGTAAGTACATATATATATATATATATATATATATATATATATATATATATATATATGTATAGAAATATACCAAAGTATGAATAAGCTAAAGTCTTAATCAGCGGATATATAGCATTTAAAGACACATTAAGGTTTGAAACACTGAGTATAGGGAAGCCAAAAGGATGAATAGGAATTTTATGTCGGTATGTATAATATGTATGTAGATATATACATATATATGTATATATATATATATATATATATATATATATATATATATATATATATATATTTGTGTGTGTGTATATAGATATATATAAATATAAATATAATATATTTATGTGCACTCCAAATACCTGTTTCGATTTCAATAAATGAGATATTATTGATATTGAATTAGTCGCAAGGAAAAAAATAACTTTGTTCCAAAATAATTGAAACGACTTCAGATGGTCACTGAATGGGAAACTCACTGAATACATCGTTTTGAAATACAAATAAATTTGCAAAATTTTCCTACTGCTAGAGATTATTTGAGTCAGTCCAAATGTAATGTAGCACTAATTTGTGTGTATGAGCGAAAATGATTTTGTACTGCAAAAGTTCTAATTGAATAGGTATGAAAATTTAAAATAGCTTTGAAATGTATGAAAATTGTTTAAGCTTTACATTTTGATTAGAACTTTCATATAAAGTGATTTCGTATTATTTGCATAAATAATTTCTAGAGGCTACTTAAAATCTTTTTCAAGTCTGACACATATTTTGCCGATTTTATTTTTGTTATTCATTTACTCCAAATATAATAAGCCCTTCTCTTTTGAGTATGGTGGCAAATTTTTCTTCTAAAATCTATTTACGTTATGCTTTGTTTTATTTTTTTTCTAGAAACACATAGTATTCATTACATTCAAATGATCTTCAATTAATATATAGATATAATAGTATTAGAAATATGCGGAGGTTTTAATTTCCATTGCTATTGCCACTATACCCTTTTTACGTATTTCATTTGAATAGATTTTAATTATTAATTCATTATTAATGGACGCAACATTATTTTTTATATTCTTGACAACTTCTAATGTAATATTAGAATATTTGTCATGGTATCCGTTTTCACGATTTTTAAGTTAATCTTTGAGTATAATCGCCATAATATGATAAAACGTTTTTTATTTGCATTTTCCGAATATTATAATATTACAGTTCGTGTTTTCCCTTTTGAAAGTTAAATATAAATTAAATGCATTGTACGTAATTTTGTCTCATCCAGGAAGTGGTAGACAGTAATCCTTAATTTAATAAAATTTTTACAAGATTAAAACCGTGGTTGTCGTCATGTAATCTTAAATACCGTAAATGTGTTAATTTAACCTTTTAGATTAGTGATTGGCTAACAATTTTTCAAAATACAGACCAGAAACCCACAGTAGTTGTCTTAATATACGATGGATATGCATAAATATTATTCTTCGTCACTTAAGCGAAATGTATCAGTATCACCCACAAGATATAATCCATAGTTCAAATGGGTAACCAAAGATATGTTTCTCGGCGTTCAACGTACCAACTTTATTTTTGGACTTCGATGTAATTTTAATGTCGCTAACAAAATAATAAAACAGATGTACTAATTAGTAAGTTTTACATTTATTTATAAGGTTTTGAGAGCCTTATATATTAGAGTTTAATAAAGTTCTCCTTAATAAAATAATAGATTCCATTACTACAGTAATTACTCAGTTGCTATTAACTAGATAATTTCCTCACTCTTTACGTGCAAAAATTTGTTATGTATTATCCATTGCTAGAAAAAATGTACGAAAAAAAATAAAATATCAATAAATAGTAAATCAAATAATTATCATTCCGCAACAACGTAAATGCATAAATAGAAGATATTTGCTTTCCTGCGGTTTCTTAATGTAATATTTTATTTTACAAATTCTTAAAATAATTTTGTTCGACTAAGTCCTAACACATACAATTTTTAAGGGTATATTATAATAAATTTCTATTAGCGCACGTTTCCGCGACAAAAGTTTGGAGGAAGGCTATTTGAGTTACACCCGTGGGATTTTCGCGAAATCTTTTGTCAAATTTTTTGGAATTTTTAAAATCTATTTCTAGATCCTTTTTCTAGATTGATATATTTTTCTAGATCCTTTAGTTTGTCCGGTGAACTGAAAAGTTAATAAGATAGTCAGCTACTTTCATATATTTATTTTTTCCTTTAAGAAGTTAAATCAGAGTGTCTATATTTTTTGTAATATGGCGCAAAATGTGATGGAATTTTGATAATGAACGATTAGACAATTCGATATATATAATTTGAATATGAAATTGTGGCCTCTCTTTACTATCAAAAATATTTAGTTATTTAAACTGTTCAAATTATATTATTGTGGTAGAAATCGAATCAAAATAGTTTTTTTTCCCAATAGTTCCGACCATTTGTTATAAAAATAAATATATTGATTTACTTAATAACTGATGATCATAATACCGTCATATTTTTACGATGTTATAAGATAGAGAAAATAATTACGCCTAAAAAATAATAGGCACCTATTTAGCACAAGCTAGATTAAGACATGAATTTTTTTTAAAGTTTTCTACAAAACTGTTTATCAGGTAAATAAAAAAATTTAACTAAGGGTATTTATGTATTCAATTTATATTTTTACTTATTAATGTTAGCGTGAAATTTAGGACAAACAATCAAAACCAGCTCTCTTTTTTAGCAGTTTATGTTCAAGAGAACTATAATATATTTTCCCATCTATTGACTTTTTCCAAACCATTAATATTTTACGGTTGTTTCATGTCAGCTTTTACAAAACTATTCTTTAATCCGAATCCATCGAGCGACTTTACGTGACTTACTGTGTTGTGGATCGTGGTCACCCATGATAAAATGAGTGACAGCATGTATCATCCAACTGTTCCGTAGCTAAAATTTGCTGAAAACGAAAATTTGTGTTGCAGTTTCTATAGACAAAATTTTGTTTATTCATATAGTTCCCACTTGCTCTGAAAAATTAGACAGTCACTCTTACCACAAGCCCACTCTGAATTGAAAAGCACTTATGCAGTGGGGTGTCTCTGCGTTCAGAGAGTGTCATGCTCGCATCACGTCATTTTTCTCCACCCTAGAATAGCACAATTCTTGACTCATTACGAACCTTGACTTGGATATAGTAAAGCTCACGATACATAAGTTTGTGCCACGGTATTCGGTACATCATTAACCTTGAGTTGGGTATTGAAACTTTCGGGCATATTATTTTTAGCCATCATAGTACCATGCAGTTCTAGAGGTATCATTTTCAGTCACTGTAGGGTTACATAGTCTGCCTGCATTACTAACATCGATTTGAGTATTGCAACGCTCCGGATATATTATTTTTAGCTATTATAGTACCACATGATTCTCAGCTAGTTGCTGACCTTATACTTTACTTAGTGGTGCAATATTCAAGACATATTATTTTTAGCTTTTTCAATATTATATAATCGTTGATGCGTTTCCAACCTTCATATAGATGTGGTTACGCTCCAGGCACATTATTTTACCCGTAAACTTTCTGATTATTTATATTCTTTTATAAATTACTCTGATGCTTATCCAATGGTTTGAAGAGAAAAAGTAATGAAATATTCCCCAAAAATCTCTTTTTACATCACTTAGTTTACCGTTACTTTCTCTGTTTAGGCCCTATCTTCATAACACTTGATAATGTATGGCATGTACCCTGGTATCAAAGTTAGCACTAAGCGCTCAATTGTGAGCATGCGGAAGCATGTTGCGATGTGCGCGCATTTTACTAGAGATTATGCGCAAAGCACACATTTCGCTGTGCACATATTTCATTAGAGATTGGTGAAAAGCGAAAATGTCGTTTTACTTGTATCAGGGTTTTAATGAATCAATAAAAGTGGCCATTACAAGAAAGTAAATCCATAAATACACTTAATACTCTATTCCAAAAAAAACTAATAGGAAAATAGATGTATCGTATAAGAAACAAGTGCATAAAGTTATTACAGTTTAGTTAACTCACTTCAAATATTTTGGTTATGATGACAATAAATTTAAACCAGAAGGTGAAAATGTTCCAAGTCAACCTTAAATTACATTCTCAGAAAATTTTACTAAGTAATTTTAATTATTACTAAGTAATTAAGTATGTACGTTACAACACGTACATACTTAATTACGTCGTGATAAATTAAACAAATAATTGATAGTTGCATTAAATACATTGAGACGTACAATTACTAAGTGTTACGTAGTTCAAGTTAATTTATTTATTACGCAGACGTGTGTAAGAGCAACGCCAATTACACTTTGTAGGTTTAGATATACCGAACTATGAGCATTATTAGCCTTAATAATATTGTTATTACCTGTTTATTTACATTTAAATAATTAATTTTGATATTAACTGCAAGTAAAGAAGGCGAACTAAATATGCCAAGTGCCTATAACTCACGAAAAATACATTTTTTATAGAACAATAGGCAAAACTTAAATTTACCAGTTCATTTATTACAATAATTCAACAGTTGTAAATTATATGGTATTATGTGTACAGCAAGTATCGTAAGAAGTAATATTTGAATTAGATGACCACTTATGTAAAAATTTTGAATTTAATACATGAGTGGTCATTTAATTTAAGTATTATTCCTTACAACTCTTGGCATATACATACTATTATATAGTTTATAATTATTGACTTATCGTTGCGGTAGTGGAAGCGTATGGGTTATTGATAAGATATTCTTTGATGGAAAGTCCAGAAAAACAGCCACCGCAACTCTTGATGTTAGGGAACAGAGAAAAGATGAAGTGCGGAGATGGAGTTGAGATTTATGTACCCTCCAAAACAGATTCTATGGATTATGCAGAAAGGGGCGATGTTAGCATAAACTAAAATATTCTACACTCCCTCTTAATCCGACCTTTCCTGACAAATGAAAATTTTCTATACTAGTTACAATGTGGACCTTGTTTTAAACTTGTCTTTATCATTTCTGTTTTGTAACTAGTATTTCACACTTCACGTATTTTACATGTCACTGAATTATCTTTTGACATAGATATATTGGATTATTCAACCAATTTTAAATAAGTTTAAGTTTTACAGAAACATTTCCTATTTTACATTTACAACTTTGTTCGAGGATATGCACACGAGTTTACCTAAATTTAATCTTTAGACATATATTTTACTCTTTACATATACAATTGTAAACAAAGATATCATGTAACCAATGTTGTCTACGCTGAGCTTTACATATAAGTTTTACACTTTACAATTACAACTGTACACAATAAAATTCAACTTTTATCAAAATTTTACCCAAGTTTAAGATTTACACATAAGTTGTACATTTTACATTTATCGTTTCATATTTTAAACTTTAACTTTTGCACTTTACACTTTCTTTTTTCCTTTTTCCTCATTTCATCTTATAATTCATATTTTATAATTTATATAAAAGGTAAATAACAATCTTGCTCTAGGCTTACATGGACACATTTCTGAATTTAAATCACAAAATAGAATTGTGAAGTAGAGCTTATTTTAAATCAACATGAATACGATGTAGCTATACATATCTGAGTTCATCTCTTGTACAAGACTTTGTTGCTCATATCAATTTCTACAGTACGTTGAGAAACCGAAACATGTCTTCAGACTGGATTAAAATTTATAACTAAATTTAAATGAACAGCTATACAGAGTATATCTTTAAGATTGACAGTTAAAATTACTTTAGAGATACTGTATTCCATAAGATCACTTAGGTAAAAACAATTGAGTTACAATTAACAATTACTTAACATTTTGATTCCTTCTTTCATTGATGTAAATGTTATTCGAGTTAGAGCATTTGTGAGCCTGTCGCAATATTGATTTTCCGCACTCACATAATTCCATTCTATAGTGTTTTTATAAAGTTTTTCAGTTATTTATATTTAATGTCTATAGGAATCTCTTGAAAAATTCATCGTTTTATCACACTTTTATCATTTTTGTTATGTTTATTTAAACACACAGTCTTTGGTCAAACTGACTTACGTTACAAATTAACTGCTTCAATTATATTGCCTCTTTAGCAGTGCCTCTTAACCATAGTATACATAGCTGTAGCTTCTTAATTCGGTAGTGCTGCATTACACAGGCAAAATTGTCCAAGCCTCTTAGCTTGCTTTATGTATTTCTGTATTTCCTTAACTGTTATCCAGTGCAATTCATTGTAACAATGCAGATATCAGTGCACGTGCATCACTGAAAACATTATGTGTGGTCTATCCACAGTTGCAGTATAGATCAACAACCCAACCTCTTTTCTATAGGGATGGCCTTTCTCAGGTGGACAGGAGAGTTAGCCAGTTCTTAGTTTTACGTGGTGTTCAGCAGGAACTCTTGTTTTGGGCGTGCTTATCTTTTGAGAATAGTAGTTCGTCGTTGACAAAGAGATAGAGATAACATTTAAACTTGTTCTATATGAACGCAATGATCTGCTTCACTTTTGGTAAATTCGAGCTTCTTTAAAATCAAGTCGAATTTTGTGTTCCAGAATTTGAGAACCTGCTCAATCCATGAAGTGACTTACTTAATTTACATACCTTATCTGGTTCACATTCCAGACTTTCGGGTGAGTCATGTATTGGAGAATATAGGCACTGACTTGACGAGTGCTTGTTCCGAGGCGGATCCTGTCTACCATACTCGCAGTCTGTAGCTGAGTCCGTCAACTTTAATGTTTTGGGAGCCCCGGATATGTACGATGTACTTGGCTCGCACTTTGATTATGTTATATTTAACGGAAGATAATTCTTTTAACGGTGGATTTCAAGAGTAGTGCGTTTCTTTTCTTTATTAATGTTCTTGAGTCGTTCGTTTTTTATATTTTTGGAGTGTCCAATGAAAATCTAATTTTTTGCTTAGGGATTCCACTTTTTTACTCTTTCTTTTGGAAGATAAATCAATGATTCCCATCCAAATACTCTAAGATGATTGCTGTTTAGATTTCCCCCAACCATGTCTTTCCCCAACCATAGCTTATCAAATTTGTGCTTTGACTGAATTCGCATTTATTTGCATACCAAAACTCTCAACTACTATGATCATTGGATTATATGGTTCTAGTAGAGCTAATTTTAGCATCGATGCAAGCCATTTATCATTGACTGAAAATGTTATATTTCGATGTTTGTGCGTCGAAGCGCGCTAACTTCACATTTGCTTAATATTCCACAAGAGTTGTCATAGATGGTATCTTCGTATAGCCATCATATAAAATACGTACTAGACTATTCCAGACATCCTTTGCAGTCCGTGTCTCTTAAATATGACCATGAAGAAATGTGTCAACTAACGAAATAATTTTGGTTCCCGGCTTTGAATCGCTCTTCATATATTCGACATGAATGAACCATTTCACTATATTCGACATATTTCCATAATTCTTTGAACTGAATGTAGGTTTTTACGGTCAAGTCCCACGTGGAATAATTATATAGACCCGTTAATTTTTCAAAGAATTTCAATGACTTATTTGAAGACATTTTACCTTGCTTTTGATGACGGTAGTTTGACGATTTGCACATTTGTAGGTTATTATTTATTTTTATTTTCTGTAAGGGAAAAAAACAAACTATTTGAAATATTCTATGAACACTAAATACCAAATAAGTTTGTGTTCTAACAACTACGGCCGATATAACCTTTCTACAAAGAGAACCTTTGAAAGAAAGGTTATATCGGTCTGATAGTTTACTTATCTTTTCAAATATAGACTTATGCTACGGCTACTGGGCGTACAACTTGTTGAATTATTGTTGCGCTGGTGGAACAGCGTGAGGGATTTATGATATATTTCTTGATTGGGAATGACAAAGAGCGACCAAAATTCTTTATATCATTGAACAGAGGAAAGGGAAATGCGATGATGGAGTTACGGTTTGTATATCCTCCACCATAGACTATACGGATTATATAGTGAGGGGTGACATTACCATCGACTATAATATCCAACAATATTATTATAAATAAATTAAACAAGAACCACGTAGATTGCAAAGTTTTGCCAAAATTCTAAAGACTACACAACTCTGAGAAAAAGTTAGTTATTCATCAATATTTAAAGGTCACTAGGTTAAAGTAGAGTTATTAAGAACGAAAGGACGTTGAACAAAATACTCCAGCTGGATATTGTATTTAAAATTACCATCGAAATACTCAAATGATATTTACACTTACAAATTTTGATAATTCCAATTATGAGGATGATTCGCTTCTGGTACTACTTCACACCAGTAAATATAATTAATAAAAAAATTTAAAAAGTCTTCAAAATTCTCTATCTTATTATTTTATTCTATCTTATATTTACTTCAAGACTCTAAGCATCAATCCTGCAAAAAAGTAAATATCTACTTTACGGCGTAGCGAGTATTCCATTAATTGGAAAATTATTATTATTTAAGATATCTATCACAACACACCGAGTAATTATATCAAAAAGAAGATGTGATGACTCACGCTAAAAACTTAATTAGATATTTCAAAAAAAATTTAAAGCTGACGAACGGTAACTTTTTATATTATTGAGAAAAAAGGAGGAAGGTTAAAAATTGGTAAAATATTTGACGAAACTCAGAAATTATACCAATAAGTATAATTAGTTATAAAACGAGGAAAATACCGTTTGGCGGTGTTAATAAATACTTGTTTTATACCATTAGATTTTGCCTTACGGTGGTATCATACACACACATAAATGTTTAATAGTACTTTTATTGAATTTTATTTATTAAACTCTTGATCATTCAGTAATATAATTTCTTGAAATATCAATATATTCAGGCAGTCGTATCTTTCACAACAGTATAAATATACACTATCATTTTCCTAGATTGGGAAGGGGAAAATTTTTTGAAAATACATGAATATAATGAGTTAATTTTGATGAATTTATTAACTGTATTTTAAAGAAATCAACGTACGTAATTACCGAAGTATCTGTACCTAAGTCTTGAAGAGCTAGTTAAGCTATTTATTTCATTAAAAGTCAGAAATTACAAATCTGAATTAATAGTGGCAAGCGCAGTATAACTAAGTAGTAGAATTAAATTAAGTTATTTCTACTAATTATTAAGTAATGTTTCCAATAAACCAGTGTCTATTATATATTTATATTTAAAAATTAGAAATAATGGCTAATGATTAGGTTAATTCTGTCATGCTGAGTTTCTTATGATACCCTGTAAATATAAAACAAAAGTTACATAGATAATCCTGTAGGTTTAACACTTTTAATAAACTACTAATGTAGGGCAAAAGAGCCAAGTTATCGGTAAATATCTACGAATGAAATATTTTTCAAGAAATTTTAATTATAAAGTGGTATTTTTTGACAGTTTAAATTTTACGGCAAGAAGAAGCAATTTCATTTGACACAACGAAATATTATTGTAATTCATATCCTAATTTTTAATTAATTGTATAAAGTATTTAAATTTTCGCAATTTAGTCTTTTTTAGACTATGATTTGCAAATATATTGGTTAAAATAATGATTCTAATTATAACTTTCACTCATCTTTATATCACCAATGTTAAAGTTCTAAAATATTAAGTTAATGTTAAAGTTCTAAAATACAAAGTTACCAATAAAACTTTGTTAATGCGTAAATAATGATCATATGTACTATTTTCGTTATCGTTATGTATAAAATTGAGATTAATTTTTTTAAGATTTTCGGCTATATTTAGAATTCCGCAGTCAGTCTTCCTTACAGATATTTGTACTAAATATTTCAGTTAGCTTCTTTGGATAAGGCGTAATGATAAGTGACAAAATATTTAAAAAAGTATGAATTTTAGTTATAATGTGGTTCACTGAGTATATTTTTCAAAACTGAAGTTCTGTTAGTAAATTTGTATTTTTAGCCGGTTTCCAAAATATTATAGGATGATATATTAAATTTTGAATCGTAGATTGTGAAAATTAGAAAAATTTAAGAGAAAACTGAAAAGCTCCTTTAATCAGAAAATTCATTTAAAATAATTTGATTTCACTTTCAGAAGCTTTCGTTTCTTTTATATACCCTTAACAATATAAATTATATAGACAAATGTGAATTTATACTTTATGTGTGTTCTGACATACATAAGATCAATTTTTATTTTATATATAAATAGTAATTAAGAATTGATTTGGTTTGTAGTAGTAATTAGACTTTTTCTTCATGATATGCGTATAGATATTGCTAATCAGTGATATAGTACATGATGTGGAATCTGTTTTATCTTGAAAGCTGAAGTTTTATGTCAATAGATGTTGATATAAATGAACGGTTCTATAAAAGAAATGAAAAAAGAGTAGAACTTTTTTCATGGTAACAAAAGTATATGTTTTTCTCGTATTTAACGATTTATTTAGGTTCTCTAAAATGAAATCTTCGAGCCCTTTGCTAATGTTTCCTATCACATCGTAATATATTTTATAATTAATATTTCATATATTTAAATGAACGAAGTGAATGTGAGTAGAGTATATATCAATGTAAATTTATTTTCGACCTTTCTGGAAAGAGTTCCTCCTTCCAATTAAGTGAATGATGAATACCAACGTTTGAATGGAAATTTAATTATATAATTCCTCTAAAAATCGATCTGTAACTTAATTGGAGGTACCGCTCTTTTAATGCTTGAACTTATATTTTACTCATAATTGCCAGTCTGGTTAAATTCTTTGCCGGAATTAGATTATTTTTATATTGAGCTTTCTAGACTATTACCTAAAAAAAATTTAGAAAATGCACATGACTTAGTTTTAAATCGAATTTTATTCACGTATGCATATAATTGATGGGTATATTTATATTTTGATATTTGTTATTTGTATAATCTCTCCGGTTCGTTTAATATTAATGTCGTCGTCATGGTGTGTTCGGTTAATCACAAGGCATACGGCATGTGACGACGGGGCGCACCGCGGATTCCCGGCCGTTCGTCGAGCGGGGCTGAACTGGTGTTATAGTTGCTGTAAAAGATTGCCCCGTAGCAATAAGTCTGCTATATGTATCAATTAGATATATTAAAGTAGATAAATAAATAAAACGATTTAATATATAAAAAAATCTAAATATTTACTTAAATTTTAGGGACCACTTATACAAAATAAATTTTTATTTAAGGGTTGAAATATTTGAAGGAAGTTATTCACCAATAAATATGTATTTCAGGGAAAATGTAAATGTATTAGATGCAGAAATATAACATAGGATCGATTTAAATAACTTTTTTACAGATTTGAGTAATATCTGTACGACTATATACAGGCCATATAAGCTTCACTGACTAACAGTTGGTTAATTTTTAGCTTCATCTAAAGAATAGTGAATCTTTATCTAAAAATTGAGGTAGCATTCACCAATACACGTAAAACATATTTCCCAAAAATATTTTAGTTTGAATACATATTTCTATGTATGGATACTAGTGAATATATGAATTCATTTAGGTAGGTACTAAGCACGAACATACCTGCTTGTATCATGAATATTTTAATTATTATTACGTGGGTGTTACATATGAAGGTATTATACAGAAACGATACTTTTCTACTGGCTTGTTAAATGTTTTATTCATTTTATCTCACGTAAGTATTTTTTAAGTGTTTCATTTGGATCTTTTTTATGAAATAATATTCGCTCCTCAACGTGGTTATATGGGATCATATAACTAACATAATATATGAATGACATATTAAATAAATTATCATCAGCCTGTCTTAGTGCACTACTAGAGATAGCATTCTCCCAATATGCATATGGTTCGGGGTAATGCCGAAAATTTCCATTTTGGGCAAGTGGTTTGGCGATCGTAATGCATATTTTCTCGCACCAGTGGTGATGCCCGTCCGCTTCATTAATCGGGGCATGTAGCAACGAGATTACAAATACCACTTCAGTCCTGCACGAACAGTTGCCGGTATTAAGACCAGGGACAGTACGATGCACTGCGTCCTCAAATACCGTAAGTCTTGTAATCGACGCAACATATCACGGTGCCAAGCAATAAATACGTGAATGAAAATAAATACGTAAGCGTTGAATAACAAATAAATTTAAACTGTATCACTGTAGGATGAATAGAAAATGGAGTTCTGTAGCAGTTGCTTCTATTTGTACATAATTTCTAATTTACAGAAACAGGCTAATTTCAAACAAATAATAACTACTAGTCGAACGTGAAAGTTTACTTAGAATTTGAATTTACCATTTTCTTAGATATTGTTGTATGTCGACCAAAGAATAAAATACGTGGAATAAAAAATATTAAAACAGAAAGGCTAAGAAATATTAATCTACTTTCAGTAATTAGTTTTCATCACAAAAACAATGAAAACCTGGTACAGAGATAAATTCGCGAACATTGTTTGCGCTTATTTATTTTCACAGTAATCTACTACGTATTTACTTACAAGGGGCGAAATTTATATGGGCGTAAATTATATTTATATTATCCGCCATTATTTAGATAATGTAATATCCAATGTATGTGGTTAATTGAAAAAGTTCCCCGCAAAGTGTTAAATATGCAAACTTTATGCATATTAGCCTTTATATTTGTCTTTGTGTCGGCGGAGTTGATCCTCGTTTAAAGCGAACTTTTCCCGTTTTGCAGCTGTTTATAACATCGTTCAAATATTTGCGTTTTATTTTTATGCATATTGAGTCATGAAAAATGCTGATCAAGTCTTACCAGTATATATGTCAGAGAGGAAAATTATATTAAATTTCACTTATTTTGTTTTTCCAGTAATTATTTAGTCATTGATTTTTGAAAATAGTACTGTATAAACTAATTATACGTCATAAAATACAATTTTATTCACCGGTGTGTTATGTACGTGATAAAAATAGTCTTAGAAAATGAACTGAAGATTATCATTATATGTTTTATGGCTCATAAATGTATATTAAAAATTTATGATGTGATGATTACACCATAAATTTTTATTAAAATTCATCCTAGTTAAAGCTTAGTATACGTGAAGAAAAGAAGTAGAAATCACAAGAGTCCTTTTTAATTATCCAGTTATTAATCCTCATTTACTTAAATATCGCAGTAATTTCAAGTTTTTTATTTTTTACGTTTGGGTTAAATAAAAATGGACATTTCACTCTTTACAATTTAGATTATTAGTTTAAGAGAAATTATTTTAATGGCTAAGAGAGTTTACGAGATTTTATTTTAATGATATTGGGTGCGATATACTCACTTCACCCATGTGTATGGGGTAAAGGGAATCCTGTTGCGGTACTCTGTCATATTTTTGTTAAGCAATATATAACGCAGGACTACGCTCATGACAGAAAAAATACTTTCCAAAAAATTTTAACCAAAGTACATAATTTTTTTCAATACCTGTTCTGTCATAACCTGTTCGTGATGTATAAACATATTGAAGAAACTATTTTCTTCTACTTTAAAATATGACTCTACCAAACAGGGGTGGATCGTTAGATGATTATAATTATATCAAATTTCTATTATTTTAAATATTTCTCAAGTAATAAAAATATAATTTCTTATCAAGAAGGGTATGTAACATTATACGGTTTAGATTAATTCGGTATATATGTTGAGATAAAAAAAATTACCAATCAATTTCTTACATGATTATATATATATATATATATATATATATATATATATATATATATATATATATATATATATATATATAAATAGTGTGGTATATATATTTCAGCTTATTTGTTCATTCCACTTAATTGTACTTAAAATAAATGAAGACGTTTCCGTTGGGGTCCAGTTTCGTCTTGTTTATTCAGCTAAATCGATTTAAAAATAACTGAAACTTTCCAATCTTAGTTCTTCGTTAGTAATCCAAGTAAATGACTTGGAAATGCGGTTTTAAGGGAAAATTTTGCGATTAATAAAATATTTTATGAAACTAACGGAAACTTAAAAAAAATTATCATATATTAACAGATACATCGGAGTAGCAGCTTTTCATTAGCCAAATGGAGCAGGTTAAATTTATAAATTTCCAGAAAATGTCAAGCACAACTTACAAATTTACCCAAAGCGTGGGGCATGTGGAAGAATATAATAAGAAATGGTTGAATGAAAGCACATAGGAGGTTACAAAATAGTGAAAGTAACAAAAAACAGAACAAACGGAAATTCGAATAAATGAATTCTAATTAGTAATTAATCGTTAGGGAACTCCGCCCGCCCATTCCTTAAGCACTAAGTGGAGCAAAAATCTAAGCTGGCTGCATGTCGTTGTACTCTATTAAACAATATAAATACACGAAAACAGGGGGATGCTTTAAAATATTCCTGGGAGCTCTAGATAAGTGAAAAAAACTACGGTATTATCCGCTTCTACAGAAGTCAGGAGTATAAAGCATGACTAAACTGAAGATAGATGTGTTATCAACGTTAGGATTTTATTATTGAAAACAAATGCGTGATTAAAAGAAATGATGACGGGAATTACATTCGACCATGCTCATTGTAAATTTGGAAGAGAATAATTAAAGATAAAAACCATACATTTTGTGATAAAAACTTATTGAATTTGTTGAATATTTCCTCCAACATGAATATATAAGTTCCATCAGGCCAGATGACTGCATTCGTTTCAATAATACTACGGACAGAAGAGTTAAATAAAGCAACGATTCAATAGACAACATGAAAGTCATGAGAATGCCTTATGAAAAATTCTAGTATTCGTAGGCTTTCTAATAGATTTCGAATATATTACTTTAAAATGTGAGATGATCATCAATAGTAACATTATCATTCCGGATAGATGAAATTTCAGAGAGTGGTTCGCCCGGCTCATTATCATGTACAAATGGAATATGTAAGCGGGATTATGTCATCACTGTATATTTGCTTACATTAAAATGTAGCTTATTACTTAGACTCCATTGGAATACTGAGTCAATATTACGTTGGAATAGCTGACTTTTAGATCGATTATTGATATTTAAGAATAGTTTTAAATCATTCGTAATATGACGACAACGAGAAGTGATGATAAATTAAGGCATGTCTTTTATAATAATGAAAAATAGATGTGAACCTTTGAACTATATCGGTTGACACAAGATTAAGTAAAATAAGGTTGCGATTAAAACTTTTTAAACCCGATGTATTGTTTGCGACTTAGAAAGTAATTAGGGAACATTTTACGAGAATGGAAGGATTACCTATATTTGAGAATTTTGTTAGCAGGATATCATTGCCGACTCGATCAAATGCTGTTTAAAATCAAAATAAGCTACGTATGCTTAACAAGCTAGACTAACAAAATTATAAAGATTAGTTAGGGTGGAACGCTACGGAAGGAAACTGCACTGGCACTTCCTCAGTTGGAATTTGATTTGTAAATAGATACGGTGCAGAATAGTTAGGATTACTTTAGAAAATGAAAATAATATTACTAAAGGTCCATAATTTTTTTTATCGGACCTATAACCTAATTCTAAAATAGGAACCACCCGCGAAATCTTCCGAAAAAATCGATTAATTTCAGAACTAAGGAAAAGACTTTTTTTCAAATATATGGTTTGACAAATATTTGGAAACGTGTCTTTATTACGTACGGAGGTGAACCATTAGGATCTAAGATTTATTTTGACAAGAGCCGTTCCATTCGTGTCCTACCTCATCAAAACCTACTTTACCGCAATGAAGTAGAGATGAACAACACTTAACTGCGACTCATGCCACCATTAAAGTAAATGATAAGATTTCACCTGCCACAGTTGTATTAATGAACATGAACATTTTGTGAATCAGCGTACATGACTTTTGAAAATGTGAAATTCGTAAATACATAAATATATTGACTTGGTCTAAGTAAATGTATTTGTATCTAAAGAAAATACATAACATCGAAAGAATTTTTGGAAGAAACTAAGTGCGAAAATGACGATTAAGTCTAAGATTTAAGTGCGAAATGACGATTTTCCAGACTGATATTCTCTTCGTTTCCATTTAGGCTCTTATTTCTGAGTTCTCTTTTCTATTTAACTTCTGTAAATATATCTTTCCTGAAACAATGTTGTATAAAACATTGTATTTCATGATTTCTGAAAATTTTATCTTTTCTTCCTTTTTTCACGTTGCCCCAAATTATATTTGCATGTAATTCGTCGGCACGGCAGTGTTAAGCTTAATTTGATTGATGTTTTTTTCTCTTCCGAAACATGGATTGACATTTTTTAATTAGCTTAGCTTCTTTAAAATATATATAAATATATATATATATATATATATATATATATATATATATATGTATATATATACATATATATATATATATATATATATATATATATATATATATATATATATATATATATGTTAGTTACGTCAAATTATTTATAGTTTCCCAAATAACCAATTTTCCAACCCAATTTTTACATTTCATTAGTAAGATCTGTTTTTGGTGCAATCAATACACACTATCATAATTTATTTTGTGCAAATTTGAATGTTTAAAAAAATATACATGAAATTAGCATACATTTATATGAATTTTACGATCTCCCAATTTGAATTGGCAGTCTCAATCTCAATTGAATTGAAATACAAACGTTCTGCAACTTCATACAATATTGCTACCATTTCATGACTGAAAAGATGTCTGCTAATTTTGTTTTCGTCAAATGTTGCTGAACAAACTGTAACACCTATGCGATTTATACACGTGCTATATATATGACTTCAAAAAATTTGTTTATATTTTGGGTGCAAGACGTGTTTAAAGTGTTAGGAAATTGGTGATTAACACCAGTTAAATGTAACGTCATTTTGCTCATTTCTGACGTACAAATTACTTTAACTGTTATCTCTATCTTGGTCCAATGAAACTAAATATATTCCTTACTTCCAAACACGATACCTGTTACGAATATTCTTTATCTAACTTTGTCGTAAAATGATTAAAGGATCTGTGTAAGTTTTAAATGGAAATGTAAAGATTTTTTTATTAGTTAAAAAGTCGTCGTAAAAATTAGTATTCACTTAATGCCGTTTATAGTCCTTTCATTTACTACTCCTGCCTCATCCTCCAGTTATTTACCATTGATCCTTCTTTTCTTCCCATGCATATGTTAAGAGATTTATTATATGGTATTATTATTGTTGAATTACTTTATATTTTGTATTCTTTTCTATTGCATATACAATATCTTATAGATCGGAGAATTATTTTCCTGTATCAATAAATCTGTCTAGGTTACATTACCGTGCTTTTTATGTTGACGTTAATGAATAAATTAATAATTAGCCTCATCCCTATTGGTAAACAAAATTAAAATTATGCCGACAACATTTACTTTTCTATTGTTCTGGCAAGTATTCCGATATAAGTTTCAAACTGGTTATATTCTTGTTGCTTATGGTGATTTCTCATTTATTAAAATTGACTGAGAATTAATTTAGTGTGTCGCCATATATTTTATAAGTCATAATTCATTGCAGAGATTGAGAGATAATTAGTTAATTAAAATCTAAAAACATTCGAAAAGTAAATTATATTTTATGCCGCCATAATAAACTATTTGAAAAAAATTTATTATTTATTAAACACATATTTATTTTATTGCTAACTGTTCAAAAGTAAGTATGTTTTCTCAAATTGCTATTATTCAATCTGGTAGCCGAATGATGCAATATCAAGGACTAATATTGGAAGACAGCAACTTAAAAATATTTGAAACCGATCCCGGCGGGATGTACGTATACTCTTTTCATCCGGTTATCACCTTTACTAGGAACAGGTTTGTATCTTTTTACGGTATTGCATTAACGTGAATCTAATGAATTTGCAGAAACAATACATGACATCTTTATGATTATTACAAAAAGAAAGTTTAACATTCCTATTATAACATTTATTTATACTTTTAATGCTGAGAAAACAATTTATTTAATTAAATAACAATTTAAAAATATCTTGATTGAAAGAATTAAAATTGCACGTAAAAAAAAATTATTGAATGTAGATAAACAAAAATTTACATAAAGTTTTACGTCATTTTAAACAGTAATTACTTCATAATAATGTCATCGGCAATCACAAATCTGACCTTTATATTTATAGCGCATCTCGCTGTGGATATATTCTGAATCCCTGCCGTCATAACTCCTTTACACAGCGGATGCCATCTGCAGATTACGTTAATCGTCGTTAAAAATATTGCAGTAGGTCTTTGTCCCCCGTAAAATATCAAAATAAAACTTTTTGATAACATATTCCTCATAATCAATATATATGGATTATGAGGAACATGTTATCAAAAAGTTATATAACTGAATAAGAGTTTTTAGGATTTTGGTCTGTGTGTCGGTTTATCTGTGTTTGTTTGTTGCTGTATCCAAATGAGTTCAGCGATTGTTGAGATTCGCGTGCATCCTCGTCTGGGAAAAGTTATATACGCTAATCTCAGCAACGACTAAACCGACTTGGAAGTGACTTTCAGTGAAGTATTTAGATTAGCTTGAGCTAACAAATTTCATTTCATTTCCTTAATTTCATTTCATTCGTTTCACAAAAAAAAGATACGTCAATCTTTATTATACGTTCCGAACCGGCGATCAACAAAATTTGGAGTAAGAAAATTTATTAAGCATTTTTTTCTTTTTCTGTCTCGGAAGTTTATGAACATAAGGTTTACTAAAAACAGTAAAATAGCAATTACAAAAAATACAATTTTAACGTTTTTTTGGAAACGTTTGCTCATAGGGTTCGGAGAGAAAAAAGAAAAAAGTAGCAAAAAATCCTAATAACTTTTCTTTCACGAAATTTCACACAAAAAAGTTACAGGTACAGCTGATATCAAAATAAATACGTAACGTTAAGACGACCTTTGGATGCATTTATATACATTATTATATGTAAAACTAAAACTTTTAATTAGTTTAACGAACTATGAATTATTATACTGGCGTTCATATTTAGATAAAATAAGTAGAAATTTTTTTCTCCATTTTGAAATGCCAAACAAATAAAAATAAATCTTTCGATCAATTTTTTAAAGTCAATGCAGTTTTAAGCTAACAATTATATATACTTAAACTTCTTGGATCTTCTAGAATCGATCCTAGTGTAATCTAAAAATGACAATACATATTGCTGTAACTTACGAAGTACCAGTGATAAATCGATATTGATACGATATTGTATCCAGGACCAAGGAAATATGCGTTGTGAAGTTTCTTTAAAAAATTATTATCTGAACAAAGAGGTGCTTTATAGGTTGAACAAAATTAAATTACAATATTGACAGAATATATACGATATGACGATAAAAGTATTTCCACCCGTTCTTCATTAGTACTTGTAAATAATTCTCTTAATTAGCATGATCTAAGTTTTAAAGGATTAATTTACACCTTATAAAAAACTAAATTTAATAGAAAATTCATAGTTGAATACTGCTGCAGAATGCGCCAACTTTGCAGGTCAAGCAAGGGACTGAGGATGTCATTCCAATTTACTAGAAGAAAGTATTTTCTTGAAATTTTACTTCACGTAATTTTGATATTCTAAAATCAAATTTACCTTTTCATCAATTACAATGCAAATAGTCTGGCTCAACATTACCGCCATAAGTTTCTCTCATCTTTATTCAAGGATTCTATAAAGTGGGACCCGCTTTTTTTAATTTTCAGCAACATATATTATGCATATATAGATATACATATATATTTGTCTGTATATATTTGTGTCTTACCTTTGAAATCGTCGGTTGTCGCGTTGGACTGTCGTTTCTTTTATCGTCTTGTAAAATTATCGCTTTAACAGAATTCGTAAATAGTAAAATTTTTGATATTGTCGAGTAGAATACGTAAAAGAGAGAAGTGTAGTGACGGAGTTACAATTCATACCTTCTCCATAACACACTACATAAATTGTACAGTAAGGGGTAACATTACCATAGACAAAATATTTAACACCTTAAGCGTTCATAAGTACCTAAATGTTTACGTAACACTTTATATGACTTCTACTTGTACTTGACCGATATTTAATAGAAATATTTTTTTTGCCTTTATCGTCTATTCCCAAATGGTTATATGTCATATTTGTTCCTGTTTCTGAAACAGAATATATTCAGTCATCGAAGAGACTGTTTATATATATTATTCCTTTTCGCTTGAAAATAATCTATTTCAATTTAATACTTCATTGATGGTTTATTCAAAACGTAGTTAACATTTTTGTCTATTTATTTTATGGAACTAAAACTGTATGTCGCTGAGAGAAAAAGCTGTCTAAATTTGTTTAAAACGATAGGATACTTCTCCCTCATTCACATTGATATGAATGATTTTCTTTGTTTGTTCGATAACACTATTATCTTTAGATATGTTGTTAAAGCAAAAAAGTACAATCAGTTTGGAAAGTTGTTTTGATGTTTAAGTTTGTTATCTTGGTTTGAATAATTCTATAAATTATTGATAAATTTATTACATAATTTACTGTGACTAATAGATATTTTTGATCAATCCATCATTCTATCATCTTAATCCACATTACGTAGAATATGATATATATAAGTATATATAAGTATAGATTTAATCATTAAAATTTACATTTAGTTTCTTTACTTACATAAGATATAAATAAGATAATTGAATATAAAGGCTGATCCGTAACTTCATTTTGATCCTACATATGCCTCAGGTTAAAAATTTAATATGTAGAAATTTGCATTGCAATGGATGCTGTTCCAGCTACAAAAAGAAGCTTCACTATAAGAGAATAGCATCTTCTTAATATAAGAATTAGTAAAATACATTTCGCTACAATATTTGACAGATACAATATTTATTTATTTACGATATTGAAGAAGAAATGACCATAGTTTTAAACCGATTTCGTTTTCCTGTATGTTAGTGACAACGGTATGTATATTGATATGATCTACCATTTTATTGTCAATACACAGAAGCTGATCGAAATTGATGTAATTATTTATTATTGAATTACTTCAGAGTATGTATGACAAGAAGTATATTAGATTGATCTATCATTCTTTCAACGTAAACTTGATGTTTTTCTTCATTTGCTATTCATTATTCAATATCGTAAATTCATTACTCTTGTCATATGTCCAGGGTTTTATAATTCAAAGAGTAAAAATGAAACATTTGTAATATTCACATGTTATACCATCTGCTTATTACAGTCCGCATATATTTTCATAGCTGACACTTAAAACTATTAATTTAAATATTTTAGGTGACTAAAATGATTTAATTTTTCTTCAAATTTCATATATTGTTTGGGGTATCGTCCGAAAATGCCTCAAAAGAAAGGCCGTCTTTTTCACAATTTTAGGTATGGTATCTTGAGAGATAAACTGAAAAATATCTAGAAAAATGTGTTCCGCCCTACCCTAAATATAAACTTAAATTATGAAAAAGGTTATATGAGCCCACGTAAATTTTGTGGAAAACTACAGCAATAAATCATGTTTGCGTCATATTTCTAAGCCCATGAAATATATTGCACGCGAAATATTTATGTTTCACAGTAACACATTTTATTACAAACCACATATTTGACTCTAGTTATTTGTTTAAAATATTTAAAAAATGTTTTAAGAAAGGGTAAACTTAAACCTAGAAGAAAATGTGTTTTTCGAGCATGCGGGATATCGTTTGAAAAGCGTGTTTAATAAAACGGAATATAAAAACACTATAAAATCATATAAATATATCACAGTATACGAGCAAAGTACGAGGCTTCCATACCGTAATATAATAAAGTCTGAAAAAAATTATAAATTATAATAAAAGACCTAAGGGGTCCATCTCATTATATAATAAAGTTATGTAATACGCTATAGAGGTACTACTCAGAAAAAATTGGAAATTTATAAAAAAAAGTTTGTCTTTTAATAATATACATGAGGTTAGAAATGATTGATGATCTAGATTTCTTCTTTAGTTGAGCTATGAAATTTTCTTTGCACCAACTTTTAAGATTGTAAATCGATGGTAAGTACACGGTAGGTAAAAAGTCAGTGATACATTATCAAAATGCGTGATAATGGAGATACCGTATTTATTTATTTCGTTTAGTTGGAAACTTTAAATGTTGCTAAAGCTTTTGGGATCAACTTGAAATAATCGTAACAGCTGTCTAGATCGTATATATTTGTATTAACTTTGTGAAAAAGTCTGGACCTAAAAATAGACAGATGGATTGTTCATGCCAAAACCGCAAGGAATTAAGTCCAGGAGTGAACGTAAAACTTTTCAAGTTTATGTATAAGATACAATATATTCAAGTATTTCATAGCTTAATGGCAAAAAGGTAACCCTTCTAATTTCGTCCGATCTCTCTGTCCGTCTGTCCTTACATCGCTGCCATGTTAGCCCGATACTTTTAGCACTATATAGATGACATTTGGATGGAGAGGGTTTTCTATTACCTGCTATACAGTGAAATGGTGGAATTATAGAAAACAATAATATTAGGGGTTGCGCTCCATGTCCTGAGGGATGAAAACAAACCAGTGCACATAGACACGTTCTCTATCGTTAGATAAACCTTAAAAATGACATAGGAATTCCAAAATAACTTTTTGACTTAAGTCAATATTTGGTGAAATAGGCACTTCTAAAGTCTTAAAACGTGTGTTCTTGTCCCTCTTTTAACATTTCAACTAATGTGCAAAATTTAAAAAAAAATTAAGATAAAACTCATAATAAACTTTTAACAAAAATTGTTTTGAATAAGATAAGTTGTATCGTTTTGAGATATGGAATATTTTCGGCGCCGACCGCAGCAGTAAATTAGTTTCTTGCAGTATCTTGAGTATCCTATGACGTACAAATTTATAAGTTCAATATTGGTTGGTGCTACTAAACTTTTCGTGCGCGAATCCGACTCGCAGTTGGCCAGTTTTTGAATTGTAGAAAGGAGCATTGCAATGGATGCTGTTCCAGCTACAAAAAGAAGCTATACTATAAGAGAATAGCATCTTCTTAATATAAGAATTAGTAAAATACATTTCACTACAATATTTGACAGATACAATATTTATCTATTTACGACATTGAAGAAGAAATTCTTATATAAATAGGAAGCGGAGACACACAGCACAGCCTTAGATAATGGACTCAATAATTTTGCAGTTATATTTTACTTTTACGACCTACAAGAAAAAACGGCAATATATTATCCAAGCTTGAAATATAAGTGAGTCAGACCACACTTATTTACGCCGAACAGCACAATGGAACGAACAATAAAGTTTGGCAACCAAACGAGACCCCAATAATGAATCACATAACTCTAGAAATAGGATTGTCGTCGGTTTAAATGGGGATATTATCGTTTCTGAGCAGAGTAGTTTCAAGACACATCCACTGTACGCCTCTTGTGAAGCGTCTACGAAATAGTTAATCTCAGTGGATAGAGTTGATGTACATAATGCATGCCTATGTGCAGATATAGAAGAAAAATTATGAAAATTTTGAGATAGCGGATATAAAACATTTTAAGGATTTCGATTTTAGCAGCCACATTTTCAGTAAAAGTATTTGAAAGGTAACCTTTGTATAATAATACATAACGGTTAAATGGTAATAAAGTAATAAGCGAGCTCTGTTGGTCGAACGTCCTGCTTGACAAAATTGTTCTTTTTGAAATTTTTTTAAATTTTATACCTATTTACAATAAATGGCAGTTGATTGATGTCAGAAGGCTAACGCAAGCCTAATACACTTGATTGTTTATTTAGATCTAATAATTGCGATATTAGCATACTAGTTTTAAAAAAATATCTACAATTATTTCTCCATTTATTTATTGCTTTAATGATATTTAACTACAATATGTGAAGGGATAAATGCGATTCATTTCTCCACAACGTTAGCTGTTGATGGTGCTGAAAATCATCTATATAAATTTGCTTGTATATTTTTTGTTTATCCACTGATTTTAAATGGGTGTGTTGCCTGAATCTCAACATTCTGTATAATAGTGAATTTTAAGACATAGTTGTACTCATGTACTTAATTTTATTTAAGAATTTGCTTAAGGACAACATGGCCAAACTATAACATGCTCCTTACTCTAAAGATGTCATGTACATCGCTATTATGTGACTCTAATCATTCTGTTAAATAATCCTTTTTCCAATTTACTCTCTTTCTCTTATTTTTAAGTCAATTTATTTTACGGATAATAAAAAAATATATCTATTGCTCTGTTTTTATATGTCGTTAACGGTTTTAATTTATGTTTCCGAATTTATCTGTCTTTACACATTATATACCTTCTTGAATTTAGCCGCTTTCATTGTGCCTTGAAAATTTAATTTTTCGAAAATGAATGGACCTACATTGTAACATAGAAAGCTCTTTTCCCTGCTGAATTTGTAAAGCGTTGTTTCGGAACGCGCGTGTTCTTTGGTCTCGGAATTATATTAGAAGTTGTCGGTATTCCCACATTTATATTTAATCAATATGCGCTTTGACGTGATAACGACTTATTTTTATGCATGTATTTCATGTAATACTTGCAATCTACGGTTATGCCTGTTGACTCTGACGTATATCGAGAGCTTTCAGAAGAGCTACGCGTTTCGCACTTGGATACTGTCAGGTTGAACAGAATATAATTTATCTTTACGGCAGATTCCAGATTCTGAGAGGACTGAGTTTCATATTTTGAAACTTAAGACTGAGTTTCATACTTGAAACTTTAAGACTGGGTTTCATACTTGTGTTTATGACGGTTGAATAATATATATATATATATATATATATATATATATATATATATATATATATATATATATACATATATATATATATATGTATATACATATATATATATATATATATACATATATATATATATATATACATATATATACATATATATATATATATATATATATATATAGATACATATATATAACCAGTACTTGCCATTCGTCAGTTACAGCGATTCCTGTCGCCCCGTTACAGCGGTTGCTTGTTTCACAATATATCGTCATATGCATAGAAGCACCTGAGTTTATGCAGCATGTCTTGGCATCATTTTTTGAGACTGTAAAAACAGCAGCGTAGCACAAGTTTTTTCTGTTTAAATCTCTCTTTAATTTTTGGTCTGATCTACATTCCACTCTGATGTGACTTTGTAAATTTTAATTCAAAAATGGAATCCTTTCCGAGAAAATTTTTAAGTTTTTCCTTCAACATTTCTATTTATCGCGAATGCCTTCGTGTCTCTGTCAATTGTACTGACGTCCTGTAAAATTTCGCCCTCTCCGAAATCTTGGTTATCTTCATACTAAAAGGTTTGGTTTCTATGTTATTGGTTTATGTAAATCAAGCAGACCGGAGAGAAGCATTATTTTAAGCCATCGTTATTTTATGACGAGTGTCATCTACTTTGCATTATTTTATGACGAGTGTCACCTACTTTGAATTTAATGTTTCGAAGTTTATGCACTGTGGTCATTATTCTTCTCACGTAGTCGTCCTTATTCTGATATCATGCAAGAGATGTTGTACACAGATCTCTAAGAAAGCTCAATCCTCTATTAGTTCTGGATCTTCAAAATGATTTGCCAAATAACTCCAGATCTGCTTCAGGACCTGAGTTTATGAATATTGACTATGAACAAAGGGCATTGTATCAATCAGTAAACTGCTTTTTATCCATGCTTTCAATTTATCCTCCAAATATATAGCGTGGCTATTTGAAACATAATTCGGCAGTTCTTCATATTAAGCATACGCCTTGACAGAATCCCCAAGTGGAATGAATTTCACGGCCAGTTTAATAATTCAGTTAACATTGAAGATTGGTTTGAAGTCCACCTAAGTTCGTTTTCGTGTTATTGTTGGTAATTTGACAAATGCATGTATTTAGGTGATATTAATTTGACAGTTTCACATTTTTTAATTATACGACCCTTTCTGCCTATGAAAACTTGGTTCATAACCTGTTAAATTAATGTCGGATTGGCGGAAATACGTGGATGATTCTTGAGATATTTTTGATAAGGAATCCGGATAATTAGCCGCTGTAGAAACTGATATCCTCGAACAAAAAGGAAAAAGAGAAATTTCGGTAACTAAGTCACGGCTTTTATACACTCTATCCTATACAACTGGGATTACATAGTAAGAGACCATATTAACATAGTCTGATATATCAACATAAACTATTAAACCTGAAAATGTCTTTGAAAAATTAAAGATGTAAAAATTAATCTATGATTAAAAAAACAAAAATAAAACTCGAACAAAACAATAAAAACTCACGTCCGATCTTATTATAGGGGTGTGGGAAAATAAACTAGTAAAAAACTCGTACAATAAGATGACTTTAATGCAATATTAAATTAAACGATTTACCTGGAATGGGGACAGCTTTTATTTCCATTTGATTAATATAATAATTTTATAATAAATACAGAAATTTGATAGAAATGACCAAAACATATTTTTAAGTAAATCTCTTAGAAGTTGCTCTGAACTTTAACTTGTTTTTAAATTCCATTACAAATATAAAGTGATCATATATAAATAGATAATTAAAAATTTAATTCGTCAACTTTTCTCCTTTAACACAATTATTGAAAAACTATTCCCGAATATAAAGATCGAAAACTGAATTTAAATTAAGTTTTATTGTTAAATCATTATTATTTTAAAATGCATATAAAGCTTAAATCAACTATTGCCAAAAAAAATTATTCAACTTAATTTTTTTATTGTTTCTTTACCAGAGATTGAATATTCTAATTTATATTTAAAATGTTAATAAATGCCATTTTGATTAAAGTTGTATCTGATTTAACTCCAAACTTGAATATTCATTGAGAATAACAAATTATCACAATCTAGTTAATCTTTAATTCACTTCTTCTTTTTAAGAAAAACTAAACATTGCCATCTAGTAAAAAATTATTATATTTCCTTATTGGTTGCACATAAAAAAATAGATGTAGCTATTAATTATTTTTATCCGTTCTTCTTTATCCGTTCTTCTTAAACTTACAAACTTAATGTACGTAGTATATTGAGTCTATGCTCAAACCATACGAGAATATTAAATAAAATATGTTTAGTGGTTTTATGTTACGCACTTCCACCTTTTTGCAATTAATTTATTTGTGTAGACAAACACAAAGTGTTTGAACACCTAGTCTTTATTTTGGTGTGTTTATTTTACATATATTTTTACAGCTATACAACATAAAGTGTGTTAAAATAAAGTCTTTGTTATTCTGAAATTTTATCATTAGTGAATTGAAACTTTGTATTAATGAGAAATACTCGAATATTTATTGAAAATACATATAATCATAATAAAAAATAGTGTCCAAGGATATTTATATTAATGGAAAATCATTCAAATTCGTACCATAAGGCATACAAAAGAAATAATTTTAAAAAAACAAGGCTGATGATTAAGTTAGTTTAAAGATCCGTCGTGAAAGATATAACCCAGAGTCGTCAACCTTTAAAGATAACAACATTTTAATTAAAATATTGTTGTTAGCTAATGTTACATTTTATTTTTTCTGATATTCTCGAAGAATATAATAATAGACCGAAAGTAGTTTTCATTTCCGCAAATTTTCCTTATCAGTCTTATATCAATTTTATGCAAATCTATATAAGGCGTTATGCATATTTCTTATCTAACACGCGGAAAAGTCAAATACCTGATATCCATGGGCTTTATTATATTGTTCGTATGTGACTCATACTAATTGATTAGTAAACAAATATAATTTTGTTTGAAAAACTTTTTGTGATTCATTCCAAGAGTTGTCATATAGTATATAAGTGACTTATGCTGCTCATATTAATTCATTAATAGAAAAAAATATTTTTATTTGAGAAAACTTTTGAAATTTCTTCAAGACTTGTTATATAGTTCACATATGACTCACACTATTCATACTATTTCATTTGTAAAGAAAAATATTTTTGTTTGAAAAAAATGTTTAACATGTCTTCCAAAAGTTATTATATAGTTTACATGTGACTCATACTAATACATTATTAAAGAAAAATATTTTTGTGTCAAAAAACTTTTTGAAATTTCTTCCAAGAGCTTTTATATAGTTCACATTTGACTCATGCTACTTTAATTAGTTAAGAAAAATATTATTATTTTGAGATTTCTACCTGGAGTTCTTATATAGTTCGCATGTGACTCGAACTATTCATACTCATTTATCTTATAAAAAACAATAATTTTTTCGGCGTGTGATTTAAAAAAATTAGGGACCTCAAATTATATGCATATTGAACGTGAAACCATATTTCACGAAGCCCTTTTCTTTGTGATTCTGTAAGTTTGTATTGGTATTTATTCATTTATATTTCTGTAGGTCAAAGTTTTATTAAAATTAAATAAATCTGCCATTATAATTTCATTTTCAAAATTTGAAAGTAAATATAATGTGGACTGGTACTATAAAATGTCGTGAATATCGTATTATATATATATGTATATATATATATATATATATATATATATATATATATATATATGTATATATATATTTATATATACATATATAACAATTGTTTACGAATAAATATGACAAACTTATGTGGGAACAAATTAAGAATGTCAGATTATATGCATATTGAATTGAAAATTATTTTTCATAAGGCCCCTTCGTTTGTAATTCTCAAAGTTAATATTGGCATTTTTTCATTTATATTTCTGTATGTTATAGTTGCATTAAAGTCAGGTAATTATGCCACTATATTTGAATTTAAAAGAAATAAATATCATAAAAAAACTGATGAGTCGCTGGTGTTTAAAATGAATATATTTCTTTTATTTATTAAACTGAAATGAATAAAAACAGACATTTATCATAACTTTATATAGTTTTATATTTAATACCATATTTGAAACTATGGTTTTAGTACATACTAACACACGACTAGGGTCGACGACCCTAGTCGTGCGATTTCAATCCCAAGCAAACAAAGTTATTGCCGACTTTATTTATTTTGTATTTCAAGCAACCACATAGTGAAGCGTAATTTTGTTTATTTGCATCGCGACAGGTTAACTAACGTCTATTTAATTCGTTTTTTTGTCAAAAGCATATTGACACTTTTTCTACTTATTAAATAAACAAAGTACATATTTTCGATATATTTTTGTATCATGCACAAAAATATGTAGACTGGTTTACATAAGCTACGAGAAAAAGCATCTTTACTTATTTTTTTCTGGGTTGTTAACACTGTCTTTGTTATGCAAATAAAATTTCATGTTAACATTTAGATTCGTTTTTGGCAGACGGCGTTTTTTTACATAAAAAAATATTTTTTTTGATGATTTTTATCTTTTGCAAAGCGTGTATAAACGTATTAATATGGATGGTACGTGTCGGTATCGAAAGTTCCCAATCTGTCTCTCTTTCTATCTGTCTATTATGAGAACTACATGTAATATAAAGGGCCTTCGTTCTTACTGCATTCTTCCGCTGTACAAGAAACACGAGCTTAAAAGTAATATCTATTTGTGTTATATTATGGCAATAATTATATCTAAATGATATATTTCAAATGACTAAACAAATGATCCTTTTATGGAAAATCAAATAAAATTTGTGATAGCTATTTTTATACGTATTATTATATATATATATATATATATATATATATATATATATATATATTAATAATAAATGAGTAATTACATATTTGCTTAATATTTTACTTCATTTCTGAGAGAGGGGGGGAAGTTAGAGAAATAGAGAATGATTTAAATAATAAATAAAAAATTATAGAAAAACGTAGGAAGCTTCTCTTCTGTCTTGCATTCATTCACCGACACAACCTTTTTTATTTTACGAAGTTTCGCATTAATATTACATTTTTTCGGAACATAATTTGTAAATATATTTGTTTGCTCAGGAAACTTACGGAAAAAGAAAAGAATAAGTTAGGTAAATACAAAAATATAGAGATTTTCATTGAAGTGGCCAGTTTATTTATTCAATTTCTTTTACTAATAAAGTAAAATAAATTGAATAAAAGATATAAAGTGTGTGTTTCTTTATTGGTAAAAATTTAGCGTGTTTTAATTAATGATTCAGTTGAAATTAAAGGCTTTATATTATACTGTTTAACGACACTTCGTTTTGGTTTGTATTGATCTTTTAACGTGGATATTATGTAATTTTATTAGGAAATATACTTTTTGTTTATGAATTTAGACATCCGACTCGTTTTTTGTTTCACTTGTTGATTTTTTTGGCTTCTTAGATGGTTAGAAGTCTAAAAATAAATTATTAAAATTTCAGAAACGCTTTCCATCAAGGTTAAATTAAGAATTTGTTACCGATGCAAAATAACGGGAGTAAAATTTACACTAATTTAATAATTAAACATGTTTTTGTAAATACCTAAAAAGTTTGCAATAGTTAACAAAAAAATTATGATTCTACTTTTAGCTTTCGTAAATTCAATAAAAAGTAGAGGACATAAGCTATAAAATTGTATTATTCGAATATATTTTGAAAAGATTTTGAGCGGAACGACATACAGCCAATTAAAATTTCTCCACATGTAAAAAAGTTAATCTAACCGCATTCCTTACTGAAATATACAAATTGATCTTCTCGGTCCACGATTATAATATTTAACTTAATGCAAGCAGTTGAAGCTAGTATTTTGATTGCATATACGCCGTGTTGGCCTTTCGATAAGAACGATTGAAAGCAAATTGATTACGGGGAACCAATTTGCAATGAAACTGTTGTCCTTTTACTTTGTTTTATTTGTTTACGCCCTTCTTTGTCTCTATTTGCAATTGCGACAATTTAATTAAATTCTTTGGAATTACCAAGGAGGTGCGAGCTAAACTTGTAACAGCAGGAAAAGTCAATATTTTTGCAGTCGATGAAAATGTTTTAGAGTCGCCCCTATTCCATGACTACATACACTATTCATTGAGTTACGCAATGAATGTATATAACGGGAACTTTTGAAAAATTGACAGTGGGATGCAGATGTATATATATATATATATATATATATATATATATATATATATATATATATATATATATCTTTCCTTCAATTCTGTTCTATATCGCGAAAATAATTAGGCAATTAACAAAACAAACAAATGACAGCTTGTGACTTTTTCTTGAAAGTTTCAATATATATTTAGTCAAAGATTTAAATAAATGTTATAAATAATAAATAATGGCCATTAATGTAACTCAAAAAAAAAATAAAAATATTTTAATGAATTAATTTCTTTCCTTTTGGAATGAAATAACGTCATATTACATACCAAAGGAAAACGATCTATTCAGTTTTCTTTTTATATTTTTTTAATAAAAATAACCAAAATCTATATACAATAGGAAATTGATAGATCTGGTGATGTGTTTGTGTTTGAAATTTTATTATGAAACTTATATTTTTTAATTTATTTAACTATTTTTACAAATGTTTGACATATTTTTTGTTTGCATATAATTTACGGTTAGTCTAACTGCAGTTAGTCTAATCAATATTACAAAATATTTGTTGACAATTGTAATTGAGTTCATAATACTTAACGTTATTTTCGTATTAACGGTGAAGTAGGAGAAAATTTGATGGGTTCACAGGAAAAGAGTTAATTCTAAAATTTACACAAGTAGTTTTTGTATTTTCTTATGCTTTCTATATTACATACATTAGAAATATATGTATTAATAATATAACTATATTCATGTAACTTGGGATGAAATAAAATGCTAGCGATATAGCTATATGAAATCACATTTATAGCCTACATGCTTTTTCTTACAATTGTGTACTCTTGGACTATTTAAATATCAAAAATTTATTTAGTTAAATGCAAAGTTTGCAATGTAGTACAAAAAATTAATAAATTAAGTATTAAATATTAAAAAAACCAAAGAGAAAATAAGTAAGTAATAATTGCATGGCAGAATGATTTGTGGAGACAAAATAATATAACTAATTTGTAATGGAATATTTACAACCGAGATATTAAGTTAAAAATAATAAACTCGGCTCTCAGTTTATTAATTTCTTTTACTCAATAACGTAATAAATAAAATCGATCACAATCGTTATTTATTAATTGTCAAAAGCCTGTAATCAGGAGTATTGATAAAATTATTTGTTATATACTGACTGGATAAATTTTAGTCTAAAGATTGTCTGCAATTTTTAATTTTATTTCACATAAATAATACAGTATACAAAACATATGAGAATCAGGAGCGAGAGATCGTTAGTACGCTGACTGAGGAAGCAAAAATTATCAAAGGGAGAGTATTTTTTCACTCATATTTGTTGCATATGGTCGAGCAAGTTGAAAGAGTTAGTTGAAGAGAAGTCAATTCAGTTGAAAGCCAAAGATGATATTTCCATTTCTTCTTTAAATTATGAGATTTTTGTTTGATTGCAGCAAGAGAAAATAGGTATATTTATTCGAACAAGGATTTTTTTCTTTTTCTTAATTTAATGTTTAGGTTGCCGTGGATGAATATTATCCCAGAAATACATATTTCTTTCATTGATTCTTTGAAACCAACGCTTGGCGATATTAAATAAGATTACATTTTGATTTATCAATCTGCATGTATTCGCTCGATTTTCATTAATGAAGCAAGATCACTGTAAATTCTCTTAATGAAATTTCTAACCTCTGAATATTTTTACTTGCCGAGACTTGGTTAATAACTGAGCAGAGTATATGTAACATTCCAAAAATTATTGAAGAAATCGGCAGGTGAATTAGTTGCCCATTCAATATAAAACTAAATAAAATGCAATTATATTTTAGATAGATAGGGTAAAAAGTACAAAAATTGCAAACTTTTAAAAATGGCGCAGGGTTATGGTTGACAAAAAAAGGTTTAAGCTAATCAAAAAATTTTCAGTAGTGAAATTCTTGGCGTCGTAATGAATTTAAGGAAAAATAGTTTTAAATTCTTTCTATGAACTTATATAAGACAACAGCCTAGTTATTTTTAATGTTTTTAGTTTTTTTTAGGTGAAGCATCTAAAAACAAATAAAAAAAGTTTATTTCTTATTTTTGCAATGTTTCGAATTGAAGAGTAACCTTATTTTTTTCTCCTGAATTCTCTTACCTAAGCTGTTCAGATCGTAATTTTTTCAAATCGGATCAACAATTTTAACGCGTGGATCTGTTTATACAAATTAAAAACTTTAATTTTATTTTATAATTTTAATTTATCGACATATTTATATTGACATATTTATCATTATATCCAGGTTTATAACCTATAATATGAAAAATTAATTTTCTAAAATTGCGACCTTTCACAAACTTAAGCAATAAACATGTAAGATAATTTAAGAGGAAAATACGAACATTGCTCTATTCCATAAAATAGTTTGAACCTAGACATCTGCTTAGTTTATGATTTATGGTATTAAAATGATTCAAATTGGTGGATATATATTGCATCTATTACTTTTTTATATAGTTTACTAAAATATATTCTCTGATATAGTCCCTGTCCTCATGATACCAATTAAGGTTTAAATATAATGCGACCAATAAAAAACTGTTTTTCTAACAATAGTTAGCATATCTTATATCCAGTAACAAGTGTTAGATTTCCTTATTCTTTTAATTTTTATGTTATATCTATAAGTTTGAATATAAAGAGGTATTAAGGTACTATGAAATTGAAATTAAAGGATGAAGCCCAGCATCTTAACGAAAAGTTCACGTGGGTGAAACCATGAGCTAAAGAATGTTAGAAAAGTTTTGTGTATTAATCATTCTGCAAAATTACGACATGTTAAAATAAGATAAAATTACGCCACATGAATATTATAACATGTTCAGACTTGAAGAATAAACACATTAGATTCATATCGAAAGTACAATAATTGAGTGCGGTT
Organism: Druceiella hillmani; assembly: GCA_039881145.1. Lineage (NCBI taxonomy): Eukaryota > Metazoa > Arthropoda > Insecta > Lepidoptera > Hepialidae > Druceiella > Druceiella hillmani. Next base: position 28,144,080 of record JAYKKI010000007.1, on the reverse strand, counting down.
TCACGTCAACATATTAAATTACAATTATGCTTCTTAGAATTGCAATAAAATAAATGGCATAGACAAATTTTCATTAGTAAACAAATCGTGCACTTACACAAAGTTAATATGCGACCTGTGGCATACCGTAAATAGTTTTATATATACATATATATATATATATATATATATATATTTATATATATATATATATATACGTATAAATTAGACTTTGAAAAATGAAATAGGGTAGTAAAAATGATATAGTCGTCTGGAAATTAATAAATCTTCGTGCATTCACTCTTGAACTCACGAAACAACCAAAAAGGCTTTAATTTGAATTTGTTTATATTTTGTTGTAATATTTGATATTTTTTTTTAATATTATTCATTATTAAACTAATTATTTTTGTCTAGTTATTTATTGGGCAATGCATTGCGATAAAAGTGTTCTTAAACTAATTGGAAAGTAAATCTAAAACTAAATTAAAATATATAAGTTTTACTGCAATCGTTTTGATTAGAACGCCTATGCCGATTATATCTCGCATGAATTGTCATTTACTACATTTAACATCTCTGAACTCCGATCAAGCATATAAAAAAAAATTATGTCTATCAATTTTATGATCTAAGTTATTCGCTCGCAATTAAATGGCAAATGAGCCATGAAATGACATAGATATAAATTTTGATTACGCATGAGAATATTTTCTAGGTTAATTGTTTAATTCATTGTACTACACTAACTTACACGTGTATTACTGGACAAATACCGGTGCTCAATTAGTATTTTAGTTTGTGATGGAACTGCTTTGGACTTGGTTACTAGCCGAATATCAAATAATATACAATAAAATCAATAACATACTTTGGACATCTTGCCTAGGGTCTTTTATTATTGCTTACTTCATTTCTTCAAGAACTTTTTCTTAAACTTTTCTTGTTTTCCCAAAAATACAAATTACTTTGTCACAACTTTTCTAAGAAAGTTTTGGTCGTGGAATCCAATTTTTGAGAAAAAATATCTTATACTCAGTCTTATTATTAATGTCTGCATTTTTTCTTTAACCATTTATAGGTACAGTGTTAGTTTTACCCTGTTATATTAACACTCTTTTTTCCTTAATACATTCGTGATATTTTTTTGGAATATTATTGTTATCATCGTAGCTTTCTCTATTTATATTTCCTTTAACTCTTTAGTTTTCTTTTTTTTTCTCCTACATTCATAATTATTCAATGCTATATACATCATTATAAAGTTTTGTCAGTATAGATGTCGTGGAATGTTAAGTTCAAACCTAAAAAGTTACGCTATTTACAAATATGTACCTGGTTTTTTTTTCATTAAATTCTAAAAGTTTCATCTTCGTCTACCTTCAAAAAATTTAGTATGAATTGATGTTTTATTTTTTGATTTCCCTTTACAAAAATAAAAAAAAATTATTTAAAAGCTATAATCTCAGTTAATAAACAAGTTAATCAATTTTTTTCTCAAATTTGGGTGGCCTTTTACATTTTTTCTAACGGTTTTATTATCTACATGATCTCTGTTTTACTTATATACAATGTTATAAACAAGATCGACGGCAAACACCGACAAAAAAAACGCAGCGCCGGCCGTTTAGCCGCTTTCGGTAGAATGATATAACTCCGAAATTTGGTAGTCGATTGTAAAGAGGTTTTTTTTATTATCTACAGATAATTAAAGAAGTAAAATAAAAACTTTCTGTCAGAAAAAGCTTTAAAACCCAATATTTTTCATTAAAATACATTTTTGTATTACCATGAAAGGTACAAACCATTATTTAATATAAATGTGAATAAAAAATTACTTACCTTAATAAAAAATTATGTTATGGTTAACTTTTTCGTGAGCCATCTCAGTTCTCTCCACGAAATGCCGCAATTGAAAGCAATGTACAATAGAGGTCACTATAATCAAATGCAAATTCAAAAAGTGATGAAATTACTTTCATAATGGGTCTGATTTCTTTATACAATCAGGGATGATCAGAAAATAATTCCGTCAAATATTTTAAATACTTTAAAAACTTTGAAATTAAATAGCTCAGAAAAAAAATAAATAATAAAGGATTTCAAATTACGTATTTTGCTTATTTATGGTGAAAATATCCAGGAAACACCATACTTCACTAAAACTAGCATAAAAAATGTTTCCAGCAATAATATTAAAATATCTACTTTATAAAAAAATTAACAAAATATTAAATCAAAATGGGTAAATTTTCATTAAAAACGGTGGAAAAATTGTAAATGTGTATGCTCATATGAATATACAAAAATATAGGTAATGAATAAATTATTTTTCCATCTTCTTAATGATTTTTTTATTCACGTAGGCACAATTTAGTAATATAAACAATATTTGTCGTAACCTAAATGTAGCGTTTTCGCACCCCGTCATATATCTCGTCAGTTTTAGAAGAAAAAATTTGTTTGTTACAAAAGTAAAACAGACCACACTTATTCTCCTTCCTGTCCTAATTAGAAACACAACACTTAAAGAAAACACATCACATCCTTACTCAACATCTAAGTAAATGCTTAAAATGTATACCCATTATGAAAATGTTAAAATTAACTTCATTGCTGCACGTTATGTCATATTTATATATAGATAAATAAATACAGAAATCTCAAATCCGCTTGTTCTTTATATTTCAGGAAAATAAAAAATTAATGCGAACTACGTAACACTTAATTATAATGTATTTCAATGCGGTTATGGCATGTTCAATTGTTTTTTTATTTAGAATGATAATTAATAGTATGATATATGTGTACGCATTATCTTAGTAATAATTTTTAAAAATAAAATAAAGTTCATATCGCTTACAATTTTCACAGAACTTAACCTAAGTTTAAAAACATTTTTCCCTTTTGTTTTATTTCAGAATGTTATTTATTATAAATAAATTATTTGAACTCAGATAACTGAAGTGTAATAACTTGCACGCTATGTTTTCCTTATGATACGTCCATTTTCCTATTTAGTATATTTGAAAACTTGCTTTCCTTCATCGCCACTTGTATTAATACAGTAAAATCCGGACCAAAATAGAACGCTATTTATTCCACAATAATCTCTAGTGAAACGCGTGAATAGCGTAGAATTTCCAGACGCTCGCAGTTGACAGCTGAGTGCTACCACTTCTCGCCAGTGCATACGCTATGCATTATCAAGTTTTATGGTGATAGGGGCTAAGCAGTGGAAGTAGCGGTGAAGCAAGTCGTGTAGAAAGAAGTAAGAGAATATTTTATTTCTTTTGATTTCCAACCTATTATATAATTATCAGAGTATTATTTAAAGGGTATTAAGAGATCAATAAATTTTAATAGCATTTTTAGTGAGCATTTATAACAAAATTTAGTAATAAAATTAAATTATTACCAGTTAAAATAAATCGAATTTTGACTTTTACATAGGTGAGTTAGAACATCGATTAAAATTAATAGTAGAGAAGAACACTGACAATCTAATTTTGTAAAGTAAATCGACGGCATTTTTTTCTGATGTGGCTTTAAAATCTATATTTTTAATATATCGACATACATAATAAATATGGATTTGGAAATAATTTCAATAAACTAATTCACTCGTACAAGAGGCAAAAAATAACGAAAATTTGTTTCTATGCCAGCGAATGAAAAATGAAAGAAGAAAAGCAAAAAGTATCTTAGAATGGGCCGTGTGTATTTAAAGAAAATTAGCATTTAGCTAGTGTTTTTATTGCTAGGCGTTCAATGGTAGTTGGGTTAATATAAAGATAAGACATAAATTATTATTATCATTTAATTTTTTAGCAAGAAAAATTTCACATTTATTTAAAAAACCTAAGTTGACTGCTCAGAAAATGTCTTTTGTTAAACAAGTTTAAAGTGCAGTTATCGGCCAGCAGTCGTCAATGTATTCCTTTTCGGAACACTGCGCCTATTGCTGGATAAACTACATTAGGTCCATATTTTTTTTCAATTCAGTTCGACATTTCGATTTTTCTTTCAAATTGTTATACTTCAAGCTATTTAAAAATTATGAAGCTAAGACACAAGCATTGTTTAAATAACAGGTTTGTTGTTATTGAGATCCATTTAAATTCACAAAGACCTCATTTAATTTAATGTGTCCTAATTGATCCCTCATTGTTTTCCTTGATATTGGATTTCTAACATTTAAATAGACTTTTCTGTATAATTTGCCGAGTTCCAGTTGGTTTGTTGTGGAGTACTTAAATTATGAATAGTACACCAGGTTAAAATAGTTTTTATCAATATAAAGTATATTAAATATATATGACTATTTATCGGATCAAATTTATTCAGCAAAGGAAGCATTTACTTTCAAGGTCTTCGGCTAAATTGATGAAGGAAATTTCAACATATTCAATAATGGAAAAATAAATCTTTTATTCATATCAGTACTTTCAGTTTTCATTAAGCGGAAGGTCTGATAATTTTTATTAACGAAATAACTTATCCTCTTCATATTTACACCTATATTATCTCTTATATTAAAATCAAGCTCCCATTATTTGTTTACTCAAGCTTATAATTATGTTCGCAACAACGGTCCAAATAAATCACATTTAATTATTTGAAAGCTTAACATAAGTCTCGCAAGTAGAAAATATGATACCATTGTAATTTTGCAACCATGCTGTTATATTTGAAGGAAGGTTATTTTTTGTTTTCAATAATACATTTTAAAGATGAGAGAGGATTGGTTAGTAATTCCAGATATCTATGTTAGAATAATTTTAATGTAGAAATTTAAATTTTGATAAATCCCATTAAACTGGCCATTGCTTTTTATTTTTATTGCCGCACCAGTTTTAATATTGAAGTTAGGATTCATAAAGTTTATCAGAAATTACATGCCATACTAAATAGAAATATTACTTTCCAAGAATGTAGTGAAGAATTGAAAGAATTTTTTGCATTATATATGAACATACAAATTAACTGGCGGATTGTTTGACAAACAAAGTTATCACTCAAGAGAAATTACCACATTTAAAAAAACAAATAATATTGCAATAAAGTACAAAGTATTATCAACATTTTTATGAAAATTAAGTGATTATGGTAAAAAATTACATGATTATACATTGAATGATAATTAGAGATATTTTATCTGTCGACTAAATTAATTAGCTCATTTAATAAACAACTAATATTGAAATAAAAACAACATAAACAGCATTTTTACAGATAATTTTGTGACAGTAAAGTAATTATGGTAGAAAATAACATGATTATGTACTTCATGATAATTTGAGTTTCTTGTTTTCTGTCACCTAAAATACTAATCGATTTTTGAAAAAGTTTTATAGCAATTTTAGCTAACTTCACAGTTTATATATAAGTCTTATTTATACTATTCAGTACCGCATGTCTATGGGGCGGATATCAGAGAAACTTAGTTTTTGGTTGTTCTTGCGGAAATAGATTTAAACGGCGTTCCAGTTTCAATGTAAAGACACATTCCGCTCATAACTTAAACAATATTATCTCAACTAATATTAAATGTCTGAAAAATATAGGGGTTGAACTGAACTAACATAAACTTATTACTTCATTGGAATCGTTTCACCCCAAAAGGAGATATATGAATTTAATTATTACATTTATCTTAAAAAAATCATTGTACTTTGCATTAGTAAAAAAACAACATATAATTCGACCTGTAAAAATTACTCAAATGGATAGTGAATCTACGTAGAGACTCTATGTAGATGGCGCAAAGCGACTTTTAAATACGTCAATGATCGTTTCCTGGACAGATAATAGCCAAAAGGGCATGATTAGGGGTAAAATGTGAAGTGGTGTGGGAGAGATACATGTTTCAGTAAGCAGGGATAATGTTTTATTCTCTTAAAAGTTCCATAGGATGTAAGCACGTGTGTGGATTACCGATTTTATTGAAACCAAATATCAACAAATTTGCTGATGTTATTACAAGAATTATTGGGTATATTTTGGTATTAATTAGAGTAAATCATCGACTTAGTGAATTTTCCTCATAAAGATTTGAAATCATATTATAAGCATACATATCGAAAATGGAACAAATTCTCTTTAGATCAACATATTAGTTAAAAAAATATGACGATAATATCAAATAACTGGTAAATTTCAAGTAATTCTTTAATATCGGATTAGAATAAAATTTAAATTTATAAAACAGAAATTATTGAAATTCCATCATAAGCATAAAAGTGTCAGTTCTATTTAGATCATCATGGTAAAAAAAGCTATTTTACAGGTTCTTAGCTTAACTGAATATACCTAAATATATATTAACGTGAAAAGTCCTAATTAAAGTTTTTAACCTTAATAATATAATTGAATATATGACTGATTCAGATCAAGGATATTGAAAGACAGGTAATATATAAGTATTCCAATATGTAAATCAGTAACTATATTCCATGGAAACAAGATAGCAGCTATGATATGCGTGCAGTATTTTAAGTGTGTGCCGACCAAGAAGGAGCAATGAAAAAATAAATGTCTGTCTTGCAAGAGATCGCTTAAAACATGTTTTTCTTTAGAACTACAGAACTATCAAAATTACATTATCATATTTTCCTTTCATATTTTTTAAATTTATTTTCTCAAACATATTACGACTCACGCTCGCCATTTGCATCTCATATCCGGAAAATCTTAGTGAAAAGTAAAAATACTTGACTATGAGACTCTACGTTATTGGGTCGTCCATAATTTATTGGAACAATGGTTAGGTGTGGAAGTTAGAAAGTTATTATGAACAGTATTTAACCTTGCTGTGAAGAAACGCTGTGATTAATGGACCTTCGAGGGTCCCATCTTTTTTATGTGGGAGATTTTACAGATCCCTTAAAAAATCCAATGTGCGGATTAAAATTTCACTGCGTGTACATTCGAATTCTTTATTAATATTAACATACCATCAGGATAATAGCATCGTGTTGAGAACCTCTACTTGAATGACTGGTTGATAATTTATAAACTAAATAGCTTTTGTTTCTTTTGAAGCTACTTATAAAATACTCCTATAGAAATTGTAAACATAGAACCACTGCTAAAGAAAATGAGCGATCAATTAATGAAGCAAGGATTCAAATTTCATTCATTTTGTAAACATATATTTTCCCATTTTGATTTATGTATAAATTCTGTAAATGTAAAGTAATCTGCAAAATTACAATTCTCCAAAATTAAAATCTCAAAAAATATATCTTTCTCTTTATAAATTACTGTTTCTGTAATCAGATTGAGAGAGAAAGAGTTCCAAACCAATCTCTACACTACAGAAACAAATCATAAATAGATCATACAATTTGTCAATTTATTGGTATAATATCGACGTTAAAAGTATTAAAATATTTTGGGGTTAGGCCTACTCAAATACGGCCTGTATTTAGCTTATTACATAGCGGCAAATTGAGAGGATAAAATTGAGATAATATAATGATATTAGGAATTAACTGGAAATACTTTGAGGCTCGTCGTATCTAACGTGCGATCATCGTATATATTAGGTTTAATTGTTGTATGAAATAAGTCACTCTTAAGTGGCTCACTGGAGAATAAATATGAAGGTCGTATTACTCCGCAAAATATGTGTGCTAATTATGACCGATTTCGTTTCAAGAGTGTCCTGAGTACAAAATTTTGTACGAAACTATTGCTTATATGTTCGTTACTATGCTTTGCTCGTAATTAAATACAAAGCAAGCTTATTTTTTTATGTTATCCATATATATTATCTAACTATTAGTGGAAACCTTTTTAAACTATTATTATTCTAACTTGTTTTTCTTTACAGAGTTTTGAATAAAAATGACATACAACCATCCGAATATTGAAGTTATAAACGTATGACTTATATGAATGGGCATGAATATTTGATATATTTTTAAAAAGTGTAGGTAATTCAAATTGATTCAAGAAATAAAGTGGGCAATAATGATTCACGTGAAGAGAATTTGAGTTAAACGTTACATTAGAGCGTTATCATTAGAGCTATTTTAATAAAAATTGACAAACAACTATTTTGGAATAAAACAAACTAAGGCATTATTCCTGTATGTAAGTCATATTTAAAAGCATTACAACAATTAAATCCACAAAAAAGCTTCAGGATATAGTTAATTAGAATCTATTTATTGTTATGGGTGTTAAGGTCAGGCCATTAAATCGTAAAACTTCGAGTTAAATTAAAACTCACGATACATAAGATATGTATCGTGAGCTTAAGAACACTTGATAAATTTATTTTAATTATTCCATAAGTCAAGGAATACAGCTACGGTTCTCGTTTGTCGAGCATACCCGGAATGAGCGGTTATTTTTTTGTTAAAATAACAAACACCCTTTTAAATATATTATTTTCTTATAAAAAATAATATTTTATTTCATATTTTTATTTAGACTATTCGCAAATGTTTGAATATATTCTTCAACACGTGAATACTTTTATGACAAGAACAAAATTTAAGTATAGGAACTTAGCGTGATTTACCGAAGATTATTGTAACACAACGGTTTGATATAAATCAAACCACTGTGGACGCACGTAAGCTTATTACCAATTTCGAGACAAAAATAATTTTAATTTAAACACTATATGTAAAGTAACCAATGGTATACCAGGAGGTAGCTGCATACATATACATACACGGGCACATAATTAAACAATGGGAAATTATTTCAAAAAGAACATTCATGCTCGACAATCAAATCGATTGACTGTCTGCAAACTGAAGTCCGCTTCGAACCAAATTTATCTGTGTGGATTCTCGGACCGGACTAACTATCATTAGTCGCTATCTTAACGTTGTGGAGGAAGGTCATACCCAATGGTGTCTTTTATTAGAGAAAGATAAATTTTAACTGACCGTTTGGGAATACAGAAACTTTCCCATTTTTATGGAATTTATCCAATTAGTTACTTTTAATAAAATACGCTTGCAATCAAGCACTACAAATAATTCGAGAAACTTGGGAATGGGAGATTCCATACCTTAAACTAAAAAACGGAACCATTAGAAATTCACTTTACCGGACTCATGAATAGAGACTTGTCTGTTCATGAGTCCGGCTCGCGTACCCAATTTTCTATGCGCTGTAAACACTTGAAATTTAGCACAGTGATACATGCTATTAATTCAAATGTTTGTCACTAGCTAAGCTACTTCTTTGATATATTTATATTTTTAAAAACATGCAAAAATAGAACATTCGCCCTCCCTTTATTTAATTATTTTAATTCTTAAACTTCTCTATCTGAAATTATGAAGATTATAATTTTTAAAGTTTAGACAAAAGTATAGGAAAACTAGAGCGACGATCTTGGATGTCACAATTTGTTTAAATATGCACCATGTTTTTATGCATGTGCTCTGTCACATCAATATATATATATATATATATATATATATATATATATATATATATATATACACACACACACACACACACACACACACACACACACATATATATATATATATATATATATATATATATATATATATATATATATAATTGATGTGACAGAGCAATTAATACATTATATAACAGGCACTATACTTACACTGTGAAAAATTAAAATTTGTAAATAGTTTAATGTAAATACTGTTTACACCTAAATATCTGAAACGGCACGAAATTCTTGTAGTGGAAATTCTACTTATGCCGGACGGGTTTATTAAATAAGTAAATTCAGCGGTAAAAACTTTAACAAATTTTCTCGTCATAGAATCAGTGTTTGTTACGAGAGTTTTAATTCTATTTAATGGTTGTTCAATGGCGTTTTGATTAGTCAATTTTTTTAACTAATTTTACCTCATTATTTTAAATAGAACTCTGCCCATTTCTTTCCTTTTTTTCTCGCTTTTCGAGGCTTAATGCCAATTAATGTTGCCGCTACAATTACTGCAATTCATGCGTGGTTTCATTTACCAAAATGGAGGCACGATGTCCGTAGGCTCTTCCTACGGTATTACTACTAACCGATCCGGCCGTCTGTAGAGACTCACAGATTTGGTTCGTGTACTTAGTTCACCGTACCAAATCCGATTGCGTGTTAAAGCTTTTAGACGCGCTTGGTGACAATGAGCGGAATCCGTAACGGTTGTCTGGTGTGTTCTGTCTTAGTTCATTATATGGCTTTTGCTATTCCCGGCCACATATTATATTCTGTATGTATGTATTTTTAACTTTATCTTATACTGCACATCTTTGTCATTTAAAATAAAGGCATTCCACTAATTCGATTTCTACACTTCAAATAGCATTTTTATTTCTTCGAAACCGAGTAAAGTACTCGCTTCACATAGTTCGAAAATTATGTTTAACTTAGTTAAAGTAAAAAGTCTTAAAATATTGTGGAACAGAAAAAAAATATTCAAAATTACAATGGTATCTAAAAAAAATTCTAAAAATTTAAACATCTTGTCACATAATTTAAAAAGAGAATCGAACTTACGCATGTCACGTTATTCAATTTCACTAATGATCTTTTATGTTAAACAAGGCCTCAAATGTGACATTATATAACGGTTCAGTTCATAGCTCATTTGTTTGTTGAAACTAACTTTGTAATTACTTCTTGCCAGCTATGGGTAAACGTCTGATGGGAGAGCGTCAATTTAAATTAAGCATCAAGAAGAAACTTTCAAAATAAATTTTTTTGTGATATATTTAATTTAATTTTACATTAATTATTTTAACTGCAAATTGTTTTTGCACTAAAGTATAACCGCTGAAAGAATGTAGAATATGAATTTTTTAATGTTCATTTCGGACTAGTCAAAACGTTTATGTAATTAGCTAAGAGCAGTATTAATAAGTCGATTGTTAGATTCAAGAACCAAAAATTATTAAGTTATTGTTAGGTAAAAATTAAGAGTCAAAATGCACACGCATAATCCCATGAGGAAGAGTAAAATGTAATTTAAAGGCAGGGAGAGGTGATAAATTTAAAAGTAAAGTTAACTTATAATGTTACTTGATAAATTAATCAGAGTTCCTGAAACTTCCGTTAACATGACATGACATAGACATATATATATATATATATATATATATATATATATATATGTATATATATATATATATATATATATATATAGCTTAATACCAAACATTTGCGTCCATTAGATTATTAAAAGAATCTTTTGAACGAATAACTCTAACAGATCGGAGGCCTATTAGTAATTGATTTTTATTCAGTTTAATAAAAATATGTTTAAAAGAAAAAAGAAACAAAACATTTATAGGATATTTAAGTATTCATAAGTGTGCATTCATGTCACATTCGTTTTCTCCAAAATACGAAAAATTGTTATTAAATTTTATATGATGATAAATCAAATTATCCCATATACATTTCAATAGGTAACACTTAAAAGCACTCTTATGTAAATTTTATTTGAAGCAAATTAATTAATCGATTTTTATTAATTTCGTACATCGATCATATGAAAAACAAATTCATAAAAATTCCAAAGTCCCTTGTGCATGCGTACGAGCGTGCGTAGGTGCGTATATGCGGGCGTCTTCATGTGGGCGCAAGCGTGCCGTTGTACATTCACCGTACTAAGCTCCTGAACTTATTTTAGTAAAAAGTTACGTTTAGGGATTGTTCATAAGTATCTTCAGACTTCATTGTCACTAAAATAGTTTGTAAATTTGTTTTGTCCGAAAGACGCTATTAAATTTTTGAGGTTGAACATAAGAGAGTAACTAAATAACTAAAATAGAAGAGTAACTACAATAACGGAACTCTTTGCGCGTGAGTTCCAGTTGAGAATACTAGTTCAGTATAATATATTCTTCCCACCATTCCTAATAGATCATTTCCTAATAAATTGGTCTGCATTCATTAGAACACCAAAGGAATTTTTATTAACAAGGAAATTTATTTAAATATTACTTGTGGTGGTGTCGTTAATTAATCTTTGTAAGCTTGATATCAATATAATAAAAAATTAAAACCTTTAGTATTTAATTTAGCTTATAAATTTAAAATACATCGTCTGCAATAATAAAATACTGTTCATTTGAAAATGTTTCATGGAAATTATTCTTTGTTTTTTTTTAATTAGTCTGCCAATCTAACCTTATTATGCCAATTCATGTGCATTTGTTATGTAATCATTTATACAAAGTGTTAGTAATTCTTAAAAAGGATAAATTTAAGAATGGAAACAGATAACAGAAAAAATTAGAAAAAAAAAATTTAAAAGCAAAGAAGGAATTGATCTTAAATAAAGAGTTCATTTAATTAAAAAAACTAAATTTCTTGTACTGAAAACAAAACATTTTATCATGTGCAACAAATTCAGTCTGGAAATTTACGAGGAAAAAATTGAAGAAAGTTGGGAAAAACTACTTAAATGTGACATTTACACCGAATGTTTTACGATTCCATTAAAAGTAATTTATTTTGTGTATAACGCATGCAAATACAACTCTTATAAAAAATATTGTTAAAAAATTTTATCGTGTATAAAAAAGTACCTAGTTACACGTGTAATTGGTTCAAATCGCGATTCCATTTTCACTCCGCATATCTCCTCTCACAAATTTGTCGGCGTATTGTCCTAATTTACACTTAATTTTAAAACAGGAAAATTTTGAAGAACTTACAAAATTAAACAAAAAATTAAAATAAAAAACAGTTTCTTTTCGTAAGATAGTGTTTCTATATATCTTTTCACAAATATATTAAACATTCATCTATTTTCATAACGAAATTAAGAATGCGGTTTAAATTTATAGCTACGTAAATTTGTTTCTCACCCTAATAACAAATCTTTGAAAAAATGTGTCTACCTATCTTGCTCTGTCATCAACCAAGCCTTTTAAAATAAAGTGAAGGCTTCATTTGCCATTTTTTTAAAACCCAATTTACGAAATATTATACTTGAGAGAGATGCGCAATAAATACCTTCCTCTAACCCTTTTCTAAACTCTAAGGATTTGAAAGACTTGACAATACAAAAATGTTGCAGATAGGCCTCTAAGTCTTAGCTGAGACACCATAATAATTTCAAGATATATGAATGCCTATGGACTTCTTTCATAAGAGTATTTCGACTTGGTTTTACATAAATTTATCTTTATTCCGATTTCTTCTTCAATTTGAAATAATTAGGAAACCTAGATACCAATATTATTCACTAGGTACTTATAATAAGAAATTGTAACAAGGCATAATATTTATTTCACCAATACTTTTACTATCTATGTACATGAGATATTATTTAAAAAGAGCCATTGCATTTTTATTACATTCTTGACTAAATATCGATTTTTATTACAGTAAAGAGACCTGCTATGGACGGTTAATTATTTTAATATATTTGAAGTGTACGTGTCTTAATTGAACATCAAATCAATGTATTGATGGCTCAAATTTTATATACTTAAAAACAAGTTGTGTGGTTTTAGGAAACCACGATGAAAGTGAAACTTTTTATCAGATTGTAGGCATTTAATTGAGAATTTTTCGAAAGCTACTTGATTTAGGATTTTAAAAGTAATATTAACTTAAGACGTGAAAAAGGAAATGATAATAGTAGACAAGATATATAACTATGAATGTTTATTTTACTCTGCGTACTAAAGTACAGAATACATAAATAAATACAATGTTCGGTATGATATATATACATATTAAAAACGTAGATCAATATTTATATAAATCATTGAATTATTTTAAATTTCGATTATTTGATCACTAACTTCATCTTCGCTTTGAGTCTCACAGTTTATAAATGTAAATAATATTTTGTGGTAACTAAAATAAGTAAACATTGACATGCATTCTATTTTTTCAATGTGTCTGGTAAAAACTGCATCGATCGTAGTACCATACCAACGCTGCACAGCTGATGAGAGCTATAGGTACCGCCATATTGGTTTCTTTACCCCCACTCCGCGGCCGACTGTAATGCGACATGCGATAGGTAAACGAAATATTCTGAGGCGATACAATAAAAGTTTCACTTTAAAAAGTTATGTTCTTTCCATATATCCATGGCTTATAATATTTTACTTAAAATGTATTTTTCGAATCAACACGAAATTTAAATCACATCTTAAACATAAATAGAGTTAGTTACTATTACTTTTGCTTGGTTATTTACCTAACACGTAAACAAAAATGAAATCAATAACTTCAATTTTTGATTATCGTTACATAAAAATACTATACGCAAATTAGACTAGAGAGCACGAAGAAGTTCTTGAAACATCATGTTCGCATAGCGTGTTCGCATTACGTTCTCAATATTGTGAAAGTCAATGCGAAGATAAGACAAAATAAAACATCTATTTTTATAAAACATTTATATTTTGAAAGCTGATCGAGCGTTATTTATTATTCATAGATGACTTCTATTAAAAAGAGTTCGTTTTAACACATTGAAACTACATAGCTGAGCGGAACACAATTAGAAAATAGAAATTTTATGAAATTCAAATCAACAACAATATCGAAAATTACTAAAGAATATGGGGAATTAAAACTTTTTAAACATCCTCTGTAAATAACTGAGCTGGTGAATGTTTAAGCTAAAATTTAATACCGGGAAAATAATTTACGAATATTTGAATCTGAGAACAAAATAATAATCTAAAACCGTAAAGTATCGGTTACTCATATAACGTTAAGTATCAATAAATAATTTTGCAATGGTTGTGAAGTACCTTAAAGATATTTTGAAGCACAACAAAAACTTATTAACCATCAAAATTATTGAAATAGACGAAGAGTCTTAAATTAAGGTTACAATCGAAGTAAATTTATTCCTACTTTTAAACGACACCTGTACTAATGGATGCATTCCAGCTCTACAATTACACCGCATATAAATACGATATAACCATCATTTTTAATGGTTGACAATAGTAAAGAAAACGTTAAGATCGTTTAATAGACTAGTTATCGCTTGCCTCGTCATTTATCAAATACATATCGTATCGCAAAATTGAATCATATCGATTCTCTTTCGCAGGCAAATTTAAAATAATTACATGACACAGCGATTTCGTTTACAAGATTTTTTACGGTAAAAGCGAACATTTTCCGTTTCATCTTTATTTAAAGTAGATTTAATTTATACTTATTTAACAAACAATTGCTTTATCGTACTATGAAGAGACCTTTTATTTTTTTACCAATGACACCAGGTTTAGTAAATGGAAATATTATAAAAAAATTAATTATATTTATGGAAAATATCATGATCATTTCATACTGTTCATAAAGAATGTAGGAATTTAGGTGCCTATTGCAAATCAATAAACATTTATAAATAAATATGTTTACATGTCGCATGCCTTTTAATGGAATTAAATTTTGAAGATCTTTTATGTAGTCAAAATGTAGTAAAATTCTTTAAAATTATATTAACGCGCCGCGATCGAAATACGACTAGCGATAGTGTATTCCTTGATTTAGACATATTGAGGCGACATGCGTCTCATCACCATGACACATTTATATCGATATACGGATTTTAGTCAATACGTGGCAAGTTATTATTTCATTTTTAAGATGAAAATTTTAGCGGAGGTGAAAAGTTGTTAGGAATTCCTTCGGAAAGGTTTTTTAAAATAAAATTGAGATCGTGTTTACCGATTTTTATTTATGAGGCGAAATATTTAACCCCAAAATAATGTGAAATGCGGCCTCCATCAGTTTGAAACACATGAAAGATTTCCAAGTATTATGATTATATTTGAACTTTAAATTAAATATATTTTTGTTCACTTGCATTGATATTTTATGATATAATGATAACTAAGTACTTTATTTGAGTTCTTAAGGTTGCCTGACTAACTTTCTATGTTTGGTTACTATAAATAAAATATGGCCCCTTTTGTTAAGCGTGGTAATAAATGTTACTTACATAACCCACTTGCTTGACGCTTTTTTTATACAATAGTACGTGAGTTCATTAAAAGAATCTTTAATTATCATGGAACATTACGACTTCAAATAAAATTATAAATTATCAGGTATTCTTTCTCATTTTCAGCCCGCTGCCAATTTATCCTTATTCACTGTTAGTGGACGTAAAATTATTTTTTTCCTTCGTAACTTCCGGTTTTCATTTGCTTTACCATTTTCATGATTTTTAAATTCATTTTTGTAATATAAATTTAATTTAATATTTATTTAACCGGTTTTTTTCAGAGGTTGCGCAGTATTAATAAAATTAGACCCCATTTTTCAACAAACCCAAAAATTAAATGTTATAATTGATTATGTAATATATTATTGGTAAACATCTTGTTAAACACCGTTTTTATAGCTTCTAACATATTAGGTTTACGCTTGAAATTAGTAAACGGATTTTAGACCAGATAGTCACAGTATCTAGTCTAAAGTCTATTCGCTAATCTCAAGGATTATAGACTGGATACTCATAGTTAGCGTCTTAATAAAAGGTGAAAATGTGACCAACGACATAATGGTTCAAGCCGAATGACTCACTATTCCTTAAAAATGTCATACACAGCTCAAACGGGTAAACAAAGATTTCTTTCCCGACGTTTTTAAACTATACTAGAGTTACAATAAAATTTGGACAAGAATATTCAACTAATATTATAAATATCCTAATAAATATAATAAAATCTATCCTTTTAAGTTGTAAGGTACTTTATACATTAGGAACTAATTATATTCCCTTTAATGAAATAATAGAGTTCATTAAGTAATTTATTATTAGCCAACGATTATTTTCTGCTCTTCCTGTGCAAAATTTTTTCCCTAATATGTAGGTATTCTACAAAAAATTATTAAGAAAAAAAACTGCTATAAAAGCAACTATAAAACTTTGAACACTGCCATCTAATTGCATATAAATAATGGATTATTGTTGTGCCCCCGGCTTCAAATAGTACAGTAAGTAGGTTCATAAAATAGCTCAATAAAATAGGTAGTATGTCGTCCCAATATAGTAAGTAAGTTATATGTTGCTAAAGAATCTCTTCGCAAATTATATATTTGTAAGGGTAAATGCTATTTAATCTCTTTGAATTCAAGTTTGTGACACCGAAGGTCACAGTATGGTTATTTAACTGCCACATTAATGAACACACTTTTTTCCTCATTCCCGAAGGACTTTCAGCAGGTCCTTTCTCGGCGAATGTTTAAATGTATGCTTCAAAATCATGGTCTTTTGATTCAGTGGTGGTGATCAAACGAAGCCAAACCCGAAGTATATACTGTAAGTCGTCATGTCTACATTTCGACTACATTATCAAATTAGTTTGATGCTACTTTAATTGTATATTATCAACAATACAATGAATTTTAAAAATATATGCTTTACATAGAGATCCCAGGTAATGTGTACATCACATAAAAAAAACAAATTAATTCACCTCCGTGTACTTGCAAAATGAAGCGAAAAAAAAATATTTTCGCATAAGTCTTGGAGCTGGTATCAATCGATGGATCTTTTGACATAAAAATTAAGAGTCATTGACTGTTTTTTTTATTAGAAATTCTCTTTTCTAACTTTCTTACGATGAGTTGAAAAATATGAAGAACAATTTGGATACTGATTTGATTAAAATATATGATTACATCTTTCAAATGAAATTATTTTAATTAAAATTGATAAATATTATAAACAGATATAAACAACTACGTAACCCAATCTTGTGCATGTTATGACATACCTTGTTTCTTTTTCTCCCCTAATTTCTATTTCAAAAATTCAATCGAACTAACAGAATGGTAGAAGATATTTTTTACTTAACAACCAGTTTCGACAATCCTTTTCTTATTCTCATTTATTTTCAGTGTCTTTGTTCACAAATATTCAAGCTATTTCTAAGAGTTAACAGTTGAATCGCTAATCACTATGTATTTTGTTTTAGAAATTGAAAAATTAAAAATTTGTTACTTTATTCAAAGGCAATGAATATTTCTATATATACCTAAGTCAACTTACCAACATTTTTTAGGGGTATTCAAATTATTTCCGCTTATACCACAAGAATAACATTTGAATTATAATCCCTGGTCGATGGAATATTTTAAGTTGTTTTAGTACTAACGTCAATAAAAAATATTTTTATCCTATATTATCTAATAGTCTTCTTAAAGGCAAAATTTTACATTCAAGACACAAATGTAAAATCGTCGACAATCGCAATGCAAATGATTTCGATTCATATTATTGTATTTCAATAAACATTAAACGTTTTTAGAAGCTTGTACGCCTTACGAAGATACTTAACTACATTATGTATAAACGCTTTGAAAAAGATTTACCAATTTCAAATTAATTTTTCTTTCCCATTGTTTGCTGTTTGAGTCAGTTGCGCAGAAATTTTTAAACTTGTGTTCACTCTCCAGTTTTCTTACTTAATATCCGGAAAAGCTTGGAAAGGTTGTACGTACTTACAAAATATTTAATATCATAAGATATCTTTAGAATTCGGCGCAAGGTTTATTTTAAAACTTTAGTTATTTCTTTTCGAACCGGATATCATATTGTGTGTCATATGTGTGGATAAACTGTGTGGACACTAGATATTATTTTGATTAAAATAGTGTTGTTAAGGTTTTATTTTATCAATTAGTAAATAATAAAAGAAAGTGGCAACGAGAAACAAAATTTTGGCAATAAGGAAGAAATTATAAATAAATTACTTAACACACTATTTAAAAAATGGACGAATCATGTGACGAAGTAGTTTATGTTGAACGACATTTTAAAATCGGAAGAAAAAAATATTCTTAAGTTAAGGTAAAATTATTTTATGTTATATTTTATAATATATTTTCACTAAGATAATATTTATGTGCAAATTATTCCATTTATCGTATTTAAATAAAGAAGTAAATGAAAATTGCTGTAGATACATTAAAGTGCATAACCAAGTGTTACACACTTCATGCTAAATTCTTTATTTTACAAACGGGTACAATGGTAATGCCGAGTTTCACTGTGTATGTTTAGATAAACCCAGAGTTACAAAAGATAAGCTGTAGTATGAAGGCCGATTTACATACATTCTAAATGTCGAGTTACACTGTGTATGCTTATATATGTCCAGGGTTTTGAAGAAAAGAAACGGTTGTGAGATACGGAGAGCCAAAACGACATGCAATTGGTAAAAAAAATACAGTACATTTCTCCTGGGATAACTGTAGTAAAAACAATGTTTCATTGCTCCAGATTTTTTATTGAATCACTTTTACAGTATATGCAATAAGAGACACTATATAGTATGCAATGATTAAACTTACATATCCATCAAATATACATAAATAATATTATTCTGTTTATATTTGAAGAGTTTTTTAAGTCTTTTCTACACTAATATACCCTCCTTGGAAGACTAACCTAACTATATGTATCGTTTTGATTCCTAATGTTTAGCACATAGATATTAGCAATAGTCTATTTATTTCTATCCTTTTGTTTTAATTTCCAATAAAACATTATTAATTTTTTTTTGCTGATATCAAACAAGTGAAGAGGAGTAATTTTATCATAAATTGGTTTATGGTAAAAGATG
This sequence comes from Druceiella hillmani, assembly GCA_039881145.1. Classification (NCBI taxonomy): domain Eukaryota; kingdom Metazoa; phylum Arthropoda; class Insecta; order Lepidoptera; family Hepialidae; genus Druceiella; species Druceiella hillmani. The sequence continues at coordinate 28,124,532 of JAYKKI010000007.1, read as the reverse complement.
GATGTCGGCGGCTTGTAAAAGGTAATAATATTTGTCTGTATTGTGTTATTAAATATCTTTTTTTTCAATGAATATATACATAATAAAGAAAATATTAAATGTGATTTCTCGATTTATGGAAATTAAATATATAAATATATTTGACGAATTTATTGTCGTAAAATCAACAGTTCTCAAACAACCGAAAAATTATAAATGAAATATCATATTATGTAGAATGCATTCAAAAAATCTAAATTATAAAATACGAGAAAAAAATAACGACAATAGTCTTTATCAAATTAATGAACATTTTAATGAAAAACATTAGATTATTATGAATAAATATAAATTTATTTATTATTTAGACAAACCGAAATATCTTTATTTTTGTAAAAACAGAGATTCGAAATAGATGATTGAAATTAAAAAATGGGCAACCCTGTCAATTGAGTAACAAAGCTTCTTCATATCATATGAAGAGGGCTGTCTCATGTTATATAATATCGTTTTTATATTCCGAAAATTACCCTTAAATTTTCATCGTTATAATTTTCAACTTATAAGCAAAAATATGACAAAGTTCCTTTCTTCCTTCAGTTTGCAAGGAAAATCTGAAATACTTGTAAATCAGGCCGATGCATTATCTTGTTTAAATTGCAAAAACAAAATAAGCCAAAGTCTCAAATATTTAGTTTTTGAGAAAAATAAAAGTTTTAATTTGTTTCCTCTCTGATTCCTTAGTATCTAGACTATAATATAGATATGTACATTATTATATTTACAGAATATTATAATTTTATCATCGCAATTAATAATATGGTGGGCACAAAACTCTGGAGGCGCGAAGTCTTTTCGTATTTAGCGGGTTTTATTCAATAATTTTTACAAACATTTTACGACCTCCTCAGACTTATGATATACAGTAATTTCCATAACTTCACCACGTCAATTGTTATTTACGATATCGCCGATTGTATTATTACCTTACACTATATTTGCTTGGAGGTTGCCAATAACTTTTAATGTTCTTATTACACCCTATCTTATAATTAGTTTAAAATAAGTAATAATAAAATATAAATACACTCTAGTCTTTAGGCAAAAACCATATAAAATGTCATCTGGTGAACTATATTTTCTACAACCACTTATTCATATAGTCACCAAAAGTTTTATTGCTTCGACGAAGAAGGTTGAATTTTATGTTGGACGATTTTTATCTAGTTATCATTCGGATAAGTAAATCAAAACAGTCTGAGATGAAAATCAAGCCTTCTTCGACATCCGTCACCCTTTTAGCAGCCCAAGTGACCTGACCTGCAAAAGAGTTTGATCTGATTTTATTATGAATTTGTTTTAATCAAACGGTAGCCACTAATTATTTAGGATACTATAAATCTTTAAAAACATTTAAAATTGATCACTTCATTTTAACCTACAATTAATGTATTTTCAATATGTCGCTTATTTGATCATAATTGTATTACAAGTTAGGTGATAACCTCTAAATAAAATAATCTGAAAAGGGTTTTCAGCAACATATAGTTCAATCATATTGAAATAGGTTTCTTTACAGTAAGCTGAGACAATAACCTTTAGTTATTATATTTCAAGATTATATTTTATTTAAAAAAATTATATTTTATAAAACTATCTCAAGAAATTATTTTACATTTATTATTTCATATTTTAAAAGTATTAAATTGAATCCTCATACAGCATATAGTTAAATGAAGTTTAGTAACGTTCATTATGAAACCCTACTAACTCATTTCACCGTTAACCCTAGATGCATAACTAAGTACTCGTTATAGTATACTCTATGATCGGCCTAACTCACTACTTATCTAAGGATATTTTTCCCTGCCTCTCGATGTGGATTGTAAATTAGACGTATACTTGCGAGTGTGCTTGCGTGCGTGCGTCACTACGAGTGTACCAAAAGACTCATGAATTAGTTATTTCGGAAATAGAATACTTTTCGTATACCTCATAACATTATTCTGGGACGAATTAAATACAACCTTTCCTAGGTAATTCCTAGTTATTTATTTACCATCATCACCTCTTAATACGGCTTTTCTTTTAGTTTATATTTTTAGGGATTACATACGGGATCACGCACGCACGCACGCTCTCACGCTACATGCACGCACGTACGCAGGCAAGTACGCGTACACGCATGTTTAACAGCCTATATAATAACGTAATAATAACTACCATAGATTCTATCCCGAGTACTTCGGCTAGAAACTGAAAATTGTGAAAATTTATTGAAAAATCAATATTTGGCTGCATCGACTATAGCACTTGGAAGTGCGCGATTATTTATTAAAAGGTTCCAGGTTAATATAGTTTCTTTCTGCACATATTTTGGTTGTGATATAAATATTTTTTATCACTAGACAATAAATGAAAAAAAATAAGACTATTTTTTAACTTCTTAAAAAGTACCCCCAACTGAGAACAACTTTTTACCTTATATATGTTGGAACTAAATAGATTTTTGACTTAAAACTATAATTTATTTATCCAAATATATGGTTCATATTTTTATTATGCATAATGGAAACTATGACAAAATTTCAAGTATAATTTTTCTAAAGAAATATTTTTGGAAACAAAATTCTATTTCGTAAAATTCAGATTAAAATGGCTTCCGTTTCGGAATTATATTCTAAAATTACGTAATTAATTCATAACTTTATCTCGTTAAGATATATTGAGTCAACTAGAAAATTTAAAGTCTTTTCTTGAGTATTAAAGGGAAAAGCATTCTGAAAAAATGCCATTTTCACAAATGACAACCATTAAATTATGCAGATATGCAAAATTCATGTTGTTAATACTTAAAATTATTTGCCTCTATGCGCGTCGTTGGATATAATGGTAAGGCAAGTCACTACAATGAAAAAAAAAACTTTTTCTTAAATCTCTCAATTTAATAAAGCTACAATATGGATACGAGGTGCAAACATTGTGAATTTTAATTAAAATGTGAAAATCACGTTTTTTATACAAGAACTAAGTAGCGAAAAAGGTGAAAAAATATCATGAAATAAGAATGAATTTCTTTCATACAGAATAAATTTCGATCGGTGGAAATATAATATTTTTCAATAACTTGAATGGAATAGAAGATTTTAACAATTTTGTACGACATTCAATTTTATCACTTTATAATTCACAAATCACAGTACTTAACAAGACTTGATTTATCTATTACGTCTCGACAGATGTCAAATATGTATTTTCGAAGACAGCAATTTCGTTTATATGTCAGAAATAATTTTTAGCAAAGTTACCGCCGTCAAAATTATATTTAAGGCAAAAATTGGATACTATTTCATAACATAAAAGTTATCCTTGAGTATAATATAATTTTTTCTGTGGAATTTTTTTCACAAATTTATTTATATAAAAAATAATAAAATTATAATAGAGTGAATACTGTACATTGAAAACATTTTAAAAAAGTGATAGATTTACCATATAGAGTGACGACAGAACCAAGAAAACCTTTTTTTAGAATTTTGGTCTATTTGACTGCATGTTAATTCTTATTAATTAATTAAAAATCTGTTAAACGGATAGATTATAAACAAGAGTAACATATAAGAAGAAAAATAAAGAAACTTTTTTTTCCTAATTACATGCAAACGAATTCGTAAACACAGCAAGTATGAAAATATTATACGCATCCTAAAGCAATGGTTGTTTAGAACCGTTTCTTCAAAACTATGACAAAAATTTCGTAGCAGTAAAATAAGATAAGCACTAAGGAAACGAGCGCTGTGAGGATAAATCTTCCAAAAACTATTTCATAAAAATGGAAAGTCACATATTAATACTAAACCAAACAACCTATTATATTTCAAAAGCGTGGATGGATGATTTCTCATAAATAGTGACAGCTTTCCTCGAGTCATGTTTAATTTAAAAATTCACATCTATATTTCGGGCTATCAAAGAAAATAACCATTCCAACGCATTGTCACGGCACTCACATTTCCTTAATGCACACGCGCAGTCTTCCAATAAATATCTAATGAAAGAAATAGGTTTTCAGTTTTTGTCTTCGGAAATATTCTTTTGACTATAATAAAAACAGTTGGTATTTAGGACCAATACGACTAACCTGTAATTTTTTCCATTCCAGTTCAATTAGTTTTTCTTTAGCCTTTATAAGACGTAGGTTTCGATTTTTCTGTGTCATAACTCAAGGGCGGATTGAATTCCCAATCCAAAAACATTTCATTCTGTTTCCTTGCACTGAGGACTATCAGTTTAAAAGTCCGCGATCGATCGGACGCTTCACTGAGATTTTATAAGCTTTTGAAAGCTAATTTTTTTTTTAAAACCCCGTTCTTCCCCAATTTTGATGACACCCTCCCTTTGATCACTCAATATTTTCAACATTTTAGTGAAAGTACAAAAGGGTGTGAATGTAAATAATATAATTTTTTTAGACAGGAATGTTTTGCTTCCTTCTAGGGTTGAAACAAGCAAAGGTTTATTTTATTGGTAGTAAATTTTCATCAATGTCAGCAGATAGTATTCAGACATGTAAAAAATGTAATTTTCTTCGTAATGGTGAAGAATGAATAAATAACGTTTACATAATGAAAACTGAAGTATGGAGGGTGCATTTTTAAATTAAACTTTATACTGTTATAAAAATTTCAAAACAACCTAAGAATATATGGCATATAATACGATAATCAGCGCAAATTTCCACGATGGCTAAGTGGAATAGGTTCTTTATCACAAGTTTTTTTGTGTTACAAGATTTTCCTGTACAATTTTTTGCTAAAATAAATTTAAGTATTATATTCCTATAGTATCCTTACGTTATTTTGAAATAGTTTACAGGAGGTAGCAGATAATTATTTATTAAAACATTAATATACTAACCATATATATTTATTGTAAAAAATCTAATTAAAATAAAAATAGTCTTGGATCCTTTTTTATCGAAACCAATCAAGATGGGCTGGTAGTAGATGGAAATTTGTAAGTTTTAAAATTTCCCTATCTAGAGAGTCTGTATTTTATTAAGAAAAAAAATTCATATTTAAAAACCTAATCGACACAACAAATCTAATAATACATCTGGCTATTAATGACTGTAAAAGATTCAATGAAGTTTTCTCAAAATAACGAGACAATCATAGGGTGAAAATAAATATGACTAACGAAGAAACATTTTTTTAATTATTAAACGCAGCACGTTGTAAAACGTTTATTTTATATTTCATATTTCACGCTTCGTTTAATAGTATAAAAGGATATTATTGAGATTTAATTTTGTGGCCTAGCTGATATATTCTAAATGAGAAGATAAATGAGTCACGAAAGGATACGAGTGTCAAATTTTATTACGTGTAATATTCCATATTTTAGAAGTTTAATTCAATGAAGCATTGAGCTGCAATATTTTTAATGTAATAAAACATTTACTCACATGTCTTTTTGAAATAATATCGAAAATTACTAAATATATCCGTTTCATACGAATTCTTTTCAAGGATTACTACGAGCCTAATATCGTAAAATTACATTCAGTTACACGTAAAGTTTATTCGTGTGTTTATAAGGTGGAGCTCGTAAAATAAACTGATTATGCTGATATGGTTTTAGTAGAAAAATGAAGAAAATTAAATTGTTAGTACACGTAAAAGTTTTAACATGAAAATATTTTTAAAATTAATTCCATACTAAGATCCCGCCAGAGTTAAGGATGGAACGTTTTTATAAGTCGTGACTCAAAGGTTGTAGTATAAAATGGTATGTATATATATATATATATATATATAATACAGTTCGTGGTTTGTTAGTGTACTTACGTTATCGTACGCTTACGTTTTCGAGAAGGGAGAGGAGATCAAAAAAGAGGCTCAAAATTCTCTCTGTGCGACCAAATATTTAGTCATAACCTTAGTTTGTTTACTCGTGACTTTATTTGATGGATATGAGAGATTTTTGAGCCGAATTACGGCTACTTACGTAATTGTCTTTTTGATTTGTGCGAATTGAAAATAGATTTGTGCATTAATTAAAGAGCAATTTTCAATGACATCCCACGTTACAGGGCAGAAATAAAAATTGCCAACTCACTTTATATATACGGGAGCGCGCTTGAAATACCAAATCAATGAATTGTGAATTTCAAGCTTCCATATTATTTCTTTTAGAAATTAGAATCACATTACAGACAGATAGGCTACCAGACAGACGAACCAATTACACAAATATAGGGTTCTGTTCGACCTTTCGGGTAAGGATCCGTAAATCTCCTAGATATATGCTATTATTTTTCTACCCCTCATCTTAAATTCCATTAAAAGTACTATTTTACTTATGGAGTATTATTACAAGTTTAACTTGTTGCAATTTTGAAAACAATATAACGTCTATGCTATATTGTAGCCAGTAGTAATTACTATCAATTTCAGGCTAATTTTTTTTTTAATATAGGGGTATAAGTGAGTCACAAATTTGGACGCTTATCGATATTATCCATTTCTTGATTAAATGAACGCCAAAGTAACGCCAAGTAAAGTAAGTATACAATGTTATTAAGTTTATTTCGAGAAGCACATCTGACTTAGATACATAATAATCAAGCACGAGCGTTAATCAGAGAAATTATTTAAAAAAAATATTTCAGTTTATTTTACACATTTGGTATTTTACCTTTCAACAGTTCTCACTGATCTACTATCTCAGTATATATGTTCTATATTTCGACAGTTTTTGGTTTAATGTGGGACTTGCTGATTCCGTGAAAATATTGTTAGTCCGTGTATCAATTTGTCTGATAGTGTTTGGTTTACCAAACATTTAAGTAACTATTTCTTCGCAATTTGGTTATCTTCAGAAATTTATTTAAGTTTTAGTAGTATAAAACTAAATTTTTTGTTTAAAGACGTTTTGTTTAGAAATTAGCATAATGACATTTTTCTTAATTTCATATCATACAACGTAATCTAGGATCCTTAGCTCTTTCAAGAGACTGCAGTTTTTAAGTCGGCACAATTTCCGTTAACAACCGTGTTCTATTTTTTTCAAAAATTTAAATTTAGATTTAATATGACAAAATAGGGTCATTTTGTCATTTGTATGCGCTTATGTGCAGCATTTAAACGGTAATAAATAAGCATGTCTAAATATTTCGAATGCCACACATAAATTGATTGAAAGTGATATTCAATTAACTATTTATTTCTCTGCAGCCTTGTTTCCTTTTTTTGTCGAAACTATAATTATCTTTTTACACGCATTAATATGTTTACATTATTTGGTTTATCAAGAAAGTTCTTAATTTCGTTAATTTTTTCTTATAGAACTTTTTGTTTTCATAACCGGTTATTGTCTTTTAGTATCAATTTAATTTGTAAAAATATATTTTTGATTAATTGTAAGATATTAAGGTTTTAAAGATAATTTCCCCAATGTTTTCAAAAATATTAATTACATTATAACAAAAAAATAGATAATATCTCAAATAATTGTTTAACATGAAACTTGAATTTGTCGTCTATATTTTTTTTTGCTTGTCTAACGGACTAATGTGGATACCAATCGGAGATTAATTTTTGTGATGATTGCAAATCAATTTATTCAAATTTTTGGAACTTCAAATTACTAACAACAATGTGACTATTATTAACATAAAATATAAGAGACAATTTAATTGCGAAGTCATCCCTGAAAATCAATTTGCTTTGACGCTCTGTCGCCACGGACGTCCGAAAGCGTATACGTAATTAAAGAACCCTTTCCACAAGCCTAGAATGTTATAAACTGTTCCATTGTATCATTCGTAATTTTGAGTCTCGCGTTTCATTTATGAAAATAAAAAAATATATAAGTTTGTGTTTTAATACTGTAATAGAGCTGTATTAGCTTTGCTTTATAAAAGCATTTATCTACGCTATTGCTTCTAAAGAAATTCTTATATCCTGATTGCGTGTCTTTATTGTATTATCTCGGTCTGTCCATATGAACTACACACAGCTAATTCACAATATATATATATATATATATATATATATATATATATATATCTGTCATCATCATCAGTTCTTGTTGCTCCGGTCGCAGCATAGGGCAGACATAAAATTTCTCCATTTGGTGCGGTCAGCGCTCAGTTGCTTAACCTGTCTCCAGGTCTTTCCAGCTGTATTTGCTTCTTCCTGGACCGTTCTTTGCCAGGTCTTTCTTGGTCGGCCACGTCGTCTTGCTCCTTGGGGTCGAGGTATAGCTTCGTCGTTCCAGTCGAGGGATGGCTTCGTCAGCCTTTCGTAGCATGTGGTCGATCCATCGCCACTTCCTCTCCCTAATCTGGTCTGCCATGGGTTTTTGGTCCGTTTCAGCCCACATATCCTCGTTCCTCTTCACCTCCGGCCACCTCACGTTCATGATGTGGCGAAGGCATCTGTTCACGAAGACCTGTAGTTGGTGGGTGAGACCTTTGGAGACCCTTCACGTCTCACAGCCGTATATCAGGACGGATTTGACGTTGGTGTTGAAGAGTGTGATCTTCGTCCTTTTGGAAATGGATCCACATCTCCACACCGAATACAGCTGGATGAACGCTCCAATTGCTTTTCTCACTCTGCTCTTTATGTCCTCCTCGGCTCCTCCGTCCCTCATCACCGTACTTCCGAGGTACTAAAAACTCTCCACTTTCTCCACATTCTTGTCGCCCAGCTTCAGGGGTGTATCAACGGTGTTATTGAGGCGCATCTCTTTCGTCTTGCCGACGTTGATTTTGAGGCCCGCTCTCTCTGCTTTAGCCTGCACTCTCTTCAGCTTGTTGTCAATGTCTCTGAAGCGCCCAGCCAGAAGACGAATGTCAGCCGCGAAGTCGAGGTCCTCCAGCCTGTCCGTCATTCTCCACTGGATTCCTTGTCTTCTGCCATTTATAACTTTCCGCATCACCCTGTCAAGGACAAGCAGGCATAGTGTTGGGGAGAGGATGCACCCTGTCTTACGCCTGCATTGATGCTGATGGACTGCGTCAGGGTTCCCTCGTGCAAGACTTGACACTGGTAGTCCGTGTACGTCTCTTTGATGATGTTGGGGATTTTCATGGAGATGCCATACTCTGCCAGGGTGTTGCACATGACTGTTCTGTTGACCGAGTCAAATACCTTCTCGAAGTCAATGAAGGTGAGGTACAGGTGAGGTGAAGGTGAGGTGTTCTGCCATTCCGAGCTTTGTTCTAGGATGATTCTCAAGGTGTTTATGAGATCCACGCTGCTCCTGTGTTTTCAGAAGCCCGCCTGCTCTTTTCTGTGTCGCCGCTCCTCCGCTTCGTTGATGCGCTCCAAGATGACGCGGGAGAGAATTTTGCTACGTACTGACTAATACGTGAGTTACATAAAAAAAAAAAGAATATGTGTATATGTATATATATATATATATATAAATACATATACGTGTATATATATATATATATATATATATATATATATATATATATATATATATATATATATACACATCTATATATATATAAACTTTATATGCACACATATGCATTCTCTTATTATAAAAAAATGAGGAAAATTGTTGGGTAAAACATATGCTTAGTAAATTTACGTCTATTTAAGAATATACGAAAATAAATCTATTAATGTGTTTTTCAAAGTTTCTTTTTCAATATATGAAAAAAGAAACGTAGTATGAATCCCCAATTATCGCGTAATCAAAAAAATAGTGGACGAATTGCAGATATTACGGTATGGCTGATACCAGTCGAATTGATTTTTCACAGTAGATTAATTTTCTTTTTTATTATATCTATTTTTTTAAATTTATGATTTGTACAAAAAACGACAAGAAGTAAGTATCAACACCTGTGAATATATCATCAGGAGGGGAGAAATCAGTTTTACAGATTACTGCACGGATTTCTTATCTTACTATATCACCACGCCTTTAAAATATTTTTTCGTACCCTTTTAGGTTTTGGGATATTTATTCATATCAATACTGAGATAAAACAGCTCTTTGTTGTTTTGCAGAATTACTACCCTGTACCTACATATTTATTTCCTAGTCTTGAACGAACTATTTCATTATCAGGAACATGGCCTGGTCACATTATTATTATACTCACGTATTCAATTTTCCATAATATGGTTGCGTAATTTAACTAATGTTTATGACAAATTAACTTTTTTAATTCAAAATCCACATTTGAGACTTTTTAAGATTTCTATTCTTATTTCATTTCTATGAATATTTATTAAATCTAATATTGTTTTTCCTAATCCAATGGAGATCACATTCTGAGCTGTTGCACGAACAGACTGCTTCTTACTACGTTTTTATTTGCTCGCTTTCTTGCCTGTTTTATTGTACGGTGCAGTTTTTGCAAATGGTTGAACCTCCAAAGACTTGATCTTAAAAATTTAAAAGTAGAGACTTGAAACTTTAAACATAGCTCAGAACTGGATGACAACGCTTACGTAAATAGCTTGTCTGTTTGGCACAAACAAGCATGCCCACACGACTAACTTAACCTAGGCCCGTGGCAAATTTTGTGTCAGAATAAAATCTACGTCATTATGTTAGCTTTGATGTGTATTTTGAAACAAAAAAACGTCACTTACCTAGTCGGGACTCTACGTCGCGCATCCGTGTCACAATAGCTTCTAATGCAGTCGTTACGTATTAAAGCCATATATTTAATGTATTATCTGAATACCTTTTATATACCATAATTCTGAAGCTGATAATATCATATTATATTGTCAATATTTTTTATCGAAAAGATTTCGTAACTTTAAATATGTACTACTACTATTCCGCGTAGCTACAGCCCTTGAATGGTATGTTCTTTATTAGTCAGTTATTAGAATTAAATTTATTATATTTCATTATTTCAATTTGCTCACGCTTTGCTAATATGTGCCAAAATAACGCACGTCTCAACTGCTTCCAGGGATGTTCCATATTCCAATACCGTGTAATACGTCGAACACCGTATACCAGAAAACAAACTAACGATTCAAAAATCTGGTGTTATATTATCTTCTTTTTGCTATTGTCAACGCCGGATTCAAGAATCCGCCGACTTCCGACGATAATACCAGCACTCAGAGAAGAAATTGTGACCATTATAATTCTATCTTAAAACTATATAACAAAATAGAAATAAAAAATTAGATATTCTTCTATTTTATAATTTCATCTTGATTGATCTCTCATTCTTCTTAGCGACAGAGTTTCCTTTCTTTCTAGAATATTTTTATTACATAAACCATTTGAACATACTAGCTCAATTATTTTTAGGATTATGATTTGATACCAATGAGTAATCGTAAGATATTATATATTAAAACACAAATTGATGAAATTTAAAACGAATATTGGATTTTGTTTTCTTTTTATTAATAATAATACTATTTTGAATATATTTGGCGTCAGTTTTATAGAAATTTATAATTCTTTATCACGACCTTGGTTTTGTTGTATGACAACATCTTTAAAATTTTTGTTTCACAATATTTTCATATTTCAAAGATATCCTTGCTTATTGCCCATCTGAAGATGTTATCATACACGGAAACCTACATAGGAATAAAGAAATTAATGATACTATATAACGTAGTATCATTTAATCGGGAATAACCCTATTTTTCGATATTTCTAATTCGACGGAATGATCGATTGAATGTAGTAATATCTCATGAAATTGGTGAAAGTAATATCTTTATTAAAGAAATTTCCAAAAGGTAAACTAAAAAATTATGATCCGATCTCCATTCTTTGGATGTTAAGTAACTTATTCAAGAAATTCACAGCGATAAGACTGATGGATATGCTGACTAAAACCTAGTTATGAACACCAACTAATTTGGTTTCCAGATAATACACGAGAGATTTAGTACCCGCAGTCAAGAAAAACATTTTATTAGTGTTAGGTAAATTAGAGAAATGCTATAACTTTATACAGCCGAAAAATTATGATATTATCAAAAAAAATCTCAAATTTTAGGTTTTAAACACTCGAAATCTGGACTACACTCTATTAAGTAATGTGTACTTCGAGAATCTATTCTAGATATCTTATTTTTCTGGTTACGGTATTTTTCTCGTCTTTTGGCTTTTGATTATTAGACAATTTTTTATTTTTAAACATTTTGGAATTTTCAACTTATAAAAAATTGTATACCCGAGAAAAATACCGTGCTCTATTATGATGTAAAGATAATTTAATATAACCTTGTCTAAGGCAAATGAACCCATTTTATGTAATTAAACATATGCCATTTTAATCCAATCTAACCCGACCTAACCTAACCTACATCATACTAAGGGCTAAAACCTCTGGTACTCACCTTTTCTTCCCGGAACTACAATGATCATTACTTCACCAGGGTACTTGTTTACACTGGAAGGCACGGCATATAATATCACAGAGTGTAACATCGTTGCTGGCTCCTCCTTTTGTTAGGTCTTCATCTCCATTTCATTTCACAGCCTGTTCGTGCCTGAATCGGCTTTTAATTTGAAACGAAAGGACTACGTCACGGAAAGTTTTATTCACATCGACCTAATTCTTGCTTGATATTCTAACAAATGGATAGACAGATAAACTGAAAGGTTCAAAGAAGTTCTAGAAAATTGTTGTCAATTTTAATATCTTTGAATTTTGAATGATGAAAGGTTATTATTAGACGGATTAAGTTATAGGACTTTGATAGAAATTTATATATGTTACAAGTACAAATGCAGTTGATACAAGAGTGGATATTCAGGTTTTAAAACATTTTTTAAATTAACTTAACGTCTTGTGTACTCTCAATTAAGTTTTAACGAAAAAAAATTATTTTATTCTTTATTTATATGACATCAATATTTACATTAAAAATTGGCTAGTTTTACTTTAATCTATCAAAGTGAAATAATGGCATAAATAGATACTATTTTTAATATAAATTTTTCACTCAATTAAATTTGTTGTGACAATTAAGTAAAAAATGGAAATAGTTTCAGGTATTTAAAACTTATTTTTTATTCCATGCCAAGTTCTAATTCTTTAATTTTTAAATCAATGTAGCGCCTAAAACATAATTACGGAATCGCTTAAATAGTCCTCATAAACGTCCTTAACATTAAGTAATTTCCAGAGTAACTTTAACAATAAAGCAAAGATTCCCGTATGCAATGGTTGCGTTTCAGCAAAAGAAAATTTAAATGGAAATTTGTACACGTAAAGGAAAGATCAATAAAGTAAATGGAAGTAAAATTCGTTTAGACACAAATATTAAAACATTGCAAAAAACGTGGTAAAATAGAAAAAAATAATTAAACATGACGGAATATGTATAACATAAAGTTGCTGAGTGAGATTAAAAATAAATTTCAATCTTTGCAAGGGATCCTTCAAAATTACTTTCCACTTCACACGTACAGCGCCAAATTTCAGGACCGTGTTTTCTTTTCATTTTGTAAACTTACTCGAGCGAAAATAATATAACTCGCGCTTTCCGTCTCTCCATCTCATATTCGGAAAATCTTAGTGAAAATTAAAAATACTTCACTAAGAAAGTATAGGATATGGAAAAGCATTCTTTTGTTTTTTAATTGACAACAAATTGAGGATTTCAGTAATGATACATTCGAGTAACGACAATAAATTGGGACAACCAGCGGTTCGTCCTTAACTCAATCGCACTGTGGAGTACTTTTCTCAAGTGTGATATTTTTTTTCGAACTAGTATTTTTGAGCATACAATAAATACTGCAGACTTCGTGTGATTTGTACTTTCTTATATTTTATGTTATGTACCATCGACTATAATTTTATGAATGTCTATTTTAAATAATTGAATCACAGCACTTAAGAATTTGAATTTGACTCTTTTTGTTATATTTATATGCTGAAAATTAAACTGAACTATTTTGCTATGATTATTAAAATAGTTCAGCTTTCTTTCCGGTTTACCCTAGAAATTAGAATATAAGCCGATTATTTTAGGCTCTAAGCTGTATTCTCGTTTTTTTCTATTCTTAAAATGTGTACATATATGTGTATATATATATATATATATATATGTGTGTCTGTGTGTGTGTGTGTATTTAAATGTTCATCGCGTACAACACTACCAAAATACTGCACATAACTCATTCATTTTATAAAAGCTGATATCGATTTTGATATTTCTGTTTTAAGCCCATTTAAATACAGGAAACTTTTGAAGAAAATGAAATTTCGAGAAAAAATTTCCATTTGAAATATGACTGAAATAATTGGCGTAGTAGGTAGATGAATGTAAAATATTATTATAATAAAAGGAATTCACTGGAAATACTTTGAAGCTTGTCATTGTATATACTGTACATTATCCATTTTAAGCTCCACTCGTATATATACGAATATCAGGGTTCGCTGGTATTTGAAGGAATTCACTTTGAAACGACTCAGCGGAGAATAATTATGAACGCTTGATTGCTCTGCGAAATGTGAATGTTGAAATATGATTGATTTTAATATGTCTTTTGAAGAGTGTTCTGACTACACATTTTTTCTATGTTGTTATCGCTTTGATGTTTGATACTTCGCCTTGCTCAAAGCAGACTGGGTTTATTGCAACCTGTTTCTACCACAAGGTGTGTGAAATTTCTACAAGCACGAGGTGATATCACATTATACCTAGGGGAATTTTTCATTAGGTATTTAAGGATTCTGCTAATGTGATTGGTAATAGCCATAATTATTAGAGCAGTTAGTGTATGTGATATGTCATTATGTGTGGAATGTGTTAGTAATTCATACAAAAATACTTCAAAATGTCAAAGTCGCAGACACCAAAAACCTCGAAGAGAAGAAAAGGAGAAATTCAATTGAACAATCGCAATTGATTAAATTAAAAAGAATTTATAACAAATATTATTACGTAAACAACTTCTATTTTGGAATACGTGGATTGAAATAAAGCATTTTGCAAAAACGTGATCTGAAATTAAGATTTGCTGTATACATTTTTACAACGTTAATTTACGTAATACCTACAGTTTAAAGTGGCGAAAATTTTACACAACAAATTTTTCACAAGTTTTGAAAAAGGGACCATGTCATATTATCATAGAAACGGTGATTTAACTGGGGATTGAATAGATCAGAAATATTTTCATAAAAGGTATTTTTTCAAATACTTATTTGTTTAAGAAATAAATTAAGAAAAAAGTTTAAATATAACGACATTAATTTGTTTCAAAATACTTTAAAGTTATTGTGAAAAACATGTGTCTGTATATTCATTAAGAATAAATGATTACGTTATTAATAGTCAATTAAAACGGTCAAAATATTCGAGATAATTAAAACAGTATCAGTGAAAAGCTTTTTAAAACGCAATTAAACGTATCGTGTATTATTTTTATTTTTGATTTTTATTTCCTACGCGTTCCCACCACTCTCATTTCAATCGTAGTTTTTAAAAATCATAAGAATGTACCATAAAAACTATCACAATTGAAAATTGTTTTAGTTTTGTAATATATATATATATATATATATATATATATATATATATATCGTTAAAAATCTATTAAAAATTATACATTTTCTGACAGATTTTAAATTCTCTAAAACCCTTATTAATGTACATTCAACACGTAACTCTTGTTTATTTTTCTTCAATAGTTCGAGAAAATTTATTTTTTCTCTTTGTTATTTAGTAACTTAATTTACGACGTTCATTTTACTTGTGTGTTATTAATGTTTTTGTTTTCATTTCAAAATTTTTATTTACTTATTTTGGATTTATTCATATATCATTGTGGTCATATACAATATTGGTCGCATTTATCAAAATCGTTTCAGTACAAATTCTATCCTGTCTTCTACGACTGGCTTCTTAGAGATTGTTTATTTCTGATCTATGGTTAGCTGCCTTTTTATGCTATTAACTGTGTAATTGAGACCAATTTTTTAAATATTATAAAAACTTGGAGAGGATTTAGTGCACGTTTTTCTCGTTATTTGTGTTTAAATTAGTTAAAAATGTAGAAAATTAACGTGCAATTAAATACCCAATAATTTAAAATTAGTAAAATGGAAACGTGAATTTAAATAAAAAACTTCATCAGCGTATTTTAAAATTATGTAATTCCAAAATGCGCTGATTAAGTTTTTAATATATCAATTGTATTGCCTGTGCCTCAATTCATCAATTGTAGTCACATATTTCACATATATCGATGTCAAACTGACAGCACTTTATAATATCGAGAAGATATAACGCTTACAAGTGAGCTAAACGTACATACAAAAGTTATCAACGTCGTAGTAGTTTTCGTCAGTATAATAATTCTATGGTATATTTGCCAAAAATATATGTTTTTTGAAAAACTTTAAAACTTTGCACCTTGTCTTTCAACTTATATTTCATTTAATTAAACTTGAGATTTAGATTATATCTCGAGTATTCATTTGCATTTAAGTACTCGTTCTTATTTCTTATTTATTGACTTCCATAAAGGTTCTCAATTCGTTGGAATCTTTTTTTATCTATTTTCAGCGATAATTCTTTACCTTGTGAATTAATTTTAATGATTCTTTAATATTTGAAGGAGAGTGCCTTAGGTGTGGTTTCATATAAATATTATAATGATTTGATGATGACGTCTGGAAATGAACGATGGAATTCCTTAACGAATAGCAGAAATAAACTTTGATTTAAGATATTTGCTACTAGTTAGTTGTTACTTTAGTTATTACTTTGCAAAATCTGATATTGGATTTCGAATATGGAGAACGGAACTTCTCAAGTCATAATTTTGAATTTGATGTTGGACTTCGGATATGGATAACCGAACTCCTCAACGGTTAACAGCTAACCTTTGTCAGCTACTACAATTGCTTTATTTCTATATGTTGTTGATAACCAATTTTAGACAAATAGGAAATTATTTATTCACTAATTCTTGCCGGCGACTTTTAATAATTAATCCATTACTCTAAGAAAGAAAATAATGGTGATAAATAATATTACTATACTAATCACAAACAATTCTAATATAAAATATCTTTTAAAAAACTGACTTCAAAAAATGTATATGCTAAAAAGTAAAAAATAACGAACTCACTTATTTCCAATATATAACTGAATTACTTATTTTTGAAGTCAGTGTCAGCACTGCCGATCAACTTAAACACATGCAAATTTTTATATTACATATATACCCTTTACATTAGAAGTTAAAGTTTTAAATTTACATTATCAATTAAATAAAATTATATACTTCTTTAAGTTGGGCGACAGTGCTGGCATCGACCTCAAAAATAAGTAACCTATTTTGAGTTAATAATTTTATTCTTTTTAATACCTACCTTTTTTAAAGTCGGTTTTTTAACAGGTATTTTATTTATGATACTTAATTTAAGATTTAAAAACGTATGAGAAATTCGGAAATTTAATTTAATTTAGAAAACAGTTTCTCCTACGCATGTCTAAGTTTCACAAGGTTAGTATTTTTTAAATACAACTTGTATAACATCGGTAAATTATTTATATATATATATATATATATATATATATATATATTTGTGTGTGTGTGTGTGTGTGTGTGATTATAATATTAAAATGTGTCGTAAATATATTATTGTAATTTCGTAAAATCCATTTTTACTTAAGAAATATTTAAGTTCAAATATTATCGTTTGAGTCTATTTATTGAGATTACGCTAAACGATATAAATCGACCCAATTTCTTTTATTTTTGAATGTTATTACATTCAAAGGCTATTTGCAAACTAGACACAAGAGCGTGAGAAAATTGTTGAAACATCAAAGGAGCGTGTTCGCATCGATTTTCCCCATGTTGTGAGTTTCAATGCGAAGATCAGAGAAAAGGAAGTAAACAATTTTCATACAGCAGTAATATTTTGAAAGCCGATCGAGCGTTAATTATTTTCCCTGGATGAGTTTTATCAAAGAGAGTTCGTTTTATCCCATTGAAACTTTACGTATCCGAGAGGGACGTGAAATAAATATGGTTGAAAGTAAATATTTAGCTTTAATTTTATATTGTATCATGTTCGATATTTACATGTATCAATATGAATTTTTATACATATATATATATATATATATATATATATATATATATATATATATATATATATATAATATATTTTGCCTGTACTTACTTGAAACAATACAAAAATATATTTAATTATCATGCAAATAATCAATATGGGGAAAATAGAAAAAGGACTGGATCGTGGTTTTAAGTACGATTGGTAAAATATAAATTTACTCAAATAATTATACTTTAAAAACCAAAATTTCTAATCTGCAGACGTATTGACCATAATTTTATTTTTCTGATGTTTTCCATTGTACATTAAACATATGCCAAACTATACGTGTAAATTAAATCGTTACAAAATGATTAATATCAAGAAATACTATATTAAATGGAAGATTTAGACTATTAAAACATACTCTCCATACCATTAGGCCTGGGAACGTTTAAGCTTAAATTTGATATCAAACATCTCACTTAGGCGATTTTGTTTTCACTAGTCCATCAGATAAATGATTACGCGTATTACATGAAATAAGGAAAAGTTACTTCGCAGTCGCCGCGGAGTATCTTAAAGAAAATTTAAAGCGTCACGGAAATGGTACCTGTGAAAATTATTGAAAGGACATAAAGAGTTATGCATTACGATAAACAATTAAATAAACTTATTCCTTCTCATTACCAACATAACAAAATCCGAAAAAAATAATATATTTCAGCATCTCTTTTACATTAATGTTACTTAATTTTTTAATGGCTGACGACACTAATGAAGACGTCAAGATCGTTTATCAGATTGGTTTTTGCTTGCTTTGTTGCTTACATTGCCGTATCACAAAGTTGAATCATATCGATTCTCTTTCTCAGTCAAGTATGAAATATTACATGATACATTGGTACAGTTCACAACAATTTGTTCAGGGAAAGCGAGCATTTTATGAGTTAAATCAGTCGCACGAAACAACTTTTTGCAGTTCAACCACTTAATCCGGAGTTCATTTTACGCGACTGAATTTATGCGACTTAATGCCATATAAGCTAGCTCCACATTTTTAAAACATGTCTGAGTTAGATACTCAGAAATTCTAGTAATTATATAAATCTTATCAAATAACTAAGTGACGAACAGATAATAATTTTTTATTAAAGTTATCATTAGAACTACGTCATCGTGTGCCGATTTTCGTAATTTTTTTTCAAAAATTTTGGTAATTACTTTACGTATTTTGGGATCTATTACATTATGGAAACAGTTTAATTATGTATTTTGTTTGAATTTACCCGTTTTCTGACGAATAATACTAAAATGAATAACAAAAAACTGAATCTTGTTGCCTATTAATTTTTTGAAATTAATATGTATTGTAAGCTTGGATGTAGATTTGCTGATACCAATCACTTAGCTAATTACGGAGAATGGTCAATACAATAAAAGTGATAGATGTCTAGCAAAATGGAATTAAAATTATAATTAGAAATTTTTTGCGAGTATAGTGAAAGTGAATGAAGTATTTATAAAATTAGAATATGTTGAACCATTTTAAAATAATGCATACTGAATTGAATTTCAACGATATTATGAACTAAATAAGTAATATTAAAAACCCTTAATAGCATTTTCCTGTGTAACATACATAGATTTTATATTAACCAATGATATGTTAAGTAAATCAATTGAAAATTAAGACTAAAATTTTAGACTAATTTGTACCAATGTTAGGCATGAATTTGGAAGTTTCATTTTGAAGCGTATTTTTAGAAGGAAAAAAATATATATATGTTCATTTAGTTATCGTTATTACATAAAAATATCCTTATCTAGAAATATCTGAAAGTTACTTCTGTTTCAAGATTAGTTTTATATCTGACCTCTTTTCAAGATTCCATACCTAAATGGCAAAAACTGAAATATAGTTTCGTTACATCCATTCATCTAACTTTTGTCCCTACTTGTCAATCTCTTGTGGCTTTTGAAGTTTGAAACCTATATTAATAAACTTTGCAAATATAAGCTCCATATGGGAATCTCAATTAGCATGTATTAAAAAATTAAATGTACCTCCAATAAAATAATTCACACGTGTCGTTGAGTTTAATATAACTGATAGACCTTTTAATAATAAATTTCTTTGAGAGTTGTTTTTATTTTCCAACTCCGTATACGAAATATTAAACTTTAAGTATGCTTGCAATATATCTCAACTCCTCTATTCTTCTAAGTAAATAGATAGAAAAATGTTACTATCATTTTAAGTGAAATAAGAAGTTTTGTATTCTGAAGTTGGAATCTAGCGTAGTACAAAAAAGGTTACAGTAGGATACTTGAAATGAAAACTAAAGAATGGAAAGGTAAAAGGTATATGAAATTAAATCAAGAAGCGCCAATTTTAAACATCCTTTGGAACAATTAATTATATTGCTTTGAGAAAGACAATTGATCTTGAGGGAAAGAAAATTAAACCGACTGCACAAAATGTCTAAATCAATACTACCTACGTTAGCTTATAATAATTGTCTAATAAGAGTAATTTCTATTTAACATATTCTACATCTTTTTACCATTAATTCACAAATTTAAAAATGATTATCGATATTAATT
This sequence comes from Druceiella hillmani, assembly GCA_039881145.1. Classification (NCBI taxonomy): domain Eukaryota; kingdom Metazoa; phylum Arthropoda; class Insecta; order Lepidoptera; family Hepialidae; genus Druceiella; species Druceiella hillmani. The sequence continues at coordinate 28,103,897 of JAYKKI010000007.1, read as the reverse complement.
CGATTGATATTCATTAATGTATTTATAATCATAATTATTAAAGTACAACCATATCACTATAAATTAAATATTTCAACAAATATTAGCCTTTTTTTTTAAAAATTATATTACATTTCGCGAAGATACTAAATCAAATAAAACAGACTTTAAATAAATTTTTCCTTTCCATTGTTTACATTTTAAGTTTGTTCCGTAGAAACATTAAACTTGCCCTCTCTCTTAACTCATATCCGGAAAAGTTTAAATGAAAGGTACTCGCTTATAAAATACGAGTATTTTGTAGCACTTGATATTAGAGCAAACTTACGTTATTTTGTTCTCAAACCGGATATCACCTCGTGTATCACATATGTGGATGAACTCCTTTTAACCTGAAGGTATTTGCTGGTGTTGTTTTTATTTATTTTATTATTTATATTTTTATAATAACTCTCTTGATTCTAATTAAATGTCATAGATAATAAGAGAAAGTTTTAGTGTGACATACTTCTTGAGAATATGAAAATTATTTTCTGCATTGCAAGAGTTTTTTTTTACATAACAGTTTATAAAGCCATCAAATAATTTTTGAAATTTGAAATAATATTCAACGTTCAAAGACGAAAACGGAAGAGAAGGGTGCTTTATTCTTCGTTTATATAAATGAAAAAAACTCCTAGAGAAACTGACGTTTGTTTTAAACAATTAATATGAATATACCTAAAACCAAAATAGGCCCCGTTTTTCCCTATTTTTTTAGCCGAGTTAGTTATTAGTTAGTTAGTTGAATTTTGGACAAAGGATTCCCGATAAATATGAAACGTTACTCGACACTATCAGATAAATTGTAAATTGATTAATCTTCGGATACAATATCAAATGTAAATGAAAATATCGTCAGATTATATATATATATATATATATATATATATATGTATATACATATACATATATATATATATATATATATATATATATATATATATATATAAATACTGCTCTGTACCGGTAGCTACGAAGAGTCGGTCTTATTTTTTACTGACCATCTGGTGCTGGCCATGCCCATTTTCTGGAAAGTACCTTATCTCCATTCCGTCATCCTCTGATAAAGTTCCAGCTTCGTATTCACCAATGAAATGTAAATTGTATCCTTTTTATTTTTGTTCTCAAAATAGTTTAATAACTGTAAGGAATTCTCAGCACTTCTGTATTGTTCTTTGCCTTGGCAGTTGTTCTTAGTCCACTGGAAACTCGGAGCCCTTTACATTGTCTTTACTTTCGTGTTAATTCAACTTTTTTTTTTCATTAGTTTGTATCCTAATTAGTCAGAAACAATTTAAGCGAGTACAACTGTAGATGGCATCATGTGGCTCAATGACATGCGACTCTTCCGTTAACACCTTAAGTGTCAACCCATTATCTGAAAACCACCAAGCTAAACCCTCCTATCTCTCATTTGTTCGTTCACTTTATTTTCCACTGAGGCTTACACCCAATTTTCTGAGAATTTACTAAATTTAACCCACCCACGCGAGTTCACCACGTAAAGGTGAGAGTGGAGTTGTGGTGGAAGAAGCTGTAGAGAGTTTCAGTTCCAATGAAATCCTTATATTATCCATTCCACCCTTTCGGGTCCAATGGTAAAAATAATGTATTATTATTATCATTACTCGTATTTTATATTACATAATATTTTACTCACCATAGAATAATTACAGAATGCGCTTTTGCTATTGTTACAAATTGATTCAAGCACATTTCAAAACTGAAAATTAAAAATAAAATTGAAGAAGAATAAACGTAGAAGATAATTGGAGTTTAAATATTTTCTCCAAAATCGTTTTGCGTTGATTATTTCTGCTCGGATGACCAAAGACGAGCATATGATCCTAAAGCCTATTCTAACAGACCTGGGATGATATATACTTGACTGATACGTTGTATTACATAAAACATTTGACGACTAATTTAAATACGTGTAAGTGAACGGATAAAATTCTATTATGTCATTAAATAACATACGAGATCCTTTCAGTAATACGTATTTTAATAATTTGGAAACACTTGCCTTACGTTAGCTTTCAAATTAGAAATTTTACTTATTTTCCGTGTCGGAAAATTGGCCTGTTTTTTACCTTTAAGGTTTTCATCTATATATATATATATATATATATATATATATATATATATATATATATATATATATATATTAACCCAAATTTTATCTATATTTACCTAGATATCCACTAGGGTATTATAGAGGCCAGTTACAATTTAACGTAAGGTATTATAATAATTGTTTATAAGGGAAACAAACAGCACTTTAAATTAAGTTATCTATTATTAAAATAGTAATTATTCATTATTAGAGAAATGCCTCATGAGTTTTATAAAAAATATTGGCTTAAACTTTAACGCCTATAACAATTTTTCATTGTTTCGTCATGCAATTTTCGCCTGATGCGCACGTAGACAGGCCTTGTTATTATTTTATTAAATGTATAAATATGAAGAAAAGGGAGATTTTTCAATGTTTTCTTTTGGTATGTAACTTTTTCTTTTCATATATTATGCAAATGAATTCCGGTATCTTAATATAAGTATAAACGTAAACATCGGAAGTAGATTTAACAAATAATTTTAAATTCTCGAAATAATTAAGGAGCTACCTTAATATTTTGAGAATTTAAAATTATAATTACGAAACTTAAATTTATTTTTAAAAATAAGTATCTTGAATATTGTTTTTGTATCAAATTTGAACTCTACAGATATTTTTAAAATCAATTTTATAAAATATCTATTTAGTAGTGTTATTACGCCCATAATTTCTCAAATTCTTTTTATATTAATAGAAATATATCGTTATAATCAAAATTACTTACTTTTCTGTTGAGCGCTCTTAGAGTTCAAATAAAATCTGACTCAATTATTTTTATACTTTTCAATAAAATTGTGACAAAAAATCCTGTACCGTTGTCATACTGTCTGTTGCTTCTTGCCATTAGGAATGATTTATTGTCAACAGCTGATAGGATATCAATATAATAATTATTCGTATTTCCTACGATGAACAATTAGCTACTAATTATAATTATTATTGTTACTCAATAAATGATCAGAATTTTCTTCTGAATAAGAAAAGTTATTAGGGATAATGAATATTAATTATTATTTCTGGGTTTTTTTTATAACTTTTACAATATCTGTATAAACTTTTCTAAAAGAGCTTATAGATAGCGTTGGCAGAAAAAAACACAAAGTTGCTGAATATTGCAAATACTGTAATATTTACCTAGTTAGTGTTTTTTTTATAAATTTTTAATATTCAGATAACAATTATCTTTTGTGTTGTGTGAGGGTATAATATATAAGCAAACGAAATTTCATCAAAATCCTATTAGTAGATTTCACTTGAATAAAGAAACAAATTAACAAACAGCTAAAATTTTTTAAAACAGGTTTTCCGTCTCCCATTATCATTCTTTACACTAAACGAATCACTTTATTAATAATTTTAACATGAACAGAATTCATTTCGTTACAGTTTTATTATATGCGTAGATTACAATTCAAATTTAATACCTCATTTACGCAAAAAAAAATAATTTTTTTGAAATTCAATTTCTTTATATAATAATATGTGAATTAGTTTATATGTCCTAAACTAAGAGATAAATAAACTGAAAGATGAGTGTTTTAAAATCTGTTATCAATATTGTCGCAAACGTTTTATAATTTAGTACTATAATATTTATCATCATTTATTACTTATTGGTACAAAAATATACCTAAAATTAGTAAATGTAATGTTTATACTGAAAAAATGTTTTAAATACCTTTGGTGATAAATGAAACTGGGAAAATGTTTTAAATATCGGTCTAAAGCTCTTTTCCTTTACAATTAGGTTGAATAACTAAGTTCTGGCTTCTTTGTCTCAGATATAAAGCATTGGACTTATAGTAAATGGTTGTAAAATAATTATTACTGTTGTGTAATCATGTTATTGTAATTATTTTGTTCACTTGTAATTGCACTTAAACTTGATATAATGAAGTGTGTTTTTATTTTAATCTTCGAACCAAAAATGATGCACATATTGGTGTAGGACTTACATATTAATATCATAGATATTATTGTAACATAGTAAACTGGAAATATTTTGTTTAAAAAAAATGGCAGGTTTAGGATATTTACCTTCTACATGCGTATTTTTGTTATGAGAAAATAATACGAACTTATTTAAATTTTGTAAAGTGAAACTTCGAATGTGATTTTAATACTTTGGCTACGCTTTCATATTTTCGCTTTTAAGTACTTTCAAAATCATAAAAGATTGATAATGAAACAAAGTCGACTTACACCAAACCCGAATATATTTATTATTAAATAATTTTATAAATTTCTTTATATACCAATGCAGTGTGTGATTAAATAATTTTGTGAAAATCGCTTTACACATTAGAGAAATCCTTCAAGACTTATTGTAAAACTTTATGCATCATGCCCCATTATACATAATTAAACGTTATTTACGCTAAACATGCTTTTGTTTATGTTATTTAAGTTATTTTCTCACATTTTCTCAGACACACACATCTTACATTTCAATTAGTACAAATTATTTTTTCCAAAGAGTAACATAGCATAAAATATATAATAACATAGCATAAAGAACATTAATATACTCTAACTTAAAAACCCAAGCACTACGTAATTGGGAGCAAAGCGTATCTCAAAACATCAAAGCTACAGCTCCAAAATAATGTAAAAGCTGCAAGCTTTTGAATTTTCTTCAGAGGAAATATTAAAATCAATTTTCATTCAGCACTCATATTTCATAGAGCAATCGAGCGTTAATAATTATTTTCCAGTCAGCTATTTCATTCAGACATTCTAATGGAACTCAATGTGTATAATTAGAGCTCATAATAGTAATGCTCAATCTGTCTCAATTCAGGAGTACTTCAAATGAACTCCTTATATAGTGATAATACGTCACTCTTATCAATTTATGATACCGCTATACACAGAAGGTGTATTTTCTGTCAGTTTCAAATGAGACACTATATTCCCCAAGATTTAACCGTCCCTTTTAGTAAATACCTGTATTATTAATAGTACCTTTGTTGGAAATTTATGACAAAGTAGACCTTAATGCTCACGTATAAGCCTTTATCAGTAATGTATCCCCAGCAGGCGAGGTTTCAGATCGTTTGCTCATTACTCATAGCTATCGTATCAACAACATTTAAATTAGAGACAATTACTTTCTTAAATACATTATGACAGTTGTCATAATTTTAATGTTCACAATGTAAAAAGTTTGGCACGGTTTTATTTAGACATATAATTTATTTTCTGGTACTTTATATTTTCAGAATAATTCTATTGATATTACTTGGAATATACCTTGAAAACCTTGTCATGTTAAAATGTCTCATAACTATTTAAGATGAATATTGTTCGAAATTGCAAAGTTAAGCAGCATGCATGGCATCACAATTTTATGCTACTAATAAATTGATGTTTATTTTTTGATTTATTGCAAATTTTATAAAATAATATTTTGAATAGGAATTCTTCTTTCTAGTTATATACAAATCTTTTATATAATACATGTTGTAGCAGGAATTTTTAGAGCATTTTCATATTTAAATTACAGTTTTATGATGGTTTTCTCACCTCAGCTAATTATTTGTAAATACTACAAAATAAAATGTAAATAAACTTGTAGAAATTGTGTAATAGGTACAATATCATTTTTTGCTTGAAAATTCAAAGTAAAAGTGATGAATTTTGCTTATTTGAGTTAAGATGAAATCTGCATTGATAGCAGATAATTTTCTCAGTGAATTTCAGAAATAAACAGGTAACGTATTATTCTGTAAATTATAATTTGGCAACGAAATATTACATAATAATATTTTTTTCGTCAAATCTGTCCAGTGAAAAGTTTTTAAACAGTCGCTTATAATTTAGAGATTACTATTATTTTCTATTTTTACGTAGTAATTTTATTTCAATCATATTCCTTAAAATTTAAACAAAATTGTTTTGATTTTTTGTTTGTTTAATTTTGTGAAAGTTTGTTTTTATATGTTATATAAACTAGCTATAATACAGCATCCGGCGGGAATAGTATGTATGACAAATAAAGCACCCGTAAGTATGGGATAAATAGATCGTTCATGATGATCGTATTATGGTTCCATCCCACAAAATGATAAGAAAAACGAAACTCTTCCGTCCGTTCTTCGATCGGTTTCTTTTTCTTAGAAATGGCTTTAGATGTCAAGCTAAAATTAATATCATAAACAGAATTATGTAGCCTTATATTGCTGTAAAATTTAAGTTTTGTGTTAACAACGTATAAATATATGGTCATTTAAAGCGTATTTTCTCTTTATTTATAACTTATCCTCAAAACATATGGGGTATTTCCAATTGACCTATAATCTTGAAAATTAGCACAATGAAAGGTATTTTAGCACAAATAAAGGCAATTATCTAAAAGGCAATGATTTCTAAATCTATGTTGAATTATATATTTGTGTTTTTACCTGTGAAAAACGCAGTATCAAAATATTTACGTTATGAAAAATTAAAATAATGTAACTGGTTTGATAGAAATATTATGCAATTCTAAATGTTTATAAATATTCAGTTCAACGTCGCGCAGGAAACCTCCGTAGTGTGAGTTCTACTCGTTATTAACAAGTTTTTATTTATTAATATAAGTTAACCTTAACTTAAATTGATGGATCTATTTGCATAGTTTATTTTGAAAATTTCGTCGTAAAAATAGATTTTTTGTAGATTTTCTCTCGTCACTCCCAGTGTTTCACACCCAACTCTTCTATCATGATTGGAATTACTGAAAAGAAATAATATGCTTTTTTCTGAATCTAAAATTATTTAAAATTTATGTATCAATGTGTTGCGGCATTTGGATTTAGATCCACCCCATGTAATTGAGTCTCGCCTAATTTTTACGCAAAAATATATTACATAAATTCAGTAAACTATGAAAGACAATAAATTAAATAATATTAGTGCATTGAAAACATGCTTACAAAAGTAAACAAGAATCAAAATTGCGATCAAAGCAGGAACCGCAAATTATTTAAAATATTGCCTGTATAAAATTTGGAAGACATTTTGAAATGATTTTATTAGCAGGTATTATTTTCCGCCAATTGCCAAATACTAAGGCGATCCCAGTCATCGGAGAGAGAAACTGAAATATTATTAATTTATTTTAGCTAAAGTATACCTAGAGAAATACAATATAAATGAACGATTTGCTAGCAAATTGATAGTCATTAATGGATATTTACTTGCGTGTGTGTATTAATACACATTTAATAAGTACACACACAATTTTAATGTCCCCTTGAAATATTTCCATTTATCGACATTAATTATATAACAAGTTTTAATTTATATTTGATATTAACACATTACTTTTTATAACTGTCTGAAATAGTTTAAACGTAGTCGTAATGATCTCAGTATTGATCTGAGTGAGGGACGTCCCTTAACAGCGAATACTGAAGATACGACTCATGACAAAGATTGGCAAAAGAGTAACCTATCAGAAGTTCGGGCAATTATGGATCAGAAATAAAACACTAATGTGGGTCCATTACTCATAATTAATATTAAGATGTTTGGAAAAATATTGGATACACCGTGATTTGACCGAAGCTCAAAAACACGGTTGCGTTGATTGGTGTCGCTAAATGATAGAAAACCCCCATAAAGGTCAATCTAACTCTGTACATATCAAGTGGAAGAGATATCCAACAAAGAGTGGGTCGAATACGTCGCACAGTGGATTAGTTTGTTTTACTTTCATGTTTTATGCAGTTTATTTGAAATAATTATGTTAGATTGTCTTCTGTAAAATTTGTTTTTTTTTAAATATATTCCTATTGCTTTAAATTAAGTATACAATAAAAAAAGAAAATGACCATGGAAATAATAAGTATGAAAAGAAAAATTAAATAGCTTACACTTTAACACATTATTTTATTCGAATTCTTACTAGGACTATGAGAATTTAATAGATATGAACGGCAGTAACGAAAAAATGCATACTTATTTGCGTAAGGTACTTCAGAATAGAGTCAATATTTAAAAAAATGTCTTATAGAATAGATCTATTACAACTCTATTAGTTTCAGTAATAAAATGTTATATTTGTGCCATAAATAACTTTATGGCAAAATCTAACATGATGTCACGGCCTAATTACAGCATGCCAGATTGTTATTCAAGAGAAATCGATTATTAATAATTAATTAGAAATAATAGTTTCCTCTATTCTATTCGAAGTTGTTATGTTAATATTGTTTGTAACTGGTAGTTAAAAAAATATATTAATCTAAGTTGCAGACATCACAGAAGTGCTAACAGGATGCACTGTGTATCGATTAATTCTACGTGGATGGATTGGCACAAAGCATAATTGATGTATCAAGTAGCAAGGGAGAAGTGGCACTTTCCAATTTTAATTTTTATGAAATGTATTTAAAAAGAAGTATTTATTTAATTTATTTTATATGAAATAACAATCGATTCTAAATGCATTAGGTTATTCTAAGGGATCGTGCAGATATCTTGTAATTTTTTAGTGTACAAATTATGGAAGTGGTTATATTGACCTTCAACTGCACGGGCAAGGTCTACCTAGGCCCCATGAGACATTTGTTGCTTTCATTTTCTTGTATTAGCGAAATAGAATCTCGCCATCTTAGGTATTCTGAGTGTACGGCAGTGACTCCCGTCGAATGGACGCGCACCGTGTTCTTGCAACGTCAAGTACCTATTTTACATTGATGGAGTTCCTATAGACCCTGCGTGTGCTTTTCTGTAGTATTTATTTACAATAATCTATTAAAGCAATTTGTTTTTTTTGGATAATTACAATAATGAATGGCTACTTTCGTCATAAAGATATTTCACGTCTCATTAAAGATTCTACTGACTCAAAAAGTAAAGATAAAGAAGAAAGTAATCAGTAAGAAAATGTTTGTGATATAGGTGATCAAGGATCCATACACGGTGAATAATTTTCTGGTTTGGAGACAGGGTAGAGCAAAAAGTATTCTTCTAGTAAATAGGAAGAAGAAAAAAGGCCGGGGAACTATTTTTATGGTAAGAACAGATATAAAGGGAATAAATCTGCCTCACATTTATCTCGCACTCGGTAGTAAAATATCATATAAGACCGCGCGGGCTTTTCAAGCTTGCTGCAAGTATAAATGAAATATCGCCAGTGAAGAGTTGCGGATTAATATTTACCGATCATTTGATTGAGGCTTTTGTGAACTATATTGATAAAAAACAAAGAATTTCTTAGCTTCGGTGACTCTAGATTAATAGTAATATGATAAAACATGTTTTTGCCTTGGATGTATTCATGGATATTTTTAAAGCGATAGAAAGGTCGAGTTACAAAGGAAGTTCGTATCGTAAAAGGCTGGTTAGTATCTTTAATGTAAAAAGTACGCAACACAAACATAGGGAAACTTTTAAGTGGTTAAAATAAGCTAGCTAAGGTGCATAAGTCTGTATTCAACCACAATTAAATTTTGGGTTTCAAATGAGCGGCATACTCAGCAATGTTTTAATTTTGAGGAGATACCCAGCTGGCTTTTAGCATATATAATTTTCTATTTCTGGTAATCAAAGAAGCTTGTACCACCCATTTGACTAGCTTATCATCACAAACATTCTCAACCCCATCATCACAAATATTTTCAACACAAAAAGGCTCATCATGAGCCACAGAATTCTGTAGTATTCCCTAAATCTTTTCTCTCATCCAATGTAAACATCCAGGAAAATTAGACTAAAGAATATCATATATATGCAAAAATACTAAACTTGTGGCATTTGGACAGTCAACTGAAAATTGGACAGTCAACTGACTTTGAAGAGATCTGGCTATATTTAGAGCTTGGGTTTTAAGTGATAAACATCTTCTCAGAATAAAAAATATCTGCATGTGATATTCAAAGGAAAAAATATGCTTAAATGGAAAAAGAAGGATCGTTTAGGATATGATGGAAATACATTTAAAAGGCAGTATTTTGCTGCATCGATTAGAGCACTCGCAGTGCATTATCATATAGTATATTTACATATAGGCGTTAGGTTGGGATAATACCCAGTGTACTAATTGCTTAGAAAGTCAACCAATTTACAGTTAAAGAAAAATACATTAAAAATATAGTAGAAAATAAACAAGTATATATAGTGGGCTATGAAACATTCCACAAACAAGGATAGTTTGCATATATTAAAATTCAAACAAGGAAAAAATGTTTTCATATATTGCAAGTCATACAAATTATTCATCGTCCTCCAACAATGAATTCTTGGAGTACGTACCATGACTCTGCTCAAACGCTTTTTATTCTTTTAAATGTATAATGAATAATACTAAATGACCTCAACATATCGAATAAACATGAAAGTAAAAAAGATATAAATGTAATAAGAACGTATAGCATAAAACTGAGAATAATACGATATTAAAAAAATATTGAACATTTTGTTTTAGAATTTCCCATTATCACCAGCTGGACCGAGAATAAGACTTAGATTTGGTTTTATTATTCATTCTGATCTTTAGATTTTATATAAATTGAAGTGTCGTTACGTATTAAAATAACAGTAATGACTTATTTGCATAATATGTCAGTTAACTTGGATTACGGGATCATTATAACGTCAAATCTAAAAATAATTATTTTTTCGAAAAATATCACTTGAATTATCGACTTTTCCGTAATTGCTTCCTGGTAAAAAATAAATATTAATTATAAACAATACGACTAACTACAGATAATAAATTAAAATCGAGCTATTTGTTCGGATTATATGCATTACCATTAAAAACTATATTTGATATTACGGTAAATACAAATTACTTACTTTAAAAGATACCCTTATAATCCATTTTTATGGAAAACGATTAGATTAGCGCGCGTTCCAGCGATGCCTATCCAGCACCCAACAGTGACTATAAGACCACTCCCCGTTATACCGCCCGCTGCGCCGCCAGCAACACTCACAGATAGCAATAGCGATCTGGTGTAAGAGGCGCTCAGCGAATAATTTTTTGAATGATTTTAAATGCAACGTTGCTTAAAATAATTGTTCAGTTCGGGAACACCCCGACCGAACGCTAATCTAAACTCTGCTATCAGCAGCCCCCCTGCCTGAGCCTGGCTACTCCGTTGAATACTTTTCGTCGTTGCGCTGAAAGTACAAACAGGTACAATACGTAAATGAACTGTAGTCAGCATGTCCACTAGTTGACTCTATATTATGTATGAAATTAAGGAAGGTTGGCGAATAATAACCGAATATAGCTCTTACAAAATTCACAAAAATTTACCAAGGTGCAATGAGTAAGTGGTCCACTTTTAACGACGTTATATTTTCCAGAAAAGATGGGTGTCTTCATTGAAAAAATATCTTCACATTAAACGTAAACTTAATTATTTAAAAATATAATATTACAGTGCCAATGTATGTTTCTAAATCTAATTTTTTACAAGTATAATCTGCCAATGTCGATCTTAAAGATAATCGTTGCAGAATATAACAGGACCAACTCGTTGTTTCTAAAATAGATCCGAAATAATTTAATAAAATACTCATAACACAACAAAAAAAAATTCTCCCAAAATAAAAAAAATTCTGCGTCAATAATACAATATAAAATTATAAGTGAAGTTCCTTTTAATAATTGACGAATTCACATTGGAAAAGAAATCAGAGGTTCGACACTAAGAAAATACATGCTTATTTCAAATAAATCCCTTTTTTGCCCGATATTTTATCCTCGACCGTTTGTGAAACGAAATATATACGATTCAATTTTATGATAAAGCGACAACCCAGAAAATAACGTTTGAATTTTAAAATCAGTTTAAATTTTTGTTCGAGGCGTATTTCATTCTTTAATCTTTAATTAAAAGATAAATTTATTTTAACAAGGTAGGAGCACAACTAAATAAATTAGGTGGTCCCTATTTGCAACTAAAAAATAGATAACTGCCATTTGTCAAATAATTTTCGGTAATTATAGCCCTTACGTCTTAAATAATATTACTTAATTTCCTTTCCTAAACTATACTAGTTAAATATTCAATCTATGAACATTCTCATCGGATGATATGAACTTATATTTCCATATAGACTAAGGGTTTTCATATGGACTTAAGGTTACATGCCTCAGAATGAGAAATCTGTGCTGGGTCATTTTTTTTTCAATCTCTCTGTTTGTTCGTCCTCGAAGAACTTTTTTCTCGGATACAACTACAAGTGTTAAATTAAAGGTCGGTATTAGCAGTTGAAATAAATTTTAACTGACACAAAACTTCAGTAAAAAATTAAAATTTTTACAGGAATTTTTTACCGGACCTTTTAAATATTATCCATTTTAATACTCTTCTATTGACTTATCAAAATATCTAGCGTAATTTCTGTTGAGCTAGAATCTCAAAACTTTACACGAAAAAGGTCTTTAAGAACAAGTAAAGGGAGAAATTAGAAAATTATTTGACCTTGATTCTATGAAATATTTTTAAGAAATAAATATTTTTAGAAATAAATGTTTTTTTCATATTTTTTAGCATCTACTTACTAAACATGACGACAATATAATAGCACTAAACCATAAGAGGCCGGGTCCTATTCTTACTCAACTGTATTTTCAGATATATTTTCTGTAGCTACAAAATGAGAATCTCGTTGACCGTCGAGAGCGATAGTTATATCCACTAGCATTGTTGATATAAGCGTTAGGTAAAATCGTCTTTTCAGTATCTGGTCAAGGCTGTAAGTAAATTTCAAGAGTTCCTCACTTCCTATATTGGAGGAAAGCATGTTAGAAGGGACAAATTTTCAGTTCTTTTCCATATTACCGTAATTTTAGATTATTAAATTTTGAAATTTTTAAGATGGGTTGAAATTTAGAACCTGATATACAACTGATATTTAAAAAAAGTACTAGGTTTTTGCCCGCGCTCCGCTCGCGTAGACGATTCTTTCTTAAACATCAGTCGACTTTTTAACCAACTAAAAAAAGGAGGTTATCAATTCGATTCAGATGTATTTAATATTATTGATTATGTTTGCCACTTAACATTTCTAAAAGAATGTACAAACTTTCTAAATTGTATGTACATTTGTTATAAACAAATGTTTGTCTGTGTGTTTCTTAGCGACTTCTAAGCAGATTACAATGATTCTATTTTTATTGGCTTATTTTTCACTTTATTGGGGAATAATGAGAATTTTACCAAAAACGTTTATTAAAACATTTTCATTTTTGCGTCTTCTGACGGGCGGAATCTCAATAAAACTGAAACACGTATTTTACTATTTGTGTTGAAGGGTAGTAATGACAATTTTCATATAAAGATACCAATTTTCACGTAACCAGTTTCATGCTTCTATTTTTGTTGGCTTATCTTACAACCAAAAGAATAATGCATGTTATCAAAATCGTTTTAGTTCAAATTATAATTTTTTCACCTTCTTAGGGGTGGAATCTCAAAAAATTAAAAATGCATATTGCATAATTAGTACTGAAAAGCATTAATACTAAATTTCACATAAAAATTTACGATAGAAATATTTCCTCATACAAATATGGTCATCACTTTTTCCATCATTGGTAATTTTAAATAAAAATTATCAACCAAATATTTTTCCACATATATTTGGCCACCCCGTTTCAACCCTTAAGTGATGAATTCCGTAAAATCCCTTCTTAAACGATGCTTCGAAAATCAAAATTATTTAACATCTCCGAAAAGCCTTAATACGTATTTCATTATTTGAGTAGAATAGCATCAATACCAAATTTTAAATACAAATTATGATAAACAAAAATTTCCATACAAATTTAGCCAACCCTTTTCACACTTTTAGCGGTAGAGTCTCGAAAAATGCTGAAATACGTGTTTCGATATTGGTACCGAAACGCATTAATATCAATTTTCACGTAAAAATTTAAGTGGAATCTCGGAAAATGCTTAAATACGTGTTTCATTATTTGTGTTGAAGAGCATTGATACTAATTTTAAGTAAAAATTGCCATGAAATTGTTTGTTCTTATACAAACTTAGCCATTACTTTTTACCCCTTAATGGTCGAATTTCGGGAGATGCTGTAATAAGTGTCATTATTGGTGTCGAAGACCATTAATATTACACAATAAATTACATGAGAAATATTTTCCCATACAAATTCAGCAACCACTTTTCACCCCTTCAGAGATTGAATTGTGGAAAACACTTAAATACGTGTTTCTTTATTTATATTCAAGAGCATTAATACCAAGTTTTAAGTAAAAATTATCATAAAAATATTCTTTCGCATACAAAGTCAGCCACTCCTTTTCAATTTCTCAGAGGTTGAAGCTCGAAAAATGATGAAATACGTGTTTTATTATATGTAATAAGGAGTATTATACAAATTTGTAATTTAAAAATTACCTAGAATTATTTTTGCCACACAAACTTTAATACCACTACTTACCAACTCTTAGGGTTTTAATCCCGGAAAATACGTAAATACTTGGTTCATTATGTATGTTGAGGCGCATTAACATCAATTTTAAGTAAAACATACCACAATTTTTGTTTCGTGCACATTTAGCATTTTCCAACCCTTTAGAGGTTGAATTTCGAAAAATCCTCTCTGTAATGATGTCTCCAATTTAAATCAACACCTTTTCCAAATTACTATCATTAGTGATTTGAGCTGGACGTCAATATATCAGTTAACTGACACATTGCATTTTGTATTATTTGCATCTACGGAGAAATTATATACATATATATATATATATATATATATATATATATATATATATATATATGTATATATATATATATGTATATATATATGTATATATAGTATATATATATATATATATATATATATATATATATATATATATATATATATATATATATATACTATACTTGTTCGTTAATTCAAAGCATCGTGTACAACAAATGATATTTATTAATATGTGAAGTCTCTCAAATTACGCCTAACATAAACATTGTTAATTAGGTATACATAATTCGTATCCCGAATTGTATAATTTATATTTGAGATGTAAAACATGTGTTTTGCCAGTGGTTACTAAATGAGATTCAATCATTTAATCTGATAGTAAACATCAAAATATATAAGTTACATCAATTAAAATGTATAACGATATACTAATTCCTTTTATTATACGGTGTGTATGTATGTTTAATTGTTTCGTTTCTAAAATGACTTCTTTTATATATTATATTTCTTTTTGTATTGTTTTAATATAATCAAATATCCTATTAGACTTGCAGGAATATCTTTATTAAAATTCTTGGAGGACTTAAGTACGGTTTTAAAGTTAAAACACACCGTTGAAAAATTATACTCCTGTTTTATCGGTAGAATATTTCCAAAATGTATACATTAAAAACTGAATATCTGGAAGATATAGCTATTTATTTTTTAGCAAAATATAAGAGCTGTAGATTTGTTTTCCATTTCATTCAACAAACTATTTTACTACACTGTATAAATCTGTGTTCATCTCAACCGTTCCCTTTTATGTTTTTTTTTTAATTCTTGCAATTTAATGAATTATATTTGGGATTAAATGTACTTAATGCACAAATACAAGTATTTAATGAACAAATATTTTTCATTTAATCTCAAAAAGCCTACAATTTTTTATTTGTGATTATACTATATAAACAAACATACCCGAATTAAACTCAAGGTTAACTGCATTTGACTTTTGATAAAAGAATTTGGAAAATATGGGGAAAAATCTTTTCTAAGTTTAGTAACGTAAAATTGAGACATAACTTATTTTTGCATATTCTTGATATGCTCTTTGACGCCATTGTCAAGGAAATAATTTCTTAATATATTCCATTTTCTTTAGTAAAATAGTTATTCCTAAAAAGTTTTCTGAATATGACACAATATACCTAGAAAGCTTATGTGTCTTTATTCTAGGTTGGAGTAAATAAGTTTATGAGTGAATAACCCTGAAGAGGGTATGTAATCTTTTTAGGGTTTTACAAATAGGCGGAAATTTACAATATGTAGGATTTGGGCGTGCACAATACGATAATTTCATGTAATATGTAAAGTTTCAAGTAAATTGTTCAAAATTTATAATCTTGTCATTTTTTAATAACCCTTTCAGTGAAAAAGACAAAATACCTAAACTTTTGAAAGATTTAAGAGATTTTGAAGAACTATGAAACACTAAATGTATTCGTGACTATTTCACATTTTAAAAAACCTGTATAATTTTATGCTCACGATAATAAACTGGTGCATTCCTTAAAATATTTTTTTTAATTTATCTTATTACCATCTTGGACATTCCTTACATATTTGGTTCTTAAATTAAAATTTCCAATGCAAAATATTTGTATCTTAGCATAATATAACTTAACGGGAAATAAAATTCTCGCCACTATAAATGAATAAATCGAAACTAGGATAAATTTTTATGTGATAATAACATTTCTTTGATACGCTCATGTCCAAGTTCTGATCGAAACAGGCGTCCTGTGATCCGAAAATAAACTACAACTACCTAAAAGCCTAAAATATCCCAGTGTCAATCAACTTTCATGTTACCAGATAATACTTGAAAATACGCTTTCGATCCTTGATTATTCATGATTCATTCTTAGAGTTTTATAGGGGGAAAAAAAAAATAAAACCTGTCAAGCTCGTATGGAACCTGCACTACGTGAGTTCTGTACACATAGAGACATTTATAAAAATTCAATGGTACATAATATTCGTATTAAACTTTGTGAAATATTTGAACTTTTCAGAACGAAAAAATATTGCCTATTGTGTCTTTCACAGGCGCGTATATAAAAAATGTTTTTTTATACAATATATCTATAAATAAACAATTTTTTCCTTACTTGTGATATGAGACCTTGTTGATTGTCTAATTTAATGACTCTAAGTCAACGGGAAGTATGATATAGGATTTGATTTATTTTTTAGTGTCTAATAATGAGGCATGCATAACCGTATTTTCAGGTTGTTTTTATTGCATTGGCTTAAAAGCTTGATTTTGTTTACAGCTTAAAATACCTAGACCAAAATATTTGATATTAATTTAATACCTCCACACGTTCTTGAGAGAAAGGGTCTTGACAGACCTACAAACAGACGGATAACGAAGTGATCCTACAAGGATTTTCCTTTCGAGGTACGGAACCCTAAATATGGAACATTCATGTAATTACTCACCTATCCATCCATATCTTTGTTTGGCGCAGTTGTTTCTTTTTAAAACTTAATTCAATTGTTGAGATTATGAACTCGTATGAGCGCAGTAGCAAGAATTTAAAATATTTGTCTAATAATTTGGTGAAGTGGAGGTGTAAGTTGGTCATAATAAAAATGTTTTCTTTACTTTCTTTATTGTATATCAATTGAAAAAGTTATAAGGATTTCAGAACCATGTCGATTGCAGAAATTTATGTAAGGCAGTTGTAGATATAATACTGGAATTGTTCTCAAAAAACATGTTCATCAATCATCATCAAAATGACGAAATATTAACGTAAACTTTATCGGAAAATTATAATGTGCTGATTCCGGATCTTACAGATTTTAGGAAATTTCAAATAATTTTCAGGTGGGCTTAAGCAAAGATCTTATCTTTGCTAATAGCCCACCTGAAGATGTTGTAATACAACTAAACTTACGTCGTGGTAAAGAACTTAAAGAAAGTAGAAATAATACTACATCACATAGTTTCATTTAATTGTGTAAAACAGATTTGTCAACAAAGGGTCGTGAAAATTTAACTTCATGTAATTGTAAATTGAATATGGTCCTTATGTTGTTTTCCATATCTTATTTGGAACGCGATGTTGAGTTTAATTAAATGGTCTAAAGAATTTTGTGAAAAACATTATAACTAGTCTTTTCTAAATATAAATTTGAGTTTAATAACTTATTATTCGTGAAACAGATTGCAGTGTGACATTCATAGATGCGGGATTCTATATGAAGGACTAAAAATTATGTCTTTTTTGGACTAATTTATTATCAATGATAT
This sequence comes from Druceiella hillmani, assembly GCA_039881145.1. Taxonomy (NCBI): domain Eukaryota; kingdom Metazoa; phylum Arthropoda; class Insecta; order Lepidoptera; family Hepialidae; genus Druceiella; species Druceiella hillmani. The sequence continues at coordinate 28,085,778 of JAYKKI010000007.1, read as the reverse complement.
ATCATTTAGGAAAATTTGTTCGATACACTACAAAGTCCAGGGTGCGATGAACCACGATGGACACCCCTTAATAATAACATACTATCAGAACGCGTGGATTATTTTGAGGGACGGGGAAGTTAGCGAGTAATGGAAAGGTTTATCGTTTGTTTCGTCCTCGATTGTTCTTTGTCATGTACAAAGAAAAACACAAAAATTTGCGTAAGCTAAGGAACATTCAAGTTATTTACTTTGAAATTAGTAACTAAATAATTAAAGTATTTTATTGAAATTTAGCTGCAAACGTGTTGTGTATTTTATTGATGTAATGCAATACTATGGCATATAGATTAATTTTTAGAGAAAAATATATCTTTTTCTTTATTTCGGAAAGAGTTACGTAATAACTTTGTGAGATATATTCACATTCTAACGTTCCAGAATTTTTTTTAAAAACCAATCTATTAGGCTTTGCTAACATATTATCAAATTTATTAAATTGACTCAATGGATTAATACCTTTATAATGAAAAAGAATCTATATTGGATTAATTATTCGTACTTTATTTCTTCTTACTGTTATTGTTATTATAGTTAATATTTTTTATTTTTGGGTAGTGTCTTATGTATTATGACTGAAAAATGCAGGCGATATTAATATAAAGTGTAAAAGACACAATCCAGCGTACATGATGTGGATGCGCAAACAAAATTAAATAATAAGGCTGCTATATCGATAACCTATAGTTTGAAGCCCATCGGAAATACTTATATTAATAGTACCTTAATTAGTATTTTTCCAAAAAAGTTTTCTTAAAAAAAGGGTTTTAATGTTATATTAGTTTTTGAATCATTTTATATTAGGTTTTAAAATGGCTTTGTAGAATAAGTAAAATAAAATTATATCTCAGTAGGAATGTATACTATAACTTAAAATATAATATAAACTTGATATACAAACACCATTTGTGTATATTTCAGTTTTACACTTCTACGAGATGCTAAAATTTAAATAGTGGCTATATGTGAGTCCAATATATTAATGTTCCAAATCACGGAAACAAATCAAATTAAAAAGGTGAAAATTATAATTTTAGCTTCCATTTAATATATTATAGTAAATTTTTTAAATTTTTTAATTGTAATACCGACCTAAACACTCAGAGAAAAAAAATAAATTTACGTGTTTCTTACAAGTTTTCTTATTTGCAGCAATGAAATTTATTATTGAATATATTTGGCGTTAATTTTGTAGCAATTCATTATTCACAATTAAATGAAACTACGTGATGTAGTATTATTTCTACTTTCTTTGATTTGACCACGACCTAGGTTTCGTTGTATTACAATATCTTCAGGTGGGATATTAGCAAAGATATCTCTTAAGGTCTTATAGAGATCTTCTAAGATCTTATAGAGATCTTCCTTAACGTCGAATTTTTTTTATGTAAATGATTTCTTAGAGCCCTGAATAAATGGTAAGCAGAGGGCGCAATGTTCGGTGAATATGGTTGAAAAGTGAGTTCCTCCAATTTATCACAAGTGAGTTTTGCAACACGTAGCCTGGTATTATCACGTAGAAAATAAACTCGATTCTGTAGGATGTATTCAATTTGTTAGGTCCATTTGTTTACAGTAAATAAAAAAAAAAAGAAAATCAGTATCATCGATATAAAGAGAAATGAAAGCTGTAATTTTGAAATTTTTTTTTATTCAATAATAAATTACATTCTGAAAAAGATCAAGGATTGTATAAGATTATTAAAATTGGATAATGAATTTCAACGTTATTTCGTAGTTTTGAATTTTGTAAATTGGATATCCTCCAATAATTTTATCAATATGTTGGAAATGAGGTTCAATAAAAGTGATTAAATTTAAAATTACGTAAAAAAGTACATAAAAATACTACAAATACTACAAATCATATGTAAAACAGAACGTATTATTTTAATGAATACTGCACATAATTATAATAAATATATATATATATATATATATATATATAAATATATATATATATATATATATATATATATATATATAGTACTTATTCTATTAGATCTATATACTATTCCTAAAAAGCAATATAAACGACAAGTTTACAAAGAAAAGTCGGTCAATTTTATTATCCCTAAATTTAAACAAAAGTAGAGAATAACATTTTAAAATTTATATTTTAAACAGTAACCCCACGGAAAAAATTCGTTTTAAAATAATCAATTCAGCTACCGCGAAGATAAACACGAAGTTAAATCTGCACAAGGTTAACACATTTGATAATTTCCTACTAACCTTTTTAATTAACTACATATCCTGAGTATTATACCTACCTATTGAATATTATATATACTCGTAATTTTGGATAACACAGACGTAATCTTTATATCCACGTTCGGTTTGATATCCGTACCTAATAAGATAATGAACATTTATAAGCTAGTAAATGAAATTGATTGTTTATTCTTTACGTCGCAAGATTTTTTCTTTCGAGCCACGTGAAAATTAAAAAAAGCATGGTAATCATCAAAAAACTTGAATTCGTTTTTTCATGGAAATCGATGTGCGTATATTCCCGGTGACATTACGCCTAAATTAAAGACCAATTGAAATAAATTTTGGTAGTTTCAAATAAATTTCAACAGTCGTGTGTTTTTAGGGTTCTATACCTTAAAAGGAAAAACGGAGTCCTTTCAAGATGATTCGCTTGTATAGGAATCAGAGCCGTTTATTTTAGAAACCGCTCGACATGGCAAAACGAAATTGGAAACAGTTATAAAATGTACTAACTCACATATATTCTAATATTTGTATGTTAAATCTAAAAATAATTTATATGAATATTTTAGGGAGGAAAAAATTCGATTTTCTTTTATTTCCATGTATACTACCGAGTACAGTATCGAGTGTCATTTGAAAGAGCTTATAAAGATCTGAAAAATATTTTTTTCGTAATTTTAGTTATTGTATCTTCAGGAAATACTGAAAAAGATGAATCGAAATATGTTCTACTTTCTAATTTACACAATTACTCAAGCTAAAATTATAAAAAATATTAATTTTTAAAAGGCCATGCAATGGTTGTGGAAAAAATTATATTAACTTTTTTATAAAAATGTATAAGTTTTACACCAACGGATGATAAACGTAAAAACTTAGGAAATAAAGTTCTTATAAAATATTATTTTCAAACTTCGTACATAATGTAATTTTTGTGAAACGAATAAAAAATGTTTTTTACAACTTAAAATTGAATGTTTAAAAATGTATTTTAAAAAGAATTTAAACACAATGTATACGCCTCCTTTTTTCTAAAACTACTGATTAAAAAATAATGAAAAAAATAGATTGGATAAAATATGACTAAAGGATTACAAGAAAACTACAGCGAATATAATAGATATTATAATTTTTTTAAATCTACATTTCATTCACCATAGACGTAGCATATATATATAGTCTTTGCAATATATTTACATTGTGAAAAATTAATAACTTAAAAACTTCTTTTATGTCTCATTACAAAACTCTCACTTTATCAGTTATTTACGTGCCCAATAATCTGTCGTAGTTCAATTGCCTGGAAAAATCTGACGACATTTCTTTCCACACAAACACACGAAACTTAAATCAATGCGGTGTATTTTGTTCCGCAAGAATGGAGGATGGGCAGAGTGGTATTAATGATAATTTATTTATGAACACAGCAATTTAATCTTATGATTAAAGCAATTAACAATGTATTTTTATCCCCATTATTCGAAATACACACACTCACATATACACACACACACATATGTATATATATATATATATATATATATATATATATATATATATACATCACTGAACTTCACGCATAAGAGTTGTACAACGTTCCTGTCCTATGAAGAGTTAACGGAGCATAAAATTTTGTTACTCGCTTCATACAATATTTATGCAAATGAATATATCACACTTTTCAAAAAATTTGCTTCATCATTGGAGGTGAATTCAACGCTGAACACATCCACTGGGATTCGAAGTTTATCAATATTAACGAATGACAGTTATACAGGGCCGCTGTTAGTTATGAATGCGAATTCATATTAAGTGGTAAACCAACGTATTGGCCTACAGATGCTAATAAAATATCAGACCTGATAGACTTTTTGTCAATAGAAATGTATCCACAAAGTATAATAAAATTGAAGTAGGACTTGATATGAACTCTGAAAATTCTCCAATTTACCAAACAATTAGGGAAAAAATCATTGTGAAAGAACAAACATTATCACTTAGTAACAAACCAACATATTGGAATTATTTTAATTAATTTTTAGAAAATGACATTAACCTGGCGATGCCGATAAAGACTATTGATCAATTGGAAAAAGGATTAAATGCCTTTACTACAGCTATTCAGGAAGCTGCCTGGTATAGTACACCGGTATTTAAAAAGAAATTAAAAGTCCTAATTATTCAAAAAAGATTAGAGTCCTAATATAAGAAAAAAGAAAACTTACAAGAAAGTAGCAACAATCAGGAAGCCCATATGAAAAAACTTTACTTAACAGAGCTCCTAGACTACTAACTACAGAAATTAGAAATATCAAACAATTATCAATCAAAAAATGTCTCACGGAACTTACAGCAGATAACAGCACTGAGTACTCACTATGGAATGTTAAAAAATAACTTAAAAGGCTGTTAACTCAAGTACTCATTATCAACAAAACTGATGGAAAATGGGCTCGCGATAATTTAGAAAAAGCAGATGAGTTTGCTCAACATCTTGAAAAAAGATTTTATCCAAATGAGGGAGATAATGCTCTGCCGCCTGTTCATCCCAATGTTTATCGTGATAGAATTCTATTAGTCACACCTAAAGAAGTTGCTGATGAAATTAAAAATAACTTCAATGCGAAGAAAGCTCTACATTTGATCTAGGTACAGGTGAGATACTTAAAAGTTTTTAAAGAAAAGCCTTGGTTAAATTAACTATTCTGATCAACGCCTGTATTTGACTAACTTTACGTTCCAGATGTGTGGAAAATAGCCGAAGTTATTATGACACCAAAACCTGGCAAAAATCTAAGAGAAGTTGAATTATACTGACCCATCTCACTCGTATCAATCATGTCAACGTTATTTGAAAAACCGATTTTATTTATTCTATTAACTCTTAAAATCTTGTCTGACTAATCGACACTTTCGGGTCAGATACGAAGACTCGTATTCAGAATTGAAGCTGATTAAGGCTGAAGTCCCTCATGGTAGTGTTCTGGGCCCAGTTTTGTACTAACTATACATTAATGATGTTCCAACAACATTATATAGTACAACAGCTACGTTTGTAGATGATACGGCAATAATGACAGGGGGAGTAACTGTGGAAGGTTCAACCAACAAAATTGCAATTTGTTCTCAACAATGTAGCCATCTAGACAAAAAAATGGTGCATTAAATTGAACGAATCCAAATCAACACATATCAATTTTACAAATAAAATATATCATAACAACCAGTCTTTATTAATGGTACTCAATTACCATATGCTAACGCCGCTAAATATCTTGGCATGACTCTTGACGCCAAGCTTCGGTGGAATGAACATATTAAGACGCGACGAACTTAACATCAAGTTCAGAAAAACGCATTGGTTGCTTGGACGTAGTTCTGAGCTTTCAACATACAGCAAGCTTATTTTGTAAAAACCAGTTCTTTGCCCAGTTTGGTATGGAATACAGCTGTGGGGCTACGCCAGTTAATTTAATATCTAAGTGATACAAAGATTCCGCAACGAAGTTCTTAAATGTGTAGTTAATAGGCCTTGGTACTTTCGTAACTGTGATCTCCATCGCGATCTTGAGATGATAGATGATATTGTTAGTAGATTTGCGAGTTCCCACCAAAAGAGATTTCAAATGTAAAAAATATTATTAGACAACTAAAAAGAATAAAACCTTTTGAACTTGCTAGGCAACATAACACTAAGTGTTTCAAGGGGAAAATATTAGTATAGACAGCACATAATATATTAATTTAGAAACAAATTAATCGTTCGTTACGTAACTAGTTTTAATAAAAATTGTTAAAAAAACTTGCATAATAGTTTCAGTGGACCAAATTATTTATATATATGCAGCTTGCCACAGAGCATAACATATAACCAGAAATGGTAAATAGACGTGGTACGCGCGCCACGTATATGATTCGCGTAACAAATTATTTTTTGCAAGGTGAGGTATACTTTAGTCGCACATCGAATGTGATAAGTAATAGAGCTCCGTTGTTTATTGTTCATTAGTGCACAAAATGTACTTTCGTATTATATTTCCATTCATAAACACAAGCCAACAAACGAACTTAATCAATTACAGAAATTTCTGTAACCTGTAAGTTAATTTAAATACATTTTGTTGAATTTTAAATTAAAGCATAACTAACGACGTCGTTGCGCCGGTATACATCACTAGTGCATGCCAATTAATGTCTTTATCGGATAAGTATCTTTATGTGAATATGTTTGAAGAATGTCGTCTTAATGAAATAAAAGTTTCCACTTTAAAGCACTTGCATTTATGTAATATTGCCCTAGTAAGCTTTTCGTTCTCTTTTTACAATATATTAAAAATACATTTAAAATAGCAATAAAAAATCAAATACATTTATTAATTATAAAAGTTTAAAATATTTGTTTTTTGAATAATAAATACGACAAATAGAAAAATTACGTGTAAAAAAAAGCTGGTTCACACCTGTGCATCTAAAAATCAACAACGTTTGCTTCTCGACTTATTACAATTGAGAAAGCGATACATTTTTGAATTATAAACGTTTAATATTATGGCCTTTACATCAATTATAAGTTTGAACTGAACCGATTGTCTCATTGTAATATATGCTGTTAGCTACCTTAGAGATCCTCTGCAAAGTAGGAATGGATTAAAGCCGCTGGATGAAAGAACTGTTTTTCTACAAAGAAAGCAAACTGAACTTTGATTCCATTGATTTTTATAGCATATAATTTTTCCTTCAAGCAATCTTGTAACGGATTCAATGAAAGCCGAAGTGAGAAGTATATTAATATCCGTTTATTCCATTCATCAAAATACAGTAATACTAAATTCACAAACGTTTACTTGATAAATATGTGTAATTTTCGTTCCAATTAGTTAAATGTTTAGGAAATATTTTGTCAATGTATTTCATTGTGCGCAACTGAAACAACATTTTCGTCAATACGAACCTTAATTTGTTTGAAAACCCGATACGCCTTGGAAACTGATAATATTTAGGTATTACATTTAATTAAATTCGGTTTTTACATAAACTTTATTCCTTCATTTTCTATTATTTATTTCTGTTTTAAGACTTATATACATTTTATCACTATGTTGTGTAAAACGCAGAAAAGAAATATTTTTACACGTAAATATTACAATTTGAAAGTTATTTATAATATATTTTATTAATAAAACTTATTTTGATACCGCTCTCTTCAAATATGAAGTAATGGCTATGGAAATTAATTTTATTCGATTTTCATTTTCTGAAAATAAAATAATTTTAAAATATCACTTTCACTAAGGCCATTGCTCCTTCCATAGTGTAAAACTATATAGCAAACTAAACCAAAAAAATCATTAACGAAGATTTGTTGTGATGAGGGATGATTTATACTAAATTGGTTGATGACACTTTGATTTAATCTTGTTCACCTCTATATTATCTCTCACCGGCATGGTAAGTATAGTTTACAAATTTAATTATGTTGTACTTAACACAGATAATATAAACCTATTCTATCACCGTGATGAAGATATATGATTATGGTTTATAACATCAGTTTCAAAATAAATTGAACTATATATAAAATTTGTCATAGCAATTTTATAAAGAGAAATATCTTAATTGTTTTTTGCACAGAAACGACTACTTTTATTGAAACGAAACACAACGTCGAATAGTTTTTTAGATCCAGATGATCACTGAGTATAAAATACTTTTTTATATGTGGATAAATAGAAAAAAATATTTAAGCGAAAGTAGGCAAAGTGTCCTTGGAACATTTTTGATTTAAATATTTACATTATATTAAATAATAATTTAATGCAGAAATTATTGTAGAAAACTTGAAACTCTGCAAAAAGATTTTAAATGTTAGTTCAAGTTAATTATTAAAAATTACTAAAAGCTTTTTTACGTTACGATTTGAACATACTCTTTTTACCCGGATAATTTATAGAAATGGTGACTGAATGATTGTGAATATTGTCAAAAACATAAATTGTAATTATAAGTGATTATGTAAAAGTACCGATAAAAACTAAATGTATTCTCGGTCCTCTTTTATGCCAACAACCTGGAATGGTCATTTAGTGTGTTTTAAAATATAAATTATTAAATGCTTCCAAATGTAATTTTGAATAAAGGATAAGTTTTAAATACAGGACGAAGGACGCCACGCTAACTTATCAATTGATTTAATTATAAATATATTATAAAATAGATTAATTTTGAAAAATGATTGTTATTTTATTCTTCATATAATCACATGACTACTACTGTACAATGATAATATTAAGTTGAAATAACACAGTTTGTGACTTCATACGAGTATACAAATTTTTCTAAGCTGTTGAATATTTTTTAATTTTGTGGGAATTTTATCGGAATGTTTTAACATTTTATGGTTTTAAATACAATAATAATTCTTTGGCTTGTAAAATTAAAACAGACAATACAACACGAAATAAAAGAAACTCAATAAGTTTGATTCCAGATAACATTTTGCTTTTTAATATGTTTTTCTTTTGGGTTATCAACTTCAGCTGCCCTTTTATAAAACGCACTTTTATTCTTTTATTTCATACGAAGCCTACTTCATCTTATTTATTTATTATATATTAGAATTATTTCTTAGTTGTGAATAAAATTAGTCAAGTACATATTACGGACACAATTAATTATGGTTTCATGTTAATTATGGTTTCATGTTAAATTCACATATTTTATATATTTTAATTTCTTGCTTTAGCAGGGTTTCTTATACCCCAACAGTTGCACCTGATATTCCGATTTGTATTCCGTTTTTTTATTAAATATTGAAAACGTGTTTTAATAATCTATATTAATATACTTTAAGTATACTAGTAAGTTTAGTGCCATATTTTTCTTTTACGTTACCTCCGCGTACGTTTTTATTGTTCCAAAACTAATTAAGTTGTGTTATTTGAAATAATTTTGTTTTATGGTATTCGTGAAAAATTTAATTTCGTGGTTTTTCCTAGATTTTTGGAAAGAGAAGAAGGAGGAGAGGGCATATTGGCATTGACTTTAAAGTTGAATTTTTATAAACAGGCTAAGCGATGAAAATTTTTAGATGAAACTAAAATTTAATTTTAAAAGATTTTGTAACCATATTCCGTACGAAAGAAAAAACCCTTTCTTTATTAAGGGAAGTTACCTTAAAAAATTTCGAAAATAAAATATATTGCATATTAATTGAGATCTCTTTCGAAGCACACATCTGCAAAAATTTCATTGGCGTGGATCTAAAACTACAGAAACTAAGACGTGTGATACATAGACAGATACATAAACATAATGAAATTATAATATTTCCGTGTTTTTCTACTGAACCCTAAAACTAGCAGATTTAATAGACTCATTATTTACTATTTATAAAAAATTACGTGTCTTCCTAGTTACTTACTTAACTTAGAGTCACTTCGATGGTCATTCACTATGTTGTTTGTATGCGATTTTTACAAATAATACTGGAATAAATTTATGTGGTAGAAAACAGTGTTTGAAATAATCTATTTTAGTGGTATTAATGTTTGTTTACTGCTTACAAAATCAGAACTATGAGTTTTCATCGAAAAACCAATGCAATAATATTAAAATTACTACAGTAATATAAAAAAATTAAACGAAAGCTAACTTAAAGTTGTAGTTACATTTTTTTTTCTGAATTTTTTTGTGCTTAATAATGTCTTTTTTATACACGAAAACATCTCTTATTATCCAAGCTATTAAGGAACTATGGAGGCTTTGAATAGCTACGTTTATAATCAAACACAAAAAAATAGATTTTTTACAAAGCAGGGTATGAGCATTTAGTTACTTTAGAAATATGTTATATATCCATGTCAGTTTCTTGATTAGTCATTGTAAATAGTTGTCTGTAAGAATAATTATATCAGTCAATAAGTTCAACTTCTGGTGCATATTTAAAAAAAGTATTTTACAGTAAATCTTGAGAAATAAATTTATATTCTAACATAATGTAAGAGAGCACAGGACTATGAGAAGAATAAATAACTTTCCAGGCAGTCTTCTTTGCATCGGGTGTCAAGTCTTGAATGAAATAATTTCAAATATTTTCTCAATATAAATTGATGCTTCTCTTTAATTACATAATTATTATTCATCCTAATAATTTCTCTTCATATCGCCCTTCACATTAATACTCCAGTGCAGATTATAAATCTTTTTATTCGCTCCATAAATTCTAAATATTAAATCAATTAAGTAATTCTCGAATATGATTCAGAAACGATAAGCACGATTAAAATAATCGTGTATTACGATATAGCACTTTATTTTCATACTATTCCCTTAGGAAAATGTCATTTGTGTTTGCCTTTTTTTTGTTAGGAATAATAATGATAGTTTCAAACCAAAATAATTATTTAAAATTAGCGGATACAAGGAGTTGGAGGTGTATTTTTAAGCCACAATATGAAAATATAACTCTATTTACTCAGGATGGCAAAAGTAAATTTTATAACTTGTTCGCAGATTTAATTTATATGTTTATTTTCAATAGTTATTATCAAAGATTTCATTTTTGTGCCTAGTATTGTTAGTATGTAATATGATTTCAACAAGAATGTTTAATAAGTTGAAGCATGGAAGCATAAAGTTATAATGTGCCAAGGCTGATACCACGCTTTTTTCATGAGAGTATTTAATTTGTTGTTTTTTTAAGTACCTATTTCTTGCGAGCAAACGAAAGAAGCAGCAGCATTTAAAAATGTGAATTTGTCATGAAACATAACCGTTATATTTCTTAGTTAATGGTTTTTAATGAAATTGCAAATGTTTCCCGTTTGTAGAATGTTTCATCGCCCATTATATTTACTTGTTTATTTACAACGTTATTTTTAATGCATATTTCTCTCTCCAACTACAAATTGGTTGACTTTTGAAGCAAAATATCTGTAGACTAGACACTATCTCAATCTAACCTAATTCACTATGCAATCATATACTGTGGGTCCTGTGATTAATGCAGTAAAATATTGCTTTTAAACATATTTCTGTCATATCATCCGCCGTTCTTCCTTTTCTATTTTAGCATATTTATTTCTTTTCAAAATCACCTATAATTATTTTCTACTCTGAATAAATGAAATCTCAAAGTACTTTCTGTGCTATTTTGTTACTTAAAGTATAAATACTGTATACAGCGATACTTATTTCATTATAAGTATAAATCCACGTGGTGAAAATAATTATTTTTTCAATTAATTGTTTTTGTGAAAATAAGGAAATTTACGAGAAATCTCTACGCCATCCAAGAGGAAAGTGAACGAGTCAAAGAAGGTGATATGGAATACACCAACTTTTATTATTCAAATATATCATTATTGTTCCAAAAATTGTGTTGAAAAGAATTGTTTTTGTTTTACTGTTATTTATGTGAGTTGCTTCTTGTAATGGTGATTGTCAGTAATAAAAATCTTATTTTTAGTAATGTATATTAAAACCTCTTTATTATCTTACTACACGGTTACCACAAGCAAAAGTGTAGGTATTTCATTTGTAAGTTGTTAATATTATCATAGTGATGTAATAGATCAGATGAAAGATTAAAATCTGTGTTTGCCATACTTGTACTATGTTAGAAAGTTTGACAAAGCCAAATTAAATCTGTTCTGTGTTTGTGTATCCGCCATATTCTTTGTGAAATGGGCTAATCCGATTTACTCGCTGTCCACTTTAGATCAGTGCTATCCCCTTCAAACTTATGTCGATATAGCTATCTACAAAATAAATTAGTTTAGCCATGCGATTTTAATTCGATTAGTGGAGAAAACAATTAACGTGTAAGAGCGATTGCATTAAATATCACGATGGGGAATATATATATATATATATATATGTACATATATATATATATATATATATATATATGTGTGTGTGTATATACATATATATATATATATATATATATATATATATATATGTATATATATATGTATATTGTTAACCGACAAAGTGTGAATCCGAGTACTTGTATGTTTATTTATTTCCAGAGTTTACTTAGGGAGACATCCCTTGAGATATAAAAATATACATATTAAATACGGCATGATTCATATATCGTTTCCTTCAATTGACACTGCCACTACGCTCACTAAGATATGCCTAGATAATCGACAAGGTTTACATTTCAGGGCAAAGGAAAACCAGTTTCAAATGGAATATTTGAGGAGAAACTTATTGGTGCATTCAGCACTAGTTTGTAAGATATATTAGGGGTTTTGTGCATCTATATCAAACTATCACCAAAGACATTCGAAATTTACTATCAAACATCTTTGTCAAAGTCGTAAAATCCAATGAGATCCTATTTACATTAGCGGCAATTGGAGTTGTGTGAATCACTGCGAGATGATAAATATCGCAAGCAGAAGTTTAAAGCCTGTGAGGAAACTTAACGAGCTTGGCTCTTTATATACGTCCATACAGTTATAGATGTTCTAACTGCAGTGAGTATTGTATTTTATTTCAAATCACTCATTCCGAAGTAAAGCAATAAGTTTCTTGTGTAAATCTATATAAATTACATAAAAAGAGAATCAAAATTATTGAATATATTGGAACAAGAACCCCCTTTTCATTGTTTTTACAATCCTTCAAATATTTGTCAACGATGGCAATTAAATTCTTTCAATATTCCTATTTTTAATAGGTGTATCTATTGAAATAAAAAAAAATATTTTTCACATTTTGAATAAAAATACTACACCTAGTGAAACTGTTTAATGATTAAATGCAATATTCGATATTCTGTGTGCTCGGCAGAACCTTAACGTGAACTTATGAGAAAATATAATCGTATTAACTGTAAGATAGAAATTCACCTGACGTCATTTATAACAATTACAATTTTTTTCAAGTAAGTGCACTTTGTATTGCAATTTAAAGTTGCCCTATCTTTTTTCAATGGAAACCTATATGTTACCTCAGATCCTAAAAAACTCCTTCCAGCAATTCTCGAGTGGTGCGTGAACAAATAAACAAATTCACAAGGAGAAAAAAATTCCAAAAACGATATTTTCGTATCCCATTTGCATTACTATGTGCTCTTAATATTTTTTGAAATCTCTAAGTTGCAGATGCACTAATTCTCTTATTTTATTATATGTGTAGCTGAACTTAATTTTAAAACTTCTCATACGAAATTAGTCTCAAAAATATTTAAACAAGTCGCGGTGATGAAATACTGAAATAATGTTCACCTTTTCTAATCACTTTCCACCCCATTTCGTTGCTTTCGTTTCTATTGACACCCTCCCCCCCCCCCGCTCAATGTAATACAGAGTATAGAGGATGCTAAGCAAAGTTCATCCAAGGGCGCGAGCTTGTACAACAAGCGTGTGGCTTGTACAACAAGCATTTGCGCCACAAAGTATTTGCATGTCTTGCACCTAACACTTTAAGAGAGATTTTGTGCCTTTGTTTTAGAACAAAAAGATACCGGCCCGTATTTATATTCATATTACAATTGCAGCAGAAAACTTAAAATGTGTATACATTTGTATTCAAAATTCCGTAGACAGAATCTTGGAAAGTCATCGACACAATTCGCCATGTGAAATCCCCTTCTATATGGTGCATATTTAGTTCAAATGATAAATCTTTAAAAGATGATCAGTGGTTTTGATAAGTTTTCTAACGAAAGGTATTGGATCTATTAGTAAGAATATAACCATTGATACCCACTATATTTAATAAACTATAGACATGCATACTCCAGTAATGAGTTTCTACAAGACCAATCGTCTTTATTCTTATCTTAATTAATGAGTAGTTTCCTACTTCAGCGCACGAAGAGATTTTCCAGAATGGGAACTGCTGTGTGATATTAAAGTCCTTTGGAAGAGGAAAAGACGCACATTTTACGACATGACTCATGGCGTACGCTATTACGGAAAGCTAAATAAAAACAGCCCCTTAGTCGATGAAGTTATACCTCCACATCACTCAGAAAAGTTCGTTTTGCTTACTGCCGGAACCATAACTATACCCTAATTTTGCATTTTTTAATAACAAATTCAGACAGGAGAAATAAGAGTTTTAATACGACTAAGGGTGGTAAACCTTAGTCGTTATTAAGACTTTAGAAACTTTATTATTAATTTGACCTATATCATCAAACTTGACTTTGGCACTAGTACTGTTCATGATAGGGGAATTATATATATATATATATATATATATATATATATATATATATATATATATATATATGTTTCAATGATCCTATACAAAGTTCATACAAACAATTTTTGCTAGAAAAATTAGTAAATAAGGATTGAGGGGTAGAAATACGGAGTTTATTGACGGAGTCTCTGCTTGGAACCCACAATTTTATTTTAAAACGGCAGCTCCTCAATTCTAACGGTTTAAGCAGACACTACATCCACAGCGTCAAGACTGAGATTTTCAAACATAGAATTTAGGGTGAATCAGTAAATCTAAATAATACAGGCCTTATCTCGGCATTTTTCGTGTTCAGTGTAGAGGAATTCTATGGGATATATTTAATTTCCATTATCAGTTTCTAACTAAATACTCATAGAACCCTACTGTCAGTTTAACATTCCAAACAAAAAAAGGGTTATCGAAATTGATTGAGAAATTTCGGAGGCATGAGGTAAAAGGCCCAAAGAGAAACAGAAAAAAATACAGGCGAATTGATGACCTCCTCTTTTTAAAGTCAGTTTATAATTAAATTTACCTTCTCTGCTACTAATATTTGTTAAATTGTGAAATTAAATCAGTACCAAAATTTAAACGGAATTAGTCATTTCATAGGGAATTTATTTTCAGATTTTGCTTATTGTAAGTATGCTCTTATTAGATTTTGCTTATTGTAAGTATGCTTAAGTGTAAGTATGCTCTTGGTACTTATTTTTTTACATAACTAATTGAAACTACGTGATGTAGTATTATTTCTACTTTATTTAAATTATGAACCAAGACCTAGGTTTCGTTGTATGACAACATCTTCAGGAGGGCAATTTTTAAAGATGAAGATGTTATGGTGCAACGAAATCTAGAATTTAAATAAAGTAGAAATAATACTACAACTTCTAGTTTCATTTAGTTGTGAATAAAAATGAGGTGATAAGGAATTTCTACAAAATTAACGTCGAATATGTTCAATATGCTCTTGGTAATAAATGAAACTTATTAGTTAATCACGATAAACAACTTTTATAATTTTTCGGCAGGTAACTATTTGAAAACGCAAAATGGCGAATTTGATACTAAATGTGGTAAAAATATTTTTTCACTCAATATGTATATTCTGTGGAGCAATCTGTCTTTTATTTTCTAAGATTGAATTATTAAATAAATGGAGAAAGTTTATTCTGGAATGATGGGTATTGATATATTAGGATCTGGAAATATATAAATATATGAAAATGTTGGTATGATATTTTGTTATTACACAGCTTAATTTTTTAATTTTTATATTACAAATTAAAATGATATTGGTCTTCTATACTTAATATTAAACGTTTGCAAAAGATTTGATAGTAATTATAAAGATTTTATTTATTAAAAAATGATATATTAACTTTCTTAATTTATTAGAGTTATGTTCTTCATTAGATGAGACTTATCGGTCCGCCGCTCTAATAAAATTGAAATCAATCATATATTTATCTCTGATATTGAAGTTCCAAAAGTATATAAATAAATTTTAACACAATCAAACCCAATGACATTTCTTTTTTAATTTTGTTCTATGGCTTCATTCACTAGAATATCTCATGTATTCATTTTCTCTTTTAAATTGTAAAAGTTAAAATTTTATTCATTAATATAATATAGACTTCCTTAAATAAAAGATTGATATAATATTGATATCGTTTTTGAGTACCATTGCAAGTTACATTTAAAAGAATTTAGTAATTTTCGAATACGACAAAAATGATAGAATATACACTCGGGTGAAAGTATCAATCCTCAAAGAGTAAAAACGAAAACCATTTTTAACTATATTTTCACGGGTAAGTGCGTAATTTAGGAAATCAAAAAATTTAAACTTACTTCGGTCACGCTTATATAATAAAATTAACTCTATTATGCTCTGTGATAAAGCAAAACGTTAATCGTGAAATGTAATACAATATGATGTTCCAGCTTAAAAAATTCTAGGTAACAAGAGTGAGTTCTTGATTAGTTATTTGCCTTCAGGCATCCAACATGACCGCTTTAATGTAAAGTAGTTTTCAGGATCGAGTCCTTGATGAAATTGGAGTCTCCTGTTTCGTCTATTTCATCAATTTATTTGGTTTTCTTTTCTATTATACTTTATTTGTATAAGATATAAATATTTTTTCGCTTTCAAACAGGCATCAGACTGATTCACTTATATGTCTATATTGTTAAAGGAAAAATTTTTATGTGGACATTTAAAAATATACTACAGCTTAGGTAAACCTTATTTTCATTGTGAACGCTAACAATATATAAAATCAATATTTTACTATTGAAATACAACTAAAAAGTCAAATTAAAATCTGGGTCTTAGAATTGCACACCTACTATGATAACAATGTTATAACTAATAATAACAATATTTTGCGTGATTTTTTAAAAACTTTAAATCAATATTGTTTATTTATACGTATCTGTTAGCTTGAATCCTAACTTCCTAATATTAATAACTTTTACAACTCTGTTTTCACTCGCTTCTATTTGTCGTATCTATTTGCACATTCGCAAAACTTAAGCAATTTTAAAAAATAAATGATAAAATGAAACAGGAGAGAGGTGGTTTTAGGAACTTCTTAATTTGTTAAAATACCTAATTATTTTGATAGAACATGATACTAATGTGAAGTTTATATGTATAACATTTTGTGATACTTTATATCAACAAATTAACAATTACATAGCCGGTGCTTTCACTTTCTTAAGTATTTACTGATAGGTCATGCAATTCTACAGGTTACTTTCAGGAAAGATAGATCCTTAAAATGTAATACATATATAATGTATAGGATAAAAATGAACGAAACAGTCAAACTATCAGTAAAGGTAACTTTTATCTTATTATACCTATCATGTTTTGTACATATATTATAAGTATACACGGGATTATACACATGCCATTAAATTATAGATTTAGTGGAGTATAATATTACTTCACATGAGTAATTTCATTATATACATCAGTCTTCTTATCTCTTGCGATATTTTATAACTACAATAGAAATTTCATTTTGAAAACGAATACTTCGAATTTGAAAAACTGATTTTTTTTTGTCAGTAATTACAAAATTGAAGATATAATCGTGTTTAATTAGAAATGTCTAAAAAAGCTACTTTAATTTTATTAAACGGAATTTTGTTTTAAGAAAGTGATAAGTTCTTAATAATATTTTTAATATATTTTTTATGCTCGGATAACATTAAAGTATATGCATAATTAAAAAATTCCTGCTTATCAGGAAGTATTTTAATAAAAAGTTGAGTTCTTAAATCCGTGTGCCATTAATCGCCAAGTCATGCTTATTTCATACTATTTCTAATTTGTGTACAGAAACACTAAGTATATTCCAGAGTCAAGACAATCATTGGCAGCATTGGCATGAGATTCAGAGACAGAGACAATTTTGCCTATCAAAATGAAATTTCTATTGTAGTATTAGTGAGATTATATATGATGAGTGATGTATATAATGAAATTACTTACGTGAAGTAATATTATACTCCAGCAAATCTATATTTTAATGGTAATATATTTAATATTTTTTGAAACCACTACATTTTTATAACATGTGCATAATCTCTTAGATATTTATAACGTATGTACAAAACTTGGTAGGTCCATTAAAATAAAAGTTATCTTTACTTATAGTTTAACTATTTCCTTCATCATTATCATATATATTAAATATATATTTTACATTTCAAGGATCTATCTTTCCTGGAAGTGACTTGTAGAATTGCATGACCTATCAGTGAATACATAAGGAATTGAAAGTATAGGCTATTATATTGTTAATTTTTTGACATCAAATATCACAAAATGTTATACACACAAACTTTACATTAGTATCATGTTCTATCAAAGTATTCGTGCAAATAATTCGATATTTTAACAATTTAAGAATTCTTAAGACCACTACCTTTCGCCTTCATATTATCATTTATTTTTAGAAGTGCTTAAGTTTTACAATGACTCAAATATACAACTAGAAGCGAGTGAAAACTAAGTTGTGAAAGTTATTATTGTTAGGAAATTAATATTTAAGCTAAGAGACGCGAATTTATAAACAATATTTATGTGAAAGTTTTTAAAAAAATTGCCCAAAATATTGTTTTTAATAGTTATACCATTGTTACCATAGTAGGTGCGCAATCCTAAGATCCGGAGTTTAATTTAACTTATTAGTTCTATTTCAATAGTAAAATATTGATTTCATATACTGTTAGCGTTCAAAACAGAAATACTGTTTACTTTAGCTGTAATGGGAGAATCAATCCGATGCCTGTTTGACAACTGAAAAATATTTATATCTTATACACATAAAGTATAATAGAAAAGAAAACCAAATAAAATGATTAAATAGACGAAAGCGGAGAAGCGGAGACTCAAGGACTCGATCCTGAAAACTAATTTCGTCGTCGACACGTCGGTCGTATTGGATGCCTGAAGGCAAATAACTAATCAGGAAGCTCGCTCTTGCTACATTATATTGTATTACATTTCACGATTGACATTTTGCTTTATCACACAACATTAATAGAGTTAATTTTAATATAAAAATGCGACCGATGTAAGTTTAAACTTTTTTATCTCTTAAATTACGCCGTTACCGTATAAATATATTCAAAAATGATTTTTGGTTTTCTCTTTGATATTTCAATTTAAATTTTAAGATTTGTGAAAACATTTCACTTTTCAATTTTCTCTGTTATTTTATTGTCAAAATTAAAATTTAATTTACTTTTTTTAAGAATTAAATAAAACGTAGTATTTTTGAAAAAGGGAATGTCTACTTTTACCCAAGTGTATATTTTGTCATTTTTATCGTATTCAGAATTTACTAAGTTTGTTAATATGTAACTTGCAATAGCACTTAATAAGGATATCAATCTATATTATTTCAATGCATAAGATTTGAACTGTTACAATATAAAAGAGAAAATGAATACATAACAAATTCTATCGAATGAAGCCGCAAAACAAAATTGTTTGCATTTAATTGTCTTAAAATTTATTTATATACTTTTGAAACTCATTATTAGAGATGAATATAGGATTGATTGAGGAAAGCAACTCTAATATATTAAGAAAATTAGTTTTACATTTTTAAATAAATAACATCTTTAGAAATATAATTAAACATTTTACAAACATTTAACATTAAATATAAAAGACCAAGGTGGTTTCGATTGGTAATCTAAACATTAAATAAATATGCTATGTAATAACAAACTATCATATCAACATTTTCATGTCTTTATATATTACACATACATCAACTCCTATCATTCCAGAATAAATTTTTTTTTAATATTCTTTTTTTTTAATATTCTTATCTGGGAAAATGAAATACGTTTGGTCTGTAAAATATACATTTTCAGTGAAAAAAAATTCAGCAAATTCAGCATTTTTAGTATAAAAAACGACATTGTTCGTTATTTTCCGTTTTCTCGTTGTTATCTGCCGGAAAATTACAAAAAAACTTGTTTATCGTAATTAACTAATAAGCTTCATTTATTACCAAAAGCATTTTGAATATATATGGGGCTAATTTTTATCACTTCATTTTTATTCACAACTAAATGAAACTACGTAATATAATATCATTTCTACTCTATTTAATTTCTTAACTACGACCTGGGTTTTGATGTATGACAACATCTTCACGTGAGCACTTTGTAAAGTTTATAGATATCTTTATAAATTGCCCACCTGAAAATCTTGTCATATAACGAAGCCTAGGTCGTTGTTAAGAATTTAAATAACGTAGAAATAATAATATTTCACTTAGTTTCATTTAGTAGTGCTGCTAAAACTGGTAATGAAAATATAATATTTCCCTTAGAATTCGTCTACACCATTCTCCAAAAGTTCCACTCTTTCGCCAAAAGCGCCGAGATAGGGCTTGTATTATTTAGGTTTACGGATAATCAAATAAGACGACTAAGTGTATAAAATTGCTCGTTAGCAAAATCGTTAGAATGAAAAAAGGATTGTGTGACGGAGACCGAATTTGTTTGAAAGTGTAAATATGTAAAGATATATCTGTATATGCAAAATAATTTCAATTCTTGATGTACTGCCTGCATAAACCGCAAAATTGAAAATCTACTGGGGCTAACTTGAAGATATACTCTAGGCTGCAATACATCGGTCCTAATTCTGAGGTGTGCCGCCTGCCTAAATACGGAGTCTTGAGAAGTTATTTTCAAATTAGTATTTTGAGTGTCAAGCAGCATCTTCATTCTAAATTAGAAGTTTCAGCATCTCAGTCTTGACGCTGTAGATTGTGTGTCTGTTTAAACTGTCAGAATTAAGGAGCTGCTGTTTTAAAATAAAATTGTGGATCACAAGCAGAGACTCCGCCATTAGAGTCCGGGTTTCTATCTCTCAATCCTCATGCTGCGGGGGTGCGGCCTCCTCAATTCTTTACCTTGAGGTTTTTAAATCAGTATTGTGGGTTTCAATCAGAGATTCCCTCATTAAACTACCGATTCTAGGTACTCAGATTGGTGCTGTAGAGGTACGGTCTAGTTTGTGTTATGTTAATAATTTCTCTTTGTGTTATGTTAATAATTTCTGTGTCATAAATCAATCGATTTGAATGATTATTTTCTTTTCTCATAGAGTTTGAAGTAGTTGTATTTATCTTGACGTAAGCAAGAAAATATCAAAGTAAATAAGTAGGTTAGTACATTCAGGTATATGTAAAAGTATAAGGCAATAAGAGGTATTAGTTGGTAAAATAAGTAATGTAATAATGACGTTTTTAGGTGTGTCAATTGACGTTTTGTCGCTAGACCAGCCATACTCAACCGTCTTTTTTATAGGGGCCACAAACACCTTCTAGTCATGGTGTTAAGAGCCACAAGTAAAAAAAAATTAGATTTTAATTATAATTAAAAAAAAAATATAAAATTAAAAAAGTTAAATTTAAAAATAAATTTAAAAAGTTAACTATATATTTAAGTTATTACTAAAAAAATAAGTCTTAACAAAGATGTTTATTATATTTTAATGCGATTTTTGATACTGTGAACACTTTTCCAAAATTTTATCAAGATCTGGCTTGTCGCTACATGCTATCCTTATTACATCATCTAGATGAGAATCTGTAAGTTTGTTTCTGTAAACATTCTTTGTGTATTTCATTTTTGAAAAAGAAGATTCGCACACATACGTAGACCCAAAGAATGTTAGTAGGGTTTGGGCACATCTTTGAACGCTTTTATATTTTTGGGGAACAATACTCCAAAATTCCACATATTCTTTGTTTACTCGATTTTCTCTAAAAAGAACTTCTAGATTGGTGTCTTTTTATAACCGACGAATTCATCAAACAACTTTGAATAATTACAATTTAAAACTGAAGCCAACTCTGAGATAGTTGTTGTTTCCAAATGCCACGGATTTTCGATAAGTAATAAACTGTTTTTTATTTTTCTTAGATCTTGAAACCTGTTTTGAAATTCGTTTAATAGTGCATTTATATAATTTAAAATTATGGAGCAGTTTTTGTCCAAAATATTGGTTGCATCCTTTAAAGTTTTTATAAATGGTGGAAAATTTTGCCGGTTTTAGTTTTATATTTCTCTATGATAAATGTTTAGCTTTTTCTCAAATGCAAACACTTTATTTGCCATATTGGAGACTATATTATTTTCACCTTGTAAACTCCGACTGAGATTATTGAGTTTTCCCGTAATGAATAAAATAAAAGGCTAAAATACACCACCATTCATCATTTTGTAATTCAGAATACATTTTATTATTTTTTTCTAAAAACAGTATTATTTCATGGCGTGAAGAAAAAAACCCTTCCAAAACTTTTCCTCTACTAAGCCATCGCACCGAGGTATGTAAAAGGATGTCTTTATACTCACTTCCCAGTTCTTCCAGTACGCTTTTAAATTTTCTGTGGTTCAATTCTCTTGCTCGTATATAATTTACAATACTGATAGCAGTCTTCATTACTGCTTACATATCTGGATTTACAATTTGCGCCGCTAAGTTCTCTTGATGGATAATGCAATGAAATGTAATTAAATTGGTTAAATTATATTTTTGTTTAAATAACATAATAAATTCGATTTTGGGTCCCGTCATTGAAGGACAACCATCTGTACACAGACACACAATTTTTCGTATATCAATTTCATTCTGCTCTAAAAAATTGCAAATAGTCTCAGATTTGACTTTTCATTGGTAGTACTTGCAAAAAACAGCCTGTATTATATTGTTTTCTGTACAATATCTAACAAATACCGAGCATTGTGATGTAGCTAAAATGTCGGTACTGGAATCGAATGCCAAGCTAAAAATTAAATTGTTGTGTAACAAGCTAAAAAAAATTTAATTGTAATTTCTTATCTAATATATCATCGCGAATAAATTTAGAAATTTCTTCAATACGCCTCATACATGACGAATACGAGAGTTGTAGTTTTTTATATCAGACAGTATTTTCTTTTTGTTACTGTATTTATCAAAAAGTATATTGGCAATACTGAGAAAGCATTCCTTTACAATTTCTGCATCAGTAAATGGTTTCATATGTTTACCAAGAATGTAACAAATTTCGTATGTTGCCTCAGTTGCCGCGGAGTCTTGTGCCAATACCACTGACATAACAATTGTTTGTTGATTGAATGATCTCTTAAAAAACTTAATTTTTCATTTCTCAAGAACGACCCACGAGGAAATGTTTCGTCGAAAGATTTATGTTTTGTGGTAAAATGACGCGAAATATTGTATTTCTTCAATATAATACTTACACGAGATATCAATTAAGTAGCTGCATTGTTTTTGTTTGGCACAACAAAATAATCCGTTTCCCACTCATCTTGAAACAATCTATTTTCGCCAGATATTTTTCTTTTATATTTTGAAGACACTCCTGATATTATATTGACAATAAAACAATAATTTTATACTAAAGAACACAATTAACTGCAATTACTGGGTGAAAAATTAGATTTAAAACAAGTTACGACCGGCAAACAAAGCGACACGCACAAGTTCATGGGAGGGTATTCCCCGTGAGCTATCGCGCTCGTTCAACCACAGATTACTAATAATAGGCTGCGTTCCGAATAACGCCAAAATCGCTGTCAGCGGTCGGCTCACATTCCCGTTCCAAATCACTCGTTCACTGATGGGGGCGAAATTTAAAATAGTTCACAATAAATTTGTAACTTCAGTTGGGCCAATGATAAAAGCCCGGTGGGCCGCAGGTTGAGTACGCTGCACTAGATGGCACTACTTTTAATATGCAAATCACCAAATTATGAGCTTCCAACGCTAAATTCATACCAGCTTGCGTCCCTTTGATAGTTAAAAAATATTTAATCAGATTATTAGGACTGGAATTAAATAAATACAAAGAAGGGTAAAAGAGTGACATAATATAAGGAACTTAAATTGAATTGCATATTGGCTCGTGATAATAAATTAGTTTTGACGTGTTCTTATCTCACGGCCGCGGCTATTTAATCAGAGTGCCCACTTTAAATATGTGAGGTGTCATAAATGGTAACATTATATTATATTGCATTTAATATTGTTGCTTCGTTAAGATTCAGTTACGTGCTAAATATTATAAAGCGAGAGATCAGTTTATTTTGCAATGATAATTCTAAAGTCGCGTTCTATGTAAGGATTATTCGTAAGGCTTTAAATTGTATTATTGATATCGTTTACCATTTTACTATATTTCTCATCACGTGCTACTATTACTTTTGCCGAATTATTTCTGTTAAATATTGTATATTCTAAAACTTAATAAGAAGTTTCGCTTCTTTAAGTGTACTAAATAGAAACTAAAGTTTTAAAATTTCATTAATATAGCACTCTTTCAATCAAAAGGTCTACTACAATAAGACTTAACGCTACAATAAGACTTAACCTACAATAACTTAAGAACCATTTCATATTTGATGAAGGATTAATCACATAGAATAAAACATTGCAATAAAAGGACTAAATTCCTTTTTATGAAGTTGGCCCATAAAATTAATGTCATAAAAACAACCAAGTTCTAGAAGAGATAAGCTAAAGAAGTGTAGATGAGTGAGTTACAGTTTTACATCTAGTTCTATTAAATAGTACAGTTATCAACACAATTAACATTGATGCGGGAGACTGTTTAAAGATATTTATTTCTTTAATCATAAAGTATTTTTCTTTATATAATTCCGATACGCTGCAACGAGAAACTTATAAAGTTTTTATAAATCCTGTCATACAGCAAAGCTGTAGAACCACCTTTTCTTGCGAAGTTCTGGATGAACATAGGTCCTTTTTTCTAAATTCCTTTTGCGGCTCACTTTTTAAAAAGAACTTTGAATGTTTTTAGACTATTTTTTTTGAGGAGCTTTCACTACTATCTGTCGATCTTTTTAATATCTGATTATTAATAATATTTTATAAAGATTTTGGCCTTTCATTTTATTTACAGTTTTCCTGTTCTTTTATAGTAGTTTTTAAGTAGATTGAAATTAATCAAGTGCTAGCCACGTTACTTGTTTAAGATCTTTAACTTTTTGAACTACTTTTGACGGCGTTCGGCAAAATTGTCTCTGTCTCGGAATTTCATTCCAATGCTGCCAACTACTGTCTTGGCTCTGAAACATACTTAGTATTTCTGTACAAAAATTCGAAGTAGTATGAAATAAGCATGACTTGGGTATTAGTGGCACACGGATGACCATAACTAAGATTTAAATACTCAATTTTTTAATAAAATACTTCCTAAAAAGCCGAAATTTTTTAATTATGCATCATATCCGTGCAAAAAAGATATATTAAAAAATTATAAAAAACTGATTTCAATATTAAAACAAAATTCCGTTTAATGGAATAAAAGTAGTTTTTTTATTTCCAATTAAACGTGATTATATCTTCAATTTTGTAATATTTAAGAAAAAAATTGGTTTTTAAAATTCGAGGTATTTGTTTTCAAAATGAAATTTTATTATAGTATTAATACAATGATGTATGATGACTGATATATATATATATATATATATAATGAAATTACTCATCTGAAGTAATATTATACTCCACCAAATCTATAATTTAATGGTAATATGTTTAATATTTTTCAAGGATCTATCTTTCCTAGAAGTAGGCTGTAGAATTGACTTATCAGTGAATATATGAGGAAGTGAAAGTATGGGCTATTATATTGATAATTTTTTGGTAGCAAATATCACAAAATATTATGGACATAAACTTCACATTATTACCATATTCTATCAAAGTATTCATGCAAATAATTGGAACGCTACTCTAATAAATTAATAAAATTAATTTAACATTTCTAAACAACATGTGAACATGTTGTTCATCAAATGAAACTACGTGATGTAGTATTATTTCTACTCTCTTTAAGTTCTTTACCACGACCTAGGTTTCGTTGTATTGCAACATCTTCAGGTGGGCTATTAGCAAAAATTTTGTAATACAACGGAACCTAGGTCGTGGTAAAGAACTTAAAGAAAGTAGAAATAATACTACATCACATAGTTTCATTTAATTGTGAATAATGAATTTCTACAAAATTAACGCCAAAAATATTTAATAAATAACACCTTTTTAAATATTGTTAGTTATTTTACAAAAAATTAACATCAAGTATAGAAGACCAAGGTCATTTCGATTGGTATTCTAAAAATTAAATAAATATGATATGTAATAACAAACTATCATATCAACATTTTCATGTATTTATATATTACAAGATCCTAATACATTAACTCCCATCATTCCAGAACAAATATCCCCATTATTTTAATAGTCTTATCTCATTCAAAAATACAATTTAAGTGAAAACATATTTTCAGCATCTTTAGTATAAAAAACGACATCGTTCATCATTTTGCGTTTTCTCATAGTTAGCATTATTTCTAATTTATTTAAATTCTTAACTACGACCTAGGTTTCGTTGTATGACAACGTTTTTAAGCGAGCAATTTGTAAAGATTCTTTATAGACATCTTTACAAATTGCCCACCTGAAGTTGTTATCATATAACGAAACCTAGGTCGTGATTAAGAATTTTAAATAAAGTAGAAATAGTATTACATCACTTACTTTCATTTAGTTGTAAAAAAAATTAAGTACCAAAAGCATACTTATACTTTGATAAGCAAAATGTGACATAAATTGGCCTACGAAATTATTAAGTCAACTTAATTTTTGGTAGTGATTTAATTTCACAATCAATTTAGCAATTTAGCCATAACGTAGAAGATAAATTTTATTTTTAAAAGATATATTTGTATATGCAAAATAATTTCAACCCTTGAAATATAATGCTAATGCTAAAGGTGTACTGCCTGCCTAAACAGCAAAACTTGTAGATCTACTGGGGCTAACTTGAAGATATACTCTGGGCTGCAACATACCTGTCTTAATTCTTAGGGGTGCCGCCTGCCTAACTACGGAGCCTTGAGAATTTGTTATTTTCAAATTAACATTTTGAGTTTCAAACAGCGTCTTCACCCTTCATTCCAAGTTTAAACATATCTGTTTGTGTCTCTTTAAACCATCAGAATTGAGGAGCTGCTGATTTCAAATAAAGTAGTGGGTTACAAACTAAGACTCCGCCATTGAACTCTGGGTTTCTACCTCTCCATTCTCATGCTGCGAGGGTGCTGCCACCTTAGTTTTTACCTTGAGGTTTTTAAATTAATATCGCGGGTTTCAAGCAGAGATCTTCTCATTTAACTAGATTCTAGTTCTTCAGATTGATGCTGCAGGGTTACTACCTATTTTGTGTATGTTATATTAACTAATTTCTCTGGTACTAATCAATTTATTTGAATGATTCTTGGCTTTTCTGAATGAACCTTGTGTAGCATCATAGAATTTGTTAAAATTTTGCCATGGAAATGGAATATATACCATAAAATTCCTCGAAAGTGAACAGTACTCGTGCCGTAATCAACTTTGATGAGAGAGAACAAATTATTAATAAAGGATTTAAAGTTTTACTACGACCAAGAGTGGCATAAATCTGTTACTAAGTAAAATTAGTGTAAGTAAAAGGAACTTTTCTGACTGATGCGTTGGTATAAACTCATCAACCTGGTGGGGAACAAACAAATAGATTTTGAATAACTGATAGATTTTTCGTCCTACTTGTCTTGACGTAAGTAAGAAAATATCAAAATAAATAAATAATAGGTAAATACATTCAGCTACATGTAAAAGCATGAGGCTATAGGTGTTAGTTGGTTGATGGATTAATAAATAAGTACAAGTACAAATAAATGCATGAAGTTACTAAACATTAGCACGTACGTGGGTAGGTAGGTAAGTAGAAGTCCGTATACAAAGATTTGCAAAAGGTTGCTACTGTTTTAAATGTTTGGAATTCGTACCAAGTGAATTGTAGCGCTCTTTTGTACATCTTGATATAGTTGGGCATATACGTGAGGAAAAATGAGAAGCGTTGAGTTAGCACCGATTCCAAAAATCTCTAGTAGTATTAGCAATCGGCAAATTTATTTATATTTATTTGTTTACGCCATTCATTACCTCTGTTAGTAGTTAATAAGATTCTTTGAAGTTTTAAATAAATCTGACATAATTTAGTCATAACGTAAGGAAATTATGATGTACAGCAAGCATGTTTTATTCGTTAAAACCCATAATATACAAAGAAAACCTGAGCCAAGAATGGGCGTTAAGCGCGTTTTATAAAATTGAAAGCATTAAAGTAAATATTTTGTCATTTTAAATGTAAGAATGAAAAGTTTAGAAAACGAGCTTATATATCGTTTCAATTTGAAAAAAAAAGCTATAATTTAATAATTGTTTTAGTCTCGCTAACAAAATTAGACGAACTTCAAGTTATGAGTGAGGAAATAAAAATAATGTTTATATTTTTGTTTACGTAATGTGACGGTAAATAATTGATATTAACCACAAGAAATAATTCTACGCGTAAGAGGAAACAGAATCAGAATTTATACAGAAGCACGGAAATAAAAAGATGTCAAAATATTTAAACTACTTGCAATTGTTGGTCAATTTCCATTACGTGATGTCAATAACTACATCCTTATTCGCTTAAATAGAATTTCTTGCCCCTTTAATTATTCATATCGCATATCAATTTGGTTTTTCTGTCCTTCTTACTACGACGGTGCAGTTTGATATTTGATCACATTGAATTTGAAATAGTAAAATTATTTTATTTGAGAATTTCTCAATATAATATCTATTAAGTACATTAGAAATGGATAAATAAATAATATTATTAGTCTTATGAACTTTGAAATATAACGTGGCATGGTGCAAAGTTCTGTGATTAATCATATTTATAATTTACATATACATGGCCACATCGATTGGCATAAATATTAATAAAATGTTAAGATTAAATTTAAAAAAATAAAAACTTTTGGCCACCTTTAGTTAACTTGTTTAAATGTGAACACAATCATGTAAATATTTCCATTATAAAACGTACCACAATGAGATTACTAGAAAATTCATTGTTTTATTATACGAAAATTTTAATCAGTTAGATGAAAACAAGAAAATCGAAAAACCTACTAAGTTCATGGCTGAATAGACAAAATATGTCATTCCACAGTATCCTTGAAAATGTTTATAAAAATTAATCGAAATAATTTTAGTTATAAATTCTTATCCTAATACAAATTATTTCTTTTCTTTTTATTCAAATCGGTGGTTGAAAGATTATTTTGCACATGACTTTGAAGCTCAATATTAATTTATTTTGAAAAGCCTGCGTAACGATATCTCTCGTCCATAAACATTCGCCTGTATTTATGGGTATGCGGAGGTACACTCCTTTTCTAATGTTTTATTCCATATTCATTGAGATGCTCATTTGAAGTTATAGTACCAAATCACATGTACATAGTTCTGACCACGGGACTATAATACGCAGTTGGACTGACGGTCCCATATGATGAAATTATAATAATACTGATTGTCGAAAATTATTTTCCTTCAGACAAAACGTTTTGTACAATGATACGAATATAAAAGTTAAATGTCATTAGTCCATTTCAATTTAACCGACATTTCAATTTAAATTTGTCAAGTTCCACATTAAGGCGGATAATGAAAGAGCGGCATAAAAATGACGTGGAATTCATGTTGATGTCATGGAGAGGGAAACGCTATGTCGGCAGTTGCTCCCAAGTCGTAGACGGATTATTACGTGTTTCTTCCTGTATTTGAAATAATTTGTCATTTACCTGTAAAGCAATTACGAGGTAAGTGGAACGTAAGTAAATTACATATATTTTGACTTTCGTGCTTAAAGTTATAATTTGTATCACCTCATAATTTTGTTATCTTTAATAATGTAATATATATTAACTAATATATATATATATATACACTTATGTGTGTATGCGCACGTACGTGCGCGGGTGTGTTTGTGTATGTGTAGATTAACTGAGTGAAGCGCATGGCAAGTCATAATTTAAATTTAATCTAATTTTGTATTATAATTCAGTTTGCTATATTTATGGCTCCAAAAGAAAAGATATAGAAAGAAAGTATTAGAACAAAAGCTGGAATTGTAGAAAATTATATTCGAACGAAAGGATAATAATAACGAAAAGAAAAATATACTGACAGAAAAGAAAAAAAGAATACTACTTAAGAAGCTAGTAAAATAAAAAGCAGTGTTCAGTTAACTCCTCAGTGTCAAAGAGTCGAAAGAAAAAGTGACAAGAAAGTTCAGCAAAATATAGGAAAAAGAAAAAATATTTTGACGAACACTGCTACATTTCTATTAAAATCAGCTCATCAAAAAAATTTATAACGAAGTCGCCATAAATGGTGAAAACTTAATTCATGTCGTATCCCGAAGGTCACCAATTTAGACGGATGAATAATAAACGGTAGCAGAAGGTCTCAAGTAAACACAAAAACAACAACTTTTAAAAGAAAAAGACAACTATAAATAATTTGAAGATTCAGTTAAAGAAATACCAAAAGTTACTTTTAAACTGGAGAATCAACGTTATAAAGACGGTCCAAGATGCGGGCTGGAAAAAAGAAACAATGACAAAAAATAAAATAAAAAAACACAAAAATAATTATTAATGACTATGAATAACCTTTATAAAATATACATTAAAGAAAATGGAAAAATAACTTACAATGTGTTTTTCCAATGTCGTCTGTTTTGGATTGTTAAACCAAACGTACAAGAACGTAATACATGTTTGTATGTGATATATGCTAATTATGCTAAAATATTATGTTAAAATGTTACGCTAAAATATTATGTTAATTTAATAAAATATGTTTCCCATCCCGTAATTTTTAAACTATGAGTTTGAAATAGCATTATAGCCCGATAGTTCTTTTTGTGCCTATAAATACTTCTAATTTCTTTAACACGTTTTCATACGTATTAAAGAAAGGGAAATATTTTCTTTATTTCGAATAAAAAGGTGCTTACCTCGTTTAATTTTAAAGAATTGAATGAAAAAAACTAAAAGTGAAAAAAAATTCAAAATTATTTTAAAATTTAAGTCATCTCAATTGCCTTTAACCATATTTAATAAACTTCATGTTCATCGTTACTGGCCATGGCCCATCACATTTCATTGCTTCCGCTTCTTCGCTTCCTTCTTCTCAGCTAATAAACAACAAAAGGGAGGCTTACTGTGACCATCCAAGCGCGTGAACTCATAAACTAACTGCGCAATAAACACGTCGCTGACGATCGCTCGCCCTCACGTCTTTCCTTCTTCACGTTTCGCTTTCATCTCGAGCGAAAGTCGGGAAGAGAAATTGGCCAAGATTTTCATTGAAACTTGCCTTTTAGGATGAAGAAATAATTTAGAAAGCTTTGAACACAATATGATAATGCTATATACATCTGTAGCGAAATAGAAAATATTTGCCTTTCCGAAGTATAAAAAATAAAGGAAGAAAATTTGATTTCAATATTGGCTGATTCCAACGGATGCTAATAATTATCGATCAAAGAAGACTGATCATTAGAAAATCATAGTTTGCAATATACAAAGTTTGCAATATAAATAGTCTTCATATGATGTTAACAAATATTTAAAAAAATAATTTTTTCACAAACAAGTCTAACCAGGAAAGTCTTGATTAGCGTATTTATTATTATTTAAGGAAATTATTTAATGAACTTGATTTCCTAGAAGGTTCAATTTTTTCTGGCATGATGATCTGTATCGCGTACGGTACTCGAGAAACTGAATTATCCAATAGTTGCTTAGTTGTTTATACTTAAATTGGACCCAAAAATGTAAAAGTTTTAAAATTTAATTGCAAGCAGTTTTTATAAAAACTCAACCTTCAACGCAGAACTTCGCCGCTTCGATTTAGTTACATCCTGTAATAATTAAATTTAAATTGGATATTAGATAACTATCGTTGAAGATACAAGTGTGAAATTGTTTAAAGTGGTTAAAAATTATTTTACACGTGACGAAAATTTTCTTCAGAATGTCATAAAATATTCATTTTACTTTTTATGCATTGGCATCATACTATACCTTCAGCGTAAAAAGAGGGCACTATAATTAAAATAAATATTTAAGAATTTTTTTAAATCCTTACCTACTACCCAATTTTTGCGGTTCCGTACCTCAGAAAAAAAGGGTCATTTTAAGATTACTACAGTATATGTCCATCTACTTATCAGAGCTATTGTTTGAGAAAAACTAACATGGAACATTAAAATAAAAAGTATATTGAACTACATACATTCTAGGACAATTCTACGTATACTATTTATAGAGATATGATTGAAAATATCTAGAAACAAAGTCAAAACATAAAAAAATGGCATTACTAGAAAGTTCCCGAAACTTTACTTATGCATAAACTATATGAATCTAAATTTCATAACTTTTAAGAAATGCTTGACATTTTAAAAGATAAACTGATCATTATTCTCATTATTATTTTTGGAAAAAAAAATATTAATCTACGATATAAACATAGAATAACCCATGTCGCAAATATAGTTCTTTCGAGTAATGATTGAATAACTAATATTGTCCAGTCTTGAAATATTAACAAATCACGCGTTAAAGTAGTTAATATTACTCTAATCAATATATACTAATCACTTGCTATTATTCTAATCTATACGGTAATAATAATGTTACTTCAAATCGGTTTTAACCTCATAGCTGCGCTAGATTTATTCTCGTTTTTACTTATAATTTAAGGATTCTCTAGAACATCTCTTTTCAGCCGCACATATTTCAAAATTGGAACTATTTGACATTTAACCGAAGACTAACTTGGTCGCGCATAAAAGCACTGTGGAATTTGTTTATTAAACTTAGAAAAATGAGTCTCCTAAATTACAAAGGTTAAGTTTTTATAAAAAAAAGAAACAATCAAATCAACAGAATGGTAATTTTTACTTAAAAAATATACATAAAACACGGTCTTTTAGATACATGGTAAAATTAATGATTTATTACATATGAATTTTTATCGTATCACATCATACATATTCTTCAAAATATATTAGGTTACTTTTTCTAATTTAAGACAAAAGGTTAAATATTTGTCATTGTTATAAAAATATACACATATTAATTTAAATTGCCTTATGTAATAAATAATACTATTACACATTGTATAATAATGTCTAGTTTGATTGACATAACAATATTCTTCCATATAAGAGAATAACATTTAATTTATCAATTGTTGATATAAGATTTTGCAATTTTGATACGGTTAATTTAATTTTCTACTGAAAAGTACTCGTGGCCCAAAATTTAGTTAAATATAATTTTACGGGGTTAAAACAAGAAAGTCTTCAGTAAAAGTTAAAATATTTATATTAAATTTTCAACAAAAAAAAAAAAACACGAGAAAAACAGCCAAAAAAATGACGGAAGAAATAAAACAATGTAATACGAGATGCTAATTTCATCGAGGACTCTATCCTAATAAGCAATTTGCCTTGAAGCAGCCGTGTTTGAATGCCTGGAGACAACTACGTAATCAGAAAACTCGCTCTCGCTACCTGAGAAGTTGTAAGCTAGACCCTTTCATTATATTACATTTAACGATTGTCTTATCACAGAACACTAATCGACTTTTGTTACGTAAACGCGAGTGAGGTGAGTTTTGTGATTTTTTTAAATAAATATTATGTATTCGACAAGAATACGAAAATATCATTTAAAAAATGGTTTACATCTTTATTAAGATTTGAGCTATTACTTTCATCACCTGTGCCATTCCAACCTTGGACACAGGCGTCTTGCAATTTTCCCCATATGTCTCTTCCAATAGATACATTTATACGTCACTTCTCACAAATCATGATTATGTTAATTACTACATAGATATAGCTGAGAAAAAAAAATTATAAACAGAAAAAATATCGATAGACGCGCGCGGGCAGGTGCGCGCGTGTGCCCGCATGTGCATGCGTATGCACGCTTCAGAGCGCGCGTGTGTGCGTGCATGTGCATGGGCGTGTACATGTGTGAGCGTGTGTGTGTGTGTGCGCGTATGTGAGCGCGTGTCTGTGCGCGTCTGTGTACGCGTATGTGCGCGCATGTGTGTGCTTGTGTGTGCGTGTGTGTGTATTTGTGTATATGCGTGTATTTCGTAATAATTTAATCTATGTAATCGAGTAACGGTGGATAAATGAACTCCTATTTTAATAACTTACTTTGGGAAAGTTATCGCCGGATTTTTCTACAAAATATACTTGATTATACCCAGCATTGCTTGCATCAAAAATAGAATCGCAAATAATGAGAAAACGTCATTTATCGTAATTACCCTACACGCCAAATACTTTATAATGAGCCATACTTGTGTTATTATAATAAACTCGGTATGATGCAATTTTACATGAAGAATGATTACTTGCTTGAGGTTCCCAATTTTATTTTATTTCTTTATTATTTTGTTAATATTCACACCGGAAAATAAAAATTTTATAAACTTGGATTATTTAAAATTATATTGAAATTTATCGTTACAAAACTTTTATAACTAGAGGGCAAATTACCAAGTATTATCCTCGCGTGGATACTTATGAAGAAGAGTGTGATGTTAGTTGCGTTAGAAAATTTTTGTAATTTTATATAAGTAGTAAGTAATAATATATCTATGCAATATTGTTAAAAAGAGATTAAAAAATAGCATGGAAATGTAACATTGAAGTACTTTGTAATTTTACGCTCCGATTGAGTAAATATTCCTTGCTAACGTTAATAATTCATTACTCTTGACTTGATCTAACAAAAAATTTTATATAAACTGTTTTACTTCTCAACCTAATTCTTAAATGACGATCATAGGCTATTTCAATTATACAGCAAGTTGCTTTTTGCATCTTGTGCAGATATAACAAAAATACGTTTTGTATTTTAACTTTGACTTTAAAATATTAATAACTCTTTAAGATGCGTGATAACAAGTTGACTACTAACCTGATCTCTTTGAAATTTATTTAATTATACAGAACTTTGTAACAAAGACATGTTACTTCATAGTAATACAATCTAGTTAAATGCCAAATTTAGACTTTACCTGACATTACGGCACAGTTTATAGCGAGCGGCTAATATGAGCGTTCTAATAGCGTAGTCTTCGTTGTATGTCCAATGCGAAATTGAAGCGTATTGATTATTCAGAAACAATATTCAATGCTGGGTTTCTGCTTTATTTGTTTACGTCGTTTTTGTCTCTATTTTTCGTTGATTAAAGGCTTTATTGTTTGCAAAGAAATCAAAGCTGAGCTGGTGTTGGCCTGAATCAGTTATTATTTTTGCCGTGAACATATTTTACAGTTGTAGATGTTTATTTATTCATTGAATTAATAAAAAATGAGACAAAATATTCAATTCCTTTAAAATGAATTAGGCAGTAGTTAATTTTTATTTTAGTAATATAAGTTATAAAGAAATGAGTGTGTGAAATATATTCGAGAGGGACAATCGAATTATGTAATACGTTAGTTCAGTAATTAAATTTTTCTTTAAATTGTTATATAAAACACAATACAAAACTTCCGAAAGTATAATACAATTTCGTAAATATATCGCATTCCTCTCCCATGTGTTGTTCTGTCTAAATGTAAAGCATTAACTTTAATATATAAAACAAAATAAATTAATAATATTTTTAATGAATAAACAAATGATTTTGTTTACAACCGCTGCTCGACATTCTTTCCCATTTCATATACCTTAACATAATTTTCGGATTAATGGAGCAGGTCAGGGAAAATTCCGTTGGGGGGCATGTCACTTTCGGTTTGCACCCCTATTGAAGATTAAAATACGACTTTTTGTTTTAAAAAAGAGGTTTGTTTTAAAAAAGAGTTTTTTGACAGTAACATAATTTAATACATCAGAAACAGTAACATAATTTAATACATCAGTTTTAAAAATTAATTACGCTATTAAAACATCGAGTTTTATGACCAGTCACATATAATAACTTATTGTATTGCATAAAACGCAAATTTATTTTTCTCAGTTTGGTTTATTTATCCAATTCATTGTTAAAAAAAATCTCGATGAGGAGTTTATCGGAATCTATACTAGTTTTGAAAAACGCAACGTTCAACGCTTAATGCAAAATGACTATTTTATTATTCTAAAAGATTATCAAAAATCGGCAACGTCTGTCTGAATAGCGTATTAAGCACAGTTTTATCTATGTTTCTTAAAATTTTTTAAATATTATAACCTAATATTTCAAAAACAAAGCCTAAAATGGCACCGAAGGGCAAATAAATGTTCGCCCCTTTTTAACTGTACATTATTAAAGTCACGTCATTTAGATACATTACTGCTTTTTCACTATTCCCTTACATATTAACTAAGTTCTTCATCTCGAGCAGTAAAACATGATAATAATGATAAAAATTTGACCGATATAGATTTTAAGAATGGATAAATATGAAACTGTAACAAACAGACGGACGCGCTTGTTGAAGTTACAGGTATTTCTAGTTCTATTATGAAATCTTGGAAAAATACATTTTTTTCAAATATCACGTTTTGTAACTGAACTGTGCATTACAGATTGTATTGAGCTCTATCTCTATTTGATTTAAAATTATTCATTGTCATACTTAATTTAAACTTTTTTATATTTAAATTATCGACAACGTATTTCACCATGGACCATAGTTTTCAAGCAAATATTTTAGAACATGCGAATGATTTACCTGATGGTTTAGGCTTTTGATGAAGAGAGAGAAAAATAAAAATCACTCATCAAGTTATCCCGGCGATGCTAGTATTTAAAAAAGATTTCAGGTGCTAGTACTTAAAAAGGAGCGTAGCTTTTATACGTTGTTACCTATTTTGGAGTCAATCTCACTCAACTCCTGAATTTCTTCCGATCTGCGCCTTTAACGTGGAAAAATTTATAAGGTAAATGAACCGTGAAAGAGGGTAGACTAGCGATGTGGTCATCTTATTTATTCTATAAACATATTATGCACTTGTAGCGTTACATACCTATTAAAGTAAAAATGTTACATTTAGCCAAAACAACACATGGAGAAGAATGCAATGTATTTACGAAATTATACTAACTTCTAAATGATTTATATTGTGTATAAATGTAGCAAATAAAGTTTAGAAATAATTTAAGGAAAACGTTTTAAAAGTAAAGAAAAAGTTTTCAAGGCTTTCGAAGTTACACCTTGAAGTATACAATTATTAAAAATTGTTACATTAAAACTTGCAAGAAAATTTCTTAACTTGGACACTTGCAATTTTTATAAATCTATTTAAATTTTTACTCATATTTTTGCATCTCTTATAAAATTCTATGAATAATGCAGCTAATAACACTCTTTGAAAACTTTAATGACTTCAATGACAAATGGAGACAAAGAAAGACTTAAACAAATAATTCAGATATAGCACTGAAAATTATTTCTTAATAACGACAAATAGAGACAAAGAAAGACTTCAACAAATAATGCAGACATGTCACTGAAAATTGTTTCTTAATAATCAATCTGCTTCAAAGCTCTCGCGTTGGACATGTGAAGGAGACTAAGTAATTAGAACGCTCATATTAGCCACTCGCTATAAACTAGACTGTTATTTCAAGCAAAGTCTGAATTTGGAATTTAATTAAATCGTATTATTATAGAGTAAAAAAACATGTTCTGCGTTAGAAAGTCGTATGTAATTAAATTAATTTCGATGAAGTTAACGTAGTGATGAGCAATTTGTGATTATATATTTCAAAGATTTATATTTTCAAGTGAAAGTTCAAAGAAGATATTTTTCGTAAATCTGTCCATGAAACAAAAGATATTCGTGTGAAATTAGAAAATTACTTAAGACAGTTAGTTACGAATTATGACAACAAGGAATAATAATGTAAAATTTTCATTAGATTAACCTACAGGTAATAAATTATTATCGTTAGCAAAATATATTAACTCAACCATAACGTAAAATTAGAAAATCACTGTTATTTTTTTTTAATAACAATATTTTATGGGTATACATCAAATCAAATTAAAAAAATATATAGTTCAACTAAACCCTTCTTGATAAGTTTCTATGTAACGATGAAATTTGGAAATGTGCCCTTTAGTTTTGAATTGTTGTAGAGATAAACTATAAAACATTTTAAATAATAGAAAGAAATCGAATTAATTTTCTTTCCTAATTAGGATCTTCAGTCAAATAATCATTCTTCATAGACAATTGCATTAAATCGAGTTGATTACAATGCAAGAATGCCTTTAGTAAATTATCCGGCATCTAAGATAATTACGAAAAATGACGTATTCTCATAATTTCTTACTGTGTTATTATGAAATAATGTCTAATAGCAAACGCTTCTATTTTCCATACGAGGGATGCTGAGTATAATTTTTCACTTCCAAGTCATATTTTGCAGAGCAACTTATTTAAACAGGAGTTCATTTATTCCGGATGAATGGAAGTCGATACACTTTAGCTTAAAATAAATATTTTCTGAAAGTACTAATATGATATTATATTGCATATTTACTAGATTTTTATGTAAGTTATAGATATGAATTTTCATACTGTATTTTACATTAAACTATCATTTTAATTATACTGAAAGTTATGATAATATATGCTTTCAGTAACGATTCAGTATGCTCAATGTGTTCATGTGATATTTTTCAATCTTAGAAGAAAACATAAGACTTGTAAAGATATTATTTACAAAATACTGCATTACTTCATGTTGTAGCTTCTTTATATATAGTTTATTAATGCTCCATTATGATTTTATATAAACGTTACATTTTGCTAACTATCCATTTATAAGCTCTAGTCTAATCTGTGTATCTTAAGAATTATTTAAGATTAAGTCGAAATGTCCTTATCCGTGATAGACAATTTAAAAATTACAAACACACATGTGGGTAAAATGTGTTTTTCTGCGTCTATCGATTTTTTTGTTATATATTATCATTTAACTTTTATATTTCATTATATTATTCTCAGCCATATCTGTAATAGGTAACAAAATCATGATCAATAGGAAGTGATGGATAAACAAATCTATTGAAAGAGGCATTTGCCTCAAATGATCTGAATTACAAAACGCCTCTATCCAATATCGGATTGATGTAATAGTAAAATCTTACATATGAATGTAAAATTAAATATCCAATACTATTACTACACTATGCCAAAAATACTACAAGTTATATTTAAAAAGATTCAGTAATTTTTAACCGCTTATATTCAAACTATCAGACATATATAGATAAATAAAACAGATGGATTTTATTTTTAAAAGAATATTTTTAAATTCGCATATATTAATGCCGAAGACAAAGATTTTATAATATAATATAAAGAACACCGCTATGGGTGTCAATTAAATATGTATAAACTATATCTTATGGCAATGCCTATTTTGTCCTAAGTTATCTACTAGATTTTGCGGTATAGTTAAAACACCTTGAATGTAATATGTCATACAAAAACTATTGTGTAGATCTTTTAAAAATTAGACATGCATTGACGCAAAATATATTCATGTGACACTTTTTAACATTAAAAAGTATACCATTATTTAAATTATATTGTCATTTGCTGATCGAAATTACTTAATATTCCGATTAAAAAATCACAGAACCAATATTAGACGGTTTTACCTAACAAAATATTTTCCGATTAATGTTTTGAGATAAGACGAAACGCCTATCGTGAAATGTAAAATAACATAAAGGTCCAGTCTACATAATCTTAGGTAGCAAGATAGAGTTTTCCGATTACGTAGTTATCTCCAGGTTTTCCAACATGGCCGCGTCATTTAGTCATTTTAGTTAAAGATTCGTTATAGTTCTTGACGCGATAAGTATTTGAGTAACATTTTTGAATAATATATTTATATAAGGTAGTAAGGCAATCGTTGCTAAATTAGACTCTATAGAAAAGCTCAAACCCTGTTAATAGGGCTTTTTAATTTAATGATGAAATAATAATCAAGCAGTATGTTGTCCATTATTTGAAGTCACAATTAAAGTCGCCAAAAAGTAACGCTTGCGCAAATTCATATTATGTTTTATTATAACAGTTTCTGATGTGTTAAGTATTCGAGCAGTAAAATAATATATCCATGTAAAAGGGGTGTTCACAGCAGTCCTAGGTAATAACTAACGGATTTTTTCTGGATGAAAGAGATATGTTTTTAATTTATTAGATAGATTTATATTATTTCAAAAAGCTAATTTTTTAACCGACTACAAAAAAGTAGTTTTTGCTTTAGTTATTACTTTGCAAAATCTAATATTAGATTTCGGATATGGAGAACGGATCTCCGCAAGAGGTAGTTGTTAATTTGCAAAATTTTATATTGGACTTCGAATATGGATAGTGAAACTCTTCAACGGCTAACAGCGAACCACTGGCGGCTACTGCTATCGCTTAATTTCTGTGTGTTGTTGATAACGAACTTTTGTCAAAGACAAAATTATTACATACTAAGTTTTGTCCGTGACTTTCAATAAATACATAATATTCTAATAAAGAAAATAATTGTAAGTTAGGTATATTTTGATAATTAATATTATTTTTTATTGCGAATAAATAAGTACCTATTTTGAGTTAATGGTTTTTCACTTTTTAGTACCTAATTTTTTGAGAGAGTTTTTATTATAGCACAATATCTCGAATATAGTGAATGATTTGCTTTTATTTTTTAACCATCTACTTCCCTAATTTTTGGCCAGCGGCACTATGAAGTAATGTTTGTACACTTCTGTAAGAATTTCCTTAATGTCAGGATTCCACCGATTCACTGAATTTTCTGAATGATTTCGCTCTCATTTTTATAGTACTTTTCTTTTTAAATATACAAACTAGCAGAAGGTTCATCAAGTAAAAGAATTTTAAATTTATTTAAAAATTTGTTTGAATTTTAGTTATACATTCAATTCTAAAACCATAAACAGGAAGAGGACACTGAATATCTCCTTATTCACAGTAGAATAATATTTCTCTTACTTCAGTATTTATTTATGTAAAAAGAATTATTCTTTCACTACTTATGTTAAAAATATTTTAAAAGGTTGGTAATATGAATAAAGTTCTAATATAATTCTTAATACTTCGAAAATTTGCTGATATATTTTAGTTAAAAAATTAAAGTATTGGAAATACATTTTCCACTAATTTAAAGCTAAATATTTTGCAAGCTGGTACAAAAATTAAAATTGGTAAATTAAATTCCAATTTTATATTGAAAGACATTCTTCATGAGACGTGCAAAAAAATTTTGTACCCACTAAAAATTTCATCGTAAGATTATATTAATATATTGCCATATATTAACTAAAACCCATATCTCATGCGCCCGCTTGCAAAACTTTTTTCACAAAGTTTAAATTTATTACCCTAAAATTTTCTTTAGTTGAACCCCAAAATTTTCCATTTTGTGCTGTAAACTATGGTGAGCATTGAATACGAAGTTAATAATATAATTAACACTTAATACTATAAACAGAATTGTAACGTGATTTTAGTAAATTCTAACAAAATAATTCACCTTCGAGATTTATGGGTGTTATAACCTTTACAGCATGTTTAAATATGTTAAGGTCCTTCTTAACAGAAATTAATTGATTTTTAATATGATACGTAAATTCCCTATAAACAATATTTGAATGATCTTTATGTATATACGATGCATAATCGAGAATCAGAAGACCAGTCTCATTGCTTCTTTTCTTAAGTTAAAATGTTTATAAATGACTTCCGGTACCAAATACCAGCTAGAATATTCATCATCTCAATGATACGGGAAGTATTTTTGAAGAGTCTTAATTCATTTGTAAACCCATTTATTTGACATTCATCACTAAAAATTTCACGATTTTTCTTTTTATTTCAAAATATAAACCACGTGATCCTTTCTGCATTGACTCATGTGGTAAACGGAAATTATTTTCTAGCAATTTGCCTTTAAAGCACTCTAGTCGTTTTGGCTTTCATCATGAGCAAAGAGCTTAACAATATAAATAAGTACATAGATATATAAATCCATAAAACTTCTTGTATATGGATAGTGCTAACGCCACAAAGTACTTCTAGTTATTTTACGATATTTTATTTTAGAATTCTCCCATTGAAACTCAAGCCACAATACGAAAATGGTGATTAAAAATTCATACAAAATGATGAACTACTAGCATGACTTAAGCTTAAATTTAAGTTAAATATTTACTCTCAACCATATATGTTTAATGTTCTTCTCGGAAATATAAATTTTCAATATGTCAAAACGAACGCCTTTGATAAAACCTGTCCATTTAAAATCATTAACATACGATAAGTTGTTAAAATATTACTGCTGTATGAAAATTGATTACTTCATTTTTTCTGATCCTTGCCTTGAAGTTCACATAGGCGGAAACTCAATTCGAACGCGTTGCTTTGATGTTTCAACAACTTTCTCGCCCTCTTGAGTTCAGTTCGCTAATATCCTTTTCATGTGCTAATATTAAACAATAAAAGCAATTCCCTCAAGTAATATTCTAGTTGCAATTTATAGTTAGTGTGAATTCTGAAAATATATATATTTTTCAATATTTTTTACCTAAAACGCACGGATGTTAGGAATGTATATATAAACCTTTTTTGTTTATTTAATGTTAAAACTATGTACTCGTAAAATATTTATACAAATTCAAAGATTTTAACAGAAGTTCAAGTAACGAAAAATAGTCATGTGAAATTTATTCTTGTCTATACATGCATATCGTACATGCGTATATATGCTTGTGTATCTATTTTTAACTTCTACATTCACATTATCAGCTTATTTTCATATTTTGTCGAATATGTAGTTCCAATAACCTTGGGTTAGAACTTCACTGCTCATCGTTATTCGAGACATTTTCTATTCGTCGTGTGTAAAAAAATGAAAAACATGGCGAAATATCATTTAAAATATAATGTACCAATGTAAAAGTCAGTAACTTTTCAGAGAAAATTCTATTGCAAGTAAATTCTTAATTAAAATTTTTTAAACAAACAAATAACGCTTGTAATGTAGTGACGAATGCAGATATTCTTATCAGAAAATAAACTGCTAATCATCTAATACTAAATCACAAGTCGAACTCATGCGAAAAGAGTACAAGAATACACCAACCCGCCACTCTTATTCCTATCGTGAAATATCGAATAACGTATTAAGGTATAACTTTAAAAAGCTCTGAAAGCTCAAATTTTTGTTGTTTACCAAATATATGTAAAATTTTAGAAGATATAACATTTCTATAATATTCTCCACTACAGAAACCGAAAGAAATAACAATATTTGTGAACCATTTTAACGACAACGAAATTTTAAGTCTAAATATTTTGAAAAGTGAAATTTTATCGAAGATGATTCAGTCTTGTGAGGTAGTGCTGGACTTCGTGCATTCACAGATATATGCACAGACAGTAAATACCTTTGAACTCCTTATAATTTACTGTTTTAATAAATATCCCGCGCTAAATAGGAATTAAA
This sequence comes from Druceiella hillmani, assembly GCA_039881145.1. Classification (NCBI taxonomy): domain Eukaryota; kingdom Metazoa; phylum Arthropoda; class Insecta; order Lepidoptera; family Hepialidae; genus Druceiella; species Druceiella hillmani. Next base: position 28,042,280 of record JAYKKI010000007.1, on the reverse strand, counting down.
CACAAATCATTAAATTCGTTTACGCCTACTAACATTCACAATTAAATGAAACTACGTGATGTAGTATTATTTCTACTTTCTTTCATTTCTTTACCACGACCTAGGTTTCGTTGTATTACAGCATCTTCCTACTAACATTTTTATATATGTGTATACATACACACGCACACACACACACACACACACACATACACACACATATATATATATATATATATTTATATATATATATATATATATATATATATATATATATATATATCTATATATATATATATATATATATACATGTATATAGTTTGATACATATTGAAGTGAAATTTGATTAATTCGTTTTATCACTAAGTAAGATTTCAATTTTCTGTTTTAATTGGTTTCTAAGGTAAGCCGCTATTACAGACGGACGGGTATGTGAGTAATTGTATGAAGGACCTATTGTTTTCTTTTTGATCTATGAAACCTTAATAAAAAACCTATCAAGCATGAATACAACTGGCGATTTGTGCATATTTTGGCAGTTATAAACATTTAAGGGTAAACAGTATTTCTGCTAAAAAATTACAAACTGTTATTTTGTCATAACAAAAATGTGCTGAGAAACATAATAAGAATGTAGTGAATTTATGATTTTTTTATGAATTTCTGTCTAAATATACAATTTAAAATTATGAAAATTTTTGTTCTCTTCATTATAAATCCTTTTAAATGATATGAAATATAATATTTAAAATTAGATGAAAAATATTGAGACCAATATCTACGCCTTCTTTAATTCTTACACGAATATTTTGAAAAGTTAGCTGATATTATAACACTGGTGTTAATAAGATATCTTTCGTAGGCCTACAAACATAGGAAATGTTTAAAAAATGGCGACTTCTAGTATGACCGCTCTAGTTTTTGTAACCTTTGCATGAGCTTCTAAAAATTCATATTTTTCCGTAATTTTAATTTCCGTAGATTAAAATGGGCATTTTAAAAGAAATTTGGGGCAGAATATTTTCTTGCTTATTTTACAATATATCCTAATATTATATTAAACCTAAAATTATAAAAAATAATATTTATGGGACCATTATTACTAACCCTTTCAAAAATACTAGAATACTTAATTTGCCCCCTCCCCCTGAATTAAAAAATGGCAAACATATGTTAGTTTTCTTATAAAAATGTTTGCAGGTTGCTATATTTTATTATTCCGCTATATTTCAAATTCATATGCCAAGCAGTTTCTGAGAAAACCGTTGTGAAGGCCGAACTAACAGACATGTGAGTGACGAACAGAAATGTCATAAGAGTTTCGTTTTTCTTCTGAGATACGGAACCGAAAAAAGGACAAATTGATAAATATGTATACAAAATATACTATGTAACATTGCTATCATTTTGAACTTCCTAAATTAGAAAGTAGACGAATTTTGGTTGATGTGATAACACTTTACAATATATTGAATGGTTATGAAAATCGTAGAGATTTGTTTCCTGACATATTTTGCAAGAATATGGGTCCAACTTACCATTGATACGAACATGGCAACTATAATACTCTTTTTAATAATACTTGATAGAGAGACTTTTTACTGTGATAATACTTGATAAGGAGACTTTCCGAGATTCTACCGCCAAAACGGTGAAAAAGGTTGGCTAAATTTGTAAGGAATTTTTTTTCTTGTGATTTGTACTTAAAACTTGGTATTAATGCTATTCTACTCAAATAATGAAATACGTATTAAGGCTTTTCGGCGATGTTAAATCATTTTGATTTTCGAAGCATTATTTAAGAAGGGATTTCATATAATTCATCCCCCAAGGGTTGAAAAGAGGTGGCTAAATATGTATGGAAAAATATTTGGTTGATAATTTTTACTTCAAATTATTAATGATGGTAAAAGTGATGACCATATTTGTATGAGAAAATATTTCTATCCTATCCATTTTTTTTTTTTCGAATCTCATTCCACCCCTAAGTTGATGAAAAAATTTAAATTTTAACTAAAACGATTTTGATAACATTTGCATTATTCTTTTAGTTTCTTTAGAAAGATAAGCCAACAAAAATATAATTATGAAACTGGTTACGTGAAACTTGGTATTTTCATATGAAAATTGTCATTACTGCCCTTCAACACAAATAGTAAAATACGTGTTTCAGTTTTTTTAAGATTTCACACGTAGGAAGACGAGATAATGAAAAATTTGAACAAATGTTTTTGATGAAATTCTCACTATTACCCAATAAAGCGAAAAATAAGCCAACAAGGATAGAATCATTGTAATATGGTTAGAATTTTCTAAGAAACACATAGACAAACATTTGTCCATAACTAATGTACATACAATTTTGAAACTTATTACATTTTTTTAGAAATCCTAAAGGATAAACATAATCAATAATATTAAATACATCCGAGTCTGAGCGTGAGATTGATATCCTCCTTTTTTGTAGTTGTTTAAAAAGTCGACTGATGTTTAAGAAAGAATTGTCTACGCGAGCGGAGCCGCGGGCAAAAACTTGGTCATTATTTAAATATCAATTGTATATTAGGTTCCAAATTTCAACCCATTTTAGAAATTTTACATTACCACAATAATCTTCAATAAATAATTAATTTTTCCATAAATAAAATTCATCCAATACAATCACATCTTAATGATAGTTTGACTATGCATCTGCTGATTGCGAATTAAGTTTTGAAACAGTAGATATAAGGCAAATATCACCAAATAACTTTATTTAGTAATATTCTACTAATATGGAATGATTATATTTCCAATGAATATAACCAAGATATTGAGCCTTAGTACTACTTCGGAAGATTTAAATTACTTTATATAACACAATGTTGCAATAATTCAATTCAAAATGATTTTCATATTTTACTATGATAGATTATTATGGCGGATGCTACTTTGTAACTTGTATATATATATATATATATATACATATATATATATATATATATATATATATATATATATACATATATACATATACATATATATATATATATATATATATATATATATATATATACATACGTATATATGTATAAAGCATTTTCTATTATTCGACAAAATTATTTGATTTCATGTAACTTATTATATTACAATTCATCTTTTTTTTTAATTAATAATTTGTTTCGTACTTTTTTTAATTTTAAAATTATACGTAACTCTAGTAAGATAAGATTTAAACTGTCATGTTCACTTATAGTCATGGAATGGAGTATATTATAATAAGCGAATAATACTCCTTAGTAGGTTAAAGAAAATATTCAAGTAGATATTAAACTTTAGACAGTCTCCAATTTGAGAAAGTATATTCTCAAGTCATGTTTATCAAGATCAAATTTAGAGGAGTTTTTGCCATCAAACAACTTTACTTCTGTTCACTTAAAAATATTTTATTTCAAATCAATATATTTATTGGTGCTTCTTTTGAAACTTATAGCATATTTCTAAATTTCAGCCAATTAACGTTACGTCGAACTACATTAAATTTATATGAGTTGTATGTATCGCTAATAGCAAAAATATATCTTAGTCCAAAATTGAGATAAATATTGATCAGATATTTTGTACAGTCGATAGAATATATATACCGTCGATAGATATTGTTTATATTTTGTCATCCTAGTAAAGTGAGAGAAAAGGATATTTTTAAAAATTGTTTCATATTCCAATTCATTATCGGATTGTGATACAAAATTACTGTCAATATACTAAATTTAAGGTGAATAATAGTTTTTGAATATTAATCTCTTTTAAAATAAATTTACTATCTAATTTAATAAAAGATTTAAATAATATCTTAATTCATGTAATATAGAAACTATATATATATAGACACACACACACACACACATATATATATATATATATATATATATATATATATATATATATAAGTATATATTTTTTATAATAACGATGAATGTTCAAATGGGAAGAAATTTATAATAGTTTAAGTTCAAACACGAAACACCGTCAAAAATAATAAAAAAGGATACATTAGAAATTAATAATGAAATTAATTCTAATGTTGAAAATAATTTCAGCATGTAAATTAACTAGAACAAATTGGACAAAAGTGACATAACTTTTTGTACTTGAACTATAAGTTAGCATAGGGAATTTAAGCTCTCTAAGACGAGAATATTATTTTCAATGTCATATTAATTTCAAAAAGAAATTTATTATTAAAATAATGTATTTTAATATGATTACATGTCTATATATTAAACTAGAAATTCTTACTTTTTCGAATCAGTCTGCGAGCCAAATCGAAAAATTATCTCTATATTTCATAGTGTTAATTCAATTAGATCACAACAAACGTAATATTCCGTCTTGTCTGGCTAATGTTTGTCAACCAAATCGGAAAGTAAATCTTTGCCATGTACTATGTGCTGCGAAAATTGTTGAGGAATCTTATCTTTACTTGAAAAACATGAATTATGGAAATAGATCTTTAAACAATATTTGTGCGAGTAACAGGAAAAGAAACAAATAATTTTTATCAAACGACACGAAATTTGAAACAACTAAATTATTTTCCTTTTGTGGAACATGATGTAAATCATTTTATAAATATTGCTTGCATGAAAATCATTTTATAAATATTGCTGGCATAAAAATTAGCAAAAGAAAATTAAAATTACAATAGAAAATTTAGTATTATTTAATCCGAATAATTTGCATAATTTTCATAGCGTCAAATATAATAATCGCTGTCGAGGGTTAACGAGATTCTCATTTTGTAGCCACAGAAAATGTATCTGAAAATACAGTGGAGTAAGAATAGCACTCGGCCTCTTATGGTTTTGTGCTATTCTATTATCGTAAAGCTTAGTAAGTGTATGCTATAAAAATATACAAAAAAAACTTGAATATTTTTGGTAATTTCTTCCTTTACTTATTCTATAAGACCTTTTTTTGTGTCAAGTTTTGAGATTCTAGCTTAACGGAAATTACGCTAGATATTTTGACAATACAATGTTACAGTATTAAATATTATTGATATTTAAAAGGTATACTACCTCTTATTGCAAACTCCGGTAAAAACCTGGAATTTTTAGCAAAGTTTTGGGTCAGTTAAAATTTATATCAACTTCTAAGGTTGGTAACCTTTAATTTGACACTTGTAGCCGTTCCTGAGAAAAAAGTTCTTCAAGGGTGAATAAACAGAGATATTGACAAAAAAGTGACCCAGCAAAGATTTTTCATTCTGAGACAAGTCCAAAAGTCCATATAAAGATCCTAAGTCTACATGGAAATATAACTTCATATCTATTGATTTCATATCGATTGAATTCATAAAATGTCCATAGATTGAATATTTAACTAGCAAAGTTTAAAAAAGGAATTTAAGTGGTATTATATAAGAAGTAAAGGCTATAATTACTGAAAATTATTTAACAAATGGCAGATGTCTATTTTTTAGTTGTAATTTACGGGAGCACCTATTTTATCTAGTTATGCTCCTATCTTGTTGAAATAAATTTATCTTTTAGTTAGGGATTATAGAATGAAACATCGCGAATCCGTATCTATTTCGTTTCACAAACGGTTAAGCATAAAATATTGTGCAAAAAGGGGGTTTATTTGGTATAAGCATGTATTTTTGCTCAGTTTTATGAGTGTTTTAATAAATTATTTCGAATGTATTTTAGAAATAATGATCTGGTCATGTTTTATTCTGAAACGATTTTCTCTTAGATCGACATTGGCAGATTATACTTGTAAAAAAATTGATTTAGAAATATATATTTCCATTGTAATATTATGTTTTTAAATAATTAAATTTATGTTTAATGTGAAGCTATTTCAAATGTAATACATATTCAAGGAAGACGCCCAACTTTCCCGTAAAATATAACATCGTTAAAAGTGAGGACAACTTATTCATTGCACCTTGTTAAATTTGTGTAAAAGATCTATATTCGGTTATTATTCGCCAATATTCATTAATTTCATACATAATATAGAGTCAACTAGTGGACATGCTGACTACAGTTCATTTATGTACTGTACCTGTTTGTACCTTCAGCGCATCGACGAAAAGTATGCAACGGAGTAGCCAGGCACAGGCAGGGGGGCTGCTGATAGCAGAGTTTAGATAAGCGTTCGGTCGGGGTGTTCCCGAACTGAACAATTATTTCAAGCAACGTTGCATTTAAAATCATTCAAAAAATTATTCGCTTCGCGCCTCTTACACCAGATCGCTATTGCTATCTGTGAGTGTTGCTGGCGGCGCGGCGGGCGGTATAACGGGGAGTGGTCTTATAGTCACTGTTGAGTGCTGGCTAAGCATCGCTGGAGCGCGCGCTAATCTAATCGTTTCCCATAAAAATGGATTATAACGGTATTTTTTAAGGTAAGTAATTTATATTTACCGTAATGTTAAATATGGTTTTTAATGGTAATGCGTACAATCCGTACAAAAAGTTTGATTTTAATTTATTATCTATTGTTAGTCGTATTGTTTATAATTGATATTTATTTTTTACGAAGAAGCAATAACGGAAAAGTCAATAATTTAAGTCGTAATTTTTGATAAAATATTTATTTATTAGATTTGAGTTTATAATGATCCCGTAATACAAGTTAATTGACATATTATGCAAATAAGTCATTACTGTTATTTTAATTCTTATCGACACTTAAGTTTATATAAAATCTAAAGCGCAAAATAATAAAACCAAATCTAAGTCTTATTCTCGGTCAAGCTGGTGATAATGGAAAACTCTTAAACAAAGTGTTCAATATTTTTTAATACCATATTATTCTCAGTTTTATGCTATACGCTCTTATTATATTTATAATTTTTTTACTTTTATATTAATTCGATATGTTGAGATCATTTAGTATTACTCATTATACATTTAATATATACATTTAGTATAATTTAACGTACATAACTTAGTCATTTTAGCTGTGAAAAGGTAACAAAAAGCGTTTGAGCACAGTGATGGTACGTATCTCCAACAATTCATTGTTGGAGAACGAAGAATAATTTGTATGAATTGCAATATATGAAAACGTTCCTTGTTTGAATTTTAATATATGCAAACTATCCTTGTTTGTGGAATATTTCATAGCCCACTATATTTATTATATTTTTAATGTATTTTTCTTTAACTATAAATTGGTTGACTTTCCAAGCAAAGTATCTGTATACTGGGTACTATCCCAACCTAACGTAATTTCTATATAATCATGCACTGCGAGTGCAGAGAATAGGTAGGTATATATCAAATTATTCAGTTTCGTGTAATATACTCTGTTCTCAAAAATAAGGAAGATAATATGAATGAACTTTTAAATGTTTCTAGTGAATGCTGTAGCAAGGAAAGGTATTTAGAAATCACAATGCTCTGCCATTAAGTCAGTATTCATTATATGTGTTATATTTATTGCTCAGGAATATTAAAATGTATTGCCAATACCTAACAATCAAAGACGATCGACGTGTATGCATGTATGAATTACATTCAAATAATAATGTCTGTCATAAAATATCATTACATTAAAGTTTACAGGGAGAATCAAAATATTATGAACACTTATAAAAGAACTGCAGCAGCCATTGGAACTGATTCACAAGTCCTGTTTCTTGCCATCAACATTAACCTAATTAGCTTGTTGAGTCTCCATCAAATTTTAGATCCAATATATTTTCATCCCTTATGTAGATTCCCTGATATCCGTACTGTTGCAGCGTTTTGCTAATGAACATTTTCTTGCTTTCGTTTTGATGTCGCCATATTTCAATCTACTGTTAAATATGTTAATGTTGATTTTAAAAAGAAATCACAAATTTCTGCCAACACCACAATTTTGAATGTTTCTATAATGATGCCGAACTACTGTGTATAGTATGGAAGGACGTGGGTATGGAAAGAGATAAACTTAGAGAAATAGACCTTACACCTTAGTGCACACAGAAAATTAAAGATAAAATTGCAGGTGAAGTCCTGAAACAGCTTTGTGAATAACCACGAAGAAAACGGTTACCATAATAGAATAAATATTTATTCCACTGATAAACGTTTTTGCAGCATACATACGACTAGCTTTCCTTTGCTTGCATCTCGTCCCCCCCGGTCCAAATCTTAGCTATGCTCTTGAAAGTAACCATCCCAGAAGGATCAATAAAAGTCGGATAATGAAGATATTTTTGCAGGAAATATTATTGGATAACTAAAAATTAGATTTAAGTGCATAGGTTTGTATGTATGTACGTACGTACATAAGTGCATTTTTGAAGGCTAAAACAATAACATATAATCTTATTGACTTTGATCTTTTTTGTATTATAGGGTTTAGTAAAATGAATAAAATAATAAGATTGCAAACTTGGTAAGGCGGTACCCATTTCCTTGAATTATACTGCCGAAAGAATAAACCTGTACATATCTAAGATAAAACTGGGTTGGAACCGTGGAAATTGCGGACTATTTCTATTGATCCATAGACTCTTTTATTAGTTAGGATTAAGAAAGTGTCTCCAGGGATATATGAGAAAAATGGAATTTTATATTTCCCACTTTTTGTTGAAACATTAGTTTACTTTAACAGTCACGAGAAGTTTCAATTACTTCTTGTAAAAATGGTATTATTCCATATAATTTCAATTACTATTTACTATAGACCAAACTTACCTTGTATTTAGATAGAAATCGTCGCCAACTGCCATTTGGATAATAGCTTAGGATCGGTCTGGAGTTTTAGATTTATTTCACACTGCTCGTTTAAAATATTTTTTCGAAACATATAACAATATTTGAAGTATTGAATATATTTGGCGTTAATTTTGTAGAAATTCATTATTCCCACCTGACGATGTTGTAATACAACGAAACCTAGGTCGTGGTAAAGAACTTAAAGAAAGTTTATTTAATTGTGAATATTTAAAGTGATAATTTTTTTATACAATTTTAAGATTTTCTGTGTGACATGAATATTTATAACTGGCCATTCTACCTCTCCTACATATTTACAGATGTTCATATTTTCTTGGTTTGGTGTGAGTCCAGCTAAATATTTTGATGTTTTGTAACGGAATAATGATACCGCTATTACTAAAACGGACATTTAAGTCCATGTATATATATATATATATATATATATATATATATATATATATATATATATATACATATATATATATATATATATATATATATTTATATTTATATATATATATATATATACATATATATATATATATATATTTATATTTATATATATATATATATATATATAAATACACCTATAAATGTACTATTAATTAATTTGTTTAACTATCCATACGAGTTACTATTATTTACTATACTATTATACAGAATGACTTTAATGGAATATTGGGTAAGGTGGTCAAAGTTTGATTAAAACCTATCTCGTCATTTTTATCTTATCACCCATAGATATTACTTTTTGCCATCATGTTTTATATCATTTAAAAATGTTTAAATGACTAATAATTGCTTTGATTTGATTCGTAACAGTTTAATAAGAAGTAACTATACTCAATTCAACTGTTAAGTCTATTGAATATAACTCGATACAACTGTTAAGTCTACATTCATGAACTAAATATTATCTTCATCACTATCTACTGTTTATTTTGATGAAAACCTTTGAATTCGAAGTTAAAGCTAATCTTGCCATCAAATCCAAATTTATGGGAGTTGAGGGCTTAATTATTAATTCTCTAACCACTTATACATATTGTACCTCCGGCCATTTTTATCACCTCTTTGGTAACAGCTTCCTTTCATTTGGCGCGAAAAATACCTGTTTAAATATCTAAAAGATTATTGATTATTTCACCTAAGGATTTTCGGCCCATATCAATATGATTGCTTATTTTCGAAGTCTTTGAAAGTATTATTCATAAAAAACTCAATACCAATTTTAAGGTTCATAAATCTCTAAATAAACTTTAATTTGGCTTTAAATCTGGTCAAAGCACCTCAGTTGCATTTATTAAGGCCCTTCATAATATACGGTTGGATATGAATAATACGCAAGACTTGATTTCATTCGTGTGTTCAATTCTATTGACTTCTGTATTATTTTACCTTGCTTTAAACATTTTAATATATTCCAGTCTTTGCTTTAGTGGTTCAGGTCATATCTCCATGGCTACAGGCAAACTTTTAATTTTTCAGATACGTGTTCTGGGTGGATCGAACTTGTAGCTGATATGGTTTAAGAAGAAGTTCTATCTCTTCTCCTCTTCTCCTGTATTTATTGACGATGTTTTTAGAATATTTCTGCTAATTATAATCTCTTTGCTGAATCTACAAATCTAATCACATTTAAATCTTCATTTTACAACAAAAACTATCGATATCACGACTTACATTAGTCAGTGTGTTCACGAAATTGTTCTTTTGCCTAATCCAAATAAGTGTCAAATTATTATTTTTGATTGTCAATGCAAAGCCGAAAAGACAGCGGATCATATTTTGTCATAAAAAGGCTAAATAAATATTGAATTTTGGTATTAAATTGTATTTTATGAATATACAAATATCATTAAAAGTTGTGGAAATCGCCATATAAATACTAAATTGTCAGTTTTTTGTCAAAGTTTGGTTGTTCATTTTTGGGTGGTTCAAACTATTATCTCAATTTGTATAGTTATCATTCAACTTTTCCTTAATGTTTGTATTTATATCCGTCCGCAGCGACTTCAATAAATTAATGTTTGACTTAATTAGTTTAGTTATTTTGACGATATAAAGTTCTCTGTAATTAGAAATACGGATATAATGAATGGAAATAAAATATAACAGGCGTTCTCCGGTGACATTTTTATTAGTACCATAAAATTGCTCCGCAAGATTTAGTACATCCTGAGTTTGGCCTACAAAAGGGACATTTCTTTGGGTAAAAAATTTTTTAGAACATATAAACGCGTTTCTCAAGTAATGTGTCTTCGCATCGCAAATACACTGAACTTTCTTATTTATCCATGTTTACTTTTGATGAACATTCTGAATAAGCACCTGCCACCAAATTTTGACAACATTTCGTCAATACATAAATATTAGGAACAAGGATAGTGCACGCTATAATTGCCAATAAACTTTAAAAAAAATGTCTTATCAATGCCAATCAGTCTGCAGATTTTCTTTCCTCTGGTGTACTGATATTATCAAAGATTGCATTGTAATGAATCAATAAAAACCCGTTTATTCCCATTAGATATCTAAATAAATCCCTACATATAAAATCAGACGTCCACAATTATTTAACGTCTTCACCATTTGATTTGAATATTGAAGTAAACAAAAGTAATCCAAGGTATGTTCGTAATTCATAACAATCAATACTTTTAGCAAAATACGGCCGAAATAATGGAAGTGAATATTTAGCGTCAAGTTTTTTATCATTATAGTTCACGTTAGCCTTAATCACATGATCAGTAAATAATAGTCCCCAAATCTCTACTGGCGACATTTCATTTATACTAGCAGTAGCAGACTAAAAGCCCGCGCGTTCTCGTACAATATTTTACTACCAAGTGCTAGTTGAATGTGAGGCAGATTTATTCCATTTATACCTATTCTTACCATAAACATTTTTCTTCTGGTTTATCCTCTTCTATATCCTTACTTTCTGAGTCAGTAGAATCTTAAATGAGACGTGAAATCATTATAAAGAAGGTAGCCTCTCATTATCGTAATTATCCTGAAAAAAAGCAAATTGCTTTAATAGGTTATTGTTAATAAATACTACAGAGAAGCAGACGCAGGGTCAATAGAAAATCCACCAATGTAAAATAGGTACTTACCGATGCGAGAATGCGGTGCGCGTCCGTCCAACGAGAGTCACCGCGGTACACTGAGAAACTTATAACAACTTCAATCATTTGGGTTTTAAATTATTTAAAAATCTCTTCACGATCCCTTACAATAACCTATTGCATATTGTGTTGAATAACCTAATGAATAGTTTTTTTAATATATTTTAAAACTGGAAAGTACCACTTCTCCCTTACTACATGGTACATAATTGGCTTTGTGCCAATCCATCCGCGTGGAATTAACCGATACACCGTGCATCCTGCTAGCACTTCTATGATGTTTGCAACATAGTTTAAAATATTTTTTAACTACCAGTTACAACCAATATTAATATAATAACTTGGAATAGAAGAAAGGAAAATATTATTTCTAATTCATTATTAATAATCGATTTCTCTTGAATAACAATCTGGCATGTTGTAATTAGGCAGTGACATCGTATTAGATTTTGCCTTAAAGTTATTTACAGCACAAATATTACATATCGTTACTGAATATAATAGAGCTGTAATAGATCTATTTTATAAGACATTTTCTTTAAAAATATTGACTCTATTCTGAAGTAAGTATGATATTTTTTCTTACTGCCGTTCATCTCTAGTAAATTTTCATAGTCCTAGTAAGAATTCGAAAAAAATAATGTGTTAAATGGTAAGCGTTTTAATTTTTATTTCCATACTTATTATGCCCATGGTCATTTTATTTGTCTTTTACAGAAGACAATCGAACATAATTATTTCAAGTAAACTGCATAAAACATGAAAGCAAAACAAACTAATCCACTGTGCAACGTATTTGACCCACTCTTCGTTGGATATCTCTTTCACTTAACAAGTATAGAATTTGATTGACCTTTACGGGAGTATTCTATCACTTAACGACACCAATCAACTCAACCATGTTTTTGAGCTTCAGTCAAATCACGGTGTATCCAATATTATTCCGATATCTAAATATTAGTTATGAGTAACTGATTCACATCTAAATATAAATTAAAACGTTTTATGTAATTAATGTCGATAAATGGACATATTTCAAGGGGACATTAAAATTATGTGTGTACTTATTAAATGCGTATTAACACACACGCAAGTAAACATTTATTAATAACTATCAATTTGCAAGCAAATCGTTCATTTATATTGTATTTCTCTAGGTATAGTTTAGTTAAAATAAATTAATAATATTTCAGTTTCTCTCTCTGCTGACTGGGATTGTTTTAGTATTTGGCAATTGGCGGAAAATAAAACGTGCTAATAAAATCATTTCTCATAAAAAATGTCTTCCAAATTTTATACAGGCAATATTTTAAATAATTTGCGGCTCGTACTTTGATCGCAAGTCTGGTTTTTGTTTACTTTTGTAAACATATTTTCAATGCACTTATTAAATATTAATTAATTTATTGGTTTTCATGGTTTATTGATCCCATAGAATATATTTTTCCGCAAAAATTAGGCGAGACTCGATTGAACGGAGTGGATTAAAAACCAAAAACTGCAACACATTGATACATAAATTTGAACTAATTTTAGATTCAGAAAGAGACATGTTATTTATTTTCAGTAATATCAATTATGATAGAAGTGTTGGGAGTGAAACATATGAGAGAAAAGTCTACAAAAAATATATTTTCACGACGAAGTCTTCAAAATCGACTAAACAAATTGATGGAATTATGGTTAACAAATATTAATAAATAAAAATTTGTTAACCAAGAGTAGACCTCGCACTACGGTGGTTTCCTGCACGTCATTCAATTGAATATTTATAAACATTTAGAATTACACAACATTTCTATTAAACTAGTTACAATATTTTAATTTTTTAAAACGTAAATATTTTGCTACTACGTTTTTCACAGGTATAAACACAAATATATAATTCCACATAGATTTAGAAATCATTGCCTTTTATTTGTGCTAAAATACCTTTCATTTTGCCAACTTTCAAGATTATAGGTCAATTGGAAGTACCCTACAGGTTCTGAGAATGAGTTATAAATAAAGAGAAAATACGCTTTAAATGGCCATATTTTTTATTCCGTTAACATAAAACTGAAATTTTACAGCAATATAAGGATACGTAATTTAGTTTATGGTACTAATTTTAGCTTGACATCTAGAGTAATTTATAAGAAAAAGAAACTGATCCAAGAACGGACGGAAGGGTTTCGTTTGTCTTATCACTTTGAGGGATGGAACCACAATACATCATAAATGAACGATCTTTTTATCCGAAATTTAATTTTCGTCGTAATACATACTATTCCTGCCGGACGCTGTATTATAGTTAATTCAGTTATCACATAAAAACAAACTTTTACTATATTAAAAAAAAACAAGAAATTAAAACAATGGTGTTTCAATTATAAGGAATATGATCGAAATAATATTACTATGTAAAAATTAAAAAATAATTGTAATCTCTAAATTTAAAGCGACCGTTTAAAAACTTTTCACTGGACAGATTTGACTCAAAAAATATTATGTAATATTTCGTTGTCAAATTATAATTTACAGAGTAATACGTTACCTGTTTATTTCTGAAATTCGCTGAGAAAATTATCTGCTATCAATGCAGATTTCATCTTAATTCAAATGAGCAAAATTCAACACTTTTACTTTAAATTTTCAAGCCAACAAGTGATATTGTACCTATTACAAAATTTCTTCGAACTGATTTAGATTTGATTTTGTAGTATTTACGAATAATTAGATATGATGAGAAAATCACAATAAAACTGTCATTTAAATATGAATACGCTCTAAAAATCCTGCTACAACATGTCTTATATAAAATATTTGTGTATAACTAGAAACAACAAGAATTCCTGTTCAAAAAATAGACATCAGTTTATCAGTAGCATCAAATTGTGTTGCCATACATGCTGCTTAACTTTGTAATTTCGATCAATATTCATTTTCAATAGTTATGAGACATTTTAACATGACAAGGTAATCAAGTTATATTCAAGTAATATCAATAGAATTATTTTGAAAATGTAAAGTATTAGAAAATAAATTATATGTCTAAATAAAGCTGTGCCTAATGTATTTAAGAAAGTAATTCTCTCTAATTTAAATGTTGTTGATACGGTAGCTAAGAGTAATGAGCAAAAGATCTGAAGCCGCGCCTGTTAGGGATACATTACTGATAAAGGCTTACACCTGAGCATTAAGGTCTACTTAGTCATAGATTACCAACAAAGGTACTGATAATAATACCAGTATTTACTAAAAGGGACGGTTAATTCTTGGGAAATATAGTGTCTCATTTGAAACTGACAGAAAATACACCTTCTGTGTTTAGCGGTATCATAAATTGATAAGAGTGATGTATTGTCACTCCTTAGGTAGTTCATTTGAAGTACTTCAGAACTCGATGTAATACAGATTTAACATTACTATTATGAGCGCATATTATACATATTGAGTTCCATCAGAGTGTCTGAATGAAATAGCTCGCTGGAAAATAATTATGAACGCTAAACTGCTCTATGAAATGTGAATGCTGAATGAAAATTTATTTTAATATTTCCTCTGAAGAAAATTCTAAGGCTTGCAGCTTTTACAATATTATTACGGAGCTGTAACTTTGATGTTTTGAGATACGCTTTGCTCCCAATTACGTAGGTGCTTGGGTTTTTAAGTTAGAGCAGATTAACGTTCTTTACGCTATATTATTATATATTTTATGCTATGTTACTGTTTGGAAAAAATAATTTGTAATAATTTCAATAAATTCGATATTAAATAATATATTAAGTCATTAATATATTCCGACACACTATTAACTGAAAACTTTCTTTTCAAAGTTATTACTCTTTTATTATAACACCCATAATCCCCGTTGAATAGTTTATAATTTTATTATTAAATTAATAATTATATCTTCAAATATTTTAAATCTGCGTTTATAAAATAAAACTGTATACTTGAATGTGAGAGAATAACTTACTAAATATAAAAATATGAACAAAAGCATGTTGAGCCTAAATCACGTTTAATTATATATAACGGGGAAAAATGCATAAAGTTTTACAATAAGTCTTAAACATTTTTATCATATGTAGTTTTATTTATTTTGCTACAAACAATAATAATGAATAATGTAAAGCGATTTTTACAAAATTATTTAATAACACACTGCGTTGATGTAAAAAGAAATTTATAAAATCATTTTGGGTTTGGTGTAAGTCGACTTTGTTTCATTATCAATCTTTTACAATTTTTAAAGTACTTAAAAGCGAAAATATGAAAGTGTAGCCAAAGTATTAAAATCACATTCAAAGTTTCACTTTATAAAATTTAAATAAGTCCGTATTATTTTTCATAACGAAAATACGCATGTCAAAAACTTCAAAAACACTTCATTATATCAAGTTAACGTGCAGTTACAAGGCAACAAAATAATTACAATAACATGATTTATAGCAAGAAATTCTGATGTAAATATTACAACAGTAATAATTATTGTACAACCATCTACTATAAGTCCAATGCTTTATATCTGAGACAAAGAAGCCAGAAACTTTGTTATTCAACCTAACTTTAAACGAAAAGAGATATTATAATAATATATAATATTATAATACTAAATAGTAGAATGTTTGCAACAATATTGATAACAGATTTCAAAATACTCGTCTTTCAGTTTATATATTACTAAGTTTAGGACATATGAACTAATTCACATATGATTACATAACGAAATTGAATTTCAAAAATCTATTTTTTTGTGCGTAAATGAAATATTAATTGTAATCTACGCATATAATAAAATTGTAACAAAGTGAATTCTGATCATGGAAAAATTATTAATAAAAGTGATTAGTTAAGTGTAAAGAATGATAAAGGGAGACAGAAAACCTGTTTTCAAAATTTTTATCTGTCTGTTAATTTGTGTCTTCAGTTAAGTGAAATCTACTAAAAGGATTTTAGATGAAATTTGGTTTGCTTATATATTTTACCCCCAGGCAACACAAAAGATAATTTTTATTATTACAAATTAATAAAAAAACACTAACTAGGTAAATATTACAATATTTGCAATATTCAGCAAATCAGTGTTTTTTCTGCCAACGCCATTTATAAGAGCTTTAGAAAACTTCATATATTGTAAAAATTAACGAAAAAAAACGAGAATTAATAATATTCATTATCCCCAATAAGTTTTCTTATTTCAAAGAAAATTCTGACAAAATTACTAAATAACAATAATAATTATAATTAATAGTTAATTGTAATAAATATTATAGTAAGAATATAATAAATCATTCATAATGACAAGAAGCAACAGACAGTACGGGATTTTTTGTCACAATTTTGGTGAAAAGTATAAAAATAATTGAGTTAGATTTTAATTGATCTCTAAGAGCGCTCAGCTAAAAAATGAGTAATTTTTATTATAATGATATATTATTATTAATATAAAAATAATTTTAGAAATTATGGGCTTAATAATATATTATTTTTAAAAATAAAATTAAGGTTCGTAGAGCCACCTTAATTATTTTGAGAATTTTAAACTATATGTAAAATCTACTTCCGATGTTTACGTATACACTTATATTAAGATACCGGGATTCACTTTGCATAATATATAAAAGGAAAAAGTTACATACTAAAAGAAAACATTGAAAAATCTCCCTTTTCTTCATATTTATACATTCAATAAAATAATAACGATCACGCATCAGGCGAAAATCACATGACGGAACAATGAAAAATTGTTATAGACGTTAAAGTTTAAGTCAATATTTTTTATAAAATCATGAAACATTTCTCTAATATTTAATATTTACTATTTTAATAGCAGATAACTTAATTTGAAGTGCTATTTGTTTCCATTATAAACAACTGACCTCTATAATACCCTAAGGGATATATAGATACAATATAGATAAATATAGATATATGTATATGTATATATATATATATATATATATACATATACATATATATATATATATATATATATATATATATATATATATATATATATATATATATATATATATGTATATTAATACTAAAGTTAAAAGACAGCTCAATTTTCCGAACGTTAGGCAAGTGTTTCCAAATAATAAAAACATATAAACATATTACAGAAAAAACCTCGTGTGTTACTTAATGGGATAATAGTATTTTAACCTTTCAGTTACACGTACTCAAATTAGTCAAATGTTTAACGTATTACAACGTATAAGTCAAGTTTACATCATCCCTGGTCTGTTACAATAGGCTTTCGGATTATCTGTTCATCTTTGGTCGTCCGAGGAGAAATATCGATGCAAAACGATTTTAGAGAATATATTTACAATCCAATTATCTTCTACGTTTATTATTCTTCAATTGTGTTTTTAATTTTCAGTTTTGAAAATGTGCTTGAATCAATTTGTAACAATAGCAAAAGCGCATTCTTGAATTATTCCATGGTGAGTGAAATATTATATAATATAAAATAATGATAATAATAATACATTATTTCTGTCATTGGACCCGAAAAAATGTAATAGATAATATACAGAATTCGTTAGAACTGAAACTCTGTAAAGCCTCTTCTACCACAACTCCGCTCTCAACTTTAAGTGATGAACTCGCGTGAGTGGGTTAAATTTAGTAAATTCTTGGAAAATTGGATGTAAGCCTCAGTGGAAATAAAGTAAACGAACAAATGAGAGGGTTAATCTTAGTGGAAAGAGCTGGTTTACAGATCTAATGACTTTCAGAGGACGGGTTGTTACTTAAGGTGGTAGTGGAAGAGTCGCATGTCATTGAGATACATGACGCAATCTACAGTTGTACTCGCCTGAATTGTTTCTCACTAATCAGGATGCAAAATAATAAATTAACACGAAAGTAAAGACAATGTAGAAGGCTCCAGGTTTCCAGTGGACAAAGAACACCTGCCGAGGCAAAGACAGAAGTGCTGAGAATTCCTTACAGTTTTAAAATATTTTGAGAACAAAAATAAAAGGGATACAATTTACATTTCATTGGTGAATACGACGCTGGAACTTTATCAGAGGATGACGGAATGGAGATAAGGTACCTTCCAGAAAATGGGCATGGCCAGCACCAGATGGCTAGTAAAAAATAAGATTGACTCTTCGTAGCTACCGGTACAGAGCAGACAATGTAACATTACCAATCATCTTATACACTGGCAGTGATCAAAGCTTAATAAAAGTTAAGTTACCATAAATTCTAAGATGGATGCATATAAAAAACACCTCATGTATACTGGCTAAAACTAAATTTTTTTACTGAAGACTATCAAATGATATAAACTCTAAACTTTCAAAATAATTGTCCGATTCTGGGACATAATTAACTTAATGAAGAATTTAACTTTAAAATCAGCACTGAGTTTATCAAAATGGAACCGAAGTAAAAACAACAAATTGCCCAGGAACAAAGGATTTTCTAAAGCGAATTGATTTGGAAAATAAAGATCTTATTACGTCATAAGATCTTATTATTAAATAATAATATTCAAGCCTAATTAACTTGAGGTTTGCGGACAACATATTACTATTTGATAATATTGCGGATGATTTTAAATTATGATCTAAGAACTACACAAGACCATACTGTCAGTAGAATTCGAAATTAATCTGCAGAAAACAAGACACGACTTGGGAAACAGTTAGCTATGTGATTATAAATGTAAACCATATTATACCAGAAGGCGTAGGTAAGTACATATACGTGTGCCTAAAACTTAGTGTGTTAAAAGAACAACAAAGTATGCAGACATTTGAAACTTGGATGGACAGTGTTCTCAAAACTTCAGTTTATCTTCAAAGAATGGTACAGCAAATAAGTGGTTTCGGAGACAAAGCAAAGTTGTAGACATTATCAAGAGAGTGATGAAACGTAACCAATAGTGGGTTGTCTACGTCACTTGAAAGCTGAATTCGTGTTGCAAATACACACACACACACACACACATATATAAATATATATATATATATATATATATATATATATATATATATATATATATATATATATATATATATATAAAGACCCTGGGAGGGCAAGAAACAAGTTGGATGGCAGTAAAAGTGAAACAAAGATGATATAAAGGTAATGGCCCCCAAAAAATGGATCCAGACAATGCAGATTAAAAGAAGTCTACACCAAACTGGTAGAGGATGGGTTATAATGATTCTTATCAGTCTCTTTTATTATACTTGTTGATTATTGTAAGAGAGTAACATTCAATTCAAATTTTTTTCAATTCAATAAAAATTGTGCAGTCAAAAGTAAACCAAGGAAGGAAATCTATATAGAGGTATCCAATAGGTTATAGTGGGTATAGAAATGAAATGGGTCGTAACTTTTCAGGAATTAATTGTTGATAAGGAGATACTTAAGTTGAAATTATTTACGATCAATTTCTATTTGCGTATTTCACATGATTGTTTTACGAACGTAAAAACAATAATATGACAATAAATGTTACTCTATGTTCTTTTTTATGAATTCACATCAATTTTATAGTTAAATATAAGTTAATAAAAATTAATATCCGGTGTGCGTCTGGTAAATAGCTTCTCACACCCAAAGTGGATATTTCAAGTTTTCAGATTAAATATTTAAGAAATTACAGCGTAATACACAACTTAAATTAAAACAAAAAATGTTTCTGCTTTTACTGATACAACTTCCTTAACTGGATACATTAGGTGGTTTAAAATTAATTATAATATTGTCAAATTATAATTAACACGAAAATATAGGGAAAGACGGGGCCTATTTTGGTTTTAGGTATATTCATATTGATGGTCTAAAACAAAGGTCAGTTTCTCTAAGAGTTTTATCACTTACAAAAACGAAGAATAAAGCACTTACTCTTCCGTTCTCGCCTTTGAACGGTGATCATTATTTTAATGTTATATTGGCTTTATAAACTGTTATGTAAAAAAAATCTTATAACGCAGAAAATATTTTTCACATTCTCAAGCAGAATATCACACTGAAACTTTCTTTTATTATCTATGACATTTAATTAGAATAAAGATAGCTTTTATAAAAATGTAAAATACGTCAAAAATAAAAATAAAAACAACACTAGCAAATACCTTCGGGTTAAGAGAAGTTCATCCACATATATGTTACACAAGACGATATCCGGTATGAGAACAAAATAACTAAGTTTCGTCTAATATCAAGTACTACAAAATACTCGTATTTTATAAACGAGTACCTTTCATTTAAACTTTTCCGGATATCAGTTAAGAAAGAGGGCCAGTTTAATGTTTCTACGGAACAAACTCAAAATGCAAACAATGGAAGGAAAACATTTATTTGAAATTCTTCATTGCACCCTTTATGTTTTATATGAGTTAGAATCTTCGCGAAATGTAATATAATTTTCAAAAAAAGACTAATATTTATTGAAATATTTAATTTATAGTGATATGGTTGTACTTCAATAATTATAATTATAAAAACTCCAATAAGTGAATTAAATTAATACCGATAATCATTTTTAAATTTTTGAATTAATGGTAAAAAGTGTGTAAAATATGTTAAACAGGAATTACTCTTATTAGACCATTATTATAAGATAAAGTAGATAATATAGATTAAGACATTTTGCTCAATAGGTTTAATTTTCTTTCCCTCAAGATCATTTGTCGTTCTCGAATCAATATTTGGCGCTTCTTGGTTTAATTTCATAGGCTTTTTACACTTCCGTTTTTTAGTTATCATTTCAATTATCCTACTATAACATTTTTTGTACTACACTAGATTTCAATTTCAGAATACAAAACTTCTTGTTTCACTTAAAATGATAGTAACATTTTTCTATCTATTTACTTGGAAAAATAGAGGAGTTGATATATATCACCAGCACTTAAAGCTTAACACTTCGTATACGGAGTTGGAAAATAAAAAAAATGTCAATGAAACATCCATTAATTATTAAAAGGTCTATCAGTTATATCCAACTCAACGACAGATGTGAATTGTTTTTTCGCTGCTGCTTAATATATATGGAAGTGCATTAAATTTATTAGAGGTACATTTAATTTTTAACATGTCTTGATCGAGACACCTATACGAAGTATATATTTGCAAAATGTTAAAGCTTTTGGGTTTAAAACTTCAAAAACCACAACAGATTTACAGGCAGGGTCAAAAGTTAGATGAATGGATGTAACGAAACTATATTTCAGTTTTGCTATTTAGCTATGGAATCTTGAAAAGAGGTCAAATAAATAACTAAACTTGGAACAGAAATAACTTTCAGATATTTCTAAATAAGGATATTTTCATGTAATAGCGATAACTAAATGAACATCTATATTTGTTTCTTTCTAAAATTACGCTTCGAAATGAAACTTCCAAATACATGCCTCGCATTGATACAAATTATTCTAGAATTTTATAATTTTAATTTTCAATGGATTTCCTTAACATATCATTGATTAATATAAAGTCTGTGTAATTTACACAGGAAAATGCTATTGAGGGTTTTTAATATTACTTCTTTAGATAATAATATCGTTGAAATTCAATTCGGTATGCATAATTTTAAAATGGCTCAATATATTCTAATTTTATAAACACTTCATTCAATTCCAATATGCTCGCAAAAATTTTTTAATTATAATTTTTATTCCATTTTGCTAGACATCTATCACTTTTATTGTATTGAACGTTCTCCGTAATTATCTAAGTGATTTATGTCAGCGAATCTACACCCAAGCTTGCAAGACATATTAATATTAAATATTTCATGGACAATAAGATTCAGTTTTTAATTATTTATTTCAGTATTTTTCGTCAAAAAAGGGATAAATCAAAAAATTTTATTTTCATGTAAAATATATAATTAACCTGTTTCCATAATGTAGTTGATTCCGAAATATATAATTATCAAATATCTTTGAAAAAGAATTTTATGAAAATCGGAGCATATCATAAGATATAAAATAAAATAAAATAAAATTCTGAATGATGACGTAGCTCTAATGATAACTTTAATGAAAAATTATTATCTATCCGTCACTTAGTTATTTGATAAGATTTACGTAATTACTAGAACTTCTGAGTTAGACTGCAAAAAAATGTTTCGTGCGACTGGTTTGACTCTTACAAAATACTCACTTTCCCTGAACAAATTGTTGTGAACTGTACCAATGTGTCATATAATATTTCATATTTGACGCAGAGAGAGAATCGATATGATTCAATTTTGTGATACGACGATGCATATGGTAACCGACAAAGCAAGCGATAACCAATCTGATAAACGGTCTTGACGCCTTCATTACTGTCGTCAGCCATTAAAAAATTAAATAACATTAATATAATAGAGATGCTGAAATATTTTTATTTTTTCGGATTTTGTTATGTTGGTTAAGAAGGAATAAGTTTATTTAAATATTTATCGTAATGCATAACTCTTTATCTCCTTTCAATAATTTTTATAGGCACCATTTCCGTGACCCTTTAAATTTTCTTTAAGGTACTCCGCAGCGACTACGAAGTAACTTTTTCTTATTTCATGTAATACGCATAATCAATTATCTGATGGACTAGTGAAAACAAAATCATCTAAGTGAGTTGATTGATTTCAATTTTAAGCTTAAATATTACTAACAGTCTGGAGATTATGTTAAAATAGTCTAAATCTTCAATTTAATATACTCTTGATTTTAATCATTTTCTAATTCATTTAACTAACACGTACCCTGTAACATCTCTAAAATGACTTTTAGTGTTCATTTGTTGAGGTTATATTCTCTAGGTGCGATATGAAAAAAGGATAAGAATGAAGATTTAAAGGTACAGGATAAATTTGGTACGATGTAACAAAAATTGATTCTGTGAAGTTGCACACTAAATATATATTAGTTATTTGACAAATAATTAGTCCATCAATTAATTTATTTGCTGAAAGCCAATCATCTGAAAGAACGTTTTGAAATCGGTATGTATTTATTTACATTGTGAATTGTAAATGATTAAATATTTAAAATCGATTAATTAAAATGAATTTTAGCATGTTCATTTCTTTTCGTTATTATTTAAACTTTATCTAGATTTTTTCAGTAAATTTAACAATTAATTATATACAGGTTTTTGTATTAAATTGAAGGCTGTGTATTAATTTCAATTATTGATTTTAAAATAAGATCAAGTAATTCACTAGGTTCTATGAGAAAATAATAAAGTTGAAGTGCGAAAATTTGAAACTGGATTGGCAGATGATCGATATATGATGGAAAGCATTAGTAAAGTAAAATTATATTAATAATTATGGACAATACATCTACCAAATGGATCTTTAGTGTTTAAAATATAACTATTTGAATAAACATATATTTTACCGTATTTAAAACCACGGTCCAGTACTTTTTCTATTTTTTCTATATTAATTATTTGCGTGATAATTAAAGATATTTTTGTATTATATCAAGTAAGTACACGCAAAATGTGTTTTGACGTAAAATATATTACTTCTTCCACTTTCGTGCAAATAATAAATAGAAATTGTTTTTTTAGAAACTAGCTAGCCGCTAAAGCTGTAAATGGGAACGAAGAGCTTACAAATATACAAATATATATATATATATATATATATATATATATATATATATATATATATATATATATAAGTAGATTTGTAACTATAGAATACATCCGATATAAATAGGAGTTTGTGTCTACTGCTATACGAACTCCACCTTATATTAACACGAGCAAACTTCACGTGTTGCAGAACTTAATTTACCAATATCGGACTCGTAGCAATACTTGAAAATATTTCGTGTAAAACAGATATATTTAGCGACTTTTGATACTCTGAGTAAGTATCAAAAGACATTAAACTTGGTGCATTCTAGAAAGCAAAACATAGTTAAATCTTTTAGACCGATGCCATTCTATAAATGTTTATAACTGACCACCTCATAACTTAATATACTTTTTCAAATGCTGTTTTATAATTAACCTGCACTATAAAGAGATAACTGAGATAATTTATCAATTGGTGCAATAATTGCATTAAAAAATAAATGAAGGATATATTAACTTTAGATATAACAGTTTCACAATCATTTTTTTTGAGCAATTGTGTTCTGTCCGTAATGGTGTTATTATAGAATATTAATGAATCATCACCATCATTCACGTCGTTAACAAGATCATGAAAGCTTTGAATAGCGGCCTTTACAAAAGCACAGTATTGGAATTTTATTGCTGTAAACTTCTATGATATATCAAATTGAGTGTCTTGGTTGATCACTGTACGAAATTATCCGTGGGAGTGGTTCCATTAGCTAATATCACCTCATGGTATTCGTTTGTAAATGGTATTAAAAAATAAATCGTTAAACAAAAAAAATATCTTCATAAACAATATGACACCGACAAAGTGGAAAAATCATTTTCTATTATGCTGACGGGCCTCAATCGTTTTATATGTAGTGTCAAATAATTTGAAATATTATGTAATTTTGAAATTCTGGATAAATTGATAATCAGTATTTTTCAAAATTTATTCAGCCTTTTTTCACAAAATGTGGAATAACACATAATTTAATTCTTCAAATTTCTAAATCCTAATTTTTTAATATAATTGGGAGAAGAACATCGTAAAAAGACTCTGAAATCGATTAGATTACAGCAGATTACCCGTAATCTAATCGATTACATAAAACCTTATTTTTAAAACAATCCTTTGTGAAATGGTATTTGAATGTTCATCTTCAAAATAATTATAAAAAATTAAAATATTTACCATATGTTCCCCAAAATAAATAGCGGTTTCCAACCAATGTTTGTTTTAGATATAATAAATGGAAGACTAAAATTTACTGGCAATTTAGATTTATTTTTTATACCGCTTAAAAATAACGTTTTCATGATCCTGAATTGTAAAAATACATTCCTCGCCCTGATTATAATGGAATCTAATTTTGATAAATACTTTCCTAACAAGGTTTAGTTTATCAGCAAAGAATTTGTATGGAAAAAAATTCTTATAAATATTTTTGATCATTTGAAGCATCAGTCTTTTAATCTATGGAATCTGATACCAAACTTATTTTATGAGAGTATTTATTTGGGTAATCTTTAAGGTGATAATTATTTCTTGTGAGCAAATAGAAAACTTATTAGCATTTTAAATATGTGATTTGCTGTTAAATATAACCTTCCTAATTCTGAGCTGTCAAAAATACTGCAAATATTCCTCATTTTTTGACGTATCTTAGACCACAACTATTACTGATATAGATTTAAACATATTTTGTTGCGTCGTTCTCTAACCAAAAGTGGCACGTATCCAAATCTCAATCAAACCATATGCAGAAACTAACTTAATCTAATGTATTATGCTACATAATTACGCAATGCGGCTCTTATCGATGCCACAGAAAATATGATGTTAAATGTGTTTTCACAGTGTCGTCAGTGATCCTTCTTGCTCTGTTTTTGCCATTTAAACCCGACAAAATTATATTTTTCACGGTAGAGATACCTTAAACTATTCTGTTTTCTCTTCTATTTCGTAACTTAAAATTTAGTGTCAGTGTAACGATTTTGTGTCATTCTAAGTATATAACCACGTATTCAATTCGTTAGCTTTTATGATAATCCGTGTGAAAATTTCCTTTTATTCAACTTATGAGAAAATAAACACACATTTATTCCGTAATTTGTGGGACGACTGAAACTGCATGCTCGTGCAAAGTAAAAGGAAAGCGAACGAGCGAAAGTGGTTGACGTGAAATATACTAAATGATCTGATATTATATCGACGTGTAATTATCGCACCAAAAGTGGTATTAAAAAGCCATATTTTTACATTAATTAAATAAAACATATTTGAAAATGTCTCGCTGCGTCCTAATTTGCTTTTATTTAATTTGATTAGCCGAGAAGAAAGTTGACAAAATGTTGGGTAAAAACAGTGAGAATGCTTTAAATAGTTAACGACTAGAATAGCTTAAATAGGTAAATTCACACATTAAAGTTAGAAAATTGCGAATTAGATGTGAGTAATAAAATTAATATTAAATCATAAAAAGCATGTCATTCAATTTGATTAACACTATGTATGCAAAGTAAACGAATTTATTATAACTATGTACTTTGCATTAATAAGTTCTAAAAATTATTTAAAAAATAACATTTAAAACAATTACTAAAAATATATTTTCTTTCATTTCCTTCCCATGTCTTGTTCTAATTTCCTGTATAAAATACCATATAATGGAAAAACATAAAGTGTCATATAGAGATACTCACCACAGCCAAACTCCAAATGCATTAATTATCCAAATCCAAATCAACTCAGTTTTGTTGATCATTTTGTTTTTTAAACTTTCATTAAGCGTCAAGCTAAAATTCTCTTTTAAAAGTTTAATTAATTTGTTTCTAGACAACGCAAGAGGTATTATTAACAACAAACAAATTGGAAAGAGTTCTACATATTTCCCTTTTCCAAATCAAATATGATTAAGGTTACAAAGTAAATTATTTTTATTTTTATACTAATTATGTGCAGATTGTGCAGACATTAATTTTTTGAGTTGTTTTTTATTTTTTGGACATCAAATTTAAATAAATTAATGTATACAAGAAATTATTGAGAAACCGTATATTTGTTTGTTCTTTCGTAACAAACAATATAACCTTCTGGATATATCATTTGTTGTGGAATATCATTGAAAATACCGGAGAGTATGTAACTAAATAAATACGCTCATGCCTTTGCCGTATTTTCGTGTATTCTTCAGTACGCTTTCCTCCTTTATTAGCTGAGGAAATTGATATTTAACAAACTAAGATATACCTTCGCAACATTCTGACAAATATATACAATACATACACACACACACATGCGTGATATATACACATGCATGATATACATACATGATAGTTGTTAAATATATGCACATACATATACATGCGTAATATATATATATATATATATATATGATAGTACCACACACGCATAGTCGAGTGTGTGTGTGTGCGTACATATATCAACTATCAAATTTATTCTCTTTTTCTACATGTCACCGATAAAATCGTTGCTTCTCTGTTTCTTTTACCCATTTAAAAAAAAAGAATTCCTTACATAAGTTATTATATTTATTATTATTTCTCTCCTCGACTAACTTAACCCATGTAGCCCTTTCCAAAAAATAAATGAAATCAAATATATTTAACATTAAATCTTTTCTTATTTATGTTACATTTAATTAACTGAACTGTTACATTTAATAAGATGAACATTGTAAAATCGAGCGGTGTATGTTTTACATTTACGTTTCGTTTAACGACAGATCTGATCATAGTTTTCAACTTTACCACATGTACAAAAATATGACTTTTCGGACGTTATTAATTTCAATAAGTAATTCACAAAATTTAAAACGGTCTGACATATTAAAATATAAAAAATCACTTATCCAGACTGTAAGTTAATTTTTAGTGCAAATATAAGCATTACTAACGTACAAGTAAATTATATTGATAAATAAAACATTACAGGTAGAAAATCTGTTCTATTAAAATACCATGTTTTTATGTGAAAGACAAATGCGGTATTTTGTAGCCTTTATAAAACTTCTGATAATAAGAATAAAATTTAATCTACGAGTCGTGTGGTACAAATTTGAGATCATTAGTGTCTTAATTTACTTGAATCAGTGTAACATTGTTCTTTTACTAAATAATTTTAGTAATATTTTACAAAATGCTACTAAAATTTAGTCACAGCATGGTCCTGCCCAGTTAGTATAAACAGTAATAAAACTCGTGATGCATTACGTCTTAATCAACATATACATCCTTGTCATATTATTTTAAAGCCAACCCTACTTAAAATGAGTGAATTAGTAACAACGAGTAAATTAGTAACAACAACGTCTTAATCTCTTTATTATACGACTGTGTGTGATTTATTGTGTATATATTGATTTTTAATACAACTGTGACTCTCATAACGACACAATCTGTCGTAATATGTTATAGTCTCCGCACCAAAAAATACGGGGCCTCAGTTTAAAGATAAGCTTCTACAAATATATGCCAACAAAGTTGGAATTAGAATACCTGTGTGTTTGATCACCATTTTGTTAGCGATTTCAAAGGTTGACCTAACATGAAAATTTTTGACAAAAACCAAAACTAGTCCCTTCGGTTTGTAACAAGTGTTTAATCAATTATATCCATATGATATTAAAACGGCAGATATGTTCTGTATAATTACAACTGCGCTTGCTAAGCTATGCCTCATCATACATAACATTTACATTTCACGGTAAGGGAAACGATTAAGGGTTCTGTGCGTCTTGGTCAAACTATCGTCAAATATATTCAAAGTTTATCATTAAAGCTCTCCTTCAAAATCACATAAACTTCAGCGGGACTCTGTTTATTACAGCGGTAATTGTAGATGTGTGGATTACGTCAAAACGATGATAAATACCGCACGCAAAAGCTTATAGTTTGTTAGGAAAATAAATGACCTTTTTAACTTTATGTAGATCATACGTACGTACCTACGTACGTATGATCTACATAAAGTTCTGATTATGATGCTACATTGAGCGTGGTACTTTACTGCAAATATTTTTAGTACTTTCAGAAATTAGTTATAAAATAAACTAAAGGTAGCTATTCAAAAATTTTAATTTGTTTTCATTCGCATTTTATTCGAAAAATAGTTAAATAAAGTTATTTCAGATCAATGCCTGTGGTTATATATGGAACCTGTTTATCATTGTATTTCATAGTTCTTTGAAATATGTTTAGGGAAAGGCATTAAAAAAAATGTATTCCTCTATAAATTTCTTTAACCGGTGTTACATTTATTATATTGAGATAAATTATTCACTTTAAATTAAAAAAATATACACCATGTTTTGTTTTTACTCTCTAAACTGCCTCCAGTTACTCTAGCATACGATAAGGTAAACAGATTCACAAACAGTTAAAAATAGAAGAAACCATATTTTTGTATTGTAATGTTGATTTGTTACTAATCAAAATGCATCCAAGGACGCGAACTCGTAAATATGTTTGTTTTTAGGATAAAAAAGAGACCAGACCTATTTTGGTATCCTAGGAAACTGGATTAGAATATTCAAAATGTGCTTATATTGTGCAAATTATGATATTTTACGGCAAAGTGCATCACGTATAACATGCTGGCGTGTAAATTCTGATAAGTTTGAATGTTAAATTCTTAAAAAGTGACCACTTATGAAAATATTTACTTACTATGAGTATTTTAGCCAATAAAAAAATCATATAATTGATACGGAAAATATTTAGGAAGTTATAGAATATGCAGACTCTAGCAAACAATTTTCAAAGCTACGTTATATGCAAGATGGATCTGTTTTTCTATAACTGTTTCAGATTATCTGAAATCTTTTACAATACCATATTGGAACTCTAACTGTTACATATTGACACTGAAGTCATTTAAAAAAAGACAAAAATATTTTTACACGTTTTGTAATTTACAGTGCAAGAATATTCGTTAGTAAATATGTGTCTGTAAATTAAAAAAGTGTTTCAAAAATAAACAAAATAAAAGTCACTGAAATTAAAAAAAATGATTTTCTAATAATTATTAACCCAACGGCTTCTAAACTGACATTTAGAAATGATCGCGTATGAGCAGAAAATATACAGAGTATGAAACGTACAGACATAAAAACGGCTTAATGATATTTTTTATGAATGAGTTTTTCCAAGTGTGTGGTATGATAATTAAATTAAAGACAATATTACGTCAATTCCGTAAACATCATTTTAAAGTGTCATCTATAAACTCTATGGAAAAAGGTGGTGGAAGAATCAAAACAAACCTATCATTACATTTCATATAACAAGCTGTGGCAACGAAAAAGGCGATCTTTCAAATTATAGTAAATAAGTCCATTTCAAAAATTTCCAAGTCGGTGATGTTACAGCAGCTCTGTATATCCGGACTGTATTCATAAATCATTCAAACAAATTCCAGGGTACTTTAAATCTGATAGACTATCCTCAAGATGCCACTTAATATTTATTCTACTTATTGCCCTAAATTAACCTGTGTAAATCAACACTTTTTTCAGCCTTTTTTTTCACTACGCCATCATTTACTCGCACACCAACGTTAATGGATTTAATCATACGTCATCTAATGTAAATGCCACTTACTCATCAGCTCAATATTTGTTATGCATACGGTACCGGTAGGGTTGGAATAATTACGTGGTCTGGAAAAAATGTGATAACAATCTTGAAACAATTGCTGCACTACATACGTTCATGTTATTATATATAAATATCATTTAACTATTTAAAATAGAGGAAATAGATAATTTAACATAATTAAGACTTAATTGTATACGCATATAAAAGTAATTTCGTAACATTACATAAACACTGCGCCAATCACAATCTGATAGACTCAGTACTTACTAAATAAATAATTTTTTTGCAATAACATTTGAATGGTTTAAACGTTAATGTATACCAAATAAAGAATTACTAGAAAATTAAAATAAGAAAAACGATCATTCGTTTGGCGATACAAATAAAATAGTAAATATAAATTATTCAAAAATTTAAAAGCGGTTACCAAAATGCTTTGGGTATTTACTGTCTTATAATTATTTAAGGTTTGTAAAATGAAAAAAAAAATTATTTCTATTCCGATTTTACATCCTTGCTTTTATATTTTAGAACCATTTAACATTCGACGAAAGATTAACATGGTAAAAATTTTGTTATCAAAAGGTTAAGTTCCTAACTTGCTTATAAAGTGAGATCCAGACAGTTTAATAAAAGCAGCCGAGTTCTTGTAGAGTTATGCTGGAACAGTGTAAATTACTTAGTCAGAACTTTATATCTGAACTTATTGAATTTTATATCTAATTAAACTTGAAAGCGGTGGACAGTTCAGATATTTATTTATTTACCCCGTCTAGATTTTTCTCGTTTTGTAATTTTGATATTCTGCAAAGAGAATATTCGAGAAGTTTTATAGATCCTAAGCAATAAATAGTTGAAAATTTGAAGTTCAATGTTTTGATAGATATAAGCTCTAGTTCAATTATCTTCCCTAGTTCTACAAGAACTTTTTTCTACTGTCTTTTAATGCTGGCTGTTAAATAAGGAACTTGGCCCTTTTTACTGTAATGTTGTTGATGTGACTTCGCTTCTTTTTATCGAGTTTCTTTAATGTTTGATAATTGACAAAGATTTGGTATAGCTAATATTTTGTATAAATTTATAAATTTTATATAAATTTTTAACATTTTACAAAAATCATATAACTTTTAGACATATAAATTAAGATTTATCAACTTTTCCATTTCTTTACCGTTTTAATTTTTTTAATAATTTTGACGGCGTTAGTAATTTTGTCTAACATCTGATCTGAACCTAGAAGTATACTCAATAATTTTGAATATTTTTATATTATATATGTATGATGAAAAAATTAAACAAAAAGTTTTAATGAACCACTCCTTCTCTTGAAGACAAAATATCGTCAAATGAAAACAAAATAATTTTTAAGACTTTCCAACTATTACAAATTAATTACTATTGAAACAAAGTCTATATTTAAAGCCAAAGTATTGACTTTCAAAATCAAATCACAAACATGTTTATAAAATGTTTTAAAATCAAGACGACTCATATATGTACTCGTAAATTAACCGAATATATAAAGTAATATTTAATTCTACCCTAGCGAGTTTAGAAGCGTTGATTTCTGTTACTTACGTGGAACAGAATTACCAAGCATATCTGTGATCCTGAATAAATCTGATATATTTATTTATTTAAACATTTTTGGAACCACAACTTTTTTTTTAACATTTTCATTAAGCCGTACTACATACATACGAAACTTGATAGGTATACAAAGATAAAAGTAATACTTATTTATACTGTTTAATTCATCGGTATCCTACATATTACATACGCATTAAATTTTATTAATCTGTCTTTTTAAAAATTACATATACAGTTTAATAATCTGTCCGTAAAATCGTGAATTAATTTAACGTATAAGCTAAGAAATTGGTATACCATATATCATATGAAGTAAAAATTAGTAACAGGTTGGAACCAAATATTAATGATAAGAATTGGGTATTTTGACATATAATAAAGAGTAAACATAAGCAACTGCACGCTAGTAATTAGCTATTTTCACATATTGAGGGGTTAGATGATCCTCTTCCTTCTACACTCAAATTCTTGTGCTGTCGTCAGAGTTACAAAAGTTTCAAATCGATACAACAATTAGAAGCGGGTAAAAATTAAGACGTAATATTTTCTTATTATATTAGAAATTTACAGGCTAAGCCAACAGATGCATATTAGTAAATACAAATAATAACAAAGTCTTTTTTTTTAAACAGTCAATTCGATGCCTAGTTGTTGGCTGCAAAATATTTATATTAAAAACAAATAAATGACATCAGAAAATAAACAAAGTAAAATGATGGAGGGAACAAAATACGAGACTCCAATTTTATTAACGTCTCGCTCCTGATAACCACTTTGCTTTGAAGCGATCATGTTGGACGCCTGAAGGCAACTACGTAATCAGGAAGCTCGCTCTTGTTACCTGGGATGTTGTAAACTGAACCATTTTATCATGTTACATTTCAGGATTGACGGTTTGCTTTAACACGCAGCATTAATTTAATTATTTTTGTTATGTAAATTCGACTGAAATAAGTTTTGATTTTTTGATCTATTAAATTTATATTTTTAATGGCCTAACCATTCTTAATGGTTAATAATACAAACACAGTAAAAAATTACCTTAGTTTTTACTGTTTAAGGAAAGTGGCACGAATACATTTGAACAAAATTTCAAGAACAATGAATATATCTTGCAATTTCTTTTTCTTTGTAATTTTATTTCTATATTTATTATACCCATTGCTTTTATAGTAATTAAATAAAATGTTGTATTTTGAAGAAGGAGGTTTTTACTTTTTGCCTATGTTTTTTATAGGATTCAAAAATTAGTAAGTTTATTTGAAATCGACTTCTAAAGGTGTTTAATAAGGATACAAATTGATTCTATATTAATGGATAAAATTATTGTACTATTACGACATAAGTGAGAAAATAAATAATCATATTTTCGTGAGTTAAGCGGAAGGAAAATGTTAAAAAAAATTGTCTTTATTTCTGATAAATTATATCTACATAATTTTAAACATTATATAATACATAGTTATATAATATTCGATCGATGTAATAATTGACTCTATTTTAAATGATTAATGATACGTGTGGGTTAGTTTCGCAGAGAGGTGGACGAGGAAGTGTAACATTTCGGGGAACGCAACTCTAATGAAGAAAATTAATTTCAAATTTTAGAATAAATAATATTTATTAATAAACCTTTTGTAGACATACATTTTTAAAGACAAACGTTATTTTGATCAGTTATATAGAAATTAAATAAATGTGCAAAATAATTGCAAATATAATTATTATTATTTTGCATGTTTTTTAATATTTACATATATTTAAATAGTATTAAATTCCGATATATCAAATTTCATTCTTCCGAAATAAACTTTCTCCTTTTTTCACAACTTAATTTGAAAAAATCAAAAACGTCCGAATTCCAATGCTACTGCACCGACAGACTGATACTACAGCAGCGTGGCCTGTTTTGGCGCATATTAACTCCTTTCTCTTGTCTTAATTAACCGTTAAAATTTAAAAAAGTGTACTGTAGAAGTCACAACATAAAACACAAGTGATTAATTTAGGAGTTGTTTGATCGTAATTAACTAAGAAAGTTTCTAAACTTTTGACACAATTAAGTGCAAAATAAATTAGCAAAATTAGGGTACAATGATGAAACTTGGATTAATTGACAGGAATTTTTGCTGATGAAAAGTAAGCTCACAGAATTTGGACTCGTTTCACTTGTCTTGAACTATGCAAGAAAATGACAAAGTAAGCAGAAAAGTAACATACAAGGATACAGATATATATAAAGGCAGGAAGCAGCTAAGACATAAATAGGTGGTAGGTAAATAGGTAATTAAGGGTATAAACAAATATGTGGAGTGACTAGACGTTAGTAGGTGGGTAGGTAGGTTAGTAAGTACATAAAATCTATATAGAGACGTATGGCAACTAGAATATTAAAAGATAGGTAACGAAATGAAAAAAAAAATATTTGGTCTTTATATTCTTCATCTTTTTTCATTAGAATATTTTTTTTCTATGTATTAATGTTTTTATTTCTTGCATAATTTTTAATTGTGGTACTCTAGTTTTAGTTTTTTCTTCTTTTTACATTGGTTTCATTATTACAAAATTTTATATAAGAGACAAATTTCTTTCCTCCACTGATTCCTTTTATTTTCTTTCCCAGGAGTGTTCAATCTTTGGACATTCTTTTTTAGATGACTTGGAATCTTTTTTGCACGATATTTCGTACTCAGTATTCGACAATGAAAATAAGAATTTAAATGTTTGTCATATAAATGCACAAAGCTTGCCTTTACATTATTCTGAATTTGTTGCCACCTTCAATAACCTAAATATGCATGCATGTTCTTTCAGTAAAACATGGCCTAAACTCTCATTACCTACTAATCTTTTTGAACTACCCGGTATCACTTTATTACGTAACGATCGCATAGACAGGCGCGACGGAGGTGTAGCCATGTATTTATGTGACGACTTGTCGCACAAAATAATTACACAATCACCTGCTGATCGATCGTTTGTATCAGAGTGTATCTTCGTTAAAGTCTCCCTATTCTCAACAAAATTATTAATAGGAGTCCTATACTGTCTACCGGGAACAAACTTTTTCCGTGAATTTTAAGAAACTATTGACAGCTTAATTCCCTCTTATCCGAATTGTTTATTATTGAGAGATTTTAATACTTGCTTGCATAGAGACTACAAACTGCGTGACAGATATACATCTGCAAACCTTTTTATACTTCCTTCCTTTTCCACGTTCCACATAGAATTTTGTCATTCTCTTCCCGACTTAATTATCATGACAAATCTTAAAGTTTCTTCTACCTATGGTCAACTTACTGATATAGGCTTTTCTCATCATGACCTCATTTACATCTCTCTCTCTATTGAGAGTTCAAAAATATTATATAGTCACAATTTTAGCCGAATAGACAGGTTATCTATGCTTGAGAATGCACGGTGTGTTAATTGGGGAGCAATCTCAATTTTAAATAATGTGGATGATATGATGCAGAATTTCACTACTGAGATTACTAGCTTAAGGAATAAATATGCACCATTAAAGCGAATGAAATTAAGAAAAAATGCCGTTCCCTGTTTCATTGATTCCATCAAGTGCTTTATGCGGAAACGGGATAAGGCCAAATCTTAACGTAAAAGGGGCCCAATACCCCTTCGCTGGGGAGTGTTTAGATTACTGATGTGTTTAGATTATTACAGTAGAAAGATCTACGAATGTACATCTTCCAATATTTTGAAATTTTCAGGTACTTTGGGTATTGGCAAACAACATGATATAATGCAATATTCTATCAACATTAATGATCTCAACATTTTCTTTGCAACTCCACCTGTTATCTTAGACGCTGCAGTGAAATTGGAAACTCTGAACAACATTTTGCCTGCAACGCTCTGTGATAATTCCTTTATTATTTCGGAAATTTCAGGATCAGAATTAAAAAAGAATCTTCTCGAAATTAAATCGATATCCGCTGGCTGTGACGGTCTAAGTATAGATGCTCTTGCTCATATCATTGATATTGTAGTATTCACCATCACTGTCATATTTAATACTTCTAGATTAACATCTACATTCCCTTGAGTATGGAAAAGGGCGCATATTATTCCGTTACTTAAAATATCTATTCCTAACCAGCCCAAGGAATTTCGACCTATATCTAAATTACCACTACTATCAAAAGTCTTTGAGATAATTGTACATTCTCAACTCGTTTGTTTTTAAATACCCAAAATTTTCTTGACCCACTGCAATATTGGCTTTATGTCAGGTCATAGTTCTTCAACAGTACTGCTGAAACTGACTGATGATGTGCGCCTAACCATGAACGATACCCAACTATCTGTTCTCATATTATTGAACTTCAGTAATGCTTTAAATTCTGTGGACTTTGACATTTTGATACATAGGCTTATGTCATTAAACCTATCGCAACCAAGTGTTGATTGGTTTAATTCCTGTGGTATCATTTCTGAAAACGACTCAGAGTGGACCAGTCTCTTTTCCGGAGTACCTCAAGGTGGTGTTATTTCTCCACTTCTTTTTAATATTTTCATTGATCCTATAGTTAAACAACTATCCTCCAACTATCATTTATATGGTGATGATCTCCAAATATACTCTTACGGCGATGTCGATATTGTGTCTTCATATATTGATATATTAAATGCAGACCTATATTTGATCAGACAGTTGGCTGGTAGATAGGGTCTTTAGATTAACCTAATGAAATCACAGGTAGTCAGAAACGGTCGTCAAAAATACCTATATCTGAGTTACCACAGCTACTGATTAACGGTTATGTTATTGCTTTTACTTTAACTAACCAACATCTCACATGGAATTCTCAAGTAAATAATGTTAGCGTAAGATTTTTTTCAAAATACTCTCTCAAACGGCTTCAAAATTTTCTTCCACTGCCAACTAAAATACAAATTTGTCAAACTTTACTTATGCCTATTCTTGATTATGGGGATGTGTGCTATTCTAACCTAAATCAACATTTACTTAGTAAATTAGAACGACTTCAAAACCTTTGTATTCCTAATAAATTTGACCATATATCCGAGTATCGTTCACGTCTTAAATGGTTAAAAATTCGTGATCGACGCAACCTTCATCTTCTATGTTTTGTATATAATATCCTCAATAATCCCGTTACACCTAAATACCTTAAATCTAGGTTCCTATAACTATATGAATATACGATCCAAATAATACGAATAAGTATGCCCTCCTAATCCTTCAACATAAAACTGAATTTTATGGCGAATTCTTCACCGTATATTCTACTCGATTGTGGAATGAACTGACTATAAATATACAAAGTTCACCTTCGTTGCTGTTTTCAAAAGTCGTCTGAAAATGCTTTATCTATCATAATTTG
This sequence comes from Druceiella hillmani, assembly GCA_039881145.1. Taxonomy (NCBI): domain Eukaryota; kingdom Metazoa; phylum Arthropoda; class Insecta; order Lepidoptera; family Hepialidae; genus Druceiella; species Druceiella hillmani. Next base: position 28,004,309 of record JAYKKI010000007.1, on the reverse strand, counting down.
GAAGACAGTAATCCCTTCCATTATAACCCATCCTTGTCCCTCCTTACTCCTAAAGTGAAGTTTTGCTCTGGTTTTTAATATTTTTTATTAACATATAATATTATTTATTTTATTTTTTTAAGTAGAATTAATTAAAGTTTAAAAATCAGACTGTAAGTTATTTTACCATAGCACTTAATGTTCTCATCAAATTCACTGTCGTTGGATGTAAGAGATGGCTCTTGAAACAATAAGTCTGGCAATATATACTTAGTTTTCTAAGATTACAGAAATAAATAAATAAATAATTAAGTAAATAAAAAACAATAGTTTACGATAGAACTATTGTTTTCTGTTGATATAATTTTGAGGCTAAGATTCATTTATTATAATATCAGAAAAGCTTTAAGAAATTAATGAAAAAACTCTTTTCATAATTTTATCACCTGTGGTGTGAAATTATGCAAATTGCCATCTAATTTGATATTAAATTTCGTGTATTCCATAAAAATATTGCACTTAAAAAATCGGGCAAGTATGAAAACAGTTAATTAAAAATTTGCCTTAATAATTTTGTAAGCTGTGGGGACATACCTATAACTCCACCGATCTCGAAGTTAAATATATTTAAAAAACTAGGTTATTTAGTTAAACCCTGTTAAATATTAAGAATAAATAATATTGACAATTTCTTTTTAAATTCATAATTTGCATACGTCTATGTGGAATATTTATGTAATTCACTTTTTACTCTATTTTAATTATAACTTATTGGAAACACCACCTTTGAACTATTTTCAATAGTAAATAGTATGGTCTATTCACTCTTTACACCATTACGCTGGGATATTGTGAAATATATGACTATACCGTAACCGCCATTATGATGAACGTGCATAAATTTAATTTTTCATGTATTCGATAAAATTATATTTAAGTTTATGTTAGATATAGCAGCCAGCGGCGTTTAAAATTGAATACCAAAATACACCCTTAATCCTTATGAAGTAATTCGTGCTATGGTCTTTGACGATAGGAAAAAACACTTGTCATCCTAATGTTTAAATATCTATAAAATATAATAAACTTTTTCACATGTAAAATGGACAAAATAGAGTATCTTTCTAATTCAGCACATAATATTTAAAAATAAAGTGTATAAATGTTTATTTTACAGTCATTTCTTAACCCACATTAACTAAGTGTCCATATCAAGTGTTTGAATCGCGTTTAGTAATTCAAAATCAAATAGAAAGCTGTTGAAATCCCGAATGAGTTTACTGTGATAATTATTCCCCAAAAACAAACATTCAGCGTTATGAAAATCACTTCGATGTAAGTTAGTAAATAATATCGGTTAATGCACATCAGCGAAAATGAATTTTCCCTTTTTCCTTTCCAGTGGAGACAAAAATTAAAAATACAACTTTTATAAAAATTATAAACGCCACTCACAATTTATTTCAGTAAAAATTCAATTTGAGAAATGTTATTACCACCGGGCGGCTGTCAAATTACGAAAGAAATTTCAGTAAGTTTCTTTGCGAAAACTTCCCAATTCGTTCGATAACTTTCCCTAAATTTCCATTTTTTAAGAAATGATGTCGTAAGTGGCGCTTTGTAATTGACCAAAATATGGTTCAGAATATGTTTTCGTTAAAAGAAAACAAGGCCCGTAAAAATCAGTTTAGGTAAAGTTCCCTTGTTATTAAAAATATTTCTTTAATGTTTTTTTAAGAACTAACTTTTTTCACAATAATACACATGCTATTATACTGTGTTACACGTAACATCAATAATCTATATATTATTTACATATGTAGGAGTTGTTTCTTCAAAACCATTTCTACAATCGAAAATGCCGCCCTCTTGAAAAAACACATCATTTACAAGTCAGAATTAAGTGTTGTTAAGTTTCTGGAGTAAGTTTTAATAAAACTCTGGTCCGTTTTTTTTTATCTTTCGTAATTTTTTGTCTTTTTTTTTATATTTTCAACCGTTACATAAAGGTAAAAGTGATAGTCTATTGCTGACAAAGCAATAGGTGGAATAACATCACTAAGAGCACTTGATTTTAATTGGTGTTCAGAAACGGTGTTCATTTTTATAAATTATAACTAAGATTTTTTACGATTAAATGAAACTAGTGATGTAGTATTATTTCTACTTTCTTTAAGTTCTTTACAACAAAACCTAGGTAGTGGTAAAGAACTTAAAGAAAGTAGAAATAATACTATATCACGTAGTTTTGATTAATGGTGAATAATGAATTTCTACAAAATTAAATTTTGCTACTGCCCTTTTTATGTGCTTTCTATTTTAATAATAAGGTGACAAAAATAAATATTAGATTTAATCATATTTCACATTGAAAATTTCGCCTTTAAACCTATAGATTGCACGGTCTTCAAGGAGCTAATTTAACAGAGGGTTAATTCATGATTTTTTTGAAAGTTCAATGTTAAACACTGTTTTGTTTTACAGTTAAATATTATCGCAAATTTATAAAAAAGGATGTTGAAAAATTAACAAGTTCTACGTATACTTTAAGTTAATTTTTTCATTTAAATCTTATAGTGAACATTTATTTCCTTTCAGATTTTTAGTCAAGAAATCTTTAAATTTTTCTATTTAAATAATAATAATACAGTCTTTAAGTTATAATTTAAAAAAAGTAACTTTTTATATTTCTTTCTTTACACAGTATCAGAATCCATAGAAGCACGGAAATAAGAAATAGTAGCGGTAGACTACTTGTTCTTATTGATCGATTGTCATTATTAAATAACAGCTTTTGGTTTTTCATTTTAATTTTAGGTCTCTAATTTATAAGCCATTAAAAATTTCATACAGACATATTTGCTGAATGTAATTTGATGCGCTAAAATTTAAATGTCGCAATTTAAAATTGCTTCTGTGACTCACTTACTGCAACTTAGAATTATATTTTCATAATATTTTAATAAATGTGCTGAAAAATAAACATATGAAATATTAATTTATCATCATAATTAACATCTAACATGAAATATCGATAATTGATTTATAATCACCGTGATCCTCCTGTGAAAATATCGAATAGTGTAAGATGCATTGTTGTTTCGGTCTTACCTCTATCTGCCTGTTCGCTATTTCTATGGACAATAGTTTCTTATGTAAAGATAATAGTTTCTAATCAATAGTTTCTTATCGTAAGATTTTCATCAAAATGCACTTTCTAATGACTTTTTTTACAAAGTTTTCTTTTCTTTCACACCAAAGTGCAATTTGGTCACACTTTACTTCGAGTTTTCCATAGTTATCAAGACGTGCTTTATTCTTATCTAAATGGAAAAAAAATATAATAAATTAAAATGATTTAAATATCTGTACATTCGATATATTTTGGTTTTAAAATTTATGACTAGAAATTAAATTAACTATTGTCTGTAAAATAAAATGGTATACTATTTACTTATATAATTTATACATAAACTTGAAGTCCATATTAATGAAGGATAATTACAGATTGTAGGTCTTTGCCCACTTGCTTGCCTATCAGTTAACCACCTATGTGTTGGGATTTGTTAATGGTGTTATTTAATCGTTGCTTATCTCACAACTGTGTTGTTTTTTATACTCAACTGGGTATTTAGTATTCAAATATCTAAATGTATGGGGTTTTTAAATCCATGTATCAGAAAAACATTTTAACCGAATTAAAAAAAATTAATTACCGTTAAAATCGGGAGGAAACTTATAATATAAAAATAACATATGCGCAGTAAAACCCATCAAACATAATAACAGTCGCAAGAGCTTGTTTTGGTGGATTCCAAAAATACATTATGGTAATATGGGATATAAAATAGGATAAGTAGTTAATAATTATAAATAATGAATATTAATCTATTGAGAAATTTCTTGTGAGCATTTTAGAAATCACAAAAAAAGGTTTATACATTATATACTAGTAAAAGTAAATAATAAGTATTCGCCAGTACATACCTAAAACTCAGTCGGTTAATCATACTGAAGACCATAATACGGAAGTGAGGCAGGTTTTTACATCTTTTATTTTATTTCTCTGTTTGAAAGATAAGATTATTTCCTAAAGTGTGACATTCCACAATATATAAACAGCACCATTTATTTTTCCTCTTCAATTTTTACCTGTGTTTAATCACCTCAAACCAGACGTCTAGATCATAATCTTGCGCCGCGAGGGTGAGCTTAATATTTTTATAGAAAAAATGGCGATTAAATTTTAACATTATAATTTTTTAAATTGTTTAAATATTAAATCGCTTGTATTGAGTTGTACTTATTTTAAAAATAGATAAGTGGTCTTAGAAAATAAAGTATTTTTTAAACATTATTTAAAAATTTCAAATACGTCTTGTTTCTGATTTTATGATTATATATTTTCGTTTTGCAAATTGCAAAATTAAATAAGCCTGGGTTCAAAGCAAAATTAGTTAATAAAACGTATAACGTAAAATGGGAAAGGCGCCGTTTATAATACAGCGAAGAGTTAAATAAGTAGCAGTGGCTCAAAGTCAGTGAATGGATAAGTCAAGGAATAGAGCTCAGGTTAAAAATGGAGTACGACACGAGGACGTCCATCTCAAGGTTGATTAGCGGAGGTAACATGGATTAGAGCTCGGCTTAGAGATCAGGTACGATCTATCCAAGGTGGTAGTGTGCAAATGTGGAGAGTATGAAGGTTGATCAATGCCAAAATATAAAATAGCATTGTTATGTCATAGGTCAATGCCAAAATATAACAACATATTTCATACGTACCGGTATGTAATCATCTTAAATGCCGATATGAAAAATAAGCTAAACATATTTATACATTTAACTACCAGCATTTAATGTCATATTATGAAGTGCCATTTCTGAATAACTAAATTTAGTTTTTTTATGTTGTTTTGAAGAGCATGTTATGTTAGGGATATAAATATTGTTGCTAAAAGAAAACATCTTATAAATGTCTGGTATGACAACCATTTACGATTTTTTTAAAATACGAGTAGATTTCATGATTCATTGTGATAAAATCAGTAGATCATTACCATTATCAAAAAATAGGTAGTGTTACTGGTAAGTCAGAGTTACGACAAAAGTGACTGATCTTAAAAATTTAACTTGAAAGGTTTTACAAATTCCTTTGCATATTCACTTGTGGCTGAATAAGTTCCAAAGTAGGCAAGAAACCGAAAACTATACTTTTATTATAGATACTAGCATTGGAAAAGTTGAGGGATGTTCGCTAATGAGTTTTGTTTATTTCTTTTTCTTCTTCAATACCCGAAATACATACTATTGCAAATCATTTGTAGTTTCTGAAATATTTATTTTAAAAACTATACACAGTTTGTGAATATTTTATCGAGAATTGAAATTAAACATGATATGGAGAAACTTCAAAACAAAAATGCCCTTTTTCTAAGTACTGTTGCGGCTATGACTTTATTTCAAATAATTCGCATAGATATACTTTTTAACAAGCAGTCCCGTTATAAAATGTGACATTTGAATAAAATTATCATTGTAAAATTTTCAGTATTCTATAGTCAAAAAAATATCCTTCTAACTTCGCCATATGGGAACGTTGTCTATTAAATGTGATTGTTTCTAGATCTCTATAGTTTAAATCTACGTGCAGCAAATTTTGAAGCATCAAGATGTATCTTTTAAGATGAAGAACTCAGTTATCATATAAAAAAGTATAGGAAAAACAATAATTAACCTAAATAATGTGCAGGTAAAATAGGTGATAATATTTCTTTTGGGCGTTCCATCGGTACTATTAGATAAGTCTTCAAAATGAAATTTTGGCTTCATTTATTACTTTTTCTTTCTTTTTATGAAATATTAGGCACCAGAATATTTACAATGTGTTCCCGTCCGATTTTTCAAAAATTTTAGGAAGCATATATGGTTACGGATTCTTTGCACATTTTTAGAGAGACAATGGCGATTTTTTGTAATTATATTTTTGATAAAAATGTTTGAATACCAAAATACTCAGTATTATATTAAGTGTCTCAGGTTGGATTTCTTTAAAACCAATACTGAGACAACAAACTTGATAAATATACCAAAATAAGAAAAACAAATTCGCATAGCAAAGATAAAATTTCAAATGTGACTAATTGCAGAACAAGGCGCTTCAAAAACATTATATCATCTTATTAAATTATATTTCAGTTATATGTCATAATACAAAAATTGTAGCAAAAGCAATAGACACATTTTATTTTACTTAACTACGGTCGTATTTTAAGACTCAGTAGGGGTACGAACCGAAATTAGGACGCCCAACTATTGAATTTCCTCCGCCTTGCGCCATTAAAGTAAAAATGACGTTAAGAATTATGATCAAATAGCGGCTTAGTGATTTTATTTAATCTTGAAAACATTTTCACTTGTGGCGTTATATATGATAAAATGGCACATGTCAAAGTAATGCAAGGCTTTACGAAATTACATTAGACTTACGTGGAATTATCGCATTGTACCAACATTTTTAGTATATTTTAATGAAAAAATTAGAAACCGAGCAAAGTTTCTTATATAATTCGATATTCAATTTCCTGTGGCGTATCAGTTTTACTTAATTTTTTAAATAGCAAATTAAGTGACTAAATACAAAACTTAACTGTTTTCTTTTTTGTTTTTTCTCATTTTTCATAATGAAAATTACTAACTTATTTTTTTTTTAAATTTGAATTCTGAAGTATATCAGTGCAAATAATATATAGCTTTCTATTATTATTTGCACTGATATACTTTACTAGCTTAGATAATAAAATGTTAAACTTTGACTAAGTTTAACATTTTATAAAAGTTTCAAACTGAAACTCAACAGGAAATTTTGCAATTTAATATTTTAATTTTTATGTATTAAGTTCTAGTTCTCTTTCAATATATTTAATTTATTAATACCACCAACAAAATTACAAATTACTTAGGCCACCTCAGATCTCTTCGACAACTTCAAAAACTTTAATCAACTACAAATGCATAGAAAGAAAGGCGTAAAGAAATAAAGCAAATATTCGATTCTTTCTGTGGAAATTGTTTCTTGGTAATCAATTTGCTTCAAAGCGCTCGTGTTGGACATCCGACCGAGACAAGCAATTGAAACACTCGCTTTAAATGTTAGCTATTAATCGATAGATCGATATGTAAGACAAAGTCTAAGCTTGGTATTTAATTAAATGACATTACCATTATATAAAAAAAAATGTGCGGTACGTTGCAGTCTTGGATGATTAAATGAATGTGAAGAGGTAATCAGTTTTTCAACATGCATATACAAGAATCATTAATATATAAAAGTGAAAGAAAAAAGATGAAATGTTTTTGTTATATTTACTCATTGCCCAAGAACGTAGCTTCGTCCTAAATTATAATTAATTATAAGAGTTCAGTTTAATTGAGATAATACAAAATAATAGTTTACGTAAAATTTCCGTTAAATCAACCGAATAGCAACAAATGATTAAAATTAGCAAAATTAATTTTTTCATGCATTACGTAAAATTTCTAATTCATTATGTAACTTTTTCAATTACTATTCTTGGATCTACATACACTACTTTGTTAAGAATATTCCATATATATGTGTGTATATATATATATATATATACATATATATATATATATATATACATACATGTATATATATATATATATATATAATAGAAAATAGCGTTCAAACCGTTCGTTACACACGAGTTACTTGGTAATTTACCCTGTTGTTACAAAGTATAAAATGGTAGCGATAAATTTTAAAATAATTTAGAATGGCAATTAAATTTAAAATAAGAAATAAAATTTCCATTACGCACTCTGAATATATTCTGAATTGGAAATTGAATCGAATTCTGTTTCTCTATGAAAAATTGGGTTGTATTGAGTTTACCAAAATTCAAATATATCTTCAATTAAATATATTTAGAGTAGCATCCTATTAAGTTATTTCCAGAAAACCTATATTGGCGAACCCTGCGATTTTCAATACGAGTTCTGTCACTTTTCAATCCGAAGTCATATTTTGCCGAGTAGCCCGCCGTTAATTTTCCCAGAGCGACTTATTTAATGTTCCTTTTTCCTAGATTAATGGAACTTGATATACTGAGGCTTAAAATAAGTATGGTCTGAATGTATGAATTTGTTTATTATATTGCTCATTAATTATTTGTGATAACTTGTCGAAATGATTTCTGTATTCAGTATTTCATATTAAATGATTATGAAAGATACGAATGGAAGTCGTTAATCTCATTAAAAATCATATCAAAAGTCAATGTTAATTAAAAAAATGCAGATATATTAGTTAAGTGTTTGAATTTGTGGTTGAATAGAGTATCATTTTATTTTTTCTTTATAAAGAAATGAATATTTAAAGTTGTTTATTATGTGATTCAGTCCCTGTTACTAAAATTAGTTGCATAATTCAGGAACGTCTATTTGGATTTTAACGGTATTTTAAATTAAAATAAAAATAATTTGAGTGCAATTTAACAGCCCGTTATTACTGTCTTGTATCGCCATTCTATACTTTTTGACTAAAATCAATTAATTCGCGGGGAAGAACACAGTTTTTATATCTTTAACTACGGCACGTAAACAGACACGCAATTGACGTTTCCATAGCTCTCAATATTAAATGTGTCGCTACGACCTTTCTCTTTATGGCTTTATCGGCAGCACTCTTAAGGGGTAATTACGAAATTGATGTAATATTTTCTTAAATTCTGGATATATACTCTGGGTATTATATATATATATATATATATATATATATATATATATATATATATATATATATATATATATATATAAATATATATATATATATATATATATATATATATACATATATATATATATATATGTATGTGTATATATATATATATATATATATATATCTATATCTATATCTACGAACACACACACACTTATATATCATTGTTGTTCCCTCGCTTTCTTATGTGCGTTTCATACTACCATGACATAGAAACACACGTCATAGTTTAAAAAAATGATTGACGAAAACACAAAATAAAACCCCTCTTTAGATAATTTAATCAATTTTCCTTTTTTTTCTTTTTGGTGACTTTAATTTTATATATTTTTGGAAGTCATTTTATTTTATAGATATTAATTTACTAAAGGATGTTAATATAATATATTTGGTAGTTGAGTAATTTTTAAAAAGGTTAAAAAAAATATTTTATTATATTTCTTTAGATGGTTTCAACGTAAGCATATAGCAATTCCCATTCTAAAAGATTTCTTCACGAGCGTGAGATAGTGTTAAATGCTTATTAAATAAGATAGTAACCATTTTTCCGAAAAAAGGTGATATTATAAAGGATTCAGATAAATTGAAACCGTTGATGATGAAATAGCACTTTTTTAGACATAGTGGGCATAAATGTAATAATTTTTCCTAATGGATCCGATACCCAAAATAAGCGAACTTGACAAAATAGGCGATCACCTCTTAAGGGTTAAGCATTCTAACTAATCAAGATCCACACGAAAGAAAATTGATACACAGTGTACTTTGCCGTTTCATCTTCAGGTTATATGGACGGGACTTTAAGTAGAAATACGCACAAATTTCAATTCTGCTGCTTCAGTTTCTCGTCATATCGAAATGGGTTGCTGTTTCTTTCGTACTAAAGAAATACGAAATTTTCCCAATAAATTTGTCGTATATTTCTCGTAGTGTGGCAAATATTTTTCGTAGCATGGTAAAAATATCTCGCAGCGTAGCTCTCTATTTCCGCATTTAAAGCCATAAATATTTGTAAAATTTTATGCACAATAATATCTATTTTATCACTTGGCGTGTGTTTTCTATTTCAAATATAGCATCATATGAAAGAAAGAACGTCAAAGTATTTATCAGATAAATTTGAATCGTATGCCAAATTAAATTTATTAAAATAATTTGTTTATAAATTATTAAATAATGTTTCGTTTCACTAAAGATAATTTTATTGATATTACAAGCATATAATATGTCTCTAATATTACTTTCTAAGTTACTAAGTCATCATAAAAGAAAATTTTTAATTTAATCTTGCAGGATCTCTCTTTCCAATATTCGCTGAGACGAAAACGAAAGATGAAAGTGAAGGTACGTGAACTTAAGCGACCGTCTGCTATGTGTTTATTTTACAGCGCTTGTTTCTCAAGCGCTTCTACGTACTTTGTTTAGCTTATTCTTTACCTGTTAATTAGGTTAGAGGAAGGTAGCAAAGAAACAACCAATGAAATGAGGTGGGCAGTAGTTAGTAATGATGTCGATGGAAAATATCGTTAAAATAACTTGAACGTAAAATTTTAAAATTAGCTTCATATTTGTGTATAATAAAAGTGCAAAATATTGCATTTGTCCATTAAACAATTTAAGAAAAATTGTTTTTCAAGGGGCAAAAAGTAATGACACAAAAATATAGTTTTTTTTATTTTGGTCTGCATGCTGTGAATTTGTTTATTTTTTCGCACACCACCAAAGATTTACTATAAAGAATTTGATGACATTTTGCACAACCTAATATTATATATAGGCTTTGGTATTTGTACTAGAAAAATGATACGGTCATTTTAAATTTTAATAACTTTTTATTAAAAAAAAATTGAAAAAAAATGTTTTCCCAATTTCTTTAATTCACATCGAATAAATTTTAAAATTCAATCTTACATTTAGGAACATATTCCAATAAGTTCACGTGAATGAAATTTCTAGCAAAATTCGTATTTAATACTAGATTTAATTAATAAAATAAACATGGTATATATCTTTTTATTTAAAATGGGGTAAATTTATCTTTTCATAAATGGGTATGACACCGTAATAAAGAAACTAGGAGGGGGACAAATATTTCAGAAGATTATATATATTTCAGAATTCAACTTCAAGTAATTTTAAATTAAGGAATTTATAAATTAGAATCCCTAATATTGTGTAAACATACATTGGTAGTCTGATATCGTATACGTGTATTTTTTTTAAATTATATGTTTTCAAATATGCTGCAGCAAAATAAATTAATTTCAAGGAACAATTTGTATCCGAAATTTTACTACATGAAATAAAAATAAAACTATTAATTTAATAGTAACATTTATTTCTTTCTAAAACTGTCTCTAAAAAGATTGAAAATATATTTTTTTAATTATCTGCAATTGCATAAGCTACAAACCTCTACGCGTAGTATTTCCCGTCGTCTTGTAGTGATCCATGTACCTCTGATATTTGAAAAGGGCTCTGCATACCGCCATTTACACTGGGCTCTATTGAAGTTTTACGTGACTTTGACAATGAAGTTTGATGATAAACTTCGAATATCTTTGATGATTCTTGGCACTAGTCACTACTTCTTGATAACTAGCCAAAGCGCCGGTGAATTTAAAAAATATATGTGATTCATAACTATATTTTTTTTAATAAATCATGTTATTATCATTTTCTACTATATAACATGTGTGTGAATATCATTTTATGTGAGCTTTGAATTTCATTTAACACCTCCATATAATATAAAAAATGACCTACGAGTTACGTAGTACAAATTTAATGACTATACGTCTTATCATTTAAATTAACTAATGTAATATTTTCTAAAATACAATTGAAATTTTATCGTAGCATAATCCAGTCTAGTTATAGCGGGAGTTGCCCTGAATTTCGCGATGCATTGCTTCTTAATAAATTTATCCATTCTTGTTTTAGTGCTTGGAAGTCAAGTGCGCTTATACCGAGTGGATTAATTACAAAGAGACTGCACCAAAAATAATACGAGTTTATGAAATTAATGATTGTAGAGTCATAAGTTCCTGCAAAGATATACCGTCAATCGACAAAGTCAAAATTCGAGTACGACAGATACTCGAATAATTTTATATATAGTTTTAGACAAACTTTATTCACTATTTTGCTTGCGATTCAAAAAAGATATATCAAATACATTCGGAAATTTTGTGCGAATATCAAAGTATGCCTCTTTGTTTCATGACCATTTTGAGATTCATAATTTAATATCGTCGATACTTCATTTAGTACACGAATATTACGACAAACATCTTATATGTAATTCACGCTAAAACTAAGGTTACTGAGCTATACCTCCGTCATCCATAAGATTTATATTTCAAGGGAAGAGGATTTTCAAGAAAAGTTTCAAGGGAAATACGAGGGGAGAAACTTTTTGGTGTATCCAGCACTAGTTTGTAAGAAGTATTAAAGGCTCTGTGCATCTTTATCGAACTATCATCAAAGATATTCAAAGTTTATATTCTTCAAATCCCCGTATAACTTTAAGGGGTTCTTTTCATTTCTGATGCAATTGGATATTTGCATATCACTTTGAAATAGTGAAAATTATTACACGAAAGGAAGAAGTTTGTATTGCGTCAGAAATCTGAATAATCTTAACTCTATATATACGTCCATACATTTATAAATACTTTTAACTATTGTACTGCACTGAGTGCAGTTTACTTCAAATACTTTCAATATTTTCAGACTTCACTATTAAACTAATTTTTCATCATTTTCATTTTTAATTTTTTACATGAAAATTCGATAAGAAATGTTGTCTATTTGGAAATTAATTTATTTTATTATAATTATTTTTTTAGGTAAGTAATTTTAAATTTACATTATATCAGAGTTCTAATACATATATTCTGTAAAAAGAGATAAATTGAAGTTGCACTGTGAAATATATGTACTTAAATAAAATTTTAATTTAATGCGTGTGGTTTAACTCCGAATATTTCTTAATAAAGCAGGTAAAAAATTATTTTTTCGACATGTGTAAATTCCTCTAGCAATACTTTATTACGTGTCATATCAATAAAATCAAAAGAATTATTAACATTCCTTTAAAAATCAATATATAAACCATGTTTCATTTTTACTGATGAAATCCAGGTTTCAGTACTAACTCTTTCCAACGATTCATTCGCGTTGTCTCCTATAAATATTATTAAGACTGAAAATTAAAATACAAGATTGCAAAGTAAAATAAACCTGAAGACAAAAAAGATAATTATTAAATTAAAATTTATTTCAAGTTATAATATGTAATTTAGAAAATTTCGAACTCTTTTTTAATATTCTGATCGAAATTTATATGCATTCTCAGTCCTAAAAAAATTCGATAAAATAATTCAAGTAATTCTCGCGTGGTATGCAAATAGCTAAACGAATTTACATATAGACAAAGCAATATTCATGTGTTTCCTCAGTTTTTAATATCAAAATAAAAATAACAAGACACATAGAGGAACAGAACCCATAAGCAATCAAATATTTTTTCTCAATTTTTAACATCAAAAACACTTTCAAACAAAAAAAAATTAAACATTATATTTAAGCTATTTCAATTTCATAAAATTTTGTTTCCTATTATTTATTTTCTTCCTTCCTCTCAGCTAATAACTACTACAGAGAAGACTAAACAAAGAGTGCATCCATATACGGGAGCTCATAAACTGACGTAAATAATAAACAGGTTCCATCTCTCCGCCTTCACTTTTCGCTTTGATTTCAAGCACATTTTCAAAAGTTTTCCGGTAGAATGGTATTGAAACTTTTTTTTTATATCAAATGAATTATTTTAAAAGTTAAAATAGAAACGAATTGTTTTACGCTAGTGACACTGCTATTATGACTTCCAGAGAAATGAAAAATAATTTATTATTCTAATGTAACGAAAACGGGAGAAGAAAAGTTGATGTCATTTCGACCGATTTAATTATAATTAATACTCACCGATCAAAAAAAAAACAAAGTTTAAAAAAGAGGAGAATGGAATTGATAATGAGCTAGACTGCAAACAAAAAAATATTTTTTATTAATGAATCCAAATGGGAAAATTTTAATTAACAGACCAGTTAAATTTTAGGAAAGAGGATTTCTGGAACTTTGTACGGCATTCAAATCAAATCAATCTTATAAGATCTCTGGCACTCTTCATTACAAATGATACTGAAAAAAAAATTAAAAGAAAACATGGAAGGAGCGATAAAATGAACATTAGTTAATATGGCATTCAACTAGGTTTACGATTTCAAATATGAAAATAGGGATATTTGTCATGCTAAAGGAAGTATCCAACACAATTGTTGCAGAAATTTCTAAATTTCTTTTTAGGACAAAAATAACACCTAGTTATTTTGATATTCTGAGAAATCGGAGCAAAAGATTCAAAATGTGTGTGCATTTGTACTCAAATTCCTTTAATGGAATTCTGGAGATTCATCACCAAATTATGTCGTGTAAAACATTCTGCTGTATGGGTCGTAATTATTTCGAATGTTGAACCCTTAAAAGATGATCGTTTCTTTTCTTAAGTTGTATCTATGTGGGTATTGGATTTAATATGAAGAATCTCACAATTCACACAGATATAATTATTAAATTTACTAAGTTAATTATGCGGACCCTAGCAACGAGTTTCTAAAACGACATTGTATGTACGATATTTCTTTTTTAACTATTTCGATTTATCCGTAATCTTGTATGATTTTATCTTCTCTAGAAATTATCTCTATCGCGATTAATAAACAGTTTTATTTTATATATATACACAAAGATATTTTTTAGAATTACATAGCTATGTGATGATTTTAAAGTAATCTGAATTAACCAATTAAAAATTTTTTAAACATGTTTCATAAAACATAGAACTTCAAAATACAGCACAAGAACATTGCTTGGTAAATTAGTATCTATAAAATACAAAAAAAAGTACTTGTGGAAAGAAATAAACTTAAAGTCACAAAATGTAAAAAGAATCTTTATATTTATACTTTTTGGTACAGGCTTAGCCCGACAGCTTTCAAATACATCCACACATGAGTTGTGCAAACGCAAAACTGACATTTAAAAACCATCAATTATGAGCAGAAAATAAAAAGAGTTCCGGAATTAAATTAAGAAAAATATTAAAACATTTTTTTTAGTTATGCTTTGCTCTAAACTCGTCAATGCCCATCAATCTGGTTAAAAGCACTGCTCTATGATGTACACACCAACGTATGCAAATTCGACTAAAACGTCACTACTGACATTACTACTTAAATACTGAAATTGAAGTCACTATTTAAATACTGAAATTGAAACGAATGAAACGTCAGCTACTGTTAATGGGCCACCGCCAATTCGTTACCTCAATATTTAATATGCATACCCTGTTAGTAGGGTTTGAGCTTTTATTTAGTCTGGAATTTGAAGACGATTGCTGTACTGCATTTAAGGAAAATAATTATTTGAACTAGAAAATGAAAACAAAAATAAACGCAATTTGTTTGGTGATACATATAAGTTAGCAAAAATAAATTATCGAAAAACTAGAAAACGGTTACGAATTACTCTTTTTTAATAGATTTGTTAAAATAAAAAGAGTTTAGCAGAAGTCTAAATCATATAAGTATCGGATATTTAGTTTTGATGAAAGTAATAAAAAAATGTACTTTTTAAATTGTTTGCCTTTTTAAAGTTCATCGATAAACAATACTTTAGTTAATTTATATATTTTTTGTTAATTTGTATGTTTAATTTACATGTTTAATTTATATATTTTTTAGGTAAGTGCGCCAGTAAAAACTTTAATTGAAATTAAAAAAAGCTGTGAAAACAAATTATTCTAAGATACACTTTACGTTTCTCGAAGAAAAATTTATGTGCCATAAAAAATTAAATTTTCATTCCATTTGTATTTTTCTAGTACAACCATTTTCGCTTTTCTCCCTTATTATTTCGTAAGGAAATTTACAAAGTTTTCAAAGATCCCTATTTAATCATAATAATAGATCCACTCCTTTTTCATACGAATCGCACTCACTTTCTATTGCTGTAATATTTAAATATTTTCTGAAAAATTTCGTATTCAGATTTAAACATAGTAATTTTATTTTGCTGTATACCTTATATTAAATAAATTCGATTCCTTTTAAAAAGGTTCTTCCTTTTAAAATTGCCCAATATGTCGTAACCAGTAACAACTCAAATTGACTAAACATACCTGTAGTTATATTAGTTGATGATTTTTAAATACTGTTAGACTTTTTTGCTATTTTCAAAACTGCGTTAATAATTTCACAAGTACTTTAGGTAAATCATTTGTCACAACTGTCTAATAAATGATCTCCTTTTTTTATTTTTTATGTTATTTCATAAAAAAATAACAGTATCAAAAATCAAAATCTGCTTTGCCTAAAGTTTACTTCCTTAATTACTTTTAAACTATCGGAAAATTTTAATTTATTTATGCTTTTACTTTTGTATATATTTATGTACGAAATAGTTCCCGATTAAACATTGCAATTACACATGAACCCATTAATAGGCTTTTAAAAGTAAACTATAACTTTAATTAAAATCGAAGAGATTGTTTCAATAAACTTCAACTGAAATATCACATAGAACATGAAAAAATGTCTCGTAACTAAAAGTTCAAAATAGTTTTTCCTGAAATAAAATCTATTGAAACTTAAAAGGATGCTTCTTGACTATATTGAGGAAAATTAACGTTAAGAGAATACCATTAGAAATGTTAGTTTATTACGAATATGGAGTACATTGAAAGTTTTCATCGCTGTCTCGTTCTTGTGTGTTAAAAAGCTGCGTAATAGGCAGTATTTTTATTAAATACATTAATTTTTATAGTATGTGTATTAAATTAAAATTAAAAAAAATTTGTGATGTAATTACCCTTTTAGGACAAAACTTTGTTTTAATGAAGCAAAAGTAGTTCTTTCAAGAATTTAATAACTTGTCAGTAAACGAGTATGTGTACACATAATCTACCAGATTAATGATTTTTTATGTCAGATATCACAAAATACTATATACATATATATATATACATATATATATATATATATATATATATATATATATATATACCTGTCAATCGTATACCAACTCAGTAGGTTTACTGTTAGCTATTGATAATTTCCTCTGACTATCATTCTATGATGTATAGTCATTAGAATTATATAAAGAAATACGATAATTCGAAGCGGGCTAAGAACGAGTTATTAGATTTCCTTACAATCTTGGGAAGATACAGGTCAAGATAATAAAAACGTGTTAAGAAATAAAATTGGTGTTATGATTTTTATGCAACATCACCAAAACAGATATTTATTGCTTATAATATCGTTATCATAATAAGTGCGTATTCCTTGGAACCGAAGTTTAATTTTTCTTTGGTGTATTTTAATAGTAAAATGTTGATTTCGTAAACTGTTATTTTATACTATAGAAATTATATTTGTATAAGTTTTAGGTTATAGTTCGACGTTCAAACAAAAATTCTTTCAGTAATAATATTTACAACCAATAGAATCACACCGACGCTTGTTTGGTAATTTATATGAAACGTAAATAAAAGTCGTTAGAATGGAAAATGAAATAAAGTAAGGAACAAATGAAATATGAGATCCAAATTTAATTAAGGACTCGATCATGCCTGGATGGACGCTTGGAGTTTGCTACTTTAGTATTGAAAATAAATTTGTGATTTATTTAAGTTACAATAAATATACGTTATTATACCAGGATAAATGGTTATGAAATGTTTATGAAATAGAGCTTGAATATAATTGAACTAGGAACGTGTTTCAATTTATTTTGTTCTAGATGTACACATGCAATATTCTTAATACAATTATTATGGACCCAAGAACAATACGTCAAAAACATGTGAATTTTATTTGTAATTTTAGGCAGGGTTTGAGTAAATATATTTTGCCTACAATTATTGCTTAATATTGGTTTATCTAAAGTAAATTTCGTATAAATTACCGTTCATTCTTTTCTAATACATAAATAATTATCAAAAGTAATTTTTAATTCGGAAAAAAAATACATTTTTGTATAATGCACAAACAAAAATTTTCGTCTTTTACAATTCACTTCACACATTAATAACTTAAATTCATGATGAGAAATTGGTGATTATTACACTGTCTTAATCCAAATTTAACTAGTTTTACAAGATTTTATTACGTAAACTGTAGTATTAATTGTTCATAATAATGCAATTGAGTTAAAAACTATGTTTAAACCTTGTCTGGTATAATCGTCTAGATTAAAGGGAGGATTTAAAGTAAATATTTTGATTGACTAGCTCCATTGGATGTCGTTTGGGATGGACATCCATATGAACTACCCATTCCTCTCAAAATGCATATTTGGACAGTTGCCCCTTTTTGATTTTTCCCGAATAATTTGTTGAAAAATGGAGGAAATATTTTCGGAGGTGATGGAATTTAATGTGCCTGGATTTTATGTAAGTACCTTTTAAGTATATGAAAATATTATGCGTATATAACTGATCTTAAAAACTTTTGTCTTGAATATTTGGTGTAAAATATTTATAAAAAGATTAATTATGCTCACAAAAATATTATTTATCCAACGATGTGAAATAATTTGTTTTATACATTGAGTCGGCTTAACTCAACACTATCTTAACCGTCAATTTACGAAACACTTATAGTATTCCATTAAACATAGACTCAAAAATTCAATCGATAATATATTTATCTGTTATGCAGAAGTTTGAAAATAATATAAATGAATTTTAAAACAAACGGGGATAAGATTTTTATACATTTTTAATATTTTTCCTGCGACTTCACACATCAAAATACGACGGCAAATTTTTTCTGTTTTACCGATATAAGTTCACTTGTTTTGCGGTAATGTAAAATAAATTGACGATCTTTATTAACAGTATTAACATTTAATAGGCTCAATAATCCAATCCGATAGTAGAGATCATTTTCTTCACAAATACTTCTTTTTATTTAATTACAGCAAAAGTAAAGTATATTATAATTATAACAACACAATTAAAGGGAAACTTCTCAAACAATAAAAACATAAACCGATTATTACTGTGTTTGTATTGCTAATGGCGTAATTTAAGAAATCAAAAATACAAATTTATCCCAAACTAAACTAAACACCCTTAATGTCATGTGATAAAGCAAATCGCCAGTCGTAAATTGAAATGTGATATTACTACTGATTGTTTAGCGTCCCAAGTATCAATTAAAGTGCTGATTAGGTAGCAACCTCCAGGCGTCCATCGCGATCGATTCAAAGCAAAGTGGTTATCATGATCGAGTTCTTAATTAAATTTGGGTCTCATATTTCGTTTGTTTCGTTACTTTATTTCATTTTCCATTTTAATGACTTTTATTTGCGTTTGATATAAATTACCAAACAAGCGTCGGTGTTGTTCTGTTGGTCGTAAATGTTATTACTGAAAGAGTTCCTAAAGCTTATAAAAATATAATTTTCATAGTAGAAGCTAACAGTATACGAGGTCAACATTTGGCTACTAAAACACACCAAAAAAAATTAAACTTCGGTTCCAAGGACTATTATGATACGCAACTAGTATGATAACGATATAAGCAATAAATATATTTTTTGGTGAGGTTCCATAAAAATCATGGCACCAATTTTATTTCTTTACACGCTTTTGTTACCTTGACCTGTAACTTCCCAACATTGTAAGCAAATCTTATAATCCGTTCTTAGCCCGCTTCGAATTATCGTACTGCTTTATATAATTCTAATGACTATACATGATAGGATGATATTCATAGGAAATTATCAATACCTAACAGCAAACCTACCTAGTTCGTATACGGTTGACTGGACTCATGGAATTCTTTGGTTATGGATTATTTGATTTATATCAATGGGTCCTTTAGTTACAAAAGCTCCTTATTAGGGCTATAAATTTCACTTAATAGGATGAAGTTTTTTCTTTCAAAGGCTTAGGTTTAGTAATTTTGGAGACAGGTTTTATGCAGGTTTTTTTTATAAAATCAAATATGACTGCACAGTATTACACCATCAAGTTCGAATCGCACTGTACCCATTACCCGAAGCATTTTTTTATATATACATATATATATATATATATATATATATATATATATATATATATATATATATGTATATATATAGTATTTTGTGATCTCTCTTATAAAAAATCATTAATCTGGTAGATTATATGTACACATACTTGATTACTGGCAAGTTATTAGATTCTTAAAAAAACTGCTTTGGCTTCATTACAACAAATTTTTATCTTAAAATAGTAATTATATCACTATTTTTTGTTAATTTTAATTTAATGCACACATACTATAAAAATGAGTGCATATAATTAAAAAAACTGCCTATTACGCAATGCTTTAGCACACAAGAAAGAGACAGAGATGAAAACTTTTAATGCATAACGCTAATTTTCCTCAATACAGTCAAGAAGCATTCTTTTAAGTTTCAATAGATTTAATTTCAAGAAAAATTATTTTGAGCTTTTAGTTACAAAACATTTTTCCATTTTCTAGGTGATTTTTCAGCTGAAGTTTATCGAAACATTCTCTTTAATTTTCATTAAAATTATAGTTTACTCTTAAAATCGGGAGGTATTCGTACATAAATATGTAAAAGAAAAATCTTAAATAAAATCAGAAATTCCCGACAGTTTAAAAGTAATTAAGAAAGTAAACTTTATGTGAAGCAGATTCAGATTTTTGATACTGTTATTTTTTATGAAGTAACAGCATAGGAAATAAAAAAAATGAAGGTAATTTATTAGACAGTTGTCTCGGATGTTTTACGTAAAGTACTAATAAAATTATTAACTCCGTTTTGAAAATAGCAAAAGAAATTATAACAGGATTTAAAAATCGTCAACTAATACAACTGCAGGTATGATTAGTAATAATGGTCACGATTATTTTAAAATTTTACAGTCAATTTGAATTTTAACTGGATATGAGATATTGAGCAATTTTGAAAGAAAGAACCTTTTAAAAAGGAATCAAATTTATTTAATACAAGGTCTACAGTGAAAAAAAATTTACAATGTTTAAATCTGAACACGAAATTTTAATGTAAAATTTAATCTGTCCATATAAAATTTATTACAAAATATTTAATTAGTTATAGCAATAGTAAGTGAGTGCGATTCTTATGAAAAAGAAGTGGATCTATTAATATAATTAAATAGAGTTACTTGTGTTAAGATATATTTGTATAATGGTTACATATTTAAAAAGTTTGTAAATTTTCCTACGAAGTAATAAGGGAGAAAAGCGAAAATGGTTGTACTAGAAATGGAATGAAAATTTAATTTTATATCGCACATAAATTTTGCTTTTAGAAAATGAAAGCGTACCTTAAAATAATTTGTTTTCACAGCTTTTTTATTTTCAATTAAAGTTTTTACTGGTGCACTTACCTAAAAAATATATAAATTATAATTTTAGACAATTTAACTTAAATTAATAAATAGCTACGTTAAATATACTAAAGTATTGTTCATCGATAAACATTGCTATTTTATTTACATTTCAGAAGTAAACAATTAAAAAAGTACATTTTTTTATTACTTTCATCAAAACTAAATATCTGACACATGATTAAGACACCTTCTGCTAAACTCTTTTTCTTTTAACAAAAATTTAAAAAAAGAGTAATTCGTAACCGTTTTATAGTTTTTGGATAATTTATATTTGTTAACTTATTGGTATCACCAAACAAATTGCGTTTATTTTTGTTTTCATTTTCTGGTTCAAATAATTATTGTCCTTAAATGCAGTACGGCAATCGTCTTCAGGTTCCAAACTGAATAAAAGCTCAAACCCTACTAATAGGGTATGCATAATAAATATTTAACTCATGAAGTGGCGGTGACACGTCAACAGTAGCTGACGTTTCATTCATTTGAATTTCAGTATTTAAGTAGTGACTTAAATTTCAGTATTTAAGTAGCAATTTCAGTAGTGACGTTTTAGTCGAATTCGCTTACATTGGTGTGTGCATCATATAGTAGTGCTTTTAACCAGATTGACGTGAACAGGCGAGTCTAGGGCAAAGGATAACTAAAAATAAACGTGATATAATATTTTCCTTAATTTAATTCCGGAACCCTCTATATATTTCCTGCTCATAATTGATGGTTTCTATATGTCAGTTTTGCGTTTTTTCAACTCACGTATGGATGTATTTAAAAGTTTTCGGGCTAAGCATATACCAGAAAGCATAAATGTAAAGATTCTTTTTACATTTTATGACTTTAAGTTTCTTTCCTTCTGCACGAGTTTTTTTTATATTACAGATACTTATTTACTAAACAAGGTTCTTGTGCTGTATTTTGAAGTGGTATGTTTTATGAAATATATTTATAAATTGTTTAATTTATTTATTCAAATCACTTTAAAATCAGCACATAGCTGCATCATTACAGAAAATATCTTTGTTTATATGAGGAAACTGCTTATTAAATTTATAAAATTATATGAATAATGCAATCAATGAACCTTTAATATGAAATACAATTGTAATCAATAATATACTAATATTGGATTAAGTAGACTCCGGCCATGACCATTGACTGAAGCTATGACCAGCTCAGCTTGGACCTCTTGGAAAACTTCAAAGACTTTAATCATCTACAAATAGATACAAAGAGAGACGTAAACAAATAAAGTAAATACAGTCCACTTTCAGTGTGAATTGTATCTTAGTAATCAATTCACTTCAAAGCGCTCATGTCGGACATGTGATGGAGTCTAGGCAATTAGAACGGTCGGTCGAAACGTGCTTTATATTAGAAAGTAGTATGTGATTAAATTAATTTCGAGGAGGAGAGCGTAGCGGTAACCAATTTGTAATTATATATCTTAAAGAGTTATTAATATTTCAAAGTGTAAATAAAGTATGTTTTTATTATAATTGTCCATTATGCAAAAAGTAGCTTTGAACAGAATTACATATTACTTAAGACGTTTAATTATGAATTAGATTAAGAAGTAATAATAGTTTACGTCAAGTTTAAATTAGATCAAGTCGATACTCTTAAGAGTAGCAAAATATTTTTATTAAAACTTAACATAAAATTACATTTTCATGCTTTCGTTTCATATGCTATTCTTGGATCCATTTTCCTTTTTAAAATATATTTAATAGATACATAACATAACATTAACAATTATTGTTTATTATAAAAAATCATTCAATTTACAAAATGAGCAACATTGAACATAATTTTTCACTCTGAAGTCATATCGTGCAAAGCAATCTGTCCTTAAATTTTCCAGAGTGACTTATTTAAACAGGTGTATATTCCAGACCGAAGAAATTTGATGCACTAGAACTTCAAATAAGAATTGTCTGCGAGTATGAAAATTTGATATGATATTATCCTCCACATTCATTTTGATTTTCATATGAACTATTGATATTTTTTCTGCATTTTTAAAAAAGGCCACCCATTTCTAAAAAGATTCAATAATTTTCCGTGGCAAAACATATTAGCATGATATTCTTCAATAGCAAAAACCTACAACAAAACTTGTAAACATATTATTTAATAAAGAATGTGTAATTTGGTATTGTATCTTCTTCATTTGGACTTACGTCAATACAATTTTATATAAAAGTGTCACTTTCCATTAATCGTCCATTTATAAAACCCAGTCACAAATTTAAACCATTATGAAATATTGAGCTAAATTTGGATCGATGATGTATTTGTTCGATTGAAATGAATTTTTAAAATATTAAAATTTTTATAAACATAGATGCTGAGGGGATTTTAATAGTCTCCTTTGATCTTTTTTTCTTAAATGTTTATCATTTATCTTTTATGTGTTGTTCAATTTTTTTCGTCGATATCTATATCGTAGTTAATAATTATGATCAGGGAGAAGAGATCGATAAACAAAACAATTCCAATATTAGAATGATGTGATATGATAACTATAATAGTTCAAATATTACTTATAAATTAAAGTTAAATAAGTTATATTAGCAATTATGTTTTAAAAGATCCAGTGATTTTTTTGTTGCACATATGCGAAATATTAAATAAAAAGAAGATTTCTTCAAAGACTTCACCAACAATTTTCTATTCAATTTCTTCAATACTTAGTGGCTATAAAAATTTAACTAGAATTAGAAGACAAATTTAGGAAAAATGACGACATATTTCCTAAAATATAATGGAGGGTACCGATATATGTATCAATTAAAAATTTATAACATATCTCTCATGATAATATATATTTTTTCCCAATTTCTTTACTGGACCTTTCGGTAAGGCTAAGACGACCTCATAAACAATCTGTCATCCCACTCCTCATAAAATTATAGGAAAACTCATTTATAAAATAATTTCAAAAAGTACTACAGAAAGAAAATGAAGCAACGTTACTTCTTGAATTTGAATGCAAAATATATTTATGTGGTATTTTTAACGGTAAAAATTTATATGATTTTACATGATTTTGTAAAATTCTTAACGGAATTGTTCAATATTCAAATAAAAGAATAACAGAACATGTTTCACGCGCATTTGTATAAAAAAAATCAATTAATATTGTGCGACAAGATACGCTAATGTAATATGATATAACGGTACAGTTTACAGTATTCCCGGTAGTAAGAGCGAGCTCTCTGATTACGCAATTGTCTCCAGGCGTTCGACACGACCGATTCAAAGAAAATTGCTTATCAGGATCGAGTCCCAGATGAAATTGGCATCTCGTATTACATTCTCTTATTTGTTTCGTATTTTACTTTGGTTGCTTTTCTCGTATCCTTTATTTGTAGTTGAGGATTCAATACAATAATTTTGATCTTTACCCCTTTTGGAGAAATAGTCCTTATTTCAACATCCATAGAATTAAATTCGACTAAATCTTGGTTCAATAATAGTTTCTAAATAGAAAACTAATATTTAATAAAATTCCAAACTTTTAATACCAACAGTCGGTCAATTATATATTATACTGGTACATTAAAACAACTTTCTATAGGACCTGATAATACAATAAAGAAATTATATATGCATCAAAAATTAATTTTGTGCTCTCTCTATTAAAAAACTTAGCATCTATATTTTTGCACGAAAAATATCATTTATTAATTAGATTTTTTTCTTTTTTCAAAAAACTTTAACTTTCGCAATTTCGATGACTCATTTTTTGACTATTTATAAATACATACGGTAGTTTTAAGAACGGTCAAATTCATCTTTGGCCATGTGTCAAATGGTTCCAAAGTACGAAACAAAGTTAATGCAGTTATAAGTTTAATACTATGTTGATATAACTTTTAAAGAGAAATTATTATTGTGCTGTAAAGTGAAACAGCAATAATTGATTCACATATGCTGATAAGCGTGATATAAATGACTTTAATGCATATTTTGTTATAATTACAAGATACCAAATAAAAATTATTTAATAGTTTTTTAACGCGATGTAAAAGTTTTCATTACTTCAACATATGCGACGCCTATTAAAAAAATTAGGTGTATTTATATGCGCAAAAAGAAATATTATTTTACTACCTTTATTTAAAAATATTCTGTAGAAATGTCAAATGACAAGGACACATTATTAACAGCAAATGAATAGGAAAATAATTCAGCCAAATAGGTGTAAAACCCATATAAATAAAGCTCGTAGTTTTTATAATTTCTGGATATTTATGTTGCAAGTATATTGAAATAATTTTAATCGATAGTTCTAATATAATTTTAATGCTTCGAAAATTTTCCTTGTTTTACTTTCAAAACATAAAAATTCGATATTTTCAGTAATTTATAATTAATATTAGATACGTAGTTAATCCTATGAGCAGCACAATATTAAAACCAGCAGTAAAATATAATTTTATTATCCGGTAACTAAAGCAAACATCTTCAATGTTTATATGTATTGAAATATTTGCAACAATTTCAATTCTGTAATTAATAAGTCAACATTATACTTACTAATGTCTGATTAATTTGTAATGTAGTACGTAAATTCGTACTTTCTATGTAAATAATATTTGAATAGTCATCACGTATTTAATATGCATAATCCGAGGTCTAAAACTAGTGATAATTACTTCGTCTAAGCTCGTTACTTTTGTTTTTGGTTAAAAATACTTTTTTCTCAAAGACCTTTCCAGTATTAAATTTTAGTCTGAACATTCATCAACTCACTGAAATAAGAAGTGTCTTTAAAGAATCTACATTCTTCGTATATTTAGGTAATTTGTAATGTGATTTGAATTTCGGAAAATTTACATTTTTAAATCGTTTTATTGACACCATCCATTTAAAATATCATGAATTTTTTAAAATTATTTTACAATCTAAAACACATTGTTTTTTTGCACATTTTATGATAGGTGGAAATCTTTTTCTAGCAATCAACCTTCAAAGTCTAACTAGCTTTTTGCACTCAAATTAGGAATAAAGAATTTACAAACTAAGGTTATGTTCAAAAAAAATTATTTTAATAAACTGATAAATACATATAATTAAAAAAATCGTTTGAAATTAAACCGCGTGTCGCAAGTCGGACTTGCGCGTAAAGAGTGCAACAATATAATTACCCGCCACTTTCTTTTTAACATCGCGAAATTTTGAATACGTCTTCGGGGCAACTTTAACAAGCTCTGGAAAGTTGTAACTTATATGATCTATCAAACTTACGCAGATTTATAGAAGGAATATAACTAGGATAAGATATCCACACTAAGGAAAAAAAAAATATTTGCAGACTATTTTCGTGACCATAGAATTTACAGTAAGTTCAGTCAGTTTATAAAAAGGAAACCTCCAAGACATAGTATAAAAGTGTTTGCATTGGTTGATGCTAGAATAGTCTACACTATAACTCTTGAAGTTTATTGTGAAAAACAGCCGGACCGATCGTATATAATGGAAAATTCTGCAGCGAGTATACTAAGAGTTACAACAGTTCACTTAGTTACTGAACTACTTATAGTATACAGGACGATACTTTTTGGAATGCTAAGGGAGAACAAAAAATAGATCCTCCGACATTCATCAATACGAAAGAACGACCTTCTCCTAGTTCTATGTTTGGATTTGAAGAAAAAAGTTTACGAGTTTCATGTGTTCCACAAAAAACAGAAAAAATATTTTCATACTTTCATTAATATATGAAGATGATAAAATAGATGACACTTCAGAGCAAAATGTGTCTGAAGTTATAACCTTTTATAAACTAAAAAAGGGGTTGTAGATACAGTGGCCAAATCGAAAGGGTTATACTCAGTGTCTCGGATAAGCTGCAGATGGTCGCTAATATTATTTTCTTCAATAACACAAATTAGCTTAATAAACAACTTTATTATATATCAATAAAGAAAACTTTAATAGTGTAATTGCTGGAAGAAGTTATTTGAAAAGCTGGCCTGGTTTTTGAATCCACAACTAATCATTTGACTATCAATTCCAAATTTGCCAATAAACTTGCGACAAATTATCTGGCGCAATACACAAGTTTCTGCTGGCAGTGGTAGCTTCACCAATATATTAGGACAAATAGAAACGGCATATTTTAACATATGTCCAAGGTGAATAAACAGGAAAACCAGAAAAGTTTGTTAAAACATTATTTACTTTTACTGACCGTTCGCGTGTGATGGAACAGGCTAACGACAATTATCAAAATTTGAAATAAAAATAGGTTTATTCATAATTACGTAACAATTTAAACTTTTTTAATTATAAAGAAATTTTTTTAAAAAAATCTTTCTATTTATGTTAATTTTAAATTGACAAAAGTAATAGTTATGAAAATAGTAATTAAACATTAGCGTTTCCAATAATAATAATAATCATTTTTTTAAATTTTTTAATTTCGATTTTGAAATGTTGATTCCCTGAATTCCTATGTGAGCATTTTGCTTACGCGCGACCACTCGCATATCTGTTAGAGACGCTACCACGGATGGGTTAAGAAAGTGCAACTTCAATTGCAAATTGCAATTTGACTATGGATTAAAAGTTCTAGATATCGAAGTTATTAAATGACTAAATTTGGAGTCCAGTAGTAATAAATAAATTGATAAATATCTTATAGAATTTTCATTTCTACAAGAACCCACTAATTGATTTTATAATCCGTAGAGTCACGGTGAACGTGCTTTCATGCAAACACAATTATGTAAATATTTTAGTAATATCGCGGTAAAATTTTATTGAATGATATTAGGATTCATAACATTTTTTACTAATGATCTTATTATGCACTAAAAGTTTAATACGATATAGATAAATATTTATCAATACTTAATATAACCTTAATATGTCGAGTCGACTGTTTTTACAATCGATTAACATTTATTGCTGGAAGAAGATGTTAAGACTTTTAAACATCAACTTTATTATAATTATGCATTGAATAATTGGTTATTTCGATTCCTACTCATCTCTTCTCAACTAATATGATGACCTTAATAGCAGTTTCCCCATTCTTCACATTAATATTCCTGATAGGATTTCTAGACTTTATGCTGATCATTGACAAATAACTGAATTTATTCTAATTAATCCAGAATATAATAATATTTAGTTAAAACAAAATAACTTCAGAAAATAAAAGAATTTTCACGAGTGTCAGAAATTTTTACGAGTTTCGCAAATAAAACAAGGGAAACTCGTGAAAATTGTTTATGAAATATACACTCAACATCGTCATATCGTAAATTCACAGATGTGCTTATAATTTTTTAAAATTTTTAAGACAATAAAATATTACCGCGATAAAAAATGTAAATAATATCATATGATAAGGAAGTGTAGCGGTGACTTGAAATTATAAATATCATAATATTTTTTTCAGAGCTTAACGCTAGTAATATGATTTTAATCAGGAATGAAATTCAATATACTTCACAATTAAATGAAACTACGTGATGTAGTATTACTTCTATTTTCTTTAAGTTCTTTACCACGACCTAGGTTTCGTTGTATTAAAATATCTTCAGGTGGGCAATTAGTAAAGCTTAACCTTTGCTATGGTTAATCTTTGCTAATTGCGCATTTGAAGATGTTGTAATACAACGAAACCTAGGTCGTACTAAAGAACTTACAGAAAGAAATAATACTACATCGGGTAGTTTCATTTAATTGTGAATAATGAATTTCTACAAAATTTACGGCAAATATATGCAATATTTCTAATATATTTATTTTTAAGGAATCGCAGAATTTTTGTAGATGCCATACGCATGAATAGATCAGAATTTATATTACAATGCCGATTTTTTACACAATCATGTATCCTGCAAAATTAAGTAAATGTTATCTTATGTATGCATAATTTATATCTGTGAGTCCCAGTGAAAATGATTTAAATTTTATGAAACAAATTTGATATAAATTTTAATACACTTTTATTGTTCTACTCTTTTTCAAAGTATAGTTTCAGGCTTGGCCAATTCCTCATCCTTTTTCACATAAACATGCAAAAGTGTATCTGCGTGCAGAATTTCAAATTTTTCATCACAAACAGGTCAAAGATTTTGTTTATGAGCTTGGTTGACAAGCTCATATAACATAGTGATAAAATGTAATTTTTTGAGGTTTTCTATATTATAAAAGCAAAATTTATGAAATTCAAGATACTATGTTTTAACCTGATGCATAAAAGAAATCTTTAGTTACGAGGATGTCGAAAGTGACTCGAACTATTTCGTATATTTAAATACACGTTCCGCACACTGTAGAAATTTGACATGAACCCATTATCAAATTAAAGTCGAGTAGCTTTCCTCGTTTCATGTTATTTGTCAGTGACACGATTTCGTTATATTTTTAACCTATAACCGCAGCGCCACTGAAATATGTTTCGTTCGATAATAATAGAGTTAATCAATCTAGTTATCCATTGAGAAGTATTGTAAAAAAAGTATCGTATGATAAAATTCATACTGTAATTTCAATTTAATTCATTTTACTCGTATTATACTTTACTACTCACTATTATCGAATTATGCCTAAAAATTATTGAGTTAGTAAATAGATAGATTTGAATAATTAAAACAAACTATTACATAAAACTCGGTCACTTAGAAAAATAATAAACAGAAAGGGAAAAGTATTAAATGAAAGATTGTGTCTTTTTTCATTTAAAGTTATTTTGTTTTGTAGTGGGGAGGCAAAATTGTAAGTGTCACGAATTGCTCTCTGAATGCTACTA
The DNA here is from genome assembly GCA_039881145.1 of Druceiella hillmani. Classification (NCBI taxonomy): domain Eukaryota; kingdom Metazoa; phylum Arthropoda; class Insecta; order Lepidoptera; family Hepialidae; genus Druceiella; species Druceiella hillmani. Next base: position 27,974,258 of record JAYKKI010000007.1, on the reverse strand, counting down.
TTCTGTTGATTACTATGTGCTAACATTAATAAAATGTTTATTTATCTATTATGTGTAAATTGAAATTTCCTTGATGAAGATTATAATCGATCTTAAAAATAAATGGTTTTCTTTGCTAACCAGGTAGATTCCGATAAGTAATTTTATAGTTTATATCTGTTTTAAATATTGCTGGAAAGTCAGTGTTTTTTCTGGCCTGCTGTTCAATAATTTAACCTTTATGATAATACATGAGGCGGTAGTTATATCAAATGGAGTAGTCATTAAATTAATATTTTACTTTTGTATTTATAGGTTAATAGTTATAGATACAATTAAACTTTGTTGGGTAATATCTGTCTTGGTGCTAAGGGCGTAAGTAAATAATTCCACCCATGTTAAAAATTGTGCTAAAAAACCTTCTAGTCACGGAATGAAATCATGCTTGTCTTATCTTATTAATTTTGGTGCTAATGGCGTAAGGGAAAGAATCCACATTTTTTGAAACGGCACATAAAACACATGTAGTTATAGCATAAAATTATGCTTATCTTATCTCATTTAAGTCGTGTTACATAGTCAAAATTGTAGTTCGCGTGACATCTTGGTGAATAGCCTGGGCCAACCAAAAAAGGTAATAAGTTGCAAGAGATACTTTGACACATAGATTTTAAAATTGAAATAGACGTCAAATTATAAGTAAATCCTTCACTTTCTCATGGTTATCCAAGTCTCAACCTAGCCGTTTTTTTTATTGTCAACATTTATCCGCAAAAGTAGGATCGAACGTCACTCATTATAGTATGATTGTAATGAATTCAAACTATACAGTACGTGCATTAATGATAGTAATATTTAAAATCATCGATTTCATTATATTGGTATAAAAATGACCCTTATAGGAGTTAAGAACTTATATCTGAAATTAGCAAATTATAGAATAACAAATAAATTAGTTAATTTCGACAAATATATTTATATATAAGGAAAAGTTCTGGTTTAGTTATTTAACAATTGTAAACTTAATTAAATAAAAATGCTAAAAACATTTTAATACTGTGATATATAATGTCATCTTAAATGTCATCTGGGACGTTTTGCTGCGGAGTAGAATATGCCCAAAAATAACCCTCCATATAAGATTTATAGGAAAAATCAAGCCATTTAATATACAAAAATAAAAAGAAAAATATTACCAAAATCTTTTGTAGCATTAATTGATCTTAATGATATAAATAGTTCTGAAGTAAACACAAACGATGCATTTTATTTTACAAACATGATTTTTACATCAATAAATCAAGAAATAGAAATCAAGAAAATTAATTTTCTTGTATCAAATTTTTTCCAAAATACTACTTAATATTATAATTAATTTTTATTTTTTATCACTGTTAATTAATTTCTCTATTATTCAAATCGCAAACTGATAATCCTGAACTGGAAAATAAGCTAAATAAGCATTTTGCATTACGGCCAATAAAATTATTAGTAAAATACTGCCATCGGAAAAATGGGCTATTGTGAATCAATTTCAATTTTACTGGCATTAAGTGAAATTGTTCGAAAAAATTCTAGTGTCATAACAATCAAAGTTTTTTGATTTTACATGGATTCACGTTACGTAATTTAAATAATTCAACGAATTTTTAATCCCCATTTTCCATTGGCTAGCTTCAAACTTCATTAGCCCAAAACCGACTAGAATTCAGCCCACATTAAGCAAAGCACTGGTTGATGATTAAAGATGAACAAAAGACATTCCTAAGAAATCTGTATATAAGACAGTATGGTAATATCTTTATTATCCAGGGACCGATTAGAATTCGGCTCCACTATTTGGAGCCCACATTAAGCAAAACACAGGTTGATGATTGAAGGTGGGCAAAAGATATTCCTCGGAAATCTGTATATCGAACAGTACGGTAACATTTTTGTAATCCAGAAGCAACATTATATTCCAGCTATTAAAAGGAAAAAACCTGTGTCCGGTATTATTTATAAATTTATGTGTGTGTGTGTGTGTGTGTGTGTGTGTACTTGTATGTGTGTGTGCATGTACGTGTGCATGTGCGTGTGTGTGTGTGTGTGTTCATATATTTATTATATTATAATTACTTGATCTTATTGTCGATCGGATGAATGATTCTGTAGATATTTCAAAAATCTTCTTATGGTCATACATAAAATATCGCAGCAAATTTATCACATTTTCCCAATAATCGAACTTATAAATAAAAATATCGAATCACCCTACTAGTCCACATTCCTTTAGTATTTATTTTATTGTCAATGTTATATTTTATTTAGTATTTATTTTATTCCTTTAGTACTTAATTTATTTGAATGTTAAACATGAGTGAAATTTTATAAACACCTCATTATCATATTGAGAAGATCATATTTAAGAGTTCGAGGATAAATTGCATTTCTAGTAACAAGCAACTTATTTTTTTTTTATTAAAAATATTATTGAGTTTAAACAATTCTTAACTTGTAAAACTTACAAATATATATATATATATATATATATGTATATATATGTGTATATATATATATATATGTATATATATATATATATATATATATAATATCCTGGAACATTTTCTCCGTTTACTCTTTAATTTGCTACATTTTCATATATCGTAAACTTTTCGTCTAGCAAGTATTGGTTTACTATACTTATATGTATCTATTTGGTCACCTTTCCAAAGTAAGATAAAAATTTAAACAGTTGTGGTTTGAAAGTTATAAAACAATTCGAGATCAAATTTTTTTTTTTCTTATAATTAATATCACGACATTTTTCTTAATTTTGTGCCAAATAATATATTTGCATTACCGTGAATAAATTCGTAGAATGAAAATAGGATTTATAGTAAATTTAAGCTTCATCCTCTTTCAAGAGGATTGTCTTTATTCAAGGAATTTATGCGATGTAATGCAACTGTGAAAATTGCCCTTGTACCGCTAATTTTTCCAACTATTCTTAAGAATAGGAAATAAGTTATGCATGTTGATACTAGGTAGTAGTTAATAACTAACAACCACGAGAATTAAACATATTTTGCGCTTTCAAAATCCAATAGTTTCTTTTCCTAAATAATGCGTGTGTCGACCATTATCTGCCACAGAACACGTTATAATGAATTCAAAATTTTATTCAATTAAATGTTAAAGCGGATATTGAAATTCTTTACCTGAGAGTGTGACTACTTTCACCTTTTATAACCGACTATTACCGGCTACATTCGCGCATTAACTTCCGGGAAGGTAGCAAATTAATTTTAACATATGTATTAAATTCAAATAAAGGTTTTCAATATATATATATATATATATATATATATATATATATATATATATATATATACACATATGCAGTTAACTTCAAAAATAAGACGATAAACTTCATTAAATGAAATAAGTAAAAAAAATATAATTTAATGTGACGTTTTAAATAACGACTCGCTGGTATTCAAAAGCTTTTATCTCGAAGCTTAGGAAGGTAAACAAACAGCACTCAGCTTTGTTGATGCGACAAGTGTAAACATGCTTGAAACGAATAGTGGTAATTTCGTACAGACGCAATTGAGTGGACGCCCAAGGGAATCTTGATTTAATACTGTAAAGTACTAATTACATGTATTCTTAAGTCTTGTTTTTTTTGTTAGTTGATGCTTTTGAAATTTTCGTAAATAAAAGTCGTAGTTTTGCTTGTGTATTATATATAACATTGTTGCGTCGCGAAATAATTTCTCGTCAGGTATGAGATTTAATAGTTCGTGTTGGAAGCAATGGATAATCTTGTAGTGTTGAAATAATAAGTAAAAGTTTACGATATTTGAAAATGTAGCAAATTAAAGAGTAAACGGAGAAAATGTTACAGGATATTCTATAATAACTGGCAAATCATAAAAACTAATTATTTCACAAACTCGGTACCACAAAGCCAAACTGCCGATAGAAAATTTTCACTATGAGCCATTTAACATCAATTAACTCCCCACAAGAATAAAGCTATAATAAGAAAAGAAGACACATACCTTCAATCAAAATCTAGGGTCATAATTCATTCATAAATTATTGCCTTCATCTTTTTGATATACCAGCAGTTATATGTCTAGTTTTTTTATATTAATATGTATTCCGTTTTCATTTTAGATAATTATTATTTAACCCGACAGAATATGACTCCTTGATCTCGAACAAGTTTTGAAATAAGCCATACGAATTACTTTTGTGTTTATCTATGAAAACTAATAATATATGCGGGTGTTTTTATTCTTTTCTAATTGACTGATTTCATAATACTCATGTAAATAATTTTAATAAGAACTAAAAGTAGTTAGATTGTCATGTGTTGATTAAAAAAGACAAGAAGCTTAAGCTGAATTCAATTAAAGTTATCCATATCATTTAAATATCTACGTTTACTGAAAGAAACTTTAAACATCACGACACACCTTTACTATTTCCAAATAAAAATGAAGATGAAAAAATTAATTTAGAATCAGCACAGTTAACTCGGGTAACATTGTTCCGCTATGGTCACTTTGGGCCACAGCAGCTGAAAGAAATTTATTCATTTTCTTTTAAATGTGGCAGCCGAATCCATAATACGAGAACTGTAGGTGAGAAAGCAAGTATCCAAGTCAATAGAAATGTACGTGTATATGTCGACAGTGGGCATTTGTCAAACAAAAATTGAGCAAAAAAACCGGCGAATGTATATTTTTCCTTTCAAAGTCTGTCTTCTCTTTTCGATTTCAACTATTTTTTTTGCTTATTTGGTAAGTAATATTGATTAATCTGTAATTAATACTTATTTTAGTTGAAAATACTAAATTTCAATTTATCCATTCTCAAAATGTATACTAAAACGTAACGTCTTTGCCAAACTCTTCTAATTTATCTATTTTGGCTTAACTTTACACCGATTCAAAGTTACCTAATAGTCATATATCTATAACAATAAGAAAACTGTTTACATTGTGCCATTAAGCTTTTTTTATATAATTTATATGGTCTATATTTGCAAAAATATTGGACGACAAATAATTCTATTATGTTCAGAAAGGCCTCGTAAAATAAGTAAGAAAAACCAGGACTAAGAAAATAGGGTATTATATCTAATTATTCTTTTGAAAAACTGGAAAAAGATTTCTCACAAAAAAATTAAATTTGGAGTGCCAAACTAAAGACACGCATCCACAAAATATAATATATCAAGAAGCTCATTGCATAAGAAACTAAAAAATAAGCAGATTAAACCTCTAGAGTGGCCTATATGTCTAAAAATGGAGGAGGAGATAATTTTCAGAGATCTTTTGCTTGCATTGATTGATACAGGTTTACGAGTCGGATTGAATGATTTCAAAATTTTAATAAAGCGTTATTTGGATTCCATTGCTAAAGTGATTCCCGTATTCAAGAACAATATTCCAGGCTACGAATGCGAAAAATTATATTTAGAACGACATCCCGTGATATGGACATTCCTTGAGTGAGAAAAGAGAAATTTGCACTAAATATTGTAATAAAAATGGTCCAGATTAATGAAGATATGATAAATAATTTCTTTTACCTGTTCACTATGAAAGTAGAAGTTATAAGCCCTGAAAACATATCATATGGATGAGAGTGGTTTCCACGATGACCCAAATAAGCATGAACTTTGTTTCAGCGTAGTAATCGCCACCCTGAATTGATAAGGAATGCCACAAAATGCAGTGGGGGACTTTATTCCACCATTTTTTATCTTTAAAGGTCAGCATTGTTGGTCGGATTGTTTGCAAAATGCTCCAGGATGTTTTAAAAAGTTTTTACCTAAATCTGGGTGGATTGACTTAGATATATTTGAGGAATGGCTAAAAACTCAATATAATCCTAGGGTAGACAAAAAAAGGGAAAAATTTTGATCTGTGACAATTTGAGTGCTCATATAAATGTTAAAGCATTAAAGCTCTACGAAGAATAAAATATAAAATTTTCATGTTTTATCTCTAATTGACCACATCTATTACAACCATTAGCTTAAGTTATTTTGCCTCTCTGAAAACAGCCTGGAGGTCGGTGTTGAGAAAGTGGCGACAGACCCAAAGAAAACCAAAAGCAGTAGCACTTCCAAAAAAATATGTTTGCATAATTGGTTAAAGTGTCACTTGAACAATATGAACCAACTACAGGACATAATCTGATATCCGGGTTTCGCAAATTTGGACTTTATCCAATATCATGAAGAGAAGTTCTAGAAGTTCTGCCAAGTTATGCAACTAAAGATATTCAAGCGGTTGTTGGAGACATTTTTAAAGAATATTTGAAAATCAGGGAATGAAATTTAAGTGTAAAGACCAAAAAGAAATTCCAGTTACCTGTAGAATCAAGGAAAGCTATATCAGTGGAAGAAGTAAAAGAATTTTATAAGAATAAAGAAAGGAAAGAAGAAAAGAAGAAAGCAAACCTATTAAGAAGGGTAGACCAGTAGGTTCTAAAAACGTTAAGACAAAAAAGAAAAAAAAAGGTCGTAGAAAAAGAGAATGAAAAACCAAGTGAAAAACAGCAGATCAAAACCCACAATCCTAAAGAGAAAGAAAATTGGGCTAATAGGCCTGCGTCGCTAGACCGACAAAACGTACCAGCTATTTCCACAATAGTAACGTAGTATGTATATCCTATTCCTAAGCCACAGAGCTCTATTTCGAAAACAGTGCCAGATGATGCGATTTATGATGAACAAGTTTTTCTACCAGTTGATTTAAAAATGAATACCAAGGTCTCTCGAGTATCCCTTACAGCCATTAATATTGAATCAGACTACGGCATTTATATTGCCCTTTATGACATTAATATTGAACCAGAAATAACAAATAGAATGTGAATTAATAACAAGTGACCATGCACTTTATCAAGACCAACTTGTAAAGGTTAAGGAACAGGAAAATGAATATGCTGTAAACAAATATTGTATATTAAAAGATAAGGGCACTTTACTTCCAGGTCGTATCATTAACACTCTAAAGCCTCTATTGCACCCCGATAGCTGTGGCCGTCAAAAGAGACGAGACCAGAATAACAGATATGAATATGATTTTGAAAATGTTGAAAGATGATAAAGTCTCTTAAAGGTAAGGTTAACTATATTGATAATGATTTCTTATCCTTAGAATGGGGAGAATAAATGTGGAAAAAAATCCTCTTTATTTCTATTTAATGTCTAAGTGCATTTTTTTCTAAATATGAACAAATAATTTGTTTTTATGTCTGTACACTGACTTGTTAGGAAGTTCCTCCATTATTTTGATCTCAGGTTGTACTTGTTATGTTAAGGTGTAAGAAAAGTAAATTATATGCAAAGAAAGTTAAAATAATAAATATTTTTTTATTCTTTCGTCTTTCTGGTTTTATTTAACATGAACTCATTTTAAAAACATCATTATGATTGTCATATTTATGATCATTCTTATGTGTCCATGACGAATCAATTACTTTTTTTTACAAAGTGTTGCATTCAGTAAATATTTTTTTACGTAAATAAACGTATTAAATAGTTCTTCTTGCTGTTCAATTTTGCCTTGTGCTTTAAAATATTCGTAAATCCTATTTTTTCCCATAAAATCAAAAGGTGGTTTAACGGCACCCAAAAATCAATATAACTTTGAACCACCCAAAATTAGGAAGTTTTAGTCACGTTTTCTAAATTTTTTCTTTTTTACATTTGACACGTAGCAAAGAACTTTAAAGATCACAAGTGCGACTATTTATAACCTTTATTGATTAAAAGTTGCAAAAATAGTAAAGAAAATTCCCAAAAAGTGGTCTACATTTATCCGAGTTGACTATAGCTATATTCATTTTGTAATAATCCTTCGACAATGGTGGATTTTGAATGAGCTAATTTAAGATAGTTTACGTTTCATATGTCGAAATGAAACTTCAAGTAAATTTTGTAGAAATAATTATAATATATAACAAGGTACATTAAATATGGTAACCGTTTTATTTTCATGTATTCAATGACCGTTTTTAATCTTCCGAAGAGATTCTTTAATGAAACTAGGTTTTTCGTTACTCATTATAAAAAAATTATTTACCTATTTATTTACTTTAATTTACATAACTGGTACCTATGGTAAACTTATTGCTACGAGACCAATCTCTTACAGTCAACTAACTCTTACACCAGTCCAGCCCCGTTTGGCGAGCTGCAGGAATCGAACTCGAATCCCCGCGGTACGCCGCGCCCGTCAAAAACCGTATGCTTTTTTATCAATCCTACACGCTGTGGCGACGACGATTTAAGTTAATTGGATAAATTACTATAGTGTTACTATTGGCCTGTTTTTTAAAAATATATTGAAAATACATATCAAAATTTCTAATAAATATATCTATTCGGTTGCAGTAACAAATATTTGTATTTTACTATAAGAGTTTTTTGCTTCGGTCTTTTATATTAATGTAATATGTAATCTTTTGTGGTTTGTGAATTAATTTATGATGGTACAAAAAATTTGGCATGATCCTTAAATTAATGGCTCGGAATCAATCAGAAATATTTGGGTTTAAATAATGTCTTTAAGTATAAGAAACTTAAGGTGTCAAAGACTTTTTCTTACACAGTTGAAAATAATTATTTTATCAGATTTTTTACATGTATCTCAAAAATACCATTTCGTAGAGGGATATAATACGATTCTATAATCTCTCTCTTTCTAAAATCTTTCTCCCATATCTATGAAAATATCTAATAAAACCAATGGATTTTTAATAAGTTTATGAAATTTCCATATTTATATTGTTAGAAATAATTATAATTAACTGATATAAATATAATACATCCTTAAATATGTAAATAAATTAAAATGTGAATTCATTTCCTGTAATGTGAGTTCTACTTCTACTAAACGTATTTATTTATATTGTGCTTGCTGTAGTTTTATTATACGATTATATTATATATGATATCATCAAACAATAAGTAACCACAACGAATAAATCTAAATGTGCATATTAAATCATAGCCACTGGTCTAAACATTAATATACTTTGGTGAAAACTTGCATCAAAATCAACATTAAACGTTGATGTGTAATATACTGATAATTTATTTTCCATGATTTCTCCACCTTGTAAAAATTCGAACGAAATTTACATGTCACATAACGTAAATTTCCAATATTCCACTTGTCGCAAAGCTTGAAAACAATTCGTATATACCGAAATATTTAGTACGCCCTTATACTGTCTATATAAGATATATAAATCAATGTTATAGAAAAGTATTCCGGCTCAGCGCTCAAATAAATTAAACTGCTAAAATATGAAATATTACACATAATAAAATTTGAGACTCGCGTCCTTTTACAGCCCATTTATTGTCTAATTTAGAACATGTTAGCTACTTCACAAAATTGAATCTAACCCATTTCCTTTTATACGGTTAAACGAAGCGTCAAATGTGAAATGTAATGTGAACGGTTCACAGCGTCCCGCGTAATCGGTGCGATATTTTTGATTACATGTACAATGATATATCAATAAAATTACTGTTTCTTAATTTATTTATATTTATTATAATTCTACTATTGTTATTATTTACTTTAAGAACATTTTATTAAACCATATCGTAGCCATTAGTAACCATCTATAAGATTAAATTCGTTGAGTCTGTCTGATAGTTGAAATTACGACACGTAATGAATAGAGGAAATTGGGTTTTTATTTTAGTACAGGAAAATATATTTAACTTAAATGAAGTGTATTTTATATTTTTCCTGACCCTATAATATAAGTGACAGTGAAAATGTTGGGATAAACCTCCAGACCAAAATGAAATCATTAAAAATATATACCGGATATAATAATGAAATAATTCCAAGTCCAGTTTCTTAGCTGGCTAATTATTGAAACAAAAAATCCAAACTTATTATTGATATTGAAAATTTCTGTGTTTATATTAAATATATTATCTTATAAGATATTATCCATAATAATTAGCCATTTTTCGTAAATTTTTCTCTTGGCTACAGTATATTTATTTATTTTATTTATCTACTTTAATTTATTAAATTGATACATATGGTGAACTTATTGTTACGAGAACAATCTCTTACCAGTTCAGCCCCGTTCGACGAACGGCCGAGAATCGAACCTGCGGTGCGCCGCATCGTCAAAGCCGTATGCCTATGATCAACCCACCACACCACGACGACGACAGAATAATATTTTCATTTCAACCAAAATAAAGATATTATGAATATAATATGATATATAAACTAATATGAAATAATTAGACATTAAATATTTTATCATCCTGACAGCAAACTTCTATATTATGAATACTAATTTTTTTTCCGACGGGGATAATTTTGTTTAATATTACGCCTTATTAATAAAAAAGATTACCGTAAATACAATTTGACACTGTTGTCGGGACGTATAATTACAAGTGTGGTTAAGTAGCGCGAATTGTAAAATATAAAGCGATAAAAATGGTGGCCCATGAAGATGTTTAATACTTTAATATACTCCATTAAAGTTGTTTGTAGGAAAATATTTACATTTCAACGGATCGATATTTATTTCAGATAAAAAAATTTCCTTGCTATTTTATTCTTTGATTCAAGTACCCTGTATTTATATCTAGAAAAATTCCAATTGACAAATGAATTTGCAAAAAGATTTTCTTTGAGACATTAATAAAAACTGTTACATATTTTAAATGTTTTCTTAGTCACGACTGTTACATATTTTAAATGAACTTGCCAAAAAAGTTTCATTTGACGAGTTCATAAAATTCTATTAATGAATAAAAATAAAGTCATTCGACTATGTGTCGAATCTCGCATAAATTAAGATTTTGTGGTATTTCCACAAAATATCAAACTGTACACCATGTTAGCGAATGAAAGTTCGCCACTTCAATCCCTAATAGTTCATCATGGGTAGTCATAATATCATAGCCATAGTATCCCTAATAGTTCACCATCAACACGCACATATTTTTTTTAAATTTACGCCACTTTTTTAATATTTCAACATTTTTATAAGTAATTTACATAGTAATGCATCAACTATGTCTATATTTTGATAAACGTAAGACATATGGCAATTATGCATTACTACTCTTCTTAGAGATCGATGGTGAATTTAACTTTTCAAACTGCATTTAAATAGTTATACAAAAAAGGTAAAAAAAGGAAAGCATAACAAAATTAAATTTCAAGATCAATTTTGTTTATATTTCAAAAATAAAAATTATTGCCATTTGAAAATCTTTGACCTTCATCCATAATTCGCACAAATATTTGAGCTCATAAAAATACTATCATTGATTTTTAACATAAACTTATCGGAAGAACGATATTTTTTTCATTTTTCATTTAGATAAATTATTATTCACTTCTTGTTATTAGTATTAACGATAATTTTAACTGCGATTTGAAAGTAAATCTCTATCGACTATTTACTATTTGCTACGGCAAGACTCGCACATTTTTTCGACCAATCAGAACATTTAAATATTTTTAAAGAGAAAGTCAGTTAATATTGTGAAATGATAATTGAATTTTGTTCAATGTGTATCGCTGGTTTTTGTTAAATAATTTGTAATATCGAGTGAGTGGAACTACAAATATGTCATTGTTTAGCGGAATGCCAATATAAAACTGACGAAGTCCTCAGAACTATGCCGATCGCCATTCCAACTGGCGACAGCCCAGTAAAGCCAAGTTATTATCAATGCAATCACGAGGATACGTGGAAATAGGCCCACAATTCTATTGAAATTAAGTGGTAATACGCCTACAATATAGATGAAAAAGATAATACATAAAAAATATGGAATAAAATGTGCTAAGTTATTTTAACAGAGAGCCACATTTGAGTAACAGGTGCTATGGTTCGACATTTCACTTTGATAGTTTACAGGTACGTGCTAGGTTGCCAAAGTGACAGTTCCCGGTATTTTTCAAAGGTTGGTATTTCACACATAATTATGATTTCATACAGAGTTTACACTTTAATCGTTTTATAAATTAGGCGACTAATTTATATAAAAAAAAGTTTTATTGGATTATACATGATTAATGGGTCAAGTGATTAAAGTAGTGAATTTTTACTTAGTTACGTACTGTATATTTCATAAATATTTACGTCATTCTTTCACTATTACTGATATTCGTTTTCAGTTGTTATCTCAGTCATGTTTGTTAAACATTTTAAATGAATTTGAAAATTGAGTCTACGTTTTCAAAATAATTGTAAGATGTCTTTTGAAATACTCATCACAACCACTAATATTCTAACGATCTACTCGTATATGTCAAATTAAATGTATTCTTGCGAGTTAAATACGTAAGAGTTATAGTAATAGTTTATTTTCGGGATTTTTCTAGGTAATTAAAAAGAATAATTTGGAAATACAAAGAAGTGTATAGGGAGAATTAGAGGTATAGTATTTCATAAGTGGGATTAAAAAATTAAGAGTTTTAAATGGAAGCTCCACTTAATACTTTAATTAAAAAAAAATCTCGATATTGATTGAGATCTTTACTTGGGGCAAATACCTATAAATCATAGACGTGGATCTAAAACTATAAAAAATACGGCTATAAGTACTTAAGTAAAATTCACTGAAAAAATAATGGTATTTGAAATATTTTAGTTAACCCACTATAATACTAACTAAACACGATCTATGAAATACGTTTTCGACTCCCTCAATAATTCCACTAAAAATTAAATCAATGCATTTGTTGCGTTTGTTTAATACCATTTCTCACAGTCAGGACCGTTTCTAGACCTTTCAAAAATGATGATATTTTAGAAAGAGCCGGACTGATATTCAGGTCATTTTTTAATGCCTTTTCTTAAAAAATGTACCTGGTATCTTGAATTATAACATAACTTGGGATGATCAAATGGGAATTAAGTTTCATAATCGACAAAGACGCTTTAGAAAATGGTGGAACATTAGACTTGGTGCGTTGTAGAAAGCGAAATGTAAAAAATTAAATTAAATATTTGTTTTGTATTTGACCTAAATTAAAGGCCGATATGTTGTTAGTCGTTTTGTAAAAAACGTTAGCTCATTTGCAAACGGAAATATTAACCTATCGATGGGAAACATGCATTTCACCAACTATAATAATATAAAAAAATTAAATAAAGTATATTTTACAATAAGCATTAAAGTTTTAAAATCCTTTTTCTCGTGCATTTGTCTTCTGTTGGTAACGAAGTAGTAGATGCTTAATAATTTCTTGTTAGCCACGCTGTTAACAAGATTTCAAAGATTTGGGTAGCTGTCTTTAGAAAGCACGGTTTCAGTAATTTGTTGTTTTAAATATCTAATTCCTTCTTTGGCAATCCACACGAAAATTTTGCAATACCTATATTTAACTTAGAACAAAAGAATTACACAATTATTCCGCATCTGTTAGACGACTAAAACTGCAGTAGGTACGAGCTCAGAGTAAAGTGACAGAGATATAGTCGAAGGATTGAGCTCATACAAAAGTTACATAAAAATATTCTACCAAGACATGGAATTGTTGCCTTAATTTATCATGCGAGCCAATACTGAATAGCCTGACTTCTTGATGGGAAAAGGTACTCAACGAACAAATTCTAACAGTGCGCCAGATTATAAAAATGATATGATATATAAAAATGGAATGGCCTCAGTCAGAACTGACTATGTATTGTCAAATCGCTTCTAGTACAAGAATTCGCGAAAAATGTATCGACTCCTATTTAACATATATACAAAGCCTACCATGGGAATTGCATTTGAGAATTTTATGAACGGAATTACGAATAGTGGCTCAAATAGACCAAATTGTTGATATGCGGATGATAATACCTTATTCGCAAATGATTTTTAATTGAACTTGGATTGAAAATTAATCGCCATTAGACGAATATGGTAATTATTGACCATACTAATAACTACTCGCTCGGAGTAACACATCTGTCTAATTGCGAGGGTTTTTTAAACAAACCTCCTTAATTTCTATTAATGGCGAATATACTGATGAAACTAAAAGCCGCATGATGATCAGGAAATCTGCTATGGGTTAACCAAGGAAGATGTAGAAGGACAGTAATATCCCAAAAACAACGAAAATCCGACTTGTTTGGGTATTAGTGGTCCCCATTTTCCTCTACGCTACAGAAATGTGGACGTTATGTGAAAGTGGGAGAAATATGGTGTTGGAGAGGCGTAATTGGGATAATATGGGCTGAGTTCCTTACTAATGTATCCATATTCCAAGATCTCGGTATCGGGCAGTGTTATTAATATTGTACAAATTTGCACAATCAATTCTTCGGACATGTGTCGCAGCGTAGAAATGATAGTATTGAACGTCTGTTTAATATTTGCGTGTAAAAAATATCAGACCACATGAGAAAGCACTGATAAGATGGATGGATCAAGCAAAGATAGCCATGGACGTTCCCTTATAAGAGTGTATCGGTAAACAGCTGATAGAGAGAAATGTAACTTATACTGTTATATAGATAAATGGGACATAAAGTTAAATGCAACCATTTATCTTTAAGTCCATTATGTCTATCACTCACATAACACATATGACACCATGACCACAACCACTCTGCCAAGAATGCAACCACAAAGAAGAAGAAAAACAATTACTGGACGATCCAATTTGAATTAGTTGAGAATAATAACTTTGAAAGTCGAAGTGCGTGAAACAAAACTGTTTTCATACATGGGCCGGACAATCGAATAGTACGTTAAGTAGCAAATCAATTATTTATTTTAAAAAGAAAAGTTCATCCTTTCTTGCCAGAAAATTAAAAATTACATGTACATTATAAAAAAAACAATAGTTGTTATTCCAAAAACTAAATAATTTAAATTAGTCACCATGATATATGGAGAAATCGTGAATCGATTTTTTAAATCAAGGTTCATTTTGTACATAAAATTATTCCGTATCAAGTTATGTATTCTGAATCAAAATGGTTTTACAATTATTTGTCGTCGATAAAATTTCAAACAAATGTAAAAGTATATTTTTTGTTCATTTTGCTCGTATGTTTCTTTCTGATTCCCTATATAAAATATTACATTCAAGAGATGTATTTCTTTTAATCTAAACGAAATATATTTTCCCTAGCCCTCGGCGAAAGCCTGACATGGAATTAACATTTAAATATCCTACACGTTTTATGTAATCCCTAGCATATTTACATGTTAACTTTTTGACATTTTATTGCTCATGAGAAAAGTAACGCCCCTTTGTTGCCGCGGAAATTTTTAATTTTCTCTGCAAGGTCTAAGACTGAGTGCTACGAAGGAACCTGTCATAAGACCATGAATATTCGTATGGAAATATTAAAATCCAACAAATATTGAAATTATTTTATTTTCTCTTAATCTAGATTAAACCATTCTTTATAAAATCAGCGCCAGCTAGATATGTCTTAAAATGCTAATTTATTGGCCATTTTAATTTTTTAAGTATATCTTAAGAGATGATCTCTAAATTACCTTTTAAAATATTAAATATATTTGGCGTTAATTTTATAGAAATTCGTCGTTCACAATTAAATTAAACTATGTGATGTAGTATTATTTCTACTTTCTTTAATTTCTTTACCACGACCTAGCTTTCGTTGTATTACATCTTCAGGTGGGCTATTAGTAAGGATACAACACCTTCAGGTGGGCTTTGCTAATAGCCCACCTGAAGATGTTGTAATAATACTACATCAGAATAGAAATAATACTACATCATGTAATTTCATTTAATTGAGTACCTTTTGAAAATTTAATTAAATGGATACATTTTTAAACCTATTTAAATTGATTTGATAATTCGATTTATCATGTGTAAGCAAAATTATCTTTCATAAATTTTGCAAAAGTGATTTTTCTAAATTACGACCAGTAAAAATGAAGTATTTTTCACTTGTATTTTTCAAAATGAACACTTAAAAAACCATAATATAAATTATGTTTACTTTTGGGATAGGTTGTGAAGATATTAAAGTATAACTTTCATTCAAGTCTTGTGAAATGAAACTGCAGCCAATTTTGTAATAATTAATATGTTTAAATGGTTGTGCAAAAATACTTTATAAGACAACTTTGATAAATTCAAAATACTCAAGTGTATTTGACGGATTATATATTTACACAGCAGACATTTACACAAAGAAGGTGGCGATGTTGGTCTGCTTCAGTCATATGTATCTTCGTAAATTGTCCAGTACCTTTAAAAGCTGACGTTAACAAACTTGAAACTGACGTAAATAAATATGTATCAATCTTGACGTTGAGTATATTGAGTAAAAATACCATTAAATCATTTTGTTTCTAAATTAATAACGTTAATTTCTTGCATTCATTCATAAACCAAATTCTTAGAAAACGTAGAGTGTATTAAAAATATTTTGGGCCGGAATAGATATATTAAGAGAAAAAGGATTTAACATTTGATCACCAACTAATACATGACTTCACAATAATCTGTTAACTCCACATATTATACGTGAATCAATATACACAAACAC
The DNA here is from genome assembly GCA_039881145.1 of Druceiella hillmani. Lineage (NCBI taxonomy): Eukaryota > Metazoa > Arthropoda > Insecta > Lepidoptera > Hepialidae > Druceiella > Druceiella hillmani. The sequence goes on along the minus strand of JAYKKI010000007.1, from coordinate 27,957,731 downwards.
ACATACACGTATCTATGTGTATATATATATATATATATATATATATATATATATACACACATATATGTATGAAAATGGATTCACACACGCTCGAAGCTAAAAATGCATGTAAGAAAAAGAAATACGAATTAGCTAGCTTTAAAACAAATCTGTTACCTGCAAGTTGGTGCAAATAAATGAAGATATATGAATTTTGGACAACTAAACTTACATTAAACTGACTTAATACATACTTGAGACATATGACATTGAAATTCGCACCACAAGCTTTACATATATTCAATAGGGAAGCACCTAACCGATTAATAGGTTTATCAAACTATCAGAATAAGTAGAAGTGTATATTTGCATATTATGTACATACATATGTGTTTACACACACACACACAAACAAACACATACACGTTTACTTATATATTTATGTATTAGTGTAAATATTTGAAAAACTAATTTTTGAAATTTTTCTAATAACACGTGGGTGAAGCCTCGAGCAAAGGTTGGCTAATAACAATATCTGTTACCTCAATTTTTATTTATTTATATGTTAACTCAAAACGTATCAAAACTTTCTCGTAAATGACAAATTTTTTTAAATAAAGTGAATAAAATTCTTATAAAAAATTTTGCTGCATTGCAATTAGTTTTTGTCTTATGAATTTTGGGCGGTTACAGTTACGGTATATTATATTTGATTGCGATTGTAAAGTTGTAGCGGGTTTATTAAACTTGGAAGTCTTCTTACACAATATGAAAACAGAAAAGTAAAATTGTTTGGGTAAGTTTGCTTTGAGAGAAGTAAATTTCGACCTGAATAAATTCGTTGTCATTTTATTTCCAAATAACTTTTCTACCCTCTGCTTTTTAAACTTCGCTAAAGATAGCCATTGATACAACTTTTATTACAAGAAATGTAGCTAAAATTGGTATCCTACCACAAAAACGAAATAAAAAAAACTAACATTGTGTACTAAATCATTGTTTATCAATGAACATTAGTATTTCTTTCATATTCCGTAAATAACTTCGAAACGTATATTTGTGCGTAAAGTATTAGCTTCAGAAAAACTAAATGTTTAGACCTTAGATGACTTCTAAATTTCTGCAAAATTCCAATAATTTTTTATTTTTACCAACATTATATAAACGAGTAATTATATATGATATATACCTAAACGCTTTGCCGATTTTGCATAAATTACTTTTATTCATATCCCCAAACAAATGTGTGTTTGTTTTTGTTTTAAATTTTATTACAGTTAGTTAAATAGTGCTTCTATCGGATTATGATCGCGAATGTGTTTCTATAATATGCTATTGATATAATATTATGTTTAAGTACGTGTTGATATTTTAGTCGTAATTACCCTTAATTATCCTTTCCTCTCTACTAATGCGGCTGTGTTTTGCGTTATTAGGTAGATATATTTTAGTTAACTTTTCGAAATTATTCTTTGCGTAATAATTATGAATTACATTAAACTGTCGAACAATATAAATTTGTGTAATATAGTAATCATTTTAACCATTCACAAGAATCCAGACTACATAATAGCTTGATATATACTAGCAGGTCATGTATAATGAATATTGAGCTAGTGACTAGGTGGCAGCGCTTCCATATTAGCTAACGTTTGATTAAATCCGCCTGACGTGCTCGATACTGTGCTCATAAAGTCGCAGGGTTTTATGAGAAGAGCATTTATTTTCTATGCCGAGAAACCGAGTTAACGCGCAAAAGCAAATTTAGAGCAACGGGTAACATAAATTATTGATTGGCATCCTGAAGAGAGTCTGCAAAATATCAAGTACCCAGGTTATAGTTTAAATTATATTCATATTTAGAGCTATTGTAACAATTACAAGCGTAAAAATGTATAGGGATGATTTTTTTTACCCTAATTTAAGAGATTGCCCTTACCGTTGTCATAGCCTATTAGATTAAATGTCACGAGCGGTTTTTCTAAATGTTTGACTGCCTGCTTCCATATAGCTTCACCGGCTTTATAAAGCTAACAATGACTTGTTATAAAATTTTATTTTATTTATTTCTGGAACAATAACCTAGGTTACAAATAGGAATCAGTGCTTTTCATACTCTACATGTTCTTCTCTTATAAGTGATTTTTTCTGAACAATAATCATGCGCTTACACGACTCATGTACATATATGTTTAGAAGCTATTTAGGTAGGCTTGTATCCCTTAGTAGAGCAAAATATGTCGTTTTTTAAAAAATTCTAGCTTTTACTTTGTTAACTTTTAAAAAAAATTATTTCAAAGGAGTTTTCTCATACTGTATTTAGAAGTTATTTAAGCTATCATTCTTATCATCATCATTTCTTAAAAATATTTTTAAATAATTTTCTTAGATACCTTCAACGCCAACGTATAATATTTTTAATATTTCTTCCTGGTAACTTTTCTAGTTAATAATATTCATTTTATCGCTCCTCTCGTATTTTTAATTTCGTATTTAGTTTCATTTCAAGTAAAGAGCACCAAACTTTTTATCCTATGAGTATAAATCTTTTTCTAAATTCAATTTCTTAAATCCCGTTTTCAAAATCCTAACAAATTCATTAATTACAGTTTTCCCAGTTAAATTAATTTTGCAAATAATACTTAATACTTTTACAACCTAACTTATTACTCTTCCCAAGCACCCCTATTCTAACGACAGGGCCTTTTTTGATCATTAGCAATTATCATTAAAATCGACCGTATTGCGGTAAATTTTTCTTCTCTTATTTTAGATAATTCGGAAAACAAAATACATTTTTATTTTACTATAGGTCACAATAGCGGCGTCATGAACGCATAAGACATCTTAAATATTACTTTTTAAATTATTCATTCCTCATTAAATTGATGTTTCAATGCCTATATGATTTATCTTTTGAAGCTTCACTCAAAACGAAGGCTGGAGAAGGGGAGACGTGAACCTAAGCGATCGTCTTCGACCTGTTTATTGTGCAAGCTTGTTTACAAGATCGCGCGTTTGAATGCACTTTGTTTAGCTTCCTTTTTACTGTTTATTATTTGAAATGAAGAAATTAAAGATACGTAATTAATGAAATGTGGTAGACTGTGGTTAGCAATGGTGAAGATTAGCTAGATAGTTGATTACTTCTATTTGCATAAATATTGTTAAAAATCATTAAAGAGCTTGAATACATTTCAAATAATAATTTTATTACTTTAATTATTGTAGAATTGGTTCATCTATTCATCAAAGAATTTATGAAAAAAAAAATTACAAGGAAATAACAAAATTAGCCATAGAAAAAAAAATTATTTCTTATATTTTTGTCTGTGAATTTCTTTATTAGTTTACAAAATACGCTAGAATTACTAGAATAACCTAAGGTGGCTTAGCTTAAATCTATACTCTACAAAAAGAACTATAATTTTAAAATTTTAATACAAGTTAAAGAAGTTTACCTATATAGTGGTTTTGGGTGCGTTTTAAACTTTAATCTTATAGTTAATTTAAATTATTTTCAAAAATTATACGCGAAAGAAATCTCGGGCGCAGTTAATATTTAATACAGCATGTAATTAGTAAAAATAGGATCTGGTGTACGTTTTTTTCATTTCAAGAGTATTTTTTTACAAAACAGAAATTAGTAGGACAATAGAAGCATGAAAAAATAACTTAAAAAAATTATTGAAATCTCTTTTTAACAATATAATATTTATATTAGAACTCAGATATTGTGATTTGCATGTACATTTAATAATAATAAAATTAGATATGCGCCAAAAACCGTATATTAAAATAAATTAATTTCTAGGAACCTTAGGAATTATCTTGCTTCATCGTGAAATAAAAATAAAAATGGAAATAAAAATCAAAATCATGAAATAAAAATCAAAATTGAGTTAAATTTTAAAAAGCAAACTTTAATACGTACAAAGTTATCTCCGAAAATCTAAAATATTTGAATTAAAATACCACACTTTATGCACAGTATACTAGTTAGATTATAGTTTAGTATTGTAGTTAGATTATAAACGGGTGTTTAATTTTCCAATAAGCTAAAAGCGATGTATGCCATATCCACTGCTGCAACGCAGCAATTCACACTCATCTCCAATTCCCGCCGATACTAACACGGATTTTAAACTTTACGTGGCTTAGGAGAAAATGTCTGCTAATAAACTTCAAAAATCTTTGGTGATAGTTGGTATGTGTGTATTACAGTGTTAGAAACAATAGTAAGATCAGTTGTTAAACAAAACTTAATGTTGATTCACATACTATTTTTGTGTCTGTTATATATATATATATATATATTGGTAATTTTCTAGTACAATAATTTTCTCTGATTTTTAAAGATAATATTAATTTACTTTCACATTTACATACATTAAATAGTTTATATTTTTAAAAATGGTATACGATTTATAATTAGATTTTGTTAAGTAACTCTTCTTATTATGGTTTTCCACTTTATCACATGTATATGAACACAATTTTCGCGATGCTATAAATTTCAATGTTTAATTCGCAATATTTAAAATGCCCTGGATTTTAATTATACAACATTACTTATCCAAAGGATAATATAATATTTACTGCAAATATAAGTATAATCTACAAATTTATACATTACAGTGACAAAAAAAACTGATCTTTCAATCAGTTTAAATAAAATAACATATTTGTATTAAAGACATGAAAAATATGGTATTTTGTAGCCGTCCTTCCCTTCTGATAAAATGATTAAAATCACTTGATGGTCCTATCAAATCATAGAAGGAGCAGTCATAAATCACATGACCCATTGCTATTTAATCAATTTAGGTCTGTTTATTACTGTACTCTGAATCCAACTGTAACTATATCGAGCTAATTAGTTACAGAAGCTTCTTAGTCTAATTAATATGCAAATGTATTCATTGTGCCCATTTTTACTACAAGTGTAACCTTCATACCGATACGATCTATTGTAGTCTGCTAGAGGCTTGAGAAAAAAAATGGTTTATAGAGCAATAAGCTTCCGGAAAGATATGTTGTTAGCCAACAAAGTTGAGATTTCGGTACATGGGTTTTAGTTTATTTTCTAGTTAGAATTCTAGTCATCATTTTCCTTGCAATATAAAAAAATGTACATCAAATGAAGCAGGAAATTTTTTTGGAAAAATCGAAAAGAGTCCTTTTTTATCATGGTAAAAATATAATTAAATTCATTACAAACACCTTAGATATAACTGCCGCCTTAACTACGTTTGCTAAGTTATCCCTCTATAAGATGAATATTTCCTGATAAGGGAAACGAGTTTCAAAGCGAATACATGAGGGGAAAATTATAGGCTCTCTTAGCACTACATTGTAAGAGGTATTAAGTTCTCTGTGCATCTTTATAAAACTATCAGCAAAGATATTCGAAGTTTATTGTAAACCATCTTCAAAGTCATATAATTTATCAATGGAGCCGTGGTTTTATATCGGCAGCAATTGAAGACACGTGGATTACTTTGAGTCGGCGATAGATATCGCACGCAGTTTTTTAGGACTTTAAACGACCTTTGTAACTATACATAAGTTGGTACATGTGAAGATATTGTAATTCAGATACTGCTTTTTGTACTATATTTTATTTTCAGAATTTTCAGAAATAACTTTGTAAACAAATTAAAGCTTATTATTCAATTATTTATTCTCATTTTATTTTTAATTGTTATGGTTAAATTGGAAATGAATATTTTGAAGGCTTCCTGGAGATATGATTGAAGAATGAGATAGATGAATAGATTCTTCGCGAATATCCCACCTGACGATGTTGTAATACAACGAAACCTAGGTCGTGGTAAAGAACTTAAAGAAAGTAGAAATAATACTATATCACGTAGTTTCATTTAATTGTAAATAATGAATTTCTATAAAATTAACGCCAAACCATGTATCAAATTACTTCATAGGATTTAAAGCAAAATATCTTTATCTTGGTTTACAGAGCAGTAAGTAATGTTTACGGAGCAGTAAGTATTTTAATGGTAATTAAAATTCTTAAAACAATAGCACGCAAACAATAAGTTTTGGCATATATAAATCCCTTCACCAATTCATTTAGCAGTGGTTCTATAAAACAAAAGAAATATTTTTCTCATTTTGCAGATTCAGGTTATTTTTAATAATCAAATGCAAAATTAAACACTAACTATCCCCAGAATTTCTTTCGTATGGACTTTTGTGAAATATTTTTAACTGTCTGATTAAAATTTAAAATTTACTTGATGCCAATTAGAGCAATTAGAAAAGTAAACTTTTTTTAAATAAGTGTACTTTGTATCAAAATTTAAAATTGCCGTACATTTTTATCTAGGGTATAATAGCTATGGCTTCGGAGGGGTTAAGGATGGAGTCTATTGCTATATAAAATTGGTAAAAAAAACTTAAGCACTTCATTTTAAACATCTTTATTACTTCGAGATTAGACTTATCGATGAAACCCCATAGCTGTATTCCATAACTCCGAATTGGTCATAGAGCTTACTTACATAATATAAGCTTGTTGTCTGTTAATAACTCAGAATTACGACCAAGCGTTGTTTTGATGTTAAGTTTATGGCGTTTCTCCTTAATGTGTTCTTTCCACCGAAGCTTGGCGTCAAGAGTCATATAAAAATATTTAACTTTTTTAGCAGATTATAATTAAGTGCTATTAATAAAAACACATAGAGTAACTAGTAACGATTTCATAGTCTTAAATTATAGAATTACGTAACTGGACTTGATAATATTTAAAAAAAATAATGTATTTTTAATTTAGGGTACAAACTTTAGGTTATAATATTGAAGTGTTTTGTATTTTGAAAATAATAAACAAGTAATATTTATTAAATAAAGAAGAAAAAATAAAAACAAAAATGCAAATAAAATATTACAAATTATTTCTCCTTTTTTTCTCTTCAAAATGTAGTCGTAAAAGTGACAAGGCTTTAAATTTTGCATCATCTCAGGAGCTTCCCATTTCGTTGTAAAAATAAAGAGAGGAAGAAAAAGTTGCTGAGATAACTTTCAACACTTGTAGGCGGTTTAGACAATAAATAATTGTACGCAGCTGTTAGATAGACTTTGCGTTGCGTCCACCGCCAGTAGCACAATTTTAAACCAAATTTTGACTAAAATAACAGATTTTACATCTGTATTTTCTTTAGAAGAATCTTCATTTCCTCTCGTAGATTTGCGTCTCTCCTTTTTCAAATATTATGCGATGACTAAATCCTCATCTCCATCACAATTATTTGTGGCTACAGCTTCCATTAGGGGTTATTTTGAATGTCGTCGTGGACTCTCCTGTGTTTGATTAAATGTCAGCCTATCTAATAATTATGCAATAAAGGTTCCGTTTTCATATGACGATGGTTTTTGAACGTTTCTGTAGTTGCGGTTGTATAAAATGTAAATATTCTAAAACACTAGATGCAAATTTTAGTCATTTTTAGTTTAATTTTTCGCTGAGTTTGTTTGATTAAAAAACAAATTAATTTGGTATAAACCGTAATGCAGTGTTCAGTTTTAATAGTCTTGAATCACGGCGACAAAAAGACATACCTGTTATTTTTATTACATCTAAATTACCATGAATGTTATAAAGGTTTTTAATGTCTTTATTTGTAATTTCCTGTTAAATTTTATATCTAGTATCTCCTTCATAACGCATGTCTTGTAATTTATAGTATTTTAACATATGCTTCTAAAATATATTTTTCTGCTGTGTAATTTTCAAGGGCGATTTATGGAAAAAATTAACCATTACTTTTACTTTTTTAATAGTTAAATAATTCTGGATCTGTGAATTTAGGTTCACCTAGAATAAATTCATTATCAATTTCCTAATTTTCTTCTTGAGCACAAGAATTTTGCGTTCGAGCACACGAATCTCTAAATTGCAGACCTGAAGTTTTCTAGGTTTTATACAATACATTAATCACCGCAAGTGGTATATTATACTTAAAGGTACAAATTTCTTACCTGATTTAATTACTATATTTAAATATGTTCCTTCTTCAATAGAAGCCCATTTGTCAAAAGTAGTAATGAATCTTGGAATTTCGTTTCAACCAATTTTGGAATTTCGTTTTTTTAAATTATTTATTTAATTTGTCACTTTGTTCTCGAATAATCAAGGTTATTATTTTAGGAGATTTTAAAATATCATAGCCAAAGTGTTTAAAAAGTTATATTAGATCTTAAGAAGTAAAAAAAATTATTAAATGAAATTCCATCTAGTGCTGCTATCCTAGTCACACGAGTTTTCATAGATAACCAAATTTAAAAGTAATCTGTAAGTCTAGTTTTCTTTGTTGAAGGTTCATTGCTAGTGTTTCTGACTTGATTCTGAGACTTATAACAGTACTTTAAGTACTGGCTCTCCCGGAGTTTACTCTGGCATTTTTCCAATATGCTTGGCGTACATGTTGATATGTGAAGCTTCAGTTGAAATACCAGGAGTATTTAATAATTACGCAATGTTCGCATTCGACATTTTGTCAAGAAATTGTTCTCAAATCGAAGATTGCGTGTGTTTGAAAACTCCTTATATTCTTTGGTGATAATCTCAAAAAATATTTAAATAAAAATTAATGTAATTGTATGTTTTAAAAATATTATATTTATTATATTGGAAGATCACAAGAATTAATTGTTAAATTTAATTTATCTTGAAATTTTATTAATATCAATATAATTTGTTTCGTCCAAATTAAAATTATGATATGGAAATATTTACAACATATTCAAAAATTACTTAATTCAATGGTAGAAAAAATAGTGTTCACTATTTTGTTTCATTTTATCAGTACACCCCAACAAATATAATTGAAATGGATGTACATTTAGTAATTTATTTCATTAGTACTTAAAAAATTGCTGCATAAAATAAATAAGTTATTTAGATGGTAAATAAAAGTTTAAATACGTTAATATACGTTTAATTTATATTCCAAACGAAGAGTCGAACATATAGACCGTCAATTAGTCCGTAGACAAAATTCAACTATATTCTTTACTCGAAAAGACTAACTCTCGCTTGATATCAGTCATATATTGCTTGAACTATCCGAATACCCCAACTCAACCCAAATGCTAGTCGCATTTGATTGTTTGTACAGATAGACAGTATTATCGGCCATTTTCAAAGATGTAACATTGCAAATTACACTGGTATGTAATTTTATGCGTTTTAGTATATAATATAATGTAAATTCATACTTAATCGGCAAGTTATTTTTATTTTCATTTCTATTATTGAACTCAGGGTATATACTTCCCGTGACAAAGAAATTATACATTTGATCTACAAATTTGTAAAAAGTTCAAAATCAGTTCGTAATTGCAAAATTACCTAACTACGGAATGAGAGTTATGATCGAAGCTCATAATTCAGATTTTGCAAGTTATCATCAAACTCCTTTCAGTAATACTCGTATGCAAGATAAACAAATTCACAAACAAATAAACGACAATACCTAAAGCAATATTTTATTTCTCTATTACTTTTATTAAAATTCCCTTTAATTATTTTTTCTTAAAGTCTTCGATATACAAATTTTATTACATATACAAATAAAGATAACTTTAAAATATTGTAGTAAGCAGTTATAATAAATTTTAGCAATATTTAAACAAATTACAAGAACGAATTATGGATGTGAACAAATTCACAAACAAATAAACGACAACACCAAAAACAATATTTTGTTTCTGTATCACTTTTATTAAAATTTCCTTTAATTATTTTTTTCTTAAAGGGTTCGAAATACAAATTCTATAATTAGATAGTTTCATTACATAAATAAATAAAGATAACTTTAAAATATTGTAGCAAGTAGTTATAATAAGTTTTAGTAATATTTTAACAAATTAAAGGAATTAATTATGGATGTGATCATCATCATTACCAACTACTACCCATCACATTTCATTGCTTTGGTTTCTTTGCTAATAAAGAGTAATGAGGAGACTTTGGTTCGAATAAGCTAATAAAGAGTAAAGAGGAGACTAAGAAAGTATATACGAGTGCATGAGCTTGCAAACAAGCGGTGTAGAATATAAAGGTCGCAGACTGTCGCTAGGATCCACGTCTCTCCACGTGAAGGCTGAGCTTCACTCTTTGGTTTCACAGTGAGTTAATTTTCGAAAAAGAAATCCAGCAGGGATGATTTGAAATTTTTCCTTAGTTAAGAATAAGTAATTTGGAAAGCAATATTAGAGGTAAGTTATGCGTCAGTGATACCGCTACAGTAATTTCTAGCGAAACGAAAAAGGATTTACACATCCAATTAATGGAAAACAGGAGAACAAAATTTGATATCACTCTGACCGGTTTCAATGATAACTGATAATCATAAATAAATAAATAAGGCGTTAGAAAAAGAGAGCCTAGAAACGGTAAAGAATTTGGTTGCACAAATATAGATTTTGCTAATGAATTCGACTGGAAAAATTCTAATTAATTGATCCACTAAGATTTTAAGAAACAAGTTTTAAAATACATTATTTGGCAAAAGATTAAAGTTTAAATTTAAACTAAACCGCTTACGATATTTACATTGCATGTATATTCGCTTTTCATGAATAAGTCGTTCAAACTACTTGCCGGGTATTTGTTATGTTACAGCCTGTCTTAAGGATGCCAGTCAACAATTTAAGTTACTCTTTGTTCTAAACTGACTTGTGAATATCAGCCGGTTTTTTTGGCATAGGAAACAAATATTTGTCCAATAAAATAATGTCATTTTATGCACACACATACGTCTGACAGATTTAATTGAAACATCAGCTAAAATGGACAGGCCAGTCAGTTTATTAAATTAATATTCATTAGACATGTCCTTTTAATATGTTTTGAAATATTATGCACTCTGGAATGTTAAAACGATTGCTATACTAACTTACATTTCTTGTTATACTATATTTACATTTATATGATTCATCTGTTTCACACAATATTTACTTGCTTCAAAAGATTTTTTTTCAGATATTTAATCCATACATATGTAGATACATAATAGCATAAAACACAGCTGCGTCTAAATAGAGGAAATAAATAATTTAACATAATTACGACTAAAAACCATATACGTATTAAAAATAATTTATTATCTTTGATATTTTACTTAAATACTAACACTAGTTGTAGATCGCAGCCCGACAGAGGCAATTTTATGATGCTAACATGAATGTACACCGAATAAATAATTATTTGAAAATGCACTAAAGTAAACATATATTCGCTTGGTGATACGAAATAGGAAATTCAAAGTATCCAAAAATTCGAAAACGGTTACGAATATACCGTCCGTAATTATCTTTTTTACATAATACTAGCAAACCCGGCGAACTCTGTTTCGCTACCAGATGGCTTCGTTTTTGTAACATTTCGTTTGGGGATTAAAAGATGAAGAAAAAATATATATTTTTTTTATTTGAAAATATTTTGTTTTCATAAGAACGATAGTTTGTGATATAAATAAATATTTTGAAACAATTTATTTAACAAAATGCAAACAATTCCTAATATTTATCGATGAGCAATCCTAACAAACCTAAACTATAAATATTCCCGACAAAGTTTAGTACATTACAGGTGGTCATTTCTTTATTTCTGCTATGTTAAAAGACATTAATGTAAGTTACGTTCTCCGATCTTAAAACATATATCCATGGATATTTTTAGCAAAGTTTTCCCGGAAAAAATTAGAAGGGAATAAAAAATTAACAACACAGATTGATTTATAATTAAATTGATTTTTCTTTAGATAAAAGACATCATCGAAATATTTTGAAATATTTCTCTCATATTTTGTAGAAACATTTTAGCTTTTCTCTCTTAATACATCCTAAAAAAAATTACAAAGTTCTTAAACATATGTTACAATAGCACTATAGCGTAAACAATCATATTGGATTATACTAATAAAATCCTGCTTTGCAAGAAAAAATTATTTGAAAGATCAGAGTTGTATTTAAAAATGTCTCACCTTTTTTTATCCAAAAATTATTCTTTGAATAAATTTTTCGTACCAAAAAGTTATGGTAAGTTTGGAAGTAATATTCATATTTTAATTTAAGGTTTTTTGTAATAAATTTTATATTTTAAATGGACTTTAAGACAAGAAATTTAAAGTTGTAACAAATATTATAAACACGCTTTTGTAACTAAAGAACTAATTAAGGCAAATCAAATAAGCCCAAATCTGGTGAGTTTTCTGTCAACAATTGAGAAGTCTCATGGTCATTTCTCTCCCACGGTGATCATGCGAGGAAGATTACCCCTTCTCCACCGTCAGATTCTTCCGTTTACAATACGTAACCAAATGGCTCTTTTAGTCAGGTCAGTTGTATCCAAAATCGATAGGTTTACTCGTACACATTGAGAATTTTATTTAACTATTTCACTTTTTCATAATTATATCATATATTATTATCAGAACTGCATAATTTTGCAATGTTCAATGTAACACGACAGTTACATGTTTGTAAAAAGCGATACGCATAAGGTAAAGAAGTTACAGGTCAAGATGAGAGAAGCGGCTTAAAAACTTTAATTAATGTCAAAATTTTTATTAAATAATACAAATATTGATTAAAACATCATTATCATAGCAAGTTCACACACCTTGGAGCCGTAGTTTAATTTCAAATATTTTATTTGCATTATATTAGCTTAATATTTATTTTGTGTACCATTGGATTGGACGATAAAAGTTTCTATTTGAATATAAACTTTTATCTTTTTTTATACGTTCAAACTCGAACTCTCTCAGTAATAATATTGGCAAACAATAGAGCCAATCCAATATCCCATGCAATAGCTGCAAAATACTTATTTCAAATGCAAATATAGGATATCAGAAAAGAAAACTAAATAAAATGACAAAACAACCGCAACACAAGACGCAAATTACATTAATGATTCGATCCTTATAACCACTTTGTTTTATAGCGATCTTAATGGACTCGCTCGCGACTTGAACTCGCTCTTGCTACCTGGGATGCTCTAAACTGGACCACTCTGTCATATTGCATTTCACGATTGGCGCTTCTCTCTATCGCATAGCATTAATAGAGTTTAAATTTATTACGTAACTGCGATTGAGATAAGTTTTGGAATATTTTATGTCTTTAGTTATGCCGCAAACATTATAAACAAAGTGAAAAAATAATTTATATTTTTAGCAAGTGTGATATGACTATATTTTTAACAATATTAAATTGAAATATTTCGGCGCTTCACCTTCTCTGTAGTATTATGGTTACAATTATAATATAATTCACTTTCATTGAAATTTTCGTTGCAATTAAATAAGAAGTAGTATTTTTGGAGAAGGTATTATACTCAATAATATCTGATACTTTTATATATACTTCCTGCATTTAAATATACCTCCTATAGTACTAAAGTAGTAAGTCTCGCTTCATTTTACAATAACACATAAGATTTAGCCTATTACAATATGACACAGAAAATATTTTGGTGAGTGAAGAGGCAGTATAAAAGTAAACAAAAAAAGTTTTAACAGTTGTATAACGGTTTGTGTTAAAATATTGAATACATTTAAATATAACTTATAATACTAATAAAGTAATGAATTTCAATTAATTTTTCATTAACTCATGATATTTAATATATAACGATATGTCTAAGAAAATATTTTGGTGAGTAAAAAGGCAAGCCAAAATTTAAAAAAAATTTTATAACCATTTGTCTTGAAATGAATTTGTATATTTTTAAAAATGATATGTCCAATATAAATGAAGAAATATTCGGAATTTTAAGTATATATTAAAAATGTTGTCAACGTGATACTTCTTTGCCTGTCAACTCTGTATTTTATAAGTTGATGGACAAAGAAGTGTCACATTTTTTACGTAACTTTATTTAATGAAGGAAATTTATTTAACATTACTGAAAAAATAATACCGTTCGTAAAGGTATTATTTATTTAGTAATATGTATCAAATGCATGGAATTTATGCGTTACATTTTTAATGCTACATTTTACATCAAATATAAAAGATAAAGATCATTTCAATTGGTTATATCAAAATTAAATGAACATGTGATATAATAACAAGCGCCATATTAATGTGTTCATATATTTAAATAGTACTTATATTAATTCTCAGTACGTCATTACTCTCGAATAAGATTTCCTCCTTTTTTTAATTACCTTACTCAGAGACTGGTTACTCTACGAAATAGGATTATTAACTTACTCAGAGACTGGTTACTCTACGAATAGGATTGTGTTGAATTTACATTCAGCGTTGTTCTTATTGAAAACGCAACGTTCGTCTTTGCATGTTTTCTAATGGTTAGCCAGCAGAAAATTACGATAAGTCGTTTCTCCCCATTGTCTAACCTGCTATAGTAGCGTGTCATTAAAGGATTGATAAATGCACGGAGAAAGCAAATTTTATTTCTTCTATTATTGAAAATAGTTTTAGCGGTTTATTACCGTATTATTATCGATTTATTTTATGCTAAATGTATTAATGAAATATTCTAAACAAAAGTATTGTGTATCTAATAATAACACGCAAAAGAGTAACAACGAGTTTTTAGTGTCACGTTAGGTGTCAGTAAATATTTTTGTTACTTTTAATAAATGATCAATAGTGTTTGATCTAGTGCAAATTTTGAATAAATTATTATTATTTAGAAATTTTAAATTTAGGAAAAATTAAATTCTTGCGTGTTGAGTAAACATACTTAACTCTTGTGTAATATAATATATTTCACAAGAGTTACGTAAACCAACGTGTTATTAGTTCACAATAATGCAATTTAATTAAATATGAGTTAGTCTCACATATCGGTCAAAATTAATAGTCATAGCGAGTGTTCCGTATTCTTAGTCTCTGTTAGATGTCCTACAAAATAGCTTTGAAGTAAATTACCAGGAACCAATTCAAAATGAAAGTGCAGTCTCATTGCTTTATTTGTTTATGCTTTACTTTGAGATCAAGAAGATGCGTACTAATAGAGTCATAGCTTAAAGGATTTAAAATTTTGAACGTCTAAAAATCTAAAATATGCATAGGAAACTTGAAATGCCAATGGACCTTAGGACAGATTTAATAAAATTGCAATTAATTAATTAAAATATCTTTGTGAAAAAATTTACCAATAACAAATAAATAATCAATTTTAATGTAAGATGGAAATGTATCAAAAACGAGTTAATATAGTATTATTGATGTACTTCAGGAAAATACTTCGAAATTATTTGAATTATTTTACACATACCAAGAAAAAGGGGAAAATGTTTAATGTCTAATAAACAGAAGGTAGTCGTCTTTTTTATTTCGGCATTAACACTTTTTTCGACAACAAACAGCAATTAGAATTGGTATTAATTGCAAGATCGACTTTTTTAGTATGTGACGTCGTTTTACCATTTTTAATAAAATATTTCATAGCGATTAATTAGTAAATTAAATTTGAAGAGGAGAGTTTTCTTCGTTAATTTGTTTGTTTTTAAGGTTTTTATAAAAATAGCTTGCGCTAGAGACGTAAAATTTCCACCATAACTAATAGTGTCCAGTTACAAATAGGATATGTCATATATTTTCAAAATCTATGGGATGTGCGCTGTGATGATATGAATGAAAATATCGACTGCATCTTTAGTTAAATTTTTAAGCTGTCTTGGTTATATTAAAAAGAACTATGAGAATAATATATATTATAACGCCTTTTTTCATGAATTTGGACCGTGATGGTCTTTTCCAAAATTAAACCGGGGGATCAACATTGCAGTATTTTTGAGTAAAAAATTAAACCGTTGTAGTTTGGAAGAATCGTACACCAAAATAAAATGTCCAATAAAATTTCAAGATACATTTGGTTAATTATCAAGATACATTTGGTATATTACAATGTTAGGCTGTGCGGTTTTGTATCGAACTAAGGTAGGTATATAAATAAACCGTTAAGATTAATGTCTATAATTCAACCATAAATTATTTTTATATGAAAACAGATTAGTTTAATATTTAATAACAATTTAAAATTCTTTATTTCACGAATATACTTGATACAATTACTTTATAAGATGGAGATTGATACGGCGAGTACTTGGCTCTTCACTAACTGAATTAGAACTGAACTAGATCTGGAACTGGAACTAACTGAGCTTGGTCCATGTACCTAGTTTAAGTAGACATAAAAATTCTGACTTAGCAGTGGGGCATCCTGTGAACTGATTGCATCAGGGCTATATTAGCGTTATTGCTAATAGAGCAGGGGTATACAAATTCCCCTTTCGAAGAGTAAACTTATACCTTGAGATAAAGTTTACGTTGCAGAGACTAATTCGGGGACTTGTTATTAGAATTTTGAATATAACATTGTTAGAGACTGAGGTTGATAAAGTTGTCCTAGGCTTTGAGATGACTGGAAGAATATGTTTTCGATGTATGCCGGACATGTAAAAAATTAAATTTATGTATATGTATAATTATAATTATCATAATAAAAGTAGTAGATGTAGAATAGCAATTTTTACATATAAGTTTACATGATTTTTATTAAACAGAATTGGGAAAATTATTGCATAAATTATATTCCTGTTCACTTAAAGGACTTTTTAACAAATATACTTTTATTGTTTAAAGCAAAGGATATGGTTTCGGAAACATTTATTAACAGAGGTAGTTGCTTATAACTAGGTATAAATCTATGATTACTTACTATGTCGAAATAACTGAAATGGGGTGATGCTGATGGATGTAAGATATTGTTTTATGTGTGGTATGGATATAATTAATTTGTTTAAATTATAGTATTGTAAAAAAAGGCAGTATAATAATGTTAGGAACACCAATGTTTCTAGTTTTATTATATTGCCTTTTCTTACAATTTTCTAGAACATGTCCAGGGTATATACAATAACGACAGATAATAGTGGAGTTCGGATTTATCTTCTACAGATTTGACTTGAAATATTTAAGATGTACCCCTAAGAAGCGAAATTTGAGGTTTGTTTTACTTACGTTATTATTTTATGGCGGAAAAGAGACCTTTTTTTATGTGAGATTTTTGTATCATCTTCGAAAATGGCCAAGTTTACTGCTTCATTCAAGGCTATGGGATCCTTTCAACGAACTATATTCGAAATTCTCGATATTGAGTAGAGTAGAATCGTATGTAAGACTAGGTCTTCGATGGCCTCCAAAGACTTCCAGGACTTCCAAAGACCTCCAAGACCTCTAGGGATTTCGAAAGAACTCGTCCAGTCGCACGATCCGATATTCAAGAATGTCGGTAACGTCCAGGTTACCGACATTCTTGAATATCGGCTAGGTGGTGTGCGTAGTGTTCCCTCTCACTGTACTGAATTTTAGAAACTCACTCAGATAAAATGAGTTTGCTGATTCTGTTTTACCTTTTTATTGACTTAAAATATATTTAAATAAATTCGAGTTTTGGGAAGACGTTACTAAGCTATTAGTAATTTAGCAATTTGCCAAGAAGGGATTTAACTTTTGTCGGGACCTGTTGAAGGGTTTATTTAATTTAATATTGAGCTCCAGTCATGAAAAATAATATTGTTTCAATATATTATTTCTTATTAAATTAATGCGAAGAAAATTGGGTAAAGATGGATGAAGATTTTACACTCGTAAAAAGCACTAGTAGTAAGATGATGTACATAGTTTTTCGAGAGGACGTTGTTAAATGAAGTTTAATGAACTGTTAAAGGATTTTAAGATATAGAGATGATTTTAGGAGCTAGATGTTGGGTGTAAATTTCGTCACTGTTATATGACACTTTAGTATTGCTCTGCTTTATATATATATATATATTTATATATATATATATATATATATATATGTGTGTGTGTGTGTGTGTGTGTGTATGTGTGTGTATGTATATATGTATTGGCACAATTTCATGGTTTCTGTTCACACTTGTTTTACTCAGGAATGTTTTACACAGGACACAGATTTCGGTTGGTTTATTGTTAGTATATTTATATGCGCGTCATGTTGCTAAGATTTTATTAAAATGAGTCTCTTTTATTTGATTAATTGAATTGTGAAATCAAATTAGAATGATTTCACGACTACGATATAGTAGTGTTATAATAAGCAACAATTTAAAATGTTTCATTTAACAAATATATTTTATAAAATTACTTAACTGCACGAGAAAGTGTAGCTAAGACGGAAAGGGATACGGCAAGTACTTGACTCTTGAATAACTGAGTTAGAAATGAACTGGAACTGAAACTGACTGAGCTGGTTTCACGTACCCGGTTTAAGTAGACACAGCAACACTGTTTCAGTAGTGGAGTATTCTGCGAGCTGATTGCATCAGGGTGATAGAATAGGAGTACAACAAAGCGTTTCTCATGAATGTGCCGGCTCAGCGGTGGAGCATTCTACAAACTGATTGCGTCAGGACTATATTAGCATCGTTGCTAATAGAGCACAGATGTCCTTGCATGCGCGCTTGCGTGTTAGGGTTCATATGCGTGTGCATACATGTGTTCATTTTAGCGCATAAATCAATATAGAAGTCTGTGAGAAAATCGGTATTTACTGGTATTTGTTCTGAAAGTGGGGTGCAGCAAGAGACACGTGAACATCAATTATGTGTATTTTATATAATCAGTATTAAAACTGTAAGTTTTTTATAGCGGTGTTATAAAAATATCCAAAGTATATTGTCTGTTGACAAAAAGTAATTATGTCCAAATTAGCTGTACCGTTGATTCTTTAGTTGAAACCAATAGAATTGAAAAAAATATTATCGTAAATTGATAAATGTTATCGTAAGTTGATAAATTTTATGTAAATATTACTTTCTTCCATTTTTCAATGGATATAATTAGAATAGTAAAAATGTATTTAATTTGGTGACAAATTTTATTATTAATCTGTTGAACCTCTTAAAATTATTAACTACTTAATATTATCTTTCCGATGGGGAATATCATTTTATTAATTTTTCAAACAAATTTAGTAACGGCATTTTAATTTAAAAATATACGTAGCAATATTATGATTTATGTGCTTTCAGACAATCTGAATAATTTTAATGTCTGATTATTTTTCTCCTATTACCCAAGACCATGAAAAAAAATTATATTTAATCAGAATTATATGCAATTGCATTTATTGACAATCTTTTTCTTTTTGGAACAAATTTACGAAATTATTTTGGTAAATAATTAATTAAAACATGTTTAAAATCAACTCTTTTTTCTGAAATGAATGACATGTTTTATACAATTAAGAATCAACTTTCATTAGTAAATTTAGTACATACATATACTCACACAGATGCTAATAATTTAATTAAAAATATGAGTAGTAAAATATTCAGTAAAACACAAATTAAAATAAGACCAAAACCATACGGCCCATATTTTCCACAATAAATTTTATATAAAAGAATATTATATTCCCTGCAATGATTTAAACTTCATGAAACACTTAGTATTTTTTCAATTCTTGAATGTATAATTCCTTAAAACTAATAGACAAATATTCAGGGAATAAAATAAAAACTACAACATCCCGGTTTTTTCTGTCTTCTTTAATCAGTAATTTTTTTAACAAAATTGTAGCTGGTTAAATAAGACCATTTTTTATTTTCGGCGACGTTTTAATTATGCTAAGTAGTGTATACAAACTACATTTTAACTAGTAAGTAGGAATTAAATTATACATAGAGTATTTTTTCCATAAATACTTTTCAATATTTTCCACAATTTAATATTATTGTGAAGTTGAAGCGAAATACTTTAGTCTACTAATGTAACGTTCGAAAGAGAAAAACCTTGAATTTAATTTTTAACCTTACTTTTTAATCATCCACTTTTCAATATCAAAACCAAAGATGACATTCGCAATCTGATGCCTACTACCTAGAACCTTAAATTTTCTACACATTTTTAATAATTTTATGAATTATTTTCTCGGTGAACTTTAAACCAATTATCGACCTGTGCTGTGCCGCTTTTTTTAACATTTCGTCGAATGTTGCCATATTTGAAAAAATAAATTTGAAAAGAACACGAGTTTTTTATTTAAATATTCTTCTCTGCAAAATTTTATTTTCTTTTACTAAGTAGGAAAAAAAAGTGAGACTGACCATGTGAATAATAGCAATACTGATACTATTATTTTTAATTTCGCAATACGTATTCTATTATTGGTATTAATATTCATTATAAGGACAAACATATGCATGAATCTTAACATAATTCCATTAGAGTGCTAGTGTAAAACAATATTTTCAGTAAAGAAACGTAAAAGTTTCAGTAAATAAAAGTTTATCTATTTAACCTTTTGCGCGCGTATCTAGCTGAGTTTTAGAGCTGAGCTTAGAGCTGAAACGTGTGAATTGTGTCGTTTATTCGTCGTTTACCTGAATTGCTTTCTTTTTTGCATGAGTATGCAAAAAAATATATGATGTATTTAGGATTCCTGTATGGAACTGTGGGAATTTCTTTATTCCCTTGTAGCTACGAAATAAGTCAACTGATTTAAATAAATGAGTACCGTTAAAGTTGGTATATAGTTTGTAGTAAAATAGAAATCGCGCTTTCTTATTTAATTTTGTAATATGTAAATATTGTAAATATGTGTATATATATACATTTATATATATATATATATATATATATATATATATATATAGATATAGATATAGATATAGATATAGATATATATATATATTTATATATATATATATATCTATATATATATATATATATATACATATATGTGTGTGTGTATGTGTGTGTAATAACGAATAATAATTAATTTCTAGCAACCCCGAGACAATTTATGATTTCAGGGAAAAGGGGGGCGAAAAAAAAAGGCTTCAAAATTATTGTAATTTCGCAATTAGGAATCAAATCGAATTGCGTTCGCGAGTAATAACATAAAATCAGAGGCTCCGTCGCGTACAAGTCAACAAGCACCTGGGGATTTTTTATTTATCTTCATTTCTTTGTTAGCAAAATAATATTTTATTGTCCATTACCACTTCATAGTGATAATACTATTATTTTGGAACTAAAGAGATAAGTCTTTTCTTTTAACTCTGTTCAGTCGACTCAAACTAAACTTTTGATCATATCTTAGTACCAATCTTATTTAGAAAAGATTAGCTTAATTTGTTTTAAAATAATTTTATGGATATACTCAAATACTTAATTTTAACTTTAAAGGCGCACTTTAAAGTTAAAACTGTTCTTATGATCTACTTCTATCTTAAAAATTAAATTAAATTGTTTTATAAAATGTATTTTGACG
The DNA here is from genome assembly GCA_039881145.1 of Druceiella hillmani. NCBI lineage: Eukaryota > Metazoa > Arthropoda > Insecta > Lepidoptera > Hepialidae > Druceiella > Druceiella hillmani. Next base: position 27,936,442 of record JAYKKI010000007.1, on the reverse strand, counting down.
AAATTTTTCAAAAATGCTCACCACCTATTGTTTCCATCCTCATTGTTATACTGTACTCTTGCTAACTTTAAATGTAATATTTTTTTTAATATAGTATAGTTACAGAAATAATGTGGAGAACGTATTTTTTTTGGGTATTTTCTGTGTGCGTATATTGGAAAGTATATTATAGTTCCTTATAATCATCAAGCCTTTTTAAACGACGGAATCACACTGTTTATGGAATAAAAACTCCAAAACTTAAATTATCCCTTCTCCGACTTATAATTTTCATATGACAATTTTTAGGTGTTAGCTATTAAGTTACGTGCTGGTTAATATATTTTTGTTACTATACCAAATTTAAAATTATTACGCCGAGTAATTTTTGAGAAAAATAATTATGACAAGCAGATGAACAGAAACGTGAGTGATCATATAAAGGTTACCTATTACCATTTGAGGTACGGAATCATAAAAAGTTACTCATTTGTAAAATACACAAAATATCACAATTAACATAATGCTGATGGGTAGGAAGTGATGGAAAAATAAAACTACTGTGAGAGGTAAATGACCAAAACTGGGAGACGTGTGTCCAATATTTGAATGTCATAGGATGATCCTGATTATGATAAAATAATTCAAATCTCACATAACAATGTAACAATAATTGTAACTATGTTATATACTAACAGAAGTTGTAGATAAATCGATACAGTACTATTTTTATTTGTACGGCTACGAATTATCAAATGTACATAGATAAACAAAACAGATGAACTTTTCCAAATTTTTCTAAATAATTTTGTAAATATTTAGTACCAAAAAAGCCATTTTAAAAAGAAAAATTTAGATAAAGGGCATCATAATATTATATATTATAGTTTATTAATATTATATATTATACAAGTTATATACAAATGTGGACGTCACATAACAATTTATAACACATCCAAATGAATATTTTGTGCTAATTTCACTTTGCAGTGAGGACAAAATTTTTTTAAAAATAATGTCTTTTTACTTTCTGAAATTTAATTTAAAATACATTCATGTAACAATTAATGGAGGAAGACTTAACTATATTTTACCATGTTTTGTTAAGTTTTTCCAAAAATTATGTTATAATGTATGTTGTATAATTTAATAATCGGGTCAATAATCACAAAACTTAAATAAAGTGTGCTTAAGTAACAAAATAAAAAACGAATTAGTGTTATGCTATAAGACGACACAGCAATAGTGAAATGAATTATGACATAAAGGTCTAGTTTAGAGCAACCGAGGTAAGAGGGAGCTCCCTGGCTACGTAGTTATCTCCGGACATCCAAGACGACATGAAAGAAAATTGGTTATCTGGATCGAGTCTGTAATGAAAGTGGCATCACATTTTACATTACCTTATTTGTTCCGTATTTTGGATCTTATCTCTTATTTATAGTTGAGATTTGGTATAATAATGTTGTAACAGTGAATTGACCCGCTCATTAATTTTTTACTGAAATAAGTCTTGGTTTAAATTAAATTGGGATAAACTTTAGTCATATAGTAATTTCTAATTAAAAAGTTGACCTCATACAAATTTACAAATTTTATTATTATAACCACGAATCGTGAGTAATAATAGACATTATTATATAATGTGTAATAAAATTAGTCGTTATGTTAAGCATTTTAAGTTATTACAATGTATCTGTTTCATGATTTTCATAATATTGGAAAGTATTTTGAACTTTCTTTAAAGTTACAAAAATAACCTAATGTATTTCTAAGTTTATGTAGGACATGATAATACTCGAACGAAGTTATATGTAATAAATCTTATATTTTATATTGTATATTAAAGACCTTCGTATTTGTACATTTTTATATGAAAAATACCATTCTATCTATAAGGTTACATTTTTCCATAAATCTTATCTTCCATAATTTTGGGAACAAGTTTGTCGAAATAATTTAGGCGTCCGACAAATGTCAAATGGTTCTAAAGTAGAAATTTGAGATATTACAGAATCGGTAAATTGTAACTAAAATTAGTGTAAGTCAGAGCTACAAACCATATTGCTACATTATTTAGATTATAATTCTTTGTTATAATATAAAATAAAATTACTATAATTGACTGGCTTTACAGAGTAATATAACATACTTTAGTTCATGGGTTTTTACAATATAACGGCACCATAACAGTAATGAGTCAGTCATTACTTTACTGGCCCTATTTGCTTTATGGAATATTTTATTTATTTAAATTAAAAATTAATATGTCTATTAAACCATTTACTAGTTCTAATATTACTTTTAAATATATTGGCTAGTGCATCTTTAAAGATAAAACAATATCATGTATTTCACCAAATTATGATAATTGAATTTTATAATTTTGACTACAACATGGAGATTTCAGAGATAGAACACTGCTAGATCTATTTATATGAAATTAAGGAAAAAAAATTGTGCTTGGTAGCTTTAGAAATATATTCGGTTAATATGCATTAGCACTAGGTCAAATTCAAGTTTCTAATGCAAACTATTTCTGAGAATAAAAAAGTGTGACCGATTTGCGACATAAAATTTTTAGTTGAAGATATATTGTCGATATTGGTGTGTCGTGAACAAAGTTAATGCATGCATATATAGTTTGGTTTCTTTTTTATACTTAGGACAAAACAAATTGTTGAAAATATTAAAAATATCTAGCCAATGTACATAATTTTGAACACCTTAAATAAGGTTATAATAAATAGGATGAAGGTTTTTATAATCGACTGCAATTAATAGGAGAGTTTAATTTTGTTTTTAATAAATAATAAAAAAATATTAGAGGTAAAAAAATTAATTCAGAACAATAAAATATGTTTTAAATTGATAAAGACATATTTTTATGATTTAAGAATTACCTCATTTTTGTTGTTTTTTGTTACGGGTGAACTAAATTACTACTAACTTTTACAATTCGAATATAAGTTCATAATTTTTTACGTTACTTTTAAGGGTAGAAATTGTTTCCATTTTATTCATTTTAAGCAGATTATTTGATAATTTGTGTTCTTATTTGCAAACTTTTAAATTATTTTATGAAAGATATTTGCATGATTTTTCTTCTTGGAAGTGAGTTTTTTTCTTTTCTTCTGAAGTAGTGTTTATTAGTACAATTTAATAAGCTCACTTAGGTTAACGAAAGCTGCAATGAAATTTTAAATTCAATAAAAAAACTTTTAATTTTTATTTTACAAAGTGTTTTTCTACAAGGTGATAAAAAAGAAAAGCCAAAATGTTTGTACAAGAAGTGAAGTGAATATTTTGTACAAAAATTATTTTCATCCAATCTTAATAATTTTACACCTGTGCACTTCAACAAAAAGCATTGTTTTAATTTCCAACACAAAATTGGATATGCACCGTAATTAAAATTAATTTAATACAACAAAGCTAAAATAATTATAATCTTGAAATATTTTTTACCAATTCTCTATACACATGTTTACATTCCGTAAAAATTATTTATGTTTATTTTCTTACACTGTTTCAATATATTATATATTACTCCGGTAAATAATTTTTTTCAGAAGTTTGCTTTTTATAAATTATGAATACATAATATTCACTATATAATAATTTTCATAACTCATAAGTGTCTGATTCAAATAGAACTATATGACAAGCCTAAATATTTTTGTAATTTTATACATATATTTATAAATCGGTTTGTGTACGTTCATATATTTTCACCCGCATTATGTGCTATTTTTCACTCTTAATTTGATATACCTCTCTACTGTTTCACTACATAATGATATTTTAGTTAACGGTTCGTAATTATTCTAGAAATAATGAGTAACAACTGTACAAAATTCATGAATAATCCCGTAATGAGAGGCAAACGTCTACAAATTCTATTCTACACAAAAGCTCATACTTATTGTTAGTCACGCAATACGAATGTTAAATTAATAAGTAGCCATTAGGGCTGCTGCCCATTAGCTGACGTTATAATTAAATCCGCGAGACATTGACGTGTACCTAAATTCGTAGTGTTTTATTAGGAGAGCGTTTATTATCTATGCTCAGAAGGACTTATATTAAAGATAAGCAAGAAAACTGCAAAATGCGACTTAAATAATTGAGTTATATCCTGAAATCAGTTTATGTAACAAACTGTTAAGCATTCGGGTGTAGAATCATTTATTCCTGTAAAAATGATGTACAAAATTGTTCCAGGTAAAAATCAACATGGAAATTAATCAGGATTAAATGTTTTTTTATTTTAATTTATATGGTGCTTCTTCTTAAAAGCTCATTTCTTATAATAATAGCAATTCGTTATGTTGAATATAGTATTCGGTTTGTTTTGAATTGTTAACAACCTGCAGCAGGTTGTTTCTTTACGGATTTAACGTAATAGTTTCCTTAGTGGAATCACTTTATGGGGTCAGTAATTGGTCTTGATGTTTCCGCTCTTATTTTTAGAGTATTCCTTTTTTAAAAAGTACGAATTATTCCAGGATACATCAAATAAAAAGTCCAATTCACGCTAATTAGTTACTTTTCGTGGCGAAACAAATGTATATTCGCCTTTGAAACCATGAACATTGTTAATTTTTCTCCTTGGTTTTTCATTCCGTAAGAAATTAAGGGAACTTATGTTATCTCGTGGAAGACACATAACGAGACTAAGAAATGAATAAAAACGATATTACTTGCATCAGGTTCTATATTTTATTATACACAAGAAATATAATCGTAGAAAATTAAAGCCACCTGTTCTTAACACGATAAATTTATTAAGGGTAATACAGTAGCGACAGAGTTCCGTATTTAATATTATGTTTGTATGAAAATAGTTTACTGGGTAATATTTCTAATGAAGATATAGAAAAATACATTCTTACAACTTTTTCATGTTTTCTGGATTCTCTTCAAGTGAAAACGACTATACAGCGATTAAATAAATTAGTTCCTCTGGCAATGTTTTGCGACAGGAACTGTCCACTCAACTTTCTTTAAATTATGAATAATTCATTAACTAAGGCTTCCCCAGTTAACTTTATTTCCAAAAAATATATATTTTTGCGAACGATCTCTTTAATAGTTTACGTCCCCTATATGCTTATATAGGGGTCGTAAACTATTAAATTTATTAAAATTACCAGCTAAATAACATTTATCTGGTAACTTTATCCGATATTCGGAGTTCGAAGAGGAATTCAATTTGAAAAGAGATGCCTCCCACTTCGTGATCGGAGCTGTCCTTTCACTACGGTCTGTTAATTCTGATAAAAAGATTGTTTACGCTTTATGCACCCAAATGACAGTGAGATAAATTTAGGTACTATGGTTTGAGTTCTCAAATATTTTGGATTTTATTTCTTTGGTAGAACTTTCATCATTATTACCGATCTTAAACCGCTACAATAGTTTATGTTTATTAAATTAGTACCCTGGATAGGTGAACTAGAGGACTTAGAATATAAAATCATTTACAAAAAGAGGAAACCACAACACTAATTCTGATGCACTTTTCCGAACAGAAATAAAAAAAAAACGATTTATCTACATTTTTGGACATAAGTCCTTCAGACTAGGCGATATTCGATGATAATCTGTCGATTATCGCGAACATGAACAAAATTTATCGGCTGACTTGTATAGATAATCGAGAAGAAGGCAACGAAACTATTAATACAAACGTAGAGAACCCGATAATAGAAATACCTATTTCCGAAAATTCCATTAAATTTACTTAATAATCATCTTAAGATTTACCATTTGTTTCATTCACCCAATAAACGAAATAAAAAAGTCTAAAAGAAAAGTCGTGAGCGCTAGCCACCATTTGCAATGTTTATAGCGCATTTTGTTTATAAGCCTTTATATTTGGAAATATTGTGCTTAGTCCCCATTTACTGTTTATTAACAAAAAGAAAGTAAGCGAAGAAATGAAAGCAATGATGGTGGGCCAAAATTAGTAAGAAAGAACATTACATCGATATAATTCTATATATAAAGTCTTTTAAATATAGTAAAAGTAATTATGATAACTTAAGTACAGTTTATAATTATCGTCAATTTTAATGTTGAAAATTCATAAAAATTATATTATATGTACATGTAGAGGGACAAAAATTGTTAAGTTACCTAGTAAATTATGAAAGGCTGCATGCAATATTTGTCGCGGTTTCAAAGTGATACACATATTTCTAATCACCGTCGATATAAAGAGGTTTCCGCTAAAGTTTTGCGTGGCCTTGAAGAAGATGTTTGGTGGTAAACTTGGAATATCTTTGATTAGAGTTCGACAAAGACTCGTAGATCCTTTCGTAGCGACATGGTTAGGTTCTCGTACCATGATCTTGAGGTCTCTCGGGCTATCTCAGAACACTACGATGTCATCCGTAAATCTATGGTCACTCAGTTTCTTGCGTTTTATGTTAACTTTCAATGCTATATACTAAAAATGATCTCCAGTACGAGAGTGCATGGCTCTCTGTCCACATGTAGTAAATTTATTTATGAAGTTGCATTTTGATATGTATTTTGTATTATTTATACCTGCTACTAAGTAGTGTCGAACACAAGAAGTTCCTGCTCACATATTCTTTTTGAAACTCGGTTGAGCTTATGTTGAAATATAAATCTTAAAGAGGTCCGAGGCATAGCTTAGCTGGTGTAAAAGTGATTTCCGCAATATCAGTGCGCTGAATAATGTATGGATAGATATTAATCGACTACTTATGTAATCGCCCTGAAGAATAAAACATAGCATTTACTAAAGTCCCGGAAATTTATAATTAGTTACATCATTCGGACTTCTGCAAAAATAGATTTTATTTCCTTTTTAGGGTTTCGCACGTCAAAGTGAATGAAAACGGAATCATTTTCAGATTAAATTCATCCACATTTCTGTAGGTCGCAGTCTTTTTTCTCCAAAGCTATTTTATAAGGTATCTTTAAATTTCACGTACCGATAAAGCATATTAAACTGCATAATTATCAGTAACTTACATTAAAAAAATATTAGTTTAAATTTTAGAGGAAGCAAATAGAGGGGCGTAATTCCTTTTAAATTTTGATTATCGCGGAGAATAGCAATTGAAACAGGAAGTTATGATCCCGAAAGAATTTCTTTAGAATTTTATGTATTTATGTTAGTCCTGTATTCATATATTTTTGTTAATGTTAGAAAAACACCTTCGGAACTTCTGTAGTTAAAATTATGAAAAACGACCTCTTAATGTTGTTTCAAGGTAAACGGATGACTGTAGTGATGATTCTAAGTCTCATATTTACTGCAAAATTTACGGTATTTTTATGCCTTCATCATCTATCAGTATAGATATATGGATGTCCATTTGCATATTGAAAATAATAATATGGTTTAAAAATATTTAAATAAAAATAAAATTCACGTGGGCTAAAAATTTAAGGAATGAACTCACATTATCAGCCTCATACCATGAGTTCCATTCGTAGCCTAAAATTTTGAATTATTTCTGTTCGCAAACAAAGCTTAATGGTAATAAATATTATTTGGTCCAAGACTAGCTGATGGAACTTTTTAGGCTCATATGCTCAAATTCCAAATTTATTGGTTAATGATAGATATTTGCAGAAACTTAACATACTGTTAATATCGTATTAAGAAGCCCATGTTACTAGGCAACCTTTTGAGTAGAAACGGTGACGGTTACGAAAAAATAATAAAATTTACACCTATTTATTGAAACCTTTTGGGTTCCAAGACGTCCAGGTAAATTGATAAAAAAATATGTGAATTATCTACTATAACTTCACTTAGTGTAAGAACTTTATTTACTTATTTACATTCCATTATACACTCATATGTTTCAAAAAAGATAACGAGTCATTAAATATATTCAATGGCATTGAAGTGTAGAGCGATGACGTATTTCAATACGTTTATTCTCACCAAAAACTTATTACACTCTGTGGAACCACAGTTCAGTGACTGACCAATATTATACGACATGATGGAAACGACGAATGGGACGAAAATTGATGGGAAATCGGGTATAATTAGATTATTGATGCTAGTGTTACAGAAAGAGGTTGACTAGTAGCAACGCAGGAGTTTATCAGGTAAGAAAGTTCAAAATATTTTCAGAAAAATAAGATGTAAAAATTTTCCATTTTAGATTTGGAAAATAAATATAAATGAAATTCGTCGTCTATGCTGCAAAGTATGGTAATCCAACATTCCAACCCAATCCTTATGAATCACAAAAGAAAAGTAACCATACCACTTCATGTATAAATATTAAATGAATGTGTTTTGCACGTTTTCCATCATTGTATTTGATGTCATGTGGGGTTTGAAATTGTTTGAGCTAGTTCAAATTTATTTTGCACTCTGCTACTAACTTTTAACTTCGAATTATTTTTATTTATTACTGGGTATATAAATGAATTGAGATATTTCGACATAGACCCTATATATATATATATATATATATATATATATATATACATGTGTGTGTGCATATATATATATATATATATATATATATATATATATATATATATATATATATGTATATGAATAAACTGTGTCAAACTCGCGGGAGGTTGATATTGTTTGCAGTATCGCTATGCAAAACTATGTAATGATTAATTTTCAATTTAATTATATCATAAATCCTAAGGACCAAATTACCATATAATGTATTATAGTCATAAGACATATTTTAAAAATAAATGGGATATATTAATCTAACAAATTTAATAAGTACAATTCCTCAAAATTAATTTTTAACTTTATAAATTCTTTCATATTTGCGATGGTCTGAATCTCAATCTATATATTTTAATAAGTTATATTCATGTATGTGTGATAAATGAAACATATTTAAAAAATTTGTTACAAATTAAAAGCAATTTTGAATAATATGTCGGATTTACGCACGTGAACCTGCAAATTTATGTAGAAAGTAATAATTTTTTCGAAATAAGAAGTTTATTCTCTAATTTATAATTTTAATTAATTATATTTTTGACAAATTTATCCGTTAAAATTAGAGTTATTTAATTAAGAGGTTAAAATACACGTAATATAAGTGCTATGTAAGTCTAAATTAAATAAAATCGAATGCAGTTTTATTTAAATGTTTTAATTAAAACAATTAAAGTCCAAAATACTTAATATGGTGTGATCCTAATTTTCAGTATACCTCTTATAGTAGAAAAAAGAAATTAATTTAAATTTTTTTGATTTTGATTTTCTGATCTCTGTTTAATTGTCATTTAAAAAATACGACTAACTAAATATCCTACAAATACACATTAATTAATTTAAAAAAGGGCAATATTTTGACGATTTTTTTGAAATTGCAAATATTAAAGAAATATAATACCAAGTTTAATAAAATCTGAATACAAGTAATTACCGTTTATTTGGAAATGACCTCGCGCAAAAATAAAATATTTTTCAGAAAATTGCATGATACAGTGTATGCAAACATTCTTTTTTTACCTCGTGAGGGATGAACTGTCATGAAGTTAATATATAAATGAGCTAAGCTTTACATATAATTGGAATACTTTTAATGTTTACTTCGTAAGAGTCCTTCGCTTATTGGGATAATAGATATATGTTTTTGTAGCTGTTTCTGTTATATATATTTTATTCTACATAATATGCAGAGAAATAATAAAAAATGTAGATGGCGAATACTTATTTAATAAGAATAAAAAATGATAGTATCAAGTCAATCTCTATTGAAAATTGTTAAAATGTTTCAAACGTTTTAATCATAAAATTTCGGCTAACAGTTATTCAATTTCAATCCACTCAAGGACGTATCACTAAAAGAAAAACTGGTATAATTACATATTCTATAGATAAATAACAATGGAACGCGTACTTTCTGCTAAACAAGAGACCAAAAGTAAAGAGTTCTTTGTATACTATCGTTACCAAGAACTTTACAATACTATCCTATTTTTCAAAAATTTGTACTAGATTAGATGAAGGCACGTTTGTAACATTCTGAAAACAAAAACAATAATAGCATTGTTTTTTTTTCAATAACTAAAGCGGTTAATTTCGGAAAATTTATTTATATTGAAGTAAATACAGCCCTTAAATTAGAAAGTAAGTCGCAAATCAAAATAATTGAAAGGCAATAGACCTTTGACCAGATTAAAACTTATGTAATGATAATGAAATTTTAATAGCTTATATTTACAAATTTTATTTCATTTACAAATTAGCAGAGATAAAATGTAATTATATACGTAAACACATAAAAATACATGCTTTTATATAGGAAACTCCCTTTGTTTTTATGTGTATACATACACGCAAACAAGCGCGAAAAAGTCCGTTCAAAGTGGTTGTACATATTCAGTAATATTGACATTAAAATGTGAGCGACACTAAATTTCAGGTATTTTTTTGACTAAACTTATAAATATTATATAAAGAGAAATTATTGTCAGCGCAATACTTTTCTTTCATATTGTCGAATGTATTATTTAATAGTAACAGGTAATTAAATGCTTTAAAAACTACAAAACCTGAATGTTTCCCTTGTTTTTTCATTAGATGGTTTTTAATAGAATTAAAATATTTAAACCGTGATTCCCTGGAATTATAGCCATCATAAATGTACGTTTATTTAAACAACATCCAATATTTTTTGTTGTTTTTTAATCATTCTTTAATTATACGAAGTGGTGTAAATAAACTACTCTCATACAAATGTTATACACAACATTGAAAATTACATATAAACACGGAAAGTTATGTAAAGTTATGTCTTAAGTTATATTAATGTAACATTTAAAATAGATTAGAATTTCACTCTAACTAAATTATTAATCACTTTATTTTTCAATAATAACAGAATATACAAAATTCGTGACAGACGACTATTTTATTTTTCAATAGAATGATTGACTCGTTTGTGAGAATCATTCTCCCTAAACTTATTTGATGGTTCCGAAATAAATTTAATGAAATTTTTTAAAGTATTGCCTAGTAATTATCATTAAAAGATTGAATACAAATCAAACTACATATGAATATATAATTTTGAATTACAAATTTATTCCTAATAATCTTGTTGGAAGCTCGAAATAAACAGAGTTTGGCTCTAATCATCCGACATGTTGTGAACTAGACCATAATAACAGGAAATTATTTCTATTTGACGTTTATGATAAAAGTTATCAAAACATCACATGCCTTAGCTAAATATAGATATAAGAAATTAAAACTCTTTAATGAATTTTAACTTTTTACTGATACGATCTCCAAAGTACATTCTATATCTCGTTTGTTAATTATCGATCAGTGTTGAATATATTTCAATACTACCATTAAACTTCTTTTTTCCTACATGTTTGTTACAACTCTTCGAATATTCCTTTTGTTGATCTTTCAATCAATTTTCAAACTCTGTTAAGTTGTACTTCTTTTTTCAAATATTGCTGTCTTCTCAGATGGAATTTAAGGTACTCCTATGTGATAATAGCAGAAAACTAAATTTTGGAAAAGCAGCAGTTTTTTGTTAACTTATTTTATATTATAAAAATATAAAATAATACACGGACATTTAAATTATTTATAATAGAAGATATGCAACAAAATACTACCAAAAAATTAAAATAAGACGTTATTTATTTACTAAACCCATATTTATATACTTCCTCCATAAGCTTAGAGCCGAAATTATTATACTTTACAAATCTATACCCCAGATCGTCAGCAGCCTACTTGCAAATTAGGTTGTACTTCAGCGAAGAGATGATACGTATAAATTGTATTATTTAATCGTAGTCTGTTTTCTCTGAGTTGCTCTTTTACATATCTGCCGAAAAATGAATGTTATGTATTTAGGATTTATAGGTTTAAAACGACTTGAATATTTTATTCTCTAGTATTGACGAAATAGCTCAAGAAATTTTAGGAAATGAAGTACCTTTAAAATCAATGTATTTAAATATAATTTATTTATTAAACATATGCTATAATAGATAAAATGGGCGTCCGTGTTATTACAATTTAAGCATAACAAAATCTAAAATATGATGATATAATAATAATAAGCGCTCGTCAATAAATACTTGTTCTGCAAATCTAAGGTTAATTTGTCGGTCCCGCACAAGTTCTCATGATTAGGGCAGGTTTTTTAATTATATTTTCAATTATTTGTTTGTGAAAAAAATTATATTATTTTGTCAAATACGTTGTTGTTAAGCTCTCTTTGTAACCTAAAATAAGACGTCTGATGAAATAGTTCTGAACTAGCATTGCAACAATAAAGATAATTTATTTTAAATAGTATCGAATGAATTCGAAAAGATAGTCATCAAAGAAAAAAGATGGGACTAAAAGCGGCTGAAGGGCAACGAGTGGAAAAATTGTAAATATCATATATTTCATAGGTGTCAAAACATAATAATTATAACAATTTATTATTTCACACAGAATTACCAATCACTGTTCCTTGGATTCATACTTTTACTTTTGGTATAAATCTTCCCACGATGCCGACTTTCAATTTGAAGGTAGGCTAGAAACATCCTACAGCTTTCTTCCTTTATAAAACATCAAATATACATTATCGAAGATATAACAGAATAAACCAGTAATAACTTCATTAAAATCACGTTAGCTTATTTTAGATCACGCGTGGACAAATGTGCAGAAGTTCATAGACAAACAGAAAACACATTTGAAGAAAAATATTTTTACATTCTGTTACTTTTGTTGGGTTTCCTTACCTTTAAGGTAGATACATGCCAATTTTACAATTGTATTATATGCGTGAAAAACAAAGGATGTAACAATCGCATTTATGCATTCCAAAACAAAACCCATCTAAGTAACAAAATTATAATTATTGACAACAGATTCAAAATTTAAACAAGTTGGGGAAACAAAGTAAAATTATAACGAATACACACAACAAAAATGTTGTGTACGAAAGACAATCAATAACGGCGTCTGCATTTAATCTGTCTATCCGCATTCAAATTGCTTACTTAAACATTCACGCACCAGTCGATACTTCACCAATGGTCATGCTTATTTTGTTAATGTTATTCTATTACTTTAATGCCTATTTTGGAAATTTTCATTGCGCGATTTAAAACACACGTAGCGCCATCCGTCGATCTATATAAATTTGAGTAATTATTTTGCAACGAGCAAATAAATACTTTTTTGTTGTACTAATGCAGTGTAAATTAATTTTGAAAATATTAAAAAACTAAATACAAAAATAATAAAAACGCGATCCAAGAAAATCAAAACTAAATTTTATTTCAAGTTAAACTTTAGGTTTTTTTTTCAAAAAACTTCGTTTGGTTTGGGTTAGTAGTAGTAATTTTTTGTGATACGTATTCAAACGAATACACGAATAGAGAAACATTACACGAATAGAGAAACTCTGAAGACAGTATTTTTACTTTCTCTTGTTTTTATTACATTTCCCGAAATCATTTTGTCGTAAATATATTTAATGGGTACATAGGCCATTCGTTTTATTATATGTAAAGACTATGGAACCGTACTTAATGCGTATTCATATCGACACATTGAAGATATTTCGTACACATGAGTCTGATTGAACTTTTTAGATTATAATATATTTAGTTCTGTATTAAGTGATTAAGGTTGCGTTTAAAAAAATCGTTTTTAAAGAGATTATGCAGAAAAAATACCACGCTTTTATAAATCGAATTTAATCGCGACTGTATTTTAAGACTTAGTGGAAGTGCGAACCGAAAATGGGACGCCCCAATATTGAATTTCTTCCGACCTTAGGCCATCAATACCGAAATTACCTTAATACATATGAATTGGAAAGGAGGTTCGAACAGCGGTTGAGTAATTTTGTTAATTCATTTAAAGTATTTTTCACCTCTGCCATTACTTTTGGTGTTAGGTGGAATTGACATATAATGTTATTATTTGACATTATAAAATATTTGATTAAAAAATAAATTATGTACTGAAACTAAAATTTTGATTTCGTTTTTTAATTTCCTCTGGCGCACCCATTTTACTTACTTAAAATAGAAATTGGTAATTCAATCAGTTTCATAATTTTTTTCTGAAGTGTATGCTGAAGGCTAACAAATAAACCTTAAGAATAAAAATTAAATCTTAAAATTTTATAAATTTCACACCGAGACTTACAAGAAAGTCTCTTATTACCTGGATTTTTTAAATCTATTTCATCGTTCAATTGTAGTTCCCTTGTTTTGGATTTATAATGGAATTCTTCAAAAGCAAGCAAGAAATCTTCACAATTCTAAAATATTTTCACCATACAAATTTAAAGTTATCACCCCGTGACCAGGCTAGCTTGGATCTTTTGATAAAATCAACTACAAATATACACAAAAAATATCGTAAACAAATAAAACAAAAATCGGTATTGCGAATTGTTTCTTAGTAATCAATCCGCTTCAAAGCGCTCGTATCGGACTTCCAACGGAGACTACGCAATCAACGTGTTCGCTTTAGTCGCTCGCCGTAAACTAGGGCGTCAAATCAAAATCTTAAATTTGGAATTTAATTGAATTACGTTATTATGGAATAGAATGGAATGCTTTACGTTAAGAGCCGTATGTGAATAAATTAATTTAAAAGAGGACAGCGAAGTGGCAACTAAAACGAAAATTCATTACCTACTGTGAAAGATTTCACAGACGCATATTTAAGAATAATACTTTTTGTATCCATAACTACAAAGTAATTTTTTCTCTTTACTTATGCTGTGAGGCTTTGCTTCTTGCTAAACTTTAAGATTCTAGGTCAACGGCAAGTACTCTATAGGTTTGATTCATTTACGAATGTCAAAGTACGTAACATAAATGTTTTTATCTTTATAGTTTTTCTTGATTTCTTTGACTTAGAAGCTCGACTTACAGCTTCAAGAGACCGTGGACTTAAGTATTCGGTAGTAATTGCAACTTGACATCTTCACGCCTTCTTAGGAAAAATGATCTTTACACACCGACAGACGAACAATGAAATGACATGAAAGGAATCCTTTTTTTTGAGGTATTGAACCCTAAAAATTTAATAAATTTTGTAGATTAAAACATAATTTTGCTCTTAATACCATTTTTAAAAGTAATATATTATCTGTTTTCGTTTTATTCATTAGACGAAATTTAATTCAACTTTTATATGAAAAATATAATTTTGAAACAAAACTCTTTAAAGACCACTCTTAATTTATATATTTACTCGTAAACTTTTAAAGAGCCTTATAAGTGAGATTGTCAAGTGAATTTCTTTTTTGAAATAGTATATATTAATACATCAGCTTAATACTCTTACGCTTGTTATATTTAGAATATGTTAAAAGAAACTTGTTACTTTTTCTAACAGGTGATAACACAGAAAGAATTCAATATCTATTAAAATAAGCACATAATATATCTTTGATAATTTTATCATTAATTTGATAAATAATTTATTCCCTCCAAAATAAAAATTTCAACGCAAATTGCAACTCTCTCAAAAATTTCTCTTTCAAAAATTAACTAGAGTCGAAAGCAAACGATGAAAGAGGAAAGCCGTGAGCGCAAGCGCAAGTGCGAGCGACGGTCTGCTGCGTGTTTACTGCGCAGTTTGTTTTCAAGCTCGTGAACTTGTTTGGACTTTGATTAGCCTCCTCTTCACTGTTCATTAGCTAAGAGAAAAGAAAGGAAAACAATAAAATGAGAGGAGCCGTGGTTGCCAGCAATGAGCTTTACATCCATATTTAATTACTCTGTTTTATAAATATTGATAGTAAAGTAACTTCCTTACAGTATTATAAAATTGTCTTCGCTTTTAGTGTAACTTAAAATTTGTAGAATGAAAATAGGTTTAACATGTACTTAGGTAAACGTTTAAAGAAATCTGAGAAACTCACAGGGACGAAAAATAATTATTCTCAAAATATATATTTTTATATATATTATATATATATATATATATATATATACATCAATATATATATATATGTAATTCATAAATATGTACGAAAACTATTGAGTTTTCCAATCGCGGCCGATATAAGGTTTTCACTGAAGTGTCACATGGCCTTGAAGAAGATGTTTGGTAATAAACTTCGAATATCTTTGATTATAGTTTGAGAAAAACTTCTAGAGCGGGCTCTAGAAGTTTTCTCGCACATATTTCCTTTGAAACTTTTGCTTCAGTTTAATTTGCGCTGAAATATAAATATTACGGATATCAGAGATGTCCGTAGCTTAGCTTAGCGGGTGTAAAGTTGATTGCCGCCATATTAGTGCACTGAATGACGTATGGTATTTGATACAACTAATTAAGTAATCGCTAGGAATAATAAAAGGCAGAGCGTCTTGTGATCTTCAAAATTTCTAGTTAAGAACGTAACCCTATCATTCTAACCGAAGGGGTTCACATTGTCTTTAAATTCTGTATTTTAGGTAAAATATAAATAAAACGAACAAGTTTAAGTACCAAAATAAGTACCAAAATATATTTTTTACAATTGGGTATTTGACTAATTTTTTTTTTTTTTATTAATCATAATTTCAAGTACAAGCTGATGAAGAGAGAACATTTTTTTTAATAATCTTAAAAATTTATAAAAGTTATTAAAGACAGAGTTATAAAACTTTAAATTTAACCTTTAGAAAAGGACGGCAATGTTGTGAGGTCGTTTTTAATATTGCACATTATATTCTATAAAAGGAAAAGAAAGAGACAGGAATATACCCAACTCTATCGGCATCTCCAAATTAAGAAGCCTACAACTGGCTTATTTTTCAATCAATTTTTGAATTTTTATCAAGACTGGTTTTTAATTAACTTATATTTTACAATATTGTACGAAAAGTATCAAAATTTAGAATGAGTCAACTACCGTATCCTATACTTCTAAAAATATTGCTGATAATTTTTGCAAAACATTCTAACAATTTCTTTTTTTTTAACGAAATTATAAAAAAAATAATTTTGCTAGAAATTGATTTCAAGTTAAACGGATAATTGCAGGGATGATTCTGAATCACATCAGCTTGAGAAATTTACTAAATTTTACACCTACACAATATCTCCTGGTATCTAAATATGGTAGTTTGTTTAAATGCTGAAAATGTAAATAATATTTATTTGCAAAAAAGAATTACAACATATAATAACATATTTATATTAAAGAATAAAGAAACGTCATAGCGTTAGTTCTATTAGTATTTCATACCGTTTGAGAAGCTCAATGGTATACCTATTGGATTATACATGAAGAAATATATATAAATATTGATATATTCAAGACTAGTTAGTTTGTATTGGTGTCCTACCGATGCTCGGTATCCTAAATTTCAACTTCGTCAGTTCGTCAGTTAAAGGAAAATGTTTTCAAAAACTTACCATACTGAGAATTAAAAAAATTAATGGCTCATATTATTTACGTACGAGTAAAAATGGCCCCAGCCGTGAATAAAACTTGTGCTTACACCTTAAACATTCAATAGGCTTATATCGAACAGACGATAAAATCTTTGTAATTAATTCACTGTACCTACACCTGGGGTAAGTATTCGATAATAAGGTTCATTATTTATTTACTCACATGCAATGATACTTATTCGCTTCAATAGCTAGGTATAATAAGACAATAAATAAATTCGATGATTTTGAAATGCAATGCGATGCGACCTTTCAAGAAATATTGTCTACCACAAAAAAATATCATATCCTTGTACAGCCACCGTCAGGTGATTGACCAATTTTACATCACAAAAAGTAAAAAAAATGTATTAAAGAAAATTATTTGATTCATCATCAGCAAATATTCTGTTTTTATTCATTTAGGGATAACCTAAAATGAAGTTAACAAATTAATGCGCTAAGGATTAGATTTAAATGGAATATAATTAAATAATTAACTCGTGACAGCCCTTTGTTTGCGGAATAGGAGATACATGTATCTCCTATGTATAAATATTTCTATTATTTTTTATCTATTATCTAGTTTGTATAGATATTTCTATTATATATGATATTATATGCAAAAAATCTCAACGAAACGTGCTACTGATACGATAAGAAAATATTTTATTGTAAATATATACATGGGTTTAAATGTAAATTTGTAGTTATAATATTTGTTTATTATATTATGGTTTTAATGACTAGAAACAATGTTTAATTCATTTTTACTTCCCTATGAGTTATAAGGAGTATGATTGCAAATAAAATGAAGAGATATTTTATGACCCAATAATGACTTCGTTATGGTTCGAACTAGCTTTTGTAAGCACCGTTTATGTAATGATGAAAGTAGTTTCGACCAATTAATAGTAACATTATCAAAGCTGCATTAATTTCAGAAGAAACTTTGTAAAGAAATGTTATTGTTAAACTGACATCATATTGTTCACTGAATATGAATTAAATTTTCATTTTAAATGTGTCTGCTAATGAATCATAAAAAAAACTAAGAGTTAAAGTTGACATGAATTGATCGGTTTATACCAATTTTATTTCATTACTTGTTAATTGTTTTTTGTAATAACATATATAAACTTTTTATTATTGTTTAATAATTATAAATTATTAAATACCAAACAAATATTTCATAATTAAAAAATAAATAGCCAAATAAAAAAAAAATACATAACTGAACACACTAAAAAGTTTTCTCGCACATATTCTCTTTGAAACTCAGTTTACCTTATAGTCTAGTAAAGGATAAAAATAAAAAAAAAATCAAATTAGACTTTGTTTTATTTGTGTCCTAATTGGAGTTACTTTACTAGAGTACCAAATAACACTTGCCTAAATATTGTTGAATTACTTAATAAAGCAATCGACAACGTATAGACAGTGTCCAAGTAACCCTCACCAATCGGACGATTACTCGGTCAATTAACAAAACCATAATTAGTACATTTCTAGTATTAACTAACAACGGACGGCATCTTATGTGTACTGTTCATATTAATGAAATATTGTAACGCCCCAAATACTTTTGGCCAAGGTTATATATGTTCAATCCACCACAGTGAATTTGCCAGGCAACTTAGGCAATATATATTTCTACAAGGAAAAGATAATAGTGTTTGTGGCATAAACATGACGCTAGAATCATGGTCCCCATCTGGCTAGCAGCCAGATCTTGTCTAACGTATTGCAATGTTTGTGTTGCATTGCACATAATCGATATTGCGTACTTTTCCCCATTTTGTTTTGTTAAGAATGATATTCAATAGAACAAAGTAGGTAAAGGTAGAAGTCGTCACACTGACTGGTTATAACCTTTGTTGTAGGGAGTTTTATGTTTTCTAAAACATTATACGACAATGAAGCTCTGTTTAGAATAAGATATAGTTTTTTTTACTTTTTAATTTATCAAAGTATAGATTAACTATTTTATTAGGACTGATGATTTAACAGAGAAAAATTAACTCGGATGGTATTATGTTTATATCATCCTAGCATTTAAAAGTTTAAATTATTACCGTTACACCTTGCAAATATTAGTTTTTACTAAATTAATGTTACACACTGTTTCCATACGATACAGTCAACTTATTTATTTAACTCCAAAAGATTTACGTCTAGTGATCACTCAATTTCTTAGTTGGCAGCATCTAGTTAATCATATTAGGCGATGAGTCTTCAGTCACACACTATAAATCATCTTCAACATTTCATTCCATTTGAAACCAAAATTCACCTGTATCATACAATGCTATAGCCTGAAAAACTACATTATAAAGACGTGCGCTATCTTGATATTTCAACACAAAATTTTAAACCAATATTTCTACAATATTTATGTACACTTATATATTCAGTCTCACAAATTTTTATCTCATTTTTGAGTTTAGATCTCAGATGGATAAAAATTCCGTTCGATTTTTGTGTTCTTTCATTATTTCACAATATATTGGAAAAATTCTTACAGATCCTTTCATCGTTTGTCCTGCTTATATTCTGAGAATCTTCTCATACTCGTTGACCTATACATAGTACTTCTTCCTATGATAATTCGTTTACTGTTCATGCTACCAAGTTATGGATAAATTTGAATCCTATACCATATATAAGTACTCAAAAGTCATCTGAAGGAAGCATACATCCCCTAACTTTATTTCATATATTCCATTTTATTTCATTCCCCTTTTTATAATACCCCTCAATCCTGTTTCAAAGCCCCTTTCGGTATATGAAAATTCAATTACTTTTATCCCAATATGATAAATAATCACAACAATGACAATGACAAGGACAATGTATTTACCATATTGGTGTATGAAAACATTTTGTTATCTAACCAGCTTTGTAACAGTGTTAATTTACTATAGTTTTTGTTGACTGGAAGAGATTAGTCCCATAGAAATAAGTCCATATAATTTACATTTTTTTTTGCAGTAAAGAAATTGTATTGAAATATGGCCTAGTAGATTTTTCATAGATTAAGATCAAATAATTTGATTTCTAAAAAATCTTTTATATATCGATATGTATCGATGTACTTACTGAATATCCTTATACTGCTGTTTAGAATTCCATACCTGCAGGGTGCAAAAGGAAATCTACTCTTGCAACAAGTTTATTTATTCTTTTGTACATCCATCTATCTGTCAGAGGCGTCTAACTCTTAAATGAAATAAAATAAGGATTTTAAATTCACACGTAGCTTCTTTGATCGATACTGCAAATTGTGTTTAATATAAGTTGAATTTATAGTTGAATTTATTTTAGAACGTCCAAAAATCTAAATAGGGAGCTGATTTTTTTCTGCATGGCATATACTAATGAAGATATTGTTAAGAGTATATATTTTTAAATTTCTTTTCATTGAAAAACAAAAAATTAGTGGAATGTGAAAGTCATGTTTACACTAATTATTTTGTTCAAATGCGCTGAATTTATAATCAACGAGTAGTAATAATAAATCATTTTCGAGAAAATCACGGTGTTCTTACATCAGTGACAGTGGTACTAGTTAATATGTTTTTTTCATTTATTTTAAATACTTGAATATATACAATTGACAGATATGATGGACTAATCGTCACAACACATACATTCGATATGCGACAACCTGGATAACCTGGGCCCCGTTGTAAAGACCATATGCCTCAGAATTAACGCAATACATCACGGCGACCATATTTGTATAGTGTTAATAAAATTAATAATCAGAAATAGTGTAATGGAAATGTTTAAATTTTAGTTGTATACACTTTAGTGCACATGAAACCCACCAAATGACAGTTCTCGTATTTAATAGGTTTATTTTATCTTTTTTACCAGACATGATAAAAAGATAGAAACGGGAGGAGGTGAGGACACACTGCATAACTTTTATGAGACTCATATTATGCGAAGAAGATGCTGTATAAAAAAATATTACTTATAGTTTCGATTGTATGTTTTAAGATGTCTTCAATAAAAAGTATTTCATCCTTTAGTTCCACGTATGGGATGGTAGCAGAGATAAGAGAAGTTAATTAAGAAATATGTAGTTCAATTTTTTTAGTTTTATATTATTCAGCTACTTCGTGTTGAGATCGATCTTTAACTGAAAGATTTATTACACTGTGATGAAACATTCGTTAGTACCTAAGTACAGACGGATATCGGAAATAATTATAATGATTCTGCTTTTTAAGTTCGGCTGTGAATACCTAAACATCAGTTGTTACCAGATAAATTAGTTTGATAGAAGCAACGAGTACTGCTCGAAATAAATTGAATAAAATAATGAAATATATTGCTAAACATTCATATATAATTTCTATATATTGAGGAAAATATCAAGATTCTGAAGCGTTTTGTAATGAAAAGTAATTTATTTAAATGAAAATAATGTTTTCCTAAAAATTATTGTGATATTATGAAATAATGTATTGTCATTAATGGTCAACAGACTGTTTTAATATTGCTATTTACTTTGCGTTGTTATAGATTTGAAAATACAAAATAATATATAATATAGTAAAGTAATATATAATCTTAATACAATTTGAAATCCTATTTCAAGTTTATAAATTCATAACTATTAGAAGTATATGCACCTTTTTATATCAAATATGATATAATATATTCAAGAGAAATATGTACTTTTCGATTCGACAATAATTTTTTGTTTATTTTTCGGCAGTACATAGTCAATTTTGGGTAGATTATATATATACTTCGATATAATTCGTATTTATCTAGTAACATACTCTTCGAAAACGACCTTTTTCACTTGCTATAATTCTGTGATTTCAAAAAATTACAAACTCTTTAGACGCGAAATATTGTTACTTCCATGAATAAAACATCGAATTTTTTAAAATAATTTTGTATGCCTGTTACAAGGTTTATATGACTATTTGTTTACGCATCATGCAAGAGCCACCAAAGGTATTGCAACGAGGTTTTACTTGGTGAATCCTGTATAACCTATGGTAGAACCTAAGGTCTTTGATTTGTAGTAATAAACTTACTAAAAAAAGTTATGATAATTATTTTGCCAACCGTTTACAACTTTTAAACTCTTTGCAAATATTGGGAATAATTAAGGTTTTTCCTTCAAGATACATACAAATTTCTGGAAAAGGATAAACGTGATTTTTCTAAAGGTGAGTAAATCTTGTATGGTTATTTATAAAAGATATTTAATAATCTTTGCATATTACTTAGAAATAATTTATTGTCAATGCAAATAAATATTTTGTACAGTTATAATGGGATTCTTGATTAACACATGCATCATACCATTATTTTTCTGCATAATCATAGAAAGACTTCTTTCCAACATATAAAAAGATATAAAATTTTAACTCGTGTAGCTAACTACAACAATTTATAAACTATTAAGATATAGACCTATACATCTTCGGTTTACGATATTAAATCTAGTAAATTAAAATACTATTTTTTTAAGTTCCTCACTTAAGATTTTTGTAAGTATTCCCTGCATATTTACAAAATGATAATTTTAAAAATATTTCCTTTAATAGGTGTTAGTGTGTGTATATACACACACACACTCACACGCACGCAAGCACGTACGCTAGCATGCACGCACGTACATATATTTTTTTACGATTTTATTATAAATATAGATTTTTATCATTTACAGCTACAGACAAATCGAAAGGTATTTCGGAAAATTATAATTATAAAAATTATATTCCATGAAAATAATTTTTAGTAGCGATAAAACTTCTTAAAGTGATGACCGTCTCAAATTATTCATGCGTAGTTACATTCAGCCTTATATCATTGATTTTATTAGATTTTATCTTTACGTAACACCCTTGTGTTGACTTATTTTTCCTTTGGCAGTTACCAACGGCTTTCAAGAAATTTGTTTCCTTATAAATGAAATACTCAGAAAATCTTATAGATTTTATTACTGGTACAGTGTTACAAGGATTTATATAACATAAATTAGTCACACTTAATTAATAACTGTAACAATGTAACATTACTTCTCGAGTAAATATCAAAATTGAAAAATATTTTAAAGAATGATGGTGCTCGTCCTCAAATATTTTACACTATATTATTTTGTGTAACACATTTTATAACTTTACAGTATAATCCCAGAATATAACGAGTTAAGAAGTTTCTACAAATTATTTAATGCGGCCTTACTTCTTACGCTGTTAGGAAAAGAATGTAGAAATAAGTATTTAACCTATAAATATTCTTGAGCAATGCCATTTCTTATGAATTCCAAATGCATCTCTGGGAAGATAATGTGAATAATCACCAAAAAATAGAAAAATTTCTTAATTTCATTTATTATTGACGTTACGACATTAAAAAAATTTACGTGTGCGGACTTACTTCCTCCTAGGTTTGCGCCGCCTCCCATAAGCTGTAGTAACGAACGAATAAGCTGTAGTGACTACATTGTACGCCCTTGTAGCATAACATATTGTAATTTTTGTCCATCTTGTGATTTCAAACTTAATAAAAAAAATACAAAAATCTTTTCTGACGTTTCGTTCATCTAAACTTAAATATCTCATGAACTGTAAGTAGGTAACTAAAATTACCCATAACATAAATATTAGTGTAAAAAATTTTCGGAATAAAATTTTAGAATAGCCTTTTCTTAATAATACTTTTAAAAATATTAATATTTTCCATATATTTTCTTTAACATGAAAATTATATCACAAATATATCAAAAATGTTCATACCAAAATTAATTTAAGAAATATTCAAAAGTGAATTTACCTCCAGGCTCCAATAAAGGTATAAAAAAAAGCTATGTGAAGAACCACTTTTAGATTTCGAAACATAGAACTATTTAAAAGTTTCTTGGGTCATTACGTATATGTAGGAAATTAACGTAAAGATATGGATTTTCTATATAAGAAACGAAACAAATTAATTTTCATTCTGTTCGAGGTTTGTAAATCTGTTTTCTGTGATTCGCATTGGGCAAAATCCGTATAAATGAACTTACAGCATTTTATATCATAAGTAATTTTATCTTCATATGATTATTTTCACTCTTTTGAAAGTGATTGAACAAAGTATTTCAAAATATTTCAGCATCCCAACCTTTTCCTTAACAGAACAAATGATCGGCTGACACCATCATGCATATTATCAAATTAATTTTCATTCTGTTCGAGATTGGTAAATCTGTTTTCTGTGATTCACATTGGGCAAAATCAATATAAATGAACCAACAGCATTTTATATAATAAGTAATTTTATCTTCATAAGATTATTTTCATTCTATTGAAAGTGATTGAACAAAGTATTTCAAAATAATTTCAGCATCCCAACTTTTATGTTAAGAGAACAAATGGTTGGCTGACACCATCATGCATCTTATCGTACATAGTCATCGGCATTAATTAAACATTGTAAACCTCCATCATGGCACACATGTGCGTCGCAACGCAGACATTATTAATGCCGACGAACAAAAGGCTCGCCGCATCGTTTTACAAAACGTCAACCGGCGGCTTGAGATGACGCGTGGAGATGGGAAGCTGCGAAGAAGCCTCTGTTTATCTCTCGTGTCGCCGTTGTGGCTATTTTCGTCATTTCATAACGCCTACATATTTTCACATATTAGCAAATTTTATATACGTATATGTACAAATGTGTATATGCATGAATATGTGTATATATGTTTAAACGCATTGATTGACCGGATTAAACATAGTTAATAGTAGTACCCAATGTAAGTATTTCAACTTTTTAAGGAATTAAGAAATTTTAAGTACCTTTGTAAGTATTTAACATTTCTGCTGTTTTTTAATAAAATATTTTGTTCCAAGATAATGTGAGGAGTCGTTTGTATCAATTACTGACATCTCCTTCTTCAAATTAAAACGTAAGTTTAACTATAAGAAAAGCGGTCCCATGACGTTAGTCAAGTCTTCTCAGTCAGTTAGCTCCAATAAATTAATGAGTAATTGAGTTCACTCGGTCAGTTTTTACCTTTTCGTAGTCTGTTTAGTTTAAACAATTCAATCAGTGGATATACACATGTTTACGAGAGTTTTTTTTATTTAAAAAAAATTAAAAAAGGTTTTAAATGACATTTTGACAAATGTCCTAAGTTAATAAATTGGTGTGGATAATTATTTATTTTTTACAAGCATTGTGGCCAAATAATATTTCAATTGAAACTACTGCTTGTGTTTATGAAAAAGTAATAAAAAATAAATAAAAATAAAAAAACAAAGGAACAAACCAAGTTGTAAACTTGGCATTGTTTAAACTTAAAATTGAGGGAGAATAATATAAAGGAAAATTTCTTCCGTCAAAAAAACGCTTAATCGTTTAAAAAACAATAAAAACAGAGGGCAGTTTATATAAATGTATTTATGAGTTTATTTACCTCTAAAGGAGACCGCATGAAGTTCTTGACATAAATAAAAGAAATGAAATATATAGCTGAAACCATTTGTGTGTTTGTACAATTCATAATTAATTTATAAAGCGAATTGGTTGGTGAGAAGATGTGTGAATAAGAAAAAATAGTAAGTGTATTATTAGCTAGTAATTGTTGATATATATCAGTTTTTGTAGAGAGTAGTGTAAAATTCTTAACCATTGCCTTTTAGATTGGGTGTGGCAGGCAAACTGATTTAACGGCGAATGAAATGTAAGAAACATGGAAGTCTTCTCGTATATCGCTCAATAATTTAGTTCGCATATTATGTTCTAGCCTATCCTTTCAGATTACTGTGGTTGTTGCATCTAGAAAAATATTTCTTCTTCTGATTTAAGTAAATATATACTAACTTTTCAAGTGTTGTTGTCCCGAAAATAAAATAGAAACGCGTTCTTTTATGAGCTGAATTTTGTTTTATGATTTCATCGAGGTATAAATTATATTATTACTTATTCGTAATTTATACCATTTTTTCTGAATTTCAGTAAAGAAATGCCATACTCTAAAAGGTCAACGCCTCCTTTAAAAGAGTCAAAGTGTTCAGTGTAGACGTAAAAAAAATTAGCAAGATGATATTTGTAAAATACTATTTACCCGTCCTAGCTTTATTTACGCAAAAAAGGACAATTATTGACTTTTAATAATTAAATTTTACATAACAACATACATATTCTGTGTTTTAGTGGAGTAAATAATTATACTGACCAACATTCAAATATTTTAATACAAAAATCTTATAAGAATCGTAAAAAAATATATGTATACTTGAATCTTTTTTATATTTTACTGCCATGTACTATTCTTTTTAATTATTTTGTTTTAGTTATAGACCTTTAATATATTTAATTGAAAAAAATTGAAGCCATAAAAATTGGTTCTAAAAAAGATACGAAATTTAAAGCAAAACATATCTTGGCATTATTTTTATAGACTTATATGTAATCTGTAATATCATTAGATGTTATATCACTGTAGGTATAATGGTTTAAAATTTAAACTCAAAAATATCACCAGCACACTTTGACTCCCTTTTGTTTAAATAATTATTGCCCCTGGTCACACGTTTGTGAAAAATATGTCATATGCTATCTGTCTATCTGAATACTATAAGCTATACGAAAATCTCATTTTCATATTAGTTGGATAAATCACTTTTTTGCAATTTAAAAAATAAACAAAGAAAACTTTCATATTTATGGAAGTGGTATGATTTGCTTCAAATTACCAAATATAAAGATTTAAGTATTTTGTATTATTTGCCATCTCCGAAGAATGTATCCAATGGTACCTACTTCTGACCAATAGCAAGGTAATAGATACTATACACACCTTTTAGTCAGAGGTTCAAATATGATATATTTTCATAAATATAGATACATAGTTTATGACGAATAAGTGGATTTCAAAATGTGAAAGCAATTATAAGGCCATAAATTCATTATTGGATTACACAGCCTTCTATACATTTAAATATCGAATTTTTTTCTTAAATTAGCAATATTTACAGAAAATAGTTATATAATGAAAGATTGCTAAACTCGTGAATATCAAAAAGTATCTTTCAACAAGAGTAAATTAGTTTCGTACCGAAATAACTCAAAGTACGGACACAAAATTCAAAATATTAGTGATGGATTACGGTCCTAAATATACATTAAAAATTATTACACTTTATATTTATTTTATTTATGAATATTTCATAACTGATTATTGGGCTTTGTAAAGGATTTAATATGTTTTTTTACGCACAGCTCGTTATTTTACTTACCTCGTCTAGTATTAATGAGAATATATTTCAGTTTAATATCAAAAATTAATTTTTTGTCGTTATTAATTTATAAATATAATATAATTGTAAAAGATAGCTAAGAAAAATATATCCGTGAGCTACTTTAAAGCAACTGAAGTTAGAAGCAATAATAATTTTTTTGCCTGTCTTTATATGTGTTTCTAAAGTTCTGCGCACATCCCACAAAAACTACTACACAAATAAATAAATGTATCCTTAGGATATTTTTGAAGTCCATCTATCACAGAATTTTCGAGGGATTTGTGGGACAATTTCCTGCAAAGCAATATATTTTCTATTGAGTGTATACGCGTGGAAGAGGCTTCCACACGTATATACGCGTGGAAGAGACTAACTTATAAAATATAATGCAAGTAAATTGCAAGTCCACGCATTCCGAAACGTTTAAGATTACTAATTGAGACATAATTTTTATGGACATAATTAAGCTCACTTTTAGTTTAATATTGATTCTTTAATCAAATGAATATAATCGTCTTTTATTATAAACATTGTTCAGTTTCTATACCCTATATATTTGTTTTATATCCCGTGTGTGTAAGTCTACCTACAACATTTCAATATCCTATGTAATAAAAACCTAGGATCCCCTTTGACAGCGAACGAAGTCAAGACCCTTGCAAGAGCACAGATAGTAAAACATAAAAAACGCCTACTTTAAATATTATAAATTAAGAAAAAAGTCTACTTTAAATACTATAAATTATTTTAATTTCATTGGTAGTTTCCGATTCGCTACTATTTTCTTCACATAATTTTTAAATCCTATAGCACACGTAGGTCTTTTCTTTCCATATTTTGTCTGTATCGCTTCTAAATAATTTACTCAGTGCTCACACTTGATTCCGGTCATTGCAATTAGTTTGATCTGGCAACTCATATCCTTTATAAATTTTTGCTCACTTTTGTCATATGCAACCTATTTTTAAAAATATGAATCTTGCTAATCAGACTGCCTGGTTACTAGAAGATATTTATTTAGGACTTTATAACTTGTAGTAGAAATGCAAATGTGCATTTTCATAAAAGGGTACAATCAGATTTTTTTCTGTCACGGCCATCATAATGTAATAAACAATTGTTTGTAAGTTTTTAAGTCATCTTCTAAAACTAAAATTGTTGTTTACATTGTAATTTTTCGTAATTTTTAATTTATAGAAATATAATTATCCGTTTCAGTTTTAGGTTATTCGACTAAGTGATTCTAATAACCAGGAAAAGGTAATATGTTTTTTTTTTTATATTTAATTGAAGATATTGTGATCAAACTATTTATAATTGAATACAAATAAAAAATGTTAGATTTGAAATTGGACACTCTTCTTTAATATAAATATTTCTAATATCATAAAAGATTTAATTAGTTTTATTTCACCAAATATCAATAACTAGAATAAAAATAAACTGAGATTAAATAACTAATATCAAAAACAAAAATCCTGAGATATAAAGGATATCTCATCCATGAAATATTAAGAGCTAACAATATACAACTTAAGTACATCACCAATTTAAATAATTCCTCCACTCGTCCGGATTCTTTAAGCGCTTCCTCTCATTTTGAATTTAGATTTGCAGGCAATACAAAACGGCAGTATTAAACGTAGAATTCGACTGCAAGCTACGTGCCCGGGAAGCAGATTAGTGAGAGCGAGCATCAGCAGGGAAGGAATGTTCGGCCAATCTTTGGATAGCGACGGGCCTTTTACCGCCTGTGCAGCACTCGCAGGGGTACTTCATTAGAGAAATGAGTTTTATTCTGAT
The DNA here is from genome assembly GCA_039881145.1 of Druceiella hillmani. NCBI lineage: Eukaryota > Metazoa > Arthropoda > Insecta > Lepidoptera > Hepialidae > Druceiella > Druceiella hillmani. Next base: position 27,906,994 of record JAYKKI010000007.1, on the reverse strand, counting down.
TAGATGTTTGGGGAAAATGGTTAAGTTTAATGTTTCCGTTTTGAAGTATATCTTCTTTCAAAAGTTTGTTTAAATAAAAATAAAAGTAAAATAATTAATATTTTAGTAGATCATAAGTTAAATGAATTTGTCCAAATTTCTAATGTGCTGAAATGCGTCCAAATTTCCTTTATTTCCATAACATTTTGTATTCTTAACCGTTTAATTATTATCAATAAGAGTTATTACTAAATAAGATTTTTACTTATTGATATTCATTCGTTTCTTGGCAATAACGATTATACTAAAAATAAGAACAAAAATTACTTTTAAAGGGCTGAGTATCAAGCCAGCCCTTGGTCCACAAAAATATGTGGTTGTTTTCTATAAGACATATTAATAAAAAAGTTACGTAAAAGTACGGTAACCTTAAAAATGTATTTATTTTTAATTATACTATTTTGTTTAGAGTATCCGGAAATAATTTTTTTAAATATTCGTAAATGTTTCCAAGCAAGATGTATGTATTTTGATATTATTAGATGGATACTCAATATATTAATAAAATTAATAATGTTGAATATATTTGGCGTTAATTTTGTAGAAATTTATTATTCACAATTAAATGAAACTACATGATATTATTTCTATTTTCTTTACCACGACCTAGGTTTCGTTGTATTACAACATCTTCTTCTACTACATATTATTTCTACTTTCTTTAATTTCAAAAGAAATTAATAATGTTTTTAATTTTTTCGTTTTTTTTATAATACAGTAACAATAGAATAAAAAAGTGTAACTATGGATACTTGTAAATATTTGTAAAAAAGATTTTGTGGTCACTAGTAAAAACAAAAAAAAACATTAAAACGGCCGAACCTGAGATACGAGCTCTATACTTGTACCGATTTCAGAAGTAATGTTAAATTCTTAGTAAATTATTTAAAAATTTAAAACAAATTTGCTCAGAATAATAATGGCAATTATAATAGCAAAAATTCACACTCAACGGTAGGAAAAATTAAATATCGCTGATATATAAAATTGTCAATGTATTTGAAAACAATGCTATTTATTGTGTTATAATATCTAGTCTGGGCCGCAATTTATTAAAAATTTTGTTTATCAATTATGAAATATCTATGTGTTTGCAGCGACCGATTATAATTTTTGGAATTATTAAAGTACGTAAAATATATAGGTGTATACTGATTGAAAATCGAATTTATATAATGATTTTTTAAAATTTTTTTATTTATTAGATTAACATCTATCTTATTTAGATTAACATCTATACGAAGCTTATGTTTGGATTTCTAATATAAAAAAAACATCTTTATAATTTACTCATATTCGTCTGCTATTTGGTCGTCCATTCTCTCTCATAGCTTCAAACTTTCCACAACTTCACACTAATGTGCATGAGATTAGAAATACGATTACGACCTAACAAGCGTCATTATAAACTTAATTATCTCAGGAATTTTATATGTACGGCTTATTGTTAAACGATCTTTCAAAATTAAATTGATAATGCATTTACCATTCTATTGATCCTGTTAAGCTCAGTTTGGAAAACATTGAGCTTCTACTCCTATTTTTCAACCGTAAAATCAGACCTTGTAAATTTAGCTTGAACTGAAGTTCTAATATGATTAGAACTTCAGTATAAACAAAATACTATTAATTTTATTAACTTGCATCAACGATTTCGAGAGACGTAGGTAACTATGGAATCCCAATTTAAACTTGTTCCAAAACGCCTCCAAACCCCCCCTCCCTCTATTCCGTTTTTATGTGAATAAAGAAAATATTCTTCAGATAAAATCATATACTTAATATATAAAATCATATACTTAATATATTTATTTAAAATCCTTTGGATACTTGAACTGAATCACGATTAATAAATTACTTTCATACAAAAAAAGAAAAACCTATTTTAATATATTTTCAAAACCTGGCATTTATTTTTATATTAGGGTATAATGGGGAAATGTAATATAAACCATTTTTTATTAAACAAACAATATTTTGTTGCCTATTTTATTACTAATGAAAACAATTAGTCTGATAAGAGCCACGATATTATTTTAAAAATAAAGGAGTGTGTTGATGACTTAAATAGATGTTGATGTGTATGTAGCCTATGAAAAGATTTCTTAAACATCACAACATCAAAACGATATACGTTCACGCATTAAAATTTAAAAAAAACACAGTAATGAACTGATTCATTTAGGTTTATTAAAAAAGTATAAATAGAATAATGTCAATGCTTGTTAATATTTCAGTGCAATACACCCAAAAATATTTATATATGACTAAATGTGTGCGGAGCCCCGTTGTGCGGGTTTTCCTCGTAAATAAGAGGTTTTTGGATCAAAAATATCTGACGTAACCTTCCCACAAAATTTTTTTACTAATTCCCATAAACCAAAACAGAAAATTAAAGTAAGCAACCGATTCCTACAGGCAATTTACCATGATTTTAATCTAATCAACTTGCTTCTATACTGTAGTAGTATTTGAACATTTTATAGGTAACGAATTCTCAACAAATAATGCCTTGTTGTATAATCTTTCAGATGTAGAAAAACAAGACATTATTGAGAGTTTTTCTTCTTATGGTAAAATCTTTTACCCACATAAAACGTTTATATTTTTTTTGGAAACCTATCCCCTTTTATCTTCTACATCTACTATATAAATATATGCTTTCCGAATATAGATATATTCTTCGTTTTTTTTAATTTTTGCTAAAAAATTTAGAATTTAGGGACATTTGTTATTGTTTAAAATTATTTAAAATTCAAAAGTTATCAAACAAATTGTTTCACAATTTGACCTGTCATTGCTTTTAAAAACCATATTCATATAACTTCAATCAATACCTATCATTCATAAAGCTTTTGGATTCCAGACTGACGATAAGTTTTAATTTTTAATGCTGAAACCATGGATTGATGAATTTGAAGTTTTAAATGCACTTCCTTGTGAACACCAGTACCTAATCGACAGCGCTCAATTTAATTAAATTAGATATTGTAGGGTCATTAGATGAAGAGTTTTATTCCTGTGAATTTCCAGTAACTAATTGATATAATAATGTATATATTTAACTCAATCAATGATTTATAGTTAATATATTAATGTTTAAAAAAATTATCTTAGCGATCAATATTCTTGTTTATAAATAGCAATTAAATTAATAGAACCTTTTATTTTCTTTTCGCTGAGAAATTTTATATAATATTTCAATATTTCAGTTAGCCTAAAAGTCATTGAAGTGACTCTTTGGCTAACTGGAGTATCTAGATGTATATTAAAACTGTAAAATTTACGTCTGTACTATTTAACTGTATATATTTTTGAAATTGTTTGCTGCGTGTGCGTATTTTAAATAAAAACTAATGAGTTGCTTTATATCATATTTTAGACGTTAACTTAAAGAACTACCTAATTTTTTATATCATCGTAATCGTTACATTTAAGCAGAAGACACGGGAGTTTAATATTTCCAAAACTCGTTTATCTCGTATTAGTACAACACCAAAGAAGTGTCTAGCTAATTTGATGCGTAGTAATTAATAATATATTGTGTAAATATGCACATAAATATCACTTTCAATTCTATCAACAAATTCACTTCCATATTCGCAATCTGAGCCAACATATCTGGTTCAGAGAAAATGTAAGGAATACAGTCGTTATTTGTATTCCCGAATTCAATTTCGAGTCTCACTTCACAAACACGTGAAAAGAAAAAAAATGTAATACAAGGTGGTGACTCCTTCAACGGTTCTGAAAAATATAGATATTATTCGTCGAATTCACTATCAGGTTTCTACAGATAGTTAGGCACTTCTTAACATTTAAGGATACATAGCATTTCTAATAAATTATTTAATCCTTAATTTTTCACAACATACTTATTTTACGGCACAAAATGTCATTCTAAAGCGTTAAAATGTCATGTACTTAGAAAAAAATTATAAGATCTAGAGTATTTGCTATAGATTTCCTACGAACTTTGCGTAGGTTAGTGAAAAAATTCTGCTTGTCGGCTACTAGTTGATTAGTTTCAGAAATAACGCAAGAATGGCATTTTTGCATAGTTTTCAGTATATTTCCAAGATATTCTACAAAAATTATGAAATAAAGTTTTCAAGGCCCTTTTTACTAACCTTTTCAAGCAATACTACAAACCATAAAAATCCCACAATCCCCTCACCCCTGATACATTTCCATATAAACTTGTTGTGTGTTATCTATTGAAAAATATGCGAGTTTATATTTTTTGTTACTGTGCCGAACTTCAAGTGGCTTCTGAAAATGAAATAGCTGATGGAGACACATATACATACACGTAAGTAATCTTATTTTCTCTTTTCTTTTATGGCAATGTTCTGCCGCAGCCATGCGAGCCTCTTTCATTCTATGACAATCCTTTTGATTTTGTTCTTTTTTCAACAATTTTACTCCAGCTGTTCTTTTGATCTCTTTGTACCAACCCATGTTTTGGTCTTCTTGTGTTTACTTTTTGCCACACATTCTCCATTCCACGAGCGCTTTTTACCACGAGCCTTGCTTTCTGGTGACGTGATCAGCCCATTGTCTCATATGGTTTGCGGTACATTTGATGACGTCGGCGACCCCGCTCTTCTCTCTAAGCCACTCGTTCTTCTTTCGGTCTGCGTTACCCTTACTAGTCTCCTATCAATTTCTCTCAGAGTGACTGATTAGATCTTGTCGATAATTTCTTTTGTAAACACCCAGATCATTTATGCGAGCTTTCGGTTCATCCGTAATTTTTATTTTGAATGTAGATTGTATTTAATGCTTACGGTACTGTTTAAACAATTATAATCTTGGTATTGTCCAATTTCATTTCTAACTCAACTTGTCCAGAAACATCGCTTAATTTTTATATTAGGGTTTCAAGGAGCTTCAGGCCATCTGAGAATATCATCAAATTTCTTAGCTTATTTCCTGGTACATTAAAACTACAATTTTCTCAATTCAGCATTATAGATGTTCTCAAAACACAGTGTAAACTACTTAAGAAAGAGATTAAAATCCTGTCTTACTCCCATTTCCACTCTCACTAATCTTGTTTCTAGTGGGAGGTTGAAATTCAAACTCTTATAAGGGTTTCTTTTTATGGTATCCTAAGAAAAAAAATAATTTGTCTAGATAAGATACTACAACACAACTTTAATATCAGTGTTAGAAATACAAAAAAATATAATTTTCGACATGCTAACTTCAGACATGGCAAATATGAAGAAAATAATAAAAATAATTATTTGTATTTCGTCGTGTTATTATTAGTAACACACTGATAAAGTGTCATAAACACAGCAGAAAAACGACCAATTTTAGGAGAGTTCCAATAAGAAAGTACAACTAGGGTAATAAATTAATTTAGACTTACGGTAACTGGTATAAAATTATTACAGCTGAATCTTTCTGCCATACGATATCAAAGGTATTAGGCTAAGAAAAATAAGAACTATAACATAAACCCTAAATTTTTTTTTGGATTTTTAACCATCTTCTAATAGCAGTAGATAACAGGGCATTCTCAAACATATTAGGTTCAATATATGAAATTATTGATTCTACAGGTAAAAAGAATTTTTTTTAAATAACCTTTGTCTATGTTTATTATTACTCACGACCTCAAAAGTCAAACAAAAGAAAGATATCTAATTTAGTATTGTCTTTACCACACTTAGAGTAAGGAAATGAAAGTGTAATGAGTATAAATTAATTTCTTTTAATCTTGGTTTAAAGATTGTTTACATTTTAGTATTAAGTACCTGGTTCAAAGCTAGACTTTCTTAAATTTTTCCTCTAACTTGTCACGATTTTGCAAGGAGCTCGTTTCCAGATTTGAATTTAAACATTTAAATAAAAGCAAATGGAGTGGCTAAATCGGCCGAGAAATAATAAATTTAAAAGACGTCTCTAATGTCTCGTTTACGGTGAAAAGTTTCGAAAGCTCGGGGCGAAGAGTCGCGCGACCGTACGATTAAACAATTACCTACGAAAAGTTTAAATTTGAATCTGCTCAAGGAAAAAATAATCGCAACTTTTATCCAGACTGAAGATTTGGACCATTATCTCCAGTCCTTTCCGAATAATAAAAAAAGTTTATCTTCCCGCGCAATAAAATAAATTAATTAACTTTCTTATCGTCACTTCTGCGCTGTAACATGGGGAAACAAAATCTGTCTCAGCATCAATATGGATAGGGTGAGATGGTGGAAGACGCGACGAGATGATTTTGTAGAAAGATATTTCACAAATGGTGCATTGCGTTTATACTGCCTGTCATTCGATATGAATAGTGACTCGATAAAATAATTAAAGTAATTTAAACTGGGGCTTTATACATTACATAATAAATAAAATTATCATTCACTCTCACATCTTTTTTCTGGTAACGATCAACTTATATATACATATATATTTATATATATATATATATATATATATATATATATATGTATATATATATATATATATATATATATATATACATATATATATATATTATTTTTTTTCCACATTTATTTAATCTTATTGAGCAATAGTAAACGATAGTAAATTATTTTAACCCAAAGATATTAAAGAAACGTAAAATATTATCTGTAATATTTGAAATTGGTGATAATAGTATTAAAAATATAAATTTTAATTAGCATAATATTTTAAATATAATAAGCAAATAAGCAATCTAATGTTTTATACATTTAACATAAAATTAAGAATATCACAGAATTAACGGCTGCACGCACCGGTCAACTGTGTAATTCTGTGATATTCATAATTTTTTTAAGATTATATTTATAAAAATAAGTGCGGCCTTAATGTTGAGCCGGTTAAATTATTTCTACCACCGGCACCACAGGAATAATTAAATGCAATTTTCGGTAACGCGACAAATATTATAGTAGAAATTTTCGACGCAAAGAAATGGTTTATAATGTTCCAAAGCTCGCGAATGTTTTCACGATCAAACATATTTAAATGTCATAATTGATGTAATTGAAGATACCGGTAATTATGGCTTAGATGGAAAGGTTTGAAAAGATTAAGCCTGATATTACTGGTCTAGTTAATATCTGTAACACTACAATTAACGTCGCGTTTGACCGTAGGAATAACGTCCATTTGATTCTGATACGCTTATAACGCATCTTTTTTATCGGACTTCGTGAGCGATGGTTGAAGTTTTTCAGTTATTTACATAATACGTATAAGGGATATTCTATTTCGCCCTGAAACTAACCGGCTGTATGAATTTCAATATCTGAAGCGTCATTGGATTCCTATAGTTCTTCGAATAATATAGGATAAATTATGTCAACATAATTTGTAATGTGATGGAATAGTGGTAAAAATTTTATAGGTACTAATAACAAGAATAAAATATCGTGACTTTTAAAAAAAACTATGAGATTTATAATTACCGTTATAATGTCCTAGTAAATGATATACAAAATTACAATTTGTTTTCTCAGTTTTTTACTGATCGACTTTTGTCGACATTTTAAGCAATATCTGCAGAATTACGTTACGTTAATTTACGTTGAGATTTATGAAAAAAATAATTTTAAGAAAATAAACTTATAACGCTTTTAGTTTTTGCCAATTTATATGTGATTTAGGAATAAATACAATTAAGTAAATTATTATTTAATTTTAGGTAGTGCTGATTTTTTTAATGTTTTAATTTTTTTTGAGTACAAACATAATATTTGTTTCGTTTTTTTTTTCTTTAAATGGCTTTAGCAAGTAATTTTCTTTATTAACTACCATTTATATATTGGTTTGGTTTCTTAAGCAATTTCAGTTCTAATATTAGTAAAATACGGATTTTCTCTTCTTATTTATTTTAAGTCTTACAACTATAATTTTTGAATACATATTTTCAAAAATTATCAAGTGAAAATTATTTTTGCTACTTTACATTTTTTGCTACTTTAAATAATATTAAGATAATTGTTTTCTAGACAGAATACCACATAACATCTAAACTTAACCGTGTGCACGCAATTAATGGAAGTACACTATTTGATGGTACGATCATTATCAGATAAATAACCGTTAATCGAGATAATGATTTTCAACCATGAGAAATATATCGTTAATAAAACGCTAACGAGTTTGTTAATTTTTTGTTACATTATTTTAATAACGAAAATAATACAAATTTGTTTCGAATATTAGAGATGGTAACAATTTACTATAATTTAAGTCACATAGTCACTATTTCCAGTAAATTTGTTACACAATAAATAATAGAAAAACGAAGTGGAAAATATAACAAATTCTACAGAACAAGCAAATTATACTAAATATGAATACATAATGTACCCCAAAAATGTTGTTATTAAAATAGTAACACTAATGTACTATAAGTTTCTGAACGTTCGATTAATGATTGATCTAAAGCTGTTGCTTTTCCTCCACAATATTGGCTACATGTAGCTCTAACAGATCGTTAAGTCTTATTAGTAGTATTAAATAAGTTTCCCAAGAGCATATAATAGTAACATATGGGAAAAATAGACGTGAAATATTAAAAAACAACCACGGATGCTTTTGGCTTTTTAAAAGTACTCCGAGATTTACAATATTAACCCTTAAAACGATGCTAATGAATGGATATATGTAAATTTTTCATTGAGTTAATTCCTTTTTTTTAATCAGAAAAGATTTCTTTCCATACTAGATATACGCATTAAATGAATAAGTAGACTTTGCTAGACATTTACTTTAATAAAACGGTCCACAAATTAATTAACAATTTGAAGCTACGTCCATTTTTTATAGGTCCACAAGCAAAACTCATCGTATTACAGACGCTTTACTCAATGGACTTCTTTAATAAAAATCTGACTTAATGAAAGCAGTTTAAAGAGAAAAAGGCCGACTGTTTTATTATTTTTCGCGGCGCTCACGTAAATCAACGTTTCTTAATTAAATATAATATAATTAAATTTTCCCCTCACCTGTCTTGAGGGTTTACCTTTCTGTTGGTGGGTAAATGAATAAATTTGTTTTCATTATATCGACTTTGTTTAGCTGAAAGGCTGTGTGAGAAGGCGGAGCTTAAGTGATAATAGAAAGTTTTGACGTCAAATGAATATTTCGTCTGGTTAAATTGAAATAGTGTTCTTAAGAGCTTACAACCAGACTGTTCATAAATTGACAGGAGTCAATTAATTCAGAAAACAGTTTTTTTTAATTAGCTAATAGCAAATATAAACATTATCTGAGCAGAAAATTACCTGAAATTTTCGTCAATTACGGAAAACAATTGTATTAATGTCTTGAAAGGAATATTAAAGTCTTAATGGCAATAGCTTTCGGGTACTATTTATTTAAGCTATTGGAATTTATATTTATTACCAGTTTAAAATTATTATAATTAATTATTTTAGGTAAGAATCTTAACTAAAGAGTTGAGATTTTATATTGAACGAAAGATTTACTAGATATGTTTTAGAGTTATGTAGCCAAAGGGCAAATACCTCTATCTGTCTGTTTGTTGATCTGTCTGTCAGTATATCACAGCCATTTTACTTGGATACTATTGGCATTCTATTGATGAAATTGTCTTCTATGAACCGCTATGCAATGAATATTATGAAAAAATAATATTAGGAGTGGTACTCCGTACATGTAACTGAGAGATTAAAAAAAATCCTGTGCGCATGGGCGTGTGCGGTATGGTTAAATGCGTCCTAAAATTAATACAGAGATCCCAAAATAACTTTTATATTTAAGTCAATAGTTGGTGAGATATTTATTTCGAAATTCATAAAAAGAGTGCTCGATATTTAATATTACCGTTTGCAAAATTGTAAAAAAAATTAAGGTAGTAAAATTTAAAGTAAACGTTCAACAAAAATTGGTTTGAATGTGATATTTTGTATAGTTTTTAGAAATGGGATATTTTTTGTACCGACCGCATCGAAACTTTGTTTTTCACAGTACCTTTGAGAAACACAAACTTATCAATTTAATATTGTTTGGTGTTGAATGTCGAATTTCCCTTCATACTCTAGTCCGATTCGCACTTGACTGCTTTTTATTTCGTAATTATTATAAACTAATATATTCTAAAAGAATCTAAAATGAATCTAAAAAGAAAGAAACAATTGGTCGTTCATTCCCTATAATTGTATTAATAACGAAATATTTTCTACACTTTCGAAGTACTGATTGCCCATTATTAGTGAATTAATTAAAATAAATAAAATTCTATCTATGTTTAAGTGGAAAACAGTGATTTGTTGATACACAATGAACCAAAACTCGTACGCTTTTAATGCGAAACTGCCAGATCATGTCACTGACACAGTCACTTACCGTATGCCGAGTTCAACCTCCTATAGACATCTTTGATCGGACGCTCATAAAGTGGTATACTTTGTACATTATTAAGGATAAGAAAAAAGTAAGTATTATTAAGTACGTAACTACTTGTGTTTCATACAGATTTGCTTTTATTTTAATTAATTTTCTCTTAATTATTGTACACCCTGAAACATCGAAACATGGAGATGATGTATAGCAAACTAGGAGCATGGGGTGTACAGTGAATATGGTTCACTTTTTATTATTGGTAGATCCCCTATGATCCTTCGTACATTGTACCGAGTTATATCAAGACACACTCTTAAATTTTTTCAAAACGTAGGTGATAATTTTGTTTCAGGGTAATTATGTTACGGAATGTGTAGGACTAAGCAAGTGAAAAGATGAGTTGGAATGCACAATAAAGAAGTTATGCAATAAGCCGTCCGTCATTAGGGTGGATTAAACATTCGTAAGGGGTCAAAAGAGTATCAATTGCATTATCCTGTATCAAAAATATATATAAATAAATACCGAAATATTGAAAAAAAGGAATTGACTCGCCAATAATTTTGTGAACTTTTTGTACATTTTAATGAGATGGCGGAAAGATCGGTTACCGTTGTTCAAAAAGAAGCAAAGGAAAATAAGAAAAAAAACGAAATATGCGGCTAAGTGCGAATTTTAACAGAACAAAATTTTAAAAATTCACTGATAAACTTAGCAAAACTATACAGCGGTACATTAGTTTCATAAAACTATGAAGACATCTCAGCTACGATCGTCAAACAGTTACAGAAAGTACTGGTGCTTAATAGATTCAAAATGTGTAGTTTAAAGCGTAATAAGCGCGCAAGAAGTTAAAAAAAATATTTAAATTACAAATAAAAACAGTTAATTTATAGCTTCACTATATACCCAACAATTCACTGTACACCAATGCCCTCGATAAGTGTGAAATTAAACCTATTTTGCCAAGTTTGAGGCATATACGCAATGTGAAGATTCCGTACATATTTAGTCTTTTATAAACGTTTAATAATACATACCATTTCTAGTGAACTTTACAAATATTAATATTTATTAGGGTAAATGTGTTGCGTACTATACCTTTTTTAGGCATTAAAACATGATGCGTATTCCAAAAATTTTAAGATCTAGGATTATCATTACATTTATCATACAACTTTTGTATAGGGTTCTAAATGTGCTTTCAGAAGTAAGAAGGGAACATATTTTTTTGCATATTTTCCAGTATGTCTCCCAAGATATACTATCAAAATTATGAAAACATTATTTTGTGGCCTTTATATACACTCTTTCAAACAATATCCTACATTGTATACGAAAGTAAAAAAAAATTCGCCTCACATATTTGCTTCCTTAAAATTCCTCATAAATATTTTTTAATATTGACAATATTAGAGATATTTGTGAGTTCATAGTTTTTATTACTACCCTTAACTCTAAGTTTACACCTTAAGCAGTTTCTGAGAAAGAGTCTATGACAGACAAATAGATACAAGCCTGAGTGATTTTAGAAGGCTTCCGTTTTTATTTATGAAGTATTGGACCTTAAGAATTTCTTTGTTGCACCTTAACGTGATTGAGGTATAAAAATCAACAAATCCATACCCGATCATCTCCATATTAAGTGCAACTTATTGAACAAATGTCTGCTACTAATAAGTTCTTGATTACTTAGACCATATACCTTGTAGACATCCAGGCAAACTAGATAAACTGTAGGGAAGAAGGAGGGCAAAAGATCTCGCGGTTGATGTTCTAATCACTGGACTTCCTATCATTGCTACTCTGAAACAAGCTGATGATATAACAGCAAGAAAACAGTTAATTAGCTCCATTAGCAAGGCGCTTTACGACGGGCACAACCTTCAATAATGAAGATAGGCCGAAAAAGTTGATTGTCCACAATTTACAATTCATTGCTACCACCTGATATAGTCATATCTAAAATGAACGGGTTCAATACCCAAGTGAAACCAAAAATAAATCCTAATATGCCGTCGTCATTATCACCTTGATATTTTATTAACTCTAATCAAGTATCATTAAAACAACTGATGAAAAGTCGACATTCTGAACCTGTTCACAAAATCAGTACTAATTTTTATTGGACAGAAAAATTCACTAAAATTGGAACGAAATTTCAAACAGTTAATTACTTAAATTAATTTTACTGTGATTTTTAACTGTGATCTCCATTGTGATCTTAAGATTGAGATGGTAGACGAAATTATTTGTAGATTTGCTAGTTCTCACCAAAAGAGACTTCAAAACCACATTAATCCAGAAGTGTCCAGACTCTAAAATGTGCAAAATACTATTAGAAGACTCAAAAGCTTGTTAGACATTAGAACACTAAGTGATTTAAAGGAAAATCTTAGTTTGGTCAGCACATAATATATTAATTCAGAATCAAATTAATCGTTAATTATACAACTAGTTTTAATAAAAATTGTAAAAATTAAAAAAAAACATTTTCAGATAGCCAAACGCTTTGTTAAAAACTAGTTTCCATTAGTTTATCGTTACGATAGCAATCTAGACGACTGCTGCAAACCGGCCACAAAGCTAGGTGTTCAAACAGAACTAAACCGTAGCGAAAAAGAAATATGATCGTACTCGTACTACGGTGCGAGGTGAGGCGACTTTATCGTGCTCGCTAAAGTGGATTTTCCTATAACACTAAAATATGAATCGCCGGTACAACATTGCCGTTTTTAGACGTGTGCAGGTTACGATCCGGTTGGATCCATTCAGTCTAAGATAGTAATAACAAATTACAGAATTTAAAAAAAATTACAGCGGTTAAGGAAAATTTTTAATATCTAAGCAAAAATAAATTTCGTAAAACTTCAATTTTTGAGAGAAAAAAACAAAGAATTGGTCTTTTCAATTTCGTAAAACTTCAATTTTTGAGGGAAAAAAACAAAGAATTGGTCTTTTCAATGATGCTTCTAATAACATCTCTTTGACAAATATAAAATTAACTTTTCTTAGATAATTTCACTACGGAATTTTTTAAAATTAAGTTAAGTTTTACTGTTCATTAGACTTTGCATACTTTGTATGTTAATTTATTATACATGCCACAATCAGTTAAATCGCCCTTAATATAAAATATAACATGTACTCATAACTTTTAAAGCATAATTGTTTACAATTTAAAATTTCCTAATAATAATATGTACATTCATTTATTTTTCAAGTCACTTAAAAATTTTGGATTACGTGCAGAATACATATGAATGTGTGCTTCAATAAAGCGTTGTTTCATGTTTGTATTTTAATCTATCGTATCACATAAAAAAAAGATACAAACATACAACCACCGTATTCCAATTATTGATAAAATGAAAAATACTTATTTGTCACAGCACTGAGTCGCATTTTATGCATCATTCATATACGACGCACACGTACATGTACATTTAAACAACGCACAAAATGTGAATTAGTACTGTAATAAATAAATGTTTTTCATTTTCTTAATAATTAGGCTACTGTAGTTTTATTACTTTTACTCTAGTATGTAGTTTTATTACTTTTCATAATTTTTCATATTTTGAGTTACATTGTTTCTATTTATATTTTGAGGTGTATTTTTCGTCTTATTTTTAATTAATTTAAACACTACTACTTTAAAACTACATAATTGTTAAATACATTATTGTAACTTTCCTCTGTAGAACATGGAGACTAACTTCAAATGCAGTACTCAGGTTGTATCATTACAACTTTATAATTACAAAGGTCTCTAATTCTCTTAAATGAAATCAGCATTATGTAATATTTAATGAATTAACGCTGAAAAGCAAGCAGACTGAATAATCCCTTTGGCTGACAATGGTCCACAAATCTATTAACTATAACATGGCATACCCATATTAATTTATGAAAGAGTAATACATTCTTACATAAGACCAAAACCTTTTCGTGAATAGTTTATTTAATAGCACCCTTTGAATGCATATTTACAGAAAAGTGCATTGGATCTATTTTACCATCTTTCAGTGTGATAGAATATGTATTTAATGAAATCAACATTTCTGAAATTAAAACAGCTCTTACTCGTAGTTAAGCAGCCATGCTTTGTCTCAGCAAAGCAGGCGGGCCAAATAAAATTGTTTTTAATGGTCTTTATTTCCTGCCAAATTGTAATCAATAAAAATATTATTATTAATTTCTAAATTTTAAAATTTTGTGGTTTCTCAAAATTTTAATAATTTTATTTCAAGGATGTCCTGTAAATGCATTGGAATAGAAAGCAGGAACTTTTTTTATAAAAACTGCAATATGTTTTAAAAGATTCCAGTCTGCAGTTTTATCAATGACCAATTACAGTCTTATATACAATTGTATTTGAAAATACTGTGAATAAAATTTATGTAATTTTTTTCATTAAATTTTTTTACGTTTCATTGTATCTTTACATTTTGTCATTAAAATATTTCATTCAACTTTTGGGAGAATACAACAGTGCCAGGTATCTGAAATTTCTTTTATTTATTGCAATGTATTTTTGGACATTCCGTTCCTTATATAAAAGTACTATTAGCATGGTAATCTTTCTCTTGAACTTTTTAAATATGCCAATAATTACTATTAGCGCTACTGACCAACCACACTTTTCACCTGCTCTCGTTTATCATGTTCTTATTTTATCAGGAATCGTACGAAAACCCAAATGTCTTTATTTATACAAAGATTTTCTGATTTTTTTCTTGCCGCAATTAAGTACATGTATTTATTTTTCAATTGTGTAACATATATCAGAATAATATTTTTTCCATTTTTTTTCACATCTCTTATTTTACTTTTTCCAAGTAGACAATTCTTGATTTTATTGGCAATATCATTTATAGTTTCTGCCTTTTTATATAGTTAGGGAATTATAGGAGCAAATGTATTGGTCCGCAGGGGATCAGACTTGTATAAGTTTTGCTCATGTAAGGCTGTCGCGTTATGTGTATCCGTAGTTAAGTGCGCGGGTAAGGTACCATTAATGGGCGAGGTGCACGAGAATACTTATTGCGGTATTATGTGTCTGTCTGGTGTTTGTGGGGTAGACTTAGGTATATCTGTAAGAGAATTATGTGGATCAGAGTATAAATAGTTAATATCATCTTTCAACTTTTTTCACCAATAATGTTATATTAAAAAGTACATGGAGACAATATTCAGTGCATCGTTACTTGCAAAAGATTATATAAAATACTACCGTACTTTTAAAACCTCACTAACATGAACACTAGTACTATGTAAGCCTTAATTTACTGAAACAAATTCATCACAATTTATATTTTGAACTGGGAACCAGATATTTGTTACTTAATTACATTAAAAGATTAGAATGACTCGACTGTATTTTTATGGAGTATAAAAGTGTATTCCTTATTACTAATAAATAAAAAGCTTTTCTGAAAATTTAGGTAGCTTTTTAAAAAGAGGAATTGGATGATGATAATATCAAATAATCTTACACCATAGGTTGCAATTTTAGTTTTAAAGTGCGATTTTAGTTTCAAAATAAATAGTTTATGGGAAGATGGTTCTTTAGAATCAAGAAGGAAACCCGTATCAACATTAATATAGGAAAATTTTAATTACAGGTATGCAAGCAGACGTAAAAATATTATACTTCTTAATGACATGAAAGAATCTTTATTGCAGTAATAAAGTTTGGTGACTATCGTCTTTTGCTAAATTAGGAATCTAAAAAATTATTTACCTGATAAGTTTGGAAGACGCCAAGTTTAAAATAAAAAACAGGTGAACGGGCGAGTTCCGATGATTCCAAAATTATTTATTTACTTAATTGTATGTGAAGCAGAACCATATATAATCTTGAAAGTATCCACATTCGCGCTTTTCCCGAGATTATTGTAATTAAAATTGTTGAAATACTGAAATTTTCTTAAACTTAACTGGAAAAGTATCACAATAATTTCAAATCTCATAGTTTTTTCAAAAACTCTCCATTTTTTACACGTATTATAAAGAAAATTACGGATGATTCTAACACGCTTAAGAGAAATACTATATACCTCAATAAGTTGCCACTTTTACACATAAATGTATAAGAGTCTTTCTAGTGCATAGAACTCGCAGGTTAGAGTTCCACTCATAAATTAACAGGTTTTGCATACATTCATCAGAACATTTGGAAAGAAAATTTTGCTCTTATTTCAGCTTTGTTTTTTTACACCGATATAAATAAATTGTTTTTTGTTTACTTCTCTTCACAAAATAACTTAAGTATGGAATATTTAATATATTTGGCGTTAAGTTTGAAAAAAATCATTATCACTTAATGTTTATCCACAATTAAATGAAACTACGTGATGAAGTACTATATCTACTTTATTTAAATTATTAAGCCAACGGTTTCGTTGTATGATTATATCTTCAGGTGGACAATTTGAAGAGGTCAGGGATCAAGTGAGCAATTTGACAACCTCTTCAAATTGCCATTCAACGAACCCTAGGTCGTAGTTAATAATTTGAATAAAGTAGATATAATACTAAATCACGTTCTTTTATTTAGTTGTAAATAAAAATTAAGTATTAAGAATGGGAAATAAATTAAAATATTCACTTTTGGTTTTTAATATACTAGTCAATATTTCATTTATTTTGTTAAAATATAAAGTAATTTGTTGAGAGAAAATCAATTTTCATCACCCAGCACCATCATGATGCCATAGCGTGACAAGTATCTACTTCAATTTAAAATGTCTGTTTCTTTTTTTCATCTAAACAATATCGTATGTACGGGTATCAATGTTGACTGTTTTTATTAAG
The DNA here is from genome assembly GCA_039881145.1 of Druceiella hillmani. Lineage (NCBI taxonomy): Eukaryota > Metazoa > Arthropoda > Insecta > Lepidoptera > Hepialidae > Druceiella > Druceiella hillmani. Next base: position 27,889,807 of record JAYKKI010000007.1, on the reverse strand, counting down.
AGCGTGTCGATTTTCAATGCATCGTTCGAGACTTCAGCAACGCAGCAATAATATTATCGACAATTAATATTTTTACCTTATCGTAATTGCTATTAAATATTTCAACCTCGAGACTCGACTCGAGAATAAATGATTTCATGCATGGTTAAAAAGTTTATGCATTATATAATTAGGTTTCTTTTTGGGCACTTACATATGTGTACGTGTAAAATATATACCAATTGTTTAAAATTGTTGCAAATATATATATATATATATATATATATATATATATATATATATATATTAGTTAATTCCTCATCATCGTAGTCTATCATTTATGATAGAACAGAATGCGGTGAAAATTTCTATGTCATTTACCTAACTGCCAATCATCACTGTTTGTTTAGAAAGCGTTTAGGGAAATTATTCCAACGGCACCTATAAAAACTCAGATTTTTCTTCTTTATAAATTTTTAATGGAATTGGATGTGTTTAATACTTTAATAATATTCTCTCTATTTTCATATTTATTTTCTGTAGCCGCTAAAAATAATTTTCGTCTATTCGGTAACTTGCTAGTGAGATGTTGAGTTGACGATACAGTTCTGTCAGAGGATAAAGATTATGCAAGCAGTTTAAAACTTTTCGAACGTACTTATGGCCAGGTCAGGCAGCACTCGCATGGGTAGACCATACCGTAATCCAGACTGAGTGCCGAGCGACTGCACCGCTCTTTTAGCTGTTGTTTTTTTTAAATTATTAAATGATTTTTTAATTTATTTACTTAGAAGTAGAAACTATGTGTCGTACTGATTTATATAAGTTGCCACATTATTTTGTTTTATCATCGTCAATAATATTTTTAATTTTTTTTGCCGGTGGTTACTTCTCTAAGAACTTGTAGAATTAAAGTTGATGGAATTATTATAAATACAATTTATTACACACAATATTATTGTAGGTACCTAAACAGAAAATTAGTTCATTAGAGCTGGTTTATCCCTAAAGTGATATCTTCCATCCAACCTTAACATTGGTACAAGTGAATATAATAACCAAGAAATTGCGTAATTTGTTATTTATTTGTCGACATCTCACGCAAAATTGATAAAGTCGTTAAAACTAATAAGCAATTGAATACGTAGGACACTTGTATTCACCACATTAAAAATTCAGTGACGTCATGAATACAATATTCCTAAGCAGATTATGACATATTCAATGAAAACTCAAATATCAAAAGCCACGCGACTGTTTAAATTCTGGGACCGTAAAATATCACACATTATATATTTTCTCAATATTGTTATCTGTAAATAAGTTACTGTACACACTGCTTTTAGTAACATAGATATCTAGAGTATAGTGCATTACAAAAACTATCATTCCTGTTGTTATGATTTCAGAAATAATATCAATATTTTCTATAATCCAACAAAATTGAAATATATAAAATACAAAAAAATTATATATCTGAGCAACAAATCTTGGAATATAAATTGATTGTAAATCCGAAAAGCCAACCAGCTAACTTTGGTTATATTCTTTGGTAAACGGATTTGCAATCAATCAAAAATAAACAGAGGATACTCGTGTGTGACAGCCGAATGTAAATAGGGTCTGAATCATTTTACGGATTTCAAATATTTTCAGATAGTAAATTCAAAAGTTGGTATACAAAATACCAATTTTCAGGAAAATTGTTCACCTGCAACTTTTTTTTTCATAATTTTAGATACAATATCTTTAAGATATATTTTGAAGAATACGCAAAAATGTATGTTATACCCCTTACTTCCCACACCACTCCATATAAAATTGTTAAAATAATATAAATTTCAAAAGCCCACTCAATGATTGAAAGAAAACTATAGCGACGATTCTGGACGTCATAATTTTTTAAATTTCTTTAACGAGTTTACACTTAAAAAAGACATAGTAAGCAATATATTCAGGTTTTTGTATATTTATGTTAGATTTCCTCAAAAACCATGCAATGAGTAAACTTCACAACTTGGCTTAATAATACATCGTTTTAAACCAGACATCTTTAAGATCTAGTCTTTTCATAATATTTGCATACGTATTAAAGAATTGATGAATAAAATTCTTAAAATGTTATGACTTGTGGTATTATTTTAAAGGACTATGGTGAGTACAAAAATAATATTTCCATGATTTTTAATGCCATCTACCTCCCCCCTTCCCTTACTTCTGCGAGTACTAAGCCAAAAATCAGAAAAAAAGCAGTATAATATTACTAGAAGACCACAGGGAAACTGTGCGCTTACTTTGTGTATTATATATTTTTAAAAAAGTATCAGAACCTTGAAAGCTTTACGGCTGTGAAAGATGTAACAAGCCTTATATTCATATTGTGAAAAATTAATGTTTGTAAATAGTTTAAAAGACGAAGTAACATATAGACGGAATAACATATAGACAGAATAATTGAGACACTTCTTGATTTGCAAAACAATATTTTATTTTATTGTAATTTCTTAAAATAAATTTTAATTAAATCGGGTCGTACAGTCAAGGTCGTACAGTTTTTTATTGAAAAGTAGCAATGCAAACAGAAAATGTTTATAAAACTTTAACCAGCAATTAAAATTAATTAATTTATGAAATTTCATGCCAGAATAGTATTTGAAATTAATGTATGTTATCTCTGTTCAATCCGCAATTAAAGAGAGACAGATGTTTTAAAAGGTGCTTGTACATTTAAAGAGAGTTTAAAATAGAAACGTTAGGTGAAAATTACTAGAAACCCTTTGGTAGATATTCTATTCAGAAAATCTATAACCTCCTAGTTATTTCCACGCTATTTTGTCATAGTATAGCTTCTTGAGGTGTTTCCTAATTGAAAGCTTTTATTAAAGTGTTTATTAAAATTTCAGTAACAGTTTTATTCAATTATTTTCACAAAGAAACGAGATCTATTTATCTCTGATGACGGTTTAATGAAGCACAAATGTTTTACTAGGCGCTGAAGCTATATTCAGCGAATTAGAAACGTTTATGGACGATTAGCTTTATGATCAGGGTGCGTGTCCCATGGGACTTTTGTGAACGTGCTGAGCCTACGATACTAGCAAGATTGAATCGCTATGTATGCATGTATTTAAAATATACGGATGTTAAAAGTAAGTCACTTAATCTTAATTTAAATAAATTAATTTAAATTTAGATTGGACGAGGGATGGTAATAAAATTCTTCGTTAATATTGTTTATTTTCTACGGATAGCCCTTAAAAATATTCGCTGTTGTATTCAAAGCGATAAAGTTATAGATATATTTATTTATGTTAATTTTTTCTTTCGAAAGTAGATATCATCTATACAATATCTCGTGTATGTAATAATATTAGTAAAAGAAGAAACATTCACAACAGGCAGTCGATGTATATTATATACACATAATTAGAAATTTTAAATAGTTAAAACCTTAAATTAATTTTTTTTGTGTAATTAGAAAATTGCTCTTATTGGATCATAGTGATTATATACTATTTGATATACGGGTATGCAAAATATGTTACCTTAATTTAGTCTATCGAAGTAATAATATTTTAATAAATAATTATTACTTTTGGTACTCAAAAGGTTAAAAGTGAAATGTTTTAACGTTTATTCTTTCGTCAGTCTTTCTATTGCCATATGATTACACCTAGCCATTTGATCGTAAATAAATAAAAAAACTCGGCTTCGGGATTAAAATAAAAACATTTTTTCTTGACGTCAATACTATATAAATAATAAATTTTAAATATGCAGATTTTTACGAATCCATTTTAAAATTTTAAAAATGTTTTAAAAACAAATCATAAAATCAAGGATATCCAAAGTCATAAAATGTTTACTACTTTTAATTGTAAAATAAATGTCAACTGGGCAGGACACCTTTTTATTTAACGTTTTTCTAACGAATTGAAAATTTGGATTCTTTGTGGAAATAAGTATAAAACGAAAAAGTAAATATCGTTTATTTAAAAGAATGATTTTACAGTATCTTAAATGGGAATTTCAATAAAAATTAAGGGATGATCGAAAATAATAAAGGAGATTTATTTGTGTTAAAAGAGGCAATTATGGAAATGTGATTATCTTAATATGTTTCTTTATTTAATTTAATAGAATGAAAAAATGTTCTGCCTTTCCAGCCCTCATGAATAAAAAAATTGTTTCTAATAATTTAACTCGTTAAACAGTTATTGGATAAGGGCAATGAATAAAGGTCATACTTGATTATGTTAGCGTGATAATAATGTAAAATTATTTAATTTGCTTGAAATTAATTACTTATAGCTTATATTCGTAGGCTAAAAATTGTTTCTAATAAATTAACTCGTTAAATAGTTAATGGATAAGGGCAATGAATAAAGGTCATACTTGATTATGTTAGGGTGAAAATAATGTAAAATTATTTAATTTGCTTCAAATTAATTGTTTATAGCTTATATTCGTAGGTTCTATTTTAAGTGATATCTGGTTTAAGTGATTCGAACATATAACATCACGCCAACAAGGGCATAAAGCCGTTGTTGGCGTGATAAATATGAACTTGGCTCAAGATACACGTTTTAAGCATTTAATGGCTTCTATTAAACATTTCCTTCTTTGAACTTTGCACTTTTGGCAAATGCAGCAAGTATATCTCAATAGTTGACAATTAAGATCATTCAAACGAAAATGTTAAATATTTTTGGAAATGTCTACAATTTTCCATCTGTTTCCAAAGCTTTTGAGGTCAATATTATGAAAGAACAGGTTAATTAGAAATTCAATACAATTCGTGAGCAATGATTTCAATTTTATTGTTTTGTCGCATATATTCGGCAGGTAAAAATATGCTATGCCATATATATATATATATATATATATATATATACATATATACATACATATATATATATATATATATATATATATATACATGTAAAAAATAATATGAATATTTTATTTAATAATAATGCCATATACCCTTAAATTGTTATATATAGGCATATATAAAAATTTAAGGGTATATGGCATTATTATTAAATAAAATATTCATCTTAAATATATGTAAGTACCGCAATGTACACGAAACCCTCGTAATGCGAGTTCTACTCATGCTTTATATTTTTTGTCACTGAATTGACCCAGTTTTGTTTGATTCAATATTGTTGAATAGAAGATTGTAGATAAGTGTATAAATACTAGTATTTTTAAGCTTCCCTTTAATTTGTCAACAAGTGCAAGTATTTTTCATAAAAATGGTATTATTTCTTTCTTTTGTTCTTGAAGTCGGTATTTTTGGTTAATAAGATATTTATTATTCTATTTTGTGCTTGTCGGAGAATTCCTCATTCTGTAGTTATTTAAGATCGATTCAATTACCGAAAATATTATGCACTCACGAAGAATTCAATAAAACCTCATTTATTGAAATCGAAACAGGCATTAGGGCATTAAATGAAAGTCAATACATTTATATATACCTACATAAATATACGCATTATTTATATATATATATATATATATATATATATATATATAAATATATATATATATATATATATATATATATATATATATATATATATATCTCTCTTTGTTATCTCATGTTTAACGTTCCATGCACGCTTAGGCAAGCGTACATGGAACGTTAGCAGTGAAAATTCTAGTTATACTTAAAAAGTTTGTTTTAAAAATTCATGTGAATTGACTGAAGATTGAATTAAGAGGTTTGATTCTAATGTGCTAACTACCGAGCGCAGATAAATAAAAATTTATAATATGTACGTATATGTATATTTTACCAAAAATAATGAAGAAAGAAAATTTCAATCTAAGAATCTACATAAAATTAATGAAAAATAAATATTGAGGCAAACTCATCCCTAACAAAAGCTGCAAGCGAGAGCGACCTGCAATTAATGAATATATTCTCGAGCGGCGGCTTCATTACCGTGAAGAGATTATGCCTTCAATTTGACACTTCACGCTGGTACTTACGCAAATTGCTTTATCGAATAACCTACAACGGATAAAGATTTCAAGCTTGTTGGAAACTTCACTCTTGAATATAATTTATTAATTACTTACTTGGCAATTAAGGTACAGGATGCATAATAAATTGGAAGATGGTCAAATATCTTTTGTAAACTTAGTAAAGGTTTCCATAATAATTTTTAATAAATGATACTAAACGAGTTTAAACATTGTTAAACTTGAGAGTTTATTAAAATTTTACATAATTACTCAGATTAAGGGTTTAAGCAATAAGAGCACAATTATGAAGTAAAATAAATAAGTATGGTACTTATTTAAACAAAGTATTCAAATAAGAATGTTTTTAATTAAATTACTTTATGATTGAGTTTTCCTAATTAAAATATTTTAGATTTATTATTTAGAATAGATGCTATTAACGCATAAATATATCTTTAAGATTTTATTTTCTAGAAATTGCATACCAAATCTCTACAATTTTTAATTGTGAATGACTTGTCATAATAAAAATATTGAGCCCATAAAAACACTGAGCGCACTATTTGGCGTTCTGTGTTATTGATGTCCACGGTATTAATTCATATATTATAATTATTTAATGTTATTATTAACGTATTATTGACATTTTAATTTCCTATATAAGTCAACTCACACTATCATTTCTACTGTTGTTACCAATAGTGTTTTTATTATAATATGCTCTATTTTATATATCTGTAGATTTTCATCAATTTAAAAAAAAGGAAAATTACTTTATTCGACCTGTTACTTTTCTATTTATGTATGTTTGCTCATAATTTTTTACTGAAAAGACCAATTTTCAAATTTCTTTTTTTAATTGGTCTCGCATACTTACTGGATTGTTATGTATAAATATGGTCAGGAACTGTTTATGATCTACGAAGATATCCTTATTAACTCTCCGATGATTGAGAGTACAAGAATCCTTTTGAAAGTTTGAACCCTTTTTTGAACTCTTTATTGCTTTATTTTGTGGTATTTCAGTAAAAGATGTCTCCTCAGGTCTAATGATGAACCAGAGAATGGTAAGAGAAGTGATTAGAATAAAAGTGAAAGGAATGCAGACAATGATCGCGAGAAATAAAGTCATTCAGTTTGAGCTCGTTGGACTCGTCTTGACGTGTCGGTGGGGGCCAGGTAATGAGACGAAAGATGGCGACAGGAATGGCGAGGAGTAAAGGTATCGGGTTTATACTTGTTGGAATTGCCTTGACATAAGAAAAAGTAACAAAATAGTTGAGCATTTTAAAAATATGAAAAAGGCATGAATCAACTAGGGAATTATTACGTAAGTAGGTAAGGACTTTACACACAAAGACCTTGAGCAATTTGAGTATCGGTAACAAAGTATATGTACAATTATAGTATAGATGAAGACAAAATATGACATTATTATTGAAATGTTATATATATATATATATATATATATTATATATATATATATATATATATATATATATATATATATATATATATATTTAAATATATATATATATATATATATATATATATTTATATATATATATATATATATATATATATATATATATATAAATAATGCGTGTATTTATGTAGGTATATATAAATGTATTGACTTTCATTTAATGCCCTAATGCCTGTTTCGATTTCAATAAATGAGGTTTCATTGAATTCTTCGTGAGTGCATAATATTTTCGGTAATTGAATCGATCTTAAATAACTACAGAATGAGGAATTCTCCGACAAGCACAAAATAGAATAATAAATATCTTATTAACCAAAACTACCGACTTCAAGAAAAAAAGAAAGAAATAATACCATTTTTATGAAAAATACTTGCACTTGTTGACAAATTAAAGGGAAGCTTAAAAATACTAGTATTTATACACTTATCAACAATCTTCTATTCAACAATATTGAATCAAACAAAACTGGGTCAATGCAGTGACAAAAAATATCAAGCACGAGCAGAACTCGCATTACGAGGGTTTCGTGTACATTGCGGTACTTACATATATTTAAGATTATATGGAATATCTATTAAACTGTTCACAAATAATAATTTTTCACAACGTGGTGCATATTCCAAAAATGATTAAATCTAGGATAATTGCGGTATAAGCTTTTCTGTAATCTTCTAATGAGATTTTACTAACTCTGTTTCTTCATGATTTATGCCTCGGTATTTTCAAAAATAAGTGTGCCGAATGCTGTTTTTAAATATGCATTTGAAAATTGTGGGAAAAATATTATTGTATTTCCCATAACAAAGCTCTTCAAATGATTTCCTATATGGCATAGAAAATGAGAAAAATATATTTAGACGCGACCTTTATCTAACTACTTTTTAAGTGTTAAACGGACGTTTAAAAAATTTGGTAGTTTAAAATCTGTACAGAATATGTGGTTCATGACATATATTACTATGCCAAGTTTATAAGTCGCATGGTCTCCGCGCAAATCGGCTTTGAAAATAGGAAAATGTACAAGTATTGCTTACTATATCTTTGGTAAGCGGAAAAACTTCCAAATTTCCAATTTCCAAAATTACCCCATCTCGAATCATCGCTATAGTTTTCCCATGACATTTGCTTTGGCTTCTAAAGGACCATGTTTCTTTTATAATTTTAGTGTTAATAGTTTCGGAAATAAGCGAGGGGGGGGTGGCGATATGTTTCATATTTTTTAGTGTATCTCTTGAGATGTAATAATTAAAATTAGAAAAAAAATTTGTTTCTTTTAACCAGCGCTTTGAAATGACACCGCATTATACATGAAATTAGACAAAAATAATTTCAGTTTCCAATTGGCTCCCCCTAAAATTTCCAAGTGAATATTTTTGAGTTTTAGCTATTAAGATACATGCGGGATAATACGTTTAAGTGCTGGACAAATTTAAAATTTTCACTTTAAGCAGTTTTATGATCGATACAAGAACAGACACGGGAGTGATCTTGTAAAGATTCCGTTTTCCTGTGGATACACGAACGAATAAACATATGAATACGACGATATTATAAAGGTTGCTCTTTTTGCTGCATAATCCTAAAAACGCCCGGTTTTGGCTCTCTAATAACATTATCTATATGAAATGCAGAAAAATAAAGTGCTCACTTTTTTTTTATAAGTGCTTACTTCCATGATTCTTTTTCTTTAACTGGTATAATTAAATTTTTTAACATAAACAATAAAATGAAATGATGTCACGATCTTTTAGTATGATGTATTACCGAAGATTGAAGTTAAAATTCATTCCTGCTTTTATTACAGCGTGAAATAAGAATTTTTATAATTAACTATGTGGCGTTGTTATCAATTAACTATATTGTCAATTCAATAATTAGGTTTCATAGTGCCAAGTTTTTGTATATTTATTCTTATATTTTGTTGCGTTTGTTTTTTTTTATTATATTTATATTCAATAAGTATGAAACTCATTGTATGAAAATCATGTTTTAATCAGAAAAACATTTTTAAGGAATTAATAAAATTATTGCGATAAATACAGATTAAATAGCAAAACATTTCCTCAGGTAAGCCTATTTAGAGGAATTAAACTACATGTATATGTAATTTCATATTCTGAATGGAAAATATAATTTAGGACACATATAATATATCAAAAACAGCGGTAATGAAAAAAGGGAAATAAACAAATTAAGCAAATCTAATTTTCAATAAAATGAAAGTAATTATGTAAACGAATGAAAAATTAATTGCAATTCATGGCATTTTTTAAATCTATAATAATTTCTTAGTCAAGTTGAGACATCCCTTTTTATAATTTTATTTAAACGTGATTAGAGAATCTTTTGTTTTTCGGCTGAAATTGAAACAAAGGAGGAAAATTAAAATACCCCGCTCTCGGTGTGTTGGGAATTTGATGAATGATACATTACGAATTCAGCATCCATTAATCATATTTTAAATACAAAGTCTGAAAAGAAATCTCGACAGCGCCTTCCGGCTACGTGATTTACGTTGCCACCTTTCCTTTCTTCGGATTTACGTTAAATATTAGGCTAAGAAACCTGATGTACGGTTTCGAGAAATTTATGATTCCGGCCACTTCAACCGTCTGCCTGCTTCGTTTCGTGAGACTGAATTTTTCTTATCATCTTTAATTCCATTTTTTTTCTTCCCAATTTTCTGGTATTTGTATTTAAGAAGGTAGATGATTTTCTTTTTGGAATGGATGTTGAGAATAGAAATTTAGTGCACGTATAATCCAATATTTTTTAAGGCTTTAATTCACTGTTTATAAGTATATTTACCATATTTCTAACAAATGATACAAACAGGTCACATTTAAAAAAATATATAAAATATAGTAAGTGTACAGTTTAGCTATTTTTAATTTCGTTGTGCCAGTTGTGAGAAAAGGAACAACTTCTCCCCTAAAGCTGATAAATTGCGAATTATATCAAATTTAGTACTAATTTTAATAACACGTACATCTCTTATCGACTCTTATAATTTTTCTTACGTACCAACATCACACAAGCCTAAGTTATTGCTGATAACTATATGCTCTCTATTTGTTAATCCACCCAATATATCAATCTTATCAGTTATTGCTGATAATATTGATATATTGGGTGGATTAGCAAATGGGGAGTATAATTTGTAATTTCTAACAAATTATCATCGCTAGATTAGGAAAAATGAACATAGTATTTATTTTGGCGAATATCTTGGTCGTCCAATATATACGAAAATAGAATTTTAAGATAGTTTTAAAATTAAAATTAATGCTGTCTAACATTTTATATATTAAAAACAAAATAAAAAGAAAGATGTTACAATATTTTACACCTTTCGTTTAGGTTAAAAATTATAGCCTCAAAAGGGATCGCTGCCGAAAAAACACTACACGTCATTTTTGCGAAAATTTCAGCTACTTAGGTATAAAGCTATGTTTAGATATAAAAGGATACTATTAAGTGTAAGCAACTTAATTATTGACTTTTTAAAAATTGTATACCTGTCAACACTTGCCCGTAAGAAACAATTCACTCCATGTCAGGATCAGGCTATGATTAACGCTACTCTATAAAAATTGGTCCGACATTGAAAATTATTGCAAATTACTGATTGGCACATATCGGCGTTAAAATAGGATGGAATAAAATAAACATATATTTTTTGTGAAAGTGGCGCAAGGTTAAAAATATAATTCTACAAAAACATTCCTTTTGTTCCTAAAAAACTACTTTTAAAATTGTTCAACCTTTTGGAAATAAATCTTTCGCACATATTAAACATAAAATGATTAAATCAATGGTTTTGAGAAAAAACCATTTTAAAATTCTAAGAGTGTTTTAACAAAAATTGTTTTTCTTATTTACACTTAGTGTGCTACACCTTTGTCTTTCTACACGTATCTCATTTTTCAATGATTATTTAAGTTTTCTATACAGGTAACCATATTTTTCGAGACAGTAGTATCTTTTGAAACTCTCATAGTGTGTTTTTAGGCAATACGTAATAGATTGTTAAGTTAAAAGGAAATCAGTTCAAAATCTTTTAACTCTCTCTCTACTAAACTATATAGGACTCTATTATAATTTCTAACACATGTTGTGTTTCTAAAAGTTGCTTTCAGATAAATAAAATTAAATCTCAATTAAATTTGAGTTCGTAAAATCAACAGTTGAACAAATTACCAGAGAAAAGTTTAAAAATAAATAAAACGTTTTGTAAACCGTGCTACAATTAACTCTGTGAAATAGTAAAGGATGTATAGCAGCCAAAGGCGGAAGGAGTTACAGATGAAATTTTCTATTTATAAAAGATATTCATAAAAACGATCACTTTCTTTTTTCTTTAACAATTGATAGAAAAAGAATTTTAGGCCAAAACTACGATCTAATTTAAAAGTATTTTTCAAATATAAATAATTTTTATAAAAGCATTGAAAGGCAAAAATGTTTTAACGAATTTTAGACCGTTTGAACCGATTTCATCTTGTAAGTTAAGGTTAATTTTGTCCATATGCATACCTAGCCTATATTTTGATATAAGCTATTTTGATGCTTAGTTTTATCCTGATCGAATGAGGAAAATTTGTGTTTACTCTACGTATTCACAAATTAACCTTTGTCTATCTATATGCATATATTTGCATATAAACTTACAAAGTGGATCTTTAATTTAATGTCTGGGAACTACATTCGACGAAGATACATGGAAATCACATTCCACAGTAAGTTAATTTTACGATATTCATTTAAACTTGTGAAATCTCATAGAAACCATTTTTTCTTAAAAACAAATCGTTAAGCGTTATCAAAACGCTAAACTTATTTATTTAGAACTTTCAGGAACGGTAGGTTTTGCTTTTTCGTGACTTTCCTTACGGAACGTATGTAATAGCCCTTCACAGGTATTATGCAGAAACGAATTTCTCCTATATATTCGGCCGCTGTTATGCTTTATCATTATGACGAATAAAAATATTCATTCTTTTTTTGGTTTTGTTGCAAAAAAAAATTGTATTCCTTACTCAGACCCGAGACTCGAATTAGTTCCATAAAATATTTGGGTAGAAGTTTAAAATTTTTCATGGCACAAAATTTTAAAAATTCATAGTCCAGATTCAGATCCCTCTTTACTCATGGGTCTATACTCAACACAACTACACATGTTTCAATTATTTAACGGCAGTATCTCTTTTAACCAGTACTTTTCTGCTTCCTATGTCAACGACATAAATATATTTATTAGTTTTGTTATATTTAATTTTTATTTGTAATTACAGTTTTAGAAAATAAAAAAAAGAAAAAAATCCTAAGTATTAGGAATCTAGATGTTTCAGTGTGATTTTTAGAACGGTAGCGCAAAAAAAACAACAACAATGCAGAAATAATAAATAAATCTCTATTTTGCGCAGTACCAACTATAATAATATCTTTAGAGATTATTCTAAAATTCATAGCTATAAATTCTAAGCACTTGGGCGGACATCCGCCCAGTATCAGGATACCCGCGCATGTGACACGACTGTAATTCAGTTTATGGTGAGACACAAACGTTGTATCCTTGTTGCATAAGATATCTCTTCACCCCCATCATTACCTCACACGTCCTGTCGTACGAGGGTAGTACTGAAAGCTCATATAACTGTCTTTTTGTAAGAGGTAATATAAAAATCATTGATATTTTAAAAATCGAATTCTTTGAGAAACTATTGACATACTTTGCTTGAATATGTACTTTTTACTTTTGGGTGTCATTTGATATAACTTTTGCTGTAGTCTCAGTCAACAACAAAAATATATTCGATTTCAATTGTTTACAACTGATTTTGTTAAGTTTAAGTATGGCAGTATCAATGTTGCGCGGCTCAAGATGAAGGCTAACAAGCGAGTAACCTATTAGTAAATCTATGTAAGTTCAAGTCTTGGTATGATTCAAGTACAGAAAATGACACGTAAATATTTAGGTGAAAGGTAACAAAGTGCTAACTGGATATATCAAAGGTAACAAAGTGCTAACTGGATTTGAATAAAGCTCAAAAAGTAATAAAAGGATGTCTGCATATTTGGTATTTCCTAATAAATCTTACCTACAAATCTGAAGAAAAGTCGAAGTGCTGTAAATTTTTTTTTCGGATGGACGAGTTATTCTGTAATGATTATTTATAATGCCAAAATAAGGAAGAACGCAAATTGGCATGGAAGATATGGATAAATTTCCTGGAATTTATTCCTGGATTTTTTATTTGGCATGGATGATATGGTTAAGTATACTCAGACAGACGAGCCCCCGAATATTTTACTACGTCGCATGTATACTTTACGGATCATCCGCCATGTAGCTCCGACATTGTAATATGCAATTTTTATTTATTGTCAAAAATAAAAGATGATCCGCGAGATATTTCTGGATGCGGAACAAGTGGAGACTGCCTTGGAAAAAGCCGTGAAAGCGACGTCCAAGGAAAGTGTGACTACTACTTTTTTTGTAGGTTCATAGAATGAAACGATATAAACGTCAAGGGAACTATTTTATAAAAAGTGATTAATTTAGTTCGATCATGTAGCATGGTACAGCACATATCTGCATCTCTTTTATATGTGCAATTCTGTTACCTATATAAGAAATAAACTCTTGGGATACGTTTCATTCACTGTGTCCATTTACTTTGCTGCACATTTATAATATATAATCATACATTTGTTGTTAACAAAAACCTCAAAGTCTACTTATATTATTTACTTGACATTTTGTAAAAATAACATTTCATTTGAATTTGCAACAGTTCATCGCCATGGCATGCTAGATTTGATCACAAGGCATACGGCCTTTGACAACACGGCTTACCGCGGAGAACCGAGTTCAATTCCCGGCCGCTCGTCCGGCGGGGCTGGATTGGTGTTCTGGTTGGCTGTAAGAATTCCTCTCGTAGTAATAATTTCGCCATTATTATTACTCCAATACATAAATAAATAAATAAGCAAATCGATATATATTGTATTGTTTCCATTATATTGAGATACTGAAACTAACTTAAACTTTTAAAACATTTTCTTTGATCCCATAGCAACGCTCGTTTCATTAATATATTTCCAACTTGCCAAGGATATTCCGTCAAATATTAGTAGCTCCTTTAAACACTCTCTTGATTCCGATGCTCGTAGAAGCAAGGAATGTGCACATGTCATTATCTTTTGCTTCTTATTGAGATTTTACACATGAAAGTTATAATATATCACTAAGTAAATCGATATCAAATTGCAGAGTAAAATTGTTTTTAATATGGTTTATGTAAGTAAAACGAAACTATGATTGTTATAAACGTTAATCACTCCTGAAATTGTTATAGAAACTACTTTATGTTATAAAAAATCGAAATAGTTATAAAGACCACTTGATCCGCGATTAACCAACCAATTTGTCTACACCTAGAAATATTATCGGCATATATCTAATGAAAGTTTTGGTTAAAAGCAACTAGATACGACTTGGTGTATCGTAAAATTTGTTATGTGGTATAAAACTAAACTTAAATAGGTTTCTTATTCTGTAAATCTTCATTGGGATAATCTTATAATTGTGTGTCGAATGTATGAAAGCATGTACCATTTTAAACTTAATTTAAAAATTTCAGATCTTTTTGTTTATTTCAAATCAAATAAAAATATTGTTCTTGTATTTTTATATAATTCGTTATTGCCTCGTAACTTATAGCACTTACGACAATTTTATTTTGTTTTGATGTTAAATAGGAAAACAATAATATCATTAACACATTGTATATATGAGACTTTATGATGTTCGCGTTAGACGATTTTTGGGTGGGTAAAATCTTGTGAGTTTGCATCACCGACATGTTGTAATAATAGTACGAGTATATCTGCATCTATAAGGGTGAAGTGTATGTATACAAGAAAGTTAAATTGACTACGTAGAAAGTTCAATGTATGTATACTGTGCATTTATTATTACTTCAATTGTTT
The DNA here is from genome assembly GCA_039881145.1 of Druceiella hillmani. Taxonomy (NCBI): domain Eukaryota; kingdom Metazoa; phylum Arthropoda; class Insecta; order Lepidoptera; family Hepialidae; genus Druceiella; species Druceiella hillmani. The sequence goes on along the minus strand of JAYKKI010000007.1, from coordinate 27,874,367 downwards.
TATTGTAGAATCTTTCAGCAGTAAAACAGTGAGTACTATTTCTTTTTTCTATGTATGTGAAAGTAATTGTTTCGGTAACTTGCTGGTGAGATGTTAATATTTCGTTGCCGATATAGTTCTCTAAAAGAATAAAGATCAAGTATTTCAAAAATTTTACTGACGCAAATGTACTTATAGTCAGGCTAGACTGCAAAGGTCACATCGCAACTCGAGCGGCTTCATTGCAATTATGACTGATATATATAAATAAATATATGTACGTATATATGCATATATATATATATATATATATATAAATAAAGTAAGTCTTGGAATTTTTTTGAGTGTATATCTGAAAAACGACCAGCTATCTTTGGTTGTATTGCTTCATAACGCATTTGCAACCCTACAAAAATAAGCAAAGGATACTCGTGTATGACCGCCGAATATAAATTGCTACTGAATCATTTGAAGAGGATTTTCGATATATTGAAATAGTAAATTTTCAATATGGTATAGAGAAATACTAATTTATAGGAAAATTTTTCATCTGAAACTTTGTGCGCATATTCAGAAAATATGACATTGATTGAAGCAGTTGCCATTAACAATATTCATTGAATTTCCCCATATTATTTAAAGGTATTTCTTTGATGTCTATTATGGTATCAAATTGAATTATTTTGGATTTTAACATGGAATATAACATGGAAAATTTACGAAATTTTCTGAATATTTCCCAATTTGATTTAGCATATGTTAAAAATATGACATAACATTGAACAGTCAACATCAATTACTTTGTTAAATTTGTCATTACTATTTAATTGTATTTCGTTTCTTTGCATTTTGGTTTTCAAATAATAAAATTTTCTTTTCTTATTGAATTTAATAAATTTTAGGTCAAAACCGGATTCATTTTATTTCATTATTGGGATTTTATTCACATCTAGATATGAAATAGTGATTCAGACTTCAGATACATACTGAAGAATATGCAAAATTATATGTATCGCCCCATATTTCAAATACAACTGAATGTAATATTATGTAAAAAAAATATGGGTTTTTAAATACCCACGTAATGATTGCAGGAAACCTATATCGATGATACAGTAGGCAATATACATATACTTTTCTATATTCACAGTAAATTTTCTCAGAAATCGTACAATGCAGAAATATTAAAATTAGCGAAATAATACATCCTATTAAACCGGGTATCTTTACCACCTAGCATATTCACAATTTTTATATTTGAATGAAAGAGGTGATGAATACAGGTCTTAACATTTTATGGCCTGTGGTATTATTTAAAAAGGCTTGTGCCATGATGAGCACAAAAATATGTTTTCTCTAATATTTAATTCCATGATAAGGGTATTTCATATGCAAAAATAGAGCACCGCCCCCCCCCCCCCCCTCGTATTTCCGAAACTACTAACCAGAAAAATCAAGAAGGAAGCAGTAAACAAGGACCAAAAGATCACAGGAAAACTATAATGATTATCTTAGACCTCACGACTTTTGAAATAACACCATACTTGTGAAATTCTGACTGCTATCGAAGATGTAGTAAGCAATATATTTATGTTGTGACAAATTATTATTTGTTAGTAGTTTAATAGAAATACTCAAATGTTTACATGTACTTACCGTCGACCGGTGGACCGATTGTGATGGTTCTTTTTTTTGTAAAGAGGGTGCTATAGGTGTAGTCTCATATAAATTTCCGTCCAGACCACATCCGTATTATATACTATGTATAGTTGACCATACCCGTAATATATATAGAACCATATTCCGTCCAAGATACTTGCTATGGGTAGTTGTTATTGTGGATAATAATTACACCACTTATCAGGTGCGTGTCTGATAGTAAGGTCTGGATATAAAAAATGGAACTCATTAACGGATATTAGTAAATCAACCGTATTTAAAGATATTTGTTGCCAGTAGTTGTTACTTTGCAAAGTAACTACATCATCGACCAGGTAAGAGTCAAATGATAAGTTCTGGCGATGTATAATGGAAATACTTGATGGATGGTAGTAAATTGAAAATGCTACTGGTAGTTGATACTTTGTGAAATAACTGCACTATCGATCATGTCGGAGTGTGATGACGCATTTTGAAGATGAACAATGGAGCTCCTTATCGAATGGTAGTAAATCAAACGAAATTTACGATATTTACAACTGGTAGTTTTTACTTTGCAAAATAACTGCAGCATCAATCAGGTTAGTGTGTTATCATGAGTTCGGAAGATTAATAATATAACTTCTTAACGGATGGTAGCTAATCGATCCTGATACAATATATTTTCTACTAGTTAATGGTTACTTTAATTATTACTTTGTAAAATCTAATATTGGATTTCGGATGTGGAGAACGGAACTCTTCTATTGGTAGATTTTAATGTGGAAATTATGACATTGGACTACTATCTCTTATTTCTATGTTTTGTTGATATTCAATTTAAGATAAAGAGACTAGCTTTTCCCCGTGACTTTCAATGATTGTCCAATATAATGAGAAAGAAAATAAATGTGATGTTTATTATTAATTTATTAATCACTAAAGATCTAAAATATAATATCTTTTAAACAACCGAAATCATATTAGTTTTGTAAGTACGTTAGAAATTGATGTTTTAAATTTACATTACAAATTGAAAATTAAATTATAAATATTTTTTATTTTTACTTTTTTTTCTTTTTTTATTTTTTAATACCGATCTTTTTTAAAGTCGGTTTTATAAAATATATTTTATTTTAGATTTTTTTTATTATTAAGACCTTTTTTCTTTAAAGGAAAAACTGTTTCCCAAGAGACCTGAATTAATTATTAACGAAATCACATGCTCAAAAGAAGCAATGTTTTCATAAGCACTAAACTTTATCATGTAATTTTTGTTATACCTTATATTACAAAACTATACCAACTGAAACGTAAAGTTTTATGGTTATCAACTTGTTAAGTATGCATACACGATGTATCATAACACAGTATCACATAGAGGCTCATGTATCGCAAAGTTCCTAAAAAATAGCTTCGATATACATAAAATTGCAGCTTTAGCACACACTACGTGCCATTCAAGTACCAATTAATAAAATTAATACGGGACCAAGCGAGCCGAATTGTTTGTTTAAAGGCCAAAAACTTCATCGCTTTAAAAATATTTTTATGTACTGGTATTTAATTGACCTCCATTGGAAACGAAAGTAATCATAAATACCTACTTTAATTTTTTTCTATTTCGTTTATTTTCGATATGGTAAATTTTGATCGCGTTTTAACTAGATTTTACTGTTTTGGAATCTAAGATCGCCGTACCTTCATCCTGAGTCGATCCATATCAAGACTACCATACAGTTATATGAGCCTGGAACTAAAACTCTTACATGTTAATGCGATTGTAGTGAAGGAGAATGTATTCATCGTCTCGGCATTAAACGCTGGTCATTATATTGAATTTTTTTTAAATGTGTTATTGTTTGCTTATATCATGGTATTTTATATACATACACACACACGCACGGATGTACGCACACACACACATACACGCACACACGTATACACACGCACGCACACGTACACGCACACGCGCATGCACACACACGCGCACACACGCGCCACGCGAACGCGCTGTCACGCACCCGCACACACGCACAAACGCACACACACACTCGCACACTCACACTCACACACACACACACACATATATATATATATACATATATATATATATATATATATATATATAAATATATATATATATATATATACATATGTAAGTAAGCTTTGTGCTTGGAGTTTTTAAATATTTAAATATACATCCGTCTTGAATACACAGGCTGTCATTCGATCGGACTGACAAACATTTTATACAGGATTTTTTTCAAAAAATAAGACGAAAGTAATATGTACACTACAGTGTGAAAACATGTATGAATAATTCATTGTAATTTGCAGAACCACCACAAGAAAAACCTAAAGTAATTGATTACCAGTTAAATAATTGTTTACTTATACTCTTAATATTAAAATCTCAAAACAGGGTATGTGGGTAAATCGTAGCACGTTATTGCATCACGTTGACGGTGCCATACGAACGTCGTTCACGACATTTAACACTTTTGTTAACATTAATGTGACTTATCTCGGAGAGGTAATTATTAGCAAACTTTTCTTTGCGCAACAACTTTTATTTTGTTGTAATATCATGAAATAAATTTATATTAAATTAGATTGTACAGTCAAGAACTATCTACTTTTAAATTGAAAAGTAGCAATGAAAATAAGATATAACCACTAAACCTTTAACCACCAATTCAAATTAATTAATTCATAAAATTTCATGACGGAAACATTTTTGGAATTAATATATTGCATATATGTTCAATTCGCGTTATTCAACAGTAATTCAATTAGAAAGCAAAAATATTGTCGTGGCTTAAACGAGAGTTTAAAATAGAAACGCTAGATGAAGATTAATAAAAACTACTTGGCGGATATTTTATCCAAAATTTCTATAACATCTCAATAATTTTCACTCTGTTTTTCCATCGCGTGGAATCTTAAGGTGTTTTCTAACTGATAATTTTTACTATAGTGTATATTAAAATGTCGGTAACAATTTTATTCGAATATTTTCACAAAGAAACTAGCTGTACTTGTCTCCGAGTTTAATGAAGCACAAATATTTTATTAGGCGCTGAAGCTTTATTCAGCGAATTAGAAACGTTCACGAACGATTAGCTCTATGATCAGTTTGCGCGTTCCATGGGACTTATGGGAACGTGTTGAGCCTACGACACTGGGAAAGATTGAAGTGCTAAATATGCATATTTAAAATTTACGAAGGTTAAATATAGTCAGTTAACTTTAATTTAAATACAATTATTTTATTATTTCAGTATGATTAAATGACGAATAGTAATAAAACTCCTTGCTAATATTATTTGTTTCCAACGGATAGGCCTTAAAAATAATCGTAGTTATATTCAAAGTCGTGAAATTGTTTAGCCATAGTTTTATATTTATTTTAAGAAATATATTTATCCGTGTAAAGAGGCAGTCGTGCAAATAAGAATATCTTCACCACCGCTATATATGGCCCCCCTAGATTATGTCTGCTTGCCAATGATGTACAATTATTTCATTTGCTTGGAATGAATTGATTATAGTGTATATTCGTAGGTTATCTGGGTTAAGTGAGTCGAGCATGTAACATCATACAGAGTGTAAAGGGAATAAAGCCCCCTCTTGAGTGACTAATAAGGATTTTGGTTAATACACACGTTTTTGCATTTGATAATTTCTATTATACATTCCCTACTTTACACCTTATGCATTTATATAAGAATTATGAGTTTTATGGAGATATACAAGCAAAGAAAATTGTCTTACGCAGTCGGTATACTTCCTTTACTTAAATGACAGTGCCCCGCACCAAATTTATTTTATTTTTAGTCACTTAAACTTATTTGAAAATAAGTTACATTCCGGTCAGAATACAGATTACTACGCATTTGCTTTATGTCTATAAACGTAAAACCTATAAATTAATTAATATCTACTAAAACTAAATTTTTATTTTTTGTTAAAATGGAGGTATTATAACGTTTTTTATATAATTTTACATTATTTTAAAAAAATTACACTAGTACACTTAATAGAATATAAAAAAAATGTAATACACTACAATATTTATAATATTTTCAATGGAGGTAAAGTTGCATCTGCTTCATTACTTTCCTCTTGAAGACTTTCATTTCACAAGACAAACTATAAATAGAATTCAATTGCTTAAATTTATAATTCATAATCCTAATGATACGTGCATTGGGGAGGTCTGTGTCCAGCAGTAGACTGAGTTAAGCTGCTGTTGATGAACTACCATCGTAATTATAAGTATTTTGGATGATATTTGCAGACAAACTTTCCTATTTTTTTTGTTAGGTCGAGGAAAAAAATTATGTCGCTCTAAAAATTTCTATAACGTGTTAAGGACTACGACTTTTAAAAGAAAATTGAAAAATTCCTTATTTGTAATTAATTCTTTTTTTCGTCAATATGTCTATGATAAAAGTATTGATAATTTTTTATTAATAATAATTATTTCTTTTAAAATTATTTCAACTGTCGTTTGCATCTTAAAAAATAAATACAATATTAAGACTGTATATTTATCATACCACTATCACATAGAGTTAATAGGCAAATAAATATTCTAATTAAGAAGAGAGAAATGGCACATTAAAAATTCATTCATTTATTATCCAAAGGCTTTGAATATTCCTTTATATTCTTGCACAGTACCTTAAAGCCGCCACTTAAAACGTTAATATTTAATTACCTTTATTCAACCTTATGGTCGCATTTTTTATATGTAATCTATACAAAAAAAATGCAACCACGCTAAGCACGTCGATGCATTTTAAAGTACGTAGTGACTTTATTTATATAAGTAATATTTCCTTAATTATTATAAAAAATCACAGTTTCACCCCGGAGTAATTAGGTAATAGAGTAATTGAATACTAGGTAAAAATTAAAATATTTGATATAGTTGTTTTAAATATGACTAATCAAAAAGACAAGACAAATCTATTGGAGGAATTTAAAAGTACAAATAATAAGAGTCTTTTTAACGGCACAGTGTTTGGGTTAGTTGACTATAAATAAATAAGAAATAGCAAAGAAAATAACATTCTGGGAATAATAATGTAATCGGAGGAATATTAATGGAAAATAACAAATTGGTACAATTTTCCTTCCGCACTGGTATCGGAAAATGCTTTCAAACGCTAAATGATTACAAAATCAGTTTTTTATACAATCTAACACTGAAAGTTATGATTTCATTAAGCGGATGTAGGATAGTTCTATAAAAATATTAGATTCATTTGCAATAGTGTTGTGTTGTAACTAACTGATAGTGCAGGTTGTCGTAATTAACTTGCTTACCTTGAGTGCTAAGCTAATCATTACACTATAAATGATGTCAGAACCTATTCCGTTATGATACCTCTGTTATGGTGTGTATAGGTAAATAACAATATCTATTTATTATTAGACTGTTACAACGCTACGGGATTATTTTATTAAGACGCTCACAAAAAAAAGAAGTATTTAATACAGATTTTGAATATCTGATATTTATTAAAATAGTGTCAAATATTTGACTACCAAGATCGAAGTAACGTCTACAAGTTTTGTAAGACTTACAAAAAATATCGGTGTTTCAAATAAAATTATTTTATTTGCTAAAAATCTCTTAAACAATCGTGGTGGGGCGGCTACTTGGCCCGCCTTCGGGATGCTCAGTCCGTCGTAATTCCTTTTATTGCACCTAATTAACAGTAAAATAAGCGAAGACAATATATAATGGAAGATAATACACGTTAATGGTGGCCTTTCGGTCCATACAAATATTCGGTACAGTGGAATTTCCCCTTTCTTTACAAATACAGTTTACTGAGAGAGATACACTATATGTGGCAGGTAAGTGTTGTAAATTTTAAATATTTTAGAGTATACAATTTTTACCAAGCCGCCCACCTTGAACTAATCACGGTCAATAAATGAATTACAAAATATACAATTGAATTTTGTTACTTAAATTATACCTATTCTCAAAATTATTAATTAAATTTGTCAATCATAAATTATCGATAAAGGAGCGATTCGGGATATAGATTGTTCGTAACTTCCTGAATGTGTCTCGATGGTGACGAAACGAACTTCGCCATCGTCTTCTGGATGAACATCTATGTTCAAGTTGTAGTGAACATCACAGTCCAAGTGGCCAGTGTAAATGTGATACATTCTCTTCTTTCAGCAAAATTAGCATACAGGTTCTTAGTTGATTATGTGTTTTACCCTGCCATTTGTTCCGGATCCTCAGTTGATTCAAGTACTCTTTGTACCATTTTTTCCAAGAGTGTTGTGATTATGTTGCCCGCTTGACAATCAATTGAGGGAACTGTCAAATTTTGATAATGAATGCTAGTGAATGCTAGTGCTGTCCTTTGATACAGTGTGTACAAGTAAGGGCTTGGAGGCCATTGGGGTGTTCGGATAAAGGAGTTATGGGTCTCGAATTAAAGATTCCCTCGACTTCTACCACGTATGTCTCTAACTTTTTGTAGATGAACAGTTTACCGCCTATTGTTTTGTGCAAAATGAGCCTTGAATTATTATACGACAGCCTAATACAGATCACCGAAATGCAGTTATTTTCAAAGGATGAAGTGCCAATTTGTCTGTTTATTATTTAAATATGGTATTATGTTCTTATTATGAAAGTCTGATTACATTAAGCTGTTTATTTAATTTTTTTCATCGAGAAAATTGGTTTCGTTATCATAATATAAATTCAAAGCCTGTCCACGTCTCGTGAACAATTTGCGCAAACTAGCAATGAATGCGATAATGTTTAAGTTGAATACTAATTCAATACGAACCGCCTTAGTTGCAAGACATAAATTTGCAGGCATAAACTTTTATTTTATCATGGTTTCCATATCCTTTTTCTTTTATATAAAATAGACCATAATAGCATTTAAAAATGATCTAGTTTATGTGACTCTACTGCTCGAAATATCGCCCATAAAATACGGGCGGTCCAGTTTTAAGGCAAAGCCGACTGGCTTTGCCTTAAAATAAGTTATACATTTTTTGATAATTTATTTTATTGCATTCTTACAGCTAACGAGCCAGTATTTTAATATTATTGCATTCATAGTTGCTTGTACTGCGCTATGTAAATTTATAAGGAGTTGAAGTGTATAAGGTCAGTAACGTGATATGTCTTAGGTAAAATAATTGGGAATTTACGAGTGTATAAAAATGTTGAATTCTTTAATTTGGCGCCTACACGAATAAGTCCGTCTTCGTCCAAAAAATAATTGAATTTCCGAAGTTTACTATTAAAGCTAAGCAGCCCTGTGGTAGATAATTTTTTTTCATTTCGTTCTTAAAACATGCTTGTTGAGTGATTTTTACTATCAAATTTAGCGCCGAGTCTAATTTTTTTCATCATGAGGTATCCAATAGATTTGGATTGGTGTTTCATGGTATAGTTTTTAATCGCAATATATAAGCTAGAACGCGTTTGAGCTTACCGAATGATAAGTATTTAATTAAAAATGAATCTGAGTATCTAATGGTAGTCGTAATTATCGGTTTTAAATTAATAGTACCATTCCTGAGATACTTTTTGGCCATTCAACCTGATCTTGTCATAGACATTCTGAAACTGTTTTTCAACGAGTATTATTTTGAAATTCCAATGGTAGTTGTCCACGTAAAAAAACGTCTGCAACATTCTCTTGAGAACGCTCGTGTCTCCAATACATCGTTTTTGTTAAGTCTCTAATTTCTGAAACTCGATTGGCAATAAACGTTTTAAGTAAATACATTGCAATGCAATGGATGATACAGAGCACAAAAAGACTTCGTCAATTGTTTGACAAAGAGCAGGCGAGATAGTTTTCACGAGTTGTGATAGAAATAACACCATACATAGTTCCAACTTAGGTAATGATATTGTTTTTAGTGAGGCAATTTGATTTTTTGAACATAATAGATCTGTAAATATTTCTTCAGTGTTATCTATAGATATAATATAAATGCATGTTCCGTGTGCCTTTACACTAGTGTTAGAGCATCCATGAATTTCAACGCGCTGAGAATTCGGTGTTATAACTTTCTTGAAAATGTGATTTTGTTTAGGATCGGTAATTGTTGTTAAATCGTCCTCCAAGAGCTTCGCATATCTTCAAGTTATAAAATCGTCCCATCCAGCGTTGCATTGTCACAATTTCTGGACAAGCATTTTGGCACAAACTATTATTTGGCCTATCAAACCGACTGGATCATAAATCCGCGCAATGTTTAATAAGATCTAACGTTTAGTAAATTTTAGATTTGTCTCATCCTTTCCCTTGTACGTGATTTAGTCGTTTATTCCGTTCCATTGAATGCCTAACTCTTTTATTTGAGATACATCCTCCGTAAATAGACTGATATCAGCAGAATCATTATCTACAGTTTCTACAATCTCAGAGTTGTTCGATATCCATTTTCTAATAGTAAATCTCCCCGTATTCGTTAGCTCAAATAGTTCCTTATACAACAGTTTTTTGCGTCTCTGATAGTATCTGTTCCTTTCATTACATCGTCTTCGTAGTAGTTGGGCTTACGGTTTTTATTTTCTTGGTTGAGCTCGATTCTTTAATTACGGGATGATGTGGTAAGGCACAAAACTATTTTTTAATTTTATGTGAATTGATATATTTCATTGATAAATTGTGTCCTAATGTGATATCTTGACGTATAACTTCAATATATTGTGTTTATAACTCCGGATTTTTATTAAGCTTTTTTTCCTTAATGCATGGAATTGTTTCTCGGCGCTTTTATATGACTCACCTAGATTTCCATTTTTTCATTAAATGGCAGACACATGATATATCGCCTTGACCTATTGTCTCGTTGAGTGGTGAGATTAAAACGTTCTTCTACTTGATATTTTTCTTCAGATAAAAAATGTCCTTTTTTCTACTTCTTCTCTTTCCCAAAACTTTGATATACTTTTGTGTAGTGTGTTAAACGTTAGCATGCAGTTATTATTTTTGTCGTCTTTTTATTGTTGCCTACTTTTCCAGAAAATATCCAGCCTAATTTTGTTTTATACAATAGCGCCATATGTTTTAGAATTTTTATATTTTCAGCGCATATGAACTTGTAAAATATTTCCGCGTCGAGTAACCCATTGATTTCGCACGCTTCCTAAAATTTCGGATAGGCGTTATATTGTGAGGTATTTTGAGAACGCGTTTATCAATATATTTATTTGATAAAAGGACATAAATTCGCGGAAGGACTAAAAGTTCTACTATTCCACTGTAATTGTTATATTTCGATTGGATTTCAATTTTGACTGTAAATCGGCGAGAAACTCATATCCAACGTGTTTTCTATATTAATTAACGCCGTCGATACTAAAACCATCGCAGCCGTTTATGCCGCATATGTTTAAAATTTCTGTATATTTGTCTATTTCTGAATTTTTATATATTTGTTGATAATCGTAGTTATTCGCATTATGGTAGTGTATTAATATATATTTGTTTCCTGCATTTTTTCATTCTGACCATTTATATTCCCTACTACGGTTTCTAATACTTAATCAATTTAAACATGCTTTAGGTGCTTTGATTTTCTTGATGCGTTTGTTTACATCCATCTTTTGTAATTTTTCATATGCACAAACTTTATTATTTTCTTTATAAATAATATAGAAACTAATTTTCTGCATGGTTGGCCATACTGAAAAATTAGTTTATAATAACACTATTTTATTTGTAGTTTCCATCATTCTTAATATTTAACAGCTTTCTTCTAAAAATTTAGTAAACTCCCATATTTTGGGCATTTCGGTATCTTGTATTCCGTGTGGGTGTTTTAGGCGATTTTCGATGAGAGAATATAAATTAATAATGAACGCCACTACTCAACGGGTTAGTGTAATGAATTTAAAGATCATATGGGAGTTAAAATCGTACATAGAAACTTTTTTAATTCGACAGCAGATTCCTCAGTCATTGGTGTTAATTTGAGAAATTAAAAAACGTGATTTTGTATGATTACGCGTTTATTATCGAAACAAACTTTCAGTGATTTCCATGTAACGAAATAATTTTCCTCGGATGCTTCTAATTCTTCAATTACACCTACCGCCGTGCCTCTCAAACAAGACCTTAAATCTTGGAAATTTTCAAATTTAAAAAACCACGGCTGGTCATGAAAGAATCGTTTAAAATTTGTACAGAAATCTACCTATTGTTCATAAGAGCTGTCAAAGGTTACAAGTCCAACCTTTGGCAATTTTATACAGTGTGACCCTGTCGTACTTGAACTATGTATTTCATTTGAGCTAGCGGTATGGTTTGCTGATGTGGACAGCATTGAATTCTTTCATCTATTAAATCCTGGACATAACTAATTTGTGTATAATACATTTTTCAAATTCATCAAAGACGGTCGTAGTTCCGTTATTCAGTTCATCTATTTTTGTTTGAATTTCTTTAAATTGATCTAGTGTACTGCTTATATTTTTTAAACATTATTTTATTTCTGTACGGTTAATATGGTTTTATTCATTGTAAATGTAATTGACGAACTTAGTGACTTTCGTTTTAAGTACTGTTCTTTGGTTTTTAATTTAATTATTATTGAAATATCTGACATTTTGATAACTAATTTATTTATTTTGCAGTAAAATTTAAAGAGTTATGTGACAATACGATTGTTTTCAAGGTTAAAGTGGTACATTATAATATAGGAAAAGACAAGAGGTTTGTTCACTTATCTTTGTTGTTACGATATTGACCTTTTTACTGCACCCGTGTTGATTGTATTTGCTGTAGATGAGTTAGTGTTGGTGATGAGGACCGTTCGTTGGTTCTGGAGAGATGACTTCTGCGATGTTTTTCTCACGCTTTTCGGTTTCTGGCTGGTGATTTTCCTCGTGTACTCGTGTATTGATTTTCCTCGTGTACTCGTGTATTGGTGAATCTTCATTGATTGAAGGCTTTCACGTTAACAATTTTCATATTAAACGAGGATACGTTGTACTAAACATCCAAATTTTTACATTTTTTTTAGTGAATTGTATTTACAGCTTGCTGCTGTCATTCTGTATAACTTTTTATCACTTGAATGTTTCGACGTATTTTCACAATTAATCTGGTGTATTTATCCGGTTCCAAGGACCATATCATGAGGCGTATAAGTGAAATAACAAAATATAATTTTTATTAGACTGCTACAATACTAGCAACTTATTTTATTAAGACGCTCACAAAAAAAAGACAGATTTCGAATATGTGATGTTCATTAAAATGAAGTCACGATTTAACTATTAAAGTGTCGTTTAAAAATTTTGATAGGTTTATAAAAACATCAGTGCTTAAACATCAGTGCTAAAAACATCAGATTTCGAGTATGTGATGTTTATTAAAATGAAGCCCCTATTTAACTACCAAAGTGTTGTTTAAAAATTTTGATAGGTTTATAAAAACGTCAGTGCTTAAAATAGAAATATTTTTTAGTTAAAAATCCCTTAAACTATCGTGGTAAGGCGGCTACTTGGCCCGCCTTTGGGAAACTCAGTCCTTTGTAATCCCTTTTATTGCACCTAATTAACAGCAAAACTTGCAAAGGCAATGCATAATGTAAAACAATACAGGTTTATAATGGCCTCTCGGTCTCTACAGATATTAGGTGCAGTAAGTTTTTCCCGCCTATTTATTACCAAGAGGGTTTTAAAATGTGTGGCAGGTACGTTTTGTTAATTTGAAATATATTAGACAATAAAATTCTTAACAACCTCGCTGTGTATTTAATTCAAAAATATCGTTATATTGCCGTAAATAACAAGTAATATAGTAAAAATCAAAACAGAAATGCATTAAATTTTATTAAAAATTAATTATGTAATTTTCGGTTAATATCCGAGGGTCAAATAAATCTTATACGCTAAAACTACTTTAGTGACCTCTGCCTATAAAATAAAAAAAAAATAAAGGTGACATTGTAATATTATGCAGGGACATACATTCCAAATTTAATTAAAAAGAATTGATTAATATGCATAAATGGAAGCTTTTGACCATGAGTAAAACTAAACAGAATTAAAAGGGGAACTTGATAAGAAATATAGGAGATTAAACGTGAAACAATTCGATACCATCGAACGCTCAATTAATTAAATATGTAGATTGAATAAACCTTGAAATATCAACGGTAATCAAATACTTTAGCTGGCATAGATGGGTTATAATCGACCGATAGTCAGTTACATTCAAGGGAAAACCCCTCTGGCAAAAGTGGAGGAAGAGTTAGGTTTATTTTTCACTGGGAGAGGTAAAGCCAAATTTATATATATTCTTAAAAGAATAATAACAGTACGTCATTCAAATTAAGAAATGACTGTAAAATATCAAAGCGACGAGAAAAAAACCTCTTTTTAACAGCATCACAATTCACTCAAATAACATTTTCTGTCAGAAAAATCAACTTCAAGATATTTTATAGAAAATATTCTAGGCAATTACTTGGTAAAAAAGTTATGGTGAGGTGCTGAAGTTGACCTAGGAGACCGTTTTCGTACGACTATTATATGTGGCTTACTTTTAAGGTAAACTCTTATTTTTATGATATTGTTACCTATCAATAAGAGAGTTTAGAATGGTGTGCAAAAAAGTTTTTAATATTGCGTAAAATGAACCGATAAGGTTATTTAGAATCACGAGGAACTCCGTCTATATTACATGGTTACAAAATAAAAGTTATTTCAGTTGATTTCGTATTTCTTTTCGTGACATTTTTAAAATTGTTCTGTTTCACTGAATTTATATTAAAACTTGTATTTTTGATGATAATAAAATATAACCGACAGGAAAAATTATTTTCTAACTTATTTCTTTTTATGTATATTTCAAGGAGTACTTACAAATTTCAAGGAAGTATTAGATCTTCAACAAGTTTGCCTAAATTCTTAAGCAAATAGAAAGGTAATTACTAACTTGGTTTGTAATAATTATGTATTATTTACGGAACCACCAATATATGTTATAAAGATTGAACGAAAATAGCAAAGTTATATTTGCTGTAAGTCCATCTAAATTATTAGGTTCAATTAATATTTTCTTTTAGTCAAATCAAGTGTTAGATTGTTACCCGTAATTTTCGCGACACAAACCTCAATGGTGTACAGACGTTTTTGATGATCTGGTTGCCTAAAAAAGCATGAATTTGATAATGCCGTATTAAGTAATGTTAAAACAAGCTTAATAGTTTTGTAGCAAAAGGCTGTCATTTTTTTTTAAATAGTTACAGCGCATCCAAGCAGGTATAAATCTATCTTTTACTCCGGCTGTTCTGTTGTCTAGCTATCGGCTTGCAGTCGCTGCTAAATTTACGGGCTGCTTACACATGAATTTTACCACCTATACAGTTGAAAACTATGACAAGCTTAGCTCCTGGTACATGTATATATCCAATATTATTAAATTTGTATTTATGCCAACCCATTATTCAAAATATTTTCTTTAGTTTTAACAACAAATATTTAAAATTCACATTTTTTTTTCAAATATTTAATACCAGCAAAAGTAAAAGTCACAAAAGTCTATCAACAATTCACCAAAATTATTTAGATTATTTATTGAAAGTTTAATTATGTATAAATTATAACCAACTTTTTTTTTCATTGATATTTAAGAGTTGGAGGGCGGTGTAACTCTCAGAAATTTATTTAACGTTTGACGAAATGAAGTTAATATGTCAAGAAAAGTAAATTTTATTGTTGAATTATAATAATTATAATTGAATATCTATTTATATTTGAATAATTTATACAATTTGAAATCACTCGAAACACCTAACAAAATGTGTTGCATAGTCGCTTATATCTCAAAAAACTAATGATTATCCGAATTGTGTTAAAGGAAGTAATTTCCTTCAAATATTTAATAAAACCTGAATATTTTCACATTTTTTGAACGATTACTCTTATTACTTTGCAAACGGATTTAAAACAAAAAAATTATAATTAGAATCATAAAATAAATTAAAAAATCTATCTAGTGATACCCCACTCGAAAGGATGTGCCAAAAATCGCCTACAATTAACGTGTATGGAGTATTTATTAATATATTTTATTTGGCTACATAGTACCTGAGATCTTCATACAGAACACATGCTTACAAAATGTCATTCACATGGATCTAAAACTCTAGGAACCATGATACTACGAAGACGTCCGTGCAGATAGATAATATTTCAAACATATAAAGGTTTCTCCTTTTCCTGAAGAACCTTAGACATGGATATTTTAATATTTGAAACCGCGATTTTACGCTGTTCGGTATGTAGATATACAGTTAATGTTATTTTTAAACAAAATTATTTAAGAATTACAAAGATAGTTTTGTTCGTCATTTCTACGAAAGAAAAACAGGTAAAAAGAAAAAAAATGTTGTAATGTTTTAAAATAAAACGTCTAAATATTTCGCAAACATTCGTAATCAATTATACCAACAAGAAAAACGAGCAGGTTCCAGGTAGTATGAAATATAATATCTCTGACATTTTCAATATACCGGCCAGAAGTAACTTTACGAACAGGAATATTAGCTCCAAACTTGGCGACCTTCAATTGAGTAACTTGTTTCGAATGGCGGTTCCGTAGATAATACATCATTATTACAAACCAAGTTAGTAATTACCTTTCTATTTGCTTAAGAATTTAGGCAAACTTGTTGAAGATCTAATACTTCCTTGAAATTTGTAAGTACTCCTTGAAATATACATAAAAAGAAATAAGTTAGAAAATAATTTTTCCTGTCGGTTATATTTTATTATCATCAAAAATACAAGTTTTAATATAAATTCAGTGGAATCTTCTAGTTTAGAGTTATTAATTGGGGTATTGTTTTCTTTAGATTAAAATAATTATTTCTCATACAAAGAAATGTAAATTGATTGCTCTTGTCTTATCCCTTATTTGTCTTTATTTACGGTAAGCGCATTAAAATATGTGAAAATGTTTCCTTACCCCTTTTAAAACGCATATAACTACGCTACAGCGTTTTGATATAAGTGAAAAATATTTGTAACCTTTTTAAATTTACGTGCAGTTACAACGATTTAAAATACGTAAAACTATTTTTTTTAACCTTTTAAAACTTTTATCCACTTAAAACCAAATCTATTCCATTGTTTTTACTTGTGGAAAACGTATAATTATTTAAAGATAGTGGGTGCCTGGAGAATTCAATGTTTTGCTTTAATATGTATATTAACTTCAGTAATTTATATTGTCGGCATTCAAAAAATTATATAAAAAGAATAAAATTCACTCTCATTTAATACCTTTTGCTATGTTACTATACTTTTAGTTCGCATCTACTCTATGTATCTATTGTATTTATTTAAGATTATTACCTATATAAGATTTACCCTTGAGTCTGCGTTATTCATTTTAGACGGTTCTTTGAAATGTTAACTAAAACTAATAAATAAAATGAATTAAAAAAAATATTGCTTTCTTATAAGATTTATCGAAATAACTTAATTATCACTTATATTCATAATAATTAGTGTTGAATAGCTGATTTGAGTATCATGAATTATGAAAAATATTTAATTTTCGTATATATTTCAGTTTTAAATGAATTTTTATTACGTTTTGTCTACAGGAAAAATAGGGGATGCAATATAAAAATTATATACTCTTGAAAATATTGAATAGTCTAGTAGTATAAAATAAATGAAATAGAAAAAAAAACTCCCTGCTAATAGGTAAGTGATTAGAGTGTTATTTCATATATGTATTCAAGCCCTTATTTATATACACATTTTATTATTTCTCACGTATTCATTATTATTAATTATTGGGGATTAAGTATATAATGCGTGAATGTCACGTAATGCGTGAATGTCACATACCATTTCCTAAGATTTCCTTTGTTATTTTTACGTCAGTTAATTTATAAAACTTTTGCATGGATTATGAATTATTTAGAAATAGCACGAAGAATTAAATAATTTCCAATTACGTACAATTTTCCATAGATACGCAATTATCTGCAGGCCACGTTAGTTCTACGACAAAATTATACGACAATAAATAATACAAACAGTTCTATTCAGTCGCCGTGTTAATCGATGAAATTAGGATTTGAGCACATCCGGCAAATAATATTAAAGCTGATTGAATTTATACACATGGTTAAAAAATATTTGTGAGTTCTACTTTAAAAATTTCTTTTATATCTAGTATTAAAGTATGTAGAATAATTAGTATAAAAGAATAATGAAGAATGTATTTTTGATTGCATTTACAGATTTTGTTAGAAATTGCTGTTTGCATGACCGGACTTATGTTTATGATGTAGAGTTGATAAAACAATTTTAGTTTAATTTTTTCGATAATGAAAATAAACTATTTTTTAACCATCGCAACAATTGGCAAACTGAGTTCCTCTTTTTTTAAGTTTTCTTGTAATTGACAGGTCGTTGAAATTTTACTGTCGACTGAAAAAGTGGATAAAATAAAGTAAATAATTTATATAGTTTTTTTTAGTAACGGAGAAATTTGTAATATTTTAGAAAACTTTCACTCCATTTATATTCAAAACTACAAATCTGCGTAAAATATAAAAGAGATAACAAAAAAAAGCAAATTTTCAAATCCGACAAAATTAAAAACAAGTTTTAACTAGTTTCACGTACCTTTTAAAACAAAGCGAGTGAAATGAAAACAAAATATTAAAATTTTAATTAAATTGTAATTAAGATAACTTTTGCTTTTCGACGGAAATTGAAAATTAAGTGAGGGAGATCATTTAAGTTTAAATTTCCGTGACATTAAAATATTATGATAAATAATGCGTTACGAGTTTAGCGTCCGTTAGTTGTTATAATTTTTATGACTATAATAATGTAATACATTATAATAACGTGCCAAAAACTTAACTTCTTCCCACTACATTATTCAGGTTACCGCCTTTCCTTTCATCCGATTTTATGTCATTTATCGGACTGACAAATTTGATATGCTTTAAGAAATTCCGACCACTTTTCTTTCAACCCTGTTTTCGAATGACCTAATTTTCATTTCTATCTATATTCATAGTTTTGTTTTTGTATAAACCAAGTCAATACCTTGTCAAAAGATTTATTGTACATATTTTAAGGACAATGACTATCATTTTTTTCTTTTAATTGTGTGTACCAATTGAAATCTTACTGAAATAAATAGTATATACACATTTGTGTTAAAAATAGATTGTTAAACATTTTTTCTAGATTAACGAAAATTGTTTGATGATTTTCGGCTTTTTCAAAGGAAAACTAATTACTGTTGAAAAATATTTGCAAATACACTATGTCGGCAAATACATAGTTAAAAAAAATTATCGTTTCGTTATGTACCTTCTCACAATTAAATTTTCCCTCTTTTTCAGAAAAATTAGTTCATGTTCAATTCAGTGTTTAATACTTCTGCAGAAACTGGATCCACAATGACAAGCTTTCTTTTCCTATTTATCATTAAGAGTTATATCATTTAATTAAGGGTATTGTTTTCAAACTGAATTATTATTCAAAATATTTACTATGTCAGTTTATGTATTCACTTTTATTGATACGAACTATAATTACTAATACAAAGTGTGTTTCCATTTTATTGTCTTTGGAAAGTTCGTAAATGTTTTTAACCTTGAAAACTGAAGTAAGCTTATGATAACATTACAAAAACGTGCATTGAAAAAATATCCCTAAAGGAGAATAGTCGTGCTGCTATGTATCATAGGAGCATATGGATCATATTAAAAATATTTAAAAATAAAACTTACTTTTTGTTTGCAATTAACATACAGAAATAACGAAAAGAAACGTTGATAGTGTATATCTTGGGTTAAATAAATATTGACGAATGAACTTGAACAATGTTATTGACGGTCGGTGATATTTTTTTGAAAGATGTGTAGCGTAATTCTTATAATCTCTTAATTTTAACATTGTGATACACATCAACTTCACTGGAATGTAAGGCTTTCAAAATGATCAAAATAACTCGTATGATTCCGCTACTTTTACTGAATCCAGAATAAGCCGTTGTTAAGATAATGGTTTATTGAAGGTTTAAATATAGTTGAAAATTTCATAGACAGTACTTCACTCAAGCTTAGGTATATGTAGAAAATTTATAGTAATTAAAGACGCAAGCAATTACAGATGAAACTTTTTAATTTTAAAGTAGAGAGATATAAGTTATTTTTTGTGTAATATCAGCAATCAGGTAAAATATAAGCAAAAGCTCGTGTAGCGTAGCACTTAAAAATAGTAATTTCACAATTCTCTTTGATTTACTTGAATAGTAAATCAAAGAGAATGGTGAAATACGCGAAAATATTATAAACGTCCCTTGATCTTGAATATCTATATCTTAAAAACAACTCGTTAACAAAAGGATTCCGAGAATTCACTGCTGCAAATTATACTTTTATGAGTCATATTACAAATAGTGATGAAAGCAGGGACCGAGGAATCTTGAGATATCCAAGATTTTCAACTTCTGT
Organism: Druceiella hillmani; assembly: GCA_039881145.1. Classification (NCBI taxonomy): domain Eukaryota; kingdom Metazoa; phylum Arthropoda; class Insecta; order Lepidoptera; family Hepialidae; genus Druceiella; species Druceiella hillmani. The sequence continues at coordinate 27,854,222 of JAYKKI010000007.1, read as the reverse complement.
AGTCAATGAATAATAATTCAATCAAATAAGTGACACATACCTTTACATAGTTTCTTTGTTGGTTTCATGATAGCTGTAGATATCATTGTTTTGCAATTAAGATAATATTTAGATGTGAAATAAAAGTAAATAAATGCAATATGTCTATTAACCATATTTCATTTTTAATGAAATAAAAAATAATTCGTATTATTAAATAGTCTCCGCTCAACATTCTTAACAGTTATCACGGTTTAGTTTATCTACATGGGGACGTTTTCTCGTTTATTAAATTTGCCCTTGGAAAATAATTTTCGTAACATAGGATAAGTTATAATAGATAAAATATGATCTTTGACATGTAGTTGAAGGAAATATAAGCTATATAGTTCAGTATTTGAAGTAACTGTCATACAATGGAATTTTCAAAAGCAGGAAATTTTGTACGACACTTTTCTCTGTACTTAAATTCTTCCAAGTTACATATAACATAAATATTTTTTTTTACATTTATTTGATAAAAATACAACGTAGGAATAATCGTGACCGTAGGTGAGCAATTGTTTTCATCTATATAAATTTTCGTCGAAGTCATGTTACTCAAAGAATTGTGATAATTTCTGTTTGATTAACAGGGATAAATATATAACTGCTTTATGAGCTAACTGACGTCGTCGTGATTTCAATTATTTCCGAGAATTTTCATAAATAAATTTTTCAGAAATAAAGACGAAGAAGAGACTACCCTTTGTTGCCCATTAGGTTTCCGTAACAAAAAAGTAAAAATAGTATCCTTATAAGATTTCTCATGTAGCCAAAAGCCTATCTGTCTCTCATAATTTGCGTAAGTCTCTCACAGTGTGTTCTCTTTAAATATGGTTTTGAGAATTTATGTGACAGTTCTGGAAACCTTATTGCAAATATTCCCAATGAACATCTACTCTTTTCCACTTTCAAATGTGCTCAATTATTAAATAAGTAATGATGCTAGAAATTTTCTCGGAATTGCCGGAAAATTGTTGGAAATATAATAAACTTATACAAAATTCACAAGATCAAATACGCCTGTCAAAAATATGCTAGATAATGTGTTATATAATCAAAAATAATATCGATATTTGCAAATAGGTTAATAGATTTTCCGTTATTTTTTTTATTTATTATGAAGTATATACAAAATCCTCGCATTGTGAGTTCTATTCGCAGTTAAATGTTTTCTTTTATTTAATTTATGCAGCTTCAGATACCAATATTTAAGTTTATTTAACGATACTGCAATATATTGAATATTAAGCCCAACTCAGTAAATATTTAAATATTTTTAGAGTATTAATTAAAATCACACAGGTGACCGTCCGTCTATTTATTTGTTACGACCATAATGCTTAGAGACACTGTAATATAAAATTTGGCATATTAGAAAACAAATTTAGCACCATATATCTTATTAGTACACATGTTTAAAGAATATGTATATGGAACTTTCAGAGAATGCAAATAAAGTACCATTTTTTTCAATTTCAAATTTTGTGGGGGAAATAAATATTAACTAATTGAATGACTTACAATTATTTCAAGAATTATTTAACTTTATATTTCATATCTGATATTCAATTTCATATAAAATATTGCAGTAAATGTCTACGATTATATTCTTAGAAACCACATGAGAGTTCAAATTTAATATGCTGACAAACGTATCAAGCCACATTTATCTCAATAATTGAAAATTAAGAGGATACATATGAAATTTTAAGGTATTTTTTAAAATTTCTAAAATCCCACGCTTATTTCCCAAACTAGCTAAGTCAATATTACGAGAAAACAATGTAATTAAAGTTCACCGGAAATCAGTAACAATGATTCCAATTTTATAGTTTTATCGCGTATATTCGGCGTTATTTTGTGAAATATACGCTATACAATTTATCTATTTATTAAAAATGGTATAAACATTTTTTTAGTAAGAATACCTTATACCATTAAATATTTATAAATACCTAAGCATGTACAGAACTTTGGTAGGGCGGGTTCTTGTTATAATTAATACGTTTTTTCTTAAAAATTGAAGTGAATTGACATATTATTGAGTTAAGAGATTTGAGTCTAACGTGCTTACTAAAATGTGATGAATAAAAATGTGTAATGTGTGTGTAAATTTTTCCAAGAATAATTAAAATAAAGTTCTTTATGAAACTTAAAAACCAATATTGAGGCATACTCGTCCGTAACAAAAGCTGCAAGCGAGAACGGCCTGCAATTAACGAATATATTCTCGAGTGGTAGCGTCATTACTGTGAAGAGATTATGCCTTCAATTTGATACTTCACACTGGTACTTGCGCAAATTGCTTTATCGAGTAACCTAAACCGGATAAAGGTTTCGAGCGTGTTGAAAACTTCACTCGTGGATATAATTATTAATTAGTTGATTTGTAATGAACGTACGGGATACAAAATAAATAAACAAATTGTGGAATATATATTGAAACTTGATAAGGTTTTCATAATAATCTTTAAATAAATTAAACAAAAAATCTTTAACTTTTTTAAGCTCGAGAGTTTATTTAACTTTTACTTAATTACTCAGATTAAGGGTTTAAGTAACGAATAAAATAAATAATTGTGGTTGTTATTTAAACAGATAGGAAACATTTTTACTTATTTTACTTCATTATTGTGTTTTCGTTATTAAAACCTTTTAGCTCTGTAATTTAGAATAGTTACGTCAATGCTATGCTAAATTAACAATGAGTTATAATAATAAATGTTTGGTGAAACTCTGAACAAACGAAAACTGATTAATAAAATATCAAATTATCAATAACCCGATATTATCCGATGGACAATATATTTATATTCGGTTAAACTTGCGCGTATATTTTTCCCAATTATAATATCAAAAGTTATTAACCTTTCCATCCCGCGCAGATAGCGGGGCGTGGTTGTTGCCTTATTAGGAGTATGTTTCGAGAAATAGTATTATGGCTCCTCAATAATCCTTTCCGTGGGAATATTGATATCCACTTTCCCAGCACTATGCATAATAAATTTTTTTGTCAATATTTAATGCACACTTTTTTCTGGGAAATTAGGTTCACGGCAAATATCGGCCACAGTCCAATCTCTTCTTTTATGTAACTTGTATTTCGCAGCGCCGACGCACTCTTCATGTTCAGATGGGAAGGGCTAAGACCCTGCTCGACTCTTCTTTGTGGAAACTCTGCCCTCATGAAAAGCTTTCACCCAAAACTGTATTGCCCTCAAAGAATACATGGAACCGCCTAACGGTTTTACAAGATATTATTTGCACTTTTATCTAAAAGGACATTAAATAAAATAAAATTGCCTTGGCCTAGCTTATTTCGATCCTTTTAAAATAAATGTATGTATATATATATATATATATATATATATATATATATATATATATATATACACACACAAAATATGTGTCGACAGATAGACGCTATATAGTTTACTAAAAATTACCAAACATAATCATCAGTATTTCGCGCAAAACAAGAACCGAACATGTACGCGGTTGTTTGAATGGAATGACCTAATATACGAGTAAAGTGGTTGTTAGGAACTTTCAATGTACCTTTTGATGATTATTTACAATGAATTAATTACTGTCCAAGCTTTATATGAAAAATTTACCTATCGTCTGAAAACTAAAAATAATATTGTTTTGAAACTAACGAATGAAATATATCTAAAATATGTACAAAATATGTGGTTAATGACATATATTCCTATACAAACTGTCTAGTTTATACGTCGTATGGTTTCTGAGAAAACCGGTTTTTGAAAACAGGAAAACGTGCATGTATTGCTCACTATATCATTTGTAGGCGCAAAAGCACAGGGAATATTTCCACAATTAAGACATCTTGAATCATCATTATTATTTTCCCACAAGTTTGCTCTAGCTTCTAAAGGACAATGTTTTTTCGTAATTTTAGTGTGAATAGTTTCGGAAATAAGCAGGTGGGGGGGAGGCTTTTTAGTATTTTTTGGTATATCTCTTGAGATATAATAATTAAAATAGAAAATATATTATTGACATCTTTCTAACTAGCCCTTAAAATAACACCGTATTCAATATGGTATTAGAACAAAATAGATCGAGTTTTCAATTTGTTGTCCTTAAAATTTTCAAATTATTATTTTTGAGTTTTAGCTATTGCAATATATGCGAGTTAATATGTTTTAGTTTTATTCCAAATTTCAGATTTTACGTCAAGCAGTTTCTGTAAAAAAATTGCTGGACCTACATATGAACAACCAGGTGAGTGATCTTATAAAGATTCCATTTTCCTGTGGATATGTGAACGAATGAACGCAGGGATATTAGAGACCATAAATGTTCCTTTTTTCTCTACAAAATCCTATATATTTGCAGTTTGGGATTATTAATAATATTATCGATATTACATGCAGAAAAATATAGTAAGTGCTTCCATGATTCTTTTTCTAATTAGTAAAACTCGTTTTTTTAAACATAAACAACAAATTTAAATTATTTCGTGATCTTTCAATATGATGTATTGTCTAAGAGTGTATTAAAATTTCACTCGTAGTTTTACTGCGACGTGAAATAAGAATTCTAATTAACTATGTTGCGTTGTTATCAATTAACTACATTGTTACGTCTATAATTCGATTTTGTAGGGACAAGTTTTTAAACATTTATCCTTATCTTTTTTATGTTTGTTTCTTTTTATAAGACATCTTCACTAAATAACTTACTCAAAGTGTGATAACCACATCTTAATCAGAAGAAGAAAGAAAGAAAGATTTTTATTAATTTTTTTATGAATTTAATAAAATTATTATAATAAATACACATGAAACATTAAAACATTTCCTCAGGTAATGAAAAAAGGAAAAATAAACAAATAAAATTTTCAATAAGAGAAGACTAATCAAATAAAAAAAGGAATTACAATTCATAGCATTTTTTAAATCTACCATAATTTTTTGGTTCAATTGAGAATTTCCTTTTCAAAATTTGAATGAAACGTGATTAGGGAATCTTTTGTCCTATGGTTGAAATTAAAAAAAAATAAAATTAAAATACAGCGCTCAGTACCTTGGGGATTTGATATATGACACATTATGGATTCAGCATCCGTTAATCATATTTTAAATACAAAGTCTGAAAATAAATCTCAACGGCGCCTTTCTAATATGTGATTTACGTTGCTACCTTTTCTTGCTTCGGATTTTGCGTTAGATATTAGGCTAAGAAACTTGATATATGGTTTCGATAAATTTATGATTTCGGCCACTTCAGCCATCTGCTGGCTTCGTTTTTCGGTAGTAAACATTTCCTATTATCTTTGTTTCGTTTTTTCTTTCTAATTGTTAGTTATTTATATTTAAGACGGTATATGGTTACATTTTCACAATGGCTATTGAGCAATTAAGTAGTGCAATATTTATAATAGCAATTATTTAGTGCACGTATTCGAAGTATTTCGCATTAGCCCTATAAACCAATGTGTTTTAAGACTCTAATAAACTGTTTATTAATATAATTACAATTGGTAATAACCCGCCACATTTACATATACAAAAGTGTGGCTAGTGGACAATTTAGCCATTTTATAAAATCTTAATTTTCTTATGCCAGTCCTGAAAAATGGGTGAACTTCCTCCCTTCTAAAATTGGTAAATGCGAAATATATAAAATGTAATAGTATTTTAACAACAAATTCATTTATTTATATATTGACATATTGGGTGGATTAGCAAAACAAGGAGCATGATTTGTAAATTCAAACGATTATCTTTATTAAATTAATAAAAATAAACTTTTTTTCGTCTAATGGATATTTTTGTCGACAGATATATGCGATAATTAATTTTTAGCTAGTTTCATTTTGAAAAAATTCTGTCATCTGTGTAAAATTTTATATATTTAAAACGAAATGAAAAAGAAGACTTTACAGTATTTAATTCCATTCGTCTAGGTTTAATTTTACAGCCTCAAAGAAGACTTTTGCCGAAAAAAATTAATTTTTTTTTGCGAAAATTACAACTACTTAGGTTTTTTCATTTGTTTACATACAAATGGGTATTTATTAAATGCCAGCAACTTAATTATTGACGTTTTAATAAATGTCTGCATTATTAACGCTACTCTGTAATAATTTATCTGACATTAAACATGATTAAAAATTTTTATTGGCATATATCGGTGTTAAATTAGGTTGGAATAAACTTCCTGAATTTGGCCCAAGGTTAAAAAAAAATTTTACAAAAAATAAATTACCTTTGTTTATAAAACCATTTTTGAAAATTTTGTAACCTTATGGAAATAAATATTTCGCACATTTTAAACTTAAAATGATTAAATTTATTCATCATTCCATTTTTCGAGACAGGTAGACCTCTTTTGAAACCGTTCTTCGGCAATATGTAACAGTTTGTCAAGTTTCTGATCGGCCATTATTTTTACGTCAACACTTATTTTCATTTTTATCATCCTCATTACTTGGAGAAAAAGGCACAAAGCATTTGTTAAATATAAAACTCTTTATATATTTTTATACTATTTGTAATGAGTGTCATTGTAACTATTTGTATTATTTTATAAGACTAAAATATCAAATGAAATTTTACTGTTAACAAAATTCTTATTTAATAAAAATGATGCTTGGTCAACATAGCATACAGAGATCTTTCTCCAGATTAATATTTATTTTTAAGCTAGTATTGGACTTATCGGAAGTATTGAGTACTTTCTTCTAGTAAATTCATCTACTTGAGATAGTTTTGTAAACTGTAGACCTTTTGATGACTTACAAAGCCCGTGGAAATTTGTTGAAGGGCTTCATGAGATAATGTGGAATGTTTACGATGTTCTAAAGAGATTACTCCTTACACTTTACTAATTCGACATATTCAATTCCACTTAGCATTTTTTTAGTTTTTTCTAGACATTATTTTGCAACAATTGTCACAACTTATACATAAATGTAATATGATTAAACTTTTAATAAATGAGTCTGAAAAAGCAACATATAATGTATGTTTGAAAAAGCTCGATCGAATAAGTATTCAAAAATTTAACTTTTTCTATCTATATTCATTATATTTGCATATGAACTTACAAAGTGGATCTTTAATTTCATAATCGCCGAAGATACATAGAAATCACGTCGGAATTCAAAAGTCGAGATTTCCACAGTACCTTAATTCTGCGACATTCACTTAAAATTGAGAATCTCCTTGAAACTATTTTTTCCCAAAAGAAATTGTTAAGCGTTATCAAAACGCTAAATATATGTATTAACAACTATAAGGAACTGTAGGTTTTACTTAGTCTAGGTTCATTAGATAACGTATGTAATAACCCTTCACAGTCATTATGCGGAAATTAATATAATACAAATTTCTTATATATTCGGCAGCTATTATGCTTTATCATAATTACCAATTAAAATTTTCGTTTTTTTTTGTATTTGTTACAAAAAACAATTTGGTTTCCTTACTCAAACCAGAGATTCGAATTAGTTCCATACAACATTTGGTTAGAAGTTGAAATTTTTCACAGCACAAAATCATAAAAATGCATATTCCAGATTCAGATCCCTCTACACTCATAAGTCTATATTCGGTACAACTACACATGCTGCTATTTTTTAACCGTAATATCTCTTATAACCAATACTTTTCTGCGGTTTATGCCACCAAGGAATAAACAATGAATAAATCTCTATTTTGCCTGATACCAACTGTAATAAAATATTTAGAGGTTATTCTGAAATTTGCAGCCATAATTGGCCTTATCTGTCAAGTCAACAAAAATGATAACTTTTAATTGACAGACCCGCGATGAAGCAATTTCAAGTTTTAATTGCCAGTTTATAAATATGTGGTTTCCATCTATTTAAAATTGTACTTACTACATATATCAGCGGTTATTACATCAGGAAACTTACCGTTGTATTCAATCCCCTAACTGCTAATTACCGAGAATAGAGACTAGTCCAGACTAGAGCTAAATTATAAACTATCGCTCAAACGAGTTCTCTGTACGCCTAAGTGACGCCGTACCGTCGCCAGTGAACTAACGAATGGTTTTTAATTGAATTTAATGTTAGCTTCCGGCTCAGCGTTTAACACAAAATTCCTAGTGAAGTTGTCGACCTGCAAAGCTAACAGCTCGCTTCGCTTGGTCTCTACATTTATTTTACTAATTGTTAATGGCACGTAGTTTGCGTTGAAGCTGCAGTTTTATTTGCGTTGAATCTCTTTTTTAGCGTTTTGAAATATTTCAGTTTCACGTTATACTAAGTCATGGTAGATTGTACACATATAGTGCATACTGCATTGTAGACATAAAATGCAAAAAAATATCTCACTAATTAGTTGCATTAATTGACTCGTCGATTTTTACAAGGGTTTGTTTTTTGTGGATTTTTTTATTAATCACGTCTTCGTGTATTAATCGTGAATTTTAGTGTAGGTTTCTAAAAATATTTAAATATTGGGGAGATGATGTAGTATCTTACCATATTCAAATGTATTAGTTTATGGTTACCTACTATGTAATGTATTAGTTTATGATTACTTTGCAGTAAAATGAAAAAGTCTCGTTTCGTTGGAGTTTCAGAGAAGCAAGATACTGTCTATTACCGGAAAAAAATAAAAATGCTTTTTTCTCATTCCATTTTATATGGTAATTCAATTTGTAACCAAGTAAATCATAACTATAGAATAGTTACTTCCTTTTTGATAATATGTTTACGTCTATGGAAAATAATTTTGAGTTTAGGCTGGATCTAACCGTTTAAGATATTTAAGTTTAAGGCTATCAGGGAAGCATTTGTTAAAAAGAAACTTTTCGTTTTTGATAAGTTCTGTCATTTACCGCACTTTCATCCGGAATCGACGCATATTAAAATAGGTTATAAGGTTGTTATTTGAGTTTTTAACTAAAATTACAACTACGTGTATGTCATTGTTGTAAATAAGAATATATTACTATCTTATTATATAACATTTCCGTTATTACGTTACATTTATTTAAATATTTATATTGTTCAACAATATTCGTCAATATTCGTCGTACCTATTTTATAATAATCAATTTAAAATATATCTTAAATGTTCAACTTCTAAGTTAATTAATGAAAGCTTTATGCTTTTGCTTTTAATAATTTGTTCAAGCTTTTTATTGGATGCCTGTCAAAAATTTAATACAAAAATAACATATACTATTATGCAGAAATAATATATTTTCAAAAACACAAATATTTTGAACATGTTTATATTGAATATATTTGGCGTTAATTTTGTAGAAATTAATTATCTACAATTAAATGAAACTACGTGATGTAATGTTATTTCTACTTTCTTTAAATTATTTACCACGAAGTAGGTTTCGTTGTATTACAATATCTTCAGGTGGGCTGTTAACAGATTCTTTACAACCCACCTGAAGACGTTGTAATGCAACGAAACCTAAATCGTGGTAAAGAATTTAAAGAAAGTAGAAATAATACTACATCACGTAGTTTCATTTAATTGTGAACATTTTTATAATTACGTACATTTAAATGCTTCAATATCATATTCAGGATCAAAAAATAAAGTTAAGAGAGATACTTAAGCACCAGCATGGTCGATTTACTTTCTGTTAAATATTACTTGAACCATTAATATTCCTATATCAGCAAAGGCTTTATTTGTTAATCGATCGGCTGTCTCATAGAGTTTGATGGTGCTATGTGGGCGTCTAGTGTAAGATACATTGTGTGAAGCTTAACATGTTGGTTAATATTAGTAAAGTATGTCTCGAGAACAGAACAATTAACAACACTTTTAAATTTGCACCATGAACCAGACGTTAAATCATAATATGTTTGTTATTTATTTTTTGTTAATTTTTTCCAGCATTTACAAAATGTTTAATTCACAAAAAATCATAGTTAAATTTTTTAAAGAAATATTAATAAAATGTTCCTACTTTATTCATTTATTAAATTCCATGATATAACTGGGTTTTGAATTAGCATATATACCTCTCTTCAATCCGCAGTGATAGGTATTTTACGATAATATTTGAAGGTATTAAAAGTGACGGGCACTTTAAAAGCCTATCGTATTTAAGACGAAAGTTTACAATAGGAAAACTACAAGTCAATTAATAAAAACTGCTTACCGGATATTCTGTTCAAAATATTACAAGCAACTTGATAAAATTTGCACTTTTGTCCCAGGCATCATATCTCGAACCGTTTCCTAATTAACGGCTTTTATTAAACTCTGTATTAAAAGTTTAGTAACAATTATCTTCAAATATTTTCATGAAGAAGCAAGAGATATTTGTCACCGACTACGGTTTAATGGAGCACAAATATTTTACTAGACGCCGATGCTTTATTCACCGAATTGATCGACAAACGTTTACGGACGATTAGCTATTTGAACGAAGTGCATTTCCCATGGGATTTACGCTAACGTGGTGAGTCTACAACACTTTCCAAGATTAAAGCTCGGAATATGTTCGTTAAAAATATAAAATATTATCGCATTGATAACAATTCACATAGCCTTCATTTACATAACATAATTTAAATTTTTCAGTTTGAATTAACGATGAAACATAACAAAATTTTATGTTAATATCGTCTTTTCAATGGCCCTGAACAAGTAGTCATTATTGTATTTAAAGTGAATAAATAAATCCGTTATATTATTACGTTTATTGTATACTGTTGAAAGTAGGTATAATCTGTAGAGTACTTGACTATGGCAGACATAAACAGAAAATAATAAACTTATTGTATCATGTAAATATAGGCTATGCGGGTTTAGTAATTGGAGCGACAAACACCACACATGTAGCCTATGTGAGAATAAAGCTCTCGTTGGCTTGACAAAGATGAAATTCGCTCAAGATGCATGTAATGTGTATTTAATAGCTTTTATTAAGCATTCCTTACATTTAAGTTTCTGAATTTATAGTGGAAATTATGAGTTTCGTGTAAGTGTATAGAATTATTTTACGTAGTCCGATTACTTTCTTTATTAAAACAGCAGTGCCCCAGACGAAATTAATTTATTTCGATACTTGAACTGATGTTAAAATAAGAGACATTCCCGTCACATGTTATTGTACCTACCAATACTAACATTCTAATTGACACGAGACTGTGGTAAGCAGCTAAGATATCGTGTTTTATCAAAAAATCAATCGTCATGAAAGTCTAATTTCTTCGGCTTGTCACTTTTTTGTTTTTAATGTTATTCATAACGCGTCAAATCAAAGATGTATGCATTGGAGAGACCTCAGTACCCAGGAGTTGACTTGGACAGGCTGTTCGTGACGATGATAACTATCATTACAGTTGTAAATATCATATGATGATAGTTGTTCACATCGTTTCTTATTTTTTAAGATAGGTCATTAATACATTCGTAGAAGAAAAGTCATGTAATTTATAATAGGAGTTACAAATTACGAAATATAACTTTAGAATTTTTATTCTTCTCGCAGGTTAAAACATTTTTTTTTAATTTACATCGGTGTATCTATGGTAAAAAGAACACTGACGATCTGTTTCCTTTAATATTATATTATTGCAATTATCATGTTCTTTCTGAAGTGAAATAAAATATTTAGAGTATATATTTATGTCTTTTATATGCAATTTTGACTCTATTTTGACTCTCATGACTCTCATTTTATCAATATAATTATTTTGCTAGAGTTTGTAGATTTGTTTTTGAGTTTGTCCTCACTATCAGATTTCTCCTTTTACGAACGTGTGCATACTTAGGAGAAAACGTATTTAGTGTTATTCTTCACAATTACTATTATGAGTTGAGATTGTGAGTAGAGTGAGTATGCCCTCTCGTAAATTCGGATGTTATCTCCTGTTAATTAGTTTCATTAGCTCTATTAAATCACATGCGTATGGCATGTTTCGTTTTTCGCTCTAAAGCTATTTTTCTTCTATTCCATAAACTGAAATAGCTGAAGAAAAATAAAATCGAAATGTAGGTTCTTTTTGGGTAAAATTATTTCTTTGTTGGTAAAAGTAAACCGACCTCAAAAAGTATTAAAAGGTTAGATTAATTAATTATGCCACTCACGAAACTGCCAAAAACACGATATTATTATGATCAAGATTTATATAAATAACCTATTAGCAAAGTCAATTTGATATTTGAAAAAAAACATAAAAATCTGTAAAAAAATACGGAGATATTAAAAAAATATTTCGCTCCAGGTGAGTATTAATTTGGAATCTGTAATCAGCTGTACAAATTAATAGATGCAAATACGCACGACTTTTCCAATTTCCTTAAGCACTACGAAAAATAAGGTGAACTCATATAATAGGTACTAAGTCAAATCGCAATGTTAAAATCGTTACAAACTCTCCATTTTTTTTTCATTGGACTTCAAGAAAACACACAGCATACATAGGTAATACAAACAAACAGCATAATAAAACAAACAACGTACTATGACATCGATGAAAAAGAAATTAAAAAAAAACAATCACTCAAAATAATTATAATTACTTTAATAATGTTGTGTACTTAGTAGATCAAGACACATTAAATAAAAAAATAAAAAATAAAAAGTTATATAATTTTTTTTTCTTTGTAAAATTGATACATACTCTTGAAAAAGCGGACCAATCTCAAAAAAATTTACTCGAAATTCGTCGTGACACGTGATACGTGAGGCATGTGAGGGCAAACGTCGTGACGTTTGCCCTCACATGACTGCCTTATGGTATGCGGTTCGGGGTCCATCATGCCATCCATCGTCGCCGACGGCGACTTTGTACGTTTTCGGTAACTTCTGCTTATATTTGAATGAAGTGCAGTAAAAGCTATAGTAATATTGCAAATATATTTTAACAAAATTTCATAAATTAAGAGTATTCAATTATTTGACACCTATTTCAATAACACACGTGTATATATACATATATATATATATATATATATATATATATATCGGTAATTTTGTATATGTCAACTAGTAACTTGGTTTGATATAGTTTTGTGTCATAACTTTGTGATTTATGATAACTGACTTTTGTTGTGTATGGGGAGACTTGTATTTTCCTTTATTATTTCCACTGTTTTTTTTGTGGTTGGTATGCCATGGAATTTCTCAACACGGAATATCACAGATGTTTTGACCTCAGATGTTAATGAGTTTTAATGACATATGTTTTATGATTTTACAATGGGTGAAACAAATTTGTTCCTTTATAAAATCAGAGCATAGTTATGAACTCGAAAGGGTGTAACGGTAACTCTTTAGTGATGAGAAGTAAACTCATCGAGTTTCGACTTGTTTGGTGTGTCTTGACGTAGTAAGAAAATAACAAAGTAAATAGCTTTACAGTTATATATTTCAATTAGATAAAATAAAAATTAAACTTTTAATCCGTAAATCATGATTCTGCCGGATACTGCCTATCTACACCATAAGACTTAAAAATCTTCTGTTTTTCAATTAGTATTTTGGGTTTCAGGTAGAGGCTCAATCATTGAACTTCTGTTTTAATTCGTCATTCCTAATGCTGCAGGTGTAAGATATGCTTAAATCAAGAGACTTGAGCATCTGTTGCTTTTTAACAAGTATTCAGGATTTTAAGCAAAAACTGAACTCCACTTTGTGTATAGAACTCCGGATCTTAATTACACAGTCCTTATGCTGCATCCGTACTACCTCTATAAATTGACAGACTTGGGGAGCTGTTTTCTTTAAATTATATTGTGGGTCTCAAGCAGAGACTTTGTCATGGATTTCCATATTCTAATTCGTTAGCCTAATTCTCCAAGTACGTAAACAAAATATCTGGCAGCATTCACCCAATTACGAAAATTCTATTTTATTTCAATGCCTCAATAGTTTCCTAAGTAATTGTTTAAAATTTTCCTAGGTAATTTGAAGGTATACTAGAGAAACCTTCAAATGTAGACAGCACAGTTGCCGTGATTGTATTTGGATGATATAAGTCTAATGATAACTTAATAATTAATTCTCTAAATGTTGGTAGAACTAAGTGGAGCGTAAATCTGCCTCATATTAAAATTAGAGAAGAATGATATAAACAATAGGCAAGGAGAGTAAGTTTTTAAATGATATGCTTAACACTAGGAGCGCCGAAATTTACGACGACGATTTTGTCGCATTATGTTTATTGCAAATTTTATTAGTATAAGGCATGAAAATTATGATTAAAACAATTTAAAGTTACCTGAAATATATTTATTTATTCGATTAAAACAATTTCTTAATCCTTTAAAACAAAAACGTAAGAAAATATGAATTAGAAAGGTGACTATTTTCGTTTCTTATCATAATTATCACAACTAATATAATAATTCTAACTGTAACAAATTACGAAAAATCTATAAAGTAATTATTATTACAAAAATATCAAATATTGCACAAATAATATTCTTTACCGGTGCATTTATTACAGACAGTTTTAATACACGGGTGGCACTTCACAAATGACTTATTATTTATACAATGACTTAGTATCATGTTAACTTGACCTGATATCGTGTACGTTTTTCTTGTCTTTTCGGTATATTTTCAGGAATTTCTGCAGATACATTTGTTTTTCTATTATTCATACACTGTGTTTCCAATTCTTCTCCAAGTTGCAATAATTCCTGCGTTTAATTTTGCTGCTGTTGAAAATGTTTATCAATGCCCATGCGTTTGTAGCCACCAAATCTAATAGATTACAAAATATATGAGCTGACTAATGTACAGAAGGCGCCTTTTCTGTATATTTACGGCCCATAAAATCTATTTCGTATTTATCTACTTCATATTTCGTACTGTTGTAGAATAACAGTGTGTCAAGTTTTTTCTTTGAACTAGAGTTTATTGTTACATAGTGATGCATAGAGCTGAGCATTAGAACATTTTTATTAGATTTAGCCTGATAAACAGTTAAAGTTGTATCATTTGTTTTTAGAATAGACATACTGTATAATTCCTCTTTTACGATATTCACGGAAACATGTATTTCTCTGCGAGCGCTATTGTTTGTGTCCACAAAACGAGTGCTTTTAAACTTCAATAATTCCGCTAGTGAAATTGAAGAAACAATTTGTCATACATAACATTTCTGCCTTTATTGATGTACGGTTCCATCAGTTTTTTTCACCACACTGTCGCCTAAACGCTTGTCATTAGGTTTATTATCATCTTTTGCAAGGTAAGGGAATGCATTTATTAGATAATTCTCATCTTTGTCAACAGCCATCCCAAATTGTTGACTACATTTGTCGGGTTTAGAACTCACAAACTAAGTAAACCTGTAACGGCACTTACCGATTTACTTAGTTTGTGAGTTCTTGATATGAGGTCTTGATATGAGCAAGAAACTGATAAGGCAAATATGTAGGTAATCATATGCTGATACAATTCAAATCATAAAATAACTGAGTTATCATAATTAGTTTGATAAGAAAGCGACACAGGAAAATGCATGAGATGATATAAAACTTGTACTTAGGCATGTAAATAAATATTTGAATACACATAACTAAACAAGAATATTAGTGGGCGGACTAGTAGTAATTACGTATATATAGGCTTGAACTATGGTAAAGCCAAAAGTGTGAATGTGATATGTATTTCAGTATATGTGGGTGATGTCCCACACGTGTGGGAGTATATATATATATATATATATATATATATATATATATATATATACAGGCAAAACTGTTTATGGCAACATCGTTAGAACAATATACCGGTTATATTGACCAAAATCAAGGGTCCCGGCTGAATGCTATACGATCGCCTCATCAAAAATATTGCTTTTTACGACATTGCTTATTGCGACGTACCTCTTTAAGTGACTACATTTAACTAGTATTTTTGGAGAAACATGTCTGTTAGAACGACCAGCTGAGTAGAAATAAGCTATATTGTAAACAATTTGAATAGGTATCCACATCTGGCACGCATAATGGGCAATCGCAAAAGTAAACAAAAAGTGTGCATGCAGTAGAGTAGTAATAGTAATAAAAGCCCGCTTCTTCAGTCAGTTTGTTACTTATCTCTACACAAGACGCACAAAAACATATTATGGAGTTATTTGTGAAATTTGTAACATGTCGCAAAGAAAAAGAAAACAAATTAATATTGAAGAAAAATCGCGTATTGTGTCAAAGCGAGAAAGTGGAATTCCAAACAAAGACTTAGCGAAGGAATATGGTGTACCACACTCGACAATTTCAACCATTTGGAAAGAGAGGGAAAAAATTCAAACGCTTTATGGGAACAATTTTTTGAAAATGAAACGAGCCAGAACAACGAAGCATACGAAGATTGAGGAAGCTTTGTTAAAGTGGTTTAAATATCAAAGGACTAATAATGTGCCAATAAAGGGACCAATTCTTCAACAAAAAGCTAACGATTTTGCTCAGCGTTTTGGTGAAGATTTCGTTTGCTCGTCTAGTTGGAATTAACGTTTCCCGGTTCGGGATGGTATTGTCGGCGGGAAAATGAATGGTGAAGCTGCCAGTGTTGATAAAAATGCTGTAAAAGAATGGATGACGCCAAAGTGGCCTACAATATACGAAGGCTATGGACCAGATGACATTTTTAACGCAGACGAAACCGGACTTTTTATGACCAAATTACAATATGACACCAGATAAGACTTTGAAATTCAAAGGAAAGAATTATTCTGGAGGAAAAATGTCCAAGACGAGACTAATGATCATGGTTGTAGCAAATATGACAGGATCTTGTAAGAGAAAGCTTTTATTTATTAGCAAATTTAAGAGCCCAAGATGCTTTAAAAATATACGCTCATTGCCGGTAACGTATGAAAATAATATTAACTCATAGATGACATCGGAAATTTTTGAAAGATGGTTACGAACCTGACGCTGAATTAAAAGCAAACAAAAAGAAAATTCAACATTTGGTTGATAATTGTCCTGCTCATCCGGTTCTTACTAATCTGAAATGCATTAAACTTGTGTTCTTAACACCAAATGTTACATCTGTATTGCAACCATATGGACCAAGGCGTAATAACATGTTAAAAATCTCATTATAGAAGACTACAAGTGTTAAAGTTAATACAAAATCTTAACAGTAACGACCAGAAAAGCTTTACGTTTCTTAATGCCATCTTGATGTTATCTGAAGCATGGGAAAACGTTACACAAAACACTATAGCTAACTGATTTAGACATGCTGGTTTTAAAGACCTCGTAACAATATCCTCAGATAATGTAACTAATGGTGATGAAGAGGACGATATTTCTTTGGCTCAATTAGCCCAAAATTTACGCCTTGCTTTATCTACTACTGAAGCAGAGGAGTTCATTGATGTAGATAACTCTATTGCAATTTGTGCACCAGCTACAGAGAATGATATTGTACGAGAAGTTCAAGAGGAAGATTACGAACAGGAAAACTCTGAAGAACAATTTACAGTGCCAACTTTAAATTATGGTCTCAATGCTGTTAGTGTTTTACGAAAGACGAAAGATTGTTCTTCTTAATGAATAGTTCCGCATCCAGGGCACATATGACGATGCGCTAATTAAAATCCAACGTGAATTACAAAATATGTATGCACGACAGAAGTGTTCCAAACAGAGTAAAATTACAGATTTTATGCCTACAGAAAAGTGATATACATATTGTTCTTTTATATTATACGTTTTATGTAAAATAAAAAAAATTTAATTTTGTACATAAATATATTTTTCTTATTAATACCTATGGATTAATATGTAGGTACTTACAGAATACACATTCACTAATACCATAAATACTTTCTCGAAAACATCAACGCTTGTTACGACTATCAGTTTTTAAGACTAAATATGTCATAGGTACTAAAAATGAAAAAAATAATTTTCGAAAAAGAAAAAATTATCGGATCTCAAATAATCACCGAACAAATAACGGACTAAAAAGCATGGAATAATGAAAATATGAGAACTTATTTGA
This sequence comes from Druceiella hillmani, assembly GCA_039881145.1. Lineage (NCBI taxonomy): Eukaryota > Metazoa > Arthropoda > Insecta > Lepidoptera > Hepialidae > Druceiella > Druceiella hillmani. Next base: position 27,836,246 of record JAYKKI010000007.1, on the reverse strand, counting down.
AATTTTTCTAATAAAATTTTACTTACAAACATAAATAAATTTGCAAAATAATTCAATTGTTAGAGATTTCTGAAGCTGGTGCAATATAAATTGTGATACTCATCTATGGGTGAGTGAACATCCATGCACGTGAGGCAAAATAAGAAGCGTCCTCAGCAGTCTCTGCTCGAGACCCAAAATATTAATTTAAGAATCATGATTTAGACAGGCCGTACACCGGTAAAATAAAAACTCAGAAGTTGGAACCCGAAGCTAAAAATAGATATTCTGCTTGAGCCTCATAAGTATCACGATTAATGCAGACACTATCCCTGCAATATGGTGATGGAGTAGTTGCAACCCGGAGATCGGGTCCTCAAATTTCACAAGGCAGGCAGTATCCCCACAGAATAAGTACTCAAGAGTCAGAACCCTGGGTTCAATATCATAATCTCTACTTGAGATCCCCAACACTAATTTAAAAACAGCAAATTCTCAAGTTACTCGAATTAAGCAGGCAGTACCCCACATCATCAAGACTGAGAGTTGCAACCAGGAATTAAATGGTTGAATCTCTGCTTGAAACCTTAAATGTTAATTTAAAAACAGCAGAACCCCAAGTTTTACAGTTCAGGCAGCCATTACCCATGTAACATCAGGACTGAGATTTTGAAACTCGGAGTGTAAAGACAGTAGTTTGTGCTTGAAACTCACAATACTAATTTAAAAACAGCATACCCTCGGGTCTCACGGTTTATGCAGGGAGTATTCTTGTAACACCAGGATTGAGAATTTGAGATCCAGAATGCAATGGCAGAGTCTCTGCTTGAAATCCGCAATACTAATTTAAGAGCAACAGACCTTTAAGTCACACCATTTAGATAAACAGTACTCCTGCAGCCTCATAATTTATAAATTAAAACCGGAAGTTCAAAGACACAGTCTTCGCTCCAGACCCGCAATACTAATATAAAAACAGTAGATCTCCAAATCTTATGGCGTAGGCAAACATCCGGTATACAGCTGGTTAGCGTCACAATTTAAGGATAAAGATTAAAATTATATTGTACATGATCGTACAAGTAATCTAAGCTAATCTAACTATATTACTTTCAAGGTACGTTAAGAGTTCAAACACACTGAATTTACTTCTCCCCAATAAAGAATTCTTGTCATCACATTTCAGTTCCACCATTGTTTTCTGATCTCGCTAAAGAACAAATTATGTGGCTTTTACCTGTGTCTTGTTAGACTGACATAAGACTTATACCATCCACACTCGATCAAGGCATCTGTACTATTCCGTGTAAGGAATTTTCTTGCATGTCTGCAATTTCGAATATCAGCTTCTAATCAAATTTCGACGGAAATTTATTGGGGGTAAACCCTCTTAGATATTACATTTTTTTTCTAAATTACTTGATTATCAACGGACATATGAGGTAACATACACTTAAAAAGTATAGTCGTATTAACAACCCCCCATTTTCTAAGTCGGTTAAAAATAAAATATAAATATGTACCCATACGACAAAAAGACAATTATAATAAGTCCCAAAGTTATAACTTCAAACTATGTGAAACTAAGTCATTAGGTTTATATATACAAAATTACCTGCTTTCTATGTCTTTTAAAAGTCGATGCCGAGTAATAATGCTGTTAATTTATGAAATTCTGCGCAAACTGCGTTTCGTTCAAACATAAACCTATACCGATAACGCGCAAAGCAACTTTCAGCAAAATGACAGACTACAGTGTAGGCACATGAGAGCAAACGTCGTTGATATATATTTGCTATTCTTTTTAAATAACGTATTCATTTAATGGGAAAGTTAGTGGAATAAAAATTTCTGAATATCATCTTTGCGATTTTGTGAGTTGGATAGATTACTTTTAATTTTCAGTAAACTTTTTTCAGGTCGGCTCATTTTTTCCTAACAAAGTATGAATTACATGGCAAAGAAATATTATGTAACATTTTTGTTTAAATTTTTTCTCTTATTTAGTACACGATAATATAATCCACAATTAAATGAAACTACGTGATATAGTATTTATTCTACTTTCTTTAAGTTCTTTATCACAACCTAGGTTTCGTTGTATTACATCTTCAGGTGGGCCATTAGCAAAGATCTTTGCTAATGGTGAATAATGAATTTCTACAAAATTAACGTATATTTATATATTCAATACTGATTAATACAATATTTCTTTGCTTATTAACCATATAAAATTATTAAATGACTTTTGTGTATTCCGTGTTATATTTTTTTTAATTACTCGTTTATGTCATGTACAATGATAAATAATTATTTTAACATGTGCATATTTATCGAATTAAGTATTATTTCACAGCCTTTATACCGAATATAAGTATTATGTCAAATAAATTAAGTAAATCTTACGTATTTTTATTTATTTATTTATATAATACAAGCTTTAAATAGGGTATTTTTTTAATATTTTGGCGCCAAGTTTGTAGAATTTCATTTTAAATAATTGTTTCTCAACTAACGGCATTTTTTGGGAATTATTATCACCTATATCTCATATTACATTATGATTTACGTTAAATGGTACAATTTATTTGTTCAATATTTAATTTATTTAAGAATATTCCCAAAAATGCAAATTTTTCTAATATAATATATCTACAACATATTAATACAGAATAGAAAATTCTGCGCCCATCGCCCTAAAGTTTTTAATTTTGCAAGCAACTTCAAAAGTAATACGGGTTTTGAAGACCAATATACATTTATTTTATTTGACTGAAACCTATAAGATGATACGCGAAGCGAAGCACGAAAAAAATTCGCTTCCAATTAACGTGTATTCAACTCCAATTGAGACACTCAACAGTTTTTTTGACACTTAAATAATTGATATCTCTATATGGAACATTGGCTTGCAAAATTATATTTCACATGGATCTAAAACTGTAGGGACCATGATGTTGCGAAGATGGGTACACAGAAAAGTGGACAAGAAGAAATTATATGGGTTACGCGTTTTGCTAAGGATCCTTATTATTGGATATTCAAATATTAAAATGTAACATTTTACGCTTTCTGATAAAACTATGATTTTTTTATTTTTAAACAAAGGCAATTAGGAAATTCATGTGAAGAGTCGTTTGGTTAGTAATTTCTATTACGAAAGAAAAACTAGAAGAAAGTTTACTAAAATATGATAAAATACTTCAAAATAAAATTCCTAAATAAATCAGAAACTCGAACAAGTTTTTAGTCAATTACACTTCAGGTAATTAAAGCAGGTTCGGTGTAGATGAAATATAATATTTCCGACATTTTCAATAAACCGACCTGAAGTAGTTTTAGCGACCAAAATATCACCTTCGAACTTGACGATCTTCAACTAACTGAATTGTTCTCAGACCACAATTCTGTAGACACCACATCATTATTGGAAAACAAGTTACTAGTTATCTTTAAATTTGCAAAAGAATTTAGGTGAACACATGTGTTGAAGAACTCATATTTCGTTGAAATTTGTAAATGCGAATTGAAATTTACAAAGTAAGAACTAAATCGGAATCAAATTTCTCCTGTCGGTCAATTCGCCATAAGTTTGAATATAAATTCAATAAGATCTTTTGGTTTAGAGATATTTATTGGGAGTTCTTTTTGGATTGTTTTCCTAAAACTATGTTAACTAATTATAATCGAGGACTAGCAAATTAAAATAATTAATTCATTTCAAAATAATTGTTATTTTATTGCTCTTGTCTCTTTTTACTTACGTACACCATTTATTATTTTACCTCTTATCCTAACAGGGGATTAATTGCAAAAAATAAATGCTATGTTGAATTCAAATTCTATGTTCATTTCTATCACAGGCGATATGTTAAGGCAAATTCCACGTAGATCGGATTATCCATTAAGAAGTTGATTCATAAAAGCCAAATTCTATTTCCTAATATTTTCTTTTTTTTACGTCGGGTAATTAATTGAAATTAATAAAAATTTAAATAATTAATAAATTATTTCCAATTTAGGAATAGCACGGAAAATTATATTATTTGACATCATATAAAATGTTTCATATATAGACTATTATTTGTCTATAATATTTCCTGAAATATTATTGAAAATGTCTACAAATAATGTGATCCTCCTTCTCAATCTTTCAAAACTGCTTCAATATGAAAAAAGCAGCTTTACTAGAAACTTATATAAATTTTACGAGAAAATTCTAGCAATGCCTCAAAATCTTATTGTTTTAAAAAAAAATACGACATTTCTGCTGTTGAGAAATTTAATATTGGTGACAATGTATTGACGTAACAAAAAGTATTTGTATCCTATTACAAGTTCTGTTCGTATTTTACAATTTTTTATGTTAGTATTATGGTACCACAATTAATTAGAATGTGAGAATAATGAAGAATACATCTATGTATACGTTTACAGACTACGCTTTAAACTATTGTATGTACTTACGGTCAAATTTGGTTTATGTTTGTGATGTTCGAATGAACAAAATATTTTCATTTAACTATTGCAATAATGAAAATAAGATACTTTTTAATATTCAAACTAATAACAAAGACGAGTTTCTTCTTTTATGATCCTGTGTAATCAATAGGTCGTAAAAAATTTACTATTGGTTTAAATAGTGAACAAAGTAAAGTAAATCAAAATTTGAAAATAGAAAACTATACACTGTCTTAGAAAATATCTATATCACATACTCAAAAACTAATTAAATTTATATAAAATATAAGAGAAGAAACAAGCGAATTTAAAAATCGGAATAATTTAAAAATAAATTCTAACCAGTATTACGTATCTAAAAGAAACGGACGAATTTAAACCTCTATTTTAATTTCCAACTATACCGTTAATTAAGGCAGCTTTTGCTTTACGGTGGCTATTTAAACAGAAAAGAAATATTAAAAGATTCCCCGCACAGAACGTTAAAAATTGTGATAAATGACGCGTTAGGGTTTTAGCGTCCATTAATAATATTATAATTATAAAACGTAAAAAAAATCCCGTTAGCTTCTTTCAACAATATGATTTACGTGGCCACCTTTCCTTCCATCGGGTTTTGAATTATCTCTGAGGCTGGGAAACTTGATATAAAGCTTTAAGAATTTCTGACCACATCTCTTTTGGCCTTATTTTGTGCACGATCCAATTTTCATTCCAAAATTCTCTATTATTTATCTATTATTTTTTATTTAAACCTAGTGATGTATTGTACGTATTTAAGGGTTCGTAATTGCAATTTTATTTTATTTCGGATATATTTTAAAATATATTGTGTAAACAAAGTTTTATTACAAATAAATATTAAAATTTTTTATACACTTATGAATATTTGGATTGACAATTTTTGGCTTGTTCAAAGTAGAATTGATTCGTGTGTAAAATATATTCGTAATTTCATTACACATCCTTTCACATTTCAATTTTCCAATTTTTCAATAAAACTTGGTGCTCTGAATGAGTGACTCTTCTTTCACATTTATCATTACACATGTTATCTTTTGATAAGGATATCATCGTAAAATGTAACTGTTGTGAAAAGATAAACATGTTTATGTATTTATTTTTATTGTACAGTGTTTTTTTCTTAGACACTGACATAGAAAATTTAAATTCTGATTTGTCAAGTTTAAAATTATTTTTCTCTAAATTTAATTTGACGTTTATGGACACATTGTAGAAAATGTTCACAAACACTATATCGTCTTCTTATCATCTTCCAAAGCGCTAACATATACATTATTATAAAAGTAATCTTGTCACAAATTTTCTCGATGTTTACCGGAAAATTGTAGAGATTGCTCTAAGCTTATATGAAAATCAGTATTTATGAAAAATATACCAGATAATATGTTCACATGGTGAATAATAATATGAATATTTGTATTTAATAGCCATATTGTTCAATGTTTATTTATGATTAATTATCTACGGAATCCTCGTAGTGTGAGTTTTAAACCTATTTAACAGGTTCTGTTTATTTCTATTTTTCTAACCTGTGATAACCTTGATTTAAATTTATTTCACGGCCATCACACTGAAGTATATTGAATAGTATACCAAACTGGATAACAATTTATACATCCTTGGGGTTGTGTAAAAAAAAGGCAGACGTTTTAAAATCGCTCACATGACCGCCCATTGGTTAATATATATCTCAATTGAATTTTTATAAAAAATATTTGTATGCGACTTTCAGACGAGGCAAAGGAAGTACCATTTTTCAATTTCATGTATCGTCCAGGAAAGGTCTAATAATAAAATGAATGAATTATTTAAAAAAAATTTCATTTCAAATTTTATATCAGAATTCCTTGAGATATTATTATGAAAAAATAGTGTGATAAGAATTTCAATGGAAAAATTCATGGTTTTCATTATTTATAATCGGCCTTATTAACGTATCCGAAAAATATCTGCGATATATCTAGGTGTTGTAATTGATATAAATGCTCTTGTTACATAGGAATGTTATTTACTATAAAAGAAATTTTATTAAAAATTACATATATATATATATATATATACACACACACACACATATATATATATATATATATATATATATATATATATATATATATATATATATATATATATACTTCAGCGTGTACGGGAAGATAGCATGGATAATTCAATTGAATTTACTGAAAATTAGGTTAAGTAACCAGCGGCGATGATTGAAAGTTTTTAATTTGTACATAAATTCTTACAATATTTATAGATATAAATTTTTCTATGCAATTTAAATTTAGGAACCCACGCAAAATCAATAAAAACAAACATTGAGACATATTCGTTCCTACCATAAGGCGCAAGCGAGAGCTACCAGCAATTAACGAATATATTGTCGAACGGCGGCGTCAGTACTCTGAAGAGTATAATTCCTTCAATTTAATACTTCACGTGCCTTCAATTTGATACTTCACACTGGTACTTGCGCAAATTGCTTTATCGATTAATCTATAATGCATAAGGTTTTCAATTAAGTTGAAATGATCACTTTTGGAATTGATTATTAATTACTTGCTTCATAATAAATGTGCAAAGTACGAAATAAATTAACAGATGGTCAAATACCTTAGGCAAATTTACAATAGGCTTCCATAACGATATTTAGAGAAATTATCCAAAAATATTTTGAAGTATAAATATAACCTAGAATATAAATATTTACTTATTTTAGTTGTGTTGTTATTACAACCATTTTGGGGTGAAATTTCATTAGAACATGTAGAAAAATCGTTGATAAAAGGATACGATAGTTTAGCAAACCAGTAAATTAAACAATAAATTTTGGTGACTATAAATAATAAGAACTATTCTATAAAATATTGTATTGTCATTAATGCAATGCAATTTCTATAGATCATGTATTTATCTAAGAAGTTTTCGTTTGGAACCTTTTGACAATTACTTATACTGTAATAATTACCTACCAAGATTTAAAATTTGAAAACGTTACCTATACCAATATTCTCACAAAATAGAGCAATTTTGAAACTTATACATGAAATATATATCCAAGTTTCGGTTTCTCTAACAACTCTATTCAAAATTCTTGCTATAATATATAAAACCAGCATATGATTTTTAATGATATATAATTTTTAATTAGATATCTAGTAGCTTTCTGTGGTCGATGTATTAATTTAAAAGTAACAATTATTTACTGTTATTATTAATATATTATATAAGTCAGTTTGTTTTGCAGATTCTACTGTTGACCATCAATAATGTTTTTACTCTGATACTCTTTATTATTTATATTTGTAGATTTTTCCTAATTATAAGAAAGGAGGATATTATTGGTTCATCCTGTACATATTTTTTTTATTTGTGTGTGTTTCCCAAATTTATAAAGGGAAGGTCAATTTTGAAACTTTTTTTTTTATGTAGCATATACTTTCCTTGTTTCTTCGTGTAAGTTTTGTCAGAAACTGACGATGATCCACGGTGATATCCTTAGTAACTCAACGATGGACGAGAGCACAAGACTCATTCCGAAAATTTGAGTATTTTACATTTTTATGACATTCTTTTTGTAAAGGATAATTAATAATTTTTTTCTATTTAATCAGAAACGGTGGATATAAAAGAGACTAAATAAAATAATATAAAGTAGAAATTTCCATCCCATATACTACCAACGCTGTTACTATAAAGCGCTGCAATCTACTTGTATAGATTTGAAAAGTAATCTCCATAATAATATATTTACACGATTTTTAGTCCTTTATGTAATTTTTTCCTTCTTTCTTCACTCTCTAAATCTCATTTTAGCCTCTTAGAGATTTTTTACTCTCTTTTTTCAGTTCCGTATAACTTATTATGCACTTATCTTAAATAAAATTTTCTATATAACATAAATAATGCCTAACATTGTATTTGCGCTTTTAATAATATTTCATGTAATAAGGTTACTGTTAGCTTAACGAAGGATTTGCAAATCCTTTATTAATGAAGAGTCGCCCGTAACCTGTCTATTTTCACTTTCTGGATTAATTTAATTTTTTTGTGTAAGGTATTAATTTAATAGATAGGCATTAAATGAATGATATTTGTTATTTTTTTTAACAGGAAATATATATTAATAATTTTTCACAATAAATGTAAAACTTTCGGTTTTTAAATTTTTTTTTTATATGCGAATTTTTTTTTAAAACTTCCTTTTTAATAATGGCTTCTAGGCAACAATTAAAAGTATGTAGATAATACGTCACTCTTAATTTAAATCAATTGATTTTTTGAAATATCTGAAAGTATAATTACAAACTATTATCTTTGCCCTTTGAGATGAAACAGTGTTTAAAAAATATTGACCATTTATATTTGTGTTTTATAGTTTAATAAAAAAAATTACACGTGTAAAATTGTTATTCCATATATATATTTTCTTTAAAGTCTAATCGTTTGATTGACATTAATACACTATTTATAATTTTTTCTTGGATAAGTATAATATTGCACATTTTTTACCGTAGACATGCTAGGTTCAAAGCTGCAGTGACAATCACCAGTTTCTTTTTTAATTTTTATTATTTCATTTTTTATTATTTGGAAAACGTATTCTTAGTTGCTCCAACATTTTTCGCCCTTTTGTCTTTTCGTAAGTTATGCAACACATGAACCAAAGCATTACTTCTACATTTTATCACTTTAAATTAGTTTACTTCTGCTCAAATTATATCTTCCCAGACACCATATTTATTTAGGTAATTTACAATAATAGTCATTTTATGTGAATTAATTTTGAAATTCGATTAATGAAAATGTAACATCTGTGTTTGATTAATTCTTAGTTTGACACTGATCACCTCATTAATAAACCACTGATATTTTCTCGCAAAAGGAAATTTCATATATGAAATACTTCTTTACATTTTGTTAATTTTAAAATATTATTTATTTTTAAACACATTTTATATTATTTATTAGTATCAGATGATACGAAATCTGTGCCAACAACTCAATTATCAATGTTTGTTCTTGGATAAAATAAAAAGCCACAAAATGCTATGATTAGAATTATAAAAAAATTAAACGTGAACCGTGTGTGTCCGCTCGAGTAAGCCTGACTGCAATGTGTTTTCTTGCAATTCTTTCAACCCTTTTTTAGCAGTTTCATGGGAAAAATTGCCACAAATACTTTTGGCTTGGATAAATTTTTAAACCACGTTTTTGAACCATTTCATGTAATGCACCGAATTTATTTTATTTCATTGCAATTATTATTCAGGAAAAAATCAATGAAAATCGCAATCATCAACCGCGCCTTTCGTAATATAATTAATAATTAAATTTAAAACAGCAGGGAACGGAAAAATGGAAATAATTGATAACTTATTGTTTTCAACCATTATGTTCACCAAGAGTGCTTATGGCAGACCAAGCTGCACTCGAGAACCAAAGTTACTCTGCAACATATACCAGTTACCGGTCGGCTGTGTCGCGTTTATGGTTGATGTATTTTTTCTTCAAATTACTAAATTGATTTTAAAGTTGCTTCAATTAACTCTGGGAACAATGCACTATACTGATTTAAATAAGTTGCAATATTGTTCGACTTTATTATAGTCAAGGATTGCTTTTTAAACTTTTATGAAGATTTTATGTCTCAATAACCCTAAAAAATACAGTGTAATTGATCCAATATAGACATAATATTATTATCCTCAAAGGTATCATATTTTTTGCTTCTTATGTAGACTATTCACCATCAAGGCACTGAAATACCTATGCGACATATTCACTTGGTCCAGCAGTGCTCAATGCAACGTAATGTGAGCCAGAGGTAAGTTTCTTATAATCCCCGAACGTCACACAAGGGTTATTGACGGTAGTTTTAAGCCGATTGCACAAAAATAAGGCGACTTTCCTCCGCCACAAGACACCTGCATGTATTGCATAAATCGATTCATATCTGGCTTTTTATTCAGTAAACTATACATACATAGTAATTTTCCACCTATCGATATTTGGAAATTATTCCATAAAAATTAATTCTTTCTTTATTCCAAATTTTGGTACGTTTTTTTGTTTTCCCTCCGTAGTTACTAGTCAGTGTATCTTTTAATGTATTTATGTAACTAATTTTAAAATTAAAAATACCTTAAATAATTCATTCATGGACAAAAACTGTATGTTGCACAATAAAACATACATTTGCTCATTGCAATCGTTTTGCATTATTTATTTTTATGATATGTAATTAAATTTGTTATTGTTTCGTTCTTTGTTTTCAAGAAAAAATATTACTTTTATGTTTTTTTTGTATATTTAATTAATCTATGTTTTTTTGTGTTTTTAAAAAAATATTACTATTATTAATATTATTATCGTTGTCATTGTTATTATTGCAAATATAAATAGAGAAGCAATTAATAAAGGCAGGCTTAGCTTAATGATCGCTTCCATTGAATAGAAGTCATCATTGCATGTGTAAGTAATAATAATAACAGTTAAATTACGTAATTTAATAAATATTTGTTGACACCTTACATAACAGTCCTAACGCACTTTGAAAATAATAAGCTATTCAGTAAAAGGGGCTACCAGCTTCCGCTACATTGTAATTTCATTGACCTCATGCACAGAATATATCTAAGTGGACTATGTTGTTTCAAAATATACTTGTTCAGATCCTATAGCTGTAAAATGTCACACTTAAAAACCCACTATTTAACTGATAAACAATACTTTCCAATACTCCCTTAGATAAGCAACAAGCGCTTAAACTATTTATTATCAGTATATTACAGTTATTACACGTTCTACTTTTAGCAACATAGATATCTAATGTAAAGATTACCATAAAAGCTATTATTTCCAAAAAATAATATCAACTTTTCCTCAATCCGACAAAATTAAGATATATAGTAAACAAAAAAAAGGAATTTTCTGAGCAGTAAATATTAGGACAATATTTGAGTGTAAATCTGAAAAGCCAAACGAATTGTATAATGTTTGACAAACCGATTTGCAAGCTATTAGAAATAAGTACGGGATACTCGTGTACGATTTCCAATTAGAATCGTTTAAAATATATTTCTAATATACTCAAGTAATAAATCGGAGAAAAAGTCAAAAAGTGTGTGTCAAAATTCAAAATTTCAAGAAAATTTCTTGCTTAAAACTTTGTGCAGCATATTATGAACATGCAAAATCACATTTAGCAGACACCGTTAATCGCAATCCCTAAATTTCCCAATAAAGTTAATACAAATTAGGTCGGTGTTTGGTATTTAAAATAATTAAAATTTTTTTTTGAAAACGAATTTGTATTTGAAAAGGGTAATTGTCTTTTTTTTCATTATTGATGTAATATTCACAAAGAGAATAGAATAAACAAAAAAATAAGTTTTCATTCTTAATTTCATTTCAAGATATTGTTCATATTTCAACATAGCTTAATATATTTTGGCATAAAATTTAATTTCTCTATCCGTTTTTATCTTTCTTACTTAATGTAATGTTACCGTTTTTGCCTGTTACTCGTATGTGCAAAGAAATAATTTTTAAAATAACTTGGAATGAAAATATTTTGATGATCATTATGGTTTTATTTTAAAATATTCCAAATGCTTTGTTATTATTATTTCAAGTGTGTAAACTTTTATGAGATAACTCTTTATCTAGGGCGATGCCAATTCTAGGATTACCTTTTTATAATAAGTTAAGGAGCATGCATTTACAAATCGCATAAATTAAATTACCTTAAAAATTCAAAGTTTGAGACTCAAATAATTTTTGTGTTGTAATGAGACAATTATTTTATAACAGATTTCAATATGCAATTGATAGCAAAATTTAAAAATATACATATTGTGTCACACCTTAAGCATCACCGTAAATACAGATTTTGTGATTGACAGAAGTAAGTCTTATTCTTAAAGGACATAATATTTTAATTTGGGGAAACCCTGTTTTCTGGTTTATTATCAAATAAACTCAATTAAAACTAGTATAGAGTTTGGAATGTTGTAAAAAATACGAAATCATTTTATATAAAGAAATCAGAAGATTAATAATATCTTTTCTGTTATTTTTGTTATATAGAATGGCTACCAATACATCTAAAAAAGTGTGAATCTTTGGAAAATATATTTTATAAAATAAGATAAAATGAAAGGGAGCAATAGTAGGAAACAATTTAACTATATTTAATATTCATGTTACTATCACGGGATTGATTGTGTGTCAGTGCGGTACAAATCTATTTTATATTTACTCTTTTTAATGTAAATCGGTTATCGTCAAAGTTGAATAATATTTTTGACGGCTGGCTTTGTGTGCATAGATATGGTTCTCTTTATCCACATAGATTTTGTATGATCAGACAAGATTTCCAAAAAAGTTAAAATGATCTACATTACTGTTCATATTTATTGATTTATATAATTAGATCAAAAAGCGTGATAAATTTTTAACCTTTTCTTAGTATAAAAACAAATTGTACAGCTTAAAAAGACGTATTAAAATGTATATATGTTACTATTAGTAAAATTTAATGGTTTTGCTGTGATGAATTTAAAAATTAAGATTTTCCTTGTTCAAAAAAGGATTTATTAAATTCCAAAAAAAACAAAATGCTACCTAACCTTATATTAATTTTATACTAAAATCAATCAAATTTACATTAGTGTCATTACAAAGTCATGCATAAATTTAATTTCTTCTGAAATGCGATAACGAAGTGTGCAAATCATCTCACATCCTTATCGCATTGCGCTCAGCCTTGTTTTTATGACATTTTTGGTGTTTATCGGATATTCTTATTTCGTTAACGATATGGATTTTTTTAAGAAGGATAATTTTATTATTTTACGTTTAAATATAAAGAAGTACTGCAATAGTTTACCGTAACAGGTTAAGATTAAACTTGCGTGTCTATAAATGAATTGATGAATTAATGATTTTACGATCGATGTGCATATGTATATTTTACATTCGGTTATCCACAGTAGACATCAACATTTCAATCAATCGTTCGAAAGTAGCAACATTTTATCAGTGTTATACTTTAATTTATCAATAATTCTTGCTATATCTGACACAAAGAGCTACAACACTTTACAGTAAAGTTTTCTGATGGTGAATTTCTTAAATATGCATATACAATGCGCCACAACATAGCATAACATAAAAAAACATATAAGTCGCAAGGTATATAAAGAACAGTTTTGCCATACATTAAACTACAGTTTCAACGTTAGGTGTCATTATCAATTATTAAAATGAAAGCAGAGACGAAACGAGAACGAGCAGAGACGAGTCAAAAACTTCACTAGCAATTTTGTGTTCAACATTTAGCCCGAATCCGATATTATATTCAATTAAAAATAATTCGTTACTTCACCGGCGACGGTGTGGAGTCGCTTAAATGCAGTGGGAAATCATTTGAGCAAGAGTATATTACCTAGCTACTTTGACTGAATGCGGCTCATTTCCGGTCTGGTAATTAACAATTATAGTAACGAGTGCGATGGTAAATTTTCTGGCAAAATTGTTGACACGATACAGGGTAAAAAGGAAATAAGGCTCTTGTTGGCGTGACAAATATGAACTTCGCTCAAGATATACGTTATGTATATTTAAAGATTTCTATTAAAGGTGCCTTATGTTGCACTTTATGAATTTACAGTATAAATTTTCACTTTTATGGAAAATGAAAGGGGAGAAAATAGATTTATACGGTTGTCCTTCTTTATTTAAATAGCAATGTCCTACACGAAATTTATTTTATTTATAGCCACTTGAACTAATCTAAAAAATAAGATAATATTAACACTATTCCCTCCTTTTCCATCCGGGTTGTCTCAGGGCTTCTCCAATGACCCGTAATATCCTTCCTCGTACAAAAATTGGGACTTTAAAAGATCCCCTAGAAGTGTCCCGTTACTACAATCCAGCACTTTCATCCAGCATGGCTAACGATGTCAACAATCGCGATTTTTTGACATAGATGCTGTTACAACAAAATTGTTTGATTCTATCCTACTGATATTTTGACGCATGCTCTCTATCAAAATATTGAGCGCATCGGTATGCTAACTAGAGTGGGAAAAAACGTGATTTATGTCCTGTATTTTGAAGCCGCAGAAACAGGCCGACCCTAAGAACATTGAAAAACAAGTTGATTTACGTTAAAATCTCTAAAAGACGAAAAATTTCGTCGACTTCTTTAAGCCAAGTGATTTATGATTCATCCTTTTCTTCCTTCGGATTAGAATCTATTATTTATGTAGCTTAATAACCTGGCACAGGATGTAACAAATAGTGTTCAATAATCGCTTACGCCGTTTTATTCATATTCGTTTACATTTTTTTCATGTTTTTAAACATGGACGTGACAAACAAAATTTCACACGTTTTTTTTAAATTTTTTTAATAAATTGAAAATATGATGAATATGAACCTAATTGAAAAGTATCGTTTGTACAACTTCCTCTTGTTATAATTATTCTTTTACACAATTACGAAAATGAAAAATATAATTTGATAAATTTAAAGGACTACATTTTCTCGATAATTTAATTATTATTTCATTCTCGAACACGATATGAACCTAAAATGAAAACCAATAAAAGATTGTAATCAAGCCTGATGTTCTATTTTCTTTGGTTTGGGGTTGAATTCCCAATTTGAATATAAATATATATATATATATGTATATATATATATATATATATATATATATATATATATATATATATATATATATATATATATATAATAGGCCACAGCATCTTTCGTTTTCCAATAAATCATTTGCTTTTCTGTGTGTGTAAACCAGTTCCATAAGTTGAAAATTGTTATTATGTTTGGAAATAAATTTGGTCATAAATAAAACTACAATATAAAATAAGTTATAGCAGTGATATATGGGAAGCAGTAATATTACACACGATAATAACTTCATAAGCTCCTTTTTTTCCAGTCACTGAATTTTTATCCCCATATCGAATATGGCGAAATCTGCAGACTATTTTGGATAAGGATACGCTAAAGGTGGTAGAAGAAATACTGAAAATAGATCTCTTTTAAAATAAAACTGAGCTCGCATCTGAGATTAATGTTCATATTTGGCTCAAATGTACATGAAGAAGATAAAGAGCCTTTAAAAATCTTAAGGAAGGTAGTTTAAGTGATGGGTACTTCGTTATCTAAATTCACACCAAGAAAAAACATACCTTAAGGTAAATATAGACAGAATTGTTACCTTTGATACATAAAAATTCAACATAATATTCTTAAATGTTCATCATTGCTTTATATAAGCCTTAGAGTAAAAGTGTGTTCTATGTCTAGAAACAGACATCAGAATCGTATCGTGGTTTTAAATAATGCATATAGATTTACCTACTCTTATGTTTCCCACATCAAACAGGTAAGCCGATCAAGCAGGGTTTCGCCTCGACGAGATAGGTATTTTGAAAGTTAATAGGGTGTGGCTTCTTTTTAAAATGGATGCCAATTTTTAGTAATTGACCGTGAGTTGAAAGTACGCTCGAGTCGTAGAAGTCGACCGGTTTAACCTTGAATGCATTCTAATGACTAACCAGTATCATTTGGGGTAATCGAGCACAATGAGTAACCATATTAACTTCTATACCTCGTTTCGGCAGCTGTGAGGAATGGGTTTTTGAATAATATTTATATCACTTTAATATACCCTTATTAAATAAAATTTATAAGTGATATTCTTACACACTGCAAAAGGTTACAAAAGTAAAGTTAGAAATATTTTTTTCTTTATTAAAACCATTGCCAAGCTATATTCCTTAGTCTAGTTTGACGATTATTGGTGATCGGTTTACCAGAGTGAATAAATTAAAATTGTATAGAAGAGCAATAAAAGTAACATCGTAGTTAGATTAGATTGATTATTCGATTTATAAAGCAGAGAAATTTTAGCATTTTACCACCTAGAGATTAATCTATTTGATCCCACTCTAATATGGAGTTAACCAATGTCTGAGATGCTCCATTTAAGTGAAGCTCTACATGTATCTTGTCTACATATCACCTTGTAGAATATGAATTAATCTCTATATATGGGAAATGCGATATAAATTCAAAGTGTTTTGCTAAGAGTGCCCATTACTTTGGTCATTTTCATATGCTTTTTATTAATTCTGAAAAATTAACTAATTATTTTCTCTAATGAATGGACTGCTATTATCATACAAACACAATTTATTTACTATGTTATGTGGTTTTAAAAGAAACTATCCATCGTTCCATATAATGTTAGAAAAGCTAGTATCTAATAATTGCATTTAGTTGACTGACCTTGCTCATTGTTTATCTAGAACAAACGTGTGACTAGAGAAAATATAACTGACCCTCTTAAACTTTTAATGTCAATAGCTAGAAATACTATATTATATTCACTGACAACTACAACAAGAAAAATTTCTAAAAATTATTGATAAATATTTAAAAATATTTACAGTGATCACATAAATCAACTGCCATTAGCGCACATGTCAAAAGTGAATCGATGATGTGACTCACACATCATGTGACTCACACATGACATTGATCAAAATAGAACTTTTTCAAATTCAGTTTTGTTGTGAATGCCTCCATACAAATTTGTAACTTCAAAGCATTTTGTAAGTAAATGTAGTAAATGTAATAGTATATATAATTTCGTTAGAACCTTGAAGAGCAAAAATATAACTAACAATCGAAATGAAACAATAAATAAAGCTTCATATTTTCTTTTTCTTTTTTTCTAAATAATAAACCACCATTTTATTTAAAGTTGGTTTATTCAAATTTTGAATAACAAGAAAAATTATAACGATTTGATTGTTTTATTAATACTTACAATTTATGCTAATTTTTATTTTTTAGAAGTCATGAATATTAGAAAATTAGAATGAAATAGCGCGTTAAAATATTTTTGGAAATATGACATAAACACCTTAACTTATAATTTACAACCCAAAAAGTAGTCATCAAAAACTTATTTTGATACTTATTATAGTGTACAACATACATAACAAAGAGTAAATTATGGTAAAAAACTTTCATTTCTCCTTGTTCATTTCACGTGAATATATGTGCATAATCACGGATAAAGTTATATTTTCCGTAAGAGAGTATATCTTCAAACGATTGAAGCGTTGACTTCAAAGACATAAAATTTTGATCTGTCCGGTATCGATAAGGCTAATTTAGAACAATCTGCAACATACGGAAAAATTAAAAAGCCTACTGTAACATATTCAATTTGACTTCGTGTTAACTAGCCGAATTATTCTCATGTTCCCATTCTAACAGCTTCGTGTTTTAGATAAGAGTTTTAGGACTATCGTGTTTTGGGAAATATTCCAGATGCCAATCTAATAAAATGATAAATATTATTCGTGGTTTCCATTCCATGAAATTTTATATCTTGGGTATATCAAGAAAAATCATTGATTTGAATTTCATGTTTTAAATGTTTGTTAGAAGAAAATAATTCAGCTGTGAGTGAATTATTTAAAAGTAGTACTAGCATATTAGCGATAGCAATCTGAGGATTAGCAAACAGAGTAGCCCTGGATTGCCTTGGGTTATATATCCAGATAAACAATTTTCATAAAATAAGCCGTTTTATTTAATAGGAAATTAATTACTTTTTCCCCCTATCACTTTTTGGTATTCTCTACAAAATTTACAGAGGATTCATCACTTGCAAATTAAATTTAAAATATAGGCTTATTTGGCTCAGTGCATAAAAATTATTTAAGTCACAAATGTATGTTATAACATAAATTCAAACTAATATTTTTAAAATCATTATATTGTTATCAAAAGTCATTACAAAATACGTGAGGGTAATAACAAATATTACTTAAAAATACTTTAAATGACCGCTTAATATTTTGGGCAAAAACAATTATATCCTTTATATTAATCCACTAGCGAACCCGGCGAACTTCGTTGCGCCTAACAGTCAACGAATGAGCAGATTTAGGATTTTAAAATTATTACAAAATTATTATACTCATTTTATTATTATATTAGTATAATTTTGATTCCATTCTGAATTACGAAGTACAGAAATTTTGGAGGAAATGAAATCAATCCGGTCGATTCGTCAATAGGAACTCGACCTTTACCGATAGTCAGCAGTTGCTTGGAGAAGTCTTCAGCAGATGTATCATTTAGCAATGCAACTTTCATGTTTGTTGTCACCTGAAGTTACTTCACATAAGCGCCATGGATTTGATGATTTGAGGGAAGCGTTTACTTCATCGGCAGCAGTTGATCTTGGAATTACTGGCAGTGTTTAGCGAAAACCGCGAGATAGTAAAATCATAGCGCCTCCAAAACATCTCGAGTCATTGCGTAGATATTTCAAAGTTCGGTTAAGTGCTTCCAATGCACGTTTATAAGCCATTGTGCATTCGTCCCAGATGATTATTTTTGATGCTACTAAAACTTTGGCCATTTTGGAGTATTTTGAAATATTACATGTTTGTTGTTGAATAGAAGATTTAACGGCAATTTTAATGCTGAATGAGCCGTGGGGCATCCTTCTAATAATGTTGCTGCTATTCCAGAAGAAGCAACTGCAACCGCTATGCTGGATCTCGCATGAACAGTGGCTGAAATGACTGACATGAGGAATGTCTTACCAGTTCCACCAGGGACATCCAGGAAAAATAAACCACCATTTCCATCATCAATTGCTTTCATTAATGTATCATAGACTTCCTTCTGTTGGGAATTCAACAGGAGTACATTCGTTTGACTACTAAGTCTAATACATAGCGATCATATTCACGTTCCCGTTCCAATTCTCGATTAAATGCGTTATTCAAGCCACAATTTGGCGCTGAATTTCCTAACCTGTCTAATAAAATACCGCACATGACGTAACAGATGTCTTCGATCAAGAGCAAAGCCCGATTATGTATCTCCTCATTCATCTCAAGATCGGGATTTCTTGAACTGACACGAATTTGATGTAAAATGTCTTCTGATATATTATCCTTGTATTTGTGCCACAGGTTAGATGGATTCGATTGCATGTGGAAATAATGATAGAAAATAATGTGCGTAACTGACTTGGAGATGCAGAGATAATTGCTTTAACGATTGTCGTGTCCCAATGGGTATAGTTTTCTAGCAAATTGAGTTCTTGAAATGCGGCACGAAATGTTTGACATATTCTACCATTAATAGTTCGTAGCGACTCAAATGACGTTGGTAACAAATGACGTTTGTCAAATGACGTGGGTCATTTGACCAACGTCACTCAAATGACGTTGGTCATTAACAGTTCGTAGCGACTCAAATGACGTTTGATAAATGTACGTATTTATCAGCAACAATTGCAAATAGAAGCATTCATCATTCTTTGTATGGACTGTATAAATACGACCAAGAGCACCAGTAGAACGCACATCCGGATAACCAGGAACCGCAATGCCTTGCTTCCGTTGTTGAACATTTTTGGATGAAGCATTCCAAGTGTAATAACGTGGCATCTCCAAATAAAGCAATGTTCGTGCAAACGGATCGCTTTGGCAGATCACAAAGAAACTGGTCAATGTTGTTGCTGGAGGTGTTTCAGCACGTTGAACAACATTCGAAGCGGTAAAATATACCCGTTGATTATTCTCCAGATGCACCGCCAAATGGACAACAGTAAGACAACGTTCGTGAATAGGGAATGAGAATATACGCCAAATCGCTTCATTGCAGTTTACATATCGACCAACTTGATAGCGCATAATTTCATCGTTGGTATTGGATTTTTGGATGCCAAAAACCGCCATATCGCTGCCTTACTTGATACTGTATTTGATGAACTTTACTAAATTGCAATACTCAACGTTGCAATGTGTCTTGAACGTTTTGGAAATTAGTGGCGAATATGGAACAATCCAACTGTTATCGACCACGAAATCCTTTCTTTTCACTTTCGTTGTGATAGTTCGACCGTTATCATCGGGTGATCGAAGCCGACACAGTGGATAACCACTGTTGCCAGTGGCGGTCTCCGCCGTAAATTTCCGTGGATATTGTTTGGAACACTTTCCGTCGACCATGCATGGCGATTGGGGGTTGATGGCGCCACACGGTCCATGAATCATATTTGTGATTACAACATAATGTAGTTCTGGATCGGTTTCGTGATCGGGAATCTCGGCACATATGATATCATCTATTTGGTCTGGTAGGATTGTTTCGACTAACCATTTAAAAATGTGTGCGTGCGGCAGGCCTCGTTTTTGCCATTCTATTGAATACATCATCGAGTTTCCCCAAAGATGCGTTGTTTAATAATGTAGTGCATCAGGGACCGTATTTTTTGCATGAATATACGTGCGGTGATGTCGTGTCGATCACTTGATGTTTGTCCGGGAAGCAGCATTTGAATAATATCAATCCATTTTGGATTACACGTAAAAGTAATGAAGAGATTTGGCTGACCGTAATGACGAAATATGTCATTGAATCTTGCGCATATTCATGCTTATGACGTGGACTACCTATTTATGTCGCCTACAGAATCAACCAATATTAGCTGCATTTCCTTCAGTGCTAAGTGCATCGCGTAAATGGATATACTCTTCAGAACGCAGTTTAGCTTGGTTCAACCGAATGAAAGTTAAGCTCTCCGTTTCGATTTTGACGTACATGTCGACGCAATATTCTTGAAACAATCGACGAAATAGCAACAAATAGTTGTCAGCATTTTGACGAATTAAATTAAAACAATGTAATTATTATTTTGCAAGTAAAACTCTCAATTTAAAAGTGGTTAAGATAAATCATTTAAAATCGGTTGCCGCCCTTTTTCAAATTTCCTCGAAACAAACAACCCCTAATCTTTTTGTCAATTCTTACGATTTTCTGGTTCCTGGTAATTAGTAGAGAAATTACTCTTTTTTTGGAAACCACAACCAAACACAGTAAAATTTATGTCATGTTGAAATCAAAACTATAATATTTATACTCACCATTTAATGGATTTTTCATTTTGATATTGAAATAATATCCATCTTCTCCTTGCCAAAACATCAGCAGATATTTCCATATAGCATATGAACGATATGTTTCAGATATTTGTTGCAGTTGTCCAGCATAGCTACGCGTAAGCACAATATCGCATGTTTCCAAGTTTTCACCTACAATGAGGATTACAACTTCAACTATTGTTGGAGCACTAAATGTGCGTTCGTATGTTCCAGTTGGTCGTTTATTCGCTCTGATCACGACTTTGTAGTTATCATTTGGTATGCGCTCCAAAGCAGTCTTGAACTGCCTGGCCAATGCATGATGTTCATGAAGTAGTTGCTGCAGATCTTGAAGAAATTTTCTTTTCATTGCTGTGTTGATCTCTTGACGTCGATCAAGTTGTTCCTCCATGTTGCACACGAAGTATATTTGTAAAAATTTATACTGTGCATCTTCGAGAAGTTGCAATGATTCGATTCGATGGTAAATTTGAAAATCAAAAACGAAGTCAGTATTACTTATTTATAAACACATTTTTTTTAGAATTAGTATGCATAATCCGAAGGCCTAATATGAAATAAATAATAATTTAAATGACTGTAATATCTACATTAAATATTATCTATTTGATTAAAAAATTTTTATCTGTACACACTGTGTCTACTGTTTACTTTAATACATATATTCATAATCTTGTGTTTACTGGAAGAGATTTCTTGTATGAATAAATATAGCATGTTATTCTTCTGTTATATTGTGTGTAAGTACAATATTAAATTAATTAATATTTTGAATGTCGTATTATATCCAGATTCTTCGATAATGTCTGCCCCAAGTGAAGTCATTTGGAAACAACCTTGTATTTTTGAGTATTCGCTAGAATGTCATGATTCTGGTGTTTCGCCACGAAGCAATGAATGCAATGGCTCAGGTGGCAGAGTCGATACTGATAATTTCACTTTGCCACTAAGGCAGCACAATCTTGGCGTTTCTCCCGAATACTTCAATGCGCCACAATGACCGCAAACAACATCCATGGGCCCAATGCGAACGGAAGCATGCGATCTGTAATCAGTGTAGCAATCGTATCAAAACCCTCCTCGATTCAAATCAATACTTGAATAATCCCTTCTTGCGCGTTGAAAATTATCTAGTTGTTGATCTCTGAGGTTTGCTCGACGATTTCGCATTGCCAATCGAGCCGTTTCACGGGCTGCCTCACTTTGCTCTTGTGATTGAGAAGCACGAAGTCTGGCCATACTAACGCGTCGCCCTTCTCGTGCAATTCCTTGTTCTTCTTCAGTGGTTTCATTCGCGATGTTTCGAATTCTAATTGTATTACGGCTTTGTCGGGAAAGATCAGATCTTCTCGGTCCCGGCATCGTTAATAGTAATATTAAAAAACTATTATTTTTAATTCTTACACAAAACAAACACATTACCGGTCAACTTTGCGATATTTTTAAAACAAACCATAAAGTTACGTGAACTGTCAGAATGAATGAGAGCTGTCAGTTGCGTTTTGTGACAACATATCACTATTATCACTGATGTTTTGCCTCTTTTATTGTTATTTTCTTTTATTGATGAATATCGTATTTTAGTAGTTATTTTCCTATTCCCGATGAAGACAAATTCAAAAAAACACAAATTTAAAAAAATTGGTCCAGCCGTTTTTGAGTTATAAACGGTGTAACTAACACGACTTTGTTTTATATATATAGATAACGTGATCCGTACGTACGCAAATATTATAATGTTAATATTTTGCAATTGGAGCCGAGATATTTAATCAAGCGATCAATTACAAATCCGCTAATATAACCCGGAATTTGACAGTTTTTTTTTGCAAATCATTCAAAGTACAATCAAACAAAATAACCTGTAATTAAAATAATTCAGCCGCCTAAATTTTTCCTAAAGATTGCGTAGTATTAAAAAAATCATTGTATCATAGTGGGCTAAAAAAATGAAACCGGCCAAGGGTGAATCAAAATATACACGAAGTACAATTTTATATAATATACACGAAGTATATTCTATTAAAATTGTCAATACAAGTTGATCAAAATAATTTTATTTTAAAGTGCTGAGTTTCGTAAAATTGTTCAAAATTATGACAGAAAATTAGAAATAAAGAAGGTCCGCGTCGTTTTAAAGTTTAAAATTTTGAAAAAGGAGCTGAAGACCGAAAAATTGTTAATGGAACCTTACTTTCCTTTCGACGAACGATATTAGAGCGAGCATTATTTACTTATTAACATTTCACATATAAATTAAGAATTTTACATGAAATGTTTACTTGCAATATTCCATCCAAAAAGGTCAAAAACTATAAAAATTGTGAGGGTGTGACAGTGGATAAATATAACGGAATTACAAGGATACCTTCTTTTGATAAG
This sequence comes from Druceiella hillmani, assembly GCA_039881145.1. NCBI lineage: Eukaryota > Metazoa > Arthropoda > Insecta > Lepidoptera > Hepialidae > Druceiella > Druceiella hillmani. Next base: position 27,812,379 of record JAYKKI010000007.1, on the reverse strand, counting down.
CCCTAAAAATGCACATTTTTAGGGTTTAATACCAAAAGAATTGTTTTGAATTTTATTGACTGTTTTGAATATTGATTGTTTTGAATATTATTTTCATCCATAATATGTGAGAAAAAATAAAGTTAAGACTTCAAAAATTTAAAAATATCGTTTTTCAACTGTACAACGATTTTTGCTAAAATTTACTATAAAATACAATATCCATAACAATTTTCTTGACTTGTGATTTACATTGTATACATAATTATATTTCACTTTAAACATATACGTGCAAAGACGCTGATTAGCTGACCTGCAATGTGGAAATTTAATATGCATATCATTTTTTCCATTGTTCAATTGAGTAGCCCGAAATCGGTTTAAGTCTTATAATATATAATTCACGTATTTCGATTCACTACATTTTTAAGGAAACTTCTTTTGCAAAAGTCCACCTAATTTATGAGAGCATTTTGCTCTATTCACACACATATTTGTCGTTAGTAAAGAACCAAAATTGAGTCGACGCTGGGAAACTTTATTTCATATGTATAATTTTACGCAAATATTTTGTCTTTTCTCCTTGGATTACTATGTTTTCATCATAATACTGTTATATTAAGCACGACAGCGGAATATATCATAGCGCAATTTTTCCAGGCAAATAGTCTTAATTACAAAAAAAATTATCAAAGAATAATTATTTTTACGATCATGTTGTGCTCGGAAAAAATTTATAATTGAATCCTGCTGATAAATATAATAATAAGGAATGTTCATTATTACATGTCTTATTATATAATAGATTTCACTTCAAATATCTTCGTTTTTTATCATTATTGGAATATCTTCGTTCATTTTTTAACAATATTACAATTTTTGTTATTCGACATATTTACGATAGTAATAAAATTACAAATTATTTTCGCTTTTCAAATTTAACATTTTTCTTTGCGTTTTAATTTTTTTGTCCATTTCTGGTGCAATATAATTTTGGGAATTCGTTTTCTTTTTTTGTATTCATACCGTACTCGTTATGAAATAAAAAAAATATTTTTATTTTGTTATTTGTAACATAAAATACCAAATAAAATTACTTTGTTATATTTTCATAACACATTTTGCCGAAGAGTGAACGCAATTTTATGAAATATGAAATATTTTCCAACGACGTAAAATAAGAATTTATAATTATGTAACTTTTAGAATTAGACTTTTAAAATGACGATTTGTTATATAATATTATTATCCTTTATTTTGTTTCCGAAATTATGCCTTACTTACTAACAATTTCACTGGTAACATACTTAAAAAATATTGTAAACACAACTGCAAAGTAAGCGTTTTTAAAGAGCGCCGAGAGCGGAGCATTGCAACGAGTACTACGACTAAATTCCGACTAATGATAGTGCGTGACTAAAGTACCTACCTGTTAAATTTTCCTGCTACATATGGTTTTAGGTATTGGCCTAAGGAAAATAAGTATCAAAGGTATTATAATTCGATCTAGGTCCATTTCCATTGATTCGAGGTCCATTTCGATTTTTAGTCTTTTAGTCAGATTTTGATGCAATGTACGAGCTCTCTAACGCTTTAAACTTTTTTTTGTTAAGTATATGACTAAAGGCGCAGCTGAAAACTGTGTTTTTCTGTAATTTTTTTTCTTAACGATTAATTACAATGAAATAATTTAAACTTATCGCAGCATATAGGAAGCAAATATATTCAAAGGAATAGTTCGAAAACTTTCCTGCACTCGTGAGCATAGATCACACCGCAACTTTGACCGGCTACCATATAGCTGCATCCTGCTATCGGTTGATGCATTTTCCCCAAATATTGAATAAATTGATTATTTTTTATTACACATAGTTATATAGTTAATTAATTGTTGCACTTAAGAGTAGAAACTATGTATTGTTCTGGTTTATGTGAGCTGCAGTATTTGACTTTACCAGAGTCAAGGATTTCTTTGTAATTTTTTGTGGTGATTTCGTGCCTCTGAAATCCTAAAAATTGAAACCAATGGAAACAAAAAACATTGCACATAATATTTTCTTGCTCGTGGATATCACATTTTCTGTTTCTAACCAAGGCACTAAAATATATGTGCAACATGTTCACTTGGTTCGATAGTACTCACGGCCATGTGATGTGAGCCAGAAATCAGATTCTCCTGATCCTGGAACATTGCACGGTAGGTTATCGAAGGAGTTTCAAGTTTGCTGCAAAAATATAGGACGACCTTCCATCTAAAGGCGCCTGTATACATTGATGTACTTAAAAGGTCGATCCGTAATTGGCTTTTGACCCACAAAACTAAACAGGTACAATAGACTAAACATATCAATATTAAGAAAGTTTTTCATTTAAAATAACTTTCATTTGAAATCTTTGTTACTTTTTGCTTAGTTTATGTTCTCCTATATTGGTAATAATATGTGTATATTTTTGTATATTTATGTAATGCCTGTATATTAATACGTAATCCATCTGCAACAAATTCTATGCATTCGTATTTGGCTAATACGCCTATAAAAATATATTTGCTTAAGTAACATTTCCCAATATTTATTTTTAAGAAATGCAAATGTAGTTATCATTACTTCTTTCTTTGTTTCCGAGAAAACTTTTACTTTAAATATTTCCCGTATATTTTTTCGAAAGAAATTATTATTTTTATTATAACGGTTATAATAATTATTATTGCAGACATAAATAGATAACAAGCTAATAAAGGCGGACTTATCTTAGTAATATCTTACATTCAACCTTAACGTAGGTGTAAATAAATATAATAAAGGGAAAATTATATAAATTATTATAAATTTGTCGTCATCTCACGTAAAATCCAGAATGATGTTAAAACAAATAAGCCATTCTGTAAAAAGTGCTACCGGCATCAGCCATCTTAAAATTTCAGTAATATTTTGCATAGAATGTAACTTGGCACACTATGGTGTATCCAATAACAACTCAGACATAATAATCTTTGAGCCACTTTAGGTTCTATACCGGTAAAATACCACACTTGTAGACCGGCTTGTATGCAACGGGAAAATATTACATTTCATTACTCGTACAGATAGGTAACAAGTATTTAAATGATTCTGTATCCACGTTTTAATTAAAAATTAAAAATAATAAAAAATATCCTTAAAAAATTACTGCACATTCTATTTTTAGCGCCGTAGATGTCTAATGTAGGACTAATTATAAAAGTTATTATTTCTAATTATATAATTTAAAAACAAAATTATGTCAATCTTTCCCTCCATCCAACAAATGTGAGGTACATAAGAAACAAAAAACAAACGATGTATCTGAGCAGTTAATGTTAGCATATAATTTGAGTGTAAATCTGAAAAGCCAAACCAATTTTGTATTGTTTGACTAACGAATTTGCAAGCCATTAAAAGTAAGTACGGGATACACGTGTACGATTCCCAATTAAAATAATTTAAATGGTGTTTATAATACGTTGAAATAATAAATTGGAGAAAGTCTTTAAGATTTTATAAAAAATTCAAAATTTCATCAAAATTCTCGCTTAAAACTTCAAATATTGAACCACATCATATTTTGGAAATGTGATATCATATTGAACAATCACAAAATTTTTCAATAGTTTTAATTCGAATTTCTTCGGTGTGCAATATGATATCGAAAATAACCGATATTTTTATTTGGATAGGAATTTAATAATTTTATAACTCAAAATGAGAACTACACTTTATATCATTACTGATTTCATTATTTAGATTGAAAAATAGAATAAATAACAGTAATAAATGTTCATTCTTGAAATCATTATATAAGATTGTATTCATTTCCGACAATAAATACATTAAGCGTAAGTTTTTTTATTCTTTTTTGTCTCACTTAATTTAATAGAATATAATCGTCTTTACGGTGCTATATGCAAGATTATTTTAAGTTCACAATATTAGATTTTTTGTATTAATATTTAAAATAATTTTCAAAGGTAACTTTTTCAACCCCATTCATAATTTTTAAGGTTTTATATCTGTTCAAATCTAATCTTACTGCTATTTTAAGTATGTAAATTTTTAACTAGAGCAGTGCCAATTTTATAATTAGTTTTTGAAGTAAGTATGCATTTACAAATTGCATAAACTAAATTGCACAAAAATTGGAAGTTTTACGTTTGCATTCAAATCAATAATTGTCTCTTAACGAGACAATCACTTTGTAGTAGTTTTCATTATGTAAAGGACAGCAAAAATATTGTATCACGCTAAAAGGTCGTCGTAAAGCAGCTCTTGAAATTGAAAAAGTAGTTCTCATTCTTAAATAGGATAATATTTTAATTTTAGAAAACTCTTAATTTCTGGTACATTATCGAAGAAACTTAATTAAAAAGAATAAAAAAATATCGGAAGTTTCGAATAATGTTATATAACGAAGATTTAATAATATTTATTCTGTAATCTATGTCAAATACAAGGTGTCACTAAGAAATATAAAAAGGAGTGAATCTTTTGAAAAACAAATTTTATAAAATAAGATAAATTGAAAAGCAGGATGCAATTTAGATAAGAGATAATTTTAGTAAGATAACTATATTAAATAATCTACATCTCCTCCAAACATTCTACTTTCACGAAATTTATTGTGTTTCATTGCAGTACATATCTACAATACTTTTAGTATAAAACGATTGTCGTTCAAAGCTGGATAATGTTTTTGAGGCTGGCTATGTGTTCAAGTTTGTTATTTTATTCACTTGTTAACTTTCGGTGATAAGTATAGTTTTAAAAATAAATGATCATAAAGTGATCAATATTACTGTTAATATTTTTAATCTAATAATGCCATATTTTTAATTAAAAAAATAACCAATTTTAAACCATTTCTTAGTGTGGCTTCAAATTGTACAACTTATATAGACATATTAAAATATATACATAATAAGTTATTACTAAAATTAAATTGTTTCTTATGTGATGAATTTTAAAATTCATATTGATTGTATCCAAAAAAATATTTAATTAATCCAAAAAATTCTGAAACCGCTTATATTAATTTTTCACTATGATGAATCAACGTTCCATAAGTTATATAACAATGTTAGGCAAAGTTTGAATTTCACCTAAAATGCGATAATGAAATGTGTAAATATAAAATATAAAACTAAGTTTGCAAATATTCGTCCCATTGTTTCTGAGTTATCGTCATTGCTCACTCTTGATCCTATGACATTGCTAATGTTTAGCCGATGTTTCGTTTTTCTTTTGGCGATATGGATATCGTTTAAATGTAAAGAAGTTTGAATTAGAATTACATACAAATATCTATGAATGAATTGAAGAATTGATTATTTCCAATTCAATATAACTTTTCCTATAAAATTTTCCTCGATACCACAAAAGTTTTAACTAATAAAATTTTCAACAATCGTAAGGTATTTTTTAAACTTTTAATTTTTTTCAAGTCTACAGTCTTTGACTAATTATAAACACCTGTACATATATTATTATTTCATGAAAGGGTCTAAGAATTATTATAATTATTATTACGATAATGTTATTCTGGTATAAAACTCACAAACGCACAAACGCAAAACTTTGATTTATTTATATTTGCTGATAAATAACATGATCCTGGTAGTAGATATTTTTTAAATAATTAGTTCTTATTTTAATAACGATCTGCCTATGTACATGTTACAAACAATTATCTACGGTAGATGTCCTATTTAACTATCTTTATATATATATATATATATATATATATATATATATGTATGTATATATATATATATATATATACTTTTTTTTTAATTGCATTTACCAATATAAAATTTTTTAATTTAAAATTCTAAATGGTATGATATCAATCACATGTTCAAATGTAGTCATAATCATATATTCATTGGCATTAAATTATTGTTTATCAATCATTCTTACTCTTGTTTACACTAAAAGCTGTACCATTTTATACGTGAACTTTTGTGGTAGTCAACTTTTTAAGAATATATCAACTTTTTAAGTATGTATATACAATTCATCATAACATAGCATAACATAAAAATATATAGATAATAATGTCCCTAAAGACCAGCTTTGAAGCACATAAAATTGCAATTTTAACACTAATTACGTGCCAGTTTCAATTAATAAAATGAATATAGATACCAGGCAGACTGAACCGTTCGCTTGCAGAACGAAAATTTTACCGGACATTTTGTGCTAAATGTTTGACCTAAGGCTGACATTAAATTCAATTAAAAACCATTCGTTATTTCACCGGAGACAGTTTGGCGTCGCTCAAACTTACTGGAAAAACATTTGAGCGATAGTTTATTGTCGAACTAGTTTCACTTAATATGACTCATCTCCGATCCGATAATTATTAGTTAGAGTAACGGTAATGGTAACTTTTCTGGCAAAAATTCTGTTAATATTTGGAATAAGTTTAAATTGAAACTCGACGGAATTTTTGTTTTAAGGGAATCAACGGCTCATAAACTCGGTATTCAATTCAATTAACAATTAAAAACATGTAAGTAAAAGCTAAAAAATCCTCGCTAGTTGGTTTAGTAATGAACTCGTCACAATTATTACCTAGACACTGATTTTTTCGCGTCTCAGGGTACTATCGTGAATGGAGTGTGGATTTCAATAAATATTTCAATTTTGGGAAGATGACATGACATACAATCATATTATAACGTATTCGCTTACTGTTACCGACTATACAATATATTAGTTTGAAGTGAAACTGAATAATCACGTCTTATTAAAGATACAGAGAAAATAAATATTGTTTAGTAATTAAAATAATTAAGAATACTTTTTTTCATACACATATATATTAGATAATATTTGCTTCTATCTAAAACTTTAGTCTGTATACTACTTCTGTTTTAAATAGCATGGTTACGTCGATGACAAAATTATATCGGATTTGGAGTGGATCGACGATCGATGGAGGAAATCGACGATCGAATAAAGAAGTATTTGTTACAACAAATCATTTCGTTCTTAGTAAACACTTTTATGTTTCACTATTTACTGTAATTTTATCCTGAATGTGCCGTGCCATGATATGGATCTTATACTAAAACTCCCATATATTTTAATGTTAAAATATTCAATCTCAAAGTTATATTATTATGAGTATATAATGTATTATTCAGTAAAAAGAATATTTTAAATATTTAGGAAATTATTATTGTGTATTCTCAAATGATTCATCATCACATACGGTGATTTTATATCTGCGCAACGAGCCGGAAATTAAATGTTAATACCGTTAAGTTTTTTGTAATTTTTCCAGCAATCAAATTTTATTTCAATATTTTGAAATAAATTCACATTAAATCAGATTGGATGGTCAAAAACTACTTTTCAATTAATAAAATATATTTAAAAAAACGGACTTCAAAAAATGAAGGTACTAAAAAGTAAAACAATAACTAACTCAAAATACGTAACTACTTATTCGAAATAAATAACTAAATTACCTATTTTTAAATATATAATGATTAGTTCAGAAGATGAATAACAATTAAAGGAATTATTTCATCTTCAAAACTCATCATCATATATCATCTACTTACTTTTCAATTGATAAAATAGCTTTTGCCCATGACTTTTAATAATTATACAATAGTTTAGGAACGAAAATAATTGAATTTTCAATTATTTTCTTTCTTAAATTATTGTATATTTATTAAAAGTCATGGGCAAAAGCTTATATATAGATCATTTCCTCTTTGCAACTTTTGGCATCATTTCTTTGGGTTATCAATAACCCAAAGAAATGAAGCGACACTAATAGCCGCCAGTGGTCAGTTGTTAGCCGTTGAGTAGTTCCGATCTCCATATCCAAAGTCAACTATCAGATTTTGCAAAGAAAGAACTACCACTTGAGGAGCTCTGTTTGTAATAACTAACGACTGGCAAAGATATTGAATCACGATTAATTTACTACCATCCGTTAAGGAGCTGCAATATTCATCTTCATAACTAATCATCAGATACTAGCCTGTTTGTTAATATATGTTAAAGAGTTCCATTGTTCATCTCTAAAACATATCAAAAGACCCTGACTTGGTAAGTGGTGTAGTTTCTTTGTGAAATAATAACTACCCCTAGCAAATATCTTATATCATAGATCATTTGCTGCCATTCGTCAATGACTTCTATCGTTAATTTCTGGACTTTATTATCAGGTTATAATCATATTTATATAGGGTTACCTTTAACGTATACTATTTCAAATAAATAATCATCGAAAACGTTCCACTTAGCAAAGAATTGTCGCTGAACATGCATAAAAAAAGGTTCCCACGAATTGAAAACCTTCTTTTGTTATGTCGGTTAAAAAGTAATAATAAAAACACGCTTTTCAATTGGAAAAAATCCTAGCCTATTAAAATGTTATTCATTTATAAAACTCTAGAACGGCAATTTAATAGCAGTATTACACTTCTATTTAAATCGTGGTTAGAAATTGACAGGCACTTTATAAGGTTGTCTCACCTTAGACGAGAGTGTATTTAACGCTAACGAAATCTGCTTAGCGGATATTAACTCCAAATAACTTAAATTATTCTTTTAATTTTCATCCTATCTTCGCAACGCATGGTATCACAAAGCCTTTCCCATCTAATAGCTCTTACTAGTTTATATAAAAATATCTATTTGTCGCAAAAGAAGGTTTAATGGAGCATAAAAATTTTACTAGCTACCGAACATTTATTCATCGAATTAGTCGTAATACGTTCACGGACGATTAGCTATATGATTACATGCTGAACGTGCTGAGTCTACGATACTAGACAAAATTGAATCACTGAATATGTAATACTTAATTTAAATAAAATAATTTTAATGTTAAAATCAATAATTTAAAATGTCACAAATTTCTTTGTCCATTATTGCTTAAAATGAATTTAATATAGCTTATATGTAGGCTGTCTGGGTTAAGTGGGTTGTGCGCATAACACCACATATGCTATACTGAGAATAAAGCTCTCATTGTCGTGATAATGAAAATATGATTAAATGACAAAATATAATAAAATTCTATATTAGTATTATTTCTACAACTAATAGCCCTGATCAAAAAATAATTACATTATTCACCGCGATGAAATTATTTAGATGCATTTTTATGTTGATTTTTTACTCTTAGAAGTAGGTACAGTCTATAGAAATTTATGCAAATTCAATTTACTAACGGCCCTTAATGAATTTCAAAAATGATTACGTACTGAGAATTACTTAACCCTATAAATTTTAATGTTTAATTAATTGCTCTCGTTGTGTGTCAACATATTCGGTGTGTTAGTATATTTACTCACGAGAGTTTCTATTAAATTATCATTACTATTTTTTTTACTCAAAATGTAAAAATTTTATTGCTTTTCCATATCCAATTTTTCAGTATTTTTGTCGCCAGATGATGAGTTTAAATGATTGTCCGGATATAAACTGAAAAATTGGCTTCACAACCACGATTTAGATGACAAGCTGTAAACATGTAGGCACGAACAAACACAAAAATACATAGTTTTTGATTTACTATTTTATAATTTAAGGCTCTTTATACTTTTAAATATATTTATTCAATATGAATACATTATTAAACTTTTCATTATTTTAAAGTCTAAAATGTATTATGCCGATTCACCAAGACATATTTAGTTATAAACGATGACACTAGGTGTGGAATGTTTTCTTTTATTTCTTTTAATAAAAGTGTATTTATTATTGGAATATACATAAAGGATCAGCTAGTTTTAGACACTTCAAAACTTTATTTTAAGGATAATTTTATTTTAATTAAATATTTTAAATAACCATACGTGCCATTAAACATAAGTTAACAGTTTGTGAAAATCGTTAAAAGAAATGTATTTTTCTTTACAATTATTACAATTATTTACTCTAAAGATCAACACGAGAAAATAATGAATTCCATATATGTAAAAATAACCGTAATAACCCTTAAAGAGTAATTATTTATCGATTAATCAATGGGTAATTGTAATTAATAAAGGATGCTTAAATTACGTCAGTTCGATAAACTAGTAAAACAATTTGATTTGCTCCGAATGAATTGGGCATATACATACAAAGCGTTATGTCTCAAAATTAATTATCGATTTATCAATGATAATGCATTAAGAATGATTAAATTGTGTCAGATAATATTTTACAATAATTCGATTTGCTTCGAATTAATTAAAATGCATATATATATGTATATAGCGTGATACCTCGAAATGTTTCCATATTAATACTTTTCATAAAAGTATTTATTAAAATTTCAGGACAATTTGCTTCTAATATATTCACAAAGAAGCGAGAGACATTTGTCACCGACGACGGTTTAATGGAGCACTGAATATTTAACTAAACGTTGAAACTCTATTCACCAAATTAGTCCAGAGACGTTCATGGACGATTAGCTCTATGATCGTAGTACACGTTCTATGGGACTTATGCTTACGTGATGAGTCTACGACACTAGGGAAGATTGAAACATTGAATATGTGCCTTAAAAATATAGCGATGTTATCGACTTGAGAAGAATTACATAATCTTTTTTTAAATATAGTAATTTTTTATTTACTTTTCAGTTTAATTAAAAGACGAAACGTGATATAATTCTTTGTTAATATTGTTTTTTTGATGGATATCCCAGGACAAATAATTAATCTTGTATTCAACGCGAAGAAATTATCTAGGTGTACATTTGTGTTTATTCTTTACCATTTAAAGCGGATATGATCCATAAAATACTTGATCATATCTATTGCAAATGAAAGAAAAATAATTGTCTTATAACTTTTATACCTAAGCCATCTGGATTAAGTGAGTCAAGCATATAATACCACACAGACTATGTCACATTACACTTTATAAATTTATGGTAGGAATTATGAGTTTCATTAAACATATAAGGGGAGAAAATTTTTCTGTGCAGTCTGTTAACTTCTTTATTTAAATTTCAAAATACAAAATTTTGGTTTATACTCACTTAAACCAATTTAGAAATAGTATTGCCGTCATAGTTTAAATGACATTACTTTCTTTCTACAAAAATAAAATTCCAAACTTTTATGTACTACATCTGCCAATACTAAATTCCTATTTTCCGTTAGAATGGTATAAGCAGCTATAATGCGAGGTACCATTAAATCGAATTTAATCTAACCTAATCTTTATTTTAGTTTAATCTTTTCCTCTTGTCATTTCTTATTTCACAAGATAAATTATAACCGGAATTTAATTGGCAAATATTATTCTAACTCCCATAATATGCACATTGAAGAGGCCCACACCAGCAGTGGAATAGGACAGTTTGTATATGATGATGATGAAATACCATTATAGTTATAAACTTCTATATTATGATTAAAAATATTAATGACAATCTATTTCCTGTAAAATACCTGCAATTTTCTTCGACTTTCTAAAAATAAATGGAATATTATTATGTATACTTATGATACTACTATGACGTATAGTTAACGAACAAATAAGTACTATGAAAGTAAAGAGTAAAAACGCCTTTGGAATTTTATTTATTTATTGTTCGAGAATATATATTTAACTATTGTTGAGTTAAATTGATAAGTACGCTGCGTTACTATACGTCATAGTAGTAATTATTTAAATTAAACTATTAAATAAATAATATTTAATTAAATTTTAATACATCCTAATCAATTTTTAATATCCTTCTGATCAGTTGATCAGTTACACAAAATTCTAATAATGTTCTACCAAATTTGAATACTCTTGTAATTAATTACCTCAATAATAAATACTAATATCTATTCATATTTAGAAATTTTTAGAGGAAAAACTCAAGTTATGAGTAATCCTAAAACATTTTTCTTTTGAATTTTAACTAAAGAAGTTGTAGGGATTGTATCAAATTGTCTTGTATTGAATATATTTGGCGTTAAATTTGTAGAAATGCATAATTCACAATTAAATGAAACTACGCGATGTAGTATTATTTCTACTTTCTTTAAGTTCTTTACCACGACCTAAGTTTCGTTGTATTACAACATCTTCAGGTAGGCTATTAGCAAAGGTACTCAGATTTTATCTTTGCTAATAGCCCACCTGAAGTTGTTGTAATACAACGAAACCTAGATCGTGGTAAAGAACTTAAAGAAAGTAGAAATAATACTACATCGCATAGTTTAATTTAATTGTAATTTATGCATTTCTACAAATTTAATATTAAAACGCGTTTCTTCTTCTTTATCTCCAAAATTGCTGCATTCAAAAATATGAGGAAACTAGACTACTGAAAGCTTAACCGAAATTTAGCGGAAACCTAAAACCATGTCCCAACATCTAGTCAATTTAAAAAAATACTGCTTAATTTATTTACATGTTGAAAATCAATATTAACGCATATGTTAATAAAGGTACTCAGAATATATATATTATATGTTCGTCCACGGGTTACCTATGCGTCAACATTGTGGGCACTTGAGTAATTTCCTCTTTCATTAAAACATTTGTTTATATTTCATGACACAGTTTGTCAATTAATTAGAAGAGTAACGCAGAACATATTTCCATTTATGTCTACAAAATACACTTTACTAGGGTTTCCGATTTCTCTAGTTCTTTTTTTTCAACGAAATTCCCGGAAAATCTTAATTTTCCTTAATATTGATAACACCTTTAGAAAATTATACATTAATCGCAAAATAAACTGCGATTATTAATAATATTAATGACTTGTGAAATTTTTTTATAAAAACTAATTTATATTAAATTTTGAATAGGTATCATGCTTTAAAACATTTCACTTTTTATTATACAGTAAGTAATTTAAATATTTATCTAAATAAGTAAAAGGACTACTTCCACAATCAACTAATTTACCAAAAAAACTTACGACTAGACAAGCTTTTGATTATGTCAATAAAAGTAACAATGAGAACTTCTGAGTAAACTAGCTTATTAGCCTTAAAAAGTTAGATAGAATAGGAAACCGCTTCTTCCCCTAACCTACTGGTCTCTACTTTTAATGAGTTATGCTTTTAAAAAAAAGAGAGCATTAACAACATTATCTAATTTTCAGATTCTTATCTTTATTATAAAGTTTCCAGATAACGAGAAAACCCGTTAATTTTCTCACGATATTGGCTTTACTGTCATTACAACTTTATTATATGAATTTTCAATTAAAAAAGTTAGGATAGGAAACCGCTTCATCCGCTAACCTATCGGTCTCTAATTTAAATGAATATGATATGATATGCCTTTAAACGTATGAGAGCATTAAGAGTATTATCTGATTTTCAGTTTCTTATTTTCGTTACAAAATTTTCAGATAAGAAGAAAACCCTTTCATTTTCCTTCGATTTTGGCTTTATTGTCGCCACAACTTTATATAAATTTTCAATTCGGCGTCTTTTTACCGCTTGACTTTAAGAGCTGAAATTCTTTTTTATTAAGTTTCTTGTTATGTGAGCTTCGACAATATAAAAACTTTATGGCACATTTAAGAATGAATCCTGTATTAAACTAATACCAGTCAAATTATACGGAGGTCATTTAGATATTATTACTAGTATAATAAGAAAAAACTCTATTGAACGTGCTGTGGACATTAAATGCTATCAGATTAATAAGTAGATACTGTGATGTGACTTAAGTTAGTAAATAGGTATTCTAATAAAATAATTAACCTAATTTTACTGTCAGTAAAATATGATTTTAAAAATACGAGAGACTCTATTGCGTCACCTGATGATTAATTTTATATTTGCAATAAAACGTTTCCACATAATTAAAAAAACCATTCATTTAATGTCGAAGTTCGCTTTACAGTTACTACAGATAAAAGTTATCCAAGTTAGTAGTATGCATTCTCTTTTTTTCGAATAGCAGAAATTCTTAGTAATCACTCTTTTTGTTAGATGAGATTCGATGATACTACTCGTAGAAATCATCGCCTCAGCCTTCTGTAGTTGCTGCTCAAAAGTTATGTATTTGAAACGAAGTCTTATCGTCGACACAAATTTCACCGTTGAGTCTGAGTTAAGTGTTTGAGATGTGCGGGCAAAAACGAGCGGGACGCTAGGTAATCGCGGATTTTACACCGTATAACATTTTTATACTATATCTAAAGTTCTCAAGTTCTCAACACGTTTTTTCTTCTCTCGATAATGTGCGAATTTCTTAAGTTATCTCGGTTCGAGAAATCTTGACCAGAATCCCTATACTTTACACTTTTATCTTTTTTACAATTTATATTTGAGCCTAGCATACAGCCATAAGTTCATTTTACGTCTTTTAGAAATAACGATTACCATCTTTTTTTAAATCATGTATCTTACTGAAGAACAGTTATATTGGATATAAGCATAGTTACATTTGATAAAAATTGATATTATTTTATTTAGACTAAGACTAAAATACTACTAAATAATGTTCGTTCAAATTAGAATTTGCTACTGGGAAAAAAATTATAGATTTGACTTTTCCCTCATTCGCAAATCGCATGAATAACATTTTTTCACGGTCGCTTATCGTAAATCGATAGATAAAAACATTCAGTGTTTCATTGTATAACTTTATAAAATTTTCTTGTTTTCTCCTTTCTAATAAACTTGTTTATTTCGTATTTGTAAGTTTATTATTCTCAAATTGACCTATTGTTGAAAACAATTACTGCACCAGTTCAGATAATAATTTTATACGAAAATTTAAAAAAAAAATAATATTTCTAAATTTGTTTACCTAATTGAAAATCCTTAAACATTCCTCTATATAATAATAACACAAGGAAAATTTTGATAAAAAATAGATGTATTATTAAAAAAAGGAACTCATCAAATTTTGCAAAGGGGAGAACGCCACTGTGAAATACGGTATCATATGAAAATATTGAAAATGAAATTTACTTGGTTTTATTTCAATCACCATGTTAAAATAAAAAAAATAATAATAGTGGGCATCTTGGAACTAAGTATATATTGATCATTGAGAGTGGACAATATCACTGACGCTCCACCACTATTTTTTCGATATTTTTTGAAATATCATTTACTCTTTATCCATAGACATTATGAAATACGTCAACCACACTGAATAATAACTGTACGAATTGAACTGTTCGATATTCAAAATATTAAACAATTCATACGACTCTGGTACGTGCACAATTCGATGTAAGTCAACAATATATTTGTTTTTATCGGTTTGTTTGTGACAATATTCTCGATGGTGCCTGTTTTTTGTAACACACTATTAAGTTAGTCGTATCAGGCTCGTAAAATAACAACAACATATTATAGTAACCATATTCAGAATAATTTACTCTGAATAAAACACAAATCTAAAACCCAAAAACTATTACAAAAGCTATATTCACAACTCGAACTGTCAAAACTAGAATAACTATTTTAGGCCGCAATGTTTATTTATCGCTACTTCATATATCCAATTAGCTATTTTATTTTTTATTGAATTCGTTGTCGGTAATAGAAAACCCTGAAATCCTACCAAGTTGGGATAATTTAATTTTATAGATGCGAGTAATTTCGTCTAATAGGGTTACATAATATATAATGGCAAAGAAAATCATCGTTAGTTCCCTCATGTAGCCGCCCATCTGTTTGTAATCACCTGCGTTTGTCTCCCACAGGAACTTAACATTTGGTGTAACAATCAATGATTTTCTGGGTTTGAAAGTTAGGTATGCTCTTAGAAAATAATAAAATATTTATCTTTTTCATTACATAAGTATCAGTTTAAAGGAAGAACTATAAAAATTGATAGTTCCATTTAATTTGAGAAATTTACTTCTATCATTTTGAATTTGAAACTTTTGAAAAGAAAACACAAGCGTACTCATTTAGAATATTGAAAAAAGGTTTATATTAGAATCACAGAAAATGAAAAATTGCATCGACGCCTTTAAGCCATGTGATTTATGCTGCGTTCTTTTCCTCTTTTGGATTAAAATCTGTTATTTATGAGGCTTAGTTATCTGGCACAGGGTGCAGCAAATATATTTTAACAGCCCATTTTTCCGTTTTATTCACATTCGTTTATATTTGTTTTTTAAGTGGTTAGCACTCAAAAGTTTAAAGACCAGGACGCTACTCATGAAAGTTACAATCAATTATTTTTTTTAACGTATTGAGACTATATTGACAGCTAATTGATATGTGTCGATTATACATCTTTCTATTTTTATAGCTATTCGTTGAAATATTTACAAAGGTGAGCGATATATTTTTATAGGTTTAGAGGAAATCGCTGGCTAGATTTTCTTGATAATTTAATTATTATTTTGTTCTAGAATGTGATATGAATTAGAAAACCATAGCCTCATTAAATATTATAATCTTGATTTCCGCTTGATCTCCTCTGTTTTTTTTTGTGTAGATTTGAATTCGCATAAGGGTTTAATGTCTATATTTGACACAAATTAACGAAAGGAAGATAAATAATGTTTAAAAAATTTAAAGGAGTATAGTTTAAGAGATGAATACTCCAATATCTAAATGAAAAAATAGAACCGTACATTAGGGCAAATAGGGACAAAATCGTTACCGACGACAAAAAAATTTTGGGCAATAGTCGTAAATGTTTATTATTGCCTAATAATAAGCCTTTAAATAGAAATGTATTCTACGCATAGAAATAACCAGAAGGAGCTGATAGCTTCCTCCTGATTGCTCTATAGAAGAAATTAATTACATGTCGTGTCATGGGGTTAAATACTACTTACAATATGACCCTCTCAAATCGTTCTCACGTCGTATTGAAAACCATATCAAGCACGCTTTTGCCTCAGCGAGATAGGATATTTTGGTAGTTAATATGGTGTGGCTTTTTAGTTGGACGCTGATTTATAGTAAATAACCGTGATTTGAAAATATGTCAGAGTTGTAGAAGTTATTTGTACCTATTATCCCTTTAGGCCTGTATTCTTTCTAATGATTTATCAGTATTATTTGTGGCGATGAGATACAATGGTATCCATGTAATCTTCCATACCTTGGCTCGGCGGCCGTGGAAATTCTTATTTCAAGAATGTTAATAATATCAGCTTTAATATATCTTCGTTAACGCAAATATGTTACTCAAGCTCTTTTACGCAAAAAAGTTACAAAAATAAAATTATGAACTAACAGCTTGTTTTCTTTAGCAACACCATCGCCAAGCTATATTCATTAGTATTAATTAGAGATTTTGTGACTGGCTTTCCCAAAGAAGTTGATTTAAAACAGCATAGAATAATAATCAAAGTAATATCGTGTCTGCAAAAAAGAATACAATTAGAATTATTAAAAGATTTATATGTCAGAGGAAATTCGGGCAATTTTTCAACTGGAGTTTAATCTAATTGACTCGCAATATTTCTGATACATAGTTAATCAATGTCGGAGGTGCGGGCATTTAAGTAAAGCTCTACATATCATCATGTAGAACGTTCATAGAAAATTATAATCGGGTTTGTGATGCAAGTTTAAAGGATTTTGCTAAAACTGCCTACTACTTTGGTCATTTTTACATATTTTTCATTAAACGTGATGGAATAACTGATTATTTTCTCTAATCGATGAAACATTATTAGAATATATTTACTATTTACTTATTATATCATATGGTAATAAAATAAATTACTAATAATTTTAATTAATGATTGAAAAGCTGGCAAACTAACATTTGGGACTAATTAACTGCTCTTGATTTTCTTGTAGAATAATAGTGTAATCTACAATAAAGCGTGATTTCAGATGATTTAAGAATTGGTAATAAAAGATCAATATTTATATCTATAATAATATATTATTTTCACTGAAGCTTCGATCCACCCACTTTCTGTTATAAAAAAATTGTCATAAAAATATTGGTTACTATTTAGAGACATTCATAATAATTATAAAAATCAACTGCCGTTAACATACATGCCAAAATTACAACAACCATGTGGCTCACTTTTATAACGGTAAACAGTTAAAAGAAAACTTTTAATATTGAATTTCTGTTGGGTATGCCTCTACACAAAAATACAACTTCAGTGTATTTTGTATGTAACTGTAGTTTTAAATAACAAAACTAGGCCTAAAATGTACATTTTGCTATTAACTATTTCATCAGAATCTTAAATAGCAAAAATGTAACTTAAAACAATCGAATGAATAAGCATTGCTTTTATTAATTAACATTTTCTTTTAATTTCCTTTAAAATAGTAAGCGAATATTTGAGTTAAAATTATCTTATTAAAATTGTTAACAACAAAAAAATTATTACCATTCGTTTGTTTTAATATCGCTTACAGTTTATATTAATCTTGGTTTTCAGAAAATTATAGACGGGTCAAATTCAGAACAGACTAAATATGTTGAGATTCTCTTGGAGATGTAATATGGACATTTTCACTTAAAATTTATAAGCGAAAAAATTGTTCATGATATATGTTATTAAGTGCCGTACATAACAAGTAAATTGTTTAAAAAAAACTTCACTGTTAATTTGTTCTTTAGAACGAAGGTGTTCTTTAAAAGAATTTCGTCAGATCATCAAGATAAATGTTAGGTTTTCTTAACGCCATGTGAGATTTTTTGCAATTTGAGTATGTATGTCTTCTTTTATATCTAAGAAGACAATTGGCTTATATGAAAATTTAACCTAGATATCTCCTCAAGGTATACATACAACACATTTTGTTACATTTCTTCCGTCCTTAATGATTCGGAAAAACAACATAAGACAATTTCTGGAGATCGGGATGCACGGATGTCATCAATAAGACGATTTGCTTGTTATATCAAAAAAGTTGCTTGATTTGTTTTTGGATTTGCTATAAAGATGTGCACACAAATTTATCTGTTGATCTACAACAGTCGCATTGAAAAAGCGCCTTTTAAAACTTAATCTATTAACGGAACGTTTATTTACCATAAGAAAACGTGATATTTTAATAATCATTAAAAGTGTTCTTACCAAACGTAAAGAAAACTGGGGATAAAAAACATTGTATCCATGGGGACTAAATATAATATCACTCATATAAGCTCACCTCTTTCTTAGTATAAAAACTAGTCTTTTGCAATTAACAAGTTAAGGATTGATAAACACACCACTTTCATACAGCAAATTTTCAAATATTATAGAAACTTGCCAAATACCTTTCGATCCCCTATTCAGTTAGCAACGATTTTTTAGCGAGTAAAGAAAAAACAATATATGGAAATTTCGTAAAGAGCAGTAAGCGTACTCTTGACTCATGAATTCCGTTTATGGCGGAAAACGAACGAAGCAACACACAATATGTGCATAATAATGAATGAAAGTATATCCAGTATCAAGAAACAATATGAGAATAATAATGGGTGAAAGTATATATGTGTATAATAATGGATGAAAGTATCTTCGTATCATAGGATTATATACTTTCAAAATTTCACTCTAAAGACTCGAAGAACGAAGTTTTGATATCTACTCAAATGCAAATATTTGAAAATTTGTTTCATTTTGAAGTTTGTTTCTTTCCTTTTTCTATGTTTTATCTCTCCTCCGTAGGTAATAGTTGGAATACATTTATATATAATTATAATACTATAATTTAAATATGTAACATATGCGAAATGTACTGTATGCATTTGTATGTGGCACATATCAACATATATTTGTGTGTCGTTTTGCATTACTGAATTTTAATATTAAAAAGACCAGTATTCGCACATTCTGTCTAAAAAGACCATGGCGCTAGGATGTTTATTAGCGTAAATTTTAAACTGAGATATAATTGATATACAAAAAAACGAAATTACAACAAATGAGCTGCATTTATTTTATTCAAAGGCACACTTAGTGTATACATATATTTCTTTTTGGTATATTGTATATATTTTCCAAACACAGTTTTCTCGCAAATATCAAAAACCAGGCTATATCATTTTTCTTACAATTTTTATTTACTTGACGAGTGCTTTTTTTATTTGACCTCATCTCTTCCATTTCATTCATATTTTCGGGATCATAAAGGAAACAAGAATGGCCAGGATGATTTTTTAAATTTTCTCTCGTAATTCACTTACGAGTTACAAAAAGACATTATGCCGGAAAACATTGAAATTAGTTATTTTTCTGTAAATGACCCATAAATTTATGCCAGTTACATTTAAAATATTGTAAAAGATTTATAGGCCATCCACAAGTACCAGCTCTCACGGAGCCCATATTTTGTTGCATCATAAAATTAAATTTTTTCAGGATTTTTCTATTGATCAGTGCCAATTTGAGCACTTGGATACATAATACTGGGAACTGTAACATTTTTTTTCCCGGTTTACTTCGATATATATTAAGGGCAGTATTGAATTCGGTTTTCAAAATAGAAAAATCACAACGTGGATTACGACTTGCTTAGTGGACCGCAGATTTACTTTTCTCGCACGCCTCGTTGTTCCCACCATGTTTGTTTGCTCGGCTCACACTTTATTTGCCAGTTTTATAAAGGTGAAACGAATTCCTGTAATTATATGGCATCTTTTTTAGATAGAATTCTAAAAGTTTCAAGATCATGCGTTGTGGTAAGACGCGCTTGTATGAACTTCATCTCGGCCTAAAAATCCACCACATTGATATTTAGTTTCAACGTTAACTAAAAGCCAAAATGTTACGTCAAACTTGCCAAGTTTGTTTCTTATATATAAAATAAAGAAACTTTGAGTTATAGACGGATATAATTGTTCATCAATATAAAGTTTTTGCCAGGTTAGTAACGTAACTAACCATATTCAATATATTTATCCCAAATCGCTGATGCTAGCGCAAACGTATCCGTTCCAAGTCGGACAAATCTCGTAGACCGCAAATGAAAACGCTGTGAGCGTATGCTCGTAATAATATAATAAAGGCATCAATCGCCTCTAAAGTAATACATCAAGTTTCATAATTAATTCTTCGATAAGTTTCCGTTTCCGTACATAATTTTACGTGAAGAATTGCTTCATCGATGAATAACCACTAGGCGGTTATTCATCGATGCTTCACAATCCTGAACGAATTGCTCTGAATAAGGAATTAGATCTGGAACCTTTCAAAACTCGTTTCGATTACTTCGTAACCCGTCTGGATGGTACTAAGTCTATTCGGTGCCATCACTTGCAATTAAGGTTTCCCCTAATCCACCGATTTTCATCCAATAAAACAAAGACTAGAAGCGCTGCTAGATATAAACGCTCTTTGTATTTGATATTCTTCACTCAAAACTGAACTGTTCGACAGAAACATATTTTAGATCACCGGTGCATAATTCGTATTTGCAATATCAATAGATTCTGTTGCATTATCAGCACTACATTTTTAGTCCAATTTACACTCGGAAAAAGGTAAGAAATTTCAAAAACTGCAGAAATTCTGTCTGCAATATAACATCATTTTTTCTGTTAATCACATCGATTTGAATAAAAACGAGACGGAAGATAACAAATACAAAACAAACAAGCTTACACACCACTGCTTCTACTGACCGCACAGTATTGAAGTGTAACAAAATATTTGGCGATAATGTAAACAAATTTGTCTACGTACCCACAAGTGCCATAATTAATCGAGTTTTTGTCGGCAGTATTTGTGTTCGTATTATTCATTGTATTTTGTTAATAAATTAAGACAACAACTCTTTATTCTGACAGGCGACTTAATATTATAAAATATAATTTCTAAGCAAAGCGTAACTTTGAAATTTGATCACTTTACCTCTTTTTATGATACATAAATGAATTGTTGTTTCTATCTTTGTTTCAAAAAGAATTTCTTACGCTGTCTTTTATGTATTTTTTCCTCAAATGAGTTAGAATTATTATTATTATTATCGTTAACAATATTATTATTGCAGACATTACTAGTTCTAATTAATAAGGGCGGGTTTGTTTTATTGATCGCTTATATCCAACCCTATCCCAGGGGTAAATTGATATCATAACAGGAAAATTACGTAATTTATTATATATTTGTCTTATTTTATATAAAAGTTCTGAAATTTGTTAAAAGCAATAAACTATTCAGTACAAAAGAGCTATTAGAATTTAAGTGACGTCATGCTTAGAACATAACTAGGCAGCCCATAGTGTATACTATGGAGACTCAAATATAAAAATCCATGTGTCCGTTTAATTTTATAGATGTGAAATATATGCATACACATGCATCTCAGATTGTATGCAACTGAAAGACATTATTTTCCAGCATGTACATAATTTAGTAACAAGTATTTAAATTATTATGGTATCCAACTTTTTTTTGTTGCCAATAAATAAATAAGTTGCTTTATATTTTACTTTTAACATGTCTATGTTCCAATGTAAAACGCATTATGAAAGATGGTTCACTTTCGAAATTAATAATATTACAGTTTTCACTAATGCAACAAAATTTAAATATGAGAAACAAAAAGAAGCGTATATTTTGGGATATGAGTTGAGTGTAAAAATGCGAAACTAAAGTTGTATTGTTTGACTATTGAATTTGAAAGTCATCAAAAATAAGTACAGGACATCGGTGTGTGATTTTCGAGTAGAAAGAGTTCCTGAACCACTTAAAATTTTTCAAAATAATAAAGTTGGAAAAATTGTGACGGTGGTATAAAGACATCACTATTTCTTAAAAATTTCTCGCCTCAAATTTGGTACACCATATTCTAGATATGTGATATCAAAGAAACTAGTCACTATTAATCACATTAATTAAATTTCCCAAAAGCATTAATTCTAATTTGTTGAATCGTAATTTTCATTTTGAATCAAATTCAATAAATTCATGTTTCAAAATGTGAAATATCTTTTATTTTGAATATTGAATATATTTGGCGTTAATTGTATAAAAATTCATTACTGACAATGACATCTTCAGGTGGGCTGTTAGCAAAGATTCTTAATGGCCCATCTGAAGAGGTTGCAGTACAACGAAACCTAGGTCGTGGTGAAGAACTTAAGGAAAGTAGAAATAATACTACGTCATGTAGTTTCATTTAATTGTCAATCTTCTATTTTATTATTGAAATATTATTCCCGCTTAATTTATAATAAATATTAACAATGCATTTTTATTCATATTTCAATTTTACGATTTTGTTCCTTTCCGAACAAATTTTTAGGTAATATTTTACTTTTCAATTCTTTGAATAACACTTATGATTTTTATGGTTTTATATATAAAGAGTTCAAAATTAAAATTAATATTATTTTCAATTCTTCAATATTCGTTAGCTTTTTTCTAAAGCGTTGTGAATCTTAGAATTACATTTTTATAATAAGTTACAAAGCTTACAAATTAACTCTGATCGAATTAAAGATTCCTCTAATAGTTTGAAAATGATAAAAAGTAAATACGTAGTTAAATATAAAACAATAACCCCCGCAATATAAGAAACGTTCGCTGTTCAACTAAGTAGGCACAAGTGCATTTCAGAAGCTAATAAATAATAAGATCTTGCAATCGATTTTTTTATTGGCCGGTTTTTATTTTACAGACTATATGGTTATGTATATATCATAATCAATTCACTAGAGATTTCATATTTAACTACTTTTAGACATGTTTATTTTTAAATTTGTTTATCTTTGTAATCTTTTTTCTTCAGAAAAAATTATTTTAATTTATTTTGGTATAATTTTCACCACACATTTCAAAGTAGAAATTACTTCACCAGTATGAAACTTTAATCTATGAATATTTCTTACCTTTTGATTTTTAATTTCGAACTAATTTAATTTTATACCTCGAATTGAAAGCTTTATTATTTTATCGTGAAGTTTTCTAGTATGCGTACACTTAACAAATTGTTTAATAGAAAAATTCACAAAAATATGCATAACAGAAAAATTCATATATAGCAAAGTCCCCAAAAACAGCTTCGACACACGTAAAACTATAGCTTCACCGCAAAGTTACGTGCAATTATCAATTAGCAAATAAAAGCAGAAACCAAGCAGAGAAAATTCGCTTGCAGTCCGAAAACTTAACTAGCAGTTTTGTGTTAAACGTTTGGCCCGAGCCTGACATTAAATTCAATTAAAAACCATTCGTTACTTTGCTGGCAACGGGTGGCGTCGCTTAGATGTACTGGTAAATTGTTTGAGCCATAGTTTATATTGTCTACCTTATTTGAGTGAATACGACATTATCTCCGCTCTGGTAATTAGCAGTTAGGGTAACGAGTTCAATGGTAACTTTTCTGGCAGAATGGCTGTTGGTATATGGAATAAGTCCAATTTTATAATGAAATTGGTACACAATTTTACTGTTCTTAAGAAAGCCATCGGTTAATGATAAGCTTTAAAATATATGAAGCTTGAATAGCTTATTTGAAGTTAGAAATTACTGCATCGACGGTCTGTTAATTAACAGTCGAAATAAATTTTCAGTAATAAAATTTTTCTGCAAGCTTATTGAATATTGTAAAAGTTTAACTTAACATTTTGTAGATAAATATTTCTCATGTAAAGGGAAATGATTTCAGCAGCAGCTCATTGGATGTTTGTTTTTCCTTAAATAAACCAAGAAAGAAATAATGGCAAAAATAGGGTCACCATGCAGGTTAGAAGTGAATTTTTTTTCTATAAAATATACTTGCGGAGAAAAAAAAAATCTCTGTAATAACATAATAACAGATGAAACAGTTATTTTTAAAAAATAATCTTCGTCGTTCGCTTAACATTAGTTTTTGAATGTAAATCGGTATTAGGGTAATCTATATTTTACTCAGTTCGAAGTAAGTTAGACTTTAGTAAAAAGTTTTTTATCGGATTTATATTAAAAATATGAGATGAAAATTATATATGGAAATAAAATTAATTTTTCTGAAAAAATTACAACTTTGAATATTTTTGCAGTCATCACTACGTAAATTTAAATGCTTCATTACCATATATATGACCTCCATGAATAAAAAGCAGTTAGGGATATTTTGAATCATTAGTATAAACGACTGTTTGAAATGTTATTTGTACCATTATTATTCCAATGTCATCAATGAATTTATTTATTAATCGATGCATCGTATCGTGATGCTTCGTCGGGGAGTGGTGCTCGCGTCAAGTGTATAACGCTTTACGTGACTTTTAACACTTTACTTAACGAATATAATTTACTATCTCTAGAACAGACAATTAAAATCCTTTAATAGTCGCGCAATAGCTGAATATTGAACGTCAATGTAGTGGAACTAAATATTTCGTACCTGCTACAGCCATAAACTATTGTGTCAATATTTTGGAATAAATTCACATTAAATCATGTTGACTGACCAAAAATGACTTACCTTTTAATTGAAAAGAATTAATGTAAAAATTGTTTCATAAAAACTTTGACTTTCCATTCCCATTTAATTCATTTATAAAACTTCATAACACAATTGAATTTGGAATTGGCGTATTATATCTTTTGTCAATCCGTAGTGAAAGGTACTTGCAAAGGAATTAATGTGAAAGGTACTTGCAAAGATTTTCATATATCATATCATCATGGTGATTAATAGAAACTGTTTAGTTGTGTTCTGTCCTAAAATACCTTAAATGTATTTTTTTAATTTTCACGCTATTTTTCCAAAGCATGGTACATCGTAGCATTTTCCAATTGACTACATTTACAAAAGTATTTATTAAATTTTCAGTAACTTTTTCATTCAAATATTTTCACTAAGAAGCGGAAGCTATTTGTCAAGTGCGACGGTTTAATGGAGCACAAATATTTTATTAGGCGCCAAAGCTTTAGTCAACGAACTAATCGAAGAAGGTTCACAAACGGTTAGTTACATTGTCGTGGCGCGAGTCCCACGGGACTTATGCGAATGTTCTTAGCCTAGGACGCTAGGACAGTTTAAAGCACTGAATATCTAACGGGCAACCTAACGGCAATTTATATAAATAATTTTGATGTCTTACTATAATTAAATTACAAAGTGTAAACAAATATTTGCTAATATTTGCTTTTAACAAATTAAACACAGCACGAACATTATACATGTGTGCACACACATTATACATTGGTGAGCATATAGTCTAATGTATACGGAAAATAAAGCTCTCGTTGGCAATAATATTAATATTAAGTTATAATGAAAGTATGATTAAATGACGAAATATGGCAAACATTTTGTCAATATTATTGATTCAGCTGATAGCTATGACTGAATAATCATACCTGTACTCAATATAATATTTAGACGTATTTTTGTGTTGTTTTTTTTCTACTTGAAGAAGATGTAAACTACAGAACTTTTAATTTACATAATGGTAAAAATGCCAGAAACTAATATAAATTTAACACAAATTACGTAATTAAAATCTTATTTAATCTAATTTATCAGGGAACAGAATGAATTTCACAGCAATAAATTGATTAGTTAATTAACAAATTGCTATCATTTGATAGATGCGTTAATATATTTACTTTCGAGTATGAGTCTTTTTCTCATTAAATGATAAATTTTTAAGTTTTCAGTAAATAAATACAAAAGATAGCTTCATGGATACGATATAGGTGACAAACTTAAAATATTGAGTAATATATATACACAAAAACACAGTTTTTTATATTTATAATCTAAATATGTAAAAATAATGTAACAAATTTAAAATGTTGTATAATTAAACTGAAGACTCATCCCCTTTACACTTTTCAATACATTCAGTCTCCACATCTAAAGTAATAAAGATTTCATTATATTTAAATCCAAAATTTATAATACCAATTTATCAATCCTCTTTAGTTACATGCAAAGATAATAAATGCTGAATGTTTTTTTTATTACAAGTTTTTCTAATAAACTGAAAATTTAGTTTATTTATCGCAAATAAGTACAAAAAAGATCGACTAATATTTCATACTTTAAATATTTATTTTAAAACTAAATTCTTTTTAATCGAAAAAATAATAAAAGTCGCACTAACTTGCGATAGTTTGATAACAATATAAAATAATTGGATTTGCTTCTAATGAACAGATTATACATTTAGGGTATTTTGGATGAGTGAATCGAGCACGTAGCATAACACAATATACTCATATAAGGGAAATAAAACTCTCGTTGACTTAACAAATATGAATTTTGCTCAAGATACAGGTTTTATGGATTATAGGGACTATAAAAAAACATAAGGGGTTTTCTGAAACTTGTAAGGATAAGAAATTGTTTTATGTAGTTGGAGGAGTACCTTATTTCCATAAATATTAAGGACTTTCACGAAATTAATTTCATATATAGTAATTTAAACTATTTTATACTACTGCAAAAGTAAGACTTATCCAGTCACAATACAGATTCCTAAGCATGTGCTTTATTTTTATAAACATAAAGTCCATAAATTTATCTAATATCCACAGATACCAAAATGAAATTTGCCATTCTAATAACTTCTCTTATTATTTCTCAATTCATAAGCTGACTAGAATTTATGAATATTCATAACCCCAATGATACGCGCATTGGAGAAGCCTACGTCCAGCCATGCACTGCGACAGGCCATAATGATGATGAACAATCATTACAATTGTAAGTATTATTTGACGATGAATGTAAATATTGTTTCTCATTTTATTAGATAGGTATTGAAATAAAAGTTGTATAATTTCTAGTCGGCTTTAAGAACTTGGGACTGTAATTTTAGAATTTTTTTAAATTTCTTACTTGAAATAGTTTACAAACTACTTTTTCCTTTATGTTCTTATATCTGGGGCAAAAGTAATATTGAAATCTGTATCCTTCAATAAAATTACAATTTTTATTTCCCTCAAAAATATATATAATATTAAGCTGTTTCGGATCATGACATTATCATATATCGTCAACAAGCAAATAAATATGAAAGGAAAGCATGAAAGGGAGTTCTGAAAATGTATTTATTTATGTTTAGAAAATTTATATTCACTATTTGTTGAGTTAAGGGGAAAATTATGCTGTGCGCTTGCATATCGCCTTAAAACCGGGATTTTTAAAGTAAAACTGTTAAATATAAATGTCCCAAATTTCAAGACTCGCGATCAGTTACACCAACTAAGGAAAAAAATTAATTTAGTGTAAAATATAATATCGGCGACAATTTCAACAAATAGCTTTCAACTGAAATATTAGCTAAAACTTGGCGAACTTCAGTTAACTAAGTTATTTTTTACTTTAATTTGCATAAAAACTCATGTAAACTTCCTACTGAAAATCTCATATTTCTTTGAAGTTTATATATACTCCTTGACAAAAACATAAAAGGAAATACCTTAGAAGGAAAATTTTCACGCCGACCGTTTTATTATCATCAAAAATACAGGTTTGAATGTTAATTCAATAAAACATTTTTAGTTTACAGGTATTAATTGAACAGTGTTTTAGATGAAATAAGAATCTTGAGAAACCTACCGATAAAAGGTAATTTATTTAGATATAAAATAAATATAAAGTTATTGTTATTTTTCTTCGGTTTTTTAATCGAATTAGAGCAAACGCTTTGAAAAATGTGAAAATATTTTTTTATTAAATAAAATTATAAACTGAAATTTTCCAATATTTTTTAAAGTTTTAGAGTGCTCGGGACTATTTAAGAGTTTGTTTTAATTCATTTAATAAGTTCCGTAATTTATATCGTTGGCACTAGGAAAATTATAAATAAATGTACTTGTAATTCTTATGTTGTGTCTATTGGTATACCATTATAATCTAAATGGAGAATCAACTCACATAAAGTTTCGAAAAATGGTTTTAGTTTAATCATTTATGTTTTGAATACGATTCAAGAATTATATTTTATTTTTGAATAATATTTTATTTGTTTATAATTTAATATAATGCGCGTATGGGATTTTTGTTTTTTTAATTTTCGTATTGAAAGTTTCCAACAAACACAGTGCCGTTATGTTGGTTGTTAAAGTTTTCACTTCTATATTGTGATCTTAAACACACAATTTTTTTTATATTTATTCCAGCTATTAATTTCAAATTACAAAACTATTAGTGGTGTAATATAAAAAATAATATTTTATCAACATACTGGAACATTAGAAATGACTGAGCAGTTTGAGGTAGCCAAATTTGATAAAAACGTGTAAAAACCAAAAATTCTGACATATTTGTCACCTTGACATATTATTTATTACATACCACTTATTATACATAAACACACTTACTTATGTACATAGTTGACTTTTTATCACTTGTCACTAAAGGGGATTAAAAACTAAGAAAAAAAATTAAAGCTGTTTTGAATTCTACATGGCGTAGGATGTACGTTTGTGGCAAAATTCTCAAGTTTGGTTGAGAAGTTGAGGTTTGAAAACGAAATAAATAATCAAACTTTTGTTTTTATTACATTATATTTTATATCCTTTTTAATAGGATTTTCTTCGTTATAAATACGTTAGATAATTAAACATAATTAATAAAACATTACATCATTTTCGTATTATTTTCCAGTTAACTAATAGCATACAATTTAAAATATTTTAAATTATATTTAATATTTCATATTTAAACTAATACCTGCTCTAGTACACTAGTTGTGCCTACATAGTTGAATGACGATGAAATAATACAAACGATTCTATTCACTTGCTGTTTCAACCGAATATATTTGGATATAAACTTTCGCTTCTCATTATTTGTGAAATAGACGTAGTCCGGCGAAAAATATTAAGTCTCGGTTTGTAAAATTTTTTTTGTAAACGTGGAACTTTTATAAAAAAGTTTTCATAAAAATGTTATTCATATTTAAGAATTCATTTTAAGAGAAAAAATCCAGTAATGAGAAATTCAAAACCATTTTTTTACATTTTTTTTTTCTTATACCTTGGGATATTATTGAAAATGTCTGCCTATAAAAATGTGTTCCTTCTCCTTTTTCCCCAATGTTGCTACATTCACAAATGGAAGAAAATAATTTACTAAAAACTAAACTAAAACTTACCGGAAACCTATAACAATATTTATAAGTCTAAAATTGGTAAAAATACTTGGTAGCTTGTTTACTTTTGGAGAAATTATATTTATTTACGCATGGTTTAATAAAAATAGTCTGAATATTTATAATGTACATATTATAAATACAAAGTGTGTGATTTCGGTTTCTATTTAACAAGTTTTGTTTCATGATACCTATTTCAATGTGTCAAGTAATTATAATAGGGTTAACGAAAAACACATTTTTGACTACGTTTACAGATAATGCTTTACATTATTATATACGGGAATAGACTTGTTTGACTTATATTTCTAGTGCAATCATTTACAGATGGGAAATTATGACAACGAGATCCCCTTTCCTCAAATTTCCATTTACTTGACAGGTCGTCAAAGTGTCGAGAAAATTAACAAAATGAAGCAACTTAATATTTTAATAAAAAAACTTTCGCACCATATGCTCAATAATCGCCGAAATGTGGAACTTAGGAGAGATGACGAAAAAAAGTAAACTTAAAAATCGGAACAGTTTAAAAATAAATTTTAACAACTACTTAATTTTTTAAAAAGGGCTGGTGAACTGAAAGTTTAATTTTGAATTTATTATTTAATAACTAAATGTTATTAAGGCAGCTTTTGTATTCCGGGGGGAATTGAAACAAAAGCACTTTAAAAATTGTGATAAGTGATTCGGTTTTTATGGTTTTTATGTGCGTTAATCATGTAATCGTAAAAAGTGATAAAAAACACACTGGCTTCTTCCGACCACATGATTTATGTTTCCAACTTTCTTTTCATCGTATTTTATGATATTTATGAAGTCTGAGACATGGCTTTAAAAAATTCTGACCACAGCTGTTTTAGCCTAATTTGTTAATAACGTAATTTTTATTCTTATCTTTGTTTAGAATTTTTTGCTTATTTATGGTTTAAAGATTTATTGGACGTGCTTTAGGTATGATGATTACCATTTTGTCTTAAATAAAATATCTTACTAAAGTATATAGTATAGGCACAGTTATATTGGATATAAGATAATTAAAGATATTTCTAAACAACGCTTGTTGAAATTAGAATTAGTTATTGTGAAAAAAACATTATCGATACGATTTGTCGGTAAACAGATCTTTAAAAAGTTTAACGTCTCTTTATGTAACATTGCCACAATTTGCATTTTTCTCTCATTTTCAATAAATTTTTTTTATCTTCAATTTGTAATTGTTCTCAAATGAAACTGTTTTAATAATGTTGATTAGTGAAAATTCTATAATTTTGTCGGCTTAAAAATTATGTATGATCTTAGAAAGTGATCAAATGTTTATATTTTTACTTACTTTAAGTGTCATTTCAAAGGAAGAAAAAAACTTATTGTTTCATAGAATTTGAAAAAATAACTTGTATCATTCGGAATTTAGAACTCTTTTATAATCAGAATATTGAAAACCGGTTTATTTATATTAAATCAGGGAAAATGAAAAATTGCATTGCTGCCTATAAGCCACCTGGTTTAAGCTGAATTATTTTTCGCCATTGGATTGGAATCTGTTATTTATGAGGCTTAATAACCTGGCACAGGGTGCCACAAATATATTTCAACAATAGCTTTTTCCGTTTTTTCATATATATTTATCAACTGTAGGACACTCGTAACTTTAAAAACAGGGACGTTACACATTGAAGTTACCAATAAACTTTCATAAATTGTTAAAAATTTTGTAATAAATTGAACCTGTACTGACAAGCAAATCGAAATATTTTGTTTCTACAATTTCCTATTTTTACAGTTATTCATTTAAATAATTACGAAAGTGAACAATATATTTTGATACATTTAGAGGAAATCGCTGACTAGATTTTCTTTACAATTTAATTATTATTTCCTTCTCGAACATGATATGAACCTGAAAGCCATAGTCGTTAAATATTGTAATAATCTAAAGATTTCATTTAAAATATGACTGAGCTCGCGCCAGGGTTTAATGTTTATATTTGACCAAAATAAATAAAAGAAGATAAAGAATCTAGAGGAAAGTAGTTTAAGAGAAGGGTACCACATGAATTAAACGAACAACAACGAGAAACGTCAATTAAAGCAAATATGGATGGAATCGTTACCTACGATTAATAGAAAATTCAAATTTAAAAGATAGTTTTTTATACTATATAAATATCGCATAACTGGTTATCTGGGCAATTTCACACTTGCTGTACAAAAGACGCCTTCATCATTTTACACTTGCAAGGGGTACTTACGGACTTTACTTGTTTTGACTGACTGATCATATTTACCGAAATTTATAATGTATTACTATTTTTTTTTATTATTATTGTAACTATATCATATAATGGATAAAACAATTATGTTTCTTTACATTATATGATATAGTTACTTTTCTTTACCTCTTCTTAAAATTCTGCCACTCATCAAAATGCCATCCAGTATATTGATCTAGCAAAACGAGATCGACCTGTACTGCCAAGTGTAAAGAGAATATGAATGTACTTTTTATATTTTTAATTCACTGTTTACATTATTATAATACAGTAAATAATATAAATACTCTTAATAATCTTTCAATTAAATTGAAAAAAAAGTTTAAAACATTTTATAAATTTGAACTCTTTAAACACCGCTATCGTCGTTCGTCTTGAATGACGTCACAATCCATACCCGGCGTTTGTTTACTGTAGGTGTCCCGTTATTTTGAAAATATTTTTAGTATAATAGCCGTTTAAACCATAGATGAAGGTCTAAAGCCAGTTTGTAAATATATTGGGAATATTATTTCATTTAAATAATTTTTTAGTTTCGAATTTAAGTTCGTTTTTGTTTCTTTTTAATATGTTTCTTGCCTAGGTAATGATGTGTGTATATTTCAATGTATTTATAATACCTGTATATAAATAAGTAATCGATGTGCAGTAGACTCCATGCATTTATATGGGGCACATATAAATATATATTAGAATAAACATCGCTTCACTTTATTGAATTTTAAGATATGTAATTGAAGCTTTGTTTCTTTCTTTTAAAAAAAAGTATTTACACTCTCCCTTGTATATTTTGTCCACAAATGAATTATCTTTGTTATTATTATTATTAAAATTATTATTATTTCAGATATAAAAACAGCACTAGTTAACGAAGGTAGGCTTAAATTATTGATCACTTTCATCCAATCCAATCATAGGTGTAAGTGGATATGATAATAGAGAAAATATATGGTTTATTATTGGTTTTGCAACATCTCACATAAAAGTCTAGAAAGTTATTAAAAGCAATACGCTATTCAACACAAAGGAGCTATAGACATCCATCTTAGAATTTTAGTAACGTCATGCCTAGAATATAACTAGGCTACCAGCTTTTAAGTAGCTGAAAAACTTTACTTTCCGGAACTCGCACAGTTGGATAACAAGTACTTAAATGGTAGTTGTCTACACCTTTTTTTACTACCAATACGTAAATAAGTTACTGTATACTTTTAACGACTTAGATATCCATCATAAAACGCATTATGCAACTTGTTTTTCTGATGGTATAGTTTAGAAAATAATAATGTTGCTGTTTTCCTTAATCCAACAAAATTGAAATATACAGAAAACGAAAAAAAACATGTATCATAGCAGTTAGTCTTAGGATATAAATTGAGAATAAATATAAATAACCAGGGTTTTATTGTCGGATAAATGGATTTGCGAGCCATAAAAAATAAATACACGATACTCGTGTACGATTTGCGAGTAGAAATCATTCCTGATACTTTTCAAGGTGATTCCTAAAATTTCCAAACAGTACATCTGAAAAAATTCTAAAGGTGGTTTGAATAAATCAAGCTTTAGCAAAAATTTATCACTTTAAACTCGGTTCAGCATATCCCAAAAATGTGATACCATAGGAAATGATCACCATTAATCACATTGATTAAATTTTCCTATTTTCACATTGAAGCGAATTGAATAAATTTCCTTCGAAATAAAAATTATCATTTCTTCAATTATTGATATGTAATTTGCTTATATATATGTAGAATAACTTAACAATAAAACATTTTATCTCTTGATTGAATTTTACGATTTCATTAATTTTCGAACTGATTTTAACATATTTTTTCTCATTTAGTCATTATTAATTTAAGAAGATATTATTATTTTTTCTTTGCAATATGCGAGTTTATTTCCAGTTAACAATTTTTGTACCCTAAATTATTTTTGAAATAATTTCCACTAATATTTCTTTGAATCGCACACATAATTTTTATGATTACATATAAAGAGATCAAAAGTAAACTTAATGTTATTTTAAATTTGTAAATGTTTATTACCTTTTTTCCTAGAACAAACTTCTCTAAGAGTTGAAAAATAATGAAAACTAAATTCATCGCTAAAAAGAGAAATATCGCCCTCAACTTATCATACACCTGATTACGTTTACCATTTAACTTAATAGGAACAAATGTATTTCATGAGCTAATAAATAATGAGGTCCTGTCAGTCGTTTTTTTAAAATGAACAGTTTTTATTTTGCAAACAATGTACTTATGCATATCTTACAGTCATTTATCCACAATAAACATCATAATTGACAACGTCTAGATGTGTTTGTTTTTTAATTCTTTTATCATTATAATATTTCTTCTTCTAAGGAAATGACTTCAACTTATTATGGTATAATTTCTTCATTAGTATTAAATTCAATCTATCAATATTTCTTACTATACTTTACACTTGAAGCGTTACCATTTTAATCGTAAAGATTTCCATTTTAATCAGTGCATAATAACATAAAAATTTATATCTCGCAGTCCTTGAAAAATAGTTTCAACGCGCATAAAACTGCTGCTTCAACTCAATCTATATGCAATTATCAATTAGTAAAATAAATGCAGAGGCCAAGCGGACCGAGTAATTCGCTTGCAGACCAAAAACTTCACCAGAAATTTTGTGTTAAACGTTTGGTCCGAAGCTGACATTAAATTCAATTAAAAACCATTCGTTACTTTCCAGGCGACGGTGTGGCGTCTCTTAGACGTACTGGGAAATCGTTTGAGCAATAGTTTATGGTCTAGCTAGTTTGGCTGAATACGGCATTATCCCTGGTAATTAGCTGTTAGAAATAAATTTCCAGTTTTCAATTTTTTCTGATAGCCTAATGAATAATGTGAAAGTTAAACTTAACATTTTGTAGATATTGAATATATTTTGGCTTTAATTTTGTAGAAATTCATTATTCACAATTAAATGAAACTACGTGATGTAGCATTATTTCTACTTTCTTTAAGTACTTTACCACAACCTAGTTTTCGTTGTATTACAACTGAGTCCACCTGAAGATATTGTAATGCAACGAAACCTAGGTCGTAGTGAAGAACTTAAAGAAATTAGACATAATTCTATACAGTTTCATTTAATTATGAATTTGGTAGATATTTTTCATATAAATGGAAATAATTTCAGCAATAATTCATTTATATTTTTTTCTTCAATAAGCTAAGAAATAACGAAAAAACAGGGTTGATGGCCACAGCGCGGATTAAAAGCAAAACTCTTCTATACGCTATTATTCCCGGGAGAAAAAAGAAATATCTCAAGGTAATATATTAAAAAATGAAACTTTTATTGTTAAAAAACCAATCTTGGTATTTCATTTAATATCAGTTTTTGAGTTTAAATCGATAATTGGGAAATTAATATTTTACTCAATTCGGAGTAAGCTGGGCTGGAATTTAAGCCATTTTCTCCTACTTGTTACCCTTCAAATATTTACTATCTTGGTAAATAAGATATTAGTTTGAAAGATGTATTGCTGAATCCACATTAAATCATGTCGAATAGTCAATATTACTTTTAATTAAAAATGAGTAATATAAACAAATTATTTATAAAAATCTTAACCGTCTATTCCAACTTAATTCATTTATAAAACTTTATAACACAACTTTAGCATATTGTATCTCCCTTCAATCCATGGTTAGAAATTCAAAAGCACTTTAAAAGATAGTCCTACTTTAGACGAAAATTTACAATATAAAACTACATTGCGATTAATCGAAACTACTCAGCGGATATTGTGTTGCAAATATCTTAATTTTTTTTTATTTTCATGCTGTATTTCCAATGCATTATATATCGTAGCATTTCCTAATTGATGGCTTTTACACAAGTTTTTATGGAAATTTCAATAATAATTTCATTCAAATATTTTCACGAAGAAGCGAAAGCTATTTGTCACTGACGACGCCTTAATGGAGCATAAATATTTTACTAGGCGCCGAAGCTGTATTCACCGAATTAGAGGAGGAAAGTTCATGGACGGTTAGCTGCATGATCGTGGCTCGTGTCCCACGGGACTTAAGCGAACGTGCTGAGCCTACGACGCTAGGACAGATTGAAGCATTGAATATGTAACGGGCAATGTAATCTGCTTTTAAATTAATAATTTTAATATTTGTGTATCATTAAATCACAAAACTAAAAAAATCTTTGGTAATGTTTTCGTTTAACGAATCGAATACAGCATATACAGATATTTTGGTAAGCATATAGCGCCATCCAAGATATACAGAAAATAAAGCTCTCCTTGCCGTTATAATATAAGCATGATTAAATAACGAAATGTGGCAAAATTTTTGGTGATATTGTTTCTACAACTGATAGCTTGAACTAATAATCATAAATGTATTCAATATGGATGCTATTGTTTAGATATATTATTTGTCGATTTTTTACTATTTATAGAAGATGAAATCCACAGAATACTTCATCTAAAAAATAGTAAGTATAGCAGAAATTAATGTAAATTAAACACAAATGATGCCTCTAATTTAAATTTAATAATAAATATTAGTTAACTATAAATTGATTAGTTGATTAGCGAATTAAAACATGAAACAAACTTACAAAATAGCAAACTTAAAACATGAAACAAAAGCACATAGTTTTTACATTTACATTCTTAAAATTAAAGTAAAACATTAAATATAATACCTTTTGTATTTTTCAACATATAACTTCTGCACATCAAAACAAATAATAACGGAATTACTTTATTTTTAAACCTAAAGTCTATAATGGCAATTTATTTATCGTCTTTGGTTATAAACTAAGATAAAAAGTGCTGAATGTGTTGTTATTTTATCTTTTTCCAATGAACTGAAAATTAATTTATTTATTGCAAATGAGTACAAAGAAGATCGACTGGCATTTGACATTTAAATTATTATTTAAAAATAGATGTTGTTTTAATCGAACAAAATAAATTATACGAGAAAGAAAGATAAACGTTTATAGAAATTGTTTAAAGAAATATATTTGTTTTTAAAATAATTCTTTAAACCGATAATCATTCGAGATTTCAATATGAGAAAATAATTAATTCCGTAGATACGAAAATATTCGTGGCCCTCTTTCTATGAAAAAATTAATTTATCGATTTATCAATAGAAAATGGCAATCATATAAAAGCCGCGCTAACTAGTGACAGTTTGTAACAACATAAAAAAAAATTATTTGTATCTAATAAATAGATAATACATTTAGGCTTATTTCTTGGTTGAATTCATTGAGCAACAGACATCATTAAATATACTCGTATAATGGGAATGAAAATCTTGTTGACGTCATAAATACGAACTTCTCTCAAAATGTATGCATTTGATGGCTTCTACTAAGTGTTCCTTATATCGCAATTTATGCATTTATGATAGAAAATATAAAAAATCCGGAGGTGTTTTATAAAAATTTTAGCGGGAGGAAATTGTTTTGTGCAATTGGCGTACTTTGTTTACTTAATTAGTAATGCTACACACAAAATTAATTTAATTTATCGGCATTTAAAGTAATGTAGATGTAAGATATATTCCGGTCATAGAATAGGTTTCACGCAATTGCTTTATTTCTATAAACATAAAATCCATAAACTCATCTAGTATCCATGAATACTAAAATTTAGTGGAGATAAGAGTGGGATAAGCAGTTATTATACGGGGTCTTATTATATCTAATTTAATCTAATCTAGTTTTCATGAACAACCATTACAGTTGTAAGTATTACTTGACGATAGGTATAAACGGTGTTTCTCATTTTAGATAGGTATAGAAACGAAAATTATACAATTTCTAGTCGCAGTTGAAACCTCGGAACTGCAATATTAAAAAAACTTTATGTCCTTGCTATAATAGGTTACAAACTATTGTTATTTCTTCATGATTATATTTCTGAGATATAAATATTTTTTTAAAATCTGTTTCCTTTAATAAAATTACAACCTTTATTAGCATAAAGGGATGTGTGGAAAATTTATTTATTTACTATCATGGAATTTATACTTATTAATTCTTAAGTTAAATGGAAAACTATTTCGTGCGCTTGAACATCGGCGTGAAACCGGAATTTTTCAAACAAGACTAATAAATACATGGATTTCAAATTTTAATACAAGGCAAAAATACATTAAAATTAGTATGAAATAAAATATGGGCAACATTTGCAAAAAGCTGAATTTTCGACAGAAATGTTACCTAATAAACTTGGCGAACTCAATTACTTCTACTGCGTTCTTTTTGTACTTGAATTTGCATAAAAATTCACATAAACCTACTTACTGTTGACTTCATATTTGGTTAAGGTTTCTTAATACTCTAAAATGAGCATAAAAGGAAATAAATCGAAGGGTAATTTTCCCGTCGGCTATTTTATTATCATAAACAGGCTGGAATATAAATTTGATAGAGCTGGAATATAAATTTGATAGAGCATTTTTAATTTACAGGTATAAATGACACAATGCTTCTGTACATAACATGGTTCATCGATAGCCAACGAATTAAAGGTAATTAATTCAGATACTAAATAATCAGATCAGATACTATGTAATTAATTTATATAGAAAATAATTGTTTATCTTATTTCAAATGAAAAACTGACATTTTTCAAAATTCTTTTTAAAGTTATCGGGTGCTTGGGAAAATTATGTGTTTGTTTTAATTGTTTTTAATAATTTTACCTAATTCATGCCGTTGGTACTCCGAAAATTATAGAAAAAATATACTTCTACCTCTTATTCTATGTATACTGTCACTGTTGATATACTGTTAAAACATTGATATTGAATCAACACACATGATGTTCAGAAAAATATTTTTAGTTGGATCATATATGTTTTTAATACGATATGGAGGTAAACAATTGACCCTTTAATCGGTATTATTTTCTTACAGAAATAGTTTTAAATTTTGCATGAAATAATGGGAAGAAAAAAACAATGACAGCACTATTTATTTCTTACTTTCAATATATTTTTATTCGAGTTTCTCATAATTAACCTTTATTTTAATTAATATTCAACCGTAAGTTTGAGTAGCATTGGTAAATAATTTTTCTTTTTTATATTTACTCCCGTTTAAAAATTTATGGTTGCAAAATCATTGGAGGGGCAAAATCATTTAAAAATACAATTCTATTGAAAATATTGGAGTACAGGGAACGCTGACTCGTTCCCTGTACTCCAATATTTTCGAAATGTCCATAATCGAAGAAATGGCATGAAAAGTAAAAATCCTGACATATTACCGTGGTATGTTATTTATTACACGTTTATATATTTAAACCCTTGCTTATAGATAAAGGTGAATTTTCATCTCTTGTCCCTAAAATTACAAAAAAATATAGTCACTTTCGCATTTAGAATCTTATGTTTGGAATTCTATTTCATAACATTTTCTTTGTTATTAATGCATTAGATAATTAACTATAATTAATAAAGTATTATATACCTAAAAGATTATTTTTCAATTCGCGAATACTAAATAAAATCCTTGAATTTGTGTTAAATATTCCATATATAAAAAAATAGCTGCTCTTGAACTTCCTTTTTGGAATATTGTTGAAAATATCTGCCTGCCAAAAAAATGTGTTTCACCTTCTTCATCTCCTAAGTTGCTACTTTCAAAATTATACAAAGAAAACGGGGCTACTAGAAGTTTACCTAAAGTTTACTAGAAAACTATAGCAATGCCTCTAAGCCTCGCCATTTTGGAGAAATTGGCGATATTTCTAGGCTTGTAAAAATGTTAGTTTTTTTTATTTACATATTAAGAAATCATATTTATACTTTTAATATACTCTGAATGTTTATAACAAGTGCTTGTTTACAAATCACCTGTGTGTCCACATTGTGTGTGTTCCCCTTGTTTTTAACAAGTTTTTTGTTTATTTTTATTATAATTATTTAAATAATGGTAATTACGGAAACAAAATTCCCTTACCTTAAACTTCCATTTATTTGACAGGCCAAGAAAATTAACACTATAACATATTAGAATACTTCTGCATCATATACTCAAGAACCAACGAGTTATGCATAAAACACCCGAGAGATGACGGAGTAAACCAAACTTAAAAATCGGAATTGTTTAAAAACAAATTTTAACCAATTGTATGTAACCTTGAAACAAGACGGCGAATATAATTTTCAATTGTAACAAAACTGTTAATGTAGGCAGCTTTTGTTTTTTGGTGGAAAATGAAACAAAGAACGAATATTAAAAGATCACTCGTGTTTAAAAATTATAATAAATGGCGCGGTACGGTTTTAAGGCCCGTTAATCATATTATAATCGTAAAATGTAAAAAAATCAGGCCAGTTTCTTTCAACCGCAAGATTTACATTATCATCTTTCC
Organism: Druceiella hillmani; assembly: GCA_039881145.1. NCBI lineage: Eukaryota > Metazoa > Arthropoda > Insecta > Lepidoptera > Hepialidae > Druceiella > Druceiella hillmani. The sequence goes on along the minus strand of JAYKKI010000007.1, from coordinate 27,771,796 downwards.
TTTCATCGGATTTTACGCTATTTATGAAGCCGGGAGACTTGATACATGGCTTTAAGAAATTCTGAACAGTGCTCTTTTGGTCTACTTTTGCTAATGACACAATTTTTATTCTCATCTTGTTCAGGTTTTTATTTTGTTTAAGCCTAGCAAAGTCATTCAAAAGATTTATTGTACTTTTTTTAGGAATATTAATTACCATCGTTTTTTAAATCAAATATCTTACTGTATATATAGTATAGTTAGTTATAAAGTGAATGTAAATATAGTATAGTTAGTTATAAAGTTTAAAATACTTCTAAGCAATGCTTGTTTAAATTAGAAACTAGTCCTTTGAAAAATATTTTATGGGTGCTAGTTGTCGGCAAATTGGTCCTCTGAAACAAAAATTAAATTTTTTTTTATTTAAATGTTTAAAATTTTATTTTTGCATTTCTTCAATAAAATTTGTTCGTTTTGTGTTCGTAATATCTTTGTTTTAAATGAAACTGAAACTGCTGAAAATAATTGCCATATTAGTTCATATATTAACTTTGATGCGAACATTGTTAAATACTATAATATTTTCTCAATCTCACTCAAAATTGATCTCTACCCAAACGTGATAATTTAATTAATATATTGATATCAAATAGGTATATTACTGAAAAAGGAACAGGCAACATTACAAAAAGGGAGAATACCCACTCCGCTATGGAATACAGCTTCATTTTAAAAATTGGATTTATTTATTTTGTTATATTTTATCAACATATTGAAATAAATATTTATACAGTACATCTTGGCGCTGAATAAATATTGACCTTTGAAATTGGACAATGTCACTACTATCACTATTTTTTCAATACTGTTTGAAATATCATTATAATCTCTAACATTACGAAAGACGCCAACCTCAATGAATAAAACTGTAAGAATTAATTTGTTCAACTTTTATAATATCGAACAAATCATATAACTGATGCGATTACTTAATTCGGCAAGAATTGTACTTAAATTTGTGGCGGATATAACTAATATATTTGTGAATCAAAAAAGAGATTAATATTTAATTTAACCGTATTTTTAAACTGAATAAAATAAACACGAACACATTTTATCAGAAGCAATACATTCATTCAAAAGTTATAATTTTGGGGGTTTTATTTTTGACAGTATTTCGTATCAGGTTTGTATAATAACGACTACACTTTTTACAATGATATTAAAAAAAAATTATTCAAACGAAAACATAATTCCAGAACCACAAAATAGTTACAAAAAGTCTTTAGAACACTAGTTATCAATATATGTATATATATATATATATATGTATGTATATATACACACATATATATATATATATATATATATATATATATATATTTCTATCACACTATAACTATTTTGAGCCGCGCTCTTTGTTTGTTACGACTTCATGTATCCACTTACCTACTTTTTTCCTTCTACTGAATTGGTCTTTGGAGTTTAACTTGTGTAAAGTGAGGTAATTTGTAATAAAAAAGTGATTATTTGTATTTAATGGAAGGAAATGAATAAACTTCACTAAATTCGAAAAGAAATAACTTCAATATCATTCAACGTAACTGACGTAAAATGGAAGCTTTGCAAAAAAGTTATACATTTCTCTGTTATTAAATTCTATCAAGAGGTTTCATCTTCATAATTTGGGGTAAGTTATAATAAATAAATACGTAATTTTTGACAGTTATTAGTAAAAGTTTAATTTAAGAAAAACTGATGTTACTGGTGGACATTCTCGTTTATCTGTAACAATTTTTTTGTGACTTTTTAATGTTGGATATATTTTAACGTATGTTGCACATAGCATGCCAAAAAATTTTGTTTGCTTAAATATGATGTGTATATTACTATTTTCAAAGACAAATCACATTGCACTGTAAACTGATACTGAGGAATTGAGATATATATTATTTAAATTTTATTCATAAAGCAATAATGAACAAAAATTTTAATAGACTTTAATTAACATGCTTATGTTAATCTATATACATCTGAAAAATATTTGAGTAGTAATTTGAATGTAGTTGCACCTTACTGAAGTAATAATTGCACTTTTTTTATTTCGTGGACTTAGTTTCTATTCGTGGCTAATTGGTTCTTATTTGAAATTGTTAAATTCAGTTACCATATCGACAAAGAGTTAACGCTATTTTTTAAACTTATAACTATTTTTTTAAACAAGTTTTTAATCTAAAATAAGGCTAACTATTTTACTGATATAAAATTAATTAAAACAAAACTTATTCTTTAAACTTTTTAAATATTGTTTTGCATATTTAAAGATAAGACGTGATGAAATAATTAGTACAATATTTTGATTTTTTGTTAAAATATTAAAATTTCTGATCAGAATAAATATGTAGTAAATAAGAAAAAGTCTTTTTCTTGCGGAAAATATCCCTCAATCTTTAAATATACATAAACAATATCAAAACATCGTCTTTAAAATTTACATTAGGCTTCCATAATAATATTTTTAGAAATTTTCCAAAAAGGATTTTAACATTGTCAAACTCTATCGTAAACATTTTAATTCATTAAATATTTACCTATTTACACTTTGGGTATAAAATTTTCTTAGATAAATAATATTCGCACCAAGTTTATAATAAATTAAGTAAAGTCTAAATACAATTCGAAATGTCTGGTGCGACTCTAACAAATTAGAATAATTTGATGAAATATTATATTGTTGATAACGCAATCTAAATCTTCTAGACCATGTATTTATATAAGAAGGGGCGTTAAGAACCTTCCGGAGATTATCGGTACTGTAATAGTTTTTTACCAGATTTAAAAATTTAAAACGTTACTTTTTCGCATAAACCAATATTCACTGAGTAAGCTAGATTTGAAAGTTACGTGTGAAACATTTCTCCAGGATTCGGTTCCTCTAATAGATCGGACCAAAATCCTGGGGATTTATATGTAAATAAATTATTGATATTCCATGGTTAATATATACTTTTTAATTAGGTACGAAAAATACGTAAAAAAATTCTAGTCGACTTTTTATAAGCGAAAGATAGTGAGTATTAGTGTGGAGGAAACCCATCAGATTTGAACTTGTTGGTCTTGTCTTGACATAAGCAAAAAGTAACAAAATAGGTGAGTATGTTAAGATATATGCATAGATGTAAAGCAGTTAGGAAAATGGTAAAGAAGTAGGTAAACATTGTACATGTATATACAAAACATTAGGCAATTAGGACATTAAATCGGTACAAGCCTTAATATAAGAAACAATAAAGATGTAGGTAAGTGAGTAAGTACAGATACATACGAAGATATGAAGCATCAATTATGATGAGGCAGAAGGTGATATTGTTACTGACATGTTCGTATGTATGTATGTACATGCGAATGTAGATACATATATGAGTTTTTTTAAATTCATCTGATGCTGTAAATGCCTAATTTGATTTCAATCAGTGAGGTACTATTGAGTTCTGCGTGAGTTGGTATCATTTACAGTGACGTAGAATATTGTAAGTAATAAGGATTTTTACAAATAATTTAACAGATTTCAAATAATGAAAGCTTAAGAGGTGCCAAAAAATTAATTCCAAAAAACAAAGCAAAGAAAAAATAATACCATTTCCAATGGAAATTACAGACCCATATCATTAAATTAAAGGTGATTATGAATAGGCAAATATATACTTACTTATCCACAATCTTCTCCTTAACATTATTCTTGAAGTCAGTGCTAAACAAAGTGGGTCAACTATCATTAATATGAGATCCTTGCTTTAACCATATACTTATTCAAAGAACTTGTCGAGCACGACTGGGATTCGCATTATGAGGGTTCCGCAGATATTTAGATCCTTACAAACATTTAAAAATTCATAATATTTCTAATTAAATTATTTAGAAATATTAATTTTTCACAATGTTAATATATTGTCTACCGTATCTTTCAAAGGCGGAAAATCATACTAATTCTACGTGTAATTACAAATCTGGATTGTTCCCTTTATTTGTGCTGTAAGATCCCCAATTATGCCGACTTTTAAAAATGTAGTTTGGCCGTAAATATTCTGCAGGTTTTAATGATCAGTCGGTAAAACTGTTGCATGAAATAATAGTTTAGATTATTTGGTACTTTAAACTTTATATCATAAACCGTTTTTGAGAATAAGGGCATTGACCTACAGTTGAACGACCGGACGGATAATCAAGGGATCCGATAAAGATTCCGTTTTTCTTACATTTTGAGGGAAGCAGTACTAAAAATAGTAAACGCTTTCTGTAACTATACCCAACAAATACGATAATCAAGTTTACGATATATTTAAGGAAGATTGTAGATTAGTAGATATATACTAACCTCTTTTTATCAACTTTCAGTCTGTCAAAGAGAGGAGGTTTTTTCAATGTAAAAGGGTATTGTTCTTTTTCTTTCTGTTTCTTAGCATTGTTTTTCTTTCTGAAATAGTTAATTAACTTTATAATATTAGAGGAAAATAATAATATAACTTCCTGCTAACAAAATATACAATGCGATCATATTTCTCGGAATATGTTCTGTGCTTCCTACTATATTGAATATAAATTGAAATAGTTCGCTACTAAATTATTCACAATTAAATGAAACTATATGATGTAATATTATTTCTACTTTCTTTAATTTCTTTACCACGACCTAGGTTTTGTTGTATTACAACATCTTCAGGTGGGCTATTAGCAAAGATTTATCTTTAGCTATCTTTGCTAATAGCCCACCTGAAGATGTTGTAATACAACGAAACCTAGGTCGTGGTAAAGAAATTAAAGAAAGTGGAAATAATAATGTGTCACATAATTTCATTTAATTGTGAATATTTTTAGTATTAAATGTTATTTCTCATTGGCCCACATTATATTAAAATTGTTTCCTTTTTATTCTAGTTATTTTAAATTTTAGCGAGAGTATATATGCAAGGAAAGTTTGTTTAAATGTATATTTATAATAATTGACTCTAGGTAAAGATTAACAATTTGTTAGGAAGCACGTCAACTTCCATTCAAGATGATTTCAATTTTAAATTCTTTTGAAGTTTCATTATAAATTTTTATATTTGCCGTTTTGCATGTAATACATTTTCAGAAGAGACTAATATATTTTATTAGTATTTGAAAATCTATTATTGACACAATGGTTAATTTTTCATTTGTATGCAATAACATAAATGTTTAAAATTAGTAAACAATTGATAGACTGTCTAATATTGCAATAACAGGTTGGGGATCTGCTTAAAGTTTTAAAATAACAGTGGTAATTATCCCTTTTTTATGATGAAATATTTTTGAAATGAATATTTTCAAACTTTTGTACGTAATGTTTAAAAGGGGAATCTTTTGAACCCTTCGGCAGTTTGGAATTTTTTTCCTTACCAAAAGAGTTTTGATAATTTTTTTCACGCATATATTTTTTATTTAGTCATAAAATAGTTGCGCCAAATCATGATTTCTACGTAATATAGATTATCTTAAAAATACGTAAGTCGAATTCCTTTGTTTCCACAATCATATATTAATTCTGAGAAATAAATTAAAAATCAGTTCTTATTGTTCCAATCAGGTTAAATACCTGAGTTTTATGATACAAAACTTGCAAACAATATGTTACTATTTAAAGTCAACAATTTTGAGTTCTGTGCATCTGTAAAGGAGCCTTACAATGTAGACTTTATATGATTGAAGTTTTGTTATTTGATATCGAAAAATATTTACGTTTAACAGTAAGTTTCGCTAATTCTTTATTAGCATAGAAAATATTTTTGTTACATTTCATTAAAATTTCCTTTTTTTTCTCTCTATGCAATAATCACTTATTATCCCTAATAAATATTATTCGGAATATTATAATCTGTCCATTAAATTTCTTAGATTCTCTTTATTATTAATATACTTTCTATTAATATACTGCAATCGTAACTATTTTTAATACCTGAATTTATAAAACTTGCGGTCGACCGTAATACTCATTCTCCACGGATGATTGAAGATAAGTTATCCCAAAACTACCTCAAAAACTACTTTTATGGCAAAACTATTATGCCTTTAACCTTTATTGATTTATTTGTATATCATTTTCAAATTCAGAGAACTTACAACTTTATACATTCTAGATTTAAATTGCTGTGCTTTCTGCAATTGAAGTCTAGAAAAAGTATTCAATAGAAAAAAGTATTCTCTGCAATTGAAGTTTTGAAAAATAAAATTCAAAAAATTATTTAATTGCACCCATACAAAGTCAGAGTGGATAATGTTTGTTGGCTGTCATTCTGCATCAATAAATAAAAATGTATTTATTGGTGCAGAATGACAGCCGCCAAATATTAATAAAAATTTCGAAACCTATTAGAATAATTTCTTAACCAAACTTGAAATACAGAATTATAACATTTCAAACTTAATATTTTAATAATTAAAATTTTTCTTTAATAAAATATGAATTTTTGATACAGTCATAAATTTTAGAAGGCATTCTTTTTAGTACGTTGTCTACAGAACTCAATAAAATAATTATGAAAATCCATTCGATATAACTGCATTCCGACCTTCTCATTTTTTTCGACCTTATTGAACTCTAATATGAATCTGAAAACCATAGCCTTATTAAATATTACAGTTGCCCATTTGGCACTGTTTTTCAATTTCGAACATATTTTGTTTTAAGGTGGTTAATACGTTTCGTTTGCAAAATTAATCATTTGATTTTCCGTGTCTGTTAATCTCTTTAAAATTCGTTATACCTCTTTAAAAATGAAAAAATTATATTCTTTTGCTGAGATAAATTACACCATGCTGTAAATTAAATATATAAATATATACCCACATGTGCAATATCAACATGTTATACAGATAAAACGCCTCACATAGTCATAAGTTGATAAGAAATAAGTGGTATCCCCATTCTCTAAATGTTTTAAATTAAGAAGTATCAGGATTTATTATTGGAACACGATTGACAAAAACTTGCTGTTTTCTTCAAACTTGTTAATAATCATTTACTGTCCTAAATATACGCTAATCCGAGTATTATGGTCTATGCATTTTGACTCTGCCATTATTTCCATGAATTTCACACCTCGCCATTAGACAATTTAATTGTCATGTATCAATATACTTCGATTAAATATTTTTTAACAAATGAATTACAAAATTATGCGGTCGACTGCGGTGATCATTCTCCATGGTTGACTCAAAATGAGTCATCTCAAAATGTTCATTAAAATCAGAGGAGTACATTGCTGAAGAATTTAAAAAATATATACATAATTATATATATATATATATATATATATATATATATATATATGTCTGTGTGTGTGTGTGTGCGTGTGTGTGTGTATAACCCAAACGGAAAAAAGTTTTAAAATGTCAACGATATTGTAAAATGAAGTAGAAAAACGTATCTCAAGGCAAATATGGACATTTTTTTCCTATATCATATAGAAAATCATACCCAATAATATAAAAAAAGTTCGTCATTTCCTGATACAAATCTGAGAATAAAACTATATCTTACATAAAAGGTTAGTTAAAAGGAGCTCATGGTTATAGCTTGATCGCCTGGACCGGTATTATTAATTACAAATTCACGCTCATTTGCACGACAAATACGGTAAATGAATATTTAAAGCTTTACGTAATGCATAAACCACGTTTAATCAGATAAATAATCGATGGTCACTTATTGTTCTGCTTAACTCCTTCGGAACTCACAGATTGGATAGTGATCCACAGCTTCTCATAGGTGTTAAAAATATTTATGTAAAATGGGACCTTCTTCTGCCAACTGCATCAAAATAAAGTTTTTTCGCCAATGATTTTTTTTTTATAATATGGGAATGACTAAAAATGATAAAAGCCATTAATAGCCTTGTTCTAGTTCGTTGCATGAATAACGTTGGAAAGTCACTAGAAATATTTCTGGGTTGATTTAATACCTGCCAACAATCTCCGTAACTGAAATATATGGAAACGATCGACATCCTTTCTAGAAAATATAATGACCGTAAAGGGAATTGATTTATGGTAAGATTTATAGGGCAGCGGAAATTTGTGTACTTATCCAAGAGGAGCTTATGCTGCTGGGGCTAGTAGATAATATTTCGTATACGGAGATGGCAATGTCGAAGATGTGGACATGAAACTCCGGTCACATGGCTCTTGTGTTAACATTACATTCTACAATATATAAGACCACTATCTGTCATGCAAAATTATAAGTTTTTCTTTATTCTATCTATTATTGGTGTCAATTTCACATATTTTTCTAATAAATATCATAGATCACTTGGTTATTTTTCCTAATTATTGAAATGTGATTAAAATATATACACAATGTACTTACGGAATCATTAATACCGCATATATTTTTATGAATAATATTCAATATTATCTATATATGTCATTATATTAATTATCATGACATGCATGCCATATAATTACTAATTATTATGCTTTCATACGCCTTGAAAGTAGTTAGAATCATCCCATGCAAAGGTGGAAAACTTCTAAACAAACATTCGATACTGAGTAGCTGCTCTTGTATATTGTTAATCTACGATGATGTGTGATCGCAGAAAATATAAAGATCGTCTTAAATTTTCAAGATTAAAGAATTAAAAACTTTTGTTTGAAACTTAAACTAATTGAAAATTTGTACGTTTTACAAATTTTTAATGTTTACCACATTTTTCGTTATTGCTTATAAAATAAGAAATTTAAAAAAAATCGTCTTAAAAGGTGTATTGTCAATTAGCTGACCTCTTCAGTAACGACCAAATAAAGTTAGTATATATGTCATATGCGCATCAATATTGCTTCTGTTGTAGTATGCAATTTATCAAAAGAAAACCTTTTCCAATTTAATTTCCCTTTTGAATGCCTTCATACAAAATTGCCAATTCACTGCAATTAATTTGTAACTGCAGTTTTTAAATAACAAAGTAAGCCTAGAAAACACATTGTGCAATAATTGTTTAACGGGAATTTAACATAGCCAAAACGTAACAAAACATTTAATTTAATTAATTAGTAATTATTTATATTTTCTTTTCGTATATTTCCAAAATATAAATTTCTATTTTGGTAACGGATGGCTCATTCCAAATGTTAATAATAAAAACATTAAATTTGTTCGTTGCCAGTTTGCTCTTTAAATTTATGTTCACTCTAATTTTATGGCAACTGGTGATATCTGAAGATAGTGTGTCGTGGTCGGCTAAACGGGCTGAAAATCTTTTGAAGTTGTAACATAATGTTAAGAAGTTGTACATATTTTCTTTATTAGCCAAAATCTTTATTAGCCTTTTTTCAAAATCTAATTGATCTTTATTAGCTAAAAAAATTAGCACTAACTTGAAGCAATGTAATTAAGTACTCTATGTAAAATGTGTGAACTACTGTGGCAGAAAAATATTTATTGGCCGTTTCTTCTTTTCTTGTGACTTAGAAATTGTTTTATTTTTATTTTTTTTACATTCCGTGATATTAAATTAATCTTGTCTCATAAAGTTTATTTACACACATCGTCCCGTTTTATGTCCAAAAAGGCAATTTTTCTTGGCTATGAAATTATCTTAGATATTTACCCAAAGTATTTATATACCAAATATTTCATTCGTCTCAATAAATAATTATTAGAATGGAAAAAAAAAATTTTTGCAATTAACGTGTAATAAAAAAACGGAAAAATTATAAATATCTGCTTACATATTATATTACTTTAGGACGATATTGTGTCAGTGGTTGATATATGTGCAGCTTCACTACCATCATAAAGATTTTGAGTGGAGGTGGAATTGTACATCGCAATGTTATTAATTGCTCATGTTTCCATCAGTCAGTTTTTTGTATCCTACATTGATAATAAATTAATAAATATTTTATTACCTACGTAAATATTATTGCCACTTTTTAGTAACGAGATATCAAGCTAACTTAGTAGTATTATGTTAAAATTACCAATTTTGCTTGATATTGCGGTGAGCGGTCAATAAACCACACCAACACTACAATATTTGAACATTTGTTGCGAACGATGTAAGAATATATAATTCAAGCGTGATGAAAGGAAAACAAATTTGACTCTTCTATGATGAGTATAACCAGAAGCATAGTTTGCGCTGCATTATTTTCTGTTTTAAATTATAAAAAAAATTAATTTGATGAAATTATTGTTTTATCATCAGAACTACAAGTAAATGCCTAGTTTAATGATTATACAATAATTACAAGTTCAAGTTTCGTCCATTCCATTATATAGTTAGTTACAGGTCTACCAATAAAAGCGAGTTAAAAATTAGAAATAAGATTGAGACAAATGTATAGAGATCTGCTGGGTGTACAAAACGGTGGGATTTAAAGAGATGGTAATATATTAAGGTTTCGGTTAGCATAAAAATACACATTGGAAGGTCAATAAGAGGATGGGTGGCAAGTACGAACAATATACAAATGGAAACGGGAAATAGGAAGCTTTTGAGGAAGAAAATCATCAGATATTTTAATGCGTCAAATTCAAGTCGGGCACTAATATTAACTGACGGGCAAAAACGCGTAAGTAGTTATTAAATCGGAATCGCTCCGTTAGAAGTATCGGCATAAATAGTTCTATAAATACGTACGTTGTAAAAAACGTGGTCGATTTGATTAATTATAAATACAATTAGGATTCCTCATCTGTAGAGTCTGAACGGAACACTATTCTTGTGGCAACATCGTCTCGTCTTCCGTCCGTCTGTCTGTGAGTATCTAGAACTTTCTTAATTTAAAAATTAAAGGGAAATAAAATTTAAATATTCCTTGGGTAAAATTTTAAAAAGTATCTGAAGTGTAGTTGAAATTAGATTTAACGACAAAAACGAGCTAAATATAAAAGTAGAAAATCAATATGTAATCACACCACAATAGTTTTTGAAAATTTATGATATTTTTAAGCCTTTACAAAGAAAATCAATATTTGTATATAATTTAATAGAAATATTATATGTTTTGTATTTATTATGCGAATTTAAGTGTGCACAAAATAACTGTAATGTGAGTTCTATTCGTATTTAACTGGTCTCTTTGCATTTAATGTAGGCAAATTATAAAAAAAACACTAAAACTAAGAATAAAATCAAAAACGGTTTAAATATAAGCTGATTTGAAAATTTTTTGTGAGACTTTTCACGTTTTTCCTATTTGGCTTGTTTATTTAATAGTGTTTAAATATTCGTCCCTAGATTTTTAAGAAAACGTACCTCTCTTTTCAATCAAAATTAGGTTTAAGTTCTACCAAATCCAAGAATTGGCAATTTAATTAATTAACTGCTTATTCAGACGTATTTTACTACCTGTTCAATCATTTTACAGTAAAATAATATTCGCATTGGACGTTTATTTAATCTTCCGTTCGAGTAACCGCTGTTATAAAATGAAATAACTGACAAAATCTTTTAGATTACTGCTCGTGATTTACGCCCACAATTAACTCAACTACTGCTCAAATTATTGAATATAATTTTATACGTGTAAATTTTTAGCAAGCTATTGTAACTGTACAAATGTTTTAAAATCGCTTAAAGAATTTTTTTTCCAAAAATACTTACACGTATAAATTATTTATTTAAAAATAGCGCTTACAATATTTACGACGACAATATAAAAATTTGTGAATAGACTGGTTCCAAACTGCCTTAGACTATTTACTCAGATGTAAGATTTTTATAAAATGAGGCGTTAGCATCGTCTGTTGAGTTTTGTTTTTTTATTAACATGTTTATAAAAATTATTCTTGTTTTTCTTTAATATTTTTAGAATTTATAATTACGAACAACATTTTCTATTAAATTAAAAATATTATTTAATTTTAATATTTCTGTTGCGAGATGTGTCTGAATATATGATTTTGGAACTAAAATTTTAGAGATCGCAAGGGAATCTGTTATGAAAGCATAAGCAAATACTGCTCAATTATTTTGATAACGATTATTATTTCCTAACATCCATAACATAACATAACATATCCATAACATAACCTAAACAAATAAAAACATTATAAATTTATTAACAATAAGAAATAAAGAACAATAGCATATTTTCTTTCGAGGTTCGATAAGCTTTATAGGATATTTGATTGTTGCCAAAATTTTTTGTGTAAATATTTAAAAATGCAGAGTAAGTTTAAAAAATCTTTGTGATGAAAAAATAACGCAAGTAATAAACAATTAATCGAACTTCTAAATAGGAAAAAGTGTAAATTTTTTTATTCTTTAAATTGAAAAAGTTATTGTGAATTTAGTTTCCACACAAAAAAAAATAAAAAAATTATAATATGCAGTATATAATTTAAATGCAATATTTAACGAGATACTAAAAATATTTAACAAACTCACTTATAACGAATGCTAAATAACTGGTCATAAGCCTGTTATGTTTTGTATGGGCGTTTTCATGCGAATCGAAGTTCGTCCGTTTTTAAGTCGTAAAATTTTGTAATGAAAAATTCCAGGTATGATATATCTATTTTAATCGTTTTTAATGTTATTACTTATTCTATTCTAGTAATAAAAATGTAGTCAAATACTTTATTATGCAATATTAATATTATGAAAATAAAACCGGTCACGTATGTGTTAAGACATACATGCAGTTGGGTTTTATAGTCACTTTCATAAATTTTTTGAATTTTTTAATGCAAGTATTGACCGAAATAATTTTATTTGAAAGTTAGAGTCAAACGCAAATAATAGATATTCTGCTAGTATGCTACTAATGCTAATACAAATACATGTATGCTAGTAATGCTAGTAAACATTTAAAAAATGGGACATTGCATATTACTTTATGTCTTTATATTTTATGAACAAACTTAAAACGGAGAATGGTAGACGGAACTTTAGTCTCATTTTAAAAGACTTATCCCATAATACAACGGAAAAGAGTCTTTTTTGAAGGAAATGGGTAAAGAAAATCCCCCATCCCCTCTATAAACATGTTTTTCTCTATTTCTGTTATTTATATACATATTAATTAAGATCTTTATTTCAAGTATCTACTTGAAATATTTCGTGTACAAAGATCTAAAATTGTATAAACTGTGAGGCATTGATGGTTGAATGGATGAACGGACGAACAGACTCACGTGACATTACAACAATTCCTTACTTTGATATGGAACCTTGAAATTTTCAGTCGGAAAGTTTCTGAACATTATTTTATTAAATCGAGAACTCCTACTTTCTTTTCTCCAAACTGTAGAGTAAAATTTGATTATTATTTTCTTAGAAAGAAAATTTCCACAAAGACTTTTCTGACTGGTATTTTGCACTGTTTTACAGGTATGTAATAATTTGGAACATCAAGCATATACGTACAAAGACATTGTCGATCTGAAATATAAGGTAAAAGTAAAATATATAGTTTCCAATTTGTTCGTAAAATTTAGCTACGAATCTGTGTCATTCTTATAGTATTCAAGTATTTCATTTCAGCAAATATGACGAAACTCCTTTTACACATGTGTACTAAGAAGGAAGTATACATTTTTTGAAAGCACTTTTATTTATTGTTCTTCATTTATGTACGTTTTTCAATTTACGCCAGCTCTAGTCAATTTTATTACACGTGTAATATTTTTAAGTAATTTCTTCCTTTACTGCCTACTGATTACTTTACTTTCATTATGCTACGACGACATCCATTACTATTATGATCTATATTTTTGTGACATTTTTAAAATAAAGTGGTTATTATCTAAAACAGTCTATTGAAAAATAATTATGCAGAATTTTGCAGTCATATTGTGTCCTAATTAATTAAATAATTGTATCATAAATATATCCATATGCATTTTCTATCACTGTATAAACTTTTAATAGTGGTTAGCGTTATATAATATTCTTTTGTTCAATAGTTTTTCCCCATATCTCCAATTTCAATATTTCCTCTTATAATATTCATTTTGGTTAACACTTGTATGAGGTGCGATAAGCTATGCTTGATATGCGAAGCAAATGAAAAAAAATCGATTTATTTGTGGTACTACAGAAAAGTACAAAAAGAATATAGATATTTTTATATTAAGATGTAATTTTGTGAATTGATTTTGTTTTCTCAAATCGTACTCGTTTACAAACAATATCTTGGCCTAATTCATTTTTTCAAACATGATTCGCAAATTAATATTGTTTCATGATCTTCTAATAAGGAATATTGCCAGAAAGGGAATGCAACTCTATGAATCTTGGAACTTCCAACTGAGGTGTAAAATAATAAAATAAAAGAATTAATTGTATTTTGGGTCATTTTTCCAATTAAACTTTTAAAGCGAAGAGTTGTTATATATTTATTATTATCTTTTAATTTGTTCAATAAATATATGCTTTGTGTTTCTTTGTTTTTATTATAGGAATCTTCAATATGAAATTTATTCAATCACGTTTTATATCGAAATCAGTTAAATTATATAAAAAAACATTTATTAAATATTACAATATTCCCTCAGAAATGATTAAAAAATGATTAAAAATATCACAAAAATATAGACCATGATTCCCTCGCCAATAAATATGATTTAAATTACAAATATATTTAATCATATATTCTATGCAAATTAATTAATATAAGAATCTTAGAGCACCCGCCGAGGACCTACGAATTAAAAAGAATTGAATATAAAAAAAATTAAGTTTACTAATTTTCCCGTAAAAACATTAATTATTTAAAGGAATGAAAGAACATTTTTATTCAAAATAATTTTAATTCAATATCATTATAATTTATTAGTTAAATGAGACTTTTCTTAAGGTTTAAACTAAAATATAATTAAGCAATCTTTTGTCTTTAAGTCGAAATTGAAACAGAGAAGAAAATCAAAATACCTTGCTAAATATGCTGGCGTTTTGATAAATGATACATTACGGATTCAGCATCCGTTAATCATATTTTAAATACAAAGTCTAAAAAGAAATCTCGACGGCGCCTTCCGGCTACGTGATTTACGTTGCCACCTTTCCTTTCTTCGGATTTTACGTTAGATATTAGGCTAGGAAACCTGATATGCGATTTTGAGAAATTTATTATTCCTGCTACTTCAACCGTCTGCTGGCCTCGTTTCGTGATCCCGGATTTTTCCTTTCATCTTTATTTAGTTTTTTTATTCCAATTTTCGGGTATTCTTATTTAAAGAAATAGACGATAATCCTCTTATAATGGCCGTTAAGTAAAGACATTTAGTGCATATATTTAAAATATTTCTCATTAGCTTATTATCTTTCAACATTTTCTGAGATGTTGATTCACAGTTTATAAATATAATGTATAAAATTGTCATTATACCAATTGATACAAACGCGCCTTATTAAAATTAACCGATAGGACTTTGTCAGTAGACTGTTCCGTCATTTTACGAAATTTTCTATTTTTTGTACGACTTTTAAGAAAGGGTGAGAAAAAAATAATCATCCCCTTTACTAAAGCTGGCAAATGTTAATTATGTAATATGGATGGATATGTAATTACGCATGTATTTATTAGTTGACGCCATTATAATTTTTAACAGATTTCAGAAAAGAAGAGGCTATTAAATTCCAGTGTATCTTTGCATTTTTATGTTACCCCATGTCTAGTATTTCTCAACCAACTCGGATGCATCTTATTTTGTTGGAAAGTGTATATTCCTCGTATGGTTTTAAAAAAAAATTATTTAGGATTTGATTATGACATAAGAAGATGTACTACAGAATTCCTCAAAATTAAACGTCAAAGGTACAATGATCGTGTTTAGAGGAAATAGGTCCAACCATTTGTTATGATTTTTTAAGGGTGTGCTCTCAGTTTGAATACATGAAAATTTGATTAGAATCTAATTGTGGAAATTAAAAATATACCATAGAATTTATTCATATAACGATACAGGTATCTTGATTGAGTTTGAATAATAAAGATCTAATGATAATCTAATAACACACTACTAAGTGTGATGTATATTTGCTTTTTAGCAATATCTGATTGCATTAACGAAGCTGGAAGGGGTTGTCAGGAACTTTTCAGTAATATGGACTAAACTAATCAGATTTTGACTCGTTTGTCTTATCTTGACTTAACTAAAGTAATAGGATAAATTGGTTATTAGGTTGGTAATATGGTTACATAAGAAATAATTTCCACATTAGATTCATAAACCCTGAAAGCGCAAGTTTACTGCCCGCCACATGAGGGACTGATATTATTAAAATAGTGTTTAGGGTCTCAAGCAGAGACTATATCATCGACCTTCTACTTCCAACTCCTCAACCCTGACACTGCACATATCAGAATACTTTTTGGTTGATCTCTAACATTTCATTGGACGTGTTAAACCGTCACCTGCAAAAAAGTATTAATGATTCTTGACGGCGACGTAGTTAATACGAAATGTTAGTTTTCAATTGAATTGGCCGATAACGTTGATAATTACGTTAATATCACGGGGATATACTCGTACATCACACGAGTTGCGCCAGTTCGGCATTTAATTGCTTAAACTGATAGGTTTAAACAATTAAATTTATGTTCTATTGGTGAGATGGAAAAATAGCTACGACAAAACCTAGGTTGGACGATAACGCAATATAATTTGACATTTTCTGATATCTTAAGCTTTCCAAAATGTCAACGAGTATGTAGCTCACAAAAGCTGCTTAAAGTGGTGTTAAATAAAAAAGTGAATCCAGGAGGAGCGCCGTCTGGAAATTTGATTTTGGGATTTTTTCACTTAAATATTCTCAATACAGTGTTAAACTAATTTTTGGAACTTGCATAGCAAACCGCTAGCGTATTCGTGTCCTGTTTGCTGTTTATTCCTTTTAGCCGGAATATTACGAGGTTTTCTTTGCGCAATAAATATTCTGCTTTCATACAAAAGAAATGTTTTACCGTACAGTGCAACGTGCTAATCGACAACTTCAGCTAGTTATTTATTAAATTATTTTACAAATTCTTTAACAATTTCTGTCATTATATTAAATGAAGTCGTTCTAGGCTGATCTAAGGATAGTTCGGTACATAATTTTATAAAATTATGGTACAATTATTTCTCCAACCGTCTGTTTTATTTTGTTAAATCTGTGTAATAATTCAAATTTGTTTGTAACGAATTCTTACGTAAGAATTCCAACATGTTTGGATATATAATCTAATAACCACGACTCGTATTTCTAAAGATTATTCATCATTGCAGACTCAACTTTCATCGTGATCTTTATCTTTTTCATTTGTGGAAAACCCAAATCGGCTTTGTAAGGTAGCTTTGGTCCAGCATAAATTCTAGTAACATCATGTAAGCCCATCCCTTTTTCTTTAAAGTTTCCGTGGCTAATTTCATGTATTGTCTATTTCAAATATAAAAGTCGACATTTTCTTCTCTCAAGTCATGGCCTTAACACCAACAAGCAAAATGAAATAAAGACATTATTTACCTTCACTGTACTGGTTCAATTAACATATATCATGGGAGATGCAGTGATAGTAAAAATGTGTATATTTGTAAAAACACATATTTATTTTTAGGTTAACTTTAAACATTACATATAAACATTTTTTTTTCTTATTACAACTCCCGTGATGTATCTCAACTGTCATGACTTCATATAAACACACTTTTATTGTAAAACATTGAAAATGCAACAAATGTTTAATGAAAATCTACTTTTGCAGTGAGGTGATAAAACAGAATTGCAATATTTTAAGGATTTATAAATACATATTTCTTTGCGATGCCGACCGATGTTCCATTTTATGTATAATTTTATGTGTTTTTAGATAAAAACGATGACAATTCCATTTCAAATCAACTAGTGCTCAATATTAAGAAAGTAATTATTATAATATAGTTTTGAATACAATTATCCAACTTTTGAAAGACATTCAAACTCGATCTTTTGAATCTAATATTCGATCTTCACATCATGGTCACGTTTTGCACTTGGTATAATAAAATATTCAAAAACTAATAATATATAAACATACTAAGAGCTAATGTATTTCTTAAGTTACGATTTTATTTTCCTTTCAATCAATCAGTAACAATATTTGAATTAGTGGGAGTAAATTTTCTCCAAAATATATTATATACATATTTGTCTTCATCTTTTATAAAAATGGATAAAACTTATTATATTTGCCTTTCATTTATCTTGCTGTTTTACTTAAATGAATACACCAATTTTTATCGAAAAATTTTATGACTCATTTACATTAGGTTTCGTTGTATTACAACATCTTCAAGTGGGATATTAGCAAAGATCTTTATCTTATCTTATCTTTATATGTTCTTCTACATCACGTAGTTTCATTTAATTGTGTAAAATCTAAAATAATTAGATCAAGTCTATTACAAAAATCGAGAAATTCAGTATCCGTAGAGGGAAATTTTTTTTATATATACTGAAATATTTATTTCTGAAAGTAAATAATAATAGGTGATGGTTATCAGTGAAGTAGATTTTACAACGTTATGAGAAAAAATAAGGTTGCAAGACGAATGAATTTATCGATAGTTCGACTAGCATCAATTAAAATGAAATATAAAATAGTTAATATTAAATACCGACCTATAATATTTACAAACGTCCTGCCCGCATGAGACATAACGGCAATGAGATTGTCACGCTTTTCAAGACAGGACTTAAACCTAGCGATATGTCCATTCGGAATATATCCACGGTGACGAGGCGTAACCGTGGCTATATTCCCCGCACGCTGAACAGTCGTCCTCATCGCGGCCTGCGCACTTTGACGTCTGTCTATGAGATTTAATGCGTCGTTATTGCATGGTTGTTTGCCTGTTAATTTAAAACAGTCTATGTTTTCAATAAGGAGACCTTCTAGTGTAACTCTTTAAAATTGATTTTTTCCGCTAAAGAAATTTTCTTCGCTATTTTGAATTTTCTTGCCTTTGAATACTTTCATTTTGTATCCATATCATGGAGTTGCATAAACAAACATAGTTCACCATCTTTAGGAGTCCGCCATATTGGATTTAGAGTAACGTCATTTTAAACACACAAACTGCCTAGTTTTAACTCTTTATAATTGGAATGTCGGCCATCTTCTTTTCCGCCATTTTGAATTTGTTTCCCCTTGAACCCTTTCATTATATATATACACATCGAAGGTGGGCTATGATTTTTTATGGGCTCCATATAATGGAGTGCATAAAAAATCATAGCCCACCATCTTTGGAACTCCACCATATTGTATTTAGAATGACGTTATTTTATTTTTCGTATTATTCTCAGCAATAATTAAACCCTTTCATCTGATACCCACATTATGGGAGTGTATAAAGATACCTAGTCCGCCATTTTGGACAGTCCGTCATATTGGATTTAGAATGACGTCACTTATCTAACCATGCATTGTCATCCAAACTAAACGTGTATGCAAAATTTTAGCTCAATTGGTTGAGGATAACTGTTTTAAAATTCAGTAGCAAGATTTGACCCGAACAAATATTAAAAGTTAAATAAAAGCTTGTAAAATAGCACGCCTTCGTAATTTACTGAGTTACTTTGCTGGAATTTGCCATTTTTTACTTTTGTCTGCTATTTGAAAATTCTGTATATCACGTCAAGACGATTTCGAAACGAGAAAATTTTTTGTTTCGTTTAGTTTTTGTGACTTTCATTATTGTCTCAATAAAAAAAAATGGCATTTAATTTCTAGTATTTACAACTGATTTAACGTATTCAAGCGTGGTTGTACCAATCTCACTGATGATTTGCCTGAAGGATGGCCCTCAGTGTCGATAATTAGAAATGAAATCAATGCTGTGCGGTTCAAGACGATGACTACATAACAGAGTAGCTTAGAGTAAATTAAGGCAAATTTTATGGGTCAGTTATAGAAAATGAACTTTAGACCTCCGGATACTCAAAGATGGATACCCAAAATTTGACAAATATTAAAAAACACAGCCACATTCGCTGGTATCGGGAAATGTTACAAAAATTCGACGAAACTCAATATCGTCACTGGTGATAGTAGTTGGAGAATATATCCAACTCTTATGAACCCGAAACTAACAGGTAGTCTATGCAGTGGGGTGTTTTCTACTAACCTACAAGAAAAGACTAAGTACCGGAAAACATATCACCTCGTTCGTCTGACTAACAGGTTATTATGCAATTATTATTTTAGAAAATAAAACAATAATTTCCACACGCTGGTATGCCATCAACCGTATGTCTGTTGTTTTGAAAAGTTCCCTTTTGAAACATTCGGCATAGAATACTTATTTATTATTACAAGATCTCTGCAAGTGCAGCCATATGAATGACCGAATAATTGATTGCATCGGGCATAGAAATTATAATTCATCTGCCGTATATTCCATATCTTGCCACCGCTTGATTTTTATTTATTCAGAAGAATAAAAAATAAACTTTGAAAAATACCATTCCAGGGCATGGACGAGCGGTAACTCGTTCCGAAAAATCCGTAGAAAAAAAGTCGAAGAAACAGTAGGTCAGCTGCTAATCTCAGTAGTTCATTCAAATGAAATGAAGCATAAAAAGTGATGGAAACTATTTTGAAAAAGGAATAAGTAAGTTACAAACCTCGATTCTATTTGTGATTTTGGTTCTATTTGTGATTTTCTAAAAACTATGTTGGGTCTCGTATCATCGCTCGCATTTCTCAGTGGATCTCTATGGTGAATGATACTGGACGTGATAATATTCTTATAGTGTCGCACTAGATTCTACATAATATTTCAGGAGAAAACAAATCTTCGTGTAATATCTTCTGAAACGTGATGTAAAGTTTTGCGAGAATAATATTACCATTCCCACTGGTGTCCATTGTTGCAAAGAATGAACCCAGTTGGCAATAAAATTTACGAAGAATATTTTCCCGCTTACACATTATATCTAACTTGAGTGTAGTAGCGAATAACCACCAATCGTAAATAATTATTTTTCTGAGAAAAATTTGTAGGAAAATTGAATTTTTCAGCATAATATTAGATTGACAGAGACTCACTAGAAAGAAGTCTTACTTGAAAAAAAAAATAATCAAACTTAAAAAGATGCAGTCTTCAAAGACAAACCTAGAAATTCAAACTATAGTACAAAACTTAACTGATCACACTTTTAAACCGAGAACAAAAAATTTGGGTAGAGTAATTTATGCGTTGCTGCCCAATAATATTATAAAAGTCAAGATAATTTTTATCCACGAATATCTTACTCGGGGTAGAAAAAGGCGCATTTTGATAACCACCTCTAAACTACTTTTCTTTTTAATTTTTGACGTAAATATTAACTGTAAGACAGAGTATTTACTATGTTTATTTAGATTAGAAACAAACAGCTATTTGTTAGTACATTAATTCGTAGGTAAATATATATGAAAGAGTAATGTTAAATATCAGGTAATCCATTGCAGATATATTCGGACTCAATTTTTTTTTAAATATTGCCCTATTTCTTCCTAATAAACTTTTAATTAATAATAGTAGACAAATTAATCCACATTATATATTTTTTATGTGACAGGATTTCTCAGCAAATTATAAAAAAACAGAATGGATTTTGAAAGTTTATGAACAATACAAATAGGTTCTGAAAATTCTACGAAAATATGTATAATCTAGGACAATACCTTATCTATCAAACACTTTTAGTTTTATTAGCCAAGGTGAAGTAATTTTTTAATAAATTTATGGTCAAATATATCCGATCTGGCATGTATATGGTCATTTACCTCAAGGACGTGACAAGGTTAGTAGTTAAAAATGGATGATTAGTAACCTCGATGATTGGTAACGTCAAAACAAAAGCTATTTTCAAAATATTTCTCTGTGGCCAGATAATGAATGTTGTCCCACTAGTTCCTTTAATACGATTTCGGATACGTGTAAAAAATTTATTTCACTTGTTATTTTGTAACAAAATTTATACACAATATAAAATTTGTATGTTTCATTACTTGTTTTTGATACAAAAAATATCAAAATAAGTCTACAACATAACCCGGAAAATTTAATTTATTTATTATGGATAAAATTTAATTTCTTATTATTTCCATTACGATAATCCCATTCTATAATTTAACATTTCTCGCATTTAAACTCTTTAAACATATCGATATACATCGCAATGTTGAAGTTTCAGCAGCAGAATCAATTCTAAATTACTTCTCTAATTTTCATAATTACATCATTGCAGGAAAAATTTCCAAAAAAAAATTATGAACTTGACTTTAAATTGGCGCTAGTATTAATTTTATGCTTTTGAAACCTTAGTTTTATTAGGAAATTGATATTTTTTATTACATTTAGTCACAAAGTAATTTGATCATTATCTATATTAAATAATATTATGTGTATGTTTTAGCACCTATTACTTTGAGATTCTCAAATATTCCTAACTTATTAGGTATATGTATATACATATATATATATATATATATATATATATATATATATATATATATCTATAAACTGTAACATATAATACAAATGCATGAAAATAAAGTCAGAAGGTAGCACTAACTGCTAAACTCCAAAGAAAACTTAAACGGTATTAAGGATACACGTTGTAAGAACACTAGCTCCCATCGACCTAGTCAAGTGGCTTCGGTAATATTACGGTGCAACTTTCACAAGTAGGCTAGTATCATTGCGAAGTTTGAACAAGTGTAAGCTTTGTAGTAACGTTATTGAAGTACTCACTCGAATGGTAAACTTATTGATCGGGAGTTCCAGTGGATTTCATCAATTCCACTGGAGAGTGTGCAGAGTTATTTGTACTTCAAACTAAATATATCGACTTGTAAAAAATTAGTTTATACAATATTTTTATAACGCATAATGTTCAAAACACATAGTCTCGCAGCTACCAATTAAGAACAAAAATATTTTAAATCAAGGGATGGAAAGTAAGAGTTTTAAAGTATGTTAAAGAGAAAATACATTAAAGACAAGAATACATTGCGTGCAAAACTAAAATTATGAAAAATAGTATTAAGAAACCATTAGCCAATAGCCGGAAAGTAATAGCACATATGCAGACTTATCGTAGAGGGAAGTATAGCATGTGCGAGTATAATGGCTGCTCCGGTGCTTTTTCTTATTTATATATACACCTAATGCCCATGCGACATCTGTGGACCCAGAGTACCGCCAAGCCACTATTTGAAATAAATTGCATCAGCTCATCTTTAAAACCATTGAAACCGACTTACTCTACTCAATAATTTTTACTAACTTTCGTACTGACATTTGATATGAAGAACAACCAACTTATTTAAGTTCTCCTACGGTCTCTTTCACCTTATATAGATTTCTAAACATAGAAGTCAATCCTTCCATCCGTCCCAGCGTCTATTGGTCAACATGGAACCTGATCTTACAAATATCATGGGTAGGCGTTTGTTGAAAAGTAAAGATACATTTTTGTCATGAAACACAATTTTGTAACGTTTATATGATTACGAGTTTTATGATAATTTTAGCCTTTACAGAAAATGATGTAGTAAAATTGACTTATAATCATACACTAAATTATTAGGATTTACACAAAATATGTTAAAGGTTCATAAACAGAATAAAATACATAGATTCAATGAGAAGCAACGGTGGCGCTGTCCACTATTCAACGGAATTTATTAACGTCCTAAAACCGCTAGATTTTCCAATGCATAATTCAAACTGAGATTGAGCGCGTCCTTGAATATATCGACCGTTTAACTAATGAATATAGTAATTTTTAACTGACTTAAAAAAAGGAGCAGTTTATTTGTTCGACGCGTATTTTTCTTTTTGAATATATATACACCAATTGCTTCGAGATTTCTGGGCTGGTTTGCGTGATTCTTTTTTTGTTTGAAAGAATATACTAGCAAGGTGGTTCCATATAAATAAAGTGACGATCTTATGATGTGATCTGGAAATGAACAATGAAACTTCTTAACGAATGGTAATGAATCAAATGTGATTCAATATATTTGCTACTGGAGTTCTTACTTTGTGAAATAACTATACCACCTACCAGGTTAGGGTCTTTCAATGAGTTCTGGAGATGAACAATTGAACTCCTAAACAGATGATATTAAATCGACAGTCATTTGAGATATTTGCCAATGTTAGTTGCAACTTAGCAAAATAAACACATCCTCGAGAAGGTCTGATGATGAATTCTGGAGACGTACAATGGAACTTCCTAACGGATGATATTTAATTAATCGTGATTCAAGATTTTTCCTATTGGTAGTTGTTACCCTACAAAATAACTGCCCTATCGACCAGGTAACGTTTGATGATAATTTCTGGAAATTTAAAATGGAAGTCTATAACGGATGGTAGTAAATTAACCATAATTCGATATTTTTGCCACTCGTAGTTTTTACTTTGCCAAATAACTACACCATCAACCAGGTCGAGATCAGATACTTCAAAAACAAGTAATTTAATTATTTATTGTGACTAAGTAGGTACCTATTAAGAATTAATTATTTTTTCACATTTAAGTACCCATTTTTTTGAAGTCCGTTTAAAAAATACTTAACCAATCTTAAATTTCCAACGAGCAATATTGAAGAGGTAGAAAATTCAAAAATATTTAAAAAGTTTTTCGGCGGTTATTTCTTAAGAAAACTTTGTTATTATAAAATATACAAAATTTAAGAGTAAATAGTCATAACAAATTGAACAAATCATTGCATCAAATAAAATAAAAAATTAGTAACCAAGATTCAACGAGTCTAATTAAAGAAAAAAATATTGTATATTATTTAATTAGTAACATCCGCTTTGGTTCGTGACTATGAAGTTAAATTGTAGAGAATTTTATCGAGTCTTACGGTTCATCAATAGTTAGTAAATGAGAACAAAGATACCACGGATGTACTGTAAGCGAAGTGCCATGGCGTAATTGAATACGTTAATACACTTTTCGTTCGACGTATATACACTTTTAAGTTCTATGAAGATGACTTTGATCTGGCTGTATTAGTGGTTGATTCTGTTTCATAGGACTAACTTAGTGGTTTGTATATTATAGGTACGAAGTACGATATGTCGTAACTATTCACTTAAAAATACATATCGAAAACGCTGTATACTTCCTAAGAAATTCGTGAGAAGGCATTTTGAGAAATTATTGTTATTGATTAGTTTAGTAAGGTAAAATCAAATGTGGCGAAATATGTGCTAAAATATAATAATGTTGAAATAATATCAATTATTGAATTTTCTAAAAAAAATTGTTATAATAATTTATATGAGAACAACAAATTATAGAGTTTTAATAATTTAATATAATCTCCAAAATTATGTAATTCTTTTCATTTCAAACTGAAGTTGATGTTTATTTTTAATGATTTTGAACACGTATTTATTTTGTTGATATGGACCGAATTCAAAATTTATTTATTCAATATAATTTTCCTCACTAGCTTTGAAAACTTTAAAGGATAAATATTTCATAATCACATAAACTTTACCTTAATTTTCAATTTTAAGTTTAATTTTCAAGGACCCTCGTAACATAATAAATTTTATAATGGAATTTCTATAATACGTTTTTTAACATTTATACTTGTAATAAAAACCTTAATGAACAACACATGTCAACCAACGTTAAGAGCTTAGTAAACCGACACACTTAATGATCATTAATCTTTTTTTCGGTAAACTAGAATATAGATAGATATATAATAAAAAATAACGTAAACTAGTGTATAATATATTTGTATACGCAAAGAGGCGCATTTAAATCCATAAGTATGTAGGCTTTATTTATATTATTATTATCCATACTTGTTCATTTGCCATGCACAATTGATTGTGCAAAATGCTTTCTGTTCTGTTGCCTTTTTTTTATTTTATTAACCGTCATAAAATTTCACCAATAAACATGTGTTATACGTATATAGTATCTTTTTACGTAAGTGAGCTGAATGTAACATATATATATATATATATATATATATATATATATATATATATATATGTATATATATACATATATATATATATATATATATATATATATATATATGTTATTTTAAATTGACGTTCATATGATGTCATACAACTAAGTGTTTAAAAATATATTCAACCTGCGGCTCTGTTAGTTAATGAGAAACATAATCATCTGCTGGTAGATAAAGATCCATAGATAAAGATGGTCATCCGATTACCGACGTAAAATCCGCGCTGTTTTTTGTGGCGATAAATCCGTGTGACGTTTGCTTATTCTCTCTCGTGCGTATCATGTTTTATTCATGAATCTGCTTTTGGGTTCCAGATGATTACTTTGTGAGTTTTTTGAATTTCCCATTTTAAAGAGACATGCCCCAGTAAAAGGTTTTTATCCGGTCGTTCGAAGTACTTAAATGAAACTACGTGATGTAGTATTATTTCTATTAGCAAATATTGATATTACAACATCTTTTGGTAGGCTATTAGCTATTAGCAAAGATTTGCTAATAGCCCATTTGAAGATGTTGTAATACAACGAAACCTAGGTCGTGGTAAAGAACTTAAAAGAAGTGGAAATAATACTACATGATGTAGTTTCATTTAATTGTGAATAATGAATTTCTACAAAATTAACGCCAAATACATTCAATATTTAAAAACATCAATATTTTAAAAAATTAGATATACTGAATTAGAGAAACTTTTATTAAATGCACAAATATATGATGCTATAAATAGTAATAGTTATTTACTCTGATGAGAAATTTAAAAATGTTTAAAACATAAAATTTTGTTTATATAAAATAATTTGAATTTACGCCTATGGAAAAGGTCATCGAAACATATTTTTTAGCATTATTTTCATATAAAGAGTATACTGCCTCATAAAATACATATTTTAATACATTTCTAATATTTTACTCATTTGAGGAAGAAAAAATAAAATGTTGCGTTTTAATTTTTAACAAAAATATTTAATCTACGTTTTTAATCGGGAATAATATTTTTTGGCATAAGAAATTACTCTTGTGTATGAGCATTAATTTATGCAAAAATATTTAACAATTTAATATAATATTTTTTAAAAGAGAAGAGATCACTTCGTTTGTGAATACTATGTATTACTAAGAAAGAAAGCAAGTTATCGGAATACAAAGTTTAAATAATTGAAATTGCTCGGAAAAATACATATGTGCATTGTTACAGGTAAGGAGACGAAAGTTTTTGAAGTATGGACTGGTAGAACAAAGAAACAAATTGGTATAAATTATATATTTTTATAAGTAATTCTAATTTATTTTAAACTTACAAACATTCAAGTACCCTATTGAATATGATTAAACAATAAATTTAATTTTCTCCAGCAAAAATAATCTAAATTTAATTCTTATGCAAGTTTTATCATAGCTATATTTAGTTAAAAATCAACCCCGGAAACACACCAGTGTATATTTGTAAAATTTTTGAACTCGAATATTCTTAATTAATTTATTAATCTGTTATGAGGTAGCTTTCATTTAAATGATTCAAAGAACATGTTCCAATTGTTACGTTCCAAGTGTTAAGTTTAGGCCGGGCGCCAAATTGAGATTTAAGACGAAATTTCAAAATTATTCAAATTAAGGATCTTATTTTTAATTTTATTAAAATGTCGTTACAGTACAAAGTTTTCTTTCCCCATTGAACAGTTCTCCATAGTAAAGGAAAAGTGTGCAAAATCAGTTTTCTGTCCATTTCCATTTCCTTCTCAATTTTATGGATGAAATAATTCAGTTCAAAATTGCCTCCAAAAATGTTAAAGCTTGTTAAAATTATTACTTTCCAGATTTCCAAAAAGATGCTTGACTTCGAGTTTGTTTGCATAATTTCTTCCTTTAATTTAAATATCGCGTTCATTTTAATAACAGATCAGTTACGTCTTTACAATTAGAAAATTACTACACACTCATGAAATTTAAAAGGATTCGAGGATATTGTTTTTATATCAATATTTTTCCCAATCATCAATATTGGTTGTACCAGTTTCCTAAGGTTTAGTACCGTCATTTTACATGGCAAGGTTTTGGAATGCAATTTTGATTGTTTGGTCACTTTCAAGCAAATTTATACCAAAATAAATATTTGTGCACGATTAGCTTTAATAATCTCAATAAATTAACGAACATAGAAATACATCTCTTCTTCACTTGTAAATTTCTAAACAATTTTTGAATTATGATAGACATAAAGAAGGAGCCTTTTAAAGTAGAAAAATGTGGTTATTGAAATCAAACACGAGTTCTGTAAAGTTTCAGAAAAGCTCGCACTATTAGGGTTGCGTACATTTAGGCACTTTTAAACTTTTAATAGTACACAGTTTTTCTTTTAAGCTATTTACAAATATGAATTTTTGCCAATCATAAATAAATTGCTTACTGTTTCTTTCAGAGGGGTAAAATGGTGGTGCTCGTTATAAATTTTTTTCCCCTATAATTTCAATACGAACATTTTTCTACATTATGCAATGAAATATATGCGGATTAGTACGTTTTATAGATGTGACAAACATTATAGATATGATAAACATTTTTTGTGAAGCTATGGACAAAAACAAGTTATTCTATATACTCTGCTCTAAGTGATCCCAGGCGATTTTTTGGGTAAAAGTTAAAAGATTTCGAGATAAAAATTATGCCTTAATGACTCCCACAGCCCCCTTATCTAACTTAAAAATTTTCATATATGTTTGCACTTGGGTCTATGTGTGGAAAGACTATGAACGACTTTCATTCCTTAACACAATATCTCTTCTTATAAGTACTTTTTGGAGTCTATGCTACATGGACATCAGAAAATAAAAATTACGAAATACACCAGTGTTATCAGGAACTGATTGTTAACGTACATATTAAAAGGTCGTTTCAAAAATTGTAGCTTTCCTAATTCCATTTATATTCTCTCCATTCAATCCTCTTTCCTCACTCTGTCTCCTTTATCCTTGATCTTTTCCGGATCTTACATTTGACGTTAAGTGTATTATTTTTTATTATTGTCATTACTTTTTACGATTATTTGTTTAGTTCATTTTTCTTTTGTAGAGCATCCAAAAGTTTCTACAGTTCACTACGCTGGGAAAGATTATTGGTATAAAGATAAGTTCAATGTATTGACTTTCATTTGTAAGACTTCATCAATGAAACTGTTGGTTTTACGATATTAGAAAAATATAATCGTTCAGTAAGTTATCACTTGTATTAAATTATATAAAGAGAGATACAAAAGGTCGTATGGAACCACGAAAAGTGTGAATTAAGGACCATACGGTTCGTAATATTACTTCTACGTAAGGAGTAAGACTCTTAAGATTCGGTAGGACATAAGAAATAACTTATAATAACTTCAATATTTATTTTAAAATTTACACAATATAAATTATTTTGTATTTGTAATATGCCTAATTTAAAAAATAATGGTTAGCCCTTTGATCTTTCTTTGAATTCACATGGTTCCTATAATTCACATACGTATACGATTTTTATTAATTGTAACTGTGCCAACAGCATATTATATACCTTAAAAGATACTTCCACATTCACGTGCGCTCCGATTTTATGTGTATTCCATTTATAAAACAATTTAGTTCTATTTAAATACATTAAAAATAGTTATTATCCTATATTTTTAATGGTTAAATGTCTAGGGCTTAAATATATCATTGCTGTAAATATATACATTGCGCTTATTGCTCAAGCTACGATCCGATCACGTCTCGTTTTCATCAGTCAATGATTGTACTTGAGTAACCTGGAGTAAACTTATTTCTTAAAAAGTAACATTTTCATCTTCTTTTATTAAAAAGCCATAAAATATGTTGATTTCGGTAAAAATGAAAGGTAAATATAACTTACAAAATATATTTGCCTTCGATTTTTCTAATTATTGATCTTGAATGTATGCGCATCCTTATCTACTTATTTTCTTTTTTTTTAAATAATTTACATAATACATGTACAGAAATGGCAATATTTAATTGAAAAATTGATAATTATTTTAAAAATTTGCTGCAAAATCGTTCCCTAAATTCAAAGACAGAAAATTATTCGGCGATAAAATATATACAGTGAAATTTTATCTTTGTGATTAATCTTGCTTCAATTGATAATATTTTTTCGTAAAATATATGTACCGTGGCAAAGAGCAAAATGTCGAGAAATTATGGAAACACATTTAACATTTAAAATTTACTTTGTTTGAAAATAATAATATGAAATAACACATAAAATAAACAAATAAGGTATTTTTTAAATAGAATAACGAATTAGTATCTACAATAAGAAAAGTATCTAAATAAAACTTAAATATATGTATATACTAAGAAGAAAGTAGCAGTAGGTGACAAGAATTAAGAAAGTAGGTGTTTCAATGTAATTTTCAAATAAATTAATGAAAAGAAAAATTGTTACAGAGAGACTGAATAGATCATTTGGCCAGTATCATTTCTAATAATATATTTAATGGTTTAAGTGAAATAGGATCTATAATTTTTCTGCATTTTCATAGAAATCCACACACCATCGGAACGCCTGCCCTTGTCATCACTCGCTTTTTGGCGAGACATGACCGTTATTGTGTAAATTTATGTATTTGGTTGATGAAAAAGACACGACAAGCACCTACTTTTCATTATGCTATCATACGCCTAAATGCACTAGTCCATACTCCTCATATTGACTTCTCTTTTCTATTTAGCTAGTACCATATATATTGGCCTATATATGCGAAGTATACGATAGTATCCAGAAAATTTACAGTAATTTTTTTTCAACACGATAATTCTCTCTACAATCTTGTTTCTTGAGTCTTCAAAGAATCATATATCATCATTTTGGGCACATTGAGGGCTTACTTTTTCTGTATTAATTCATCCATTTCCTCATGAAAATTTTCAATCGCTCAAATATTAAGTAGCTGCTGTATTATTATTTAAGTCCTTTTGGTTCCCATGAGCTAAACTATTGTTTTCTAATGAATTTCATTACATGTTTATTAAAAAATAATAAATAATCATTGTGATTCTTTAGTACTTTAGTATAAGTGACCACAATAAACACTAAAACTATAAATATTTATGCAGCAAATAAGCTATAATCGTAAAAAGTGTATAATATTTCTAAGACTGAAAAAACAACACGATTCACATTTGTGCTACTTAGAACAATCCGCTGTCATTCTCAAATCTATGAATTAATGAAAAATTTTTATAAATATGACTTATTTTTTATTAGAGAAAACAAAACTTCTCTATAAATTTGTGAGAATATCACTTTTACTTTATTGTTTTATAACTTTTGCTCTCCTTTTAATAAATATATTTGTATCAACCATTAAATCACATTAATTTTAAAGGAATTTGCTTTGATACCAATATGTGAATATTGCCAGTTCTGATATATTAATAAAATTTACGAGTATAATTAATTGCATAAGTGTGAATACATGATAAGAGAAACAATTATTATCTTTGGATATCTGCATGTCCTATCGGGATTCTGCAAGTTCAGGAGTTTTTATAACTGAAAAACAGAAACTTTTATATTTAGTCGTTACGAGGCTCTATACTTGGCGGTTACCCATTGATTTGACCGAAACTTAAGCAGGCCATCGCATTGATTATTTTTTAGAAGTTTTAGAATATGATAGATTATTGATACGATCTAGGTTTCGTTGTATTACAACATTGCTATTAGCAAAGAATCTTTGCTAATAGCCCACCTGAAGATGTTGCAATACAGCAAAGTCTAGGTCGTGGCAAAGAACTTAAAGAAAGTAGAAATAATACTACATCACGTAGTTTCATTTTATTGTCATATTATTTACTCAACTTATCGGCGAAGACCAGACAGGATTATGAAAAAAAAAAAAATTCTTCAGCAATGCTCTCATAATTTTTTTTGTAATTGTAGATTTAATAACAATGGATAAACTTTTTTTTGGATCAAAAATAATACTATTTAATAAGTAATGTAAGAGAATAATAGAGAATCTGGATTTTAAAAAAATCAAGAGATTAAATCCCTTTTTGTTGTTTTATATAAAATTATATATTAATATGGTGTCCTAAATTTTTTTCGTGCTAATGGTTTTACCATAGTGATTTATGGTATTTATATATAATGTTGCGATATCACAAATGTCTCCATCTGGTATGAAGTCATCATATTAATTTTATAACTTTTTCAAGTAAGTGTAGACAGCATCTGCATAATTGATTAGAAGGCTAATTTAATTATCTATGTATATATTTCATATGGCAATAAATATAATTGTATACCTAATATAAATCTTTTAAAAGAAATTTTTGATTTTAGCGGACAAATGCTTAACGAATCTTAACGTTCTCCCAGTTTGAAATTTACTTCCACGAATTTCAAAATGTGTTTTATTCATTGTATACTTTCTGCATAGAATTTTTGCAGTTACCTTTGTGGTGGGGTGGCTGTGTGGTGTCTTATTGAAAGTTATACTTGAGATATGTATAAAACCACAATATTTTTAAAGCAACGAGTTCAAAATATAATTAAAATATATCCAAGAAATATAAATACATTCAAACTTAAGCGTCAATGCTGGAACTTATTAAAATATCAGGTCCTATCAAATAACAACGGTGAATATTTTTGAAGTCTTCTCAGTTTACCGATAAAAGAAACTGTGATAATCATTCCCTCTCTATAAGATATCTAGTCAATTAGTCTCTGTAAGATGTAAGTGATGGAAAGACTAAATCGTTCAAAAAATACGTTTGCACCGAAGTAACAAACTTACGTATATATAAAGAATGTAAGTGAATTCAGGTGGTTTGTATTGAGACAACGAAACATTGAAAAGCAAATGGGTACGTGATAAAAGCATAAGTGTCAGAAGAACTTCAGGTCAGTTTATTACCAACAAGCAATACAAGTCCTCATACAAAATTGAAAAACGTTAGTGCAAGACCAAAACGAAGACATAATGCTCAAAATAATGTAGCATTCTGTAGATAACGCCTTCATCATCGTATTATATGAATACATGAAATAAAGCAAGGTAGCAAATAGTTTCAACTTTCCCTTTCATTGCATATATTCTGATCCTTTGTGGCTCCTTTAAGTTATGCTATTAAACAACACTATTAATTGGTTTGTTGCAATAAAATAAAACAGCAACAACATTTTTTTTAAATGAGAATTGTTAATATCATAACATTTTTAAATTACATAAAATGCATATTTTTTAAGATAATAGAACAGTTTAAACCAGCTCTTCTTATTATAATATAAACAGTATTGGGTGATGTAAATTTGAAAGCACGTGGAAAATATTTTTTATTTTTGTGATAACATAGTTTTATGTAAAATTTTTAAAAAATTGATTCACTATATCATATAAATACTTCTGCCATCGTATCCGAATCTTAAAATAATTTTTAAAGTTCCAATATCTTTAAATCATTACGATTCCAGTTATTTAAAAATTTAGATATTCTGCTTGAACACGAGCTTACTCCTAAGCTCTCTTAGGTTAACTTTGCTTTTTGTGGCACATTTATATACATGCATGTGTATTGACTGTGAAGATGAAAGAAGATGGCTTGGGGATTGCTAGATATGCACGCCCAATCCCGATAAATTTGAAGGAAGAGACAAGTTGTTAACGGTAGGTTGACAAAAAAACACTAATAACTGTACCTTTACCCTAAATTGCTGAGAGACTTAGAAAGACCTGCGTAGGCTGGGCTAGGTGTTAAAATCCAATAGATCTCAAGTCATGTATTTCGGGCAACGAAAGAAGTGATGGCTTTTGAAAATTTTGTAAACAATGTTATCATAATCTGCAGCCAAAACTTCTCTCCTTCAACTGAAATTCAAACGGACTTTATTATATGAAAATGGGTAAGGTATATACACGGCCAAGCTCATTCTAAAATCGACCTATTTCACATTGTCGCTGTTGCTAACTTTTGAAATAACACGATGCGTAACTACCTAGTGTCTCACTTCTAAAATATGAGAATTCCCCTTCGCCCTTTTACATTATGCATAGATTATCATATGCAGATGCGTCTCACCTTTACAGCTGCCTTAGTCTTTTCTGTACTAGGTATTTCTGTTCTTACGAAGAATCATACCCACTAGCCCAACTTGCCTTGCAATCACGGTACTAAGTAAAAGAAATATCATGATTGAGCCTTTGGTTAAAAAGAAATAAAAAATGGTTTTGGGGTAAAACCAAATTTTATATTGTTATATAAGTTACGGTAACACAAAGAAAAATCACACACACGAGTTAACAAAATAAAATTTGCGTATTAAAGCAATAACAGGATGTACGAAATTTTAAAATTCAAAAAGAATTGTCACTATAGCACGTCCACGTGTCAGGAATTATGTTTGGTTCATATTATCAGCTAAGTTTTCTCGAGAATTTATTTATAAATTTTAGTATTACTTTTAAGAGTTTCTCACTATTATATTCTGTAAAATCCATTTATATTCTTTAATTTAAAATATTTTATATAAATTGATAACAGAAAAATAAGTATTTAATATAATTTTCGAAATATATAATAAAACTGACCTTTTAATAAAATCATACATCTTTAAACAAAATTACCTTATGATTTACTTTGGTTTATACAAAATATTTTGAAAGGAAAAGAAACAAAATACATATCCATATATTCAATGAGAAGAGCCGATGACTCTGGCTAAGTTATCTGCTATCCAGTGGGTTTTATTAATTCCTTCAAGCCACCGGATCTCTCAACCCATAAACTTATACTAATATTGAGTACTTTTGTGAATATCTCAACTATTTAATTAACGACTATAGTTACTTTCAGTCTTACTTTTACAAGTAATATTGAAAAGTAGTGAATTCACAAATATTTCTAAACGTCCTACGTGAATATTTCTTAAGTATTATTTTAATATTTCAGAATACGAGGATACTAAATGTAAGCACAAACTGCCATAGCAAATAAATCATTCGCTATGACAAACAAAATAAAAATCAGGAACAAAGATTCAATAAGACTAATTAAAGGAAGGAAAATGGGATCTTATATAATTAATAAAACCTATTCCAGGTAGTGACCACGGAGTCTAATTGTATCTAGTCTAATGCTACCCAGTGTTGCTTTTAATTGTTACTTGTTGAGAACAAAAACACCTCAGACACACAGTAAGCGAAAAGCCTAAGTGTGACTCAGCATGTCAATACGCAGTCCATTCAACCTATAGAATACGTAGGTCTATAAATATTAGTTATGGTCTAGCTGTGTTACTGGCTGATTCTGTTAAATTGATGTAACTTAGTGTTTCATTTATTTATCTAAGAACTACGTATCAACTATTCTTTATAGCTCCTATGAAAACCGAGAGAGGGAAATAACTTTGGGAGAAGTGTTTTCTGTTCTACGAAGAGTTTATTCATAAAAATAAATTGTAGCATGTGAACTGCGAGAATGTAGGAATGATGAAATAATTTCACGTACTGAACTTACTCCACGAAACTATTTTTGGTAATTGATATAATAAATATATAAAGCCAACCTATGAAGATTTAATCATTTAATCTCTTAAAGTCCATAATTTCTTCCCACTTAGATTCAAGAATCCTATTTAAATTTTGGTATTTAAACGAAAGAAGTATATATTAATAAAACATGCAAAATATTTTTGCAAGATTTTAAAGACCCCAAAAATTATATATTGTTTAAATTTTTTCGGACGTGTGCCTATAACTACAGCATTAACGACTAAATACTTGACATAAGCAGACACTTTACCTTCTTAATTTTTAGAGTTCACGATTGATACTCATAAATTGTCCCTCATCCATTTACTTAGGCATCACCGCTTCAAACCTTTTAAACTTTACTAATTAAGTTGTTAAAATTTGGAGGCGAATGATTTAAATAAAATAAGTAAATGAAAATATTAAATACAATTTAAATACAATATAAAGTACTTTTACTTCGAATTACTATATAACTATAAGTTATATAGTATACGCTCAATATAACTATAAGTTAAACGACCTGTTACCAGCAGAACTGTAGAAAGTCATGAATTTTATGTCACGAAATATGGTGTACTAACTAGTATCGTAATAATGTAATATAGAAACTATTACTTCAAAAAGCTTTAAAGCAGCCGCAGAGCAAACCTCAGTGTAGCAAATATATAGTCATATTAGTTAAGAAATTTTGTTTCTATTCTTGATTAGGAATTATTTATGGAATAAATTCGATGAAAGAATTACTTGGAAGAATACTTTTAAACTATAAAAATTAATAATTTCAAGTAAAGCTACCCGTGTTTTTTGTGCAACCATACAAGTGTAAATAATAGGTGAATTATCTATCGTTGACGTATATATATATATATATATATATATATATATATATATATATATATATATATGTATATGTATATATATATATATATATATACACATATATATATATATATATATATATATATATATATATATATATATAACAAAACCTAATAAATACGCTTCCAGGATGCACAATATTATTAAGTAAATATGCATGACTGTTTGAAATAATAAAACTACAGTAACCCGCCAAACTCTGTCTAAAATCAAACTTATCATTAAATAAAAAAATTGGATCTTCCAGAGTAAACAAGCATTGACCCTCGAAACTTCCAAATCAGTTCATTCAATCTGTCCGCGGGAGGCATTAGTACAAATCTTTTCAAAATAAAACAACTGAATGAAATGGTAGCACAAACGTGCAATTTAAAAATCAAATATAATCTTATAAACGTAGCGCTTAAACCAAGACGGGCGAACCGAAAATATTTAATTTTCAATCTCGACTAAATTATAATTAAGCCGACTCTCGTTACTTTTTCTTCAAATTGAAACAAAGGAGGAAAATTAAAAGACCGCGCGCTGGGGACGATGAGAATTGAGATAAATGATACGTTACGGATTTAACCCCCGTTAATCATATTTTAATCAGAAAACGTAAAAAAATTGCGCCGACGCCTTCCGCCCGCATGATTTACGTTGCCACCTTTCGTTTTTTTTTCAATTTTACGTTATTCATAAGGCTTAGGAACATTGAACCGGGAGTTGACGATTTTGACAACTTCGTTGCTCTCCTTATTGAGTTATATTAAGTTACATATTTGTACTACTTGTATTTACGTAATATTATTGTTACGACCGTTTGTTTTATTTAAAGAGTTGGTTATTAAAAAAGGTTAAGTACCGGTCAGCTAATTTTAAAAGTATAGAAAGAACATTTAATTTGAAATACATTGTTTATTTTTAATTTTAAAAAACATTTTGAATAATTTGGAAAAAAATAATTTGGTCTTAATGAATATTTATTGTCTTAGCGTTATTAAAATTGATTTTGTTATTACTCATAATTTTCGAATAACAGGTTCAGATTTTATACTCGAATTCTAATTTTGTATGGTAAAAGTAATAAAGTTTAAAAAAAAATATTTATTATACTTACTACCGAAATAAAGAGGTGTGAATTCGTACAATATACCTTTTTGGGCATTATTCAGAATTACATAAAAAAGAAATGTAACAAAGCTCTGCTTTGAAATAATTCAAGATGCTCTTATGACGAACAGTGCTTGATAAGACTTAATACAGCATTTGATGTTGCTGTGAGTAATATATCATTGAATTCTCCACATAACTCAAGAGTAAGTGAGAGCTGAAAGTTTCTGTTTTCACTTAAGAGTTTCACGAGAATTTATAAGAGATTTTAGACGAGTTTTTTTATTTAGTAATGGACATATAATAAGGAATTACCATTGCGTTCACACAGGACATATATTTTTAATATTAATAAACTACTCATATATTTAAGCTTAAATTCTTGTACAAATTGTAAACCCACTAAATATTAAGCAAGTACTAAATACAAAAAATTAAAAATAGCGATAAAAACGTATCAGATAGTAGCTTTGTTTGCAATACATATATGATATTGATAATATTCATAGTTAAACCAATATTTTGATGGGTTTCTGTAAAAACGATAAAGAAAATAGTGATTTGGTTAGTATTAAATTGCTTAAGCTGAAATTTTTGATCAAATTTTTAAAATTATTTATAATTAAAAACTTTTAGTAATATTTTTACGTATTTAAAATTATATTTTTCTTTTTCATTTCGAAAGAGCGCAAGGATATTAAATTAATTTTAAGAGTTGTCTTATCCAGAATATAAATATGAATGCCATTTTATAACATAATAACACAAGAAAGCAAAAATTTACCGAACACACTGTAATTTATATATTCTCCCATTCATAAATTTCAAAAGTCGTAAATACACTTACACACTAGATTTTAAAGTAAGAGAAAAATAAATTTAAAGTTCAATGTGAAAACGTACACAAATTACCTACAAATTCAAATAGGGTATCGAACGGTACTAATAATTCAACATTTTTAGTTTAATTTTCAAAAATGATAACTCTTGGTCACTGCCTAATGATATTATATTTATTCACACGGTCTCCTTTATCTAGTTGCTTGATTCGTATCTTTGTTCGCCCTTGGGCCTACTTTTGGGAAAATTAAATACGCTTTTTATTCCTAATCACGGTGTCCTTTTTTGCAAGCACTTTCTCCTATCCTACGTAACAAAATTATACAATAAACCAGATGTAGTTGCCAGGAACTTATTATAAATAAATATATTTAAAAGTCGTCTCAAAAATCATAACTTCCATAACGCTAAATTTATACTCGCTCCATTCACCCCTCCCGCCTTACTTTGTTACCTTTACTGTTTATTCTTTACTTATCTAACATTTGACCTTAAATGTTTATTGTTTTTCTTATAATTATTTTTTATTAACATTTGTTTATTTTTTTTTTACTTTTTACATCATCCATAAATTTTTACCGTTTATTAGGCTATTAATCATCGCAATTTATATTTCTTCGGTAAACTGGAAAAGATTGCCGGTATAATGATAAATCTGCCCTATTAAGTTTGTAAAACTTTACAATTCGGACATTTGGTTCTACGAGATTTTGTCAAACTACATCAGAAAAATATTATTGTTTGGTAGATTACCACTGGTTTAAGATTACAGAAGGGAAGATCCAAAATAACGGTTTCCAACTTGTGAAAAGGGTGAAATAGGGATAACAAATTTTAAAATATCACTACTTCGTGTTCTTTGAAACTTAAAATCGACCTTTGATATTTAAAAAAAAAACATTTGTGACAGGCGAAGGTAAATGTTATAAATTTAATAAGCCTAATTAAAACAAAACATTATTCTTTGCCCTTGGTTCGAATCAATATTCCTGTGATATTTTACAATCAATGGCAAGAAATTATTCGAACGACTTTAGATTGAAAGTTATTCGAAACCTATGTATCTGAGCAAATATGGTAATATTTAACTAAAAAATCTTACATATGGTAATATTACACTGTCGTATCATTTCCTAAATTTACAGAGAATAATTTATTCGTGAACCAAACCTACAATTAATAATATTTGTTAACCAAATATAAGCTCTGTGGCTCAAAAGCGTAATGTAAAATTATTCAAAACACATTTGAGTTCTAAAATTTGCTTCGTAACCTTGAATTGTAACAAATATCACTAAATATATCAACTTGGATAAGGGACAAATATTACCAGCTGGCTTCACTGAAAAAAGAATTGCGAAATATATAAGAGTCAGTCATATATTATTTGAATTAAAGCACAAAGGTTTGACTTCACAAGCTTTTTGTTCTTGTAAGCTTTAAATAATATATAGTCGTCATGTAAAATTATTTGCCAAATGAATGCTTTCCAAAATATGTTTTCGGTTTAGTTATATTATAATATACTAAAAATATACAAAGTAATACCCAAGTGGGTAGACAGTTATTTATTGCAAATGAACTAAGGACGTAATGTTGTTTCGAAAATATTAATATTATGTGATAAAGCATAAAACATGTAAATAAAGTCTGTTTTAAATAGAAATACAAATTAGTATCTGCAGTATGAAAATTATTTCAAGAAAATGTAAGTATATATATATATATATATATATATATATATATATATATATATATATATATGTTATAACAGTAAGTACACAATGTGCGTATCGCTAAAACCCAGAAAGGAGTCCCATTACGATCAAGAGAGTTCTACGGTGTGTCCATCCCCCATCCATGAAGAAAGTTCGCGTTTTTTCCCGAAGAGCATGCTTAAGGGTTGCAACTTTTCCCCTATAGAAATTTCTAGAACCGTCCAGAACATTCGAGAGTATTCGAGAGCTTTCCACAACATTCCGAAATATTCTGGATTGTTTGGGAATAGTCTGGAACCTTCGGGAACTTCCCAGAACATATCAGATCATTGTTGAATATTTCATAACACTCCAGAATGTTATGGAATGTTCTAGACTGTGTGAACCATTCGAATCCTTTCTTGTATGAGCGGGGCAACCCCTTGATAGGGGTATATAAAAGATGACCCGTCGTGGGCTCGAACGTCAGTTTCTTATCAGTGAAGTGCAGTGAGTGAATGAAAACAAACAGTGAAGTGTGAGTAATAAAAGTAATACAGTGACTGGATATAAATAAAAAATCAACTGTGAAAAGATTATGAAGTATACACAGTGCATTTCTTAATAAAAAGTTGATTTGATTTATATTTCATACAATACTCAAACGTAAAAAAGGAGGACATCTTGCCACTTTTAAAGCAAAACGGCAAAAACAAAAAGAAGAGCGAAAAAACAAAACAGTCGAAAAGCGCGAAGCACGTTTACGTTCCTAACTAGCGAGAATGGGCACCGTGAGAAGCATATATACTGAAGAACAACAAAATGAACAAATTGAAGAATCAAAAATCTTATAATAAAAGACTGCGAACGCCAGTCGCCCATGAAAATATTACTCTATGAGAAGCTCGGACGAAGACAAGTAAACAGTACAATCTAACAAATGAAGCTACTACGACCCGGCGAAATAATATGACAAACACAAACACGTCACAATTGTAAAAATGGATAATAACTGCCAATTTTGCAACGCAAAGGATTCAGTAGAAAAACACCAGGAATTTATAGCATGAATGGATAAAAACTATTTTCACCCCTGGAAGCACCTCCGTCGGAATTTTTATATTACATGACGTGGAAATACCAAAATTAAAACACTTTCTTCAAAATATAGAAGCATACAAAGCCTGCATTCAAATAACCTTTTTGATGTCACTTCGATCAACACTAGCAGAGATAAAATCGATTACGTTTTTTTTCATCCAAGGACAATTCTATCACAAAGTGGGGTCATTACTACCACTATCCAAACGAAAACTATAAATTTCTGTAAATAGATTTCATCGGAAATGAAGAAATAGAAATTAATCGACGATGCACAAACTTCGGTATATTGAGACGAGAAATAATTCAAGACGTACAGAGAATCTCACACAAAACATTTATTTACATATTCAAAACAGCACTAGACCGAAATACTTTTTATGACTATAAAGTTATAATTCGAGTCGATAAGAGACTACTTGGGGAATACAAACGGCGATTTAATGCACCTCCAATATACGAAGTCGCCATCTTAATTGTGAGCAATGAAAACACGAGCCATGACATAATACAACAACAAGAGAAAGACTACAACGCATTGCAGAGATACACCGTTCATATTATGACCTCCAATATTTCACTTATAATATTTGTTCAACGCAGAAGAGAAGGACTACAACTCATTGCAGGGACCCATCTCCAACATTTATTAATATTTTTGCAGGAAGAGGACGGATATCATTTTAATGTGAAATAAGTCCGACCTGAAACAGGTATAGAAATAAACAAAAAAATAACTTCTAAGGAGTTCTATGCTTATTGTTTAATAATCGGAGACTTTTATCCCGATACCTGCACCTCGCACCACGAAGAGATGCTTTCATTGAATTAAACTTCCAAATTACAAAAAAAAAACTATGATATCCATGAACTACTTAAATACATTGCTTACAATAAACCACTTCTCAATGACAATAAAAAAAAATTACAAAATTATTGTGGACCGGATCAACAACAGCACTGGCGAAGCTTATTTGCGCTGACATCATCTGGCGTTGATGCCACACTTATGGAAGGAGGAAAAACTGCCCATTCCGCCCTACAACTATGATTGAATATAGCCGAAGAACAATTCCCAGTATGTAAAATTTCAAGAGCATCTGAAAGGGGTAAACTTCTAAAACAAGCTAAAATTATCTTCTAAGATGAAAGCACAAAGGCACATGAAAAATCTCTTGTAACCCTTAAAAAGACATTACAAGACTTGAGAAGAATGAAAGTGATGGGACGACTTCTCATACTCTCAGGAGATTTCCGATGAACAGTGAGTTATCCTCAAGTCAAAATTAATGTATGCTTAAAACATCACATCTCTGGCCACACATATAATACTGGCCACACATATAACGACTAACAAAAAATATGAGAGTTGAATTATCGAAAGACGAAACAACAGCACGATTTGCTCAAAAACTTTTACAAATAGGCGAAGACACATGACCTACTGACCAGATGACTAACCTCATTGAACTCAAAAGTTATTTTTGCAATATAGCCATTACTAAGAACAAACTCATCGACCAAATTTATTCAAACATTGTTCAAAACTATACTCATCCGGAGTGGATATTTCAGAGGGTAATTTTGGTAACTAAAAATAGTATTGTCGACGATATAAACTTTGAATATTCAAAGAAATTTCCGGTGAAGAGAGAATATACAAATCGATCGTTGAAGAAAGTGTCAATTTCCCTACTGAATTTTTAAACTCTTTGCGAGTACCAGGAATGCCATTATACTGCCTTCGATTGGAAATTGGATATCCGATTATACTACTCAGAAACCTCAGCTTATCAAAACTATGTAATGAAACAAGGATGGTCGTCAAACAGCTATCGAATAACATTATCGAAGCCGAATTTATGACTAGAAAGAACATGTGGATATTAAAATACTAATGGTACAACTTATTGCATGGGGTACAGTTACATGATCTGGAAATTATTTGTTATTTTTGAATATTTACATGAGGAACTTCCTACAACAACATTTCAATACATCATCAATGCTCTGCACATCAATTTATAGTCTAACAAGGGAATAACCTGTTAAGATTTTACAAGTTTAGGAAGTATTAAAACAGAAGTACGTAAAATTCTACATTTAGGCGTCATGAAACTTTATACTTCGTTGCATTAATTAACGTTACGAAATTTTATAAAAATTAAACGGAAGTCACTCAAATGTTATATCTCATATGGTCGCCCGTGACAAAAAACCGAAAGGTAAAGGACCCGAAGTCAAGGGACGGTCCGCATAGCAGGTATTTTCTTCTGAATAATTGCCAACAAAATTAAAGGGAAGGTGAAGGACTGGTAAGAAATTTACGCTTCATTCTTACGATGGACAGGTCATTATGCAATAATTATTCTAAAAAAAGTAAGCGCAGACCGACATACTAGCAATCGTTTGCTTGGAAAAGGTATGAGACTAATTCTGTCACAATAGAATTCCCCTCCATCATGAGAGCTCCGCATACTCAGTCGGTTAAATTACCAAATATTTTACCACATCGGGTATAAAGATTATCAATCAACTACTAAACAGTTTCAACCTCACACTGCGCGATTTCCGTTTATTCTCAAGAATAAAATAAATTATGAGGGATACGATTTCCGGACACCGAAGAGGCGGTTGCTTTCTTCGAAAAGCTCTTGGAAGAACGTCCGAAGAATAGTAGGCTAACTGCTTTTCTCATCGAACGAAACGATTCAAACCTCTCCATGCAATTGGTTTGACAAAACGCTGAGAGCAATCACGGAGGTATTTGATACGAAACTGAACGTGTATTACCCACATATGAGTGATAAATACCTACAGAATTTACGTATAAATTTAAATTGAACAAAAATTATAGGATTTGGACAATAAGGTACATAAAATTGATTATGCAATTTGATTAGGTTTTCACAAAGACCCTATCAAACTATAGAATAAAGTTTAGATTATCGATCATCAGTAAAAAGGAACACCTGAGACATTAAGAATAATCGATTTGGTTTTAATCTTTGCTAAGTAACAGTGTATTAATTAATACTTCCAAAACAATAGAAAAGAAGATAAGCCGTCACGGGACCCCTGGTAGACGTAAATCAAATAAAATTTTTTATATTTTAATATTGAAATATTTTTAAGACGTTGTACGTTCAATAATGGAGTTTGTAACGACCGATATCAACGAGTAAAGATATAAACGTTAGTAAAAAAAAACAATGCTGCTTATATTAACACACATGTAAAGCGGCGTGTGTACTATAGTAAAGAGGGAAATGGTATGTGGTAAAGAGCCGACGAGTCGCGAAACTGGCCAAATTATGTCGGAAAGAGTCGAAAAGACGCAAAGCTGGCCGAGCGACATAACG
Source organism: Druceiella hillmani (assembly GCA_039881145.1). Lineage (NCBI taxonomy): Eukaryota > Metazoa > Arthropoda > Insecta > Lepidoptera > Hepialidae > Druceiella > Druceiella hillmani. The sequence goes on along the minus strand of JAYKKI010000007.1, from coordinate 27,727,310 downwards.
CGACTTGCCATCAGAACGTTTTAGCCCTCATCATGATTTTTATATCAATATTAATGTAACTTCTTTTTAGAAACCGTTTTTAATCGAATATGATGATAATCATGCCAAAAGGAAATACGTTAAGTTTTTATATCGATTTTTGGAATATCAAACAGATGTATTCGACAAGATACTCCATAAAATTTATATTCAAAAATAAATTGATAGTACGAAAAACTATTTACACAATCTCGATTTGCATTGCCTGATTATTAATATTAATCAGTAAGATTCCGCGCGCAAAACTAAAACTTATGAATATTATCTAAGTAATACCTATCCACTAAGTAATGGTTTTTGGAGTTAGATTTTCAAATATTGTTATTTTTTTCTACAACGTACATCAGATGTATGCCCACAGTTTGATGAAATGAACAAAATAACAGTTCAGATACATGTGACTAAGTTTGGTAGAAAATTTATCTACTCCCCTGTATCGATATCCAGATTCGTTGCTTATCAATGGGCTGTGTTACAAGTTTTAGATCTAATACTTCAGATGAGAATCTTAATAATAATGTTTAGTAAGTGACACGGAGACCATTTTTAAAAAACGATAAATAAATTACGAATTGCTAGGTGATTTTCTATGTAAGTTCGTTTGTTTTGACAAATTTATTTTTGTCATTCTTTAGGACATCTCCTATATATTGTGTAATACGTCGTAAGGCATATTGCTACCTACATACCCAATGTCCGTTAATGTAAATAATCGAACTGCTCTAATTCAATTTTTTTTTTATCTACAATATTTTCATTCACATTATTTTCTCAAATTATTTTTCCGGCAATACTTTCATATCTTTTTTAATAATTGTTCACTTAATAACAATGACAATATTTTTATGAATAAAAATAGTCAATAAGCAATATAACACGCAGCAGAAGTTGGAGTTAATAAAATTTCTACAGATTAAATTAATTTTTATTGTATTATATGAAATGTTATAATAATATGACATGCCTGCAAATTTTGTTTTTACTAATAGTTTTACGAAACTGATGTACTATATTTACTATGTCATGTGTAAAATGTTACGAAATCGCAGGTGACTCCTTGCATTACATCATCATATTGATTTTATAGCATTTTCAAATAATTGTGGACAATATCTTCATAACGGCTTATAAGGAGAATGAGACTATTGATGTATGTATTTCATACGGCGATCAACATATCTTCTATCGTGTAAAATATTTTTTTATGTAGCGGGCAAATACTTAAGTTATTAAATAAATATGGAATTAAATTAAATTCACAAAACCTGAAACCGGAAATTAAATTAAATGGAATCCTAAATATTTATACAGCAAATATTATTTATAATTGTTCAGTTATACATTGATAAAATATAAAGTAAATGCATGAGTTGACAATATATAATTTTTCCTCTGCACAAAGATATAATATAAAACAAAACTAACGTTTTAATCCTTATTGTGTATATACCGTAACGTATCTAATATATAAAAAAAACACAAATACGGTGGCAATTACAGACAAAAATTCTCGAACTAATTAATTTATTTTCTGATACTTGCACTAAAACCATTAAAGACATTCGGTTACTAACTTCAATTTGGCTTTAAATAATAGCTAATCAGTCAGAAGGAAAATCAGTTCTCGGTTCAAATATCAGATTATCCGAGGAAAATGTCTGTAATTTCATTAATTAATACAGAATTAAAAAAAAATTAACCTCCATATCAATAAAAAATCTAGTTTATTGTTTCAATGAGTGAGAATTAGAAAAAGCTTAAATGATGTTTTTATGTAAAAAAAGGGTCAGAATATCGAAATACACTGAACAGTAGAAATTATTATATTCGGTTTTCATATATAATAACTTCACATTATTAAACATTTAACAAACGTAAAGTTCACGAATTGTTCAGGAAATTCCATGAAATAATCATTGTCCAGACTTACTTTCTGCTCTTGAATTCCCCAAATAATATATATTTCCCAAAAAAATTCCCAAATAATATATATATATATATATATATATATATATATATATATATATGTATATATGTATATATATAAATATATATATATATATTAATTTTAAAATACTATATTTTGACTTTGTACGTTTATAACTGTTTTTCACTCACCGATGAATTTAACATCATGAAGATGGTTGGACGAGAAAAATAATAAGTGGAAAAATTTTGGAAAATACCCCCATCCGATCATAATTTATGTTACGGTCGCTAATTCGGCGCAGTATACGAAGCTTTATAAGAGTTTTTTTTATTACTTATCTCACAGTATGATCACTAAAAAAGTAAATTTGACCCATAAAAATATCATCTCATATGGTGAAATGCGTAATTATTAAGGATTCTTTGGTTTAAACGGATTCTCATTTCACCAAGCCTGATTAGTATTATTATTTTTGGCCTTTAAACGTATGTATGGGTGAAAATATTGTTTGCGTATTTACATGTGTATAGGTGGGGGTCGCTCAACGAAAAGGTCCGTGGGGTTTTAATACCAAAATTCAAACACACTTTTTTAAAGTAGATGTACAAAACTTTCCAGCCAAACTCTCTCAACTTTTTTCTGTGTCATTAAGCATGTGTGTGGTCTGGCATTTTCGTGATGAAAGACGACGCCTTTTCTATTCACTAATTTTGGCCATTTTCCTCAGTTGTGTGCTTTGATCGCATTAGTTTTTAACAATAGAAAGTAGGGTCAATCGTCTGGGCTGACTGAAGCAGCTCATGATGCTCAATGAGCTCATGAGCTCATGATGCTCATTTCCATCAATACAAATAATTACTTTCTATACAGAACCATCCACCTTAGACCACGATCTTTTTTACACATTATTGTTGTATGTAAGCCACTTTTCATTACGCGTCATTAATCTCTTCAAAAGTGGCTCAATTTAATTTTGTTGAAGTAGGGATTCAGATATAAAAAAGTCCATTGAATTGTTTATTTCTAATACATGTGCTACCCAAATTTCAAGCTTATTTTTGTATCCTACCTTATGCGAATGGTTCATAAGAACTTTTTGGTCGATATCTAGTTTGGGATTAAAGATATAATATAATATATGCAGATTTTCCACAATTTTTTGAAGAATTGCGTCGATTATTTCAATGATTGGTCGACCGGAGGGCGTCGCGTTTTTAACCTCAGAATTTCCAAAGCAGTAACGAGCAACTTATTTGCGTACTACTAATTGTGATAAAGTATTTTCTGCGTAATTACCATAAACTTTTATATGTATTTTTGTATGTAAAGCGTTGTCGCCTCGGTCAAAATGAAGTTGTAAATAAAGCGATTTTTTTCAAAATGTTGATATCCAAACCGCAATTGCTTTCGATTGAATTAACAAATGTAATTTTTTTTTCTTTACATCTTTATGGTCTAACCTTTAAATTACGTTGGAGTATGACTTGAAGGGGTTTGTATTATGAAAAAGCTTTATTGGGATAGTGAGCACATCACTGTTCGTGGTACTTTTTCCGCGTATCTCATTTTTTCCAATCAATCTAACATTAGCTTTCAAGTGACTACAGCTCCCAATATAGGTATCATTTGCTCTCCCAATAAATAAATACCGGAGTTAAAATTTTTGAATTGTTGGATTAAATTTGATGTCAGAGTTAGTTTAGGTCATGGCGTTCCTAAGACATAGAATCTTTAGAGATGTATAGATAAATAGAAAAGCCAAAAAATAATCCCATATTATTTTTTTAAGCGCTTTGATAAAGTCGATCTGGAAAAAATCACGTAATGAAATCCACGACATTAAATTTTTTGCACTACTAATTATTGTATCATTGTAAAACTTTCCACTTGTGTAATTTTGACGGCAATACAATAATTTCATAACATTAAAATTTTTTTTAATTTTATAATAAAAATAGCCGAGTTTTTTACTTCAATTTTTACCCACTTCCAAACCTCCAAAGTTTTATATACATATCAAGAATAGATGACAGTACAATAATTTTACAGAATACAAAATAAAACTATTCTCGAAACAATAAACATAAAAATTCAAAAAGTAAGAATAAAATAATGGCTTAAAAAACTAAAAACACGCTCTTAAAAATACTTCACTAATAAGAAAGAAAATAATTATCATAACCAAAATCGAATATTGAATATATTTGGCGTTAATTATGTAGAAATTCATTATTCACAATTAAATGAAACTACGTGATGTAGTATTATTTCTACTTTCTTTAATTTCTTTACCACGACTTAGGTTTCGTTGTTAGTATCGTTCGTTGTTAATATCTTTGCTAATATCCCACCTGAAGATTTTGTAATACAATGAAACCTAGGTCATGGTAAAGAAATTATAGTAAGTAGAAATAATACTACATCACGTAGTTTCATTTAATTGTGAATAACCAAAATCATCAAAACTGATCTATTTTTTAAGCAAATTAGATATTTCCCGATTACTATATATTAAATTTAAGAATAAATATACAATGGATATTTCAGAAAATTACGTTAAATAATATAAACATTAAATTAATTTATTTCAAATTTTAGCTGTATTTAGGATCTAGTTTTATAATTAAAATTTGTTCCGAATGATATTCTAACTTAAATCATTTTTGTAGAAGAAAAATCTCTAATAAAGTTTATCATGTGATAATCGTTTTAACACTGTTATAATCTGAGATTTGCCATTTACCTCGAACGTCAATATAGAATTTTACAACAGCAATTATTTTAACCCCTATATGAATGTCCATCTGCTTGTGTTACGCTACCATCGACAACAATATGCGTAATCATGAAAACTATGTAGAACTTAATCGACAGAACAAAACCAATCCTTTATGGTGATCTTATCTTTTCTACATAGGAAGTCAGCGTTGCAATAATCTATGCAGGCAAAGTTTGCTCTTGCTTTTACGTTATAATATTTTATAAAGCCTAAATGAAAGCTATTATGTTGGTTCATTGTATTTTACGGATTATTACAGTTTAATTATTACGGTTAGTATTTTATTATTACGGTTAGTATTTTACCGCAATGGTGAAGGAACAAATATCAACCTTTTCATTTAATGTTATATTTTATCAAATGTTGACCACGTTTCGTCAATTCATATTGACTTTAGTGTAAACAATTAACCAAGTGTTAGTGTTCTATAGTGATGTGCAAATCGTCACTTGTAATTTTATACCTAATATGCTACGGCGAAAATATAAATGGAATATCTGTGCTAACACGATAGGAAACATAATGCAGAATGTATCCCGAATATAAACAAGTACCCTCCTAAAATAATACTCATTCCGAAAAGGAAATTGAAGACGAGAAGAAGTTTCAGTTTGTACACCATTGGACAACTTCTTAGGAAAGTCGAGCATACCACTATATACCGGTACAATGGTATCCATGAGGCTTTCCTCCTTCCCAAGGAAAAAGTTTAAATAGCTTGGCTATGATCGGATAGTGTTGGGTTAGAACAACTTTGGTTAGATTAATTTGGGTTATGGTGGGTTAAGTTGATTTATATTAAGTTAATTTAAGTAAATTGGGATTATATTGGGTTATGCTTGTTTAGATTGGGTGGGATTGGTTGGGTTAAGTTGGACTGTATCAGATTATGTTTGTGTAGATTTAGTTGGAATTTGTTGAGTTGGATTGGATTAGGTTAGGCTGGCTTAGGTCAAGTTAGGTTAGGATGGACTAGGTTGTGTTTGGTGGACCTAGGTTAAGTTGTATTGTGTTTGGTCAAGTCAGGTTAGTTGTCTTCAATTAGGTTAGGTTATTTTAGATTGTGTTGAGTTAGGATGGGTTAGATGAGATTAAGTTAAGGTGCGTTAGGATGGGTTGGGATATGTTAGGTAGGATCATCTTGAGCTAGGTTGGATTAGGTCGGTAGATTAGAGTGCACTATATTATTTAGGTTAGGCTACGTGAGGTTTGCAATATCTTAGCGCATATTATTGTCATGGAACGTAGTTTATATTGAGTCCAAGAATAAAATGGAAAATTAAATGTATTATGATATAATACATATCTCCGCGGAGTGGATTTTGAATCAGAGAGAATAATTTTCCTTTTCGTCTTTCTTTCCTTCCTACTCCATTAATGAAACTGGGATAGCATGATCGTAAATTTTATGACTCATTTGATTCTAGTCAAAGTTACTTTTAAGATGAAAATATTATTGCTCGACAAAAATCATAACGAGAAAAAGACAAGTAAGAAAAACTGCGGGAAATAGCTATCGGTAAATAAAAATCCTGGTCATAACAGAGTATGGATAAAAAAAATTTCATTAATTTGGTATTTCATAAGATTTAACTGGTTTTAATCACTGACGAATAATTTTTTGAACACTAGTACCTAAGTTCTAAACTTTGGAGTAATTTTTTTACATACATTGACATGCAATTGAAGAGCGGATTGCACTAGACAGATAATGTATTCATAAACGTCACAAGAGTTGCAATAAAAGCAACAAAAAGAACAGAGAATTCTTTCCATGGAAGTTGAAATAGGGGCACAAATTAATAAAATACTCGTACAGTATTTACTAATGTAAATGTAATTGGCCAATAAACAAATATATATATATATACATATACACACACACACATATATATATATATATATATATATATATATATATATATATATGAATTATTAGGATAGATAATATATTAAAAGGATTTTTTAATGGTAACGGTAGCAACCGCTAATACGACCTACAGTAAACTTTATGTGGGTTGTGGAATGAGAAGGTATAAAGCAAAAAAACGAACAAAGACAAACTAACTTTGACAGCGCTAGCAGAGACTAGAGAAAAAGTAAATAAAGCATTTAGAATTTTTTTTCTACATGCAAAATATAACTACCGAGCATTATGAAACAGGAATATCTTTTAAATCACAAGAACCTAAAACGATCCTTTGAAACGCAATATCTTAAAGGGAGGTACACAAATATATAAATATTACAGCAAGTAACGAAATAAATATATTTACTGTTCTGAACACGAAACAATATATGGGAAGTAATATATATTCTTTGACGGAGTATGCTGGCTTCAAATATTTTGTGTTTAAACAATAACGAATTAATTTTTATGACTTAATGAAAGAAAAAAATTATGTACTGTTTTGTGTAATGTATTTACAAATATTAATTAACAAATATAATTTACAAATATTAATTCACAGAAATATAATCATAGTCACATTTCAAAAGTTATAAGCTCCAGGATAATCATTATGATTTTCCTGTAATTTTCTAGTCACATTTTACTGCTGATTTTTTTTCTTCTTTTTGGCCCAGTAGTAGTTAGGAAATAAATGGTCAATGCTCTGTTTCTACTTTGGATGGTCATGGAAAATGGTGGATGGAAAAAAAAATGTCTTCCTATTTCAAATAATATCTTACGTTCAAAATCTAAGCATGTTAAAGAAGTAGCTTAGCATTTATTGGATATTTTCACAATATTTAGAGCTCATGTATTTAGCATAGCGACAACGGAAGAGAATTTGCAAACAACGTAATTGAAGAGTTGTGTCACATGTGGAATGAGCTAAAAATTTTGATATTATTCATGAAACTCATTGTTCTATCGATAAATGGGAAACCACGACATACCCAATCGCAGGGTTCAGTTGAAAAAGCAAACAAGGATATAGAAAATATATTATTTAGATGGTTAGAAGCAAACAAGATAACGAAATGTTCTGAAGGAAAAAAATTTATACAGTTCCTGTTGAACAAATCTCAACACTCAGGAATAAAATCGTAGTCTTTGTAAAGCTATAAAGTTAAAGTGTGCTATTTGGCTATAAAGTTAAAGTGTGCTTAAAAATTATCTTGCCAGCAATTAATATATTATTATAAATAACAAGTAAAGAAGATCTTGAGTCAGTCTTGGAAGACCAATCGTGTAATCAATCTGAATCCCAAAATAAAAATATTGTTACTGAGCATGGCGACGAAAATATTGGCCACACAAGAGATTTGTAAGTTGTTACTCATTCTGTCACGATTCAATTTGGAGCTTTGCATACACAGAACGTCACAAGTAAAATGAATCATTACTTGCTGCGGATATGGTCAATGCGACTATTTATCTATATACAAAATTCATCTACATACAAAATTCAGGAGAGTCGAGATTATGCTAGACAGTCACTGGAACAGCAAGCAGATAAAACTTTAAAGCGTTCTAATGCTAAATTTCCAGTTGCAAAACTAGGCAAAAGTGTTAGAATTAGGGTACCACAGGTTAATCGAATCAAAGCAGAGAGTCGAAATAAATATTTTTTATTGAAAAACCAAGCCCTTATAAGATAGACACAAAATATGGTATTTTAAACAAATTATATTCGGGAAACAAATTTACTATTTGTAAAGAAAAATTTATTTCCATTGACGAAGTTCTACAAAGTGATATTGCTTACAAATTTTTTGCAATTCAAAATGTCACAAAAGCCGATCGTGCAAAAATAAATAATAGTTTTATTTCGACCTCATACCTTATTATAATAATATATAATATCGTTTAACATGATCTGTAATTAATGTTGTAACGACTCTTAGTTCAAATAAAAATAATTTTAGTTTGAGTAACTGGTTTCTTTTAAAAATATCTTGAGATATTATGAAGAATTTAAATTTATTCCTTTTTTATTTTTGGTTCTTAAATAAAAAGCTTGTCACAGCTTTAATTCTAACAAAAGTAATTATAATTTAAATACTGATTTGTTTTTAGATTTTCGTTTTGATTTTATAAGGAATTTAATTTTTTATTTATTTTTAGTATTTAAATTAAAACTTCTCGAACCGTTTACCGTGTTTTATTACTTTAACCATACCTCTTAAGAAACCACTAATAAAAGCTTAAATCGATATAATTATTTGAATTCTTTACCGGATAATATGATTAATCTATCAATAAATATTATATTCCTCAATTTCTACGTTTATTATTAATACTTATCGGTAATTATCAATAGTGACCAAATTTATTACACTGACTGTAAAATATATATATATATATATATATATATATATATATATTTGCATTTGTATAAATAAGTATTTTTATATTTCTTGTGTCGTGGATATAAATTAGAAGGGCGACTGTTATAAGAAATTCAAAACTATTTATTTTACAATTTACGTATGATAGTTATAGAGGTGTTTCTAAAAATGTACAGAATTTTTTTTACATAAAAATTTGACATAGAAACATGAACAGCATAATGTTAAATCATATTTACAAGCTATCTCTATAATACAATCCAAATACTCCTGAAGATTTTCATGGGTATATTAATTACTCAAAATCGTTTTTGCGATGATTTTATATGGAATGTTAAATTAATATAATTAAAAACAGGATTTTTCAAAATTGAATAATTTCTAATGACTTACTTATTGATAATTTCAAAACATTTTAATTGCAAGTAATCGAGATGTTTCGAAATATTTGTATGATTGGTTGAATCTATTAGTTTTATTGTTAATATATCGAAATCTCGAAATATTTACGAAAGCCTTATCATGCTTGTTTTATTTTTACTTGATACGTTTTTTACCAAACACATTTCCTTAACTTTTCTTCGGACATTTTCCATTAATAATGGAAGTGAAGAGCGTGCAAAGCATAGTGTCATTCGGACTATTCTTTTATTCTGTCTTTTTTTAAATTTAACTGCTTAATATGCAAAGTTGAATAAAGGGGCCCAGTATTTTCGATTATTATTTCCCAAGTACGCTAGGCATAATATGTTGGTGTATATTTTCTATTCGAAACTACTTTACAGCCAAACGAATCTATGTTTTTTTCCTAACTTCTAACTTAGTGACAACAGTATTATAAAAACACTTATTTTTAAAGGTTGATGCATAAAAACCGGTAGATATTTTTAGTTACCTTAACAAAATGGTGGTTTTCGAATTAATTGTAAATTAATCTCGAGATTTGTCAAACTATATTAATTTGACAAATATTTGTAGAATACCTTTGACCTGTATTATTATGTTTTTGAAAATATAATTTTTATTGTCATCTTCCAATGAAATCCGTAATTGTCACATGATAAACCGTAGTAGCATACATGTTATAGTCCATAGTATACCTTTACCAGTAAAAAAATCTTGAGTAACAAATTACATTTTATGAAATATATATATATATATATATATGTATATATATATATATATATATATTTATATATTTGACTTATGGCATTATATAGGCATATATGTACAAAATCAAAAAGAGCGTATTTGAAAACATATCAAACTAAAATGAAAGATCTTTTAAAGCGATTAAGAAATAAGGTAATTTAAATAATTACTTGAAACTAACTACATTCCTGGATTCCCACATGAGCCGATTTGTATTCCAGTGTAAGACTGTTGAATAGTGGTTAGGATTTGGTTTGTTTCGTTTAGTTACATGTGGAAAACGAAGGCGATGCTGAGTTTAATTTTCTCACTAGACTCAGCAAGTTTAACACAGCGAACGAATTAAAACTGCTGAGCGCAGGAAGTCGAATGGGAATGTATTAAAAAGCATAAGAGTTTTATGGTCACAATACAGAAGACGTACGTAATATTTGAAATAAAAATCTCTTGAAATTATTCTCTATATCTATTATTGTCTATTGCCTACATTTTTACATTTTATCGTTGTAAGACCTTATCTTTTCATTAAGCGGCATAAACCCTTTTTGCTCTTTATATCAGAATTAGGAATTATTTTGTTATACTAAATAAAAATATGATACTGGCTGATAAGATAAATCCGTTTACTACAAAAACTGAAATTTATTATCTATATTCCATAATATGCACAAATAACTGAAACTACGTGATGTAGTATTATTTCTACTTTCTTTAATTTCTATACCACGACCTAAGGTTCGTTGTATTACAACATCTTCAGGTAGGATATTAGAAGAAAGATAGAAAGAAAGAAGAAAGTAGAAATAATACTACATCACGTAGTTTCATTTAATTGTGAATAATGAATTTCTACAAAATTAACGCCAAATATATTCAATATTCCATAATATGCATAACATGATGTCGTGTTATCTACGTTGGCAAACTAGGCTATTGGGCGTACAGAATTAACTACTAGTGTAAGATGTTAATTTACGGAACGAAATAAATAGATACATTAAGCCATCCGATATGCTAATTTACTCCCTTCAAATGTTCCAGTAGCTATTAAAATCTTTTGATTTGTCAATTATTCAATTAGTTTAAATCAGAAAGTATTTGAGCTGATTTTCTTTTATAGATTATTATAGTAACGATAGTAATATAAGGAATATAACACAATGTGCATCATTTAATACACAAAAATAATATTTTTTTTTCAACGAATATAAATTGAAATTTAATTTAAAAATAAAGGGAAAATGTAATAGCGTCATGATTGACTTAAATTTAGAAAAAAAATTACCCGAAAAGGACAACTGAAAGACCTACAAATTATGATACACGATGCAATCTGGGAACAGAAGTAATTTTTTTTTCATTTTACAGGTAAACAAACATCAAAATAGCCACGCCAAAAATGGTTTTACAGAAAATGTTGTATTTCTTAATAAATAATGAGTTGTTTCAATGCTGCTAACACTCTTTTTTACTAGTTTTTCACTTTTATGTAATCCTTTATTTTGCTTATTAAATGATTTTAAAAATTGTTTTTTCTTAAAGCATATTTTCTTCCTAATATGAAATAAATTCCGCTAATTTTCTTTTACGAAACCGCGAATTATTAATTACTTGCAAATCGCAAATTATAAAAAAAATATTCAAATAACGAAATAAACACATATTAATATTACAACTCTTTAAACAAAACATTTTTTCCTACAAATATTTGTATTAAACTGCACAAAGTAATATAGCGCCTTTTCATATTTTTAAATAATATAATTGATAATAAAATCTGAACAAATATTAAAGGATGCAATTTATTATCAACATAAATATCAATACTTGTCTATATGAAACAATAAAATTAAAAGCGGTATTTTTATAGTATATATAAAATTAATAAAATATATACACGAAAAGATATAGAAATGCAAATTTTATTCGTTTATGAAGGAGACGGTAGGTAAATAGACTATTTGATAATATTAACTAAATATAACTCGTAAAAGTAGTAACATCAGTACTTCGATTGCTTTAATAATAATTTTGGACCAGTTCTACTTTCTTTCCTCAAAGCAAGTTTAAAATTTTGATGAGGTAATAACCTACAACATTATTTTAAAGGTACTTTGTTTATTAGCTGTCTTTCAACGTCCGCCCACAATTTACACGGTTAACTTTTACTTTCGTTTTATGATTCTTCCTTCTTCATTTATTTTCTTTCTTCCTTTAATAAACAGATAATTTTCTTGGATCATTAAAAATATATTTAATATTCGAAAATAGTATGAATTGTGAATATTATTATAAAAATTCACGTTTTTACGGTGGAAATTATCCTACTCGTTAAGAATAATTATGGTTTTGTCCTATTTAAGACGGACTAAATTCCAAATTACATCCAAAATTACTATCTAGCTATAAACATAAAAACAAACTACCTTGATATGAACAATGTAATTTTTTTGAGATGTACAGTGCAGGGTTATTACGAATTACTATGTTGAATGCAAAGTTAATCTACCAGAAGCAATCAAACGTTACTTAGGCACATATAAGCAAATATGCAGACACAGCGCAAAATTTTGAAACTGAAGCTTGTAAGTGAATAATATAGACTTCTTCAAACTGCTGAATTAAGGAATAGTTAAGAAATAAACACATGCAGAAAGAACCATCTGGTTTTGTAGTCAATCCTTCTTCTTTAAATAATATTCCACAATAAATGACCCATTGTTCCGACCGAGTATATATTTTATATATATAGGAGCGGGTTGCATTTCCGGTAAGTAATAGGCATATCCGGTTGTCGAGACTAGCAGGAAATTCTCTCATATATTCTTTCCTACATCGGCTTTCTAAGCTTCCGGCTGCCGTTATATAAATATTCAACGTGAATGAAAAATGTCGAAAAAACCGTTTTCAAGCCTCATTTATGTAAGTGTTCAGGTTTCTGATTAAAAAAGTATTGAAATTTAATTTTTATTAACGTTTTAATTACTGCGTGGGTAAACACCGACACAGAGTCTTTTATTTTAGGCAAAGAGTTGAACATCAATATGAGAAGAATTTTGTAATTACTTACATTGTATTGAAAAAAGAGCTGGATAAAATCTCTTGGTAGATTTGATCCAAATTATATTATCATTTTGCCTGAATGCAAATTATGAAGTTGTTTTTTTTTATTTAATATATATTTGAAGTTAAGGTTCATTTTACTGCTTGGTTTGCTGATTTAGTTGAATAATTATTTTTGTAAAACCTTTTGATTTTTATTAATGGAAAACATCTTGATATATGTTTCCTCAGTTAATTTTTACTTAATGACTTCTTTATTACTTTTATACTCTGGATAATTAGGTATTTAATGAGGAAACCAGTTTGTAAATTTAGTAAAAAAAGGGCCTATTAACATTTTGAAGAACACAATTTATTACTTTCACCTAATAGTCATCATCGTTTGCTTGGTCAGTTATAATAAAGTCGTGCTTTTACTAATTATTTAGGTTCCACATCCCAACCAGGAATTATAATCTATGACCATGTTAGGTCGATGTGTCCGTCACTACGTTTTTTGACTAACTGACCACCTGTATGTAACAGAAGTTTTACTCGTAAACGAATGCTATAAACTAAAATTTAGAATGATACCTACAAATTTATGAATTATAATTTTCTAAAATAAGTTTTTAGTGTACCTCCTTACACATAAAATTGGAGTGATTTTTTTCACGTGCCCTTTTACATAGGATATCGTTGAATAGGTCGTTCAAAAATATTATTGGTGGTCTATAGCATATTGACAAGGAAATATTACTTAACTAAGCCATCAATATAATTTAATAATTCCATGGAATCATGATAATGTAATGTTTTGAAGTAATTACTCACATAACTCATTCAGTTTATAACGCTACGTATTTCGGCGTCATTATATACGTATTCCACATTAATTATTAATATTGTCAAATAATTACCTGAATTCCCACAGCCCGCTGAGTGGCGATTAATATTCACAGTGTGTTCCCGCCTTTGTTTGCTTAAGTTATGATTTCACGCGAAATCTCTGATTGCGGCTTTGATAAGAACACGTTCATAGTTGAGATGTACCAAAGAGGAAAGTACAAATGTGCATTTGAAAAATGAAAATTTCGAAGAATGCGTGGAAACAATGTCAGCTGGTAAATTAGATAGTGTTTCTAGAAATTTAACAGTCTCTGGGATAGTAATCGGCGTGCGTAAAACTCATCGTTTATTTAAATATGCGTATTTTATTGTAAAGTATTTGACGTAGTTAGTAAAGAATTTTCAAGTCCTGATTAATACCTGTCCTGATGCATTTTACTTTTGAGTGATATTGGATGGAACGAGTATTGTAATTGTTCAAAGATTTAAGTTTGGGAATTTAACAAAAGTTAATTCTAAAGTACTAAGGGTATGAAATAAGAAAATAAAAGTCTGTGTACATTCAAATATGCCTTATTCGGTCTCAAGTCTATACCACTAGAGCAAAGTTTATTAAGTTTTTTATCTTTCATAAACATCCATAATTATTTATTCATTTTCTAACCACGAAATAGTGAGTACTTAATGTGAAATATAGAAAATTTTTTTTATAAAAATACTTTGTCAGAATTTTTTTTTACTTTTTGTGCTATCATAATTTACGTCGAATAATTTTTACCATTCCATAAGCGACAAATTCTGTTTCGAAAATACGTATTTTTTGACTCAGGTTCGACGTATAACTTTTCAATATAGCCATCAAGACATTTCCCCTTTTTAACTTCTAAAATGTCACTTTTAAAAATATTAACAGAATACCTACTGAAATTCGATTCTTATAAACATTTTTGATGCATTTATACTTAAAAACAACTGTTTTATGCAGTGGCAAAATTTTGTAAAGTTGAAGAATTATCATCGAGCCGTCTTGTATCGAGCGGACACAATTTCAATACCGCTTTGCTGTGGCTGAATATTCCATTGCTCTTGTAACAATATTATTTAAATTATTTTACGTTTATGTGTGTGCATGTTATTATGTTGGAGCCTGGATCAGCGCTGAGAACTATTTAGAGAGCACACAATGTGTGTCTCGTGTGGCAGGGGCTTTTGATAGCCTAGGGGGTGTTTGCCGTATAACTGGATTAGAAGTTGCTTCTTATTATTCTGTATCTACTAGACTATTCTTTCAAAGAGCACAATAGCGTCTTATTTGGAGGTGACCCTCAAATAACTAACAAGCCAACAAATATTGATTACAATATTAATATAATACATATTAATAATAATTCATATTTATTATGGCAAGGATGGGAAACGTTTTAATGAAAATAGTTATAAAGGAATTAGCTTAGTGTTTGAAATAAAGTATAGTCGCATGAATAAGTATTAACGTTTTTAAATGAATTTCGAGAAGGACAATAAATATAAATATTTAGGAAGAATTCTAGACCAACGCACCTTTAAAGCATATATGAATCTCTAATCTAGAAATAAACTTTAAAAAAAAAAAAAAATATATATATATATATATATATATATATATACATTTAAATATATATGAATACATACATCGGTAATTTAAAATTACTCTTACGTTGAATAGGAATCTGTCAACTAGGATCTTTTTTACATTGATTGCATGTATTTGATGAACTTAAAAATATTGGATCAATATTTCAAAAATATATTTCTAATATTAGTTTTAAAGGAATTCCATACACTTTAACTTATTAACTGATTTTTAATTTTCTCTTCATAATTATCTCTATTTTGCGTGTTCCCTTTCTTTTCAAATATAATAATATTATATAGATAAATACCCAATGAAAAATTTTAATATATATTTCTTCCGTACCTTTATGGCTTGATTAAAAAACATCTCTTCCTGAATAAAATATATCGATTTCTAAGTGAAAGTAAATAAATATTTTTTTTTTCAGTGTACATAAAATGAAAGATTTCTTTCATTTATATAATGACAAATGCCTATTAAAATATCCTTCTATATTTTTCCTCTTCATAAGATTATCAGATCAGAATTAAAATGGGGGATTTGAAAGTTGCGAAAACACGATGTAACATAGAAATTAATACTATTAAATCTAAGAAAGGGAAAAATAGCCAGTTATTTACATAATATGCGTATTTTCCCTTTTTGGCTAAAGTATAAGCATGCAAACTGCAAACTGCGCATAAAACATCTAAATGTTATCAACGATTATAAAGGTATGACACAGTAGAATATTCAGTAACTGATTTGTTTTAAGTATATTTAGATTTTATGAAAAATTTTAAATTATTTGTGTAACCATTAAATAATGCAATTCATCACTTCGTTTTATGCCAGTCAGATCTATTAGCGACATTTAAAAGGTTTTGAATATTATGTAAAAGAAAAAAACGTATGCCTTTATTCATTTTAATAATTGATTGCAAATAGAGAAAAATTTTCTTAGGGAACATACTATAATGTCTAATGATTTAAACTGAAACAGCATAGTTTATTGTTAAATAAGTAATTAAATAACAATGAATTCCTCTTCTACTTTGAGAATAAAATCTTTATTCGAAGCTTATCTTCCACCGCAACAATATACGTTGACACGGCGCCTTCAGAGGTGAGATATGAGATTTCAAATATATTAGGCTGTGGCTCCTAAATTTCTAAAAGCTTACGTCAAAGATTTAAAAAATATAAAGATAAAATAACTTATACTTGACCGCCAAATTATTTCGGTCAATTTGCATTAATAAATCAAAGATATATAAGCAAACGATTCCATGTATCATACATACAACTACGAAGAACAAAGTTTGTAGTAAATAACGTAGTAAATTTAAAAAAAAAAATTATATGTTATGCTCAAACATTACTCTTTTCTATTGGCTTCGATATCTACTAACACTTGTCTACGGAAACCTAAGTTCGAATTTGGTCGAATATTTACAATAAAATCGATAAATGTATTTAAATGCTACGCTTTTCGAACAAAAATAAACTCTTATTATATTTTTCTTTTTTGTTTAAAAGTTTTATGCAAGTAAAACAGATAATAAACCTTTAAATTAAATGCTGAAATTTATTTCTTCACCATGCTATAATACTAAAAAGCTCCTTAATGTCCTATGAACCAAAAATACTGATTTCATTTGGGTTTTTAAATTATCTAAATGTAAAAGGGAAAAACAAAGCCATTAACATTTATTTAATTAACGCCTTATTCAGGCGTCATATATTGTAGTGCTGAATTTCTATAGTAACAAGGTGAAAAGAATAATGCCGGTAAATAAATTGGTTTTGGTTTAATGGTTAAGTGATATTTAGTTTTCATACTTATTTACATGATCGTAGATAATTGCGTCATACTGAGAGCTGGATACTCCTATTAGCGTTAAAATTGTTGTTATTGTGAAACTTTTACATTTACGATGTAAGTAAATGACAAACCTCAGGTTATAATAGCATTTAAGCGGTTATCACATGATAAATTTTCTTGAACAATTTTCTTCTAAAAACTTAAAAAGTAGTATTATTCTTTGGAACAAGTTTTATTAGTATTCAAAACATACCTGAAATTTGGAGCAAAAAGTAATTGAATATTTATATTAGGTAACGTTATTTCTAGGAATGTTCCTCGTGCATTCATTTATAAATTTACTAGAACTATATAGTAATGGAAAAATGTCTTACACACTTTATAAAATTAACAGTTTTCAGTTCTTTTATTTATAGGTGAAGTTTGGAATTAAAATTGCTATAATATAAAAATACAAAGGCAAGGGATAAGACTGACGATTTTACTCTACGCGAAAGAAAGAAAAAAATTTAAATCTCATTGAATATTTCTACATATATTGCAGCACGCTACTTACTAAACTAAGCATTAGCTTGTGATCACTTAGAAATGGTCGTGAAAGTAGATATTTAAGTTTTATTTTAACAGTGACGATATATAAAACTATACAACAAATAATTGGGCAAACTTTTTTAAATATGTAAGCGTTAATATTTCATTCAAAAATTGCGTTTTACATTTATCAAAACCTTGGTTCTTACTTCATAAGCAATTTTACATTACCTCTTTACCAATTATTTTGTTTTTGTAAAAGAAAAGAATTCAATTCTTTCTATCATAGACCTCAACAAGATTTTATTTAAGTTGAAGTAATACGTGGGTGAGTGTTTTATTAAAATTCATGCCTATTGATACTTCTTATTCTTTATTTATTAATGAGAAATAAAATATGAATATAGGTAACTAAAATTGGGACAAAATAGTAATAATATATATTTATATATATATATATATATATATATATATATATATATATATGTATGTATGTATGTATATATATATATATATATATATATATATTTCTTTTTTTTTAAAACGCTCTCGCATTTCTTATTTTTTAAAAGTCTTATTAAGCAGTGTGTAATTATAATACTTCAACACTACAATTTTAACGTAATATGTATTTAAGATTGCTCATAAATTTTATTTTATCCAGTCAATCATATTTTAATTGTATTAAAATAAGTGCGAAAGTTACAAAAATTTATCTATATAATAAAATCCTGTTTTTCTTTATTATTTCTTTAAAAATGAATACTGTTCTTTGCCTTGAAAAATGTTGTCTTAGAAATAAATTCAAATTCGTTTGGTTGTGAAGCAAACATATTTTATTAGTGAGCATGAAAACTTCAGGCTAATGAACCACGAGACATAGGTACATTTATTTTATTCTTAAAATAACAAGCATGCACTAATTTCAGCGCCATTTTCTAATTATTACCTCAATTTATTTACCAAAATAAGGCATTTTTATACCTTACTTTGATCAAGAAATTGCGCAAGGTAAATAAAGCAATGCTTGCAAATTCGATATAATAAAAGCACTTAGTTTTTTAAGACAATATGATTGATGTATGAAATAGGCATTCATTTTTTTTGAAGCACTAACAAAATTTTGAATCTTCTTGAAAGTTTTAAAATTTCATTATGCAGCTTTAACGCATTGTTTCTTAATTTACTCACAAAATACTTGTACATTCGACCCATATTTCAGTTGAACGTATACGTTGATATAATTTAAACACTTCATTTACAAAACTTTAAACTTTCCCATACAGACCAAGACAAATCTCCATTTTTAGGGATCTGTACATAAAACAGAAAAAAAAGAAACGAAATCCTAATAAGATCACTCACGTACCCATCCGTCTTTCCATTTGTCCATTCGTCTATTTTCGCCATTTTCCCCATAATTCATTTTACGAAGAACTTTGTCATACTAATAAAGCATTAAAAACTTACCACTCAAAATATATGCGGACATATGTGTATGTATATACATATGTATATATATATATATATATATATATATATATATATATTTATATACCTACTATAATTTAAAATTATAATTTTACCTACTATAATTTTTTTTTAATTCTTCTGTCGTGTTGGATATAAATTAGAAGTGCGAAGTTATGGAAAAGAGTTCCAAAGGTGTTTCTAAAAGCGTAAAGAATTTTTTTTGATAACCCATTTGATATGAGAACTTGAAAGTTAGTACAATGCTAAATCCTATTTACCAACATATCCCTGTGATTCAATTATAATATAATTTAAAATATGATTAAATTTTATGGGCAAATTAATTACTAAAAATCTTTTTTTTTTGGATGGATGTCAACTGAAATGGTAAATTAATATATTTAAAATCCCGATTTTTTTTAAAACTGAATAATTGCTTATGACTATGTAGCAAGTGGAATGTGAACGTATTAAAGCATAAGAATTTTATGGTTACAATACAGAAGACGTACGTGATGTTTAAAAAAAAGGTTAAAATTATTTTCTCTAGCTATTATTGTTTTATGTGGCATAAACCATTTTTGTTCTTTTTATCAGAATTAGAAATTAATTTGATGTACTGAAAATATATGATACTGGGTAATTACATAAAACCGTTTACTAGAAAAATTGGAAACAGAACAATGTTTTCGTTTAATATTTATTATCTATATTCCATGATATGCATAACATGAGTGATTGATGACAATGTCGTGTTATCTAGGCTCGCCAACCAGGCTATTGCTCATGCAGAATTAACTACTCGTCTAAGATGCTAATAAAAGGAAAGAAATCAATTATTACATTAATCTACTTGTCCATTAGTTTAAATAGGAAAATATTTCCATTTGATTTTCTTTTAAAAATTACTATAATAACGATAGCAATATAAGAAACAATATATAAAGTGCAATAAAAAATATTTGAAAATAATATAATTTTTTGAACGAATACCAATTGAAATTTATTTTAAAAATAAACGAGTCATGATTAACATTCGGTTTCCGGTAATGAGAAATTATGAATATAAATTATGATACACGATGTAAACTGGGAACAGATGTCAAACTTTTTTCATTTTACAGGTGAACAAACATCAAAATAGCCTAGCAATACTTTTGCAAAATCATTTTGCGGGAAATGTTGCATTAGTTAATAATATTGTGTTGCTTCATTGATTCTAAGATTTTAGTTTTTCGCCTTTTTATACTCCATAATTTTGCTTATTAAATGATTTTCAAACATTGTTTTTCCAAAGCATATTTTCTCCCTGACATGAAATAAATTCATCTCATTTGTTTTTGTAAATCCGCGAATTATGAATTATTTGCAAATCGCAAATTAAAAATTTTTTTTCGAATAACGAAATAAGCAAGTTTTAAAATTAGAAAGCTTTATACACAGTATTTTTGGTTTCAAATATTTTTAATAAACTATGTAGAGATATATAGCGCCTTTATATTTTTTAATATTTTAATTGATAAAATATTAAATGATGCAACAAAATATCAACATAGATATCAATATTTGTCTACATGAAACAATAAAAATAAAAGCGGTATTTGTACAGTGTTCATGAAGTTAATAAAATGTGTACACGAAAAGTTATAGAGATGTAAATTTGTTTGTGAAGTAGAAGGCAAGTAAATAGTCTATTTGATAAAATTAACAAAATGTAAAGCATAAAAGCCTTCAGTACTTCAATTCTGTCAATTATATAAATACCTTCAGTACTTCAATTCTTTTATTAATAATTTTGAAACGAATCTCCTATCTTTCCTCGAAGTAGGTTTTATTAAAATTGCAATAATAATACGTTAAAAATAAGATAAGTTTATAAACTTTGACAAGGTAATAAGCTGCAAAATTATTTTAATTGTACTTTGTTTATTAGTTGTCTTTCTACGTCCGCTCACAAATTACGCAGTTAAGTTTTACTTTCATTTTATAACTCTTCTTTCTACTTTCAGTTTCTTTCTTCGTTTAATGTACGGTGAATTTTCTTGAATCACTAAAAATACATTTAATATTTGAAAATAGTTTATGCGTTGTTAATATAATTATAAAAATTCACGTTTTAACAGTGGAAATTATCCTAGTCGTTTAGAATAAAGGCTTTGCACTATTTTAATGTGAACTGAATTTAAAGTTATATCCAAAACTGTTAAAAAAAACAAAACAAAACTGCAAAATTTAACATATAACTTTTGAACATACTATAACTTTTTAAGATGTTATCTACCAAAGTTAATCCACCAGAAGCAATCAACCGTTACCTAGGCATATATAAACAAATACGCATACATATATGTACACACGGCAATAATTGTGAAGCTTGTAAGCGAATAATCGGCTTCTTCAAACTACCGAATTAAGGAATAGTTAAGATATAAATACACAAATACACGAAATACATCATCTGATTTTGTTGTCGGTCCTTCTTGTTTAAATAATATTCCACAATAAATGCCTCTTTGTTCTGGCAGAGTAATTATTTTGTTTGTAGTAGAGTGAGTACCGCATTTCCGGCAAGTGAAATGCATATCCGGGTGCAGAGACTCGCAGGAAATCTTCTCACTTATATATTCGTTCCTACATCGGCTCTCTCAACTTTCGGTTGCCGTTACATTTATGTAAGTGTTCGGGTTTCTGATTAAAAAAACATTTAATTTTCCTTTTTATTAACCCTTTAAAGTACTGATATGGGTAAATACAAACACAGGGTCTTATAGGTCTTATATTTAAGGCAAATAATTTAAAATTAATCTGAGAGGAATTTTGTAATTAGGTACTTATTCAATTTATTCAAAAAATTATAGATACAGTCTCCTGGTAAATGTGACTCCTATTATATTACCATTTTACATATACACAAATTATAAAGTTGTTCTGTAATTGAAAATTATATATTTAAAGCTTAGGTTTTTAATACTGCTTGGTTTGCTATTTTAGTAAAATAATTATTTTTGGAAAAATCTCTTGATATATCTTTCCTCAGTTAATTTTTGCTCAAATAGAGATATAATCTGAATAATAAGGCGTTTAATGAGGAAACCAAGTAGTTTTTGTAAAGTTATTAAAAACGGCGTACTAAAATTTTGAAAAACAAAATTTATAATTTTCTCCGAAAAGCCAAACTAGGAATTCTTATAAACTATAACCATCTTTTGTCAATCTGTGCGTCACTACGTTTTTTGTTTAACTGTTCGTCTCTGTGTCACAGCCGTTATACTCGTAAACCAATGCTATAAACGTAAAATTTGGCATGATGCCTACAAATTTATGAATTATATGTGTGTGTGTATGTCATTTTGTGTAGTCACTTTTTTCAATCCCTTCCTGCTAAACCGCTCCGATATCTGAAATGTAATGAAAATATGCTGCATATATGAAGAAATTAAAATAAAATTGTTACAGCTAAGCTGGCTCTTTAGTTGAAGAAAAGTAGTAGACCAACTTATGACACGAAGTTGTATCTGTAAAAAGTGCACAGAATCTCCATACAAGTAGCTTAAATCAATTTCAATTTAAGTTTGTGTTTTGAGGTGTACATGCATTTTGTTTGAACACTAGTTTATTAGGTTTTGAGTAAAGTGCGTGCAGACAAAAAAAGGAAAACAGGCAAATAAAAACAACGTAACATCTCATAGAGGAAAGTATGCTTCATTTTATTTGTAAGCTTGAAAACGTCATTAAAATCCGCTCAATACAAATTGAGAGATGTCTGTCCATATCAAACAATAACCATAGACCCTGAGATTATTATTTTTAATATATATTTAATGTCCTTTTTAACTTTCTTTACTGTGTTTATAGCTAAATTTATCACAACAACTTATAGTATATTAACTAGCAAGTATTACTCAACTAAGCCATCAATATAATTTGATAATTCCATTGAATTATGATTCTCCATCTTCAAATTCAACAAAATTTTCAGTTAAATTTGATTAATGCGTAGCTAAATGTAATGTTTTGAAGTAATTACTCGCATAATTCATTCAGTTTATAATGCTACGCAGTTCGGCGTCAGTATATCATTCCGTTTTCCACATTAGTTATTAATATTGTCAAGTAGTACTCAGGTAGTACCCGCAGCCCACCGCGTGGCGATTATATTCATAATGTGTTCCCGCCTTTGTTTGCTTAAGTTGTGATTTCACGCGAAATCTCTGATTGCGTCTTTGCTAAGAACACATTCATAATTTGCTAAGAACACATCCATGTGTGTGCTAAAGAGGAAATTACAAATTTGCATTTGAAAAACGGAAATTTCGAAGAGTGCTTGGGAACAATGTTTGCTGGGAAACGCAGATAGCGTTTCTAGAATTTGAACAGATTCTTGGACAGTATGCCGTGTACGTAAAACTAATCGTTTATTTAAATATGCCTATTTTATTGTAAAGTATTTGACCTAGTTAAAATTGTATATAATTCCTTTTAAATTAATACATAATTTTCAAGTCCTGATTGGTACCGATTTTCACAAAATATTCATAATTAATTACATTAATTAATTATGAATATTTATATATTATATCGTTATTTTGATTTACTGATACATTTTACTTTTGAGTGGTATTGGATGGAGCGAGTATTGTAATTGTTCAAGGATTTAAGTTTAAGAGTTTAACAAAAGTTAATTCTAAAGCACTAAGGGGCATAAAATAAGAAAATAAAAAGTCTGTGTACATTCGAGTATGTGGTATTCAGTCTCACGCCTATTCCACTAGAGCAATTTTGATTAAATTTGTTATGTGTCATAAATATTCATAATTTTTTTTCATTTAGTAACCATGGAATTTTGAGTACTTAATTTGGAATATAGAAATTTTATTCTTGAAAATACTTAGTAAAATTTTTTTTTCACTCTTCATGCTAGAATAATTTACCTAGTTTAATGTTCAATTGTCATTCCAGAAGTGACAAATTTCGTTTCGGAAATACGTATTTTTTGACTCAATTTCGATATATAGCCTTTCAATATAATCATCAAGACATCTCACTTTGTTAATTTCTAAAATGTCACTTAAAAATATTAACAGAATACCTACAGAAATTCAATTCTTAAAAATATTTTCGGTGTATTTTTGATTAAATAACAACTGTTTTATACAATGGCGAAATTTTGTAAAGGTGAAGAATTATCATCGAGCCGTCAAGTGGACACAATTTCATGTACCGCTTGTATTTATTAAAAATAATACCTATAAATGTAAGACTATGAAATTCTATAATGAACGTGCTCAACAGGATTTCTGCTGGATTTCATATTATTCTTTAGTGTGCACTATTCAACCTGTAAATCTGAAACTTGGTGGAGAATAGGAATACGATAGTCCTATCATAAACATATACAATTTTAATCTTGATTTTTCGAGGTAATATCAGAGGATAAACACGGATATAAAAAAGCAAGGGTTAGTTTAGGGTTTCAAAAGAAATCCTAACGAATTGGATCATACGTACTCGTATGAAGTATGTTTTTATGAATTCCTTTATACTTTATTTAGGAAAAAAAATTTAAAAATTGCTATTTCTTAGGATGTAAGGAGTAACTTTTTTCCTGATTAGTTGAAAAACCTGAAATTTTTTTGAACCACTACACACTCCAATTATGTAGAAATCTGCCATAGAATATGGAAGCTGATTTTTGATTTTGCCAAAATCGTGAGCAGCGTAGCACGTTGTTGAAGCGAATTATTTATAATAATTTAATTGGGAGGTGCTTGGCGTAGAAGACTAATTTTAATAATGTAGCTTGCACTTGACCGATTTTTACCAGCAATCACTTTCATCGCACAAATATGCATTTCAATGCCGCGAAGAAATTATACAGTTAAAAAGAAAACTGGGCATATCAAATTCAAATTACATATTAAGATATTAACATTAAGATGGAAGATTTTCTTTCACAAAAATGACATTTACATACTTTTAGTTTCAAAATTAATTATATCTGCTCTAGTCTAATGTAAATTATTTTCGTATATCTAAAAATTATCAAGTTGTTGTCAAAAATTGGTTACATTGAGTTATATAATAATTTACCTACCAAGTCGTATCTTACTTAAAATCGCAATAACCCCATGAGAGTTATTGTAAAACAATTTAAGATCAGTTCATATGTCTCTTCCATTATTTAGTCGATCCAAAATTTATATCATCCTTTCACTTCGTATTCTCCAATTGTCGTCAATATCATTCTGCGTATATATTGTCAAATAATTTTCAATTTCAAAAGGCATTCCGGGCTTATTCGAAATTGACGGCTGGCGCACAATTTGTAACAGTCGACATCTGAATTCTAATGCGGCGGGTCTCATTTACCTCCCTTGTCGCCTCCGGCGACGCGTGGCTTAATATTCCATTGCTCTTATAACATTATTATTGAGATTATTTTACGTGTATGTATGTGCATGTTATTATGTTGGAGTGTGGTTCAGCGCTGAGAACTATTTAGAGAGCACACAATGTGTGTCTCATGTGGCAGGAGCTTTTGATAGCCTAGAGGGTGTTTGCTGTACAACTGGATTAGAAGTTGCGTCTTATTATTCTATATCTACTAGACTGTTCTTTCAAAAAGCACAATAGCGTCTTATTTGGAGGTCACACTCAAATAATTAAGAAGCCAACAAATATTGTTTACAATCACATTTCATATTTATTATCCCAATGACAGGAAAAGTTTAAATGAAAATAGTTATGAAGAAATTAGATTAGTGTTTGAAATAAAGTATAGTTGCATGAAAAGGTATCAAAATTTTTAAATCAAATTTGAGAAGGGCAATAAATATAAATATTAGGGAAAAATTCTAGAACAACCACACTTTTAAAGCATATAAGAATCTTTATTATCATGTTTTGCAATGAAATTCTATACACACACACACACACACACACATATATATATATATATATATATATATATATATGTATATAAATATATCTATTTTAACTAAAAGGAAGAAACTGAATTCCAAAGCGAATATTAAATTGCTTTGCTTTGATTTGCTAAAAAGCGAATATTAATTGCGAATATTACTTTCCTTCCATATATAATAATATTATATCGATAATACCCAATGAAAAATTTAAATATATATTTTTTTATGAGATGAGATGTAAGATATCACACTTCAAATATTTTACACTGTGGCTATTACTATATGTCTAAAAACTTACGTCAAAGATCTGAAAAATAAAGATAAATTATTTTGGTCAATTTGCATTAATAAACCAAAGAGATGTTAGCAAACGAGTCCCTGTATCTACAACTACGAATAACAAAGTTTACAGCAAATAACTTAGTAAATTTTTTACATTAAAAAAAATTATATGTTATGCTCAAATATTACTATTTTCTATTGGCTACGATATCTTCTGACTCTTGTCTACGGAAACCTAAATCCGAACTTGGCCGAATAATTACATTAAAATCGATAAATATATTTAAATGCTACGCTTTCCGAACAAAAACAAACCTTATTTGTCTTTTACTTTTTGTTCAAAAGTTTTATATCACGTGATTAAAAGGTGGTAAAACAGATAGAAAACCTTTACATTAAATGCTCAAATGTATTTCTTCACCATTACGGTGTCGCTATAAAACTAAAAAGCTCCTTAATGCCCTACGAACCAAAAGTACTGCTTTCATTTAGTTTTCTAAATTTTCTAAATGTAAAACGGAAAAACAAAGCCATTAACATTTATTTAATTAACGCCTACATAATCTAATGTAACGATGAATTTCTATAGTAACAAGGTGAAAAGGATAATGTAGGTATATAAATTGGTTTTGCTTTGATGGTTAAGTGATATTTAGTTTTCATAATTATTTACATAAATGATTGCGTAATAAAAATTATTGTCCGTATAAAACTTTTAAATTCACGTTCTAAGTAAATGACAAATCTCAAGTTACAATAGTATTGAAGCGATTATCAGACGATAAACAAAACTTAAACAAGTAAGATTATTCTGTGGAACAAATTTCTGTATTCAAAAGATATTTGAAATTTTAAGTGAGATAATTGAACATTTACATTAGGTAACCTTATTTCTAGGAATGTTCCTTTTGCGTTCATTTATAAATTTACTACAACTTTATAGTAATAGGAAACTATTTTATACACTTCATAAAATTAACAGTTTTAATAATTAATAGTTACTTTATTTAAGGTAAGGTTGGAATTAAAATTTCTATAATATAAGAAATACAAAGGTATGGGATAAGACTCACAATTTTGCTCTTCGCGAAAGAAAGAAAAAAATCTAAATCTCATTAACCTATATCGCATCACGATACTTACTAAACTGAGCATTTGCTTGAATATGGTAGTGAAAGAAGATATTTGAGTTTTATTTTAAGAGTGACGATAAATAATACGACTCATTGGGCAACCTTTTTTAAATAAGGAAGCGTCAAAGTTTCATTCAAAAATTGCGTTTTAGATTTATGGAAACTTTGGTTCTTACTTCATAAGCAATTTTACATTACCTCCTTCCCAATTTTTTCTCTTTTTTAAAGAGAAGAATTCAATTCTTAATATCATAGATCTCAACAAGATTTTATATAAGTTACGCGTGTGCGCGTTTCATTTAAATTCATGCCCATCGATACTTCTTATACTCTATTTATTAATTAGAAATAAAATATGAATATAGGTAACTAAAATAGGGACAAGATAGTACTTGTAATATATATAATATATATATATATATATATATATATATATATATATATATATATATATATATATATAGTATTAGTAGTAATTTTTAACACGCTATCGTATTTCCTATTTTTTCAAGTTTTATTAATCGGTGTGTAATTTTAATACATTAACACTATAAATTTAATGTAATATGTATTAAAAATTACTCTTCAATTGTATTTTATCCAGTCAATATCATAACGTCAATATTTTAATAGTATTATAATAAGTGTGAAAGTTACAAAAACTTATCGATGTAATAAATTCTTGTTTTTCTTTAATTATTTTTTTAAAAACAATTACTTTTCTTTACCTTGAAAAATTTTGTCTTAGAAATAAATTCAAATGCGTTTGTTTATGAAGCAAGCATATTTTATTGGCGAGCATGAAAACTTCAGATTAATAAACCACCAGGGGTAGGTTCATTTATTTTGTGTTTAAAATAACAAGCATACACTAATTTCAGCGCTATTTTCCATTTATTACCTCACGTAAATTATTTACCAAAATAAGGCATTTTTATACCTTACTTTCATCAAGAAATATTAATTGGGTACAAGGAGAATAAAAGAATGCGAGCAAATCCGATAAAATAAAAGCACATAGCGTTTCAAGACAATATGATTGATGTATGAAATGTGCATTTATTTTTTTAAACGACGAAAAAAATTCTGAATCTTCTTGAAAGTTTTGAAATTTTATAATGCAGCTTTAACGCATTGTTTCTTGTTTTCTTTACAAAGTATTTGCCCGTTGGGCTCATATTTTCTGTGGTTGAACATATACTTTGATATTATTTCTACGCTTCGGTAAAAAAAATTTATATTCTCCTACTTAGTCCAAGACTAATCTCCATTTTCCGGAACCTGTACGTAAAAACGAGAAAAAAGAAACAAAATCCTAATAAGATCATTCCTATATCCGTCCGTCTGTTCGTCTCTCCGTTTGTCTGTTATAGCCGTTTTTCCCAGAATTCATTTTACGAAGAACTTTGTCATACTAACAAGCATTAAAATATTACCGCGTAATATATATACGTAAATATATATATATATATATATATATATATATATATATATATATATATGTATATGTATATATATATATATATATATATATATATATATATATATAAATATATATGCTACATAATTATTCTAAAGGTATTTGGTTTAGTGATTGTCTTTCACTTTACTTTAAAACAATTAGTTTTGGAATTCTTATAACAAACAGTCGTAGATCTTCTAATACACAATAATAAAAAATTCAGAATTTTTTTGACAAAACATTTGACATAGGAACTTGCAATTTAGTACAATATTAAATCCTATTTACCAACATATTTCTATAATTCGATTATAATATAATTCAATTTACCCGTAGTGAATTAATTACTCAAAATAATTTTTATTGCGATGGATGTCATTTCATATGATAAATTAAAACAACTAAAATCCCGTTTTTCTCAAAACTGATTCATTGCTAATGACTTACTAATCAAAACTAATTAATTGCACGTAAACAAGATGTCTCGAAATATTTGTATGATTGGATGAATCTATTAGTTTTATTCTTAATTAGCCGCCGCTATGTCCAAATATTTACGAAGGCCTTGTAATGCTTGTTATGTTTCTACTTGACACGTTTATTTCCAAAAACATTTCCTCAACTTTTGGGCATTTTCTGTTAATAATGAAGGGGAGAGCGTGCAAAGCATGGTGTTTTTCGAACTAACCTTTCAATCTGCCTTTTTTAAAAATTTAAGTACTGAATATGCACTGCTGAATAAAACGGCGCAATATTTCCGAGTGTCACTTCCTAAGTACCCTAGGCATAATACGTTGGTGTTTAATTTCTAGGCGAAACTACTTTACAGCCAAACGAATCTGTGTTTTTTTCTTGACTTCTAACTTAATGACAATAGTACTATAAAAACACTTGTTTTTAAAGAACGACGTGTAAAAACTGGTTTATATTTTTTTTCGCTTCATAAAATGGTGGTTTTCAAATAAATTGTAAATTGATGTCGAGATTTGTTTAACTATATTAATTTGACAAATATTTGCATGAAGAAGTAACACCTTCGACATATTTTATCACCTTTTTGAAAATGTAATTTTTATGGTCATCTTCCAATGAAATCCTTATTTGTTACATAATAAATCATTATGATCCATAGTATACCTTTACCTTAAAATATATCATTACTTAAAGTATACTGTAAACTGCGTCAGCAATGGCAAGGAAAATATTATATATATATATCAAATATAACTTCTAATATTGCTAAAAAGAAAAGTCTGCATTAGCCAAAAGTAACTTCATGGTACGAATCCCGGTGGTATTTTATGATTTTTTTAAAATAAATGCCTCATTTGCTAGCATCAATTTAGCAGTGTAACTTCTTATAAAACCGGGACTTTCCAATTTAAACTCATGGAGTCACACGATCTAATAAATGCATATATGTACAAAATCAAATATCTGCTCAACAGTGTACTTTAAAATATATCACACACAAATGAAAGATTTTTAAAACGCTTACGAAATAAGGTAATTTAAATAATCACTTGAA
The DNA here is from genome assembly GCA_039881145.1 of Druceiella hillmani. Taxonomy (NCBI): domain Eukaryota; kingdom Metazoa; phylum Arthropoda; class Insecta; order Lepidoptera; family Hepialidae; genus Druceiella; species Druceiella hillmani. The sequence goes on along the minus strand of JAYKKI010000007.1, from coordinate 27,696,469 downwards.
TCTCACCATATTCTTCGATTCCCACATGAGCTGATTTGTACTCCAATGCAAGGCTGTTGAATAGTTGTTAGGATTTGGTTATTTTGGTTTGGTTACGGGTAGAAATCGTAGAAGGTTCTAAGATTATTTTTTTTGCTGGATTAAGCAAGTTTGACACAGCGAAAGAATTAAATCTCCTAAGCGTAGCAAGTTGATGTGAAGGTATTAAAGCATAAAAATTTTATGGTTACAACAGAGAAGATGTACGTAACGTTTGAATAAAAAAAACTTGAAATTATTTTATCTAGCTATCATTGTTCATTACCCACATTTTATTGTCATAAGAAATGACCATTGGATTACCTGGCATAAAACCTTTTTGGTCTTTTTATCAGAATTACAATATTAATCTAATTTAAAAATAAAGGGAAAATGTGATCAAGTCATAATTAACAGTCAGTTTCTGGTAATTAGAAAAAAATAATTACCACAAAAGACAACTAAAAGAGCTACAAATTATGATATACGATGTAAACTGGGAACAGAGTAAATTTTTTTCTTTTTACAGGTGAACAAACATCAAAATAGCCTCGCGAAAAAAACTTTTCCGGAAAATGTTGTAAATGAATTATTTCATTGCTGCTAACACTTTTTAACTAGTTTTTTAGTAGTTCAAAAGCAGTATTTGTATATTATTTATGAAGTTAATAAAATATATACACGAAAAGATTGCAGGCAAATAGACTATTTGACATAATTAACAAAATATATCTAGTAAAAGTATTAACTTCAGTATTTCAATTGCTTTATTAATCATTATAAAAAGGTTCTCCTTTCTTTCCTCAAAGTAAGTTTAATAAATTTGTAAAAACAAAACGTTAAAAAAATGGTAAGTATATAAATTTTGACGAGGTTATAAGCTACAAAATTATTTTTAAAGTATTTTGTTTATTAGTTGTCTTTCAACGTCCGCTCACATATTGCGCCGTTAAATTTTACTTTCGTTTTACAACTCTTCTTTCTTCTTTTATTTTCTTTCTTCGTTTTTTACGATCAATGTTCTTGAATCATTAAAAATACATTAAATATGAGAAATAGTTTATGAGTTGAAAATATTATTATAGAAATTAACGTTTTTATAGTGGTAATAATCCTATTCGTGTAGAATAAAGGCATTGCACTATTTAACGTGAGATGGATTTAAAATTGTATCCAAAAGTACAATTCAGCTATAGACATTAAAACAAACTATATTGATATGAACAATATAACTTACATAACTTGAATAACTACTATGTTGAGTGCAAAGTTAATCTATCAGAAGCAATCATACGTTACCTAAGCCAAAATGCATACATACATGCACACACGGCGCAAAATTGTGAAACTTGTAAGCGAATAATGGGCTTTTTCAATGTAAATACACGAAGATGTAAATACACGAAGAAAACATCATCTGATTTTGTTGTTCGTCCTTCTTATTTAAATAGTATTCTACAATAAATATCCCATTGTTCCGTCAGAGCCAATATTTTGTTTCTAGAGGATAGGGTACCGCATTTCCGGTAAGTGAAATGCATATCCGGCTTCCGAGACTCGCAGGAAATTATCTCACTTATATATTCGTCCCTACATAGGCTCTCTCAACTTCTGGCTGCCGTGTACATTTATTAAGTGCTCGGGTCTCTGATTAAAAAAGCATTTAGTTTTCAATTTTATTACTCCTTTTAAGTACTGCTGTGGGTAAATACAAAAACAGAGTCTTAGTTTTTAGGCAAATAATTTAACATTAATTTTGTAATTAGGTACTTATTCAATGCATTTAAAAAAAAGCTGGATACATTCTCCCGGTAAATGTGACTCCTGTTATATTATCATTTTCTATAAATGCAAATTATGAATATGTTTTGTAATTTAAGGTAATATATTTAAAGTTTAGGCTTTTTACAGTGCTTGGTTCGCTATTTTAGTCAAATAATTTATTTTATTATTTAAAAATTAACTGAGGAAATATATTTCCTCAGTTAATTTTTGGTTAAATAAAGATATTATCTGGATAATAAGGCATTTCATGAGGAAGACAGTTTGTAAACTTATTAAAAACAGCGTATTCAAATTTCGATAAACAAAATTTATTACTTTCACCAAAAACTTATTACCATCTGCTTCCCCAGTTACAATAAAGTCGTGCTTTCACTATTTGTTAGGGTCCCATAGCCAAATTAGGAATTCTTATAATATATTACCATATAATATGTCAATCTATGCGTTACTACTTTTTTGTTTGACTGTCCGTTTGTATGTTAAGGCCATTTTACTCGCAAACTAATGCTATAATCTGTGAAATTCGGTATGATGCATACTAATTTATGAATTATAATTTTCTAACATAAGTTTTTAATGCATCTTCTTACACGTAGAATTGGGGGGATATTTTTTCATGCTCTTTTGTGTAGGATATCGTTGAATAGGTCGTGTAAAAATATTAGTGGTGTGTATTGTTCGTACATCACAGTACAGACACATATACATACACACGCGTGTGTGTGTTTATGTATGTATATATATATATATATATATATATATATATATATATATATATATATATATATATATATATATATATACATACAAGTAACTTAAATCAACTTCAATATAAGTTTGTGTTTTGAGCTGTACAATCATTTTGTTTGAACACTAGTCTATTAGGTTTTATGTGAAGTGCGTGCAGGGAAAAAAATTAGGGAAAACAGGCAGATAAAACCTACTTAAAATACTATAGAGAAAATTATGTTTCATTTTATCTTTAAGCTTGAAACCGTCATAAACCGCCCAATATTGTTGTGTGTTGCATGTACAAATTGACAGTTGTTTGTATATATCAAACAAAAACCATATACCCTGAAATTATTATTTCGAATGTATATTTGTTACTCTTTTTTAACTTTCTTTAGTGCGTTTATAGCCAAACATTATTCACAACAACTTATAGTATAATAACTAGCAATTATTACTCAACTAAGCCATCAATATATGTTAATAATTCCATTGAATCATGATTCTCCATCTTCAAATTCAACAAAATTTTCAATTAAATTTGATTAATTCGTAGCTAAATGTAATGTTTTGAAGTAATTACTCGCATAATTCATTCAGTTTATAACGCTTCGCAGTTCGGCGTCATTATATCATTCCGTTTTCCACATTAACTATTAATATTGTCAAATAGTTACCTGAGTACTCGCAGCCCACCGCTTGGCATTTAATATTCACAATGTGTTCCCACCTTTGTTTGCTTAAGTTGTGATTTCACGCGAAATCTCTGATTGCGTCTTTGCTAAGAACACGTTCATAGTTGGAATGTGCTAAAAAGGAAAGTACAAATTCGCATTTGAAAACGGAAATTTCGAAGAGTGCGTGGGAACAATGTCGGCTGGGAAACGTAGATAGCATTTCTAGAATTTGAACAGATTCTGGGACAGTATTCCATGTACGTAAAACTCATGGTTTATTTAAATATGCCTCTTTTATTGTAAAGTATTTCACTTAGTTAAAATTTTATATAATTCCTTTTAAATTAATACATAATTTTCAAGTCCTGATTGGTACCGATTTCCATCTAATATTCACAATTAATTAATATAGGTATATCGTTCTTTTGATTTTCCGATACATTTATCTTTCGAGTGGCATTGGATGGAACGAGTATTGTAATTGTTTAAAGATTTAAGTTTGATAGTTTAAAGAAAGTTAATTCTAAAGCACTAAGCGGCATGAATTAGAAAATAAAAAGTCAGTGTACATATGAGTATGTGGTATTAAGTCTCACGTCTATTCCACTACAACTTTGATTAAATTTGTTATCGTCTATAAATATCCATAATTTTTTAACCACTTTCTGACCACGGAATTTTAAGTACTTAATTTTAAATATAGGAAATTTTTTTCTTAAAAATACTTTGCCAGAATTTTTTTTCACTTTTCAGAATTTAAAGATTTACCTAGTATAAAGTTTAATTGTCACTCCATAAGGGACAAATTCAGTTTATGAAATACGTATTTTTTGACTCGGTTTCGACATATAACTTTTCAATGCGGTCATCAAGAATTCTCACCATGTTGATTTCTAACATGTCACTTTTAAAAATATTAACAAAATACCTACTAAAATTCGATTCTTACAAATATTTTTGATGTATTTATTATTAAAAACCACTGTTTTATACAACAACGAAATTTTGTAAAGGTGAAGAGTTGTCATCTAGCCGTCTTTTATTATGTGGATACGTTTTTAAATATAATAAATATAAATTTAAGGCTGTGTTTGACAGGGTTTCTGCTGGTTTTTATAATATTCTTTAGTGTGCATTGAGATACGATTCGGAAAGATTCGATGTCGGTCCGTCAATCAAAGGCTATTTTCTTGGAAACTATTAGACCTGTAAATCTGTAATTTGGTATAGTTAGAGTACAGTAGGCCTATTATAAACATAGAAAAATATTAATTTTGGTTTTCTGACTTAATATGAGGGGATAAATAAGGAAATAAAAAACAAGGTTTATTTTAAACAATCAAAAGAAAACATAACCAATAGAAGCACATTACGGCACTGGTATGTTTTTATGAATTTGTTTGAACTTTTATTTGGAAAAAGCTTAAAAATTGCTATCCCTTACAGTCCTCATAAAAATACCGTAAAGGAAAATTTGAAAAAGTGAACTTTGAGAATTACATATAGTGGGACCGAAATTATAAGGATTGAAAAATTCTAACGCGATTAATTGTTATAAAGAATTATTTTTATATTTAGCTTATAATTGCTGAGGTATTTGGTTTAGAGAAAAAGTTTGTCTGTGAGACTCATGCCACAGAAGATTAATTTTGAAAGTGTACCTTACATTTGACCCATTTTTTCTAGCAATCACTTTCTCTGCATGAACATTCATTTCGATACCGCGAAGAAATTACATAGTTAAAAAGAAAAGTGGGCTTATCAAGTTTAAAGTTTGTATTTTCTAAGCCACATTTTATATACATAAAAGTAACATACTGACGTTTAGATGTAAGGTTTACTTTTACAAAATATAAAATGTTCCTTCAATTTTCGAAATAATTATATCTGCTCTAATTTCAGTATATTTGAGAAATATTAAATTATTGTCAAAAATTGGTTATATTAGGTTATAAAAGAATTTACTTACAAAGTCATGTCTTACTTCAAATCGCAATAACCCCATGAAAGTTATTGTAAAACAATTGAAGGTCAGTTCGTAAGTCTTTTCCATTAACTGCTTTATCTAAAATTTTCATCATCCTTTCACTCCGTATTCACACAAACACATTACCTCATTCTACAATTGTCGTCAATATCATTCCGCGTATACATTGTCAAATAATTTTCAATTTCTACAGGTATTATGGGGCTTATTCGAAATTGACGGCTGACGTACAATTTGTAACAGTCGACGTCTGAATTTTAATGTGGCGGGTCTAATTTACCTCCCTTGTCACCGCCGGCGACGCGTGGCTGAATATTCCATTGCTCTTATAACATTATTATTGAAATTATTTTACATGTATGTGTGTGCATATTATTATGTTGGAGTGTGGTTCGGCGTAGAGAACTATTTTGTGAACACACAATGTGTGTCTTGTATGGCAGGGGCTTTTGATAACCTAGGGTGTGTTTGCCGTACAACCGGATTAGAAGTTGCGTCTTATTATTGTGTATCTACTTGACTGGTGTTTCAAATAAGCACAATGGCGATATAAATATACAAATATATGTGTATATACATATAAATATATATATATATATATATATATATATATATATATATATATATATATATTATATATATATATATATGTATATATATATATATATATATATACATGTATATATATATATATATATATATATGTATGTATGTCATATATACACATCGGTAATTTAAAATTACTCTTAACCCTAGAAAGATAGTATGCGTAAAATTGACGCATGCGTTTGCGAAATATAGCTGTCTCTTTCTAAATAGCGCGAATCCACAGGCGTCCGTTAAGGACATCTCATTCGTCGCTGGGAGCTGCCGTGTGGTGTACGTGTTGTTAAGGTAAGTGTCACCGATTTTAAAATATAATGACCGCGTGAGTCAAAATTACGCATATTATCTTTTACGTGACTTTTATGATTTTGACTTGTATGATGGTTTTTAATTTTTGATGTTATTACAACTAGATTTGATTACTTATAATTATATTATTCTTTTTATAAATATTAAAGCAAAACTATAAAAATATGGGGAGTAGAAATTTGGACGAAGATAATATCCTGGCTGCTCTTATGCATAACGATGACGAACTTCCCTGTGAGGATACCGATAGTGAAGTAGCGGACCACGAAAGTAAAGATGACGTGCAGAGCGACACAGAAGAAGTTTATATAGATGAGGTACAAGAAGACCAACCGACGCCAAGTGCAATCCTAGACGGGCAAAGCAGTGCCGAACAACCAGGCTCCACATCGGCCTCTCGTAGGGTCGTAGTCTTGCGACAGAGGACTATCAGAGGTAGGAATAAACATTGTTGGTCTACTTCAAAGTCAACGAGGCGTGGCAGAGTGTCAGCGAGAAACATTGTTCGAGCTCAAAGAGGTGCAAGCCGCATGTGCCGTAATGTATATGATCCCGTCTTATGCTTCAATATGTTTATTACTGATGAGATAATTACCGAAATCGTACGATGGACTAACGCCGAGATATCATTGAAGAGACGAGATTCTACGACAGATGCTACATTTCGTGATACACATGAGGATGAAATTCGCGCTTTATCTGGTATACTGGTAATGACGGCTATAAGAAAAGATAATCATTTGTCCACTGACGAGCTCTTTGATCGATCTTCTACAATGGTGTACGTCTCTGTTATGAGTCGTGATCGTTTTGATTTCTTGATACGATGTCTTAGAATGGATGACAAAACCGTACGACCCACACTTAGAAAAAATTATGTTTTTGCTTCTGTTAGAAAAAATATGGGATCTCTTCATCTATCAATGCGTACACAATTATACTCCAGGGGCTCATTTGATAATAGACGAACAGTTACTTGAATTTAGAGGGCGGTGTCCGTTTAGGATGTATATTCCCAACAAGCCAAGTAGGTATGGCATAAAAATCCTCATGATGTGTGACAGTGGTACTAAGTACATGACAAATGGAATACCCTATTTGGGAAGGGGAACTCAGACTATTGGGGTACCCTCGGAGAATTCTATGTAAAGGAATTATCAAAGCCTGTACATGGAACTTGTCGTAATATAACGTGTGACAATTGGTTTCCCTCGATCCCTTTGACGAAAAGCTTACTCCAAGAACCTTACAAGTTAACACTTGTGGGAACCGTACGGTCGAACAAACGCAAGATACCGGAAGAACTAAAAAACAGTCGCTCTAGGCCAGTCGGGACATCAATGTTTTATTTCGATGGACCTCTTACTTTTGTCTCATATAAACCAAAACCAGCAAAAATGGTTTACCTGTTATCATCTTGTGATGATGATGCTACCATCAACGAAGCTACTGGTAAGCCAGATATGATTATGTATTATAGTCAAACAAAAGGTGGAGTAGACACTCTAGACCAAATGTGTTCTCTGATGTCGTGTAGTAGGAAGACAAATAGGTGGCCTATGGCTTTATTGTATGGAATTATAAACATTGCTTGCATAAACGCATATATAATTTATAGCCACAATATTAACAGCAAAGGGGAAAAGCCTCTACGTCGCAAAAATTTCATGAAAAACCTTAGCTTGGGTTTGTCTTCTTCCTTTTTGCGTAGGCGTTTAGACGCTCCTACTTGGAAAAGATATTTGCGAGATAATATCTCCAATATGTTGCCTAATGAAGTACATCAGAAGATCAAGCTGATGAGCCTATAGTAAAGAAACGTATTTACTGTACTTTCTGCCCGTCTAAAATAAGACGGAAGGCTAATGCCTCTTGTAAAAAATGTAAAAATATAATATGTCGTGACCATAATATTGATATGGGCCAAAGCTGTTTGTAACTAATTTTTATAAAACTTTATGTTCGTTATATTTATACGATATTATAATTGTTGATTTTTTATAAAATAATGACTGATTATTGAAATAACACAGATATTGAAATAACAAAAATATGACAGAGTGAATGTTAATAAAAAAATTTTGATTTGTAACAGAAGTTTAAAGATTTTGTTTTTTTAGGAACAAATAATTATAAACATATTGTCTGTGGTATTAATTATTCCAATATATATGTAAATACATAATAACATATCATTTTTTGAAATAAATTAGGAAACTTCAACCTACCACTAATTAAAACACATGCGTAAATTTTACGCATTACTATCTTTTCCGTACTACACAATATGATTATCTTTCTAGGGTTAAGTCGAACAGGAATATGTGAATTAGGACCTTTTTTAAATTGATTGCATGTAGTTGATGAAATTAAGAACATTGGAATAATATTTCGAATTTATAATATAAGTTTTAAAGGAATTTCATACAATTTAAGGTATTAACTGATTTTTAATTTTCTTTTCATAATTATCTCTATTTTACCTAAAATAAAGGAACAGAATTCCAAGGCGACTATTAAATTGCGGGTCGAAGAGGACATGCGTGTTCCCTTTCCTTCCAAATATGACAATATTATATCGATAAATACCCAATGAAAATTTTAAATTTATATTTTTTTCTGTACCTTTATGGCATAATTGAAAAACATTTCTTCCTTAGTAAAGTATATCAATTTCAAAGTGAAAATAAATAAATATATATTTGTCTTTTTCAGCACACTTAAAATGAAGAATTTCCTTCATTTATGTTATATTTATAGGAGGATATTTTAGTAAGCATTTGTAATTATCATTTATATATAATTACAAATGCTTACTAAAATATCCTCCTATATTTTTCCTCTATGTAAGTATTTTTCCGTACTGTAAAATTAAATTATTTAATCTTTTATATTTAAAAAGAACGTTTATATTTGTCATATAATAATATTTGGAATAAATTAAGAAATACTCACATTGAAGTATTAATAAAAGAAGACTTACAAGAAGAAATATTAAAAAGGTAGTAAGAAACTAATTCGAGTGCAAAAGAGAGACAATTTATGCTTGAACATTAAGACGTAATCTGTAAATTAGTCTTAATGCCGAATATAATGACTTGAATGCCGCGCAGGCAATTTCGTTAAAGGCGCGCATTACCAACAAAATTTTTCATAATACCATTACGTTTCATTTTCATTATAAAGAAACTCTGACCCTAATTTATTCGAATTGCGAAATGAGGAACAGTCTTGCAAATTATGTATGTTTTTCAGTCATAATTTTGGCATTATCGATTTTTTCCGGATAATTTTCTTGGCGCGATAGATGGGACGGACTTTTTCGTCATTTCGTACACGTGGGAAGTATGTCTTTTTATGAAACTCTTGATAATTTTTAGATTTCTGTGGTTTCATGCAAAAAGTTTGATTATATTTTCTTTTAATTAATTTTCAACATATTTATTGTTCAGCAACGATTTGCTAAGAAAATACATGAAAATTGCTTTTTATGTTCATGTTCAATATACTTAAATCAAGTTTTTATGTAAATCTGTTTAATTGTAAAAATATTTGTGAACATTTTCCTTTAGAATCGAAAAAAAATCAGAACCGTATTATATATTGTTTGGTCGAAATTATCTCGTTATTCCTAAATTCTGCAACAGGCAGTTTTCTTTATAAGTTTTTAAGCTTTTATTCAAAAACACATATAAACTGTTTCTACATATGACGTTTTACATCACATTTCGAGATTGAATAGACGAAAAGTTTGGAAGCTGCCAAATCAATCTGATACAAAAAAGTTGTCCCTCATGAAAGGTATCCTAAGTTTTTCCTTACTTATTTCAGTGAAATCCTTCTTAACTTTCCCTAGAAATAAAAGAACGGCAAAGGCGTAGAATTTATTTCAATTAGAATCATGCCTTAGTAAAAAATGGTGAGTAAATATGTTGTTATGTTTTATTTGCTATTTTAGTATTTTTTAAATATTCATGCTGTACTTGTAAGGCCAAATAGAAGGACTTAATCCTTTTTTGTGTTATTTTTCACACTTGAAATACGTATCTGTTTACTGATTCATTTATTAAGATGAAGTATTTCAATGAAAAAAATCACTAATAACTTTTTGAACGCAAATTCTAGAATTCGATAGCTGCAAAATTGTAAATATAAATAGAATTTTAAGCAAGAGATGTTATTTAACATAATATTAACTCCCTACTAAGATTTTTTTTATTTCATTGATGAATGGGGTTATAGCGTTGCCTCATGTTTCACGAGTAATCGCTATTTAGAGTGACGTTTATTTGAATGCTATATGTTTTCGTCTTATGTATTATTGTGTTTGTATTTGATAATAATCTGTTCTTCAGTTATTCCACATGCCCCTCACTTTGGGTAAAGTGGGGCATGGAGATTTGAATAAATAAATGAAACGTAAACAAATAATAGAGCCTACATATTTAAAGGAACATTATTGAAATTTTATTAAATTACAGAACATTTCATCAAACAGTTGACGAAATCATCAGGCCGTATTAAAGAGGTTTTTAAAGGTTTTATCTGGACCTACAATTCTTTAACAGAATTATGAAAGATAGGGAATGATTTATAAAAATATGAATAAGTAAAACCACATAATTTATTAAGAATTCTTTCAGTGGTCTCCCTTAATTTTCAATAATAATTTGTCATACTTAATATAAGTAAATTTATATTTTTTAAGTTGGCAGGCCTGTATGATAGCAGACTTCCAATTTCCTAAAAAAAGAAATCATATTATTAACGAATTATTTTCCTAATATGAATTTTTCATGGAGTCCTACAACAGAACGGCATTGATTTAAATCTGACTAATAACCTAATTCTTAACGTAAGTTATTTCGCTATAATTTATGGCAAAAGGTGTTGTTTTGTACAATGCGTACTTTTTTATCTTTCAATGGAGAGCAGACTTTAAAAAATATTAAAAACTATTATTTATTTTAGTAATCATGCCTATATTTGCACTTTCTCAGGTTATGAATGTCATGAAAGTAATACAAAAGTTTACGGAAACTTGGAAAACTATTTGCATGCAAACCTATAATTTCAAGAATTTGGAGGGAACCTGAAAATTAAACCGTAGAATCGAATTTTTGCAATGTAAATTTGAATAGAATAATTGCACAAAATTCATATATATGGGTATACCTAAGTATTACCTCCTTGTAGTGTCCCATTCAACATTCAGTTAACATCCCGGTTTCGTAGGTTCCTGAAGAGATTTCTGATAAGTCAGTAGGAATCTGTGCATCAAAAAAATATACGAAAAAACCTATCAGGCACAAGTGGAATTCTCGCTACTAGAGTTTCGTACATATTTAAGCATTTATAAACATTTAATTTTGATTTCATTTAATAATGAATTTCGTTTAATTTAATAAAAAATTGGTGCATAATATTCCTATTTAACTATTAACAAAATTTTAATTTTTAGAACAAAAATATGTTGCCTACTATATATTTAAAAAAAAATGTTTATGATGGATGAACAATTACAAATTAACGATTTTCGAAACTTTACCCTTACTTGCGCTGTAAGACTTAGTTTCTTGCCAAATTTGAACGGGAAGACCTCCATTATAGGTTTTAATTTATTTGCGAGTGTTAAGATATGCAGTATAAATGACCGGAATAGAAATATATTGCCCACCATATCTTTCATCTTTCAGAGGAGCATACTTAAAAAAATTTAGTGGTTTAACTACAAATCAATATTTTTTCTGATTTTTCCTTTACTTTTGTTGTGAGACTTTGCTTCTTGCCAAATTTTATGATTTAGGTGAACGGGAAGCACTCTATTATAGATTTCAACTTATTTGTAAGTGTTAAAAAAAATGCGATATAAACGGTCGTATTTTTAGATAGACAAACAAACGGATAATGAAGTTATTCTTAGAGGGTTCCTTTTTTCCTTTTGAGACACGGAACCCTAGAATCGATATTAATTTTGCTTAAATAGGCTTAAATTCATACGAGAATCAAGTGAATGGCACCTTTTCATTAATTGTTCGAAACGTGGTCTCAAATAAAAGCCAAAATGCTAAAAGTAGTATTTTGTGACATAACATAAAAAATACGTTGAAATAAATGGTCGGTCATGAATTAAATGGTCGGTCAATTTTTGTCTCGGCGACGGTCCAACTATCCAAGATACAGAAAATGAGAAAATTATAGCAAAATAGCAGTAAAACTACGTACACGTTTAAAGACGAAATGTGAATATCAAACGAAATATGAGTATCAAAGCTAATTTTCTTCATAGTCATTTCGAACACTTTTGAAATTCTAGGCAATTAAATTAAGAGTAAGGTGAACGTATGCATCAGGACTTATGCGCTACGAAGCTCTAATATTATATTTAGCTATCTCTCTTTACTCATTGTACTTTTTCCAAATCAATAACCAAGACAAGGACCTTAATAGGAAGTTTTTGAAAGGAAAAGCATTGATATCTCGTATAGTTTAAAACTTGAATCTAATAAAAAAATATTATTCGTAAATTTTAATTCCACATGAAAAAACTAGTCAGAAGTAGATAAAAATAAACTAGTCTAATTTCCTCTCCAGGATAGAACTACAAATTTTAACTCCTATTTCAAAGAACATAAACATGTCCATGATGAGTACGTTACGTTACGATTAAAATTTGCGAGTTCATTTTCTACGTTCCAGCTATATTTTTTCAAAAAGTTTTGTTTATAGTTTTAATAATTATTTCTATTCTGTTTGTATTTATTTACATGAGAACTTACATTTTTTAAATTTTTTTTCTTATAGCTTTTTTCTAGAACACATGTTGAAATTATGGCAAAACTTAGACGGTATTATCGAATTATAAATAAATACATACAACAAATCTATCTATAGATTTCTTATGCAGTTCAATTCGTCGAATGGTTTTTTAAATGATATTTTTATTTTTATATATCTTTATGTACCATATGTACATTTTATAAGAATAAACAACAGATACCTTTTATCATAATCAACTTTTCATATTCACAAAATCGAAATGATAACCCCGTTAACGTAAAACTTAAAGCAATATATTATTACCAGAATTGGAAAAGAATGATTTTAGGCATTCAAATACCCAAAATTACAAAATCAGGACCAACGTAAAGCCAAAGTAATTACGAGTACATAAAATTAAGATTTGCGTCCACAATTCTAAATAAAAATAGCGCTTAGTGACGTTCACTCGCAATGAAGATTGTATTCACATGTGTATGCGATCGGGTTAGTCACTCGCTAACACTCCAACCTTACACAGCGTAAGCGCGTCGCTGCCCCGTTCATCCGTGGACTTGTACATAGCCAGCTTATTGACCTTAAGTTGATTACTGATAAACGTTTATAATTTTTTTTTAATGTAACAATTTTTATCGCCAAATTTTTGGTTTGAACCTGAACGAGCTCTTGGCGAAAGTTCCATACTCAACAGGTGTTGCTATAAATTTTTCTCGTATTAAAAATTTAAATAATACGTTCGTCATTGTAACTTTGATTATATCTTTAATTACTAGGTATAATAAACCGATTTAAGCAAAACTCATTTACTAAAACTGGATGAGCCATTTCGATAGTACGAGTGTATAAAAAACTCATAAAAATTAATCCCCAATACATGATACTCGTTTTGCCACTCCTGAAAAATGGAATAAATAAAAAATTGGTACATAATGCATCTGTGCGTATACTTTGATTTGCTGGTTTCATCGAAGTGTTTGGTTCAAAATAATATTTTTAAAAATTCAGGAGCCTAATTTTTTAGCAAAAAATTCGACATTGATATTTAAAATTGTATGACGACAACTTTGTTTAACATAGAATTATAAACTAGAGATTTATTGTACCGATGCCGAGAAACTTTGCAGAAATGTATCTTGTTACTAGAAATTTATTGTCGTTAATTTTATTAAAAAACATTTGGGAAAGTTCTATCTCGGATAACTCCGTCGTTCTTCATCAAGTAAAGTTTTTTAAATGCCCTCAGTTTAGGGTATTAATGGCCGACAAGACACGGATTTAAACTCTCTTCCGTTGATTAAAATGCCAATATTGTAATGAATTTAATTGGAATATATCTCTAAATGAAAATATAATACGTAAATCTATAAATATTTTAAACCAGGTTTTACAAAATAATAGTTGTCGAAAATAACATTTTCACTATCCGTAGAAAAGGTAACCTAATTCCTGTGTGTAGCAAATTTAATAGTCAATCATTTATGTAGCATATTTTCTTCATACTGACTCAATTTAACTTTTCCTTTAATTATTTTTGACGACCTGAGAATTTTCTTTAATCGTTACATGACGTTGATTGTCGTACATTTATTTATTTATACCATCAACACTAGTTTTATAACACTTGAATGATCAAAATTGCATATAAGTAGGTATATTCGTCTTATGAATGTATCAATGCAATAAAATATGAAAAATAAAATAAAAAAAGATCACGTTATAAAACCTAAATTTCATCACAATCTCCAAAGCATAAAGAGATTTTTAAACACAAAGCACCTATCATTAACCATTTATGATCAACGTGACAAATGCTGCTGTCACGACGGAACAATATGCTTCCCGCATTAATTCAAAGGATTGTATACGTTTATACAATGTCCATGGACGCGGTATATGATAAAAAAAGAAAAAAGGTTTCATACAAATATTGAACGTCTACGAGAGATTCAAACAACTCCGAGCAGAGCCATGCCTGTAAATATTTTCTACGCCATTTTGATATTTCCATGAATAATTCAGTAGGATTCTCGACGAAGGTCCGGCGGTCAGATGAGTTCGCAGATTCGGCCCGGCTACGTAGTTGATAAAGATTATAATTTCATATACACAACAATTTTGGGAGCTGGTGTTACCCTTAATATTAATATTTATTTCAATTTCATGTTGCTTAATTTTAAAATGTCTAGCATTAACAGTTTGTGCCTCGCCGAAAGTGATTCGCCCCTTCAAAGAATCGTTGAGGATATTTAATGTACTAATTAATGACATACAAATAAAAGCTGATATTTAAGCAACGTGGGAAACAACATTCCTGATGCTTTATAAAACTGTTTTCAACTTTCGACTTTCTTCGTGTGTAGAAGAAGTAGGGATTTACAGAGTAACAAGCATTTAAGCATTATTCGCCTAAATTTACGCATTTATAACATTAGTCAAAATAAATTATTTAAATAGAAAAAGTTGGCATAAAATACGAAATAAGTCGAATGAATATATTTTGTATTTGAGGCCAAAATTATTACATTCATAATTACAGTTGACAAGAATAATAATTAAAAAATAAAACTGGTATATTAAATAAAGAAATACAAAAGTACAAAGTATGTTTTAATACACTACAACAAAGTCAGCACTCTCATCACGGTAAAACTTTAAGAAACACCAGTTATTGAAAATTATGAAACGGGGTCAAATTTATTTTCGTAATATTCTTTTCGATCCTTTTATACCGGTGATATTTTATATAGAATTTTTCTTGTCTTGAAAGCATTCGCTAAGAAGATGTCTCTGTTTCATTCAGGTTTAAGTGTCTTCAGTGTTGATGTAAAATATGAAATATTATATACAACACTCGAAATAGGTTAAGCCACCGAAAAAAAAGAGGAGAAAGAATAACTTACTATAATATATACTTTACTATTTGTACTCAGATTCGAGTATTTAAATTCTAATTATATACCACGTGAGTAAACTTTATATTTCTCAATTTATTGGATTGTTCCTTGAAATCGTCTTTGTGGAGTGGTGGGCACGGTAAAATTGGTCGCGCAGGGCTTAAAATGTATGTTTTCATTGTCAAAGTAATAAAACACAAATGATAGTATTAACTAAATATTTACCTTTAGAAAAAAAAATTTAGTAACTACAACTTAATCGTCGTCTGAAGTAGCTATGCAGTTTCTCGGTGTCTGTTAGAAAAATGTTTTATTATTTATTGAAGAGAGTATAATGTATTCTGCACAATGTTTATACAGTTGAACTGTGACTGGATTACCATAAGACATACCATTTTAGTATCCTTTCTGAGTTATCACCGCATTAGTATTTTCATTATAAATTATTTTACTATTGATTCCGGCTTTATTCAAAATAGAAAAAATACCCTCAGTGGCCACTCAACCAGCAACTTATGTTGCAGAATACTTTTCCTTAAACCTATCAATAAAATCTACTATTTCTTTAGTTTTATTCTAGAAAATAATTATTTTGGGTTTTGCGTGGTTTTCAGTTTCTTGATCGATCAGATCGTTATTGTGAAGAGTACGTATCATTAGAACAAATTTCTTTTGTTTTTTCTTAATGCATCCCCGAAAGTAATACATTTGGTCAGTATTTCAGCGGCCGATGGAGTTTATGTAAAATAATTATTGGCCGTAATATTTCTACCAGAATTCTGTATATCCTGTGATAAAGGTTTAAAAACAGAGGACGGAAAATTATCAAATTTACGCGGACCGCTTGGTTGTTTCTCCGGAGATAATTCTAAATTACTTGTACAAAAAGAGCTCCAGTCACACATTACTTACACTTTTATAGCATACTTGGCCGGTTTATTAGCAATAAACATTCGGATTTTGCAGCGACCACGGAATGATTCTAACATTTCGCCCATTGTTACATTTTCTCCAATCTAGTAGTTAGCTAGACAATTTTCAATGAATAAATAAAAAATTTCACGAATCGGTGCAAGGTATCAAACTCATATCTCTTCTGACGCATATGTATATCGCCAAATCGAATGTATCTAATCAAAAAAGAAATCGGTTACGATTAATCACAGCTCGAAAGATATCAAGAGCTGTACCATCTTTGTTCCTCATTTGTTTTAAACTTTTGTGATACATCTTCTTTATTCGAGCCATATATAAGATATCAATGAAGTCTTTTAATTCTATGATATCAGTCTTATTACAGTGTCTGTCTCTTGCGTATTATTATTTGATTTGTTTGATTTAGATGTTTGTAATTCTAATGGTATCAGTAATTATGTCAATCAGTAAGCCATATCTTTGGTAACAAAAAAGATAAAATATTCCATTATCTGTGTGGCATTTTTGTCTACTTGTTCCACCCCTGATCTAGGGTCAACTATAATATAACCTTGACCTCACATTGGTGCAATATGGATGATAACACTATTTAAGGATGTTGTCTTTGTCTAAATAATATAAACTTTGTGCTGATTGACTTGAAAATATCTCATATTCTGCAGCCTCTGACGAAGATTGTTCCAAGTCCATGCAATGTTCACTGTGTTTGCTCTCTCTATCACTCTCAGTACTGTTCGCTCTAAAGGCAGGGTCTCCTATATCTTTAATATCATCTTCCAGTAACCACGCCAAAACGAGTTCATCTATTTTATCCATCCACGAAAGAAATATAGGACATATTTTCCTTGCAATAAATAAATTTAAAAATTTTATTTAGTAATAATGTCCGAAATCTAAGGACTTTTCTATTGAGTATTGATAATAAAAATATAAAACAACTATTACTTTACCCGTTTTAGTCAAGAAATGATTCTTTTTAATTTTTAATACTTTAAAAATATTAACATGGAATAACTGTATGTTGAATATGAATTAAGATATAATTAACCTAAAGCAAAAATAAGAATTAGTGATAGTTTTTCATTACATTATACGATTTCATTTAGCTTAACAAAATTAAAGTATCAAAATTCTAAGTACCAGTAGCACATTTTTACTTTTCATAACTCACTTCGGTACTATTTTACTGAACGTTTATTTCTAGTTATTAAACCTTAATACAAAGAAACATGCTCAAATAATAAAATATAGAGATAGAATTATTCTTAAAATAGCCATCTCATTTTTTAATTATCTCTAGCAAAATTTAATACTGATAAAAGACCTTTTCGCCTTTATTAACTTTTTTTGGTTTTGGAACGATCATTAATTATATTTTGACTAATTTAAATGTTTTTCCAGTATCATTCACACTTTTAAAAAATGTAATTTTTACTTCGTCCTTTCTTTTCCTTCACTCAACTCTTTACTAAGGTAAACAAAATAATTTTTGAACTACAAACTTAAACTAAGACAAACACTCTTTACTTGATCTTATTCAGATAATATCTCCTTTCTCAATAAAATAATTTCTATCATTTTGATCTTTCTATGAATTTGGCTGTTTAGATAAAACTTAATCTTTTAGTACAAATAAAGAATTATCATCTTCGGACTAAATTATAGTGTATATTGCATTATATAGTGATTAATATTTCTGTTGGATGATATTATTGTATTCGACTAGAATACTAGAATCATTATCCTTACCTTCTCCTTGCTGTTAGATCATCTTTTTTAGAGGACGATACTCTCTTTGATTCGTGCATGAGCAAAAGACACGCAAGGAGAAACAACTGAACCCTCGATACTTTAGCATTCTCGTTTCTTCAGTAAAAACTTGATGTACTTTCATATTCCGTAAAAAGGAACAATGTCTTCTAGAAATTATTTGATAACTCTTTGAGTATCATCTTCAATAATAAGGTATAACTTCACTTTACTATTAACTTTCACAATCTGTTAAAAAGCAGAGGCATTAGAAACGTTTACACTGCCTTTTAAATACCCGGAATGCCAATTTCTGCGTCCTTGCTATGGTTTGCCTCGATAAATTTCCACGTAGCTTTGGTGAAATTATAATTTTATACATGTCAAGTAGCAGTTTTATTTTTGTCGGTATTGAATTATTGGGAACCCTGAAAATACTTTTATTTCTTCTATCTCCGGAAACTGCTTCTGAATTGAAGAAACAACAGGGCAAATATAAGCGCGTACGGCAACGGGGTTATAAAAAGTACTTCCTAATATAATGTAAATATTTGCCAACTCGCAATGATATTCTAATCCCCATTTATACATCACCCAAGTACGTATGGATAATTGATTACGTGAACCACAAAGTGTTGTGACTGAGTCTCTTTATATAATTTGCAGTTGAAACTTTGTTAAAATCTACTTGTATTGTTTCTATCGTTCCGATAATTTATATATACAATTTTTGTGTGGATATTTTATAATATAAACCTGTCTTTTAAATTTATTAGGAGTCTTTTGAAATATGTTTATTAATTTTTTATGTCATTTTCCATTTCTCATTTCATATTCTTAGTGTTTCTCAAACTTTTTCCTTTCTTTTCAACTATTTTAATTTTGGTGATATTTGATTTGAATCATTAATTTCATTAATAATAAATTTCGAATTACAAATCATACAAAATATTTATACGCCAATAAACCCGTTGAGTTTTTATTGAGCCTGCAATAAGATGGCATATTTGGTTTTAGATGATCTCGCAACGCGTGTAAATAGTACACCAATTTAAGTATATTTAAAAATTTTAACATTTCAAGAGGCATCGCATTTCTATGAGATATTAATTTTTTTTATTTGAATATTAATTTATATTACATAAATATATCACCAGGCATAAATTTTAATGAAGTTAAAATTATCACGGAATTTTCAAAACTCTAAATTTTAAAATGTTTTGTAAACTTTATATTAATTTATAGAAATACAATTTTATTATAATTATCACTTCAACTATTTTGAAATATTAAAAAACATTTACAGAGCTATCTAACGAATTAATAAAAAAAAATTACTTATGAAGTTTTTATAGCTAGCCCTTTTGAATTATACTCCACACAATCGAAAACAAAAAAAAATATAAAGAACTTACTCCTGCTAAAATTAACAGATGTATATTTGTAAGTTTCTATTGATACTGTATTCTAGAAATAAAGTAATTAATAGTTATGGTTAAAGAAATAATGACACAATCCGAGAAAATAGGAAAGAACTAAGTAATCAGTTATAGAATCAAAACGAGGGTGATGAGATATATGGAGAATTAGAGTTATAGAGAGAAATATCCGTAAGAAGTAGACAGATCCGTTAGAAAAATGATACTGGAGGCAAATATTAAGGATATCATGACAGCCCAAACCTACAACCCTCTTCACAACTTAATGTTGAAAGTCGCTTGTTTACCATGCAATAAGCACTGCATCCATTTTGGTTGCATAATGCAAAGAGGAGACGAAAAACTTTTAAGTGTTGGTAAAACTGAAAGCAAGGAAACAGATTGCGAACACGATAGTCTGCCTAAGTACCTCCACCATCAAACTCTCGATGAAGTAGAGAGTGCTATTATAAATCGGAATCAATATAGACACATTTTTCAATCAAATAAATCTCTTGAATAATATCCTCTTATACAAGAGACCGATAAGAGAAAGAGATTATGAAATATGCAGACCTACAAGCTCTATCACTATGCCAGATTTCGATTGTCTGCCTTGAAAGGCTTTGGAGAATAATGGTTATAACAGACAGATGAACAGACATGGAAGTGATTCGGTATTTATTCGATTATTGTAAAGTTGTATCGCCCAAATTAAAACTTCCATAAATCTGATTTCACCATCCTTTTTTTCAATTTCATCATATGCACCTACGAAAAATATTTCAGACTACACGTCTATATTGTCGACGAAAGTTTTGTGTTGAAAAGATCCATTTTTTCTAGTTCTGGTAGGATGTTCCGTGGAGATACAGTCAAATTTCCGAAACATTTTGGACATCAGGGAAGCCTGAATAGCATTTTGTTTAAAGAAAATTCGTTGAAAACCAAGATAAAACACAAAACAAAGATTAGGCCATGTTATATTGAAAGAAAAATTCCAACACCTCTGCAATGTTTTTAAAACGTATTTCATACAAAAAAAAATTGCTTTGATACTTGGGTATCGGATTGTTTAAGACAAGATTGCATTAGAATAATTTTAATAATAAATTATTTTAATGCATTACGAATAATTTTAATTTTTAAAGTAACATTACTATTAATTTTAATAATAGCGATGGTAGGAAAATAAATGTGTGTTATTGAAGGAAAATAAATTATGTTTCAAAGACAAGAATTAGGTCTTAGCACATAATTTAATACAGATTTTTTATGAATCTCTTACACTTAAAACCAATTCTCTATTAGAAACAGTAGAAATTAAATACTAAAAAGAAGGGAATAAGACATACGCGACGAAAGGTTTGAAAGTATTTCTTTATATGTTTAACCATAGGTATTTAAAAAATAAAATTAAAAATATATTTAATTAATTAAACATATTAAATTCCTGTGAAAACTTGCACACAGTAAAAATTTAAAAATTCATCCGTAAGCATGAACCAAAACAAATTTCAGTTTTTACAGGTTAAAACCTTGCATTGTACTAACATATGATACTCCAATAAATTATTATATGCTGTAATACTCATATCAACATTAGTTAACTCTAACATTCCTGCATAAATAAATATATATGTATATGTATGTATACAAGTATGAGTATGTTAACTATACGTTTACAAAATAGTTGAAATAGTTACATTTATACTTCACACTTTTATGCAAAAACGTATCTGTGTTCCTAACACGCGTTTTCAAGAAAATTGTAATCATCCAGTGCTTTCAATTTATTTGAATTTTAAGGATTTTGCAACTACATCCCAGAACCTTTGCCAAAACATTTGCATTAGAAGCCAGTAAAATTATTATTCAACCCTATTACTAATTTATTAACAGATTACCAGTTAATTCATTAACAGCAGCCACTGCTTCTTTTGTAAGCAGCTATCATATATATGTAGTTTTATAATTCTCCACTGGATGGTTATATTCATTTCCATGTAGAGTATCGCCAATATTTATTATATTCCACGGCACAATTCTGTATGGATATTATGGACAAAATTTGAAGATTTAGAAATCTGTTTTATACTACAATTTTTCTCGGGCAAAGAACTGGCAAAACTGCTATATTATAAATATTTCTCTAAGATATAATTTATATATTATCCTATTTGAAACTCTCGTTCCTACTCACGTATGTGGATGTCGTTGACAATCTTTTGAAAATATTCATATATACGTGTGTCCTCTCACATTCACATCCCCAATTAACTTCATAACTCAGTTTCAACTCATTACATTGCAGTAGAGATCATTATGTACACAGGCGACGTTGAAGAGGGAATAGTCTTACTACTAACAAAGGCGTGCGGGGCTTATACAATACCGCAGGTCTAACTATTTTGTTCACGCGTGTTGGTGTCAATTGCCTTAATGTTTCAGCTCTGAATGAATTTTCAATTATTAATTTTCACAGCACACATCAGTTCAAGGCTATCCTTTTTAAGTGCAGACTGACGAGAAAGCCGTCGGTGGTATTGGGCGGGTCTAGAATCGGTGTGAGATATCAGGTCACGTACCTTAGCGTTATCCTCGATTCACGGTGGAGTTTTATGCGTCAGGCGCGCTGCATAGGAGAGAGGGCTGGGGTTGCCTTTCATGCCATGACCCTGGTTGTCGGTGTCAGCTGGGGGACTGAATAACTCGACCCTCAAACTTATGTATACGACAATATATCTTGGTATATTGGCTATGCGTCATCGGTTTGGGATTTTGGGTGCAGTTAATACTTAGGTTGCATCGCGCGCCGCTTATGCCTCAGACCAAAGCTTACAGGACCTGTTCAATGGATGCTTTGTTGGTTTTGAAGGGTCTTTTGCTTGCCGACATTGCGATTGTGAAACGGGCGGCTAATTTTGGCTTAGGGTAAGAGTTTTATTGCGGGTCCATTTAGCTTCCAATTTGATGAAAATGAAACTCTTTTGACTAGAGAAACACGTATTTTAGAGCTCACTGGCAATCAAGATGAACCTCCACAGATTCTAAGCAGGAATCTACTAGGATATTTGGAACATTTACGAGCATTCCCAATGTTTCCAAGCATTTAAACAAAAAGTGGCTAAACAGCGATTATTTCACAGTTCTATAGACATGGCCCCTTCCGTGCTAATTTACATCGATTTGCACTGATAACTTGGCGTGCTCCTGCGGTTTCGATACACAGGAGCACGCTGGGTCAATATAATTGCAGTGAGTATGATGATGCATGCAGAGTCTTGAATGAGAGCATAAGTCGTATAGCAATAGAGCAATATCACACCAATCTTTAGAGCAAGGTATAAAGCAAGGTATCTTTAGTCACCGGAGCTTGGTTGAGTGTGGACTGATCTTTAAGCCAATTGGAGTGTTCGCCTAAACCATTCCAGAGAAAATGGAGATAATAAATTGCTCATGGAGTAGGGACACTTCTTATACCTGTTGAGTGAAAGAATTGTGAATATAAATACGGGGCATTATTAGGGGATCTTCAAGGGTCCCTTTTTTTGTACGAGGTGGGATGTAACGGGCCAGCGCCCTTAGACATGCTTCCCGCCTGGAACGGCGAGAATAGTACACATGAGTCTTTAAGTTTGTTTCGCATATTTCTTTAGATGACATCCTTTCCCACTAATACACCCTTTTGCATAAAAAACGGGCGGTTTTGATTTTGTCATATTATTAACAAAATATTATTTATTAAGAGATTGTATTAACCTTAATTGTTACTGGAAAGCATAGTATATTCTGGCACACAAAAACGAATGTTCTAAATTTGAAATTTATTCTTTTTGAATGAAAATTCTCTTTCATTGACAAAAACGTATTTTCTGGCGGTAAATAAAATCCAACTCTTATTAAGTTCCTTCTTATTTCTTATCTTTTTATTTTAACGAATCAATTTTATTTAAATTTCTGCTGTTTGCTGCATTAGTTCACTTCGGTTTGCTGTTCTCAGTATGGTTGAAAAAACGATAAGAGCTAGTAAAATTATTGCGTTGCTTGAAGAAGGCTGTGGCCAATGTTATTAGTCTCAGTGGTATAATATAAGCCGTTCTATCATCCAAAGGACCTGGCAACGATACCTACTAACGGCTCCATCAGTAGAACGCCCAGTTCTGGAAAAAAATGGTGCACTGAGCCGTAGGACGACCGCTTCATAGTCAGTCAAGCGCTACGAAATCGTCAAGTTACGTACGTGGATCTCAAACGGAACCTCGAGGACGTCAGAGGTACATGAGTAAGCCTATGAACAGTCAGAAGGAGACAGGCCGTCAATATACGTAGCTATCGCCTAACTTGGGGCCTACATTGCTCCGTGAGAATCAAGTTGCCAGATTGAGATTCGCTCAGAATGTTTCGTCTTGGACTCAACAAGACTGGAATAGTGTTTTATTATCCGATGAAGCTCGGATATCGATTAGTGGTGAGGATCAACGTCGGTGAGTCTTACGAAGACCTGGAGAATGCTTCGCAGAAGTGTGCTTTGAGGAAACCACCCCTTACGGTGGAGGCTCCGTAATGTTTTGGGCTGGTATTAACTCAGATGATCGTACCGAGTTAGTTTTTATTGAAAATGGCACTCTTAATGCGCAAAGGTACATAACAGATGTTCTTATTCCTCATGCCCAACCCGCATTAACAGCAGTTGGAGGCTACTCCATTTTTATGGACGACAACGCTCATGCCCACCGCTATAGAGACGTTGATGCGTATATGCAGGAGGCCGAAATTCGTCAGTTAGACTGGCCAGCTAGAAGTCCCGACCTCGATTCAATAGAACACATATGGGATAATCTCAAACGACGCGTCAGAGCCGTAAAACCAGCTCCAGAAAACATTTAGTCCCTTAAAAATGTGATCGTCGCTGAATGGGAACGTATTCCTCAGGAAATGATAAAAAACGTCGTCGAAAGCCTGCCTAGCATATTAAGCGCCTTGATTTTAGCTAGAGGAGGCCATACTGGTAACTAAATGCTCAAATTTTATGTTAAAGTAATAAAAAATATTCAAAAATAAACTTTAGCTATTTTAATGTACCAGTATGAAAACGCTCGTCTGTGGACTTTACATCGTTTTTTTTAATTATTCGCATTTCTAGTTACGTCTGTAACTAAAAATGCGATTATATATATATTTAAGCTATTTAAGCGAAACTAATTTTAAGCAAATATATTTATATATTAGGTTTAAAAAATAGCAAAATTTTATGCTGTTGTCCGAATAATGTTCGGTTTATAGACACATTAGTTAAAGCATCTAGTGTTTTACAAATATTAAAAATATAAACAAATATTCTTCGTATAAGTTAATTTAGCCAACTTGGTGTACCTAAAAACCTATTTCAAGTTAATCATTGCCACCATGAAATAATCTTGATATATTCTTGTATTTATTTTTTACTGTATTACTATGTAAGTAAAAGTTTGTAATCAACCTAACTTCTTAACATCAATTTGTTATTTTTTCACTACGGATGAATTATTACGAGTCAAGATTACATTTGGTACATCTATAAATATTATTTTAATTTAAGAAAAATTTCACTACTTTATGAAGGTTTACTGCCTATTTTTTTGAAAACCGTGTGTTCAATTCTGGAAGACCCGCAATTGGCTAGCAGTTAAACATAATATAAATAGCCCATTTCATATACGTGCCACTAATCTATGGAATATTTTACTATAAATATAATAATTAACAATACAAATGCTCTATGAAGACAAAAGTTAAAAACTTTTCCTACTCCCGCCAGTTCGCGTATGAGTCCTATTGCGCATATTTCAATAAAGCATAATCCATTGTTATACCTGTGTACATGTACATGGCACAAAACTTCACATAACCAGTACAATTTTAAGGGTTCGTTGGTAGAAAAGGCTCATTTACTGTCACTTTTAATGCATCTGCTCATGAACAAAAAGCAGCGGTGAAGTTTTTTCGTTAATTACTTCTTTTTAATTTTTAACCGCAATTCGCGAAATATTAGGCTTCAAAATTACGCGCAACTACTGATTTCAACAACTTGAAAACGTTCAGGTCCCCAGTATTTAATATATCGGTGAATTACTCGCATCATTAATTTCAAGAAATATTGATGACGAAGGACCCTTTTATGTTGGTCGATATTGCATAATAATTGCATTGCATATAAACAAATGCCTATTTCTTGTGTTAAACGTTGTACATAAGTCGTGTTCAGAGAAAAACATAGAAAATCTTTGAAAAGATAAATCAAATTAAAAGTAACAATGTATAATAAAATTAATGATAATAATAAATAATAACATACTTATAACTTTATTACACAAATCAACAAAGTTAAAAAAATAAGTTCGCGATAAAGGAACAATGAATTTTGCTAATGAACAATGAATTAATCACAATTATTATTTGACAAAATAGTACAAAATGTTGAGACACGTTAATGTATTTTGTCTGCTTATAATAAATGCCTCCAATAATGCTCACAACAATAATGCTCACAACTTAATATATACTTCTCCATTATTTGTTTAGCACAATCCTCATTGACAGATCGCAGGCTCCAAACAAACGCAACATGTAGCGTTCAACATCAATCAATTAGCCAGCAATACGAAGGGACTTATGTAGTAAATTGCGGTACTTTATCGACAAATTTGAGCGGCATATTTATTGCCGTCAATAAATATCTGTCAGGGCCGCGACTGCGAGCTCGCGGACTCATTAATTTAACTTTTACATCGGCCGAGCTACTCGCGATAACAGATTTTGTAATCGCTCGTTGTGAACATGAGGCACTATGAACGGGCTGCAACCGACAGGGATTTGTTTGCGTTTTTGCTGAATTTAAAATGATTAAAATGGAATGTGAATGAATTTTAATCCCTTTTAAGCATATGTGACGGCATTTTTGCTACAATGGATTCAGAAATAAATTAAATTAGAACCTATTTCATATCTTATTTTAGGTTAGATTTTTTATCAGGAAAAACCTTATATTACGAACTAGAAACGATTCAAAATATTCACTTCTCGTTACATCATTAATTATAAATATTATTCTAATAATTATGTTTATATTATAATAACCGATGAATGCTTTATATAAATATTTAAGTAGGAATTAAGATCAACTGAATGTTTGGCTAGGTTGTTATGCAAAACATAAAATATATCGAAAGATATTTGAACTTCATTATAACAGACAATTAGTTTTACTTCGAAGAATAAAAAATGTCACTTGACCAAATACCGTCATTTAGTAAATACTACAAGTGAAAAGAATTGAGTGAAACCTAAATAGTTTTCTGAATGGTCATTTTTAAAAAAATTAGACATTTTTATTTGCGTTAAAGAAAACAGGATCACCTTATTCTGCAACCCATCCCATTAAACGGACAATCTCATACCCACGCCGTCAAACGACTAGTATTTACTTATTATGGCACTTGTGTCAGAGTTCACCTCACCTACCAAACGGCGACCTTTTGAATGTCGGAATATGAGACAAGTCCATATTAAATAGGAGTCGAGAACAAAGTCAGCACTCAGAAAAAAATAGATGCGTTCCCGCGCATTGCAATACTTTGAACCATGCGCAGCCATCATTCAGTGCGGCACGCGGAGAGCTCTGCATTCTTTGGCGGTCGGCGACAAAATGAAAAGCGCGCCAAGGGTGGGTTTTTTTTTGTTCACCCCGCGGTGCGGGGTGCGGTACTTCTGCGGGAACCCTGTCTTGCTTCGTGATTTTCCGTCTCTATTGCGGCGCGCTGTTTCAAGTATAAAGCATTGCCGTCTTTGTTTAACAAAAGGGTATTCACTGTCTGTATTTTTATTAACTTAAATCGTGTTCTACATTTGACTTCAAGGTAAGTACTTGCCTTTGTGTTCATTTCAGTGGTGACCCTCGACAGCCGAGCTACATGTATCACTGTACGGGCAATACCACCGCGAGTCGCAGCCACCTGTTTGTCGCTATTCTGGACAAACTGGCAAGCATACATCATCATCGACGTACATCATCTTAATTTACGGAGAAAGTGAGGAAATGTAGTACAACAAATTATTTTACAACACCGTACTGGGTAACCAGTGACTTTGTCAACTTTTGCGCAGGTTGAGGGATCTCCTGTGTGTAACTTTGTTTGCCACAAACCATCGCCACACGTCAATCCGATTCTAGCTACTGGTACCGATTACCATCACAGCTACAAGCATCACCACATTGTTATCATCACCAAAGATTCGAGGCCGACGAAGGAAATGCACGACACCATCCTCATCTAGGAAATCTGCTAAAGCTTCTTTGTATGGAATACTAGATGCAGTGGAATCCAAGATTCACGATATATCTCACTGCCTTGTCGTCATCATCATTGAAGTCCAAACTTTTCTTCCTGATAAATACGGGCGCTAATATATTTGTCCTACAACGAAGATGAGATACTTCGACATGGACACTATCGCCCCAGGTCTACGCCGCCTACAACACTGTAATTCCCTCTTACAGCGAAAAAATACTGGAACTCACCAAAACGTACGACGAATATATAAATAGCGATTTATTTTTGGCACGGTTATCAAACTCATCTTGGGGTTCGATCGTCTAAAATACCACCAGCTTATCATTGACCTGAAAAACCGATGCCTAACTTATAGCTGCACGATCCTAAACATGTCAACAATTAGGAGCATTGACATGCAACAATTTTAGTATGAAATGCTGGCAACGTACCCCGCATTACTTTCCTCACATCGATAGAAATTATATCTAAACATTGTGTCGAAGGTGTCATTAAAACAACCGGACCGTCGAGGGAGATCTTTACCATCTTATGACTTAAGTTAGTCAAAAAGAGTTCAAGAACGTGATCCAGCAGAGTCTATGCAGTCCAAGCAAAAACCTCTGGTAATTACCACTCCACGTCATACCTAAAAAATGGCGAACGACGAGCCTGGGGTGACTACTAAAGTCCCAAAGCAATCATCAACCCGACCGTCACTCGATGCGACGAATCAAAGATTTTTCCCACCAACTGGCGAATAAGACCCTGTTCAGCATGATTTACCTTAACCATGCATGCCAGCAGATCTCAGTCTCAGAGGCCGACATCGAAGATAGCAATCATTATGCCGTTTGGTATTTTTGGTTTCCGGGAATATTGGGCATATTCTCCGGAATTTCTATCGGTTTCAAGAACGGTGGTTAAACGTTTCAAAGGTTCATTAACGAGGTGTTCCGTGGAGTCAACTTTGTCTTCCCCTTCATCAACGAGCTATTGCTGACATTCAAGTAATAGTGCAGCCAAACACCATCAATATGTCGAGGCGATTCTCCGGATGTTCTATGAAATGACGTCTAAATTATCACTTCTAAGGGCAATTTCGGCAATGAGAATGTATCATCGTTTACTTCCTCAAACCAAAAATATTCAAAGAATTTTGACGTTTTCTCGGTAAGATCAATTACTACCAAGAAAATACACCCGACACCGTATCGCTTCAAGCATCGCTGAAAGCATATCTTTATGATGTAAACAAACAAGACAAAATATTAATTGTTTGGTCCCCGTTTGCCAATCAGGCGTTCGATGCATGTAAGCTCACCATTAAAAACAAAATCTTACTCGCTCACTTGTTCCACAATATACCCATTACATTACTCACTCACACATTCAACCAGTCAGCCGGTATCGTACTGCAGCAACACGTCGACAATAAGTGGCAACCGGCCGGCTATTTCTCTGAAAGGTTTGGTCCACCCATTGGAAATACAGTACCTATGATCATGAACTCTTTGCAATATATGTGGCGATTAAACCTCTAAAAAGTTTATCGAAGGGCGTGAAATTACTGTTTTCAGTGAACATAGAACACTTACCTACACGTCCTTCAAAAGCAATCATCACTCAGCAAAACACCGCGAAGAACCAGACAGTTACTGCTCATCTCCGAAATCACTACCAAAACAGGTCATATCAGCGGGCAAGGGAACATCGTCGTCAATAATCGCAGGCGGGTAAACGCAATAGCAAGCCCATCGACGCCCGACTTCACTAAAATAACCAACGCCGACTGTAAGTTATTTTATGAAGTGACGTCCTAACGCATTTGCTCATATATGCCTGCCAAATATCAACCTACCGTTTTTAAAACCGTACACGATATAAGTATCAGAACAAGGCGGAAGATGGCGGCATAGAAATTTTCTTGACTGATGTAAATAAACCCGAACGTTGCAAATTGGACCAAAGATACGAAGATATGGATGCCCCGTGACGATACTCAGAAAATAAGAACAAGGACGGGAGCCAGCTTTTCGTCAACCCCACGAAATATTTAAGTATGTAAAAGATGTGAATTACACAATATCATTCAGAGTGCAAAAGAATCATTGAGCGCAGACCCCGTCCACTGAAAACCGCACTAATGTCTTGCTTGAGTAGCCAAACATCATGAACGCACAACTTACGTACCGTACTCCTAAGTTTACGAGCCGCTCTACGCGCGGGTTAGAGGAATGAGCGCAGCTGAATTAACTCACAGCTATAGTCCTGGACTACCCGGTGAATTTCTGACTGCATAACATGCAAGTGGTCTTAAATTATTACTGCGTGTCTTACGAGCGTGAATTCTTATACAACGACGCAGACAAGACGTCCTTGCAACCGCCGTATGATGGCCCTTTCATAGTGTCAAAACAAGAAGGCAAAAGTTTCACACTGCAACTAAAAGAGAGACAAGCAACTGTCTCAATTAACTGCACGAAACCCACCTAAACACTTAGCGACGACAAGGAACAACCATAATCGAACGGTCACCGCGACGATTCACTACAAAAATAAAATATTTAATTAACGAACACTTGCTGCTCCGCTTTTTTCAGCACTCCGAGCGTGCAACCCGGCTACCGGCATGATTTATTCAAAGGGGAGCCCTATAGCTATATTCATCTTATCTAACAAATGGCGACTGCCATTTATTGTAAAGTAGAAATAAATTCCAAAAAAAACATTGAAGACAAATTCCAAAAAATAGGATTCGAGGACAAAGTCAGCACGCGAGCTAGTTGAGTCCCAAGCATCGCAACGTTGCGTTTCGAGCGGTGGAGCCATCACTCAGTGTGGTGTGTGGAGAGCTCTGCTTGCTTTGACGGGCGGCAGCAAAAGGAAAGCACCCCAGCGGTGGGGCCATTCTAATCAGCCTACGGTGCGGTGTGTGCAGGGCTTCCGCGATTCACATTGTCTCGTTCAATGATCGTCGGTCTCTGTCCCGGCGCGCTGTCATAAATTTAATGTGTTGCCGTCTTTGCTTAACGAATATGTAAAATAGCATAACGCGATTCAAACATTTAATTATTATTCGCTATCTGCACTTTTATATTCTGACATTCTACATCTGACTTCTAGTCGCCTTTGTACTCGCTTTACATTCTACGTATGAATAAGTGCTCAAGTCTTATTAATATATTTAAAAACTATTTCATTTGGAATCGTGTAATGTTTATTATTAAAGTGTTTCTGTATCTGTCTACATACCAACTGATCAAAACCTTAAAAGTATGAGATGAATTTCACATATTTTAAAAAAGTATTTTCCATTCTTTCTCACAATTATTATGGTGTGCAGTTATTTACGGTTGGCTTGACAAAACCAAAGAGAAGAATGAATATTTGTCATTGGAAAAATATTAGTTGAGAGGAAACAATCGGTGAGAGTCGGAAGAAAAATCTATACCACATAAGCTCTCATAACCACAGAAATGTATTTCGGATAACTCTACAAAAATAAAGTTATGTAAAAAATATGAGTATTATATTTATCACTTACCACAAACCATAAAAGAAATAAACCAAATTTCCATTTAAATATTATGTACAGGATCTTTATTCAAAACAACCCTTTTGAATTCGGGACATATTGGAATTGCTATGAAGGGTTGCATTGTTGGTGTTTTAAAATTTGTTAATCATGAGAAAAAAGTAAAAAAATGGCAAAATTAACAATAATCTTCTGCTCTGAAATCGAAACAAAATTGATACTATAGAAAAAGTAATGAAGAGTTCTACAAGAGATTTTCTGGAATAATATTCCAACAGCTGTCTATATTGCATACTTTGATTGCTGCCAATTTACTCGTAGTTTGATTGAAGGCATAATTAAAGAAAGAGTACCTATCTACAACGACTACATGAATATATTACAGATTTTGTGATATAATTTGACATATAAACGATTAACATATAAAAGATTACAAATTTAAGACTACGTAACCTTTCTATTAAAACATTGCAGACCATTTTATATACGATACAAGAAATATACGAAAAAAGTCGAGTATTTTATTTCGTAGTTTTAAAATTGTTATAGGAATGTTTTTGAGTGCTTACGTTACGTTTTATCATTGTGTGTATATATGTGAAAAATTTCTTAAGAAAACTTTATGGATATTTTTAACAGTACATTTAAGAAACATCTTGCATAAAACTCGATAAAAAAATGTTTACCAGTATTAGTAGCTTTTTAATTGACATTAGTAATAAAAAATGGGATGTTTTATTTACCCCTTATAAAATTATTATGCCTTTATTCTTAAATGTTAGTATTTCAAGTATATGCTAACTAAAATGCTTTATGGCTTTGCCAAATATCTACGTCAGGCGGTTTTCGAGGAAACAACTATGGCGGTTGAGCAAACGAGCATATAAGTATTTTTAAAACGATTTAATTGTTTCATTAGTTTTGAGGTACAGAATTTCAAAAAGTAGCAAACGAGTTTAATTATAAGAAATAACTTCTTTCCTATATTTCCTTATTTATTGGTTCCTTATTTCCTTTATTTCCTGGTTCTGCATTTTTATCAGAAATTTACGTCATTATCAAGAGTTTTCTAAAAAAAATATTTTATTTTACAAGTACTGTAGTGCAAAATATTTTATAAAGCGATGAGGATTTTTTGGTTTATTAAACCTAAACTTATTTATTAATACCTTAATTTATTTGAAAGAATCATTGAATAATAAATAAAGCTTTAGATGAAGATACAAACAAAGTAGTATATAAATAGTAATTGAAAAATGTTATTCTACAGATTTAGGTATTTAAACTTTCGGCGTATGTTATTAACAATTTTCAGAACACTTACCAAATCACAATCAAAACACATTCACACGGTTTTAATCATGTTCAAATACGGTCGACTGTCATACAGGCTACAAGTACTTTGATGTTATTTTCTCTACAACCCACAACACGTTACTTGATTGAAGATACGGGTCTAAGCCCAGCGATACGCCAAGCTAACATTTATAAACAAAGTCTCGTTGAGAACCCTTTCATGTCAAAACCGTTATAGCTGACATTATATACTCCGATCTCTATTTACTAACCAGTTGTTAGGGTAACGATGCATTACGGTAACATTTAATGTGTTACTAAGGGCAGTTTATTTTCCATAATATTAAAATTGAAATGCTCTTATAATACATACCCTTTTTTACGTACAGGACAGACTATACTGAGCTTCTCATTTTGGGGAAGTGTCTGGAAGTTCCACACTGATAGAATTAAATGTTGAATCATTTTCTAAGTGTCTTTTCCTGAATTTTTTCAAAATTCTGACGGAAATGAGTCTGGATCTGGGTCCTTGTGGTTTTTAATTTTTTAAATTTCTTCCACGACATCATCCAGCGATGGCGGTACAATGAGGCTGGGCATATTTATATATATATATATATATATATATATATATACATATACATATATATATATACATATACATATACATATACATATATATATATATATATATATATATATATATATATATATAATTCAATTATAACATTACTTTTTTGCTTTACTTTTATGCCTGTATTTATATCAAGAATTTTAAAGTTAATTATTCGGAAAATGTACTGAATTTTTATTTGCAAAAGGAAGTTAGTAAATGTCTTCCATTGATTTTTTATTGTTACTTTCTTATGTGTACCCGTTAGAGAGTTGTATTAATATTTATATTACATAGAAGATAAATTTAGAATTTAATTATATTTTCTTAGATATTTCAATCCAATAACGAACAGATTTTACAACGTATGATGAAAAATACTAAAATGGTTATGATTTTTATTCAGAAAAGCACCAAAATTTTAAAAGAATTATGCAATAAACTTTGCACTATGATCCTATTTTACGTAATTTTTGATACTATATGGTATTGAAAAAAAAAGAATCAAAATCCTCATTTATTTTTAATCACTACTTACAGATAACCGCAAAGAACTGAACGTGTGTTTACAGTGTACATAATAACATAAATAATAATTAATAAAACAGAAGGAAACGCACAATTATTCAACATAAAAATAAAACTAACTAATAAACATGTGTGATCTTATTGCATTCTCAAAGCAGCCAATTGAGCAAAAAAATATCAAGATTGGGTGGCTATCGTAATATTACGTTAAACAACATAACTACGTGATAAATAGTCGAAAGCCGCAGATTTTGATGTGTGATCTAGCCAAATGGAATAAATCATGACTACGTCCTCTCGTGTAACAAACAGGAGCATAAAGTGTTATCAAACCCAAGACCGAGGGTTACCAGCATAATTATTTAATAATTTAAAAACGTATATGGGGAATCGGGAGAATGTCGCATGGCAATTCCTAGCAAACTGATATAATGGTTTCAGTAAGATGATTGTAAAATATTAGACCAATGTTCATAATCACAACGAGATCCCTCAGGAAACTCATATTGGCTTTACTCTAAATATTATATTAATAATATTATGTACATTAGGAACAAATCGGTAATCTTATAGCATATTTACAAATTATATCGTTAATTTGATTTTGTACCGTAGTACTTGCTTAACATTTAACGGATTTCAAATGTGTGGAAAAATTTATTCAAATAAATAAGGCAATTTTATAAACTCAAACTTACCTATCGCGTATTAACACAAACGTCACTGCAGGTTAAATATCCAATTGCTACACTTTTATTCATTATTAAACAAAATATTATCAACTAGATTCCTTACTCGGCTTTGGCCGCGTGGTCTGGTTTAAAAATTACCCTTTAACCTAATCCACATCATGGTGTATTTGTTTCAAAAATTTCATATAAATCCAAGTAGTGTTTTTTGCGTGTTTGACAGTCAAACATACAGACAAATATACAAACTTTGCCGTTTATAATATTAGTAGGATTGATAAATTTAATAAAATATATATAAATTTATCAAATGATGATTATATTGAGATAAATTAGCTTCTATGAAAAAATGAGAAATTTTCTACAAATGACTTTGATTCAAAGTAGTGTAAATGGTTTGTTCAATAAATTGCTTTTTATACGAAATATAGTTTCAAGAATAATATCAGCATACTATGTTAATTGCTATTTCTCCATACCGCTTAAGACAGCTATAATTAAATTGTATTCTCATATACGTAATTCAATTATGGTATCTAATTTCTGAATATATTTAAAGGCAAGACATATTGTAAATACAAAGGAAGCCTTGAATTGAAACTCTTTGGTAAGAATGGACCCCGTTGGCTTCTATTTAATCTTTATCGTGGGCAATCCAACGGTGTATCAACACTAACTTCGATTACTGTTAAAAGTCTGTTTTCCCGATTTTTATGTGTTCGTAATAAGGGTTTTGAGGTCTTGAACTACTTCTCTATTACAAAATACTGAAGAAGACACTTTAAATATTCAATTTCAAAAATTTCACCCAAATATATTCGTTAGATATTTCATTTTTATTTAAATATTTGTTAACGTCTAATATTTTTATGTAACTTAGATACCATTTATAAAATCTGAACCTGTCATCATAAAAACTCAACTTTTAAGTTACTAAGACCGTAGATTACTATTTAATATCCGATCTATTTTTAATAAACTCTTCTCAATTTAATTCTACAAAATTTTAATTAAACCATATACGTCAAATTATATTACCGGTATTACTCTAATTTTAATAATAGACTATTTTAATCCCATAAGCTGACGTGACAGTAACTAAATCTTACATAAAGGAAAGTAAGTAAACTGAACGTAATGCAGAAAAGAGAACAAAGAATATTGTCTAAATCATCAACTTTTTTGACATCAAGTTGAACATAAAATTCAAAGGAAGGAAAGGTGGCAACGTAAATCACAAGGGCGGAAGGAGTCAGCGTTACTTTTTTTTGCATTTTATGATTTAAATATGATTAACGAAGCCTCAATCCGTAACGTATAATTTATCACAATTCACATCGTCCCCAGAACGCGGTCTTTCAATTTTCATTCTTTGTTTCAATTCAAGAAAGTGTAAGGAGAGTTGGTTTAATCAAAATTTAGTTGAGATTACAAATTGTCGATTCACCCGTCTCCATTCAAATGCTAATATTAAAATTGATTGTCGAATTACACCTGTATGTATTAATTTTTTTGGGTGTTTCTATTTAAAAGATTTATTTAACGATTCCTCACCAGGGCAGGTACAAAAAAAAATTTGGGAAGTTTCAAGCGGCCAAATTTTTTTTTTCTAAAAGATCCAATTAAAAGCGATTTGGAGTTTTGTTTCTTTTAAATTTTACCTAAATTTTAGTTTTAGATTGAAGTTTGACGATTTACAGCATCTTTATTATTTGAAACGAATATAACTATTTCTTTAGCATTTTAGATATGCTGTGAGAGTTTTTTACTGTTTACTTAAAAATCTGCGTGTAAATATGTGAAGTAAGCTATATGTTAGAGTATAGCCGTATATCATTAAGTACTAAATAGTTGTACACAAAATGCTGTTGCTTGATCTTATTTATTCTTAAAGGATTTAAAGTAACCTTACAACTAGGTTCATGTATCTAAAATTTAGAATACAGATAAACATCCTTACACATGAGCGTAGTTAAAAACTTTCTAATTGTAATTTGGCAAATGTAAATATTTTATTTACTCAAAATTGAACACTTTGTAACTAACGACCTATAAATTTTTCGCTGTGCTTGTCAATAATGATAACCGTGTATACCATTACATTGTATGGTCTTTTTATTCTGTTGTTTTGAAAATAACAAATGGATATCCCTTTCTTAATTTTTGAAATATGGGAAGAATTATTTGAAATGAATACATAGAAATTAAATGTTTTAAAATTACTTTTCCGATTCAATTTACTAGAGTTCTAACTATCCTACAATTATAAAATGTGACAAAATAAAATAAAATGTGAAAAATGACCCAAAATAGCAGGGCTTTTGTCACAAGGTCAAAATTTTTACGATCGTCATGATATAGTAGCAAGATCCTTCTACCGCCCAAAAAGTCACATTAC
Source organism: Druceiella hillmani (assembly GCA_039881145.1). NCBI lineage: Eukaryota > Metazoa > Arthropoda > Insecta > Lepidoptera > Hepialidae > Druceiella > Druceiella hillmani. The sequence continues at coordinate 27,659,204 of JAYKKI010000007.1, read as the reverse complement.
GTTCTTAAATGTAAAAATTAAGTCTTTAAATTTATATTTTTAACTTTTTTGAACTGATACTTAATAAATATAAAAGAAATTGATTAATTTTTTTTTTACTTTTTCTTTTTAATGCTAGCATTTCTCCTACTCAGGTCCATGTTTAACCACTTTTTTACGTCTTAGATATACAATTTCCACAGAATCTATTTACAAATAACATGGATATATATATATATATATATATATATATATATATATATATATATATATATCGAAAGGTAAAACAAAGAGAATCAGTTTTGCAACTTTCTCCCTAATGATAAATCGATGATAATTATAAATTAATTGGAAATATATCATTTAAATGTGTAGTTAAGTATTTCTTATATATTTAGATATATACAGCGAAGCGGGTAGGCACCGCTGGTAATACATAATAGGCCAGTTTTTTGTGGCTAGTAGTGAAGAATTCTTAAGCTATTGTAAAAAATGCTAACGGTCAAACCGTTAGCTTTTAGGACAACAAATATTTAGAAATTCGCTATAGTATTTTATCGAAATTTTATCCATGAAGAATTTCTATTTGATGATGGGAGAAAAAATTCTTAATTACCATGATAATATATTTGGTAAAATGAAGTTTGTTCTGACTTTAAAAGCTTATTGAAGTAATATTTTAAATTTCATATTGATATGTTATTAGTCGATTTAATACGCTCTCTCACCTAATAATTTTAGCTTCGATAGGTCCAAAGGCTAGCATTTCATAACATTTATAGTTATATTGGGAGTAAGAATTCAAAATATTGTGTAGAGTCTTTAATATTTTACCAAGTATCGTTTATTAAATAATTAATCTTAGGTATTTCAAAACAATGATTGATAATTAAAAAAATATATACGAAGCAGTGAAGCTAAGTAAATGAGGGTATGACGGATTATGAGATTTATTAAAGTAAATATCATGGCGGAATCATTCTCGAGATCACAAGGTAAACCAATTAAAAAATTATAGAATAATTTTAAAAACGATTAGTTGTTTTTTTTGGAATTTGACATATTGCTTTAATTAAAATTTTTAAAAATAAATGAAAACGGAGAGAATTTATGGAGTTTTGGAGATATTATTAAATTAGTTTTTTTTTATTTTCTCGTCAGTTCCTTTCTATATTAAATATTGAAAACACTTTTGATGTTAAAAATTTTTTTGAAATCATTTAATCATTTCTTCATTTTTATAATTTATTTTCCCCCTACCTCAAGGTTGACGCTTTGCCTCAATTTTTATAGGAGCCATAAAAAATTTTCGTTGCGTTTGTTTTAAGTGAATTAACTGCAATATATTTCATTTAGTTGAAAAAATTCAGGGAAATTTATAATTACATTTTATTTTGAACAGTATCTCTGCCCAATATTGCGGTATTGAGCCAAAAAATTAAAATTATTTTAAATTTATATTCATGCACATTAATATTACGAAGCGTATATGGATGTGTGACAGATGTGTGGAGTGTGTCATATATGGTCCTAGATACAATGAATAAAACAGGAATTTACATCAATGAAACAGAATCAGCCATTAATATAGCGAGATCATAACACATCTTTATGGACTGACAAATTTTATAGGTCGAGCTCACAGCGCATAGACCTCCTTGGCTATATTATGGCTTTTCGTATACTGTGCGTCTGTAGTGTTTTTTTCCTCAACTAATAACCAATGTTACATTGATCAAAAGCAACACCCGTTAACACTGGCCACAGCTGGACTCCGCCCTATATAGGTTTTACTAAATATATAAGGTCCGATTATTTCCACTTTCGTTTAATCTTATTAATTTTTCCTTTCTGATTTTGATTTTATTTCACACCATGATTGATTTAAGAGTGTCAAATACAATATAGTGGAGTGTTTATGTACAGTTTCATATATATATATATATATATATATTTATACAGTTGAGATATAGTTATATAAATTTAACGAATGGAAATCAACTTAAAGTATGCTAAGCGAAGTAACATTAAATATATGAATATCAAAATATATATTTAATTAGGAGATATTACCTTAAAATTATCAACGAACGCTCAAAAAAATCTGAACATTTGTGACCTTTTCAATAGATTTAATTGGTAACTATGGTGTAATATAAACTAAATTTTATATTGAATATGATATACATCTTCAATATTATATATCCATGTATATTGTATCAGTTTCCCTAATTCAGTTGATCTAGTTTACCAATATGTCTGGATATATTGATTAAATGGTATTATATTAGATACTTTGAACGAGCTTGTAAATGCTTTTTACCGGTATATTGCATTTTTTAAATGAGAAATGTGAAAAAAAAGCTCATAAAATTATAATCTGGGGCTTAAAGCAGACTCATGAATAATACATGACATGCACGAGAGTGCCAACGCCATATGGATTTACCGTCACGAAAAGCAGCGAGGCTTCTACGTCGGTAATCGGATGAAGTTCATTATCTACCAGCGGGTGATTATGTTCAGCATTAGCCAATGTTGAATAATATGACCTAAGGTTGAAAATATTTCCATATACGCTTCGTAGTATTCAAGTGCGTGAATATAAATTTAAAAATTTAAAATAATTTTAATTTTTTGACTCAATACCGCAATATTGGGCAGAGATACAAATATCAAAATAAAATGTAATTTTAAATTTTCCTAAATTTTTTCAACTATATGAAAATACGCGCTGTAATATTATTTATATTATATATATGTAGAGATTATATTTTCGTTACTAAACCATTCTGCTGGGAATCAAACTGAGGCCATTTATTGGCATGTTCGCCATTGCGTATATATATATATATATATATATATATATATATATATATATATATAATGCCGAACATTAACGTGTTGAAGTATTATCCGTTATTTTACATCGTACCGTACAGTACGTTGCACTGTACGGTACGATCGGACAGTGAGAAAATAAGAGTAAACGTGTAATAAGATAAAAGTAAAAATGAAATACAGTACAACGTATCGTACAGTGAAATAAGAGTAAAAGCATAGACTGCTATAAAAAAGACACTGCCGTATAGTGCGTGTAAAATATGTATTCTACACCGAAAAATAACACAAGATTTATTTTAAGGAGAAAATAACATGTCACAATGTTTTCTTTGGATAAATATCTATGCCAAATATTGTGTACAAGTTTAAGTACTTTTAAACAAAGACAATAAAACAACATTTTACGTCTAATGTAGCTGGCTCATTGTTGCTATCTCTCTCTAATGAGTTATAATATAAATAAGTCTATGACGAGCACATATGGGCTTAGGCTTCATATGTATCGAATTTTCATTTTTTTGACATGTTTTATACCTCTGAGTTTTGCGAGTTTTGCAAGGATTGTCCACTTTTCTCTTGGCAATTTCATAATTCATATTAGAAAAATAATGGTGTGATATTTGATGACTACATTATTATTTAACGTGAAAGTTTATTCAATTAATAGCATGCTTATAGTACATTATTTAATGAAATTATGGATGAAGTACAATCAGTTTGGTAAGTAGTCGTCAAATAATATTAGTGTCAATATAATTCGTATCAATAAGTGCCGTGTGAATATATATTGGCCTGAATAATATTTTAACTGTCCGATTAGTATGTTTAAAAATATTGAGTTTTGAAATGAAATAGAATATAATTTTATTCGAATTTCATTTTCGCACTAACCACTGGTTGGTGATATTATGGAAGTATTATTAAAAAATCAAAAATAAGATTTAATTCGTTAAAAAATTATTGCATAAAATTATTACATAAATTGATAAATAAAATACTTCACAAATCTTAACATCAAGAATCATAAAAGCATGAAAAATTATTTTAATTTCCCCTTATAGCAAAATGTTAAATGACGCTAGAAATAACTTAGTTTATTACAAACATTATGCACATTCAATTCATTAAGAAACCAAATTTATATCAATAAATATATATGTATATTTCGCAAGGAGTCACCATGAATACCACTTATGTTAGTATTGATTGTTAAAATTTGTCAACATCTGTGAATAAAAAATGTATTTCTCTTTAAACCATTTTATTAAATGTTTATTTTGATTGCTTATAATATAAAAAAACAGCGGTAGAAATACTTTGTCAATTTCGTTTTGCGAAACTAATTAATTCAGACAACCAACGACCTCTGTAACGAACAATGACCCGTTTAACCTGTTGCCTGAGGCATTTAGACAAGTGTTTGTTATGTAGAGCACAAAGTAAAACAAAACATATCGAGATGGACAATACGTGTCGAGTGACATTCAACATTTGTAGCTGTTTTTCTACGCCAGGCGGCGGGACAAGTCAAAACATTAACTACGCAAATAAAACTGATATATACATGGGGTTTAAACGCTCCTTCTCACGAATGCAAATATATTACCCATTGCTTACGTTGTTTCTATTTTGTATATGTGTATATATATATATATATATATATATATATATATATATATATATATATATATATATATATATATATATATATATATATATATATATATACTTTTTTGGTTTCTGAAGTAAAGGCGAATATGTTACTGAGGTATAAAGGTTTTCTAGGCTCAGCTCCGTTTAAAAGGTCACAAACTAGTTACGTCCAAGTGACAAAACAATGTATTTAAACAATTCTATCAAACATTTTCGGCACGACATAATTATCTGCATATTAACCTCTTTTTTACACAACATATTTTCTTGTTCATTTTACTTCAATGAAAAAAGGCTTTTTTCTCATATTAGTATACCAAGTCATTTTTTAATCGACAACTCAAAACTAACAACATCGACTCGTATTATTTATTCTAGTACTAGCTTTCCTTTGCGATTTCTTTCACGGGGGCTACCTTCAAGCTATAATTTATTTGTGCTTAATTTTTTTTCAAAATTCCTTCCCGTCAGCAATAATATTATGAACGTGTTGCAAGAGGAAGACATATTTTTGGGCTATCCCAAAGGATATACGCTTGAATTTTGGAACAATGTATTCCGGTGTGAGTTAATAATACGTGCAAATATAAAAGAGAATATTTAGGTATTTTCCCTTACACAAAATAATTCGTGACCAATTAAAGACCAAAATAAATAATATAAGAGCCATCTCTCAGTAAGTATATTAAAATTTTAGTCAACTTTTTTTTTTCAGTATTAATTTTCATGTCTGAAAACTATACATGGGTCAGTGGTCATCTAGCCCTTTAGTATGACTGACTTCCTTTGAAACGCAATAGTAATTAGTTTTAGATGGAAATGTGCAATGCATGGTATTATAATAAATTTATCTTTAATGGTCACAATTACTGTCTCACATAGTCCCTATAAATGTTCCCAATAGTAAAAACATGCTGCCATTTTCTATACTTTTTGAAACGAAACTATTGTACTTACTCAAAATTTAATATTATATAACTGAAAAAAAAATTCTTTGAAATTCTCTGCTATAATGAAGACTGTGAATTATTTATTTTTTTTTATAATTTTAATTTATATAATTTTTTTATTCCGTTCTGATGAAAATAAAAATTGAAGAAAAATAAAATAAGGATACCCTTTAAGTTTTCTTTATAAATTTTGTAGATGTGGTACAAATTTTTAAAACTAAATTCGCTGCAGCTTTAACAATGCATATTATAGTCACGTACAAATTGAGTTTCGTCCACAAATTGAGTTTATCAGACATGAAAAGCAAAACATTCAGCTACTTGTAGCTGTTGATTCGATAAAATTCGAAATTTTTTCTTAATTGCAGACTGATAAATTGACAATTTATGTTCTACTAGTCTATAATATATAATAGTTCCTATATTAGATTTCCACAAAGTACAACAACCTCGATTTTTATAATATCTCTTATCCAAGAAATAAAGTTGGAGGAACCATTATAGTCATTACTAATTAATGCCGTTTCATTGTTACGAATTAGAAGAATTCCTGAACTATCGTAAAAAAATATGAACGGTTTGATATTTATAACCACAAAAACATAGAAACGCAGTATATTATTTCATCGAAATTATATTTTCGAAAAATTCAAAGTTCCTCGATTTTCTAACAGAAGTTTATTCTATGGTTTTAAAGTGTGTCAATGTGATAATTTTAATTAATATATTTTAATTTGAGTACAATTTAAATTAAAGCTATATTGAGCATAGTAATTCGAAGTACTGTGTACACTCTTTTATCAATCTCCCATATGTTGTTCATTTAAAACAATTATCTCCAAAATTTTTAAATATCAATTAATAAAATTTAAAAGTAAAAAGCAGTAATGCTAAGTAAACAAGCAGATGGTAAATTATGAGGATCAATAGTGAATTTTAAAAATAAAAACGTTCCGTTGATATCAAATCTTTAACCGTTGATGTTACAATGATGAACAAAAGTGACAAAAATTTGATGTATGCTCACTGCGTATTTGACGTACGGACAGAAAAGCAACTACGTGCTTAAATACCCATGGAGTACTTAATCACGCTGTGATGGCCTACTTTGTGGTGCATTTTTTCAATTAAGAAGTATTGTTACATTGATCTAAAGTGACAATCGTTAATCTCGAGTACAATTAAACTCTGTAGTCACTGTGCGAAACAAGTTTTACTAATTTTCTGGGATACAATTCTTTACCATTTTAAAAAGTCCTATTGAGTCTGTCTTTCTGATTTAAATACATAACAAAACTAAACTTTTAAAATGAATAATAATATGAACCCAACATAATTTCCAACGTGCAAATATATAGAGCAATTTTTTTATGGATTTGAAAATTTCTTGCATTTTGTAGATTGGTCTATTGTGTAAAAATAGTTCTTTCAAATTATATTGGGCTACCTTTTATTATTTTATTTATTTACTCACAAGCGTATTACAATGCTTCCGTTAAAATTAAAGATATATATACATATATATAATAATATATATATAATTATATATATATATATATATATATGTATATATACATTTTCGCCATTAAGTACCGTATTAACAAGCAAATACGTGCTATTGGATATGATTCGTAGGAGGAAAAAAATCTCTTACATTAAATAGCCTATCGTGGCTAAAGCACGTCCACATATTAGAATCAGCATATAATAAAAGGATAAAGGGAGTATTCCGATCTTTCCCAGGTAAGATGCTAGGTAGTCATGTATGGGAGTAGTGCAAATATTAGCAAGGGGGACATGTCGAAGCCGGTCGGTTTCAATGGTTTTGAAAGTGAGCTTATGCCATTTTAATCCTGCAGTAGCATGGCCGTGCTCAAACTTTGTCCACTTTCATACAGCAAAGTTGTTTAATTTGGAATTGGGAAAGGGGTATTCATCTCAGCTTTTGCAGGGTTTTGAGAGTCGCTCTGCGTTTTAGAGTTAAGCTATACTTAGTGGTAATATTTCTCGTCAACGCTATATTGTAGCTGGCTGTCGATCTAGGAAACAATAAAATGTACTTACAGCACTGCTAGTTTTGGTATTTATAGGTATATACATGTATATTTAACTATATATATATATATATATATATATATATATATATATATATATATATGTATACACCTCTCATAAACATGTATAAACGGGACCCTCATAACCCAGCGTAATACCATTTTAATTTATTAAAAATATCATATTTTTCCATATGTTGGTACTGTTTCAATTTCGTGGAAATCTTTAGCGAAGCGAGGATATTCTGTGATTTTATATTTTGGTAAATTAAAAAAAAGGATTGTCTTATCAAGTGTGCCTAAAGATTTCTCAAATTGGGTTAGGTATTCCTTACTTTTTTTTCCACGTCTTTCGAATTTACATTACCCAAATTTGACCGTTTGTACTACAATAAAAGGCGTTAGTAATCATGAATGTTAGTAAGTATGAATCTATTATCTTAAAAATGGCGGGTTTAGTACAGTTTTAAAAATATTGTAATATTTAGTATTATTTTAATATTTTTCCCTTCGATAAACATATGTTTCTATTTTACTGCCAAAGAACCTTTTTTTAATAAAAAAAATGACCCGCAGGGGAGACGAAGGAGACAGAAAAGAGCAACACGTAAATTAACTTGCTATCTTGCTTTATTTTATTTATTAATCGGGTGAAGATGTTGCTTATGGAATACTACAATATTTTGTTTATTAATTTTGTTCTTGTATTAAACGTTTTACTTCGTGTAGCTGTATTTTGTGTATCTTTATACTATTGGTGTTGCTTGTTAATAATGAACTGACTTAATATTTTTTCGTGCAAGCCCAAATACATACATAATACAAACATGGTTTGTGTTATGTATGTGTTTATTAGTGCTTGAATACTATGTCTTCTTAGTATATTACCACAGTAATACTTAGCGTATTACAGTAATACATGCGTTATGTTTGCATTATTACGAGATAAATGTATTTTTGAAAAATCCAGGTTTTTATCCGTACTATTTTGGGAAACACGTAAATTAAAATTTATTTTTATTTTTAAATAATGATATTTATTAGGAACATTTCTTAAAGATGATAGAATTGTAAAATTCTTCAAAGGTATTATTATTATAAAGGAATAATTTCATTTTTTAATTAGAGTTTGATTTTGTTATTAGTTATTTTATAAAATTAAGAAAACAGAGTATAAAAAAAACCAACATTTTTTACCTTTATATCGACGACAAATGTTTACATTTGTTACCTAAACAAAGTCTAATTTGAAATTTAAATTGGACTTTAATGCTATAACATAAATAAATATCCAATATTTTCGAGTAGCGCATGGGCCCTATAGGTATACATACAATCTCGATATATTCGTATGTATTAAGTTAGTATAAATGCCACGTCTACACTCTTGCCGTTATTTCCAATATGTAGTGTTGTCTAATATTCCCCTAGTATTTATTCAAAAATGTAATTTTTTACATACGATTTCTTTTCTAAATTTACTTACGAAAAGAAAAATAGAATATAAATTCACAGATTTAGCGAGAAGCATAGATAATTGCCATTTTTCATTGGAACCGATTGCCGTTATAATGAGACAGAACTATAAAATCAATAAACTAATAAATTCTTATAGTAAATACTTCAGTAACGTTGCTACGAAACTCGCACTAACCTAAACTTTGTAATGGCACTAAACTGAATGTGAAAATTTACCTCGTAATATTATCGAGGCCATTTTATGAGGTCGGTAGGAGGCTGGTAGTGTTGTTATTGTTTCCTTCATATGTGTTGGAATATTGTTTTGAGTGCAACAATTGCATTTCCTCTTAAAGGTCTGTTTAGGTATGACAAATAACAGGTTTCAGGTACACAAATGAAACTGGCCGGAGTAAACTTGAGGGAAGATGATTTTATAGGTTCGATTTTACGTGGTTTTCTCGGCAGTAAACAAACTCTAAGATTATTTATTCTGGCAAGAAATTAATCTTTCTGCAATGTCATAAACGAAAAATGAGAATTATAGAGATAAACTTTTTTCGTTAGTGTCTTCAGCCATTTTTCCAACTACATTTGTCTGAATTCATATGTAGCATCTAGTTACCAATGCTAAAACGTGTATACTATAAATGTAGTGTAAATAAAAAATTACAAGAAATGTGTGAATGTTAACTTCTATATTATGAATATTAGCATAATACTTTCATATTTAACTTTTAAGAATCAGGTTTTATTTTGTCACGGTTTATTAAATTTTATATCAAAATTCAATCACTATCATTTCGTAATCTAAAAGCATTATTAGTCAAAAAAATTAATACATACCTACTTAATAAGGGTAACAAAATGCTCTACTATACAATGTAATAAGAAATGTAACTTTTCGGCTAAAGCTAATTCTACCAAAAAAGCAAATGTGTGCGAGCACCAATTCGTAGACGAGTTCATAATGTATATATATATATATATATATATATATATATATATATATATATATATATATATATATATATATAATAAATATTACTTACAGTAACAAAACTTTGAATATTAAAGTATACACTTCGGCCAGGTTCTATAATGAATATTCTAAATACGATGATGAAAATATGAAAATATCTTACCGAATTCTTTTGAATACAGCTCGTGAAATTGATAATGCAAGAGAAGGAATGAAATTTTTCTGCGGCTACATATAACGTCTCCTGCGATATATTTTATATGTATTTCGATATTTATTGTATTAGGGTAATTAAAATTATAATTACAAAGAGTTCATAACCTATATTAAGAAATTTTCAAGAAAACACATTTCTCATTCGTACAGAATTTAATACTATGTACACCCAAAATATCACATCCATTAGCGATGAACATTAGAAAGATCAAATAGGTAAATGTAATCTAGGAAGTAAGTTCTATGTTACTCGATATATTTTTATCAGTTTTTGTAGAAATTTTGTTTGCGTTAAATAAAATAATCTTGCTTCACAAGATTTAAAATTACCACGTTGGAAACTTTAATTAAGCAAAACAAATGAAAAGAGAATATTTTCAAATATCATTAGTTTATCATGGTAAATTTATTATTGTAAAATAGTTTATAAATTATCATAAGTGATATACTAAATCAATTAAATTTATATCATATTTTCCATAATTTTTGACACTTTAAGAAAAATGATGCATTATTAATCCATAAATGTTCCTAGTGAACTAAATGGCCGAATAATTACACTAAAATCGATAAATGTATTTAAATGCTACGCTCTCCGAACAAAAATGAACATTTATTTATCTTTTTCTTTTATGTTTAAAAGTTTTATATCACGTGATTGAAAGGTGATAAACGAGATAAAGGTGATAAAATTGATAAATGTATTTAAATGATAAAATCGATAAATGTATTTAAATGATAAAATCGATAAATGTATTTAAATGCTTCGCTCTCCGAACAAAAATGAACATTTATTTATCTTTTTCTTTTATGTTTAAAAGTTTTATATCACGTGATTAAAAGGTGATAAAAGAGATAAAGGATCTTTGAATTAAATGCAGAAATTTATTCCTTCATCATCACGGTTTCGCTATAACAGTGAAAAGCTCTTTAATATCAACGTACCAAATTACTGCTTTTATTTGGGTTCTTAAATTATCTAAATGTAAAATTTAAAAACAAAACCATCAACATTTATTTAATTAACGCCTGCACAATCTATTGTAGCGCTGAATTTTTATAGTAACAAGGTGAAAAGAATAATGCCGGTAAATAAATTGGATTTGTTGTAATGCTTAAGTGATATTTAGTTTTCATAATTATTTACATGATCATAGATGATTGCCTAATAGTGAAAGCTGGATACTCATATTAGGATTGAAGTTATATTTATTGTTAAACTTGTACATGTACGTTCTAACTAAACGACAAACCTCAGGTTATAATAGCTTTTAAGCGATTTTCAGATGATACATTTTCTTGAATATTTTTCTTCTAAAAATTAAACAAGTAATATTATTCTTTATAACAAGTTTTAATCAGTATTCAACACAATGTTTCAATTAGTATTCAACACATATTTTAAATTTGGAGTAAAGTAATTGAATATTTACATTAGGTATCGTTATTTCTAGGAATGTTCCTTGTGCGTTCATTCATAAAATTACTACAAATGTATAGTAATGGGAAAAGATTTTATATACTTTATAAAATTAACAGTTTTAATAATTTTCAGTTGTCTTATTTATAGGTAAAGATTGAAATTAAAATGATTATAATATAGAAATTACAAAGGTATTAAATAAAACTCACAATTTTGCTCTTTGCAAAAGAAAGGAAACAAATCTAAATCTCATTGAGTAATCCTACCTATATCGCATCACGATACTCACTAAACTAAGCATTTGCTTGGAAATGGTCGTGAAAGTAGATATTTAAGTTTTATTATAACAGTGACGATAAATAAAACTATAATACAACTCATTGGGCAACCTTTTTTAAATAAGGATGCGTCAAAATTTCGATCAAAAATTGCGTTTTAGATGTATCGAAATTTTGGATCTTACTTCATAAGCAATTTGACATTACCTCTTTGAAAAGAATTGAATTCTTTCTATCACAGATCTCAGCAAGAATTTATTTAAGTTAGAGTAATACGCATTTCGTTTAAATTCATGCCTATTGATACCTACTTCTTATACTCTATTTATTAATAAGAAATAAAATATGAACATAGGTAATTAAAATAGGGACAAAATAATAATAGTTATATATATATATATATATATATATATATATATATATATATATATATAATAGTAGTAATTTTTAATACGGTCTCGTGTTTCCTATTTTTTAAAGTTCTATTAATTGATGTGTAATTTTAATACTTTAACACTACAAATTTAATGTAATATGTATTTAAAATTACTCTTAAATCTTGTTTTTAAAATAACAATCATACGCAACTTTGACTCACTGTTTCTTAATTTCCTTGCAAAGTGTACACATTATTTTTTTTTTGGGCATTTACCATTAATAATAAAGGGGAAGAGTGTGCAGAGAATGGTGTTATTCGGACTATTCTTTCATTTCGCCTTTTTTATTTAACTGCTCAATATGCACAGTTAAATAAAGCGGGGCAGTATTGCCGAGTATTATTTCCTAAGTACACTAAGCATATTACGTTGGTTTATATTTTCTAGGCGAAGCTACTTTATAGCCAAACGAATCTGTGTTTTTTTGTTAACTTCCGACTTAATGACAACAGTGTTATAAAAAAATTTATTTTTAAAAAACATTGCGTAAAAACCGGTTGATATTTTTTTGTAATTGGAAACCAACAAAATGGTGGTTTTCCATTATTTGTAAATTAATCTCGAGATTTGTTAAGCTATATTAATTTGACAAACATTTGTATGCAGAAGGAATACCTTTGACATATTTTATCACGGTTTTGAGAATGTAATTTTTATGGTCAATTAATGAAATCCGTATTTGTTTCATTATAAACCGTAGTAGCAAACCGTAGTAGCCATACATCTAATAGTCCATAGTATACCTTAACTAGTAAAAAAAATCTAGTCTGTACAATCAAAACTTTTTGTAGACAATTTGCCTCAAAATATGTTATTAGTTAAAGAATACTGTAAATTGCATCAGCAATGGGAAGGTAAATATTATATGTATCAAATATAACCTCTAATATCGCTAAAAAGGAAAGTCATCATCAGCCAAATGTAATTTCATAGTACGATGGTGTTTTATGATTTTTTTAAATTGAATACCTCGTTTGCTAGCACTAATTTAGCAGTGAAACTTCTCGTAGGATCGGTAATTTCCAAATTAAACTCCTGGAGTCACACGATCTAATAAAGTACGATCATATGTGTACAAAATCAACTGCTAAACAGAGTACTATAAAACTTATCACAATAAAGATTTAACGGTTAGGTAATTTAAAAAAATTACTTGAAACTGGCTACATTCTTAGATTCCCACATGAACCGATTTGTATTCCAGTACAACATTTTTGACTAGTTGTTAGGACTTGGTTAATTCGGTTTAGCTACAGGTGGAAATCGTAGAAGGTGCTGACTTTCATTTTCTTGCTAGATTCAGTAAGTTTAACACAGCGAACGAATTAAACATGCTGAGCGTAGCAAGTCGAATGTGAACGTATTAAAGCATAAGAGCTTTATGGTTACAATACAGAAGATGTAAGTGATGTTTAAAAAGAAAGTCTAAAATTATTTTCTCTAGCTATTATTGTTAATTGCTTACATTTTATCGTTATAAGAAATGAGCATTGGGTTACCTGATGTAAACTCTTTTCATTAGTTTAAATAATAAAATATTTCGAGTTGATTTTCTTTTATAAAGTTCTAAAATAGAGATATAAGAAATAACATTTAAGTACAATAAAAAATATTTAAAAATAATATAATTTTTTCAAGGAATACCAATTTTAATTAACTAATTAAATGATTTTCAAACATTGTTTTTCAAAGCATATTTTCTTCCTGATATAAAATAAATTCCTCTCATTTGTTTTTACAAAATAACTAAATTATTTGGAAATCGATAATTGTAAAAAAAAATATTTACAAATATTTTTGGTTTCAAATATTCATATTAACCTATACAGAGAAATATAGCGCCTTTTTAAATTTTAAATAATTTAATTTATAAAATATTAAACAATGCAGTCAAATATCAACATATTTGTCCATATGAAACACTAAAAATAAAAGCGGTATTTGTACAGTATTCATGAAGTTAATAAAATGTGTACACGAAAAGTTATAGAGATGTAAATTTTATTTCTTTGTGAAGTAGACGGTAAGTAAATAGTCTATTTGATAAAATTAACAAAATGTAACGCATAAAAGTAGTAATTTCAGTACTTCAATTCCTTTATTAATCATTTCTAAACGGTTCTCCTTTCTTTCCTCAAAGTAAGTTTTATTAAAACTGTAATAATAAAACATTAAAAAAAAAGAAGTGTATAAATTTTAACGAGGTAATAAGCTACAAAATTATTTTAAAGGTACTTTGTTTATTAGTTGTCTTTCTACATCCGCTCACAAATGACGTAGTTAACTTTTAATTTCGTTTCATAACTCTTCTTTCTGCTTTTATTTTCTTTCTTCGTTTAATGTACAATTAACTTTCGTGTATTATTAAAAATATATTAAATATTAGAAAATAGTTTATGTGTTGCGAATATTGTTATAAAAATTCACGTTTTTACATTGTAAATTATACCACTCGTTCAGAATAAAAACTTTGCACTATTTTAATGTGAACTGAATTTAAAATTACATCAAAAACTACTATTTAACTATAAACATTAAAACAAACTACCTAAATTTAATATATAACTTTTGACTATACTATAACTTTTTAAAATGTGCAGTGCAGGGTTATCATGAATAACTATTATGTTGAGTGCAAAGTTAATCTACGAGAAGCAATCAAACGTTACCTAGGCACATGTAAGCAAATAAACATACATATATGCACACACGGCGAAAATTGTGAAGCTTGTAAGCGAATAATCGACTTCTTCAAACTGCCGAATTAAGGAATAATAACATATAAATACACGAATACACGAAATATATCATCTGATTTTGTCCTTCCTTCTTGTTTAAATAGTATTCCACGGCAGAGTAAATATTTTGTTTGTAGTAGAGTGAGTACCGCACTTCCGGTAAGTGAAATGCATATCCGGCTGCCGAGACTCGCAGGAAATTCTCCCACTTATATATTCGTTCCTATATCGGCTCTCTCAACTTCCGGCTGCCGTTACATTTTATGTAAGTGCTCGGGTTTCTGATTAAAAAAGCATTTAATTTTCCTTTTTATTAACCACTTTAAGTACTGCTATGGGTAAATATAATCTTATAGGTCTTATATTTTAGGCAAATAATTTAACATTAATCCGAGAGGAATTTTGCAATTAGTTCCTTATTAAATGTATTCAAAAAAGGACTAAATACAGCCGCCTGGTAAATGTGACTACTATTATATTACCATTTTACATTATATGCAAATTATAAAGTTGTTTTGATTTTAAAGTTATATATTTAAAGTTTAGGTTATTCCTTGGTTTGCTATTGTAGTAAAATAACTATTTTTGGAAAAACCTCTTGATATATAATTCCTCAGTTAATTTTTGCTAAAATAGAGAGATAATCTGGATAATAAGGCGTTTAATGAGGAAACAAGTATATAAGGTTATTAAAAAGGGCGTATTAAAATTAAAAAAAAACAAAATTTATAACTTTCATCGAAAAGTCATTATCATCTGCTGAAAATCGTGCTTTTAACTTTTTTTAGGGATCCATAGCAAAAGTAGGAAAATGCTTATAAACTACAACCATCTTTCGTCAGTCTGTGCGTCACTACGTTTTTTTTTGTCCGTCTCTATGTCATAGCCGTTATACTCGCAAACTAATGCCATAAACGTGAAATTTGGCATGATGCCTACAAACTTATGAATTATAATTTTCTAAAACAAGTTTTTAGTGTACCTCCTTAATCCTAGAATTGAAGTTTCTTTCACATGCCCTTTTTCGTAGGATATCATTGAATAAGTCGTTCAAAAATATTAGTGATGTGTATTATATACATATATATATATATATATATATATATATATATATATATATATATATATGTATATATATATATATATATATATATGTATATATATATATATGTATATATATATATATTTATTTATATTTATTATATACATATACATATATATCAACTTCAATATAAGTTTGTGTTTTAAGGTGTATATTCATTTTATTAGAACAATAGTTTATTATATATAATATATAGCACTAAGGGGTATGCAATAATATAAAAAGACTGTGTTCATACGAGCATGTGGTATTCAGTCTCAGGCCTATTCCACTAGAGCAACTTTGTTTAAATTTGTTATCTTCCATAAATATCCATAATTTTTTATCCATTTTCTGTCCACGGAATTTCGAGTACTCAATATTAAATATATTAATTTTTTTCTTAAAAATACTTCGATTTTTTTTTCATTTTTCTTGCTATAATAATTTATCTAATATAAAGTTTAATTGTCATTCCATAAGCGAAAAATTCTGTTTCGGAAATAGGTATTTTTTCGGTTTCGACATATAACACGTCACTTTTAAAAATATTAAAAAAATACTTAAATTCGACTCTTACAAATATTTTCCATGTATTTATGATTAAAAACAACTGTTTTATATAATAACGAAATTTTGTAAAGGTGAAGAGTTATCATCGAGCCATTTTGAATCATGTGGATACAATTTTGAAACCGCTTATTTTTATCAAATATAATAAATATAAATCTAAGGCTATCTATCATGAACGTGTACGACAGGAGTTCTGCTGGTTTTTATAATATTCTTTAGTGTGCATCGAGAAACGATTCGGTGTCGGTCCGTCAATTACAGTCTATTTTCTTGGAAACTATTCTACCTGTCAATCTGTAATTCGGTAGAGACTTAGAATAGAGTAGACCTATTATAAATATAAAAAAAGTTTAATTTTGATTTTCCGAGTTAATTTCAGGGGATAAATAGGGAAATAAAAAAGCAAGGTATATTTCAAAGTGTCAAAAGAAAACATAAGCAATTGAAGTATACATCATATTAAATATGTTTTTATGAATTTGTTTAAACATTTTTTTGGAAAAATCGCTTAAAAATTGCTATCCTTCACAGGTATCATAAAAATACAGAAAAAATTACTAATTTTAAAAATTCGAACGCCATTAATTGTTACAATGAATTGTTTTTTTTTACTCATAATTGCTGAGCTATTGGGTTTAGAAAAAAAGTTTGTCTATGAGGCCCATGCCACAGTAGATAAATTTTGAAACTGTAGCTTGTATTTGCCCGATTTTTTTCTAGCATCACTTTCACTGCATCAGTATGCATTTTGATACCGAGAATAAATTACACAGTTAAAAAGTGGGCTTATCAAATTCAAATTATGTATTTTCGAAGCCACGTTTTATATACATAAAAGTAACATATTGACATCTAGATATAAGGTATACTTATACAAAAATTAAAATCTTCCTACAATTTTAAAAATAATTGTATCTGCTCTAATTTCAGTACATTTAAGAAATATTAAATTGGTTATCTTAGGTTATAAAAGAATTTACTTACCAAGTCATATCTTACTTCAAATCGCAATAATCCCACGAGAGTTATTGTAAAACAATTGAAGGTCAGTTCGTATGTCTCTTCCATTAACTGCCCCATCTAAAATTTACATCATCCTTTCACTCCGTATTCACACAAACACATTGCGTCATTCTACAATTGTCGTCAATATCATTCCGCGTATACATTGTCAAATAATTTTCAATTTCTAAAGGCATGATAGGGCTTATTCGAAATTGACGGCTGGCGTGCAGTTTGTAACAGTCGACGAACTGAATTATAATGCGGCGAGTATCATTTACCTCCCTTGCCGCCGCCGGCGACGCGTGGCTGAATATTCTATTGCTCCTATAACATTATTATTGAAATTATTTTACGTGTATGTGTGTGCATGTTATTATGTTGGAATGTGGTTCAGGGCTGAGAACTATTTAGTGAGGACACAATGTGTGTCTCGGGTGGTAGGGGCTTTTGATAGCCTCGGGGGTGTTTGCCGTACAACTGGATTAGAAGTTGCGCCTTATTATGCTGTATTTACTTGACTGTTCCTTTAAAGAAACCCAATGATATCTTATTTGGAAGTCAGTATATATATATATATATATATATATATATATATATATATATATATATATATATATTGGTAATTTAAAATTACTCTTAAGTCGTATAGGAATATGCCAATTAGGATCTATTTAACATTGATTATATGTAGTAAGTTTTAAAGGAATTTCGTATATTTTAAGGTATTAACTTATTTTTAATTTTCTTTTCACAATTTTCTCTATTTTAACTAAAATGAAAAAACCGAATTTGAAGGCGAATATTAGATCGCGGGGCGAAGTTCCCTTTCCTTCTAAATATTACAATATTATATCGATAAATACCCAATGAAAAATTAAAACGTAAATTGTTTTCTACCTTTAGGGCATAATTGAAAAACATCTCTTCCTGAATAAAGTATATCGATTTCTAAGTGAAAGTACATAAATACATATTTGTTTTTCAGCACACTTAAAATGAAGAATTTCCTTCATTTATATAATAACAAATACCTACTAAAATATCCTGCTATATTTTTCCTCTATGTAAGTATTTTTTCGTACTATAAAATTAAATTATTTAATCTTTTATATTTAAAAAGAACGTCTATACTTGTCATGTAATAATATTTGGAATAAATGAAGAAAGACTTACATTGAAGTTAAATATTAAAAAGGTAGTAAGAAACTAATGCGAGTGCAAAAGGAAGAAAATTTATGCTTGAACGTTAAGACGTAATCTGTAAATTAGTCTTAATTCCGAACATAATGACTTGAATGCCGCTCCGGCAATTTCTTTAAAGGCGCGCGTTACCAACAAAATTTTTCGTAATACCATTACGTTTCATTTTTATTATAAAGAAACTCTGACCATAATTTATTCGAATTGCGAAATGAGGAACAGTCCTGCAAATTATGTATATTTTTCAGTCATAATTATGGCTGGATCGATTTTTCCGGACTATTTACATGGCGAGACAGATAGGATGGACTTTTTCGTCAGGCCGTAGACGTGGGAGGTATATCTTTTTATGAAACTCTTGATAATTTTTAGACTTCTGTGGTTTCTTGCAAAAAGTTTGATTACATTTTCTTTTAATTAATGTTCCACATACTTATTTTTCAGCAACAATTTGCTAAGGAAATACATAAAAATTGCTTTTTATCTTCATGTTCAATATACTTGAACCAAGTTTTTATACAAATCTGTTCAATTGTAAAAATATTTAAATACGTTTTCATTAAAATCGAAAAAAAGCAGAATCGTGTTATATATTGTTTAATCTAAATTTTCTCGTTATTCCTAAATTCTACAACGGACCGCTTTCTTTTATAGGTTTTTAAGCTTTTATTTAAAAACACTTATGGACTGTTTCCACATTAGACTTTATACATCACATTTAAATTTCGAATGAACGAAAATTTTGGAAGCTGCCAAATCAATCGATAAAAAATAGTTTTCCCTCATAAAGGTTATCCTAAGTCTTTCCTTTGTCGTTTCAGTCAAATCCCGCTTTTCTTTCCCTAGAAATGAAACAACAGTAAAGGAGTAGATTTTATTTCAATAAGAATCATGCTTTAGTAGAAAATGTTGAGTAAATATGTTATTATTTTATATTTGCTATTTCATAATTTATTTATTATTTTTTAAATATCCATGCGGTGCTTGTATAGCCAAATAGAAAGACTTAAAGCTTTCTTATGTTATTTTTTCACGCTTTAAATACGTATTTGTTTACTGGTTTATTTATTAGATGAAGTTTTTCAATAAAAAAAATCACTAATATCTTTTTGAACGCAATTTTTCAAAACGATACCTAACTATGTGACATATTTCTAGAATTCGATAGTTGCAAAATTGTAAATTCAAATTTAATTTTAAGCAAGAGATATTATTTAACTTAATATTAACTCCCACAGCAGTAGCCTGTCTTGATATTTTTTCTATTTCATTCATTAATGATCGTGGTTCACAAATAATCGCCATTTAGAGTGATGTTTATTTGAATGCTATGTGTTTCTGTCTTGTGTATTATTGGGTTTGCATATGATATCATTTGTTCTTAAGTTATTCCACATTTCCCCAATTTGGGTAAAGTAGGGCATTTGAATAGATAAATGAAACATAAACAAATAATAGAGCCTATATATTTAAAGAAATAATATTGAAATAATATTAAACTACAGAACATTGCACCAAACGATTGATGAAATCATCAGGCCGTCCGAAAATACTAGGAGTTGTTTTTAAAGGTTATATGTGGACTTACACTATTTAAACAAAATTATGAAAGATAGGGATTGATTTACAAAAATTCAAATATTTAAAAATCATAAGAACCATTGTAAAAAAATTAAGCAACAATTTAAAAAAAAAACAGATAATTTATTAAGAATTCTTTCAGTGGACTCTATTAATTTTCAAGAATAATTTATCATACTTAATATTGAGAAACTGATATTTTATAAGCTAGCAGACCTGTATGATAGCAGACTTTTCCAAATTCTTGAAAAAAACAAATCGTATTATTAACGAATAATTTTCCTAATATGAAATTTTCATGAAGTCATACAACAGAACGGGATCGATTTAAATCTGACTAATAACCTAATTCTTGACAGGAGTTATTTCACTATAATTTATGGCAAAAGGTGTTGTTTGTACAACTCGTAATTTTTTTATGCCTATGGAGAGCACACTTTAAAAAATGTTGAAAAACTATTATCGATTTTGGTAACGATGCCTATTTTTTGCGCTTTCTCATGTTATGAATCTCATGAAAGCAAGTAGTTTTAATGTCCTAATACTTTTCGTAAATCTAGGGTTGAATACAAAAGTTTACGGAAACTTTACGGAAATCCTAAAATCGATACTGGTTTTGGTTAAATGAGTCTAACCTAATATGAGAATCAAGTGAACGACACTCTTCTATTAATTGTTCCAATAGTAGCCTTAAATAATAGTCCAAAAAGTAGTATTTTGTGACATAACATAAAAAATACGTTGAAGTAAATGGTTGGTCAGTTTTTGTCTCGGCGACGGTCCAACTGTCTAAGATATAGAGTATGAGAAAACTATATCAAAATAGTAGTAAAACTATGTACACGTTTAAAAATGAAACATGAGTATCAAACGAAATATGAGTATCAAACGTAATTTTTTTCATAGTCATTTCGACCAATTTTGAAATTCTAGGCGATTCTAGGAAATTAAGAGTAAGGTGAACGTATGCATCACGACTTATGCGCTACGAAGCTTTAATATTATACTTAGTTATCGCTGTTTACTCATCGCACTTTTTTCCAAATCAATACACAAGATAATGGCCTTAAAAGGAATTTTTTGAACAGGAAATCATTGATATCTCGTATTGCTTAAAAACTTGCATTTGAGACGAAAAAATTATTTGCAAATTTGAATTCCACATGAAAAAACTAGCAGGTATAAAGTAAAACTAGTCTAATTTCCTCTAAGGATAAAACTACAAAATTTGAACTCCTATTTCAAAGAACATAAATATGCCCATGATGAGTACGTTATATTACGATTAAAATTTGCGAGTTCATTTTCTATATTCTAGTTAAATTTTTTCAAAGAGTTTTGTTTATAGTTTTAATAATTATTTCTATTCTGTTTGTTATTATTACATCAGAACCTATATTTTTTAAGTTTTTTTTCTTATAGCTTTTTTCTATAACACATTTTGAAATTATGGCAAAACTTAGACGGTATTATCGAATTATAAATAAATACATACAAAAAATCTATCTATAGATTTCTTAAGCAGTTCAATTCGTCGAATGGTTTTTTAAATGGTGTTTCTATTTTTATATATCTATATGTACCATATGTATATTTTATAAGAATAAACCATATACACCTTTTATCATAATCAACTTTCCATATTCACAAAATAGAAATGATAATCCCGTTAACGTAAAACCTAAACCAATATATTTTTACCAGAACTGGGAAAGAATGATTTTAAGCAATCAAATACCCAAAATTACGAATTCAAGACGAACATAAAGCCAAAGTAATAACGAGTATATACTTTCCTAGACTTTAAATTTGCAGCCACAATCAAAATTAAAAAAGCGCTTAGTGACGTTTACTCGCAATGAAGATTGCATTCAAATGTGTATGCGATCGGGTTAGTCACTCGCTTATACTCCTACCTCACACAGCGTAAGCGATGCGATGCTGCCCTGTTCCTCCGTGGACTTGTACGTTTGTTCTATGACCAGGTGATTGACCTTAGTTTATTTACTGATAAACGCTTATGATTTATTTTTTATTATAACATTTTTTGTGGCCAAATTTTTGGTTTGAACCTGAACGAGCTCTTGGCGAAAGTACCATAATCAATAGGCGTGGTTATAAATTTTTCTCGTATTAAAAATTTAAATAATACGTGCGTCATTTTAACTTTGGTTATATCCTTAATTACTAGGTATAATAAACCGATTTAACTAAAATTCATTTACTGAAACTAGACTAGCCATTTCGTTGGTATGAGGGTATTAAAATAGTCATAAATATGTATCCTCAATACATGATATCCGTTTTGCCCGTGAAAAATGGAATAAATAAAAATTTCGTACATAATGCATGAGTATACGTTGATTTGCCGGTTTTACCGAAGTGTTTGCTTCAAAATAATATTCTACAAAATTCAGGAGTCTAATTTTTCAGTAAGAAATTCGACATTGACGTTTGAAAATTGCATAACGACTAGTGTTAAACATAGAATTATATTGTTTCTTAAGAATTATTCTATCGATGCCGAGAAACTTTGCAAAAAATGCATCTTGTTACTAAAAATTTATTGCCGTTAATTTCATTAAACAAATTCTATGTCTGATAAGTCCGTCGTTTTATTCAAGTAATATTATTTAAATGCCCTCAGTTTAGAGTTATGATGGACGACAAGACATGGATTTAAATTCTCCTCCGTTGACCAAAATATCAATATTGTAATGTTTTGAATTGAAATATCTTTCTGAAAATAAAAACATAAATCTATAATTATTTTAAACCAGGTTATACAAAATAATAGTTAACGAAAAAAAAAATTTCTTTGGATTCACTATTTGAAGAAAAGGTAACCTAATTCCTGTGTGTAGCAAATTTAACAGTTAATAACTTATGTAACATATTTTCCCCATACTGTCTCAATTTAATTTTTGCTTTAATTATTTTTGACGACCTGACAATTTCCATTAATCGTTACGTGAAGTTGATTGTCGTACATTTATTTATTTATACTGTTAACACTAGTTTTATAACACTTCAATGATCCAAATCGCGCATACGTAGGTATACTCGTTTTACGAATATAGCAATGCAATAAAATATGAAAAATAAAAAAATAATTAAAATGTCACGTTATAAAACCTAAATTTCATCATAATCTCCAGAGCGTAAAGAGATTTTTAAACACAAAGCGCCTATCATTAACCATTTATGATCAACGAAACAAATGCTGCTGTCACGACGGAACAATATGCTTCCCGCATTCATTCAAAGGATTGTATACGTTTACACAATGTCCATGTAGCGGTATATGATAAAAAACGAAAAAAGGTTTCATAAAAATATTGAATGTCTACGAGAGTTTCAAACAACTCCAAGCGGAGCCATGCCACTGGCGTTAGGCTGTAAATATTTTCTACGCCATTTTGATATTTCCATGAATAATTCAGCAGGATTCAGGACGAAGGCCGAGCGGTCAGATGAGTTCGCGGATTCGGCCCGGCTATGTAGTTGATAAAGATTATAATTTCATATACACAACAATTTTGGGGGCAAATGTTACCCGTAAAATTAATAGTTATTTAAATTTTATTTTGCTTAATTTTAAAACGTCTCGCATTAACAGTTTGTAGCTCATGTCGAAAGTGATTCCACCCTTCAAAGAATCCTTGAAGATGTTTAAAAACATATACATAAAAAAGCAGATATTTAAGCAACGTGGGAAACATTTCTGATACCTTATAAAACTGTTTTCAACCCGAGACTTTCTTCTAGCGGATTACAATGATATGTCCTATGCATCAATCTAGGATATAAATTATCTCTCTTCCATTCCAAAAATCTGCTCACTTTCAGATATAACGTAAATATTAAGCCACAATGATAAAAATATTATCTTGTTCATTCATTCTTAGCCAATTTACTAATAATTATTAATGAATGAAAATTTACTAATAAATAGCAAAGAGATTTAATTTGCAATTCTTTAGTCTAAATCTCAGTAGCGCATCGAGTTTGCGGTATAAGAGATTTGAATAGGAGGTCAATTTTAAAACAATCGTAATTTCTAATATTGAACTACAGTGATACCAAAAATATTATTGCTCTAGCTCCATATTAAGTAATTGGTGATAACAAAATTGACCATTTGTCAACATTCAGGGATGTAGTTAGGACTTCAGTTCAATAAGTAAAATAATTATATGGATTACAATATACATCATAGGAGTGAAGGAAATTTCTTCCGAAACTAGCCTTTTGCGTATTGCTTTACACCAGACTTTCAAGTGAAATAAAAATTGTCACCAATTGGTATAGCGCTTTCCTGTGCTCTTCTGCTACCCTTCTAGTTCTTCGTTTAGCATTTTTACTTGACCACGCAAAAATGAAGGTTTTGAATTATTTGATTGATTATATGTAAACAACAGTATTTATATACGTAGTGCTATGGCGATAATGTTGACTGAGGAATAAATAAATATCTATGGTTTCTTGTTCTGAAATTGACTTCAAAAGCTTTTTTTGCAAGTACATATATATTCTGTACTCTTTTTGCAAGTTCATATATAGTCTGTATGATTTGAGAATTTTAAGATAATGAATTTCACTATAGGTGCTGAAATTGTCATAAATGTATAAATACTTTCATACAGTCTTTTATATTTTTCTGTGGGGTAGATATATAATTGTGTGAAATAATTTCATCATTTTATATATGCTTTTAATAAACATAGTCTTGTTTTTGAGACTGCTGTTAACCAGTCGGATTTTTTTATTTAACTAAAATTTAAATTATTTTTTTAAATATGATATGTTAAAAGAAAAGGTCACTTGTTTTCTTTACTATCACATAGTTTCTTAGAAAGGTTTTCGTATTAATATTTACACTCATAATATACCACTATACGATAATCTTTTTCATATTATCGCATATAGTTCGAACCAGTTATTTGTTATAGTTAACTTCAAGCAATTCAATAATTTTAAGTAACATTTTTAGAAGATACAAAGTAATTTTGGTGTATCTACCTACTTACATTATTTTAAAATATGGAAGCTGCCTTCCTGTGTCCTGCCAAGTATATCTATAGTCTCTTCTATGTATAGTATATATGTACGTATGTATATATATATATATATATATATATATATATATATATATATATATATTTATTTATATATACATATATATATATATATATATATGTGTGTGTACATATATACTATACATAGAAGAGACTATATATATATATATATATATATATATATATATAATTTCTGCTTTTCTGAAGCAAAGGCTAATATGTTACTGAGGTATGAAGGTTTTATAGGCTCTAGCTCCGTTTGAAAGGTATTGCTCACAAATGTAGTCATGTCCAAATGACAAAACAATGTGTAAAGTAAATATTTTGTATTGGAAGTGAATCCGAAAATTTTTCATCTTTTTTCTTGTTCTTAATTAAAAAACTTTATGGCAATTAACAGGTATGCTTTTAGAGGTTAATTTTAAAAAATCAAATGACTAGAATTAAAAGTCATTAATAAATATACTTGTATGTATATACATATACATTCAGGCATAAATTTGGAAGTCTATTAAAAATATATAACTTCTGCATTTCAATATTCTATCTCACTTTTTATGTTTTTTACCATTTCCTCAGAACATTCAGTTCTTTTTAGTGATTGACTTTCCTGTTATATTTATGTAATATGTTTAAATTAATACTTGATAATTATGTATTTTCAACTCAACTTGCAGAAAGTCTTTACAAAGAAATATTTAGTTAAATTACGCCGAGGCTGGTAATTCAACGTGAACGAAATTGTTGAATAAATTCAAATAGAATATTTACAACATCTTCATAATAATATAATTCAATGAGGAATTGAATCCAAAGTGGCTTCTTACAAAATTGAAATTAGCCATATTTATTTAATTTCTTAAAACTGTTCACTAATTTGATGACGTTAACCTCATTTTGCAGTTATATAATTGACATTATTTAATTAGTCATCAAAATCAAATCAATAAAATTTAACCAAATTTGGTGGACGCAGTATTAGCATGAACGAAGTTACCTTCACCTTGGGGAAAATGGTGGTAATGGATTGTAAATATCGATAAAAATATATCTAATTATTTATTTATCTTTAATTAATATGGAACCCTTAGCACTGGCGAATTAATTTACGTAAAGTGTAAAGCATTTCGCAACTGTGGCTGTATTCATTACTTCGAATAAAAAAGTAATACTTTCTGTTTCTAAAAAAAAAAATACCGATACAATAGTGTAAAAGCTTTAATTTTTACCCTCATTTTTCCTATTTTGATTTCGAGCTAGAGATTTAAAACTTATTTAATCCTAAGTTAGTGAAAAAAGTGACAGACAAATTTATACTAGTATGTGTTATGAAGTTGAGACACTAATTTTTTTAATACCAATAAAAATTGGGATTTATTTTAAAAGCAAATAAAATTAAAATTTAAAAACCTAGTAATTTTTTGCTGTCAGATGCTTTTCAGATGTAAGTTTGTGGTTAAAAAGAAATTAATCAAAGTAGAAATCCTTTATGCAATTAATATAAGTAATTTTGTGAGCAACTAAAAATTTGAAATTATTTTAATAATAAAAAATATCCTTTGGTTATTTTGTGGACCGCATATTTTGCCTTGTTTTCAATAAATAGGGAGCGAGCCTTTTCAATTTGATATATGCAATATTAACATAATACTACTTTATTTCATATCTTAATAATAACACACATATTATCACACGCATATTTTAATTTATATTCCTTGTAGTGCCATGAAAAAGCGTTACATCTTTTAGTTACAGACTATTTATTGATAAGTAACCGAAATTTGCAATAATTTTATTTCCTTAATTTGCTAAAACTAATATTTTAGAATACTAAAAAAATATGTTGTTATAAAGATTGAATTTCACACACTACTGGAATCGAAGCTCCATTTCTCAAAATACATTTCAAATAAATTGCCTTTCCCACGTAGTATATGGGCAAGGAGAAAACAGTTAATAAATCGTTTTCAGACCACAGCAACATAAACGCAACAAACACAATGCTCGTCATAATAATAACAATCTTGAAGACGAATGGGAAAGTATCGGAAGGAGAGCGAAAGCTAGATTAGGGTATTAATTACGCGTAGACCTTCGTCCATTCATTGGCCGCTCTATTGTTGACTCAAATTTGTTTTTGATATTGGATCTGGGTAAATTTTTTTTTTTATTATAAGAAATTATTTTGGTATTAAGCAAAATTATCAAAGGAGGTTTTGGTTAATGCCTGTACAAAAGTTATTGTTTTTTGTTATGGCATTATGGAGCTCTTTTTACAAAATTGATTATTATTTCAGCATTTCATTCGTTTTATTTTAAACGAAACTAATTTTAAACAAATATCATTACATACTAGGTTTAAAAAATAGCCGAATTTTATGCTATTGTCCGGATAATGTTCAGTTTATAGACACATTAGTTATAGCATCTAGTGTTTTACAAATATTAAAAATATAAAACAAAATTCTTGCTATAAGTTAATTTAGCCGAATTGGTGTACCTAATAACCTATTTTAAGGTAACCATTGCCACCACGAAATAATCTTGATACATTTTTGTATTTATTTTTTACTGTATTACTGTGTAAGTAAAAGTCTGTAATCAACCTAACTTTTTAACACCAGTTTGTTATTTTTGCACTGCGGTTGAATTATTACGAGTTAAGATTATACTTTAAGTCTGATACATGGAATTCTTTTGGTACATATATAAATATTATTTTAATTTAAAAATAATTTCACCCCTTTATGATACTTTATCTCAAGTTTTATTTCTTAATTTTTTTTTAAACCTTGTGTTCAATTTTGGAAAACCCCGCAATTGGCTAACAGCGAAACATTATATAAATAGCTCTTCTCATATATGTGCCACTAATCTATGGAGTATTTTACTACAAATATAATAATTAACAATCAAAAAATAAAAAATAAAAAATTAACAATCAAAACAAAAGTTAAAAACTTTTCCTCCTCCCGCCAGTTCGCGTATATGAGTGCTATTACACGTATTTCTATAAGGCTAATCCATCATTATACCTGTATAAATGTACAAAGCATAAAACTTTACATAAACCAAATGCAATTTTAAAGGTTTGGTGGAAAAAAAAGGTCAGTTACTGCCACTTTTAATGCGTATGCTCATGAACAAAAAGAAGCGCTGGAGTTTTTTCGTTAATTTTTCATTTTTAAACGCGATCCGTGAAATATTAGGCTTTAAAAGGATGCGCAACTACTGATTTCAATATCCTGAAAACGTTCAGGCATCATTGGTCAATTACATGCATCATTATTTTCAAGAAATATTAATGACGAAGGACCGTTTTACATTGGTCGATATTTGCATTTATCATATTTAGCAAATTCGATGGCTGTCTCTTACAACTTACGAGAAAATTTGTGCGTATATTTGGGTATGGTATATGGAGTTGATTGCTGCTATAATTTAGGTACAGGTCTATTTTTCGTGCCTTAGATTATATGAATAAATAAATAGATTCTTATATTCCTTTTCATGCTGGCATTTAGTTTTAATAATAGTAAATACTTTTTTGTAATGGAAAAATATATGCGTTAATAACGCATATATTTTTTTTCCAGTATAAACGTGGCGAAATATGCCCAGGGTCAAAATGGTTATACAATATATTTTATGAAAATCGTTTTCTTCCAAGCTTGATAGAACTAAAACGGTTGGATATATTCGCCCAGTGAACACAAATTTTTGTACGTGTTACTAATATATTTTTGTGCATTGGCATGAGAAGTTTAAAACATAGATGATGAAAATAATTTTAATTATAGTAATATTTATAAATTCCTTTCAGCTATATTTTATTTAACACACCTAAAATGAGCACAACTTTATTAAAATATTCACGGATTTCCTAATTTCTTCCAGTGTTTAACACGTTTCAGGAAGCCGCGCTCACCTTATCTTTTTTTTGTGTACTAATCCAATGTGTGGAGTCGCTTTTAAGTTTTACAATCGTTTATTAATGGGTGTTATATTCCGTCAAACTTACATTTTTTTTAATAATAACTAAGCAGTCGTGACTTTTTACATTGAAATCAAATGCCTATTTTTTATATTAACCACTGTACATAACTCGTCTAAGATCATAAAAGAAAGAAAATGTTTGAAAAAAATAAATCAAAGTAGAAGTAACAATGCATAACAACATTAATGATAATAGTAAATAATAACATACTTATAACTTTGTTACGCAAATCAACAAAGTAAAAAAAAACAAGTTTGCGATAAAGTAACAATGAATTTGCTATTAAGGTATTATTCAATAGAAATTAATCACAATTAATGTTTGACAAAATAGCATAAAATTTTGGGACACGTTAATGAATATATTCTACTCGTAATAAATGCCTTCGATAATGCTCACAACATGGCCACTGTCGATCATACGACTAGTATTTACTTATTGTGACACTTGTATCTGTGTTCACCTCACCTGCCAAACAGCGACCTTTTCAAAGGAAGGAATATGAGACGAGTTCCAAATAACAGAAGTCGAGAACAAAATTAGTTCCCAGAAATAGATGGTTGCAGTCACGCGCATTGCAATGCTTTGGTTCACGCGCAGTCATTCAGTGCGGCACGCGGAGAGCTCTGCATTCTTTGGCATTCGGCGGCAAAATGGAAAGCGCGCCAGGGGTTAACAAAAGAGGATTCTATTAATTTAATCGTGTTCTACATTTGACTTCAAGGTAAGTCCTACCCTTTGTGTTCATTTCAGTGCTAACCCTCGACAGCTGAGCTACATGTATCACGGTACTGACAACAGCACCGCAAGTCGCCGCCATCTCTCTGTCTCCTTTCTGGAGAGACTGGCAAGCTTATGGTTTATGTATTTTGAGACCGTAACCAGCAATTTCGACAAAACTTCACACTTAGCTTAAAAGTCTTTTTATAAATATAAAAGCAGGATCTAGAACATATTACTAACATTGTCAAACAAACGACAACATAAAGACATACATGTCAGTTTACGGAGAAAGCGAGGAAAGGCAGTTCAACAAATTATTATACGACACGAACTGGGTAACCAGCGGCTTTGCCAACCTTTGCGCAGGTTAAGGGATCTCTTGTGAGTAACGTTGCTAGCCACAAACCATCGCCACGCGCCAGTTCAATTCTAGCTACCACTACCGATTACCACCACAGCTACAAGCATCATCACCAAAGATTCGAGGCCAACGCAAGGAAATGCACGACACCATTCTCATCTTAGAAATCTGCTAAAGCTACATTAAATGCAATACTAGCTGCAGTGGAATCCAACGTTCACGAAATATTCCACCGCCTTTTCATCATTATCATTGAAGTCCAAACTTGTCTTCCTGATAGATGCAGGTGCCAATATATTTGTCCGATCACGAAGAAGAGATACTTCGACACAGCCACTATCGCTCCAGCTCTACGCCGTCGACAACACTGTAATTCCCAATTACGGCGAAAAAATCTCAACATGCCAGCAATTTGGACCACTGACATGCAACAATTATACTATGAAATCCTGGTAACGTACCCTGCATTACTTGCCTCACATTGATGGAAATATTATCTAAACACTGTGTCGAAGATGTCGTTGAAACAACCGGACCGTCGACCAAGATCTCTACCGTCATATCACTACGAGTTGGTCAAAAAGGAGTTCGAGAACGTGATCCAGCAAGGTCTATGCAATCCAAGCAATAACCTCTGGTAAATACCACTTCACGTCATACCTAGAAAAATGGCGAACTACGAGCCTGCGGTGACTACCGAAGTCTCAATCATCAACCCGACCGTTACCTGATGCTGTTCGACTACGGCGAATGAAACTGTGTTCAGCATGATTGACCTGAATCATGCATACCAACAGATTTCAGTCTTAGAGGCCGACATCGAAGACGGCAATCATTACGTCGTTTGGTATTTTCGGATTCCCGAGGATACTGGGCATATTCTCGCGAATTTTGATCGGTTTCAAGAACGCTGATTAAATGCTTTAACTGTTCATCCACGAGGTGTTTCGTGAACTTAACTTTGTTTTCCCTTTCAATAACGACCTTTTGGTGATATTCAAGTGATAGTGTCGCCAAGCACCATCAAAACGTCGAGGTGATGCTACAGAGGTTCCATGAAAACGATATCAGCATTAACGTTTGTAAGTGCAATTTCGGCAATAAAGATGTTACATTTCTCGGGTAACGTGTGTCCCAGTATGGTATTAAGCAACGGGAGAAAAAGTTCAAGGCCATCGTTGACTTCCTCAAACCAAAAATCATCGAAGCATTTTGACGTTTTCTTGGTATGATCAATTACTACCAAGAAAATACACCCGACACCGCTTAGCTTCAAGCGCCGCTAAATGTATATCTTCATGACGTAAAGAAGCGAGATAAAATTTTAATTTTTTGGTTCCGGTTAGTGGATCAGGCGTTCGATGCATGTAAGCTCACCATTAAGAACGCAATCTTACTCGCTCACTTATCGCATAATGCACCCATTACATTAATCATTCACACATTCAACCAGTCAGCTGGCATCGTAATGCGGCAATACGTCAACAATAAGTGGCAACCGGCCGGCCATTTCTCAGAAAAGTCTTGGACCATCCAATAGAAATACAGGACCTACGATCATGAACTCTTTGCAATATATATGGCGATTAAAACCTTAAAGAAGTTTATCGAAAGGCATAAAATTACTCTTTTCATTGACCATAAATCACTCACCTACGTCGTTAGCATTCAATCATTGCTCATCAAAACAGAGCGAAGAACGAGACAGTTACTGCCTGTCTCCGAAATCACTAACAAAACACGCCATATTAGCGGGCAAGGCAACATCGTCGCCAATAATCTCAGCCGGGTAGACGCAATACCTAACCCATCAATACTCGATTTCAGTAAAATAGCCAACGCGGACCGTAAATTATTTCGTAGAGTGACGTCCTAACACATATGCTCATATATGCCCGCCAAATATCGACCTATCGTTTTCAAAACCGTACACGATATAAGTCGCCCCGGCATCCAAACAAGGCGAAAGATGGAGGCATAGAAATTTTCGCAAAACGGACCAAAGCATTGGTTTCAAAAAAATCAAAATGATACAATAGTTCTTGTAGAGTAATTCTTGCTGAATTGGTAGTGAAAATATTTTATAGGCACTGGATACTAAGATATGGATGCCCCGTGATGACTTTTCGAAATATTTAGGTATATAATATATAATCCATATAATCCAGAGCAAAAAGGAATCATTGAGCGTAGGACCCATCCACTGAAAATCGCACTGATGTCTCGCTTGAGCAGTCAAACATCATGAACACACAACTTACGTACCGTATTCCTAAGTTTACGAGCCGCTCTACGCACGAGACAGCGGAGTGAGCGCCGCTGAAATAACTTACAGCTGTTGTCCTGGACTACACGGTGAATACTTGACTGCATAAATGCAAGCGGTATCAAATTATTCCTACGTGCAACAATTACGTAACGCACTCAATGCACTTAAGAAATCTCATCAAGACCTCGGGACTTACGAGCGTGAATTCTTATACAACGACGCAGACAAGACATCCTTGCAACCACCATATGATGGTCCTTATATAGTATCAAAACAAGAAGGCAAAATTTTCACTATTAACTATCTCAATTAACTGCACGAAACCCACCTGAACACTCAGCGACGATAACGAACAAGCATCACCGAACGTTCACAGCGACGATTCCCCACACAAATTAAATATTTAAATAACGAACACATCACTTGCCCGTCGGTTTCTTCAGTGCTTCGAGCGTATAACCCGGCTACCGGCATGATTTACTCAAAGGGGAGCCTTGTAACTGCATTTATCTCATCTAACAAACGGCGACGGCCATTTATTGTAAAGTAGAAATCAATTCCAAAAAAAATAGATGTCAAATTCCAAAAAATATGATTCGAGGACAAAGTCAGCACGCGAACTAGTTGGGTCCCGCGGATCGTAACGCTCCGTTTCGAGTGGTGGTGACATCACTCAGTGCGGTGCGTGGAGAGCTCTGCTTACTTTGGCGGACGGCAGCAAAAAGGAAAGCGCGCCAGCTGTGGGGTCTTTCTGACCAGCCCGCGGTGCGGGGTGCAGGGCTTCTGCGATTCACATTGTCTCGTTCAATGATCGTCGGTCTCTGTCCCGGCGCACTGTCATAAATTTAATGTGTTGCCTTCTTTGCTTAACGAGTATGTAAAATAGCATAACGCGATTCGAAAATTTAATTAGTATTCGCTATCTGCACTTTCATATTCTGACATTCTACATCTGACTTCTAGACATGTAGTCGCCTTTGTACTCGCTTTACATTCTACGTATGAATAAGTCCTCAAATCTTATTAATATACTTAAAATTATTTCATTTGGAAGCGTGGAATGTTTATTATTAAAGTGTTTCTGTATCTGTCTACATACCAACTGACCAAAACCTTAAAAGTATGAGATGAATTTCACATATTTTAAAACAGTATTTACAATTCTTTCTCACAATTATTATGATGTGCAGTTATTTACGATTGGCTTTACAAAACCGAAGAGAAGAATGAATATTTGTCATGATAAAAATATTAGTTGAGAGGAAACAACCGGTGAGAGTCGGAAGAAACAACTTATAACCACAGAAGCGCCCATAACCACAGAAATTTATTTTCGATAACTCTACAAAAATAAGCTTATGTAAAAAATATGCCTATTATATCATAAATTATGATATAATAGGCATTGCATAGCATGAATTTCATATATTTTAAAACAGTATTTACAATTGTTTTTCACAATTATTACGATGTGCGGTAATTTACGATTGACTGTACAAAATCAAAGAGAAGTATGAATATTTTTCATGCGAAAAAAATTAGTTGAGAGTCGGAAGAAACAACCTATAACCACAGAAGTATCCATAACCATAGAAATTTATTTTCGATAACTCTACAAAAATAAACTTACGTAAAAAATATGCGTATTATATTTATTACTTGCCACAAACAATAAAAGAAATAAACCGTATTTCTATTTAAATATATCTTTATTGAAAACAACCCTTTTTTAATTCGCAACATATCAAAATTGCTATGAAGGGTCGCATTGTTGATATGTTCAAATTTTTTAATCATGAGAATAAAGTAAAAAAAGTATAAAATTGATAATAATCTTCTACTCTGAAATCGAAACAAAATTGATACTATAGAAAAAGTAATTAAGAGTTCTACAAGTGGTTTTCCAGATTAATATTCCTACAGCTGTTTATATTGTATATTTTGATTGCTGCCAATGTACAACGACCACATGCATATATTACAGAAAAGCACATTGAAATTGCACTACAAACATTTTGTGGTATAATTGGAACATATAAACGATTACAAATTTAATAGTGCGTAACATTTCTATTAAAACATTGCAGACCATTTTTAAATATGATACAAGAAATATACAAAAAATATTTATTTTTTTTATCATTATGTGAAATTTCTACGTCAGGTGGTTTTCGAGGAAATGACTACTGCGAATGAACAGACTAACGAGCATTTAAGCATTCTTAAAACGATTTAATTGTTTCATTCATTTTGAGGTACGGAATTCCAAAAATAAGCAATTGTTCTGCATTTTTATCAGAAATTTACGTCATTATGAAGGGTTTTGCAAAAAAAATATTTCATTTTATAAGTACTATAGTGAAAACTATTCTATATAGCGAAGAGAGTTTTTTTCGTTTATTAAACCTTTGCTTTGTATTTATTTGAAATAATCATTGTATAATAAATAAAGATTTAGATGAAGATAAAAACAAAGTAGTTAAATTTTGCTCTGTTAAACACTCTAAATCAATCCTCAACTGATCCGCTGAATTTAAAAATGTTATTCTGCAGATTTAGGTGTTTAAACTTTCGGCGTACGTTATTAACAATTTTTGGAACACTTATCAAATCCCAATCAAAACACATTCAAACGGTTTTAATCATGTTCAAATATGGTCGACCGTCATACAGGCTACAAGCATTTTGATCTTATTTTCTCTACAACCTACAACGCGTTACTTAATTGAAGATACGGACCGAAGCCCAGCGACACGCGAAGCTAACATTTATAAACAAAGTCTTGTTGAGAACCCTTTCATGTCAACACCGTTGTAGCTGACATTATATACTCCGATCTCTATTTGCTAACAAGTTGTTAGGGTAACGACTCATTACGGTAACATTTAATGTATTACTAAGCGCAGTTTATTTTCGATAATAATAAAATTGAAATGCTTTTATAATAATGCCTAATAAGCTAAAAAAAAGTCTACTCTTGTTAATATTTATCATAGTGATTCAGAAAAGAAATCGATATAAATATAAGTAAAAACAATAATTTTATTATTTTCAGTCATTACAATTTTTCGAGATTTTATCTTTAAATACATAGTAGTAAATAATGATAATTTACAACGTTTCCTAAAACTTATATGATTTGTTACAACTTTGTTCTATCAAATAATTACGTGAAACATTAATCAGCTTATTCCTTATGAATTCATGACAACGCTATAAAACTTATTAGAAATTTAGTGTCAGAATTATTATGTAGAATGAAGACTTGAAGAAATATTTTAAATGTTATATCGAAAATTGTATTTTTACTTTGTAACAAACAAAATAAGAAACAAAAACACAATTTAAATAAAAAATATGCACATCTTCATAGAAATTTAAAATGTTGAAAAATTGTTAAAATAATTCTTGGATAATTTAATATCAAATGTAGATTAGAGTCGATTGAAAATCAAAGTTCAAGACAATATATGAAAGTTATAGTGATAATTATTCAAAGTAGTTATCATTAAATATTACATAGATATGAAAGTAAGATTATATGGAATTAAATAAATTAACTATTGGAATAAAAGTTATTGTAATTATTAAGAATGGTTCTCACAAATTTGAATACCCGACTTCGATTCGATTTCCATTTTAAATTAATTATAATATTATTTGTAAAAATCGATATTACCAAGGTTTAATTGTACAAGTTAAATGCATAATTAGTAAGTTTTGTTAAATGTGTATATAAATAAATATATATACATATATATTTAATGAGGAAATCAATTATGTTATTTCTTTATTTTTCAAACAAAAATTGAAATACTCATATTTAATCTACATTTGTAATAAAAAATATTAATGGTCTTAAAAATTACGTTTGTGTCCGACCAATACTTTCAATAAAATATTTACTTAATTTAATGTATTAATTTCGAAAAGAAGAAGCCTATATATTTGATTTATAAGCATGGGCCGTGTATAAAATGTATTGCCAAAAGTAAATATTAATAAATAATATATAATATATTTTATATTATCCAGCTTGCTTTAGAAATTATTTTAATAAGTTTGATCTTATTTGTTAACAATTATATTTATTTTAATACAATAATGCAAGTTAATAAAGTCTTAGCATTTTGGAGGACTTAAGGATATCGTTTTTATGTCAATAGTTCTCCCGTCATCAATTTCCTTTGAATTAGTTCGTATACGGCCATGTTACATGGCAAGATGTTGGAGTAGTATTTTTACTGTCTCGTCATACTCAAGTGAGTCCGCGTCAAAAGAAATACTTTCACGTGGGTAGGTTTCATATATAGGTAATTCAACAATTTCTAAAAGTTTATGAACAAAGAAGTCCAACCCTTCTATAACTGTAAACTTATTTACAACTTTTAGTACTTTGGAAAAGGTTTGACCCTGTAAAGCAGGATAATTACGTATGGTAAGTGCAATTAAATTACCACTAGAAGCTTTACATTCCTTTTAAGTGGAGACTTTTGTTTACTACACCACAATGTTAAAAAATTGCTACATTAGTTGGTGGCAGAAGTGACGAATAAACAAGCGATTTCGAATTCGTTTGCAGAATTTTTCCCACTAATTGAAGTTTCGATTGTAAAAGTATTAGTTATGATAAGGCAGCAATGACGAAAGACGGGCACTGTTTCTGAGATAGTTTTTAAATTATCTTAACCTAAAATTATTTAATGTAGTTTCTGCAAATTTCACGATGATCATGATAATTATTGCATGCAGACGTCAATGCGTTTCATGATATTTATATATGTACATATGTATGTATGTATATATACATACACACACATATATATATATATATATATATATATATATATATATATATATATATGTGTATATATATATATACCCTTGTAAAAGAAAGCGAAATGGCTTCTGATATTTGCATAAATAGTTACTAATACATTGTGAGAATAGTAAATACTTATATAATTATCATTATCAGACAGGCTTGAAAAGACCGTTATGTAATATAATGTATATTTGGAGAATTTTGGATTATTGGAGAACTTTAGAAAACCATTATTTAAAGAAACATAAATCTGGGAAAAACTATGTCCGTAAGGTTTTTTCAAATTTTTTCGAGTTTTAATCTTCTACTGAACTATTTTCTGTGAAATAAAATGTAATTATCTTTCGGAAAAAACTAATTTTTTACTATTACTTTGCTAGGGGGGAATTATACGCGGATCCCTCTGGAGGGTAAAACTTTTTTTGAAATAATAAGTAAAATAACTGATTTGTAGAGGAAAAATTAATTTGAATTATTTTTACACCAAAATATTTAGACTTAATTTTAATAGATGTATAAAGCGTATTTCAAGAGTCACATTTATTTAAATATTTCGTAATCAAAAATGTTTATTTATAAATTTTAGAAAGGCGTAGAATAATTCAATTTTTATATTTGGTAAATTGTGCAGGATCCTTGAATAACTTAAATGCTATTTATGAAACGTAGTTGTGGAGATATTGTTGAATATTTCCAAAAAAGATATACCCCTTTCTATGACTGAAAGAGCGTAAGTCGAGTTATGAAAAAATACTACTCTTTAAATATTTATTTAAAGATTACTATACAAATATAAACATGATTGGAAATATCATATTTTCATTTGTGGAATTTTTGCCAAGTAAAATTAAAAATTAGTTATTGGAAAAGCTACATACTATTAAATATTTACATTCCGTAAAAAGTGAGGTATTAATGTATAGAGAACACTCGCATTATGAGTTGTATTAGTGTTCCGTAGGTACAATAATCCGTGTTTGAGAACTTTTTCAGAATTGCATTATCTGATTTTTAATATAAGTTTTGCCTCTCATGGTTAAATACCCAAACAAGTTGGAAACCTAATTATGCATTTAACTTGTACAATTAGACCTTGGTAATATCTACTTTCATAAATAATATAATTTATTTAAAATCGAAATCGAATCGAAGTCGTTAAAATTTTTGAGAATCATTCTTACTAATTACAATACCTTTTATTCCAAAAGTAAATTTATTTAATTCCGTATAATCCTACATTTATATCTATATAATATTTAATGATAACTACTTTGAATAAACATCTTCTTGAACCTTGATTTTCAATCGACTCTAATCTACATTTCAATTAAATACACCCAAGAATTATTTTCAAAATTTGTTTTCAAAACATTTTAAATTTCGATGAAGAGGTACACATTTTTTATTTTTATTATAAATTCGTTTCTTATTTTGTTTGTTACAAAGTAAGAATATCATTTTGGATATTACACCGGAAATATTTCTTCAAGTTGATTTCTACATAATAATTCTGGCACTAAATTTCTAGTAATTTTTTTTGGTGTTGTCATGAATTTAAAAGCAATAAGCTGATTAATGTTTTATGTATTTATTTGATAGAACAAAGTTGCAACAAATCAGATAAGTTTTAGAAAACGTTTTAAATGAAAATTATTTACTATTATGTATTTAAAAATATAAAATCTCTAAAAATATTGATGGCCAAAAATAATAAAATTGTTGTTTTTACTTACGCTTATATCGATTTTCGGGTTGAAGCACTATGAGAAATGTTAACACAAGCGTAATTTATTTTCAGCTTATTCAAGATTATTAGGGAATTTCAATTTTAATATTATGGAAAATAAACTGAGCTTAATAACACATCAAATATTACCGTAATGCGTCGTTACCCTAACAACTTGTTAGCAAATAGAGATCGAAGTATATAATGCCAGCTACAACGGTTTTGACATCAAAGAGTTCCCAACAAGACTTTGTTTATAAATGTTAGCTTGGCGTGTCGCTGGGCTTAGACCCGTATCTTCAAACAAGTAACGTAGTGTGGGTTATAGAGAAAATAACATCAAAGCATTTGTAGCCTGTATGTCATACAGACGTATTTGAACATGACTAAAACCGTGTGAATGTGTTTTGATTGGGATTTGGTAAGTGTTCTGTAAATTGTTAATAACATACGCCAAATGTTTAAATACCTAAATCTATAGAAAACAATTTTTAAATTCACCGGGTAAGTTAAAGAGTGATTTAGAGCGTTTAACAGAGAAAAATTTAACTACGTTGTTTTTATCTTCATCTAAAGCTTTATTTATTATTCAATGATTCTTTCCAATAAATATAAAGCAAATGTTTATTAAAACCGAAAAACTCTCTTCGCTTTATAGAATAATTTGCACTATAGTACTTATAAAATTAAATTTTTTTTTAAACCCTTGATAATAACGTAAGTTTCTGACAAAAATGCTGAACAAGGAAATAAAATTGTAATTAAGTTATTTTTTAATATTTAAACTCGTTTGCTTCTTTTCAGAATTCTCTACCTCAAAATGAATGAATATTTACGTGCTCGTTTGTTTGTTCATCTGCCGTCGTCATTTCCTCAAAAACCGTCTGACGTGGAAATTTGGCACAGTGCTGAAATATTTTATTTGGCATATATCTCGAGAACTAAGATTTAAAAATAAAAGCATAAGACTTTTATATGTGGCAAATAAAACATCCCATTTTTATTACTAATATCAAGTAAACAATTTTTTTATTGAGTTTTACGGAAGATATTTCCTAAACGTACTGTTAAAAATATCCATATACTTTTCTTAAGAAACTTTCTGACATAGACTTGAAATTTTGCAAAATGATAAAACGTACTAAGATTGCATATGCATCAACAGTAAACACTCAAAAATATTCCTATAATAATTTAAAAACTAGGAAATAAAATGTTGTATATTACTTGTATCGTATGTAAAAATGGTCTGCAATGTTTTAATAGAAATGTTACGCACTATTAAATTTATAATCGTTTGTATGTTCCAAATTATACCACAAAATCTTTATGTACTTTTCTATAATATATTCATGTAGTCGTTGTAGATAGGTACTCTTCATTTAATCATGCTTTCAATCAAACTAAATTTACAGCAATCAAAGTATGCAATATAAACAGCTGTAGAAATATTAATCCGGAAAACCTCTTGTAAAACTTTTCATTACTTTTTCTATAGTATCAATTTTGTTTCGATTTCAGAACAGAATATTATTACTAATTTTATCGTTTTTTTTCTTTTCTCTCATGGTTAACAAATTTGATTACACCGACAATGCAATCCTTCATAGCAATTTCAATATGTCTCGAATTTAAAAGGGTTGTTGTGAATAAAGATCCTGTACATTATATTGAAATAGAAATACGATTTATTTCATTTATTGTTTGTGGCAGGTCGAAAATAAATGTCTTTGGTTATGGGCGCTTCTGTGGTTATAAGTAGTTTCTTCCGACTATCAACTAATTTTTTTCGCACGAAAAATATTCATTCTTCTCTTTGATTTTGCAAAGCGAATCCTTAATTACTGCACACCATAATAATTGTTTAAAAAATTTAATTACACTTTTACCATATATGAAATTAATCTCATTCTTTTAAGGTTTTGGTCATTTGGTATATAGACAGATATAGAAACACTTTCATAATGAACATTACATGCTCCCAACTGAAATATTTTTAATTATAATAATAAGACTCGAGCACTTACTCATATGTAGAGTGTAAAGCGAGTACAAAGCCGATTGCGCGTCTAGAAGTCAGATGTAGTATGTCAGAATATAAAAGTGCAAATAGCGAATACTAAATAAATTTTTGAATCGCATGCCTTCTATTTTACATACTCGTCGACAAAGACCGCAACACATTATTTATGACAGCGCGCTAGGATAGAGACGGACGATCATAGAACGAGACAATATGAATCGCAGAAGCCCTGCACCCCGCACCGCGGGCTGGTCAGAAAGGACCCACCGTTGGCGCGCTTTCCTTTTTGGTGCCGACCGTCAAAGTAAGCAGAGCTCTCCACGCACCGCACTGAGTAATGGCTTCACCGCTCGAAACGGAGTGTTGCGATGCGTGGGACCCAACTAGCTTGCATGCTGACTTTGTCCTCAAATAAGTAGCAAATATCTTAAATCATAGCTCATTTACTGCCATTCGTCAATGACTTCTATCGTTCATTTCTGGACTTCATTATCAGGTTATAATCATATTTATATAGGGTTACCTTTAACGTATACTATTTCAAATAAATAATCATCGAAAACGGTCCACTTATCAAAGAATTATCACTGAACATGCATAAAAAAAGGTTTCCACGAATTGAAAACCTTCTTTTGTTATGTAGGTTAAAAAGTAAAAATAAAAACACGCTTTTCAATTGTGAAAAATCCAAAGCCTATTAAAATGTTATTCATTTGTTAGAACGGCAATTTAATAACAGTATTACAATTCTATTTAAATCGTGGTTAGAAATTGACAGGCACTTTAGAAGGTTGTCTCACCGTAGACGAGAATGTATTTAACGCTAACAAAATCTGCCTAGCGGATATTGACTCCAAATAACTTAAATTATTCTTTTAATTTTCACGCTATTTTCGCAACGCATGGTATCACAAAACCTTTCCCATCTAATAGCTCTTACTAGTTTATATAAAAATATCTATTTGTCGCAAAAGAAGGTTTAATGGAGCATGGGTGCATTGTGCGACGAGTGGGTGCATTGTGCGACGAGTGGGCTAGTAAGATTGCGTTTTTAATGAAGAGCTTTCACGTATCGAACGCCTGATCTGCTAACGGGGACCAAACAATTAATATTTCGTTTTGCTTCTTTACATCATGAAGATATGCATTCAGCGGCATTTTAATTGATACGGTGTCGGCTATATTTTTTGGTAGTAATTGATCTTACCGAGAAAACGTCAAAATTCTTCGATTATTTTTGGTTCGAGGAAGTCAACTATACTGGGATACAAGGTACCCGAAATATTACATCCTCATTGCCGAAATTACCCTCAGAAGCGTTAATATTGACATCATTTTAATAGAATCTCTG
The DNA here is from genome assembly GCA_039881145.1 of Druceiella hillmani. Lineage (NCBI taxonomy): Eukaryota > Metazoa > Arthropoda > Insecta > Lepidoptera > Hepialidae > Druceiella > Druceiella hillmani. Next base: position 27,616,399 of record JAYKKI010000007.1, on the reverse strand, counting down.
GAGTAGCGCCTCGACGTATTGATGGTGTTTGGATGGACTATTACTTAAATATCATCAAGAGCTCGTTGATGAAGGTGAAAACAAAGTTGAGTACACGGAACACCTCGTTAATGAACCGTTGAAACGTTTAACCACCGTTCTTGAAACCGATCAAAATTCCCGAGAATATTAGGCATATTCTCGGAGAATATTAGGAATCCGAAAATAACAAACGGCATAAAGATTGCTGTCTTCAATGTCGGCCTCTGAAACTGAGGTCTGCTGGTATGCATGGTTCAGGTCAATCATGCTGACCACGGTTTTATTCGCCAGTTGGTAGGTGAAATCGTTGATTCGTCGCATCGAGTGACGGTCGGGTTGATGATTCCTTCGGGACTTTAATAGTTACCGCAGACTCGTAGTTCGCCATTTTTAGGTACGACGTAGAGTGGTTATTACCAAAGGTTTTCGCTTGGACTGCATAGACCCTGCTGGATCACGTTCTCTAAATCCTTTTTGACTAACTCATAGTAATATAACGGTAGAGATCTCGATTGACGGTCCTGTTGTTTCAATGACATCTTCGACACAATGTTTAGATATTATTTCAATAGATGTGAGGCAAGTAATGCGGGGTACGTTGCCAGGATTTCATAGTACAATTATTGCATGTCAATGCTCCTAATTGTTGACATGTTTAGGATCGTGCAACTATAAGTTAGGCGTCGGTTTTTCATGTCAATGATAAGCTCGTGGTATTTTAGGAGATCCAACTCTAAGATGGGTTTGATAACCGTGGCATAAATCGCCATTTATATATTCGTTGTAGGTTTTGGCGAGTTCTTGTATTTTTTCGCCGTAAGTGGGAATTACAGTGTTGTGGGCGGCGTAGACCTGGAGCGATAGTGGCTATGTCGAAATATCTCATCTTCGTTGTCGGACAAATATATTGGCCCCCGTATTTATCAGGAAGAAAAGTTTGTACTTAAATGATGATAACGAAAAGGTGGTGAGATATTTCGTGAATGTTGGATTCCACTGCAGCTCGTATTGTATTCAATGTAGCTTTAGCAGATTTCTTAGATGAGGATGGTGTCGAACATTTCCTTGCATCGGCCTCAAATCTTTGGTGATGATAACAATGTGGTGATGGTTGTAGCTGTGATGGTAATCGGTAGCGGTAGCTAGGACTGAATTGACGTGTGGCGATGGTTCATGGCTAGCAACGTTACAAACACGTTGAGATCCCTCAACCTGAGCAAAAGTTGACAAAGCCACTGGTTACCCAGTACTGTATTGTAGAGTAATTTGTGGAACTGCCTTTCCTCGCTTTCTCCGTAAATTGACATGATGTACATCTTTATATTGTCGTTTGTCTGACAATTGACGTGGAATAACTGCATGTTGAATATGAATTAAGACATATTTAACCTAAAGAAAAAATAAAAATTAGTGATAATTTTTTGTTATCGTATACCATTTCCTTTAGCTTATTTAGCGACATATAAGTAACAAAATTCTAAGTACCAGTAGCATATTTGTACTTTCCATAACTCACTTTGAAATTATTGTCCTGAACGTTTATTTCTACTTATTAAACTTTAAAACAAAAAAATATACTCAAGTAATCAAATATTAAGATAGGCTTATTCTTAAAATAGCAAACTCATTTTTCAAATAACTCTTGCAAAATTTAATTTTGACTTTTTGACTTTTGACTAATTTAAATATTTTTCTGGTATTATTCGCAATTTTTAAAAACGTAAATTTTACTACGTCCTATCTTTTCCTTCACTCAATTCTTTACTAACGTAAACGAAATAATTTTTGTACTACAAACTTAAACTGAGGCGTACACTCCTTATTTGATTTTACTCAGATAAATATTTCCTTTCTCAATAAAATCCTTACTTTCATTTTGATCTTTCGATGAATTTGGCTATTTATATTAAATTTAATCTTTTAGTACAAATAAACAATCATCATCCTCGTTGGACTCAATAGAAGTGTATATTGCATTACATAGTGATTAATGTTTCTGTTGAATGATGTTATTGTTATCAACCAAAATAATAGAATCATTATCCTTATCTTTTCTTTACTGTTAGATCGTCTTTTTTAAAGGACGATAGTCTTTTGGATTCCGCAAAAAACTATCGTTAGAAAAATTTTAACAAAATTATAAGCCATCACTTCAAACGGTACTCGGTCTTCTTAAAATATCCCATGAAATTAAATTACGCTTGAACTGCCTGACAGCATTCGCATACAGGCATCAACTATGCGTTTATAAAATAGTTGAGATAGTTACATTTAAATTGTAAACTATTTAGGTTTTACTCAATTCTTTTCACTTATAGTATTTATTAAATGCCGGTATTTGGTCAAGTGATATTTTATTATTTCAAATAAAACAAATTTTCTGTTATAATGAAGTTCAAATATCTTTCGATTATGTTTTGCATAAAAATCTAGCCAAATATTCCTGTGATCTAAATTTCCACTCAAATATTTATATTAGGGATTTATCGGTTATTATAATATAAACAAGATCTTATAATTACATTTATAGCTAGTAATATAACGACAAGTGAATATTTAGGATCGTTTCTTGTTCTTAATTTAAGGTTTTTCCTAATAAAAAATCTAACTTAAAATAAGGTATGAAATAGGTTCTAATTTAATTTATTTCTAAATCCATTGTAGCAAAAATGCAGTCACATAGGCAAAAAAGGAATTAAAATTCATTCACATTGCATTTTAATCATTTTAAATTCTGCAACAACGCAAACAAATCCCTGTCGGCTGCATCCCGTTCATAGTGCCTCTTGTTCACAACGAGCGAATACAAAATCTGTTATTACGGATGGGCTGGCCGATGTAAAATTTAAATTAATGAGTCCGCGAGCTTGCAGTCGCGGCCCTGACAGATATTTATTGGCGTCAATAAATATGCCGCTCAAATTTGTCGATAAAGTACCGCAATTTACTACGGAAGTCCCTTCCTATTGCCTGCTAATTTATTGATGTTGAACGCTACATGTTGCGTTTATTTGGAGCCTGCGATCTGTCAATGAGGGTTGTGCTAAACAAATAATAGAGAAGAATTTATTAAGTTCGACAGTGACCATGTTGTGAACATTATCGGGTGTATTTAAAGTACCGCAATTTACTACATAAGTCCCTTCCTATTGCCGGCTAATTGATTGATGTTGAACACTGCATGTTGCGTTTGTTGGGAGCCTGCGATCTGTCAATGAGGATTGTGCTAAACAAATAATGGGGAAGTATTTATTATCTTCGACAGTGGCCATCTTGTGAGCATTATCGAAGGAATTTATCACGAGTAGAATATATACATTAAAGTGTCCCAAAATTTTATGGTATTTTGCCAAACATTAATTGTGATTAATTATTATTGAATAATATCTTAACAGCAAATTCATTGTTCCTTAGCAAAATTTTTGTTCCTCTATCGCGAACTTATTTTTTAATTTTGTTGATTTGTGTAACAAAGTTATAAGTATATTATTATTTACTACCATCATTTATGTTATTATGCACTGTTATTTCTACTTTGATTTATCTTTTTCAAACATTTTCAAATCTTTTATGACCTTACACGAATTATGTACAGTGGTTAACATAAAAAATAGGCATTTGATTTAATTGTAAAAAGTTACGACTTCTTAGATATTCTTAAAAAAATATAAGTTTCAAGGAATATAACACCCATTAATGAACGATTGTAAAACATGAAAGTGACTCCACTGATGGATTTGTGGACAAATGCTCCCTAAAACGTGTTAAACACTTAGGTGTGTTAAATAAAATATAGCTGAAAGGAAGGGGGTGTAGGTGATAAGGGCATTTTCAATAATTTCGGAATGTAAATTAAAATTTGTTTTATCATCTAAATTTTAACATTGCCAATGCACCAAAAATATATGAGTTACACGTCACTATTTGTGTTCGCTGGGCGAATATATCCAACCGTTTCGCTGGGCGAATATATCCAACCAGTTCTATCGAGCTTATAAGAAAACGATTTTCATAAAATATCCTGTACAACCATTTTGGCCCTGGGCATATTTCGCCACGTTTATACTGGAAAATAAATAACGCATATATTCTTCCATTACAAAAAGGTATTTACTATTACTAAAACTAAATGCTAGCATGAATATATAATCTAACAATCTAACAATCTATTTATTTATTTATAAACTCTAGGGCACCAAAAATAGACCTGTACCTAAATTATAGCAGCAATCAACTCCATATACCATACCCAAATATATGCATAACAATTTTGTCGTAATTTGTAAGAGACAGCTACCGAATTTGCTAAATATGGTAAATGTAAATATTTACCAATATGAAAGAATCCTTCGTCATCAACATTTCTTGAATTTAATGATGCGTGTAATTGACCGATATATTAAATACTGGGGACCTGAACGTTTTTAGGATGTTGAAATCAGTAGTTGCGCGTCATTTTAAAGCCTAATATTTCATGGATCGCGTTGAAAAATGAAAAATTAGCGAAAAAACTTCAGCGTTGCTTTTTGTTCATGAGCATTAAAAGTGGCAGTAAATGACCTTTTTTTACCACCGAACCCTAAAAATTGCATTTGGTTTATGTGAAGTTTTATGCCTTGTACATGTATACAGGTATAACGATGGATTATGCCTTATAGAAATACGTGCAATAGCACTCATATACGCGAACTGGCGGGAGGAGCAAAAGTTTTTAACTTTTGTTTTGATAGAGAATTTGTATTGTTAATTATTATATTTGTAGTAAAATACTCCATAGATTAGTAGCACGTATATGAAAAGAGCTATTTATATTATGTTTCGCTGCTAGCCAATTGCGGGTCTTCCGGAATTCAACACACGGTTTTAAAAAAAATTAAGCAATTAATCTTGAGATAAAATATCATAAAGTGATGAAATTTTTCATAAAGTGGTGAAAAAACAATTCCTTGTATCAGACTTAAAGTATAATCTGAACTCGTAACAATTCATCCGTAGTGCAAAAATAACAAACTGGTGTTAAGAAGTTAGGTTGATTACAAACTTTTACTTAGATGGTACAGTAAAAAATAGAGTAAAAAATAAATACAAAAATATATTAAGATTATTCCATGGTGGCAATGGTTACCTTAAGAAAGGTTTTTAGGTACAATAAGCCGGCTAAATTAACTTACGACAAGAATTTTTTTTTATATTTTGAATATTTGAAAAACACTAGATGCTATAACTAATGTGTCTGTAAACTTAACATTATCAGGACAACAGCATAAAATTCTGCTATTTTTTTAAACTTAGTAAATAAAGATATTTTCTTTAAATTAGTTTCGCTTAAAATAAAACGAATGAAATGCAGAAATAATAATCAATTTTGTAAAAGGAGCTCCATAATCCCATAGCGAAAAACAATAACTTTTGTACAGGCATTAACCAAAACCCAAACCTTTTGCTTAACACCAAAATAATTCCTTATAATAACAAAGAAAAATTAACCCGGATCCAATATCAAAAACAAATTTGAGTCAACAATAGAGCGGCCAATGAATGGACGAGGGTCTACGCGTAATTAATACCCTAATCTAGCCTTCGCTCTCCTTCCGATATTTTCCCATTCGTCTTCAAGATTGTTATTATTATGACGAGCATTATGTTTGATGCGTTTATGTTGCTGTGGTCTGAAAACGATTTATTAACTGTTTTCTCCTTGCCCATATACTGTGTGGGAAAGGCAATTTCTTTGAAATGTATTTTGAGAAATGGAGCTTCGATTCCAGTTGTGTGTGAATTTTCAGTTTTTATCACAACATATTTTTCTACTATTCTAAAATATTAGTTTTAACAAATTAAAGAAATAAAATTATTGCAAATTTCGGTTACTTATCAATAAATAGTCTGTAACTAAAAGTTTATATCGACATTCAAAATTTAAAAAAAATATATTCAATGAAAGGTTTGACTATTGGTAAACTATTCAACATTATTCAATATATTTGGAGTTAATTTTGTAGAAATTCATTATCTATAATTAAATGAAACTACGTGATGTAGTATTATTTCTACTTTCTTTAAGTTCTTTAACCCGACCTAGGTTTCTCTTCTTTGCTAATAGCCCAACTGAAGATGTTGTAATACATCGAAACTTAGGTCGTGGTAAAGAACTTAAAGAAAATAGAAATAATACTACACATAGTTTCATTTAATTATCCAACATTAGATAAATCCAGAATATTGCAGAAGGAAAATGGAATATGTTTCATAATATATGATAGATACACAGAATGTAGTTTCTTTACTAATAGACGTCCCACTTCCATATTAAAGCATTATTCATATTTTAAAAATAAAGGCCAATAATTATGTTATTTAAATGGATAATGTTTAATTTCAAGTTTTTTTCAGGAGTCACAAACTAGTGTTTTGGGTATCCAAGTTAGAAACCAAAACTATAGTATGCACAAGGCCCATTTCATGACAATTTGGTAAATTTGTGAATCTCAGATTTCTTGATATTATACCTGATTCGTTTATTGTAATTGGACCTATGACCTACGTAATAAAATATACATTTGGAATAAATTGAAATAATATAATTAACTTCAAACCCTAAATAATACAGAATGACACTAAAAACGAATTTCTTTTATTAATAGTGGAATATCAATTAATTTTGTATGGGATTAAAAGGTGCAATATAAGGAATAAACAGCTTTATTGCCGAAATACATTGTGAGAGTAACTTTAATATTAGTGATAAATGAGCTTCAGTAAGATAAAGCCGAATTTTTCGTTCAATAAATTCAATATCAACATTCAGCTATTTAAGATCTAACAAACCACTAAATTTTTAGGTTATGCGTGTAGTTTAGCGTCATAAATACAGATTTTAATTAAAAGAGTAAATTAAGCAAGGTACTGAAACTAATATTTAAATATTTCTGTTGCCTCCTTTTTAATTGTTATCGTAATTAAAATGAAGTGAAATATTAAACTATAAATTACAATTTCTCTGATATGTATAAATAACCTATTTTTTATTTCTTTTTCTTTTTCTCAGATGTAATCTGTTCACGGTAATTAATTATAGAAGACATATTTGAACGTGTTTGACATTTGAAACATAGACACGAAGAAAATCATGCCTATGGTAAGCAACACGAAGACATTACAAATGTGAGTTGGAGCGAAAACGGTGGTGCGCAATTCTTTATTTTTTTTATTATAATAATCAATATTAAAATATATTCTAAAAGAAAAGTTTAAAACTTTGCACAAAGAAGTTTAACACTTGTTCATTAATTAGTTCAGGTCATTGAACAAATTAAAATTGACTAACGGAATCCTGTTAAAACGTTAACGGCACGTGCGGTTTAGGCTGAAAGATTTACGAATTTTATATCTTGGTGACCAATATTATCATTTTTATCTATAACACCTGCCGACGGATGTACTACTTTTTCATTAAACTACAAGGAATATAAATTTAAATATGCGTGTGTTAATATTTGTGTTGTTATAAAGATATGAAATAATTACGTTAATATAAAAAGTATTACATTAATATTGCACACTTTAAAAGAATTCTAAAAAGAAGCAAACGATTTCAAATTTAAAAAAAAACTTTCATTACAATTTTATTTCCTTGTTCTGCATTTTTTTCAGAAATTTACGTCATTATCAAGGGTTTTAAAAAAAAATATTTCATTTTATAAGTACTATAGTACAAACTATTTAATAAAGCGAAGAGGGTCCTTCGGTTTTAATTAACATTTGCTTTATATTTATTTGAAATAATCATTGAATAATAAATAAAGCTTTAGATGAAGATAAAAACAACGTAGTTAAATTTTTCTTGGTTAAACGGTCTAAATTACTCCTTAACTTATCCGATGAATTTAAAAAATGTACTCTGTAGATTTAGGTATTTAAACTTTTGGCGTATGTAATTAACAATTTTCGGAACACTTACCAAATCCCAATCAAAACACACAGTTTTAATCATATTCAAATACGGTCGACTGTCATACAGGCTACAAGCACTTTGATGTTATTCTCTCTACAACCCACAACACGTTACTTGATTGAAGATACGGGTCTAAGCTCAGCGATACGCCAAGCTAACATTTATAAACAAAGTCTTGTTGAGAACCCTTTCATGTCAAAACCGTTGTAGCTGATATTATATGCTCCGATCTCTATATGCTAACAAGTTGTTAGGGTAACGACGCATTACGGTAACATTTCATGTGTTACTAATCGCAGTTTATTTTTTAAAATATTAAAATTTAAATGCTCTTATAATAATGACCAATAAGCTGAAAAAAAATCAACTCTTGTGTTTATATTTATCATAGTGCTTCAAAAAGGAAATCGATATAAGTGGATAACAAATAATAAAAACAAAAATTGTATTATTTTTGACCAATACTATTTTTGTGAGATTTTATATTTTTAATTACATGATAGTAAATAATGTTTATTTAAAACGTTTCCTAAAATATATCTGATTTCTTGCAACTTTGTTCTATTTAACAAATACATGAAGCATTAATCAGCTTATTTCTTATAAATTCATGACAACACTAAAAGAATTACTAGAAATTTAGTGCCAGAATTAATATGTAGAAATCAACTTGAAGAAATATTTTCGATGTAATATCCAAAATGGTATTCTTATTTTGTAACAAACAAAATAAGAAACGAAAACACAATTTAAATAAAAAATAATTCTTGTATTATTTAATTAAAATGTAGATTAGAGTCGATAGAAAATCAAAGTTCAAGACAATGTTTATTCAAAGTAGTTATCATTTAATATCATATAGACATGAAAGTAGGATTATATGAAATTAAATAAATTTACTTTTGGAATAAAAGGTATTGTAATTTATAAGAATGACTCTCAAAAACTTAATACACGATTTCGATTTTAAATTGATTATAATGTTATTTATAAAAGCAGATATTATCAAGGTTTAATTGTACATGTTAAATGCATAATTAGCTTTCTAACTTTTTCGGGTATTTAACCATGAGAGTAAAAGTTGTATTAAAAACGACATATCGGAATTCAGAAAAAGTTCTCAAGCACGGATTATTGTATATCTACAAAATACAAATACAACTTGTAATGCCAGTGTTCCGTATGCTCACTGTATATGGAATGTAAATATTTAAAAAGTACGTAGCTTTTCCAATAATTAATTTTCCAATAATTAATCAAAAATTCCACAAATGCAAAATATGATAATTAGAATCATGTTTATATTTTTATACTAAACTTTAGATAAATATTTACCGAGTAATTTTTTTTTCATAATTCCACTTAAGCTCTTTCAGAGATAGAAATGGATATTTTTCTTTCGGATATTTTCAGCAATATCTCCACAACTACGTTTTATAAATAATATTTAAATCCTTAGAAATCACTATTTCAATAATTACTGCATATGAAATAAAATAAAAATTCGAACTATTGAAATATATGTGAATTTTGAAATACGCTTTATACATCTATTAAAATTGATTCTAAATATTTTGGTTTAAAAATAATTCAAATTAATTTTTCTAGTATAAATCAGTTATTCTACTTAATATTTAAAAAATCTGAAATTTTATCCTCCAAAAGGAACGGCGTATAATTCTCCCCCTGACAAAATAATAGTAAAAAAATCAGTTTTCTTCCGAAATGTAATTACTTCTTATTTCACAGAGAATAGTTCAGTTCAAGATTAAAACTCAAAAAATCTTAAAAAAAACGTTACACATAATCTTTTACAGACTTTGTAAAGTTCTCCATTAATATGCTGACTATTTATGTAAATATCAGAAGCCATTGCGCTTTCTTTGCATTGCAATAAAGAAGTGTGTATATATATATATATATATATATATATATATATACATACCTATGTATATATATATATATATATATATATACATATATTTACGTATAAATTTTTTAAATTACATTAAATAATATTATGTTAAGATCATTTAAAAAATATCTCAGAAACAGTGCCCGTCATTTGTCATTTCTGCCGTATCATCAGTAATACTTTTACAATCGACACTTCAATTAGTGATATATGTAATGATTCTGCTTTACAGGGTCAAACTTTTTCTAAACCTTTTCCAAAGTACAAACAGTTGTAAATAAGTTTACAATTATACAAGAGCTGGGTTTCTTTGTTCATAAACTTTTAGAAATTGTTGAACCTACCCACGTGCAAGTATTCATTTTGACGCAGACTCACTTTATTATGACGAGACAGTAAAAATACTACTCCAACATCTTGCCATGTAAAATGGCCGTATACGAACTAATTCAAGGAAATTGATGACGGGAAAACTATTGACATAAAAACGATATCCTTAAGTCCTCCAAAATGCTACGACTTAATTAACTTGCATTATTGTATTAAAATAAATATAATTGTTAACAAATAAGATCAAACTTATTAAAATAATTTCTAAAATAACCTGGATAATATAAAATATATGTGACTTTCCACTATTCAGAACTTTCGCTTGCTTAAATGTAAGAAAGTATGTAGAACGCAATGCCTATTATTGAATATTAATATTTTTTTATTAATATTTACTCTCGGCAATACATTTTATACACGGCCCATGTTCACAAAGCAAATAATTGAGCATCTTCTTTTCGAAATTAATATATTAAATTAAGTAAATATTTTATTGAAAGTGTTGCTCTGACACAAACGTAATTTTTAAGCCCATTAATATTTTTTATTACAATTGTAGATTAAATATGAGTATTTCTATTTTTATTTAAAAAATAAAGAAATAACATAGTATAAACATATATAACATATATATATATATATATATATATATATATATATATATATATGTATTTTTAATATTTTCCCTAAGTCGGGTAACCTAATTTATCAATTTGCGTGATGCTTTGAATACAAAGAATGATTATAATTACTTTGAAAGAACTGATAAATAATTAAAATAAAACCCTTTTTATTTTTTCAATGAGAAATGTAAAAATAAATGTAACAAAGAAAAAATCTGGCGCCTGAAATTAGATTGCCTGTCTGAAAATAAAATGCATGACGTACTAGAGTAAATAAGTCAACGCCATACGGATGTACCGCTACAAAAAGCAGCGAAGCTTCCACGTCGGTAATCGGATAATGTTTATTATCCACCACCGAATGATTATGTTCAGTATTAGCTGACATGGTCTCAGGTTGAATACATTTCCGAGTACATTTCGTTGTATTAAAAAGGCCACTTTTAAAAATACTTTATATTTCTTGTTGAACGTTTTTTGACGCATCTGATACACCCTTGCACAGTTTTATTTTATGTTAAAGTTTAATAATTTAATTTGTAGAGGTTTGTTGGATTCTTTATATTAATTTCTTTATATTAAATAGATGATCTTTTTTAGTTATCAGTTTCATTTCGATGAATTCATAAGTTTATTTATTGAACATTATTGATTCTCATTATGTATATTGCATTTTTAGCAGAAATAATTGAATTTACATAAATACGCGGTTAGAACTTCCACAAATGTTTTCGGAACATTTTGTAATAATTTTTTACTTGCAAATCTGTTAACTGAATTGTATTCAGTTTACTTAAAACAATTTTTAAACTTGTTTAGGACCGAAATATTTTCTATTGTAAATTTGAAAGTGTTTTAAAGGATAATAAAGCACCCAATAGAAAATATCCTTCACTTAACTTTCAAATTCAGCCACATTTTTAAATTAGTCATAACTATAATTACGCAATGAATATACATGGAATTTTAATAAAAGTATGTTTAATTTTACTTCTACTTACAGTCCTTATATATTGATGGACTTGATGTCTCTAGAAATTTATTTAGAGAATCATAATTGAAAATATCATATCCAGACGAAATCACAAGTTTTTTTTAAATCTTTGTTTTAACAGTTTTCCAACTTATGCCTGATAAGATAGGTTCCCTACTTACGGAAACCCTCTTTTAATAAAACATAATATAGAGGGGCTTTCGATTGTCAGATTCCGCAATGTTTATGTATATATATATATATATATATATATATATATATATATATATATATATATATATACATATATATATATATATATATATATATATATGTATATATATATATATATATATATATATATATACATATATATATTTATTTATATATACATATCAATCATCATCAGTAGCTCAGTCCTCGATGGATCCTGGTCTTCTCAAGCAGACTATTCCAAGCCTTCCTTCTGGGCGCCACAGTTTTCCAGTTTGCTATGTTGAGAGCAATGAAAATATTGTGTAGATAGTCCGCCCATCTTAATTTGGGTCTTTCTATTGAGCCAGTTAGTTTCGCCAAAAAAATTCGTTTGGTCGTTCTATCTTCATTCTAATGATATTTTATACGTTGTCCGGATTTCATGTGTTGAATTTTTAATTATTTTATTATATCTGGTTCTTTAAATAAACGACAATGTTCGGCATTTGTTCTCCTTCTCCAAATCCCTTGTCAGAAAACCCACCAAAAATGTATCTGAGTATTTCTCGTTCGAAAATTGCAAGGGTTTTTTCACCATTTGGGGACAATGTCCACGTTTCAGATGCATATGTAAGTACTGATCTGATTAAGCTTTTATGTAACAGTAGTTCAGTATCTCTTCTCTTATTATTGAATTTCAGAAATCTCTTTAGTCCATGAAAGCATCTGTTTGCTGTAGTTGTTCGTCTCCTCAGTTCTGGAGCCAGATCGTTACTGGTGTTGATTTTAGATCCAAGGTAAACGAAGGAATTCATACTTTCATATTTGTAATCACTGATTTTAAAATGGGTGGAGAAGTCAGAGCTGGTCACAAATTGCATGGTCTGGTTTATTGAGTGGTATATTTTTTGGTCTTTTTTCTAGTGCTAGAAATGTCTATTTGAGGTTTTTTTAATTTTAGCATTAATTTCAATGTCATCCGCGTATGTAATAATTTATACAGGTTTAGAGAAATCGTACCTCTTCAACTGATATTTGAAAAGAAGATACACTAATGTATCGCCCTGTCTACCACCGTTTTGCTATTTTGATTGGTTCAGAGAGGCTTCCTTGAATTTTATCTCTCATTTTCGTGTAAGTTAATCACCTTTACTAGTTTATCAAGAATGGTGAATTCAATCAGAATCTCGATCAAGCGTTCTCTGTTGATACAGTCATACGCTTTTTTGGGATAGGTAAAGAGATGATAAGTATTAATTTGGAATTCTTTTGTTTTCTCTAAGATTTTCCGGAGGTAAAACCTACCTCTTTTGAATCTACCTCTTCTGAATCCGCACTGGTAATTACTAATTATGTTTTCGGCATAAGAAGAAATTCTATTGAAGAGTAAGTTTGAAAGTAATTTGTACGTGGTACACAGAATACCTCCAATTACAGAATTCCTCTTTAGTTGGAGCAGTCGAGGACATCTCCATCTCTATCTTCGTATAGGACAGACTGTACTAAGCTTTTCATTTTGGGAAGTGTCTCGGAGTTCCACACTGATAGAATTAAGTGCTGAATCATTTTCTTAGTGTTCATTCCTGAATTTTTAAAAATTCTGACGGAATTGCGTCTGGGACTGGTTCCTTGTGGTTTTTTAATTTCTACCACGACATCATTCAGCGATGGCGGTTCAATGGCTGGGTATATATATATATATATATATATATATGTATGTACTAAATTCGAGTAAGCCATTAGGTATGTAAATCATTTTAAATGTATAATACATTGTAATATCAAAATAAATTCTAAAATAATAAAAACAAAAAAATAAAAACGCTGCAGGTTTCTGTGAGAAAGCAAAAAAAATATGAAAAAAAGTAAAAATATAGCGTAATGAAATAAATATTCAAACACGGTAAGGAAGTGAATTGCAAAAGCAATTCGACTTGCCCATGAGACAGAAAATATATGGACTCAAAAAAAAAATTCATACGGAATACTTATGATGAATACTGACGAAAAACCTGATCTAAAGCGTATTATATTTTTAATATTTTTACGGTATTTATGACATAGTTTGGTTTTTGATAGTATTCGACCATATTTTTCTAAATAGCGTCCACTAACAACAATAACTTTAAGAAATTAAGTGGAAAGCGAGGACTCTTCATATGAATGGAAAGACAATTAGTCAAATAAAAATATAAAAGAAGCAAGTATTGTATTATGCAAAAACTTAAAGTACTGAATTATGGACAGATAAGATATTAAAAATGAAATTTGATGACTTTTTAGAGAAAAATCACAAGACAGAATTCCAAAAAATTTTATTTTTAGTTCATATTGACAAATTATTTCAAGAAGTCAATAATTGGTTTCAATCCTATTTTATCTTTAAATAATTAATTCCTTTCGTTGAATATTTTACTATTAAATTTACCTTCGCCTTATTCAGGAAAAGTAATTATAACTTTCTTATCAAGATTTATGGTGATTCAATTTCAATGATAAATTAATTCACACTAATTGATTTCTATGAACAATAGTACAAAAATATAAATATGGGGCAGGGGAAAATCTGATATTTGTTTGTAACCTACGGTATCACACACGATTATGTATGATATATATATATATATATATATATTTATATATATATATATATATATATATATATATGTGTGTGTGTATATGTAAATATATACACACACACATATATATATATATAAAATTCAATTACAAAATTTCATTTTTGCTGTAAAACATGCCATGGAACATGGAAAATGTACTGAATTTTTATTTGCAAAAGGAAATTAGTAAATCTCTTCTATTGATTTTTTATTATTACTTTCTTATATGTAACCTATAGAGAGCTGTTTTAATATCTATAGTGCAAAGAAGATAACTGTAGAATTTAATTATATTTTCTTAGATCTTTCAATCCAATAATAAACAGCTTTTACAATATATGTTGAAAAAATACTTAAATGGTTATGACTCTTGCTCAGAAAAGCACCAAAATACTAAAAGAATTATGCAATAAACTATTCAACTTTGCACTAAGATCCAAATCCTATTTTAGGTACTTTTCGATATTTATTGTAATTTAAAAAAAACAATCGAAATCCTCATTTCTTTTTATTCACTTATTTATTATTCGTAACAGCCCATGTTAAACTTTCAGATAACCGCAAAGAACTGAACGTGAGTTTACAGTGTATATAATAACATAAATATTAATTAATAAAACAGAAGAAAACATACAATAATTCTACATAAAAATAAAATTAACTAATAAACAAGTGTGATCTTATTGCATTCCCAAAGCGGTCAATTGAGCAAAAAAAAATATCAAAATTAGGTGACTATCACAATACAACGTAACTACGTGACAAACTGGTGAAAACCGTAGGATTTTGATGCGCGATCTAAGCAAATGGAATAAATCATGATTACATCCTCTCATGTAACAGACAGGAACATAAAGGGTTATCAAACCCAAGACTGAGGGTTACCAGCATTATTATTTACAAATTTATAAACGTATAAGGGTAATCGGGAGAATGTCGCATGATAATTCCTAGCAAACTGATATGATGCTTTCAATAATATGATTGTAAAATGTTAGAAGACTGTCCATAATCACATCGAGATCCCTTGGGAACGACATATTGGTCCTACTCTAAATATTATATTCATAATATTATGTACGTTGTGAAGAAAACAGTAATTTGACAGCATATTTACAAATTGTATAGTTAATTTGATTTTGTACCGTAGTACTTGCTTAACATTTAACGGATTTCAAATTTGTACAGGAAATTAAACTCAAATAAATAAGAAAATTTTTTAAACTCAAACTTACCTATCGCGTATTAACACAACCGTCACTGCAAGTTAAATATCCAATTGCTACACTTTCATTCATTATTAAATAAAATGTTATCAACTAGATTCCTTACTCGGCTTTGTCTGCGTGGTCTGGTATAAAAATTACTCTTTAGCCTAATCCATATTACACATGGTCTATTTGTGAGCAAAATTTCATATAAATTCAAGTAGTATTTTTTGCTTGATTGACAGTCAAACATACATACAAATATACAAACTTTCCCATTTATAATATTAGTAGGATTCATAAATTTAATAAAATATACATAAATTTACCAAATGATGACTATCTTGAGATAGGTTAGCTTTTTATAAAAAATTTAATAAATTGTAAACAAGTGACTTTGATTCAAAGTAGTGTAAATTGTTCGTTCAATAAATTGCTTTTATACGAAATATAGTTTCAAGGATAATATTAGCACATCATGTTAACTGCTATTTCTCTATATCGCTCAGCACAGCCAGAATGAAATTGTATTCTCTATATAATTCAATTATGGAATCTAATTGCTGAATATATTTAAAGGCGAGACATATAGTGAAAACAACGGAAGTCTCGAATTGAAACTCTTTGGTAAGAATGGACCCTGTTGGATTCTATTTAATAATCGTGGATAATCCAACGGTGTAAAAACACAAACTTCCATTACTGTTATAGGTCTATTTTCCCGATTTTTATATTTGTTCGTAATAAGGGTTTGGAGGTCTTGAATTACTTCTCTATTACAAAATACTGAAAAAAATACTTAAGATATTCGATTCCAAAATTTCACCCATATATAACTAAATTAAAAAAAATCACTCAAATATATTCGAAAGATATTTAATTTTTATTGAAAATATTCATCAACGTCTATTATTTTTATCTAACTTAGATACCATTTATAAAATTAGTACTTGTCATCATAAAGCTCTACTTTTAAGTTACTTAAACAGTATGATTACTATTTAATATCGCATCTATTTTTAATAAACTCTTCTCAATTTTTTTCTACAAAATTGAATTAAACCGTATACGTCAAATTAAATTACAGGTATGACTCTCATTTTAATAATACACTATTTTAATGCCATAAACTGACGTGACAATAACTAAATCTTATATAAAGGAAAGTAAGTAAACTAAATCATCAACTTTTTTGACATTAGGTTGAACATAAAATTCGAAAGAAAGAAAGGTGGCAACGTAATTCACGCGGCCGGAAAGAGTCGGCGTTACTTTTTTTTTACATTAAAATATAATTACCGAAGCCTCAATCCGTATAGCATAATTTATCACAATTCACATCGTCCCCAGAACGCGGTCTTTTAATTTTCCTTCATTGTTTCAATTCGAAGAAAATGTAAGGAGAGTTGGTTTAATCATAATTTAGTTCAGATTCAAAATTAAATATTGTCGATTCACCCGTCTCCATTCAAATTAAAATTGATTGTCGTGTGTTAAAATTGCTAATATTAAAATTTATTGTCGAATTGCACCGGTTTGTATTAATTTTTTCGGGTGTTTATTTTTAAAATATTTATGTTAATGTTTCCTCACCATGGTAGGTTTGAAAAAAACTATTGGGAAGCTTCAAGGGGCCAAGTTTTTTATTCTGGAAGATCTGATTTAAAGCGCTTTGAAATTCTGTTTCTTTTAAATTTTATATCAAATTTTAGATTTAGATAGAAGTTTGATGGTTTATAGAATCTTTAATATTTGAAACGAACATAAATACTTCCTTAGCATTTTAGATTTTTCGGGAGAGTTTCTTACTGTTTACTTAAAAATCTGCTTGTAAATATGTGCAGTAAGCTATATGTTAGAGTATAGCCATATATTGTTTAGTACTAAATGGTTGTGCACAAAATACCATTGCTTGATCTTATTTATTTCTAAAGGATTTAAAGTAAAATTACAACTAGTGTCATGTATCTAAAACTTGGAATACAGATAGACATCCCTACATATAAGAGTAAAAACTTTCTACTTATTTAAAGTCATTTCAAAATTATGGACCTATTAATAATTAAATTTGTGATGTAGTAGTATACATTGGGTAGCCTGTCTGAAAAGTATATATGGCTGAGTACTCATCTATATCTTTAACTATGTGACAGCGTAACTGGCCTTGAAATTCATTAATAAAAAGTGTTGAAAGTAAAGTCTATAATACAAGGTAACAAAATAAATTTACATTTTCTATTGATTATTGCCTTTTCTAACATTGTCCTCAAAAATGTTTCCAATATTAAAAACATGCAGATATTTACTGTAATTTTTCAAATGTAAATATTTTATTTACTCAAAATTGAATACTTTGTAACTAACGATCTATGAATTCTTCGCTGTGCTTGGGTATAATGATGACTATGTAAACCGTAACATTTTAACTTCTTTTTATTCCATTGTCTTGAAAATAAAAAATGGATATTCCTTTTTTAATTTAATTTTTAAATTTTTAAAATTTGAAACAAATAATTTGAAATCAATATAAGAAAATTAAACATTTTAACTCATGGACTCACTCATCACCAGATATCCGAAACAATAATTCCTTACGCAAACATATGTGACAAAATCAATTCCCAACGGCTAAGGGGTGTAGGTTGTTTGATGGAACGATTGGGTAGCATAGTGCTACCCAATCTGCCTATCCCAGGGGTCGGCAACCTGCGGCTCTTTGGATGTGAAGCTGCGGCTCTTTAGTTCCATACACAAATATTATTTATTTAATAAAAAAAAACTTTTAAAAATGTTCTGAATCGATTAACGAGGATTAGGGACCATTTACATCTCTCAGCCACTTGTACCATCCGTACTATTAGATATTCTGTGCTTGTACTCGCTTTTCACAGCACCCCTCCCTCGCGATACGCGTCGTCCGTCACTGTCGTCAGTCTGTCGGAAGCTCTCGAATGACGCGGCCGTCGGATGTTTTGTGTAGGTAGGTAGGATCAAAGTAGGTAGGTATTTGCAGTTTTAGATTGTTTATATGTTTGGCAATTGTAATTGATTTTGGCATAGCTGGGCATAACACTTTTACTCGTAAACGTAGTATCTAACATTTTCATAACTTATGAGTGAGGATAAGGAGACAAACAATGTTTCGTGTCTAAATTATTTATTTAAATAATTAAATTATTAGAGAATTATTAATTTTATTTAAGTATTTTAATTAGGAAGTATCGTTGTAATATATTTTTTGATAAATTATTTTTCATTATGCCCAGCTTCTCGTATGTATTTACGTAGGCATACGTTGACATAGTAAATAATTGCAAAACTTCTCATCTGCTGTTTTGGATACTTAAATAATAATTTTTAAACAGTTATTTAAAAATTCTTTATTTCAGCTTCACCGCAAGCATGGCATCTACAAAAAAAGAGAAGAACTGAAGAAGAGCATAGAGGGATTGGACAGAGTTATTCGATTTCGTATGCAACTCAGATGGCCTTTCGACTTGTCTCATTTGCCACGAAAAACTCGCACACAATAAAAAATCAAATTTAGAGAGACACTTCACAACAAAACAGTTTGCTAGTAAATATCCAGCCGGCGAAGAACGAAAAAAAGCTGTTGGCGAGCTCGAAAACCAAAAACAGTAATCAAGTTCCATGTTAAGTAACTGGACACAATCTACAAGTAATATTAATCTGGCAAGCTTCGTGGTATCACTAGAAATTGCAAAAAAGGTAAACCATTCACAGATGGTGAGTATGTAAAATAATGATTCATACGTGCATCTGAAGAACTCTTTCTTGATTTAAAAAACAAACCAGATTTTGAAAAAAATCAAAGATTTGCCACTATCCGCTAAAACAGTACAAGATAGAATTGCTAAAATGTCTTCAAATGTAACATATTTTCAGGTGGAAAACATTCAAGTGGCTTCTGCTTTATCACTTGCTAGAGATGAGTCTTGCGACATAAAAGACACGGCACTTTTTGTTAGGTATATATCTTCCCAAGATCCAAAAGAAGAACTTCTAGGATTGGTAGGCAATCTCGGGACAAACTAGAGGGGCAAATATAGCGAATGCCGTGCAAAAATGCCTCGAAAATAATAAGAACGATTTAAATAAAATCGTTTCAATAGCAACTGATGGAGCCAGAAGTATGACAGGAGAAAAAAAAGGGGCAATAACGATTCTTCAGAGCAAAGTAAACCACGAAATTCTTACGTTTCACTGCATAATACACCAGAAAGCGCTTTGTGCCTAAACATTTCCGGCGAAAATAGTTAAAGTAATGAATTTAGTAATCAAGATTGTTAACAGCATCTTATCAAAAGCACTCTACCATCGACAATTTAAAGATTTCTTAAACGAAATGGAAACTCAATAATCCGACCTCTTTCTTCACAATAAAGTGCGATGGCTTTCCAAAGGTAAGGTGTTGAAACGTTTTGCTTTGTGCTTGAATGAAATACAAACATACCTCAATGAAAAAGGCATTAATCACCCTGAATTAGGGAACGGCGAATGGTTGCAAAAAATTTACTTTATGGTGGATATCACAGAAAAATTAAATAAGCTGAATCTAAAACTGCCAAACACGGGAAATCCAGCCATCCAATTATTTTGGTAGAAGAATTGGTTTGTTTCAAAGATGAATTTATTATTTTTGCAGAAGATATTCACAGCGGTAAATTACTTCATTTTCAATTTCTAAAGCAATATCGGGATAACACCAGTGCAACTGTTGACACGAATTACTTCAGCACAGTTATTGAAAAATTAATGATGAATTTGCTGATAGATTTCAGAAATTCAAAACCAAGAAAACCACTCTAGCATTCATAGTAAATCCTCTCAAGGTCTCTTAGTAAAGAAATCTAGAAATGCAATTGATTGATTTAAAAAGCAAAGCTTTATGGAGTGGTAAATTTACAGAGCTGAAAAGCAAGTTGGAAGAGTTAGAGGTCCAGAAATTTATGTACACAACGCAACAAAAGTGGACAGCTTTAAAAGAAATGCCGCGAGTTGAGGGACTTATATTCGACGCATGGAATAGTCTTCCAGATTGCTACAACGAGGTGAAGAAGTTGGCATTTGGAGTGATGACTATCTTTGGATCGACATATTCGTGCGAGCAAGCGTTCTTTTCCATGAATATAATCAAAAGTAAAGTAAGAAGCCAACTAAGAAATGAAAATTTAGAGTCGTGTTTGAAACTTAAAACAACAAGTTATGAGCCAAATTTATCCAAAATGTCAAAAACCACGAAGCCAAAGCTCGCTTTGAATTTGTTTGCTCAAATGTATGTTATGTTTTTTTTTAAATTTTTTTTTAAGGACAAGTTACATTGTTTCGTAAAGTTTATATTTTCTGCTTAAATAATCATGCAAAGCCATCACTTCCATGAAATTTGTTTGCTCAATTGTTTGTTATTGAAATACAAGTTAGTGTTGTTGTTGTACTTACAATGTAAGTAAATGTTTAATTGTTTTAATTTTTTACTTAAATATTAAATAATTATCTAAAAATACCATATATCTCTTATCTAATTTGTTGTGAAAAAAAACTCTACTTATATATGAATGAATAGATACTTATCTTATTAATAAATAGATTAAAAAATATATCTAAAATCTTTACTTATGCAAGTACTATTTATTTTTGGCACGAAAAAATTTTGTGGCTCTTTAAAAACTTTCAAATAAATTGTATAATGTAATTTTTGACTCTTCCGACTCAAAAGGTTGCCGACCCCTGCTTTAGACGATCACAAGGCAAACCAATTAAAAAATTATAGGTAAATTTAAAAAATTATTGATTGTTTGTTTTTATAATTTGACATACTTCTTTAATTAAAATTATTTAAAAATAAATTTGAACTTTTGTTCGAAGTGGAAAGATTTTATAGAGTTTCGGAGATTTTATTAAATTAGTAATTCTTTTTATTTTGTCGTTAGTTCCTTTCTCTATCAATTATTCAAAACACTTTTCATGTTAAAAAAAATTATTGAAATGATTTCATCAATACAATGATTTCATCATTCAAGACTGAACTCTATGTAGAGACCCTTCCCTCAAGGTTGACGATTTCCTCAATTTTTATAGGGGCCTTAAAAATAATCTATGCGTTTGTTTTAAGTGAATTGAAAACAATATATCATAGGTCCTATATACAATGAATAAAACACTAATTTACATCAATGAAACATAATCAACCATTAATATAGCGATATCATAACATATCTTCATTGACCGACAAATTATATAGGTCGAACCCACAGAGTATAGACATCCCCGGCCATATTATGGTTTTTCGTATACTATGCGTCTCTAGTGTTTTTTTCCTCAACTAATAACTTATGTTACATTGATCAAAATCAACACTCGTCAACACTGGCTACAGCTGGACTTCGTGCTATACAGATTTTACTGAGTACATAAGGCCCCATTATTTCTACTTTTGGTTTATCTTATTAATTTATCCTTTCTGATTTTGGTTTTATTCCACACGATGATTGATTTAAGTGCGTCAAATATAATAAAGTGGAGTGTTTATGTATAGTTTTAAATATTTTATATATATATATATATATATATATATATACATATATATATATATATATATATATATATATATATATACATATATATATATATGTATACATATAAATATATATATATATATATATATATATATATATATATATATATAAATGAGATATGGTTATATAAGTTTAACGACATTAAATATATAAATATCAAAATATGTATTAAATTAGGAAATATTATCTTAAAATTATCAACAAACGCTCAAAAAATCCGTACATTTATGACCTTTTCAATAGACTTGAGTTCCTATGGTTTTATATAAACAAAATGTTATATTGAATATGATATACATCTTTAATATCATATATATATATATATATATATATATATATATATATGTATATTGTATCAGTTTCCCTAATTCAGATGATCTAGTTTACCAATAGGTCTAGATATATTGATTAAATGTTATAATATTAAGTACTTTGAACGAGCTGTAAATACTTTTTACTGGAATATTCCATTTTTTAAATGAGAAATGTGAAAAAAAACTCAAAGTTATAATCTGGGGCTGAAAGCAGACTCATGAATAATACATGACATGCACGAGAGTGCCAACGCCATACGGATTTACCGCCACGACAAGCAACGAGGCTTCTACGTCGGTAATCGGATGAAGTTCATTATCCACCAGCGGGTTATTATGTTCAGCATTAGCCAATGTTTAATAACATGACCTAAGGGCGAAATTATTTCCATATACGCTTCATTGTAATAAGGTTCGTGAATATCAATTTTGAATAATTTTAATTTTTTATCTCTACACCGCAATATTCGGTAGAGATTCTTACTGTTCAAAATAAAATGTCATTTTAAATTTCCAAATTTTTTTTCAGCTAAATGAAACTACGTGCTGTAGTGTTATTTATATTTTATTTAAATTCTTTACCACGACATAGGTTTCGTTGGTGGGAGAGGTGGGCAATTTTTAGATTGACTCTTAGAAACTTCCAACCGCATTTAAATATTATACAAGGGATTATATTCTCAACTAAACCATCATATTGGGAATCGAACTGAGGGCCATTTATTAGCATATCCGCCATTGCGCTATATATATATATATATATATATATATATACATATGTATATACATACATATATATATATATATATATATATATGTACATATGTATATATATATATATATAAATATATATACGTATGTGTATATATATATATATATATATATAATGCCGAACATTAACGTGTTGAAATATTATCCGTTATTTTGGAAAATATATATGTCAAACATCGAAAACGTACAGTGAAATAAGAGTAATAGCATAGACTGCTATGAAAAGACACTGCCGCCTAGTGCGTGTATAATATGTATTCTACACCGAAAAATAACACCAACATTTATTTTGGGTAGAAAATAACATGTCACAATGTTTTCTTTGGATACATATCTACGCCAAATATTGTGAACACGTTTAAGTACACTTGTTAACAAAGACAGTAAAACATCATTTTACGTCTAATAGAGAGTAGCTATCTCATTGTAGCTATCTCTCTCTAATCAATTATAATATAAATACGTGTATGACGAACACATATGAGCCTAGACTTCATATGTGTCGAATTTTCGTACATTTTTCTGACATGTTTTATACCTCTGAGTTTTGCGTAATCGCCAGCAAGGATTGTCCACTTTTCTCTTTGAAATTTCATAATTCGTATTAGAAAAATAATGGTGTAATATTTGATGACTATGTAATTATTTAACGTGATTGTTTATTCAATCAATAGATTGTTTATAATACATTGTTTAATGATATTATGGATGAAGTACAATCAGTTTGGTAAGTAGTCGTCAATTGATTGAAAATATATTCGTGTCAATAATATTTTAACTGTCCGATTACTATGTTTGCAAATATTCAGTTTCGAAATGAAATGGAATATAATTTTATTCGAATTTAATTTTTGCACTAATTACTGGTTTGGGATATTGTGGAAGTATTATTAAAAAAATTAAAAATAAGAACTAATTCGTTGAAAAATTATTATATAAATTGATAAATAAAATACTACATAAATCTTAATAGGAAGGATCATAAAAGCATGAAAAATTATTTTAATTTTCCATTGTAGCAAAATTTTAAATGACGCTAGAATATAACTTAGTTTGCTACAAACATTATGAATATTCAATTTTTTAAGTAATCAAATTAATATGAATAAATATATATGTATATTACGCAAGGAGTCAGCAAGAATACCACTCATGTTAGTTACTTATGTCAGAAGATAAAATGTGTTTCTCTTTAAACCATTTTATTAAATGTTTATTTTGATTGCGTATAATATAAAAAAACAGCGGTAGAAATACTTTCTCAATTTCGTTTTGCGAAACTAATTAATTCAGACAACCAACGACCTCTGTAACAAACAATGATCCGTTTAACCCGTTGCTTGCGGCATTTAGACAAGTGTTTGTTATGTAGAGCACAAAGTAAAACAAAACATACCGAAATGGACAATACGTGTCGAGTGACGTCCAAAATCTGTAGCTGTTTTTCTACGCCAGACGGTCGGACAAGTCAAAACATTAACTACACAAATAAAACTCATATATACGTCGCGTTTATTCGCACCTTTTCACGAACGCAAATATGTTACACAGGGCTTACGTTGTACGTTGTTTCTATTTTGTATATATATTTATATATATACATATATATATATATATATATATATATATATATATTTATGTATATATATACATATATACTTTCTGGTTTTCTGAAGTAAAGGCTAATATGTTACTGAGATATAAAGGTTTTCTAAGCTCTAGATCCGTTTAAAAGGTATTGCTCACAAATGGCAAACATAGTCATGTCCAAGTGACAAAACAATGTGTTTGAAAAATTCTGTCAAACATTTTCGGCACGACATAATTATTTGCATATCAACCTCTTTTTTACACAACATATTTTCTTCTTCATTTTACTTCAATGAAAATAGGCTATTTTTCTAATATTAGAATACTAAGTAATTTTTAATCTACAACTCAAAACTAACAACATCGACTCGTATTATTTATTATAATACTAGCTTTCCTTTGCGATTTCGTTCATGGGGGATTCAATCAAGCTAAAATTTATTTGTGTTTAATTTTTTTTCAAACCTCTCGCGTGTCAGTAATAACATTGTGAACGTGTTGCAAGAGGAAGAAATATTGTTGTGCTATCCCAAAGGTATACGCTTGAATTTCGAAACAATGTATTCCGATCTAAATTAATAATATATGCAAATATAATAGAGAATATTTATGTAATTTCCCTTACACAAAATAATGCGTGACCAAGTAAGGACCAAAGTTAATAATATAAGAGCCATCCTCAGGAAGTATATTAAATTCAAGTCAACATTAAGAACGGTAAAACTTAAATTAAAATTGATAAAAAATTTAATCAAACAAATATGTGAAATTATATTCTTTTTCCACAATCTTTATATTGGGTTATAGGTTTCAATCTTACTTTAGTAATCAACTGTTGGAATAATGTAAGCTTTTGTCGAAATAATTTAATCTTAAATAAATACAAGTAAGCAAACTGAACATCACTAAATAACGAAACTTGTTAAAATCATCAAATTTTTTTCTAAACCTCATGAAAAAAATAAAATCCGAAAAAGGCAAGATGATTACTTAAATGAAGCGGGCAGAAGGCGTTATCATGTTTTTTTGACATTTTTTGATTAAAATATATTTATCATATATCCGTGGTTATACCCATAACGTATCATTTATCACAATTCCCTTCATTTCCAGTGCGCGGTCTTTTAATTTTTCTTCTTTGCTTCAATTCGTAGAAAAAATAAAGAGAGTTAGCTTAATCATAATTTAGTCCTAATTCAATATTAATTATTTACGGTTTAACCGTCTCGATTTAAACATTAGGTTTAAAAGATTAAACCTGGATCCTAAATTTCACCGGTGTGTACGATATTCCTATTAAGTTGCTTTTTCTTAAAAGCTTTATATTAATGCCACGCTCAGACAGATTTGAAAGAACTGATTTTTAAGTTTGGAGGGGCGAAACTTGTTTATTCTGAAAGATCCAATTAATAGGGCTCTAGAGTTTTGTTTCTTTTTAATTTTATGATAAACTTTAGTTTTAGATGGAAATTTCAAAATTCATTGTAACTTTAATATTTTAAACGGACATAACTATTTACTTAGGTATTTTTTACATGCTGTGACTGTATTTTGTTGTACACTTAAAAACCTTAATTTAAATATACTAAGTAAATAAAAATATCACATAAATAATTTACCTTCGTGTAGTTGTGCACAAAATACGGCTAGGTTTACTTGATCAATTTTATTTGTAACGGCTTTTAAAAATACTTTTATAAGTAATTTCAGATATCTAAAATTTCCAACAAAAAAAATACATAGTTAAGAACTTTCTATTTATTTAAAACCTTTAAATAAATCACGGTTCTAATTTTTGTCAAACATGTAATTTGTTTGTCAGTATTGATTTTTGTGTCTGGAAACTATGCATAGGTCAGTCACCTGGCCCTTTAGAATGACTGACTTGCTTTGAAACGCAGTAATAATTAGTTTTAAATGGAAATCTACAATGCATGGTATTATAATAAATTTGTCTCTAATGGTCACAATTACTGTGTCTCACATAGTCCCTATAAATGTTCCCAATAGTAAAAACATGCTGCCATTTTCTATACTTTTTGAAACAAAACTATAGTACTTACTCAAAATGTAATATTATATAACTGAAAGAGAAATATATTCTTTGAAATTCTCTGCCGTGATATGAACTGTTAATTATTTATTTTTTATGAAACAAAAATGATGGAAAAATAAAATGAGGTTACCTTTTAGTTTCCCTTATAAATTTGTGGTACAAATTTTTGTACAATCAATTTATAAAAATGCATTATTTTCGAACTGAATTCGCTGGAGCTTTAACAATGCATATTATAGTCACGTACAAATTGAGTTTCGTCCTGGTATTGAGCAAAACTTTCATCTACTTGTAGCTGTTGATTCGATTAAATTCGAAATTTTATCTTAATTGAAGACTGGTAGATAGACAATTTATGTTCTATTAATCAATAATATATAATAGTTCGAATATTAGATTTCCACAAAGGTACAACAGCCTCCATTTTTGTAACATCTCGTATCTTAGAAATAAAGTTGGAGGAACCATTAGAGTCATTACTAATTAATGGCGTTTCATTGTTACTAATTAGAAGAATTCCTAAACTATCGTAAACAAATATGAACGGTTTGATAATTATAACCACAAATACATAGAAACGCAGTATTTAATTTCATCGAAATTACATTTACGGAAAATTCCTAACCAACAAAGAATTTATTATTCGTCTATTAATATGATTACATATTTTCTAACAGAAGTTTATGTTATGGTTTTAAAGTTCGTTAATGTGATAATTTTAATTTAAATATTAATATATTTTAATTTAAGTGTGTTTCGAGTTATAGCTTTATTGAGCATAGTAATTCGAAGTACCGTGTACACTCCCTTATCAATCTCCCATATGATGTTCATTTAAAACATTTATCTCCAAAAATGTCTAAATATCAACTAATAAAGTTTAAAAGTAAGAAGCAGTGACGCTAAGTAAATAAGAAGATGGTGGATTATGAGGAGGAATAGTGAATCTTGAAAATAAAAAAACGGTAAACGTTCGGTTGATATCAAATCTTTAGCCATTGATGTTATAGTAATGAACAAAAGTAACAAAAAATATAATAAATATGTAAATTACAAAGATATTTAAATATCTAAAAATTTATATGAAGTTTGAACCAACACAACGAGTCAATCACTCGTCTTTTTAGACCTAAAAAGTTTATGAATCGAACACACTGCGTATTGGACGTACTGACAAAAAAGCTGTCAGGGCATACTTTGTGCTTTTTTTCTCAATTAAGAAGTATTGTTACATTGATCTAAAGTAACAGTCGTTAACCTCGAGTACAATTAAATTCTGTAGTCACTGTGCGAAACAAGTTTTACTAATTTTCTAAGATCCAATTCTTTACCATTTTAAAAAGTTTTATTGAATTGTTGTTTCTGATTTAAAGAAACAAAATGAAATTTTAAAATATATAATAGTATGAACCCAACATAAATTCCAACGAGCAAATGTACACAGAAAATTTTTTATGAATTTGAAAATTTCTTGCATTCTGTAGATTGGTCGATTATGTAAAAATAATTCTTTCAAATTATATTGCTTTACATTTTGTTATTCTATTTATATATACACAAGCGAGTTACAACATTTTCGTTAATATTTAAAAAAAAAGCTATATATATATATATATATATATATATATATATATATATATATATGTATATATAGGATATTAAGTACCATGTTAACAACTAAATATGATTCGTCAGAACAGAAATCTCTTACATTAAAGAGCCTAACGTTAAGATAAAGGGAGTATTCCGATCTTTCGCATATGAGATGCTAGGTAGTCATTTACGGGAGTAGTGCAAATATTAACAAGAGGGACAGGGCGATGCCGGTCGGTCTCAATGGATTTGAAAGTGAGCTTATACCATTTTAATTCTACGGTAGCTTGGCCGTGCTCAAACTTTGTCCACTTTCATACAGCAAAGTCGTCTAATTCCCAGCTTTTGCAGGTATTTGAGAGTCGCTCTGCGTTTTGGAGTTGAGCTATACTTAGTGGTAATATTTCGTTGTCGACGCTATTGTAGCTGGCTGGCTGATCTAGCAAACCATACCTTGAATACCTTGCTGTCAGCTTACCGCTTTTTCCAAAATCATTACTTCTCCCCGTGATGTTGGACGCTAGCTCGTGATGCTTCCTTCGCTGGTAAACAAAACGACCAATGAAAATGTACTTACAGCATTGCTAACTAATTTTGGTGTTTTTGGTATACACGTATATTTATACATATATATATATATATATATATATATATATATATATGTGTGTGTGTGTGTGTGTGTGTATATATATATATATGTGTGTGTGTATATATATATATATATATATATATATATATATATATATATATATATGTACACTCTCATAAACTTATATAAAGGGGTCCCTCATAACCAAGCGTAATACCTAAGTTGTAATTTATTAAAAAATATTACATTTTTTGAGATATTGGGACTATTTCAATTCCGTGGAAATCTTTATCTTATATCAGTATTTCAGGCACCATAGCAGAAAGTGAGAGTATTCGGTGATTTTATTTTTGTTAAATTTAAAAAAAAATTATATCAAATGTTTTTAAAGATTTATCAAACGGGGTTAAGAATTCCTTACATTTTTTTCCACGTCTTTTGAATTTACATTACCCAAATTTGCCCCTTTGTATTGCAATGACAGGGACTAATTAGAATATATTATCTTAAAAATTGTGGGTTTAGTATAGTTTTAAAAATATTATAAGAGTTAAAATGTTTCGCTTCGATAAAAATATGTTGCTATCTTACTGCTAACGAAGCTTAATAAAAAAATGAGCCGCAAAAGAGACGAAGGAGCCGGAAAAGAGCAACACACAAATTAGGAGTAATCACTTGCTATCTCGCTTTATTTTTTTTTGCTAATCAATATTACTTGCTACCTTGCTTTATTTTCTTTGTTAATCGGGTGAAGATATTACTTATGGGATACTACAATATTTTGTTTATTGTGTATTAATTTTGTTCTTGTACTAAACGTTTTACTTTGTGTATCTCTATAATATTGGTGGTGCTTGTTAATAATGAACTGACTTAATATTTTATCGTGCATGCCAAATACATACACAACACAAACTTGATTTGTGTTATGTATGTGTTTATTAGTGCTTCAATACTATATCTTCTTAGTATATTACCACAGTAATACTTAGCGTATTACAGTAATACATGCGTAATATTTGCATAATTACGAGTTAAATGTATTTTTGAAAAATTCAGTCTTTTATCCGTACTATTTTGGAAAACACGTAATTTAAAATTAATTTATCTTTTAAAATACTAATATTTATTAGGAACATTTCTGAAAAATTATAAAATCGTAAAATTCTTCAAAGATATTCCGCATTATGAATAATTTTGTTTTTTAATAAGAATTTAATACTAAATACACCCAAAATATCCCTTCCATTACGGATGAACATTAGGAAGATCAAATAGGTTAATGTAATCTAGGAGGTAAGTTTTACGTTACTCGATATACTCGTATTTTTATCAGTTTTCATAAAAAATTGGTTTGCGTTAAATAAAATAACCTAGCTTCACGAAATTGAAAATACTTACCATATTACAAACTTTATTCAAGCAAAACAAATGAACAGAGAATATTTATAAAATACCATCAGTTAACCATGGTAAATTTATTATTGTAAAATAGTTCATAAATTATCATAAATGATATACTAAACCAATTAAATTTACATTTCATATCTTTCATAATTTTTGAAACTTTAGTAAAAATGTATATTTTTAAACTATAAATGTTTCTGGTGAACTAAACTATATTTGATAAAATTAATTCCACTCCTTTCAAAACTTTTGCCGCTAAATTCTGAGTAATATGATATGATGAATGGGAATGAGTTAACAGATTTATTTTTCATATTTGATTTATCTTTTATGGTACCGTAAATTATATTGAAAAAAAACTGTACCATTATAGAATCACTTTGTACCCGTATGTTTGCCTTTATGTCTCCCTATATTCTTTTTCTGTGGAAAGGCATGACTTAGAACTAATTCCAACCATTCTAAAAGTTAGTCCCTGGACTTTATTCAGTTCCATGGCAAATGATACTTTTAACGGGAGCTGTAGCCGCTCGGAAGCAAATGGTATATTGATTAGGATTACTGAGATATGCGAAATAAGTGCTTTGGTAACGCACGTCAACCGACACCATTTGCAATCGCGGCCAAAAAATGGTGACAGAGAAGCAGGAGGTCAATTTTAGATGACATATCCAGAAGATTGTTGTACTTAACATCACAGAGTATTGCTTTTTTTTTGGATAATTATTTCCCGTTTTTTCTTTTTAAGTTTCTTCTAAAAATTACTGTATCAACTTCATCTTTTTATGTCACGAAGCTCTGGCGTTTCCTTGTAAAATATAAAAGTTGTTCGCCGACTTTAAAATGTCGATCCCTTTTCAGCTACCCCATATTACAAAAGCACCATTATTCAAAATATGATATTGGATAAAATATTGTCTACAGTTGGACGCAGAATATTACCCATGTTTCGTTGAAAGCGTTTTTAAAATTGATTAAGGAGTTTTTAAACATACCTCAATGTAACCGATTCAGAGATTTCCCTTGTTTATTATTTAAACATTAAAAACAGTGTCACTTTAATGTGGTTCATTAATCAGAATTCGCCCACTTGTAGCTGAACTTGACTTTGCTATCGCTCACAGTGGTATAATATAACTTAAGATCAGATAAATATTTTTGTGTTTTGCAATCAAGCTTCATGTAAGAAAAAGAGTTTCTTTTCACTTAACTAGTACAGATACTAGTTAATTAATTAATATAAATTAAATTTCTCTGTGCTCGGTATCAATATATTTGTACCTTATTAAATTTTTACTCAAACTAAAACAATTTCATTAATTTTGGTTAAATTTTTAGCAGCTTATATACATGCTACTTAATACATTTTGTCACTATGTTAATTTTTAGTTTCTCATATGAAAGTGTTGCTGGTGAGATGAGAGGCAATGAAGTGATATATATATAAGTCAGACATTGGTTTCCCTTTTGGTATATAATACTGTAAAGAATGTAAATACAATACATTAGGTATATAATACTGTAAAGAATGTAAATAAAATACAAAGAGAAAAAATATAGACGAAAGAACATAAAATTATTACAAGATAAGAAATAATGTAAATAACATCATTAACATAATGAAGCTAATAAACTGATATTGGTAGAGCAATAATTTCGAGGAAACAGTATTATACGAGTATCCATCTGGTATTTCATTACCATAAATAATTAAATCTGTACAAAAGGAAACGTGAAACCTTAGTCGGCAATCAATTAAATCCTGTCGCATTTACCGTGATATCCATTTATACTTTAAATTTAAAATACCCTTTATTAAACATAAATATGTTTGACAGTTCAGATATTATTTATTACGTGTGTATTAAAAAATTCCCTGCTTCTTATAGTTTTAAGTAAAAAACTGAATCCTTAATTTGCACTTTTTCGACGTAAAAATATAATTTCAGGTTAAATCAGTCCCGACGAGAGCAAAAGTTACTTGTGTTTTAACACATAGGCGTACAAACTATGCATGACGTGCAAATTATTCGAATTCAAAATTTATCACTCGACGTCATATCATCTCCATATCTATTTTCTATTGTCCGTATTTACTTCACTCGATATATAAACTGAGAAGGCATCAAAAACCCTTACCGCACTGATTTCGCGGTACCTAATATTTTATGCTTACGCGAGCAATGCAATAATTGCAATAATGGGTACTTTTAAATTATATTACTTTTCAAGAAATAATGATTAAAGATTATATGATTAAAGATTAAAGATTATAAAGTGTTTCATATCAACATGCAGATATTGCCGGTTTGGATACTGATACCAATGGAGGTGACAGATATAACATTTTTCTTAGTTTTCAGTGATGTGAACTGACAGGGTGTTATGTACGTGTTATTTAAAATTGTTGGTTTTTAGTTCTTATACATACACTGCACACCACGAGATTGCAGGGTTTGGTAACATAGAACGTTTTCGCAGTAAAATTAGGAGAATATACCTGTTTTCGACAGAAATGATAATCAACAAACTTAATTCGAGTGAATAAGTATACAATGCAATGATATTCCACTTTCAAAGGGAATCGGGGATTGCACAGTTTAATGCTAATTATTTCGTGTTACCTATTATTTAACTATAAATTAATAATGGTACAGAGGGATGTGCAACTTTTTAAATGATTGTAAATAATGGTTTTAATTATCTAAATATCCATTACTAATACATGTTATACGCATTTTAATAAACACCTTTAATTTTTTATGATTTACCATCTTTAATTTTTTATGATTTATTTAAATATTATTCTGATTTCAGTTCCTTACGTTGTCTTCAAAATACTACTTTACGTACGTATGTATATGCTCATATCCATTTATTTTAATTGACACCATAATGGTATTTTTTTCTTGATCCTCAATCTTTCAGTTTATATTATCTTTAAACTTTATAGGTAATAATCCCATGGGGTTACCAAAATTATAATAAAATGTATATTATAAAGTGAAGTCTAAGAGTCTGGTCATGTACCAAATGTACCCAATTGCATTTAAAAAATGGCTCAAAACCTCACAGAAATCAAAGGCAGAAACATTACTATTTTATATTAAAACGTTGAGATTTTATAATTAAATCGTTTATTATATTACACTTTTTTGTTGTAAATATGAAAGGTTTTTTAATAAACAACATTAGCTAAAAATTGCAATTAAATACATCGCGTTCATCGAGAGGACAACGTTGCCAAATTTAGGATATGATATGAGTGAGCAATAGCTATAAAGTAAATATAAAATGAGGGGAGTGATATTTCCACAAATTATAAAAGCCGTTTTTATTTTTCTCTACTCAAAAATAAGTTGTGCAATCCAGAATTATCATATATTTCTAACTAGAACCAATAGGAACTCTGTAAATAAAATGTTAAGTGTAATACATATTGTAACCGGTTTTCGATTTCAATTTAATTCTAGCAATACTGTATATTATTTTAGTGATTTTTTTGTTTCAGTGCTTATTTTTATCACATATGCTAAAGTATCACAATGATAGCTTAATATTTCATGGAATATGTGCTAAAATTATTGAGAAATACCCATGGTAAATTATATTCACGCGAGTGGTTTTCGAAATAAAATAGATCTGAAAATAAGCATGCGATTACTATTTAATCTTCCGGCAGTCGGCAATTTTCACAAGGAAGTAAGTGAAGTGACATGAAAATCCTCAATAGTATTGAAAACATGAAACTCTATATGTATAAGTATTTAAATGTAAATTGAAAATATTTCTAGTATAATAAATGATAAAAATTTGTGGCTGCCCCAAAAATAAAAATAAACAATTGAAAGTAAAATATAATGATAGTGATGAAAAATAAACGCTTAAGTCGAATGTTAGATAAGGAAAGGATCAAGGATGAAAAGAACAGAGTGATAGAGTGATAGAAGAGGATATAAAAGGCACGAAGAAATTTATGGTTTTTGATATGGCTTTCGAATATACATATTTAAAATAAGTTCCTAACAACTATATCTGGTTTATTCTTTAATTTGGTGGAGTAGAGAAAGTACTTGTGAAAAGCGACACCGTGTCTAGGATTAAAAAGCGTATGGAGTTTTCACAAACAGAGACCAAAATAGAGATGTGGATCTGGAAATTAGATAAGGGGACTGTGTGAATCTTTAAGATATCGTTAATTGAAATCATTAAATATATTTCAACTGATCCCCAAAATTTGTAATACGAGTCTTGAGTTGAAACATGTAGTCTATCTTTTTAAAAATACCTTTTAACCATACAAGATTACGCGCCTCAAAAACAAAAACTGAATCCCACTAAGATTATTTTTATCTCTTGGTCTGCCATAGAAATTAAATAATGGACAAAATATTGAAATTAAATATACAGTATGGGATGAACTTTGAAAAAGCTAGTTATAACGATCTCAAAGTAATTTTTTAATCATAATTATAGCTGTTTTATATACAGAGATTTAGGTATAATATCTACCGGTAATAATAAATACGTGCGACTTTCTTTTTCCATAGATGCAAAGGATAATTAAAGTTTTTAAAAACAATATTTAGAAAATTAGTGAAAAACATGGAACAAACAAATTCAACGTCGCGTATTTTAAAAAAAATTGTAGGTAATAATACCAAGAAATATTAAACTGAGGAAAAAATGGATGAAACATATAGTATAGAGAAATTTATACTGCAATATTTTTTCGTAAAATTGAGAAAGAATCGAAAATCTATAGAAAACTGATTTTTTTCCCTTCTCGTGTCATTTTCTCTGAGGAAGGAAATTTTAGATCCCATTAATGACATCTTAAATATATTAATAAACGAGTTTATTAATTTGAATTATTTCCAATTTCGTCCTAAATATTATATTGGCGTCTGATCTAAATGTTGTAATATTTGTAATAGGCACCTTGAATCGTTGATATAAGAACAGTCTTATAACTTATTTACAAATGAAATGAGAATAATCGAGTTAAAAGGTTTTAAGAATATATGCTTACATAAATTATATTAAATATTCTAAAATAGGTAGGGCTGACTATTGATTGATTAGCTATGGTGAAACTTGTACAAGATTTGAATTTGAATTGTTGTTGCTATAAAAAAATATGATTATTTTCTATCAAAAAATTTTATTGAATACTTCAAAAAATTAAAAAAATTAGAATTCCCTATTAAATAACATATTATAACAATAATATATTACAACTTAATAATATATTATAACTTTCAAATTCGTTATAAAAAGTCAAAATTGTTGTTAACATATATATGTTTATTTAGAGTAGAAAGATTAATTACTAAATTTTTAAATTTTGATAACAAGTCTTTTATTTTGGTAATACATTTTTATCGGCAAATCAAATTGCTCAATTTTTTCATATAAAATAATAATAAATATATTAAATAAATATTTTGCATAAATTAATGATCTAATAAAGCGTAAATATTTAAGCTAAACATTGTTTTCCCTCATTACAAATATAGATAAGAGTTATATATTCCTGTTTCTTTATAGAAATCTAAAAATTTATATTTCATTAGGAAATATTATTTTCATGATATCAACGAACGTTCAAAAAATCTGTGTCAATTAACGCTCAGAAAATTAATGAAATTTGAACAGGTTATAGTTCAAATTGTTTGACTTAATATATTGCACAAAAAATTCAGAATTTTTAATTAAAATAAATAACTTGTAAATATCTTGAATATAACATGAAAGTAATAGTTTCCAAAATTCAGTTGATCCAATTTATTAATGTGCTTGATTTTTTTTTGAAAAATATTAATATTGAGCGGTTTGAACGAAATGATAAATATATAATATCAGTACACAGCATTTTTAAAACGAGGAACTAAAAAAACTCACAAAATAATATTCTGAGGCTTGAAAGCAAACTCGTAAATAATATATGACATATGCGGGTGTGAATTAACCAGCGCCACACAGATTTACCCCCACGAAAGGCAGCGCGGTTTTCACGTCGGTAACCGGATGAGTTCATTATCCACCAGCGGATGCAGTTTGCATTATTTGACACAGCAGGTTGAATAAATTTTCATATACATTTTGTTGTATGAAAGCATATGAAGCTAAATTTTTAATAATTTTTTTTGCTCAATGCTGCAATACTGGTGGGTAATCTAATTAAAATAAAACGCACTTTCGTAACTTTCCAAAGTTTTTATTGACAAATAATTTTGACAAAGAGCATGCCATTGCAAATTTTTTTTAACTTATAGATAATGACTTGTCAGATTTGTAAATATTTTACTGGACACTATATTAATTTTTTTCAGTCTAAAACTTACAAACTATTGTTTTTATGCAAAAGTTTGTAAATTTTCAGCAACAAATTTCGTTATTTAAATGCGTTAGTCAGATTATTAATTGGAAAAATATCATATGCCCCTATTTGATTATTTCGTAACATTTAGCTAAAACATTAAAAATTAAAAAAAAGTAACTGATATAAATATGAAAAAATAACTAAATATATATATATATACATATATATATATATATATATATATATATATATATATATATATATATATATATATATATATATATATGTATATATTATACTATTGGGGAAATTCTTAAATGTATTGCAGGACATAAAAAAACGATATAAAGGCTTCAATTACGTTTTGTATAATTAATTAATGCAGACTGTCGACGACCTCTGTAACGAACAATGATCCGTTTAACTCGTCGGCTCATCGTGACACTCGCGCAAGTGCTTGTTACACAGAGTGCAAAATAAAACAAAACAAACAGAGGTTGACCTTAGTTAGCGAGCACCGTCCACAATCCGTAGCTCTTGTTCTACGCCAAGCAGCCGGACCAGTACGGACATTAACGAAATAATAAAAACCGACATACGTATAGATTTAAACGTATCACCACGCGTATAAAAATATATTATATACATGCTTCTCGTTATTTTTATTGTGTATCCGTCTTTATTCTACTCCTGAAATGTAATATAATATTTATTAGGCATGTAGGTTTATGTAGGAAATGTGTTGCTCATAAACGTTTTTTTATTTCAGTAATTGTATTAAATATTTTCTTACTATCACAATTGTCTGTCTACCAGTCTTTGTTTTTTACACTACATTTCCTTATATAATGTAACTTAAATGAATCTCATATTACTTTAAGTTGTCATATTAATTTACAGCTTTTAAATATTGACTCTTATCACTTATTTTATGGTAACTTTTGGTCATCGCTTCATTCGCGTTGTCTATATTAATATAATCTATTTGTCACTCCAGGCTATAAGCTTGCTATATATAATATATCATTGCTCCTGTCACATTTTTTTAAAATCTATTCATCTTAGTAGTAACAATATGATCGAGTTGTATAAGGCAGTCAATTTTGTATCTTACCTCATGGAAACCTGACTCAGTCTTGGGGATTCAGTATATACGGTGTGAGTTTATAGATGCTAAAATCAAACTTACGTAATTATCTTCAGAGACAACTTTTGTAATGAAGCAACAATCTAATTAACATCATAAAACGTGGAAGCTATTCCCCAGTTGCTGCACAATTAAATGAAACTACGTGATATAGTATTATTTCTAGTTTCTTTATGTTCTTTACCACAACCTAGCTTAACCTGAAGCTATTGTAATACAACGAAACTTAGGTCGTGGTAAAGAACTTAAAGAAAGTAGAAATAATACTACATCACGTAGTTTCATTTAATTGTGAATAATGAATTTCTACAATATTAAAGCCAAATATATTCAACAATAAATATTCTCAAGAATCGAGTTAACTTCCAACAAGTTATTCTAAATTGTAACCTTTTCATTTTAAAATAAACAATTTATTCAAATTAAATATTCCTTCTACACATTTAATATTAGCTCACTGGTATTTGTCTTATTTTAATAATCAACCCTATAAATAAAATCGGTGTACATTAAAATAATTAAATAATACATCAACAAGTAGGTAAACTGATTATAACGTAATAAGTAGACCAAAGAAGTTATTAAAACCATCAACCCTTTGTACCAACTTCCTAAACCTCATAAATAAAATAAAATTACAGAAAAACGGGCGCGGATAGCACCTACGTGATTTTTTTACGTCTTCTGGTTAAAATATGTTTAACGGAAGTTAAAACCATAACGTATCATTTACCACAATTCACATCGTCCCAAGGGCGAAGTCTTAATTTTCCTTCTTTGTTTCAATTTAAAGAAAAAGTAACGAGAGTAGGCTTAATTATAATTTAGTCGAGATTCAAAATTGAACATTTTTGGTTCGCCCCTCTTCGTTTAAACGCAACATTTAAAATATTAAATTTGACTTTTAAATTGCACAGGTTTGCATTATATCTTTTTCAGTTGTTTTCTTTTGAAAGATTTAGCTCCCAGGAAGATTTGAAAGAAACGATTTGGAAATTTCGAGGGTCGAGACTTGTTTACTCTGGAAGATTTGATTAAAAGAGGTTTGGAATTTTATTTCCTTTAAGATTAGGCGGAGATTTGGCAGTTTACTTTATTAATTCAAACTGTTATACATATTTACATAGTAATTTCGCTGTGAGCGTATTTATTAAGTTTTCGTGTACACATGAGCAGCAATTAAATATATCCCACCTATCATTTAGTCTTGTATACTGGCACAAAAAATTTGGCCAACTTTACTTGATTTTACTTATTTTTATAAATTTTAAACTATTCTTCGAAATAATTCCAAATATTTAAAATTTAGAACACAGAAAAATATATGTGTGCAAACTTAAAACTTTTCTACCTATTTAAACTCACATACAAATTAATTTTCTAACTATAGTTAAATGTGTGATGCACACGTCTGGATTGATTGTCCCGTCTATGCATGTATGCATGGATCAGTAGTTATCTAGATCTTTGAAATGTCTTCCCGTGTGACCCGTCTTAAAATGTAATTTTAATATGTTATAGTATTACATTGGTATTATAATACTTTTTGTATTCAATT
This sequence comes from Druceiella hillmani, assembly GCA_039881145.1. Lineage (NCBI taxonomy): Eukaryota > Metazoa > Arthropoda > Insecta > Lepidoptera > Hepialidae > Druceiella > Druceiella hillmani. The sequence goes on along the minus strand of JAYKKI010000007.1, from coordinate 27,576,616 downwards.
TTCATAATTATCTTCCCTCATATCGTCCTCATAAATATTGACGGTAGTAAAAACATGCTGCCATTTACTGTAATTTTTGAAAAAAATTTGTTTCCTAATTAAAATTTGATACTTCAAAACTGAAGAAAAATTAATTCCTCCCTATGCCTATCTTTATGTAAAAAAAATATAAAAAACATGTAATATACAGTATATTACATGTCTTTTATATTTTTTTCCATTCTTCTGCAATTAATGCACTTTATCATTACATAAAAATCGACTTTCGTTGTGGCAATGAGCAAAATATTTTGTTTACTTATATCGAAGAAGTTGATTTTTATTTTAAATAATTTGCTTCAATTCAAAATCTTGACTCAAAGAATATTGCACAGACAGTGATAATTCTAATAACAAACTAATTCAAATATACGATTTCTATAAGAGTGCAGCAGTCCCCATTTCTGTAATATCTCATATTCTAGAAATAATGGTGACAGTATCTTTCTAAAGTTACGTATTTACATCCTTCTATAGTTTACATAAATATAATCAAGATTTTATTGCAGAAAATAGGAAATTATATAACTAATATGGAAGGACTCCTGAAATGCCATACAATAGATGTGTATGATTTAATGTTTACAATAACAAATATTTAGGAATTCAGTGTATTCCATAAATATTATAAATGCAGTGTTTTTAATAATTAAATCTACGTAAATTGTCTAATCTGTCTCGAAAACAACATTTTTGTATTAATTTATTATACATTTGCTGAAATGAGGTTTATTCTGCCATTTTAAAATTTGCTAAAGTAATAGCTTTAATTTTACATTAATATGGTATTAGTGGGTGAAACATTACCTGACTTAAGATTTATGACTTTCAAGAGTATCGATGGCTACAGGTCACTATATTGAACATAGTAATTCGAATTTCGGTATGGAGAATTTAATATTACTCTACATGTCTATTATTTAAAATATTCATCTCCAAAATACACATTAATTAGTATATTTAAAGGTACGAAGTGGCGATGGTCAACTTAATAGACTGTTGAAAAATTGTGAGGTTGGTCCTTAGTCAATGAATTATAAAATGAAAGCGGTAAACTTTTTTTACTTCAAGTGTTTATTCGTCAATTTTATAAATATGATCATGAGTCAGCAAAAAATATAACAGATATATACATATTGGGGTCATCCGAAATTTCCAAAAATATTTACATAAAGGTCCGACAAATACTTCTTTCATTAAGAATACCTAAGAATAAATGTCATGTCTTAATTAAGTGGGAAGCATTCATGGAATTTTGGAGATTATATTAAATTAGTAAATCGATATAATTTGTTTTTATTCCTTTGCCGTATCAGTTATTAAAAACAGTTTCTTAAAATAAATTCAATAAGTATAATTATTTCATCATTTCTACATTCTTGCAGTTCACATGTTACCATTTATTTTTGTGAATAAACTCTTTGCAGAAAACACTTGCACACACTTTCTTGCCTTCTCCTAATTTTCGTGGGACCTATAATGAATATTTTGCGCGTTTATTTTAAATGAATTGACTGCTATATATATCTTAGTGCATGGGTATAATAAATTAAACACTGAGTTACACAAATGAATCAGAATCAACCAGTAATGTAGTCGAATCATAACTAATCTTTATATACCTACAAAGTTTATAAGATGAACGCACTAGGTATTGACATGCTGAGTCACGCTGTAGCTTTTCGCTTACTGTTTCCTTGTGTTTTTTTGTTCTCAACAAGAAACAATCAACACCAACACTGGGTAATATCAGATACAATTAGATTCCGTAGTCACTGCCTGGAATAGGTTTTATTAATTACATAAAATCCAGTTTTACTCCTTTTATACAGTCTTATGTAATCCTTGTTCCTGATTTTTGATTTGTTTGCAATAGCTATTTATTTATTTGTTATGGCAGTTGTGCTCAAATTCAGTATATTTTGAAATATTAAAATAATACTTAGGAAATGTGCCCGTAGATCGTTTAAAAATATTTGTTACTTTACAACCTTTTCAACTTTACTTGTCGGAAGTAGGTTAAAAGTGAAAGTGACTATAATTGTTATTTAATGATTTGACATTCTCACAAAAGTACTCAATCTCGAGATAACCTAATTTATGGGTTGGAAGATTTCGTGACCTGAGAGAATTAATAAATTGCACCTAGCCACACTCATTTCTGTTTCTTTTAATATATTTTGCATGAAGCGCAATAATTTATAGGGTAATTTTGTAGAAATGTTTATGATTTTATGTAACGCAAAACTAGTAAGCTAAATAAAATACTTGTTTTTCTACTATCAATATGTAGAGAAACTTTTAAATCAAAGAACATAAATGAACTAAAGAATATTATGGCGAAATAATTAGTAAAGAATAATTAAGGTTTTAAAGTAAATATTCAAGAAAAAATTGCTCAAATTAGCTAATGAAACAAAATTCCCTAAATACAGTAAATTTACGTGTAGTAAATTCAATTTAGTTTAGGTTTAGTTTCATATCAAAAGCATTTTATTTTTTCCAACGCCCACTCATAATATTTCTGTCATTAAGTAGGGTGCTGATAAGTAGAGTGGACTAGTGGGTATGATTTTTTGTAAGGAAAGAAATCTCTCATATAAATTACCCAGACTAATTATAAAAGTCGGCCCCGTAAATATGTGATAATCTGTACATAGTATAAAAGGGTGAAAGGAATTTCAATTCTTCATTTGTAGTCTTCATGGCGTATTGCGGAATATGGCAACAGTGACAGGGTGAAGCAGGTTGGTTTTAAAATGTGCTTGGTCATACTCGGATTTTGCCCACTTTCATATAACAAAATCGATTTAATTTGAAGTAGGCGGAAAGAAATATTTTTTTGTAGATTATGACCTCAACGCATGTCAGGGTATTACTGTAGAGTAAAATGAGAAGGTATAGTATTGAAGAACAAATACGTACATAACACAAACATAGAGGAAGAGAGAATTTCAAGTCAGTTTATTATCAATAAGCAATATAAATCCAGATACACAAAGTAAAAACCATTTGACTAACGAACAAAATCAATATATAACAAACAAAGCAATACAGTGTCTTATTGGTATAGTCTTCCTCGAGGAAACACAAAATAAAATGAGATAGCAAATAGTGTCACTTTCTTTCTCGATGAAGTTATACCATTATACGACACTATTAATTGGTTTGTTGCAATGCAGTAAACACAGTTATGCGTTAAGCAGTACCTTTTTGCAATTAATCAGCAACAGTTTTCGTAAGCAAAAATTTTAAGGATTTTGACATTTTTAAAACTACGAAAAATTAATTATTTTTTTAAAGTAATAGGCCAGTTTAAACTAGTTTCTTTGTCGTAATATAAACTGTAAAATTTGCTTAGTATAATCTCGAAAGAATGTGGAAAAATATTTTTTGTCAGAAATTAGTAACTGTAAATTAACCGAAAAATCTTTGATTACTCTCAATATCATAAGTTCTTCTGTGAAATTCAGAAAAAAAAATTATTCACTAAATTTTATTACCTTTACGGCCATGACACCCTAATTTCAAAACAGCATCAATATCTCGAAAATTATGACATTTTAATTTAACTAAAATTTAAATTAGCTGATCAACCCTGCTAAGGAAGACTTTACCTTTTGTGACATCTATACACACATACACACACACACACACACACACACACACACACATATATATATATATGTGTGTGTGTGTGTGTGTGTGTGTGTGTGTGTGTGTGTGTGTTTGTGTGTGTGTGTGTGTGTATATATTGACCGAGGAAATTACTTGACCTTAAGGGCCACTCCCTCTAGAGATAGTCATTCTGATCGATTTAACGCTAGTCACAAAATTTTAACGATAGGTTGACTAATTACACTAATCATTGTTTTACTTCAACATTCTGGGAGACTCTCAAAGACCTGCTAATGCTAGACTAGTTCTGAAACTTCAATAGACCTCAAGTCATGTATCAGTTACCGGCAATAAAAGAGCTGATGATTTTGGGAAGAATATTGTTACAACCTACAATAAAAATATCTCTTTTCATCAACTTCAAAGTAAACCGATTTTGTTATACGAAAGTGGGTAAGTTCTGAGTATGACCAAGCTCATTTCAAAACCAACCTGCTTTGCTCTGTCACTGTTGTTATCTTCCGCAATACCACCGTGCACACTACTTGGCGTCACATAAAAATCAAAATGCCCTTCGCCCGTTTACACGATTTACAGATTACCAAATACAGACGCGGCCTATTTACATAACTTCTCTGGGCTCTTTTATAAGAACGATTCCTTTTCTTACGAATAATCATACCCACTAGCCCACCTCTATTTGTCTGCATCCTATTTTATGACAAAAATATTATGAGTGGGCGTTGGTTAAAAAAAAAAGTTTTTGATATAAAACTAAATCTACACTAAATTTACTTTTATATAGGTCGACTATTGGGAATTACATTTGGTTCATTCATATCAGCTAATTTTTTTCTAATATTTACTTTAAAATCGTAATTTTTCCATACTGATTTTTTTCGCCATAATATTCTTTATTTTATTGGTGTTCTTTGATTTAAATGATTCCCTGTATATTGATAGTAGAAAAACAAGTATTTGGTTTTGGGGTTTCGTGTTACATAAAAACAAATACATGTGTACAAAATTGCCCTATTAATTATTATTTCTCTTAATACAAAATATATTGAAAGAACAGAAATATAATACGAAAACATAAATTTAGTGGGGAGCACTCATGACTGTGGTAAGGTTGTCCACTACCGAGTGGAATTTATTAATTCTCTCAGGCCACCAAATCTAATATCTAAGAAATAATAATTATAGTCACTTTCAGTTTTAATATACTCACATACGTCATCATATTGGGAAATATTGAAAAGGAAGTAAAGCCAAAAACATTTTCAAATATTCTGCGAGGATATTTTCTAAGTATTATTTTAATATTTCATAATATACTAAACGTAAGCGCAAACTGCCATAGCAAATACAAAAATGACTATAACAAACAAAATAAAATCAGTATCAAGGATTAAATAAGACTAATTAAAATGAGTAAAATTGGATCTTACATAAGTACTAAAACCAATTTCAGGCAGTGACTATGGAGTTTAATTGTATCTGATATTAACAAGTGTTGCTTTTGGTTGTTATATGTTGAGAGCAAAGAAACTACAGGCGAACAGTAAGCAAAAATCCATAGCGTGACTCAGCACGTCAATACTCAGTAAGTTCAACCTGGTTCAAATCGTCCGACTGTATTACTGGCTGATTCTGTTTCATTGGTGTAACTCAGTGTTTTATTTATTATATCTATGAAGTAAAATATTTCGCACTCAATTAATGTAAAATAAACGTGCCAAATATTCTTTATAGCCCCTACAAAAATCAGGAGAAGGCAACAATCTCGAGAAAAGTTTTTCCTACAAAATGTTTATTCACAAAAATAAATATCAAATGAATTGCAAGAATATAGAAATAATTAAATAACTTCACTTATTGAATTTGTTTTAGCAAACTGTTTGTAATAATTGATATGGAAACCGATGAAGGCAAATTATAATAATTTGCTAATTTAATACAATTTCCGAAAGTAAATAAATGCTTTCCTCTTATGTTAAGCATTACGTTCATTTTTATTTATTTTGAATGAAAGAAGATCATTCTGTAAATATTTTTGAAAATACCGAGTGACCCCAAAATGCATATATTCGTTAAAATTTTCTCGACTAATGATCATAGTTATGCACTTGACAAACGAATTTACCTTTTTGTGTTTTTAAAGTTCGTTTTTGGTAATCACAATTTTCCATCCGTCTATTCCGTTATCCATCACCGCTTCATACCTTTACAATAATTAATTAATGTGTTAACATTTTGGAGATGAAGATTTTAAGTAATAGACATCATTTAAACAATAGACATCAATAGTCTTTAAGTCTTCTTTGATATAAATATACGAAATATTTTGCTCATTGCCACAAAAAAGTCGATTTTTACGTAATTATAAAGCACATTAATTGCAACAAATTTCGTCGCAATTTTTTCTCAGAACAGTTAATTTTACATATTTTATACCACATAGAGAAAATGGAAAAGAGATAATTAGGTTTCATTTTCAAAAGTATGGAACAAAAATATAAAAAACATGTAATATACAGATATAAATGTAGCTAATTATAGCAAAAAATTATTTTTCTTCAGTTAGAAAGTATCAAATTTTATATAAAGGACAATTGTTTTTCAAAATATATAATAAAAAGCTGGATGTTTTTAATATTGGCTATATTTTTAAGGACGATATGAGAGAAAATAATTACGAAATTGAAAACAAAAGTGTTATAATACCAAATAGTACGTATTTAATCTGTAATACTTTTTAATATTACATTTCAAGACAGATCACCCGTTCAGACATTCTAAACATCTAGATAACTACTGGCCCATGCATATATGAGACAATCGTGTACCTTACACGCTTAACTATAGTTAGAACATTCATTTGTAAATGGATTTAAGTAAGAAAAAAACTTCTAATTTCGCACACGTATATTTTACTGTGTTCTAAATTTTAGATATATGGAATTATTTTGACGAATAATTTAAAAGCTATTTACCCAAATGTACAAGCCTAAACGATAGGTGGGATGTATTTAGTTGCTGTTCACGAAATGGCTATGTAAATATGTGTAACTGATTGAATTAATAAAGTACAGTGAACTGCCAAACCTCGGTCTAAAACCAAATTTTATCATTAAATAAAATAATATTTTAAATCTCTTGTAATCGGATCTTCCAGAGTAAATAAATATCGACCCTCGGAATTGCCAAGTCGGTCCTTTCAAATCTGCCTGAGCGTTAAATCTTCAAAAAAAACAACTGAAAAAGATATAATGCAAACCTGTGCAATTTAAAAATCAAATTTAATATTTTAAATGTGGCGTTTAAACCAAGAGGGGCGGAGCAAAAATGTTAAATTTTGAATCTCGACCAAATTATAATTAAGCCGACTCTCATTACTTTTTCTTTAAATTGAAACAAAGAAGGAAAATTAAGACCTCGCCCTGGGGACGATGTGAATTGTAATAAATGATACGTTACGGATTTAACCTCCGTTAATCATATTTTAATCAGAAAACGTAAAAAAATCGCGTGGATGCCTTCCGCCCGTATGATTTATGTTGCACCATTCCTTTTTCGAATTTTAGGTTATTTATGATGCTTGGGAATTTGGTACCAAGAGTTGATGATTTTGACATCTTCTTTGGCCTATTTATTGAGTTATATTTAATTATTTTAAAGAACAGTTATATTATTTATGGAGTCGATTATTGAAATAAGACAAATATTGGTGAGCTAATATTAAACGTGTAGAAAGAACCTATAATGCTTATTTCAAGGGATACAATTTAGAATAACTTGTTTGAAATTCACTTGATTATGGAGAATATTTATTGTTTTAGCGTTTTTAAAATGGACATTGCTTGACTCAAAATTTTCGAATGGCAAATTCAGGTTTTTTAAATGATTTCTAATTTTGTGGGAAAAAATAATAGACACAGGCGAAAATTTTCCATATAAACATAAGTAACTATAAATATAAATGGTATTGGTGTGAATTCGTTCAATATCCCTTGGAGGTTTACTTTTTTATCTTTGTGGGCTTATCCAGAATGGCTGAAAAAGAAATGTAATAAAGGCATACTTCGAAATAAATCAAGATACTCTTAATACGCGTAAATCTACTGATAACAAAAAGACGTATTACGGTATTTGAGTTACTGTGACGTAATATATCACCGAATTCTCTGCCATGAAATAAATGGATTCGAAAGTTTTTATTCTCAACTAGGAGTTTGACGAGAATCGAATTAGTCCTATTTTCATCAAGTGGAAATGGATATTTAACCTGCATTGACTACATTGACACAGAATAGATCAAGATTAATATTATTAAACTACCTCAGGTATTTGAGCTTAAATTCTAGTACAACCATCAAATGTTAAATAAGTACTATGATAAAAGAAATATACAATAACAAAAAAAAACAAATAATGAAACAGCTTTCTTGACAATACGTATAAATATGGATAATATTTATAATTCAACCAATATTTTCATGGGCTTCTGTAATAACTAAAATGTAAAATAAAAATCAAAATAACGAATTGAATAGAATTAAATGTCCCATGCTGAAATTATTGTTTTATAATTTTTTATTATTTTGGTTTAAAAATTAAATCTTTTCAGGAATTCGTTTTGCCCAAACAAAATAAAAGTTTTAATTTTTATTTTAAAAAGAACGCAACGAAAAAACTAATTTTAGGACTTGTCTTATACGTACCATAACTATGTATGCAATTTAATAACATAACAATTAAAAAAAAAACAGCGATATGAGATCGATTAAATATAATGTCATTTATATATTCTGTGTTAAACAAAGATGAAAATTATTCAAGTTTAATGTGAAAACGTACTTAACTTACAAAATCCTATGACATAACGCATGGTATGAAAAACATTTTCTTGACTTTTGGTTTAATTTTCCAAATTACTAATTTTTTATTCCTGCTTCTTTACCTTTATACCTATATTTATTTTGTAATAATCTGTGTTATCGCCTATAAAAATCAATTATTTATACCTTTGCTAGCATAATATGATATATTAGTTACCCCATTAAAGAAACATTTGAATAAATTAATTATTTCTTGCAGTAGACTTACCACATTAACTTTGAAAAGATCCTTACAGTTTCTGAGTTTCAATAATGATAAAAAAAATTTAGAAATAGAAGAATACTTTACGAAAGAAATTAATTCTTTCAAAGAGAATATCTTGGATAAATAATTCAGTTGACTTCATAAAATAATTTACTAAAATGAACTAATCATTTTATTTCCTTTAAACAATTTTTTATTATTTTTCCTCTAAATAATATAAGTAGTCAATATTATATTTTATGTCCCTGCATAGTTGAATATGTGCTTATTTTTTTGTCTATTGCACTGATTCTTTTTTCATTCATGTGAATAATCCTTATTCTTTGCTTTACTTATTAAATCTCTTCTTCCTAGTAAAGGCTATATGGAATAAAATGCGGTCGAATACTATAAAAAACAAAACGCCTATTGTAAATATCGTTTACAAGTTCAAATTGAAATCCACGTTACGAACGATTTTTTGTATCAGAGTTGCGCATAACACAGTCGAAGCGTTTTTATTTTCTAATATGCATTTCAAGTCGTTTTCATATTTCATCTGCTACTCATATTGGAATATTTATTTTATCAGGCAATATTCAGAATTTCATTTGTATTTTATATGGTATTTATTTGACCGTCAAAATTTATACAGTTTTTGAAATGTTATTAAAAATGTGGCATAAAATTGTTTTATTTCATTTTATATATATATATATATATATATATATATATATATATATATATGTGTGTGTGTGTGTGTGTGTGTGTGTGTGTGTGTGTTTGTATATATATATATATATATATATATATATATATATATATATTTATAATTTAATATAAACATTAAAATATTAAGTTAGTTATGAAATCGAGAATTATTACTATAAATGCAAAATTTGGATAAATGATCGTTATTCTTTAATATTTAAATTTAACCTAGGAATGTAATTTTTTTTATTATTCGAACCTAAAGTTTAGTTAATTACTGGAGAATAGGTTCCACGTTTTATGATGTTCATTAGATTCTTATTTCATTACTAAAGTTGTCTATAAAGATAATTATGTAAGTTTGATTTTAGCATCTATAAATTCACATCATGAATACTGAATTCCTAAGACGGAGCGAGGTTTCCATGGGAAAGGATACAAAATTTCCCTGCTTTAAACAACTCGATCACAATGTTACGACTAAGGTAAACAGATTTGGAAAAAACGTGACAAAAAAAAATTATAGTCTAGAGTAAAACATAGATTATATTAACATAGTCAACGCGAATGAAGCTGCCACCAAAAGTTAGCATAATAATAAGTGATACGGGTCTTTACCTTAAAGTTGTAAATTAACATGATAGCTTAAAATAATATGATGTACTAACAAAACGAAAACATACTTTCCTCCATTTAAGTTGCATTATATCAGGAAATATGCTACGAAAAACGAAGACTAATAGACAAATACAATTTCTGAAATATACCCTGTTAACATTCATACTTGTTACAAAAACGTTTCTGAGCAACACATTTCCAGTAGCACTAGAGCTAATGAACATACATGCCTAATAAACATTACACTACATTTCAAGAGCAGAATAAAGACGGATGAACGAACGGAAAAACTAAATGAAACATGTTTATAATATATTTTTATATAAGTGACCTCTGTATGTTTTATTTTACGTTGTATTCTGTATAAAAAACACTCGCGCGGGTGTCACAGACGACGGGTTAAACGGATCATTGTTCGTTACAGAGGTCGTCGACAGTCTGCATTAATTAATTATACAAAATGAAATTGAAAATTTTTTATATTGTTTTTTTATGTATTATAAAGGGTCAAAGAATTTCCCCAGTAAAACTATGTAAAATACCTATTAATATTGCTTATATAACTTTGAAGTTACAAACACGCAAAATAATTTAATACTATCGTATTTTAGATATCAAAAAAGGATTTAATTTGAAGTATATTTATTTATAATGCAAACTTTTAGTATTTAACACATAACTGTTAGTTATGTTGACTGCTTACGTAAAATATAAATAATTTTATATAAACAAATACATATATGTACATATATATATATATATATATATATATATATATATATATATATATATATATATATACATGGAAATTAAATTAACAACACAAAGGTTTGTTTAAGACAAAAGTTTGTAAGTTTTAACCTGAACAAATTAATATGCGTCCGGTAAAGTATTTACAAACCTAATAAATCATTATCTATAAGTAAAAAAAAATTGCGATAGCATGCTCTTTGTCAGAATTACCTTGAACCTTGAAGCCGTGAACCGAAAACAAATTATTTAAAATTTAGCTTCATATTCTTTGATACAACAAAACGTATGTGAAAACTAATCATCCGCTGATGGATAATGAATTCATCCGATTACCGACGTGAAAACCGCATTTCCTTTCATGTGAGTAAATCCGTATGATGTTGGTTTATTCACTCCAGCATATATCATATATTATTTACGTGTTTGCTTTTAGGTCTCAGAATATTATTTTGCGAGCTTTTTATAGTTTCTCATTTTAAAAATGCAATGCACCGGTATTAAATATTTATCACTTCGTTCAAACCGCTCAATAATATTTAATTAATATTTTTATTTAAAATATCAGACATGTTAGTAAATTTGATCAGCTGAATTAGAAAATTATGCAATATACGCAGTTATGTGATATTCAAGATAATCATAAGTATTTATTACAATGGAAATTTCTGAATTTTTATACAATATAATAAATCAAACCAATTGAACTCAAATCTCTTAAAAAGGTGGTCAATTTTTTGAGCATTCGTTGACAGAGATTTTTTTGAACCTTCGTTTATATCATGAAGATAATATTTAATAATGAAATGAAAATTCTGACAGATCTATAAAATATAACTCTTCAATCTATATTTTTAATGGGAAAAATATTGTTTAGTTTAAATAATTATTTTGCTTCTTCAGTTTATTAATTTATGCAAAAATATTTATTTAATATTATTTTGTATGAGAAAAATTAAGCAATTTGATTTGTCAATCAAAAATATAGTACCAAGATAAAAGATGAGTTATAAAAATATAAAAACTTAATAATTAAACTTACTACGCAAAATAAATATATACATGTCTGCAATTTTTAATTTTTGTAACGAAATTGAAAATTTTAATGAGGAGTTCTAATTTTGTTTTTCATGTCTTAAGTATTCAATTGAATTATTTTATAGGGAATATTAAAATTTCCATAGCCCTAATTAATAAAAATTGTGTCCTTTTTATTTCAGAGTAAGTAATCATTCAAAAATATTTAATTGGAGATTTTATTTAGAGAGTGACGTATTCATAAAACCTTTTAACTCAATTATTCACAATTCATTTATTCAAATGTTATAGGACTGCTTTTATCTCAACAATTCAAGGTGCCTGTTCCAAATATTACAGCATTTAGATCAGACGCCAAGTTGTTATTCAGGACGAAGCTTGAAAATAATCCAATTTAAAAACCTCATTTTTGAATATATTTAAGTTGTCATCAATGAGGTCTACAGTTTCCTTCTTTAGACAAAATGACATGAGAAGTGTGAAAAATCACTTTTCAGTGAAATTTCGATTCTTTCTCAATTTTACGAAAAAAATTTCTCTACAATATATGTTTCATGCATTCTTTCCTCAGGTTAATATTTCTTGGCGTTATTACTAGCCAATTTGTTTTTAAATACGCAACATTGAATTCATTTTTACATATTTTTCATTAAATATCTAAGTACAGATTTTAATAACTTTAATTGCCCTTTACATCTGTGTAAGCGGAAAGTTGCATGTTTTTATACTACCGGTAGATATAACACCTATAATTGTGGTAAAAAATTATTTTGAGATCTTTATAACTAGCCTATTCAAACGGCACCCAATACTGTGTATTAAATTTTAATATTAGTCCATTATTTCATTTTATCCCTATAACATTTCAATATGAATATTTCTCAGTGTCATCTATAGAAATGTATGCAGCATAAATGTGCAATATTCCAACTTCCCACGTCAAGCGATTTCTGACAAAAATGGCTGTGGCAGACCAAGAGACAGGAATATTCTTAGTGGGATTCAGTTTTTCCTTTTTAGACGCGAAATCTTGTATATTAAAAAGATATTTAAAAAGAACAAGTTAGATTACGTACTTCAATTCAAGGCTCGTATTACAAATTTTAGGCACTAGTGGAAAAATGTATAATGATTTGGATTAACGATATCCTTAAGATTCAAACAGTCCCCCTTATCAAATTTCAAGATCCACATCTTTGTACTTGGGTCTATAATTGTGAAAACTAGAAACGCTTTTTAATCCTAAGCACGGTATCTCTTTTTACGAGTACTTTCTCTTATTCGTACAACTAAATTATAGAATAAACCTAATATAGTTTTCAGGAACTTAATATAAATGTGTATATTTGAAAGCCATCTGAAAAACCATAATTTCCTTAACGCCTTTTATTTTCTCCCCGTTCACCCCTCCTACCTCACACTGTTCCTTTCATACTTTATTATTTCCTTATCTAACAGTCGACGTTAAGTGTTTATTGTTCATCGCTATCATTATTTTAACGTTCAATTGTTTAGTTATTTTTTTGGAGCACCTACAAATTTTTAGCATATATTATGGTAGAAATATTTTAAATTTATATTTCTTCGAGTAACTGCCACTCTTCCACCCTGTATGCATCAGTTTTTAAAACTTTATATGAGATAGTATCAAACTACATGAGGAAATTGTTACGGTTTAGTAAGTTATCACTAGTATAAGATTAAACAGCATATATATGCTGACGGTAGTTAATCTGGGGAAATTGTAAACGAAGTAAAATGCATTACATAGTATAACTTTCACGTATTCTATGAAATTTAAAATTGGTCTTTAATAATTAGAAAAAAAAATTAAATTTTGATAGGCTGAGGGAATGGAATAAGACTTATGATTCGATAGAACGTAAGAAATAACATAAAAAGAACATATTGCTTTCACAAATTACACAACATAAATGATCTTGTTTATGTAATATGCCTAATAAAAGAAAGTATTACTCCTTTGTCTTCTCCTGGGATCAAATTTTGTTATAATATACACATACGTTCCATTTATTACCTGAAACTATACTAAAAGTAGAAGTTATACGTTGAAAGGTCTCCTATATTTACGTGCACGTCATTTATGCATAAATTTCATCTTGAAAATTAAAAATAATTATTATTCTGCATTTTCAAATTTTTTTAAGCTTGGGTTCACACTATCACTTTGGTGACAGTTTGCTCTCTAGATAAAGTCTGCAATTAAATATTTTAAAATGATTATTACGTAAGCCCGTATGATTCATCCCTTGTATCCCTCAAACTGCGATCCGATTACGCATTGCTTTCACCAGTCAATAACAATATTTGACTAAGCGGGAGCGAACTTGTTTCTTGAGTTTTAATACTTTCACCTTTTTTTCTTCACTAACGTCAATAAAACACCTTACTTTTCTTTCAACTTTTCTCGCTATTTTACCAGATTTTGCCCGCACCCTAACTTATGTTTTTCTTTTATTTTCGTTTTGTGGTTTCCACGATGAGAATGGTTCTGAATTATTGATCTTCAAATTTAAATAGAATAAATTATTCGTAGACGGAAATATACACAGACATAATTTTATCTTTGCGATCAATCTTATTTGGTAGGAAATAATTCTGCCTACGAATTCGAGAAATTAATATTATTTTTTTCATAAAATATATCCCTACTTGCCCAAGAGCGTAATGACGAGAAATTACTTAAATACAATTTAACTATTAAAATTTACTAATCTTGTATTTTAAAAATCTCACTAAAAATATTAAGTAATTAAATTAAAAAAATGTGGTGTGTTGGCGGGCAAATTATATATTTTCTCCGAATCATTAAAATGATGTTTAAACTTACTTCTACTAAGCTAATTTTCCATACTTGCCAATTTTAGATGAGATGTCATTATTATGTTTAAAAGCTTATCAATGGAATGCTTTTCGAAACACCTATAAGTTTTGGTGATATTTATACTTACTCTGTAGACTGAATTATTCAAATTAATGGCTTAGTAGATAGGTAGTTGTTTACTCAAAGGACCTTGCGACGTAAAATTGATCCTAAAATATTAACTTTGTAAAATGAAGCATAAATAATAAAAAAAATCTATTTCAAATAAAGTAACATAATATTGGCTGCAGTTAGAAAATTATTTCAAGAAACCTAAAATATTTATACCTAGAACCAAGCGGTCGTAAGTAACAAGTATTTAGAAAGTAGGTATTTCAGTTTAATTTTTAAAGCAAATAATGGAAAGAAATAATTATGCATATAAAATGAATTTGTTAATGTTTAGTGGCTTATCCGGAATGGGAGACACGATCTTTAAGCATTTTGGTGGATATTCGTACGGCATAGGAGCATTCGCAATCATATCATGTGATATGATTGTTACTTGATTTAAGGAGAGGCATAACCTGTGTTATGCGTCCCTTCTGTATGCTAATAGCGTCGTCGCCGTTGTTTACCTTGAACGCTCTGTTTCAGCCTATTATCACCCGCCTCCATCTTGTTTTCCACGTAGCTTAATACCTTATGAAATTTAACCCATTTGTACCCAAATAAAAAGAAGAAATTGTCTCAAGAAAATAGAATAGGAAATGCCTATTTACAAAATGAATTCTTGAAAAACTTGATTTCTCGATGTAAAGTTTAAATCTTTTACAATTCAAACGGCTTCTTCTACTACACATAACACATCGCAAATATTTTAAAAGTTTTTCAGGAATGTTTTCAGCATCATCTTAATTCAAACCTTCAATAATATAAGGTAAAGGGTAAAAATAGTGTCTTTCGGGTGATTGCTTGAAATATAACCTGGCTACATTACGTCGATATAGTAACTGTCCATAGGTTTTTCTTTAGCCGTAACCTGAAATCGGCATGCATTTGATCTATATCAACTTCGTTGATTGATATAACTATACATATCAATCAACGAAGTAAATGAAACCAATCATCATTTTTGCCACGAGTACCAATTCTACATAGTGAATTTTTTTGATATAATTCAATTACCTCGTACAAGCATTCTTTTAACATATTGAAACTGGTATCAAGTCTTTCCATTTCTGCTTCAATCGATTTCTGTACGATGATTTGTGGCCTTTTTTTCATAAGTTGTCAAATAACTAAATAATTTATAATACATTTTGACTAAGCTAGGAGGTTCGAGTTTTTGTGGAATGAAGCTACATCAGTCACTTCCATTCTTGCTAAAAGATTGGTTCAAGTTCGTGCCCATTTAGGAGCCAGCAGCTCATCGCCGCTACTGTTTTCAGAATTTTAAACAGGATTAACACTGTGAAAAGAACTTCGATATTTCTCCTGAGGTCTTTTTGTAAGCTCAATGTTACTATAATGTCTTAAAAACCCCCTCCTTAGACAGTAATGATGTTTTCTGTTGAAATAACGACTCAATTGCACACTAAAACTATGGTCACTATCATCTGCAATCTAGTAGCTTTCTCCATTACCTGAAATCTTAGCGGTAAAAATGAAAATAGCGAATTGAACAGAATTAAATGGCCTATGTTGAAGCTTATACTACAAATTTATATAGTTTTTCCAATTTTTGTATTAATGTTGCGTTTCACGAAGTTGATGCATCTTTTATTTCCTGATATGCATTTTAAGTCGTTTTTATATTTCATCTGCTGGTCATATTGGTCAATATTTATTTTATGAAGCAATATTTAGAATTTCACCGATATTAAATATATATGTATATATATATATATATATATATATATATATATATATATATATATATATACATATATATATATATAAGTACATACATATATACAATTTTCTTAATTATGTTTAACATCACAATTATATTAAAATATTAAATTAGTCATGTGAACAGGAATTAATATTACAATTGCAAAAGTTTAGATGGATGATCGTTACTTTTTACCTCCTTAATACTTAAAATAAATTAAACAAAATTTAACATATGAATTTAAATTATTTTTATTGGTAAAACCTAAAGCCGTTACTGAAGAATAGCTTCCAATTTTTAATGATGCTCATTAGATTCCTACCTAATCACGTAAAGTTATTTAAATTTTATTTTAGCATATATAAATTCACAACGACTATCCCGAAAGACAGAACAAGGTCTCCATGGGATACTATAAAAAATGTACTACCTTATACAACTCGATCACAATATTATTACTAAGGTGAACACAGTTTAAAAAAATAATAGCCTAAAGTGACACATAGATTATATAAATATGATCAACGCGAACGAAGCTGCCACCAAAAGTTAGTAAAATAATAAGTGATATGAGTCGGTACCTTAAAGTTGTTAATTAATATGATAGCTTAAATAATATGAGATACTAACAAAACGAAAATATACTTTTCTTCATTTAAGTACATTATATAAGGAAATATACTGTGAAAAACGAAGACTGATCGACTTATACAATTTCTGAAATATGCCCTGTTAACATTCTGTTTGTTTTGTTTTACTTTGTTCTCTTTATAACATGAACTCGTGCGAGCTCTTCATTACAGAGATCGTCGATTGTCTGCATTAAAGAAAAATAAATAAGCAGCGGCATGTAATAATTTTCCAAATAATAGAATGCATTTAAATGATGAACTTGGTTTCTGAAAATTTACAGATTTTTTATAAAGACAATCATTTTGTAACTGAAAAAATTAATATAGTGTCCGGTAAAATATTTACAAATGTAATAAGTCATTATTTACAATTAAAAAAAATGTGCAACAGCATGCTCTTTGCCAAATATATTTGTCAATAAATGCTTACAAAGTTATCGATTGCGATTATTTTACTTAGGTCACCCACCAGTTTTGCGGCATTGGGCCGAAAAAAAATTATTTAAAATTTACCTTCATATGCTCTTATACAATAAAATGTGTATAAAAATAAATTGCAGTAACAACTTGCAGCTATGTTAGCTAATGAAAACTAATCATTCGCTGGTGGGTAATGAACTCATCCGATTACCGACATGAAGGCCGCGCCGCTTTCGTGGGTGTAAATCCGTATGGCTTCGGCTAATTCGCTCCAGTATATACCATATATTATTTACGAGTTTGCTTTTAGGCTTCATATTATCATTTTGTGAGTTCTATTCGTTTCTCACATAAAAAACGCAAGTACCGCAAGTATATTAAATATTTATAAATTCCTTCAAACCGCCCAATGTTAATATTTTTATTTATGTGATTGTATGAACAAATTTTGAGCAACCAGATTTGTCAACAGAAACGTATTACCAAGATAAAAGCCTTGTTATCAAAATATAAAGATCTGATACTAACGTAGCTACGCAAAATAAATATATACTTTGTTACAACACATTCGAATTGTTACAAGGAATTTATAGAGTTATATACTTTAATACGTAGTTTTAATTTATTTTTCTTTAAAATTTCTTGAAGTATCTAACTGAATTTTTTGATAGAACATGATTAAATTTCCTATAGCAACATTAACGCAAGTTCCAATTTTACACAAGCTCCTATTAATCAAAAGTCAGTCCCGAACAATTTAATATCATTTCCATAAGTATGTATTTATAAAAAATCTTAACTTGATTATTGTCATTCAATAATTCGTATATTATAGTACTGCTTTTGTCAGGATGCCTTTTCCAAATATTACAGCATTTAGACCAGATGCCAGTTTGATATTTAGGACGAAATTTGGAAATAAATCAAATTAAAAGCCTTGTTTTTTAACATATTTAAGGTATAATCCATAAAGTCTACAGTTTCCTTCCTCAGAGGAAATGATATCATGAGAAGGGTGAAAAATCAGTTTTCTGTAGGTTTTCGATTCTTTCTCAATTTTACGAAATAATATTTCAGTATAAATTTCTTTACAATATATGTCCCATGCATTTTTTCTTCCGGTTAATATTTCTCTGTTATTTTTGTCAATTTTTTTATAATACGTCACTTCGAATTTGTTTCTTGCATTTTTTCCATTAATTCTATAAATATTGATGATAACTTTAATTACCTATTATACAAATAAAAATTATGGTGCTCCCAATTCTTTGGTTCTGTACGCTCTCTAGATAAAATCTCCAATTAAATATTTTAAAATGATTAATACGTAAGTCCGCATACGTACCTTGTATCCGATTACGCATCGCTTTCGTCAGTCAATAACGATATTTGACTAAGCCAGAGAGAAACTTGTTTTACGCCAATGGTAATAAATCACCTTACTTTTCTTTTAAATTTTCTCGTTATTTTGCTTGATTTTAACCGTAATCTTACTTATGTTTTTCTTTTCTTTTTGGTGTTTTCATCTCCATGAAAAAGGATAAATTTAAATAGAATAAATTATTCATGTATATAAGATGGATAGTAAAGGTACAAAATTTTACCTTTACTATCCATCTTACTTTGTGAGAAATAACGCTGTCTAGAAATTTCAGAAATTAATGATGTTAGCTCACGAAAAATGATATTTGCTTACTCAGTAGCACAAATGCGTAATGTAGAGAAATTACTGAAATATAATTCAATTACTGAAATCTACTTTATAATCTTGAATCTTATCTTGAATTTTATCAAATCTCTCAATAAATATTAACGTAAAAAAGATAAGGAATGCCAGTTACTTTCACCGAGAAAAATTGCTATGTATATGAAAGCAAACTATATAATTTTCCTAATTATAAAAACGCTGTTTAAACTTACTTCCACTAGGCAAGTTTTCCATTCTTGTAAATTTTAAATGGAATGTCATTATTATGTATAAAAGCTTGCCAAATGAATGCTTTTCCAAATACTTAAATGTTTTATTGATATCTTAACTTAATTCTATACCAAACTATTCAATTAAATAACTTGTAGATAGTAAGTTATTTATTCAAAAGATCTCAAAACGCAAACATATTCCTAAAATAATAACTATATAAAATAAAGCAAAAAAATTAAAAAAAATCGATTTCAAAAAGAGTAACATAAGTCTGCGGTAAGAAAATTATTTAAAAAAATGTAAATATTTATACCGAGAAAGAAGCGGTAGCAAGTAACAAGTATTAAGAAAGTTGGTATTTCAATATAATTTTTAAAGCTTTTGAAGCATTTTTAAAATACTTTTGCAGATAGAATAAATTGATATTTTAACTAACATTTATTCTAATTATGGTTTATTTTTTTAAGGTTTATTAATATTTAATGCCTTATCTGAAATGGGCACCACGAACTTTAAGCACGGCATCGGATCACTCGCAATCGTATCATATGATGTGATTGTCACTCGCTTTTGGGCGAGGCATAACTAGGGCTATACATTACTTCTGTACGCCATTGGCTTACCGTCGTGATTCGCCTTAAGCGCTCAGTCGTCTGCCTATTATCACCCGCCTCCATCGCGTTTTTCACGTAGCTTGAGGTTAGTGTAAGGTTAGTTTAGAAGGTTTTAAACCTTATGCAATTTAATTCATTTGTGCCAAATAAAAAGGAGGAATGCTGATTTCAAAACTTTCTTACATATTTAAAAATGACAATCATAAAATCACATATAATAAGAAAAAAGTAAGAAATATTTTTCAGGCCTTTACTCAAATGATCGTTATCGCCATTTTCAAATGAACCCTTGAAAAACATGATTTTTCTATGCAAAGTTTTCTCTTAAATCTTCTACAATACCAACAGTTTCTTTTACGACACATAAGAGATCGCACAGATCTTATTACAATTCTTAAATAATATATAGTAAAGGACGATAATAATGTTTTTGGGGTGATTGCTTGAGATAAAAAGGTGGCTATGTTACGTCGAAATGGTAATTGTAAAAAGTTTTTCTTTAGACGTGACCAGTAATCTATGTGCATTTGATGTAATCATATCAATCAACGAAATAAATGAAACCAATCACCATTTTTGCCACTAGTACCAATTCTATACTGTGAAATTGATTAACACAATTCATCTACCCCTAGAAGCATTCTTTTATAATATTGAAACCGGTATTGACTCTGTCCGTTCCTGCTTCAAATGATTTCTGTACGATGATTTTTCGCCCGTTTTTTCATAAGTAATCAAATAATTTAGAGTATACTTTCACGAGTATACTTTCATAGGAGGTTCGATTCTTAGTGGAATGAAGCCACATCAGCCACTTCCATTCGTGCTAAAATATTGGTTCAAGTTCGTGCCTATTTAGGAGCTAGCAGCTCATCACCGCTACTGTTTTCGGAATTATAAGCAGGACTAATGCTGTGAACAGTACTTCAATATTTCTCCTGATGACTTTTTGCAAGCTCATTATTTTCATAATGTCTTAAAACCCCTTCCTTAGTCTGTCAGTCATGATGCTTTCTGCATTTGCAATGTAGTGTTTCCTCTTATCCCTAAAATCTTAGCGCTAAAAACCTCTTTCATTTTAGTGGCAAAAATTTAAATTTTTATTATACCCACTGTAACAAATGGATTTTTTTTAATATACATATTTTTATCGACCAATATTTAGGTCAAGATATATTTTGAAACAGTTAGTACGAGTTGAAATTTTTTTTTTGGTATATTCAACTGTCTTATTTTTCTTAATAATATAAACGGTTATCATAATGTATTTTACTCAAATAATGAAATAATTGCAAAAGCGTACTTACCTCCATAACCTTTCTCATAATAAAATTCAATAGGACACAAATTCAATATTTCGAAAATTCAAAGGTCAAAAAAGACCATTTTTTAGTATCACAATCTAATGAAATGCATATTTGTGAAGTATAGTACTCGAAAATATTATAAAATGTCAACCATTAATTGCAAATTTTTTATCTACCCTAAAAATGAATTGTTTCCAAAATTTCTCGACAAGTTCATTCGAAAATTTTATAATTCTTATTGATATTGTTGAATATGCAAGTCTATAAGTATCAAAATACGCTATAATTCTGAGTCCTACCTTCTAAATGCGAAGAAATTTAAATATATTTTTTTCCACAATGTGGGAACTACGTATTAGTAATAAATATAAATTTATATTTCTTGTATGAAGGAAAAAGATATTAGGAGATGAATACTAGCGTATAAAATGGTACGTGATATCTGATTCGCGGCAAGCAAAATTCGTTTTTTTTAAACTGTCATTATGTGTATATTTAAGTATAATATTTATTATACTGTGTGTATATTTAAGTATAATATTTATTATACTATCACGTTTTGTTTTACAATATACATTATCAATAAATAACAACTATTTAACCACGACATATATGTTTTTATTTAATGTTTGTTTTCAATGGAACCTTTGGAATGTGATATTTTCAGGACTATTGAAGGTTTTTCTTTTTATGTCAGTTCCCTCATTTCCTTATGAAAATTGCCGACTTTCGGAGTATCAAATAGTTGTAGCATCCTTATTCTTAGGCTTTTTTAGTTGGGTAACGATCTGCATGAGTAGGATTTACCATGTGTATTTCTCGATACACATGGTAAATCCTAGTACGTATTCCAAGAAATAATAAGTTATCATTGTGATACTTATTATATGTGATAAAAATAAGCATTAAAATAATAAATAGTAATGCTAAAGTTAAATTGTAATCGCAAAGACGGTACAATATTTATAATACGTTAAATTTTACACACAGGTCTTATTTGTGCTAGTTGTGGATCTTTCTAGATTGTGGATTATTCAACTTATTTTCATTAGTGAAAAAAAGCGCCTTTGAAAGTTTGTCGGAGTATCATTCCCCTTATTTTTTTATTTACTTTTTAGCTATTCCTTTTTAGTAAATACGTTACTTGCTGCCTTTAAATTATATTTCTTCTCAAGGAAATATTGACCAACTGCAGTGAAGATTATTGTGTTACAAACCAATATGCAGATATTGCCTGTTTTCATATTGATACTCATGGAGGTTACAGATATAGCATCTTGCTTAGGCCACAGTCATGTGAACTGACAGACACGTGTTATTTAGGAAATAATTGTTTTTCTGTTCTCATACATACACCGTACACCATAGAGATTGCAGGTTTTCCTTTTTTCAATAAAATTAGAAGTATGTACTTATTATTAACACAAGTGTCCATATATAAACTGTCGAATAAATAAAGTATGGGTTGCAATGAAATTCCATTTGCAAACAAAATCGGGGAATGCATAGTTTGATGCTAATAATGTTGTGTTACGTATTATTAAATGCCAAATTTTTAAAGTCTGTTTCATTAAAAAAACTGATGATGAAAGATTATTTGAATAATATTTTGGTATTAAATTGCATTTAATATAGAATTTGAAAAATATCGGTTTCAGCAATTTTTTAGAATTTGCAGGTAAATATTCTATACATTGGTGATATAAACAATATTAAAATAAAGGGAATAAAGGTATTTAAATGCTGTTTCACTTCGAAATTATGAATTTCAAAATGTGTTTTGCTTTTTGTAAACTTTTCATGTGCTACCTTCGCGGTTCTCTCTATAATCGCTTTAGTGTAATTGAAAAAAATCACGTAAAATATATATACAATTCTTTATTTGTTTATCGAATCTTAATAGAATGCTGAAACTAAATACCAAATACGGATATATAGTACTGTTTCCTCAAATTTATCACTTTACCGATATAAGCTAGTTTCAATATTAAATATATATATATATATATATATATATATATATATATATATATATATATATGTATATATACTCGTCAGAGTCTTTATTGAAGATAAAATTTCGAATTTAATTGAATAATTCGAATCAACAGGTACGAGCAGTTGGAAAATTTTGCTTGGATCCAGGACGGAATTCGATGTTTTATCCAAATATAATGTGGATCATTAAAGCTGCAGCAAATTTACTATGAAAACGATGAATTTTTATTAATTTATTCCACAAAATTCTGTGGCACATATATCAAATAGATGAAGAAAAATAAAATTTCACCCCATTTTTATTTTCTTTCAATTTTTTTTCCAAACAAAAGAATAAACAAATAAAAATGATAAGAAGTATACCCTCATCATCACAGTAAAACATAGAGAAAAACTGATTCTTCTTTCAGTTGCGTAGAAATAAATTTTGAGTAAATAAATAAGAGACAATCTAAAATTAATTATTAATTATTACTGCATTTCAAAGCAGGTCCGTCATTCTTAAGACCTAGACGATCACTGACCCATGAATAGTTTTCCAACCAGCAAATCAATAGTGACAAATTCATTATATATTTAACTTAAATTAGAATCATAATTTTTTATGATAATAATAAGTAGAAAGTTCTTAATCTTGAACATATGTATTATTGATTATTCTAAACTCTCTATACATGTGAAATTACTTATAAAAATATTTCTAAATGTCATAAATATAAATATAATTAACTAAAGCTAGCTTTATTTTGTGCATAACCATACCGGTGTAAATTATATATGGGATATTTTTATTTACTGGGTATATTAAAATGAAGGTTTTTTAAGTGTGCAATAATATACACTCACAGCATGCAAAAAATCCTAAGTGCATAACTATGTTCGTCTAAAATAACAAAGC
This sequence comes from Druceiella hillmani, assembly GCA_039881145.1. Classification (NCBI taxonomy): domain Eukaryota; kingdom Metazoa; phylum Arthropoda; class Insecta; order Lepidoptera; family Hepialidae; genus Druceiella; species Druceiella hillmani. The sequence goes on along the minus strand of JAYKKI010000007.1, from coordinate 27,552,246 downwards.
TATACTGAATTGTGAAATCTCCATCTAAAAGCAAAGTTGATCATAAAATTAAAAAGAAACAAAACTCCAAAGCCCTTTTAATCGGATATTCCAAAATAAACAAGTTTCGCCCCTCGAAACTTCCAAATCAGTTCTTTCAAATCTGCCCGGGCGAGGCAATAACATAAATCTTTTAAAAAGGAAACAACTGAATAAGAATATCGCACACTCCGATGCAATTTAAGAATCAGTTTTAATCTTTTAAACGTAATGTTTAAACCGAGACGCGTAAACCGTAAATATTTAATATTGAATTGGGACTGAATTATAATTAAACCAACCATCTTTACTTTTTTCTCTGAATTGAAGCTAAGTAAGAAAATTAAAGACCAAAAAATTTAAAAATTTTGCCACGGTTTATCCTATTTTAATCATACAATGTAACACCTTCCGCCTCCGTTATTCACGTTATCATCTTGCCTTTTTTCGAACTTTGTATTTTTTATGAGCTATGAGAATTTGGTGCTGAAAAACTTGGTGAAAAATTTGGATCTCCTTATTGAGTTATGTTCAATTTACTTACTTGTATTCATGTAAGATTAAATTATTTTGACAAACGCTTACATTATTCAAATAGTTAATTATTAAAATTAGGTTGACACTTTTAACCTAAAACAAAAAACGTGGAAAAAGAAGTTAATTTCACATATTTTTTTACTTTTAATTTTCAAGGACAAAATTTAGAAGAGTTTGATGAAAACAAACAGAATCTTAATCAATACATATTCATTTTTATTTATAGTCTTAGCCTTTTTAAAGTGAACTTGCATTTTAAAGTAGTTCCTATCTAAAGAGAAGGTTCTTATATTATTTACTTTATTTCTTACTTGGTCACGTAGTATTTTATGTAACGAAAATTACGAAAACATTCTCTTATTATATTTGCATATATTAACTCATACAATGTATTCCTAAATACAAGCTTATATTTCTTGTGACCGGATAAAAATATTTCTTCTTCTTGCAAATCGTTCACAATGTTATTACTGACGCGAAATAATTTTGAAAAAAATTCATCACAAATAAATTAAAGCTTGGATGTAGCCCCCTTATTGATGTAGTCCCCGCACATGAAATTGCGGAAGAAAGCTAGCATTAAAATAAATAATATGAGTTAACATTGATAGTTTTTGGTTGTAGATTGAAAAATGATGTTTTTAATTTATATGGGAAAAAGTAGACTTCTTCACTGAAGCTACAATGAACAAGAAAATACGTTTTGAAAAAACAAAGGTTGATAAGCAGTTAATCATGGCGTGACGAAAAGGTTTTATAAAATTTTTGAAATACATTGTTTTATCACTGGTACATAAGTACGTTTGTTACTTAATTTTAGTTACTTTGTGCTGTACATAACAAACACTCGCCTAAGTGCCTCAAGCAAGGAGTTAAAGCAGTCGGTAATCGTTACAGAAGTCCTCGGTTTTCTGAATTAATTAGTTACGCAAAATGCAATTGAAGATTTTCTACCGCTTTTAAATCTTATAAGCAATCAAAATACACATTTAGTATAATGTTTCAAGGAGAGATACCGATGTTGCAAAATTTTAACTATCACCACTGACACACTGACATAAGTGATATTGATGCTGACTCCTTGCGTCAGCATCAGAAAGAATTTTTCAACTTATTCTTTATTTTCAATTTTTTTTTAAAATAATACTTCCATAATATGACCAACCAATGCTTACGGTGAAAATTAAATTCGAATAAATTTATATTCAATTTCATTTCAAAACTGATCGTTTGGAAACATGCTAATTGGACAGTTAAAATACGATCGGCACAAATATTCACGATGTCCGGGAATAGATGTCGGACTAAGACAGACGCTATTCGTTGGCTATAAAGGATTAAATTGTCGGTGATATAAAACGCCCTTTTTCTAATTGAGTGCAAAAAAAGATTGCCCATAACTCTTTTTAACACACCCAATACTTACCCAGATTGCGGTATTTACCCACAGTGGCGATACGTTCGCAGCTGTTTACGGATTATTCCTACGAGCGGCGCTGAACTATGTGCGTAAGTAATATAGGAAAAATAAAACAAATAATTATGAATATTATTTTGAATTGTCAGCAAGAAAATTCATCGTTTAAATTTTATTTTAACGACAATCAACAATTTTTCAGTCAGGGAATAACGCTTTCCTTTGTACGATACTTATTCCTAGACACCGTAAATGTTCAATCAGTTGACGACTATTTGCCAAACTCATTCTTTTTCACCCATTAATCGATATACTATAATCACTCTATTGATTGAATAAACTGTCACGGTAAATAATAATGTAATTATCAATAATTACACCATTGTTTTACTAGTATGAATTGTGAACTTTTAAAGAGAAAAATGTACAGTCCTTGCTGGCGATCACGCAAAATTTAGAGGTATAAAACTTTTCGGAAAAATATTCGAAATTTCGACGCATATAAATTGCAGGCACAAATATTCTCATCTCACACGTATTTATATTATAAATAAACAGAATGAGTTAGTTACAATTAGCGAGCTACCATGGAGTGAAATGGTATTTTATTGTCTTTATATACAAGTGTACTTAAATGTATACACAATATTAGGCGTAAGGATATTGATCCAAAAAAATATTATAATGTCTCCATTATATGATATGATCCAAAAAAATATTATAATTTCTTTTAAAAAAAAAATATTGGTTTTATTTTTCAGTGTAGAATACATGTATTACACGCACTATGCACAGTGTCTTTTTTATAACAGCTCATGCTTTTACTCTTTTTTGATTGTATTTTTTCGATGTTTATTTTCAAAAATAAGAGAAAAAATTTCAACGTTAATGTTCGGCAATATATATGCTATTCAGCGGATAATTAATGCCATATTTCAGCCCATAGCGTTATGGCTGACATGCTGGCACCCTAATAAATGACCCTCAGTTTAATTCCCGGCAGGATGATTTAGTTATGAACGATTTATTTTAACTTCAGAAAAAAAAATAAGAAAATGAAGACCAATAAAAGAGTTATAAATTTTAACTACAAATACCAAATTAAATTCATACTATATCACTAACTCGTATTCAAAAGAAAAATGTTTACAATAAATGAACAGTTAATAAATTTTAATTGATATCAAACACAAATCATGTGACAAGTAAAATACGTTTAGATTTTTAGGTAAAATAATCTTACAAAAATATTTGACAGAAATTGGAACAAACTTAAAATCAGTTATTTTGTAACATTAATTATTTTCAATAAATATTACACAATAAACAAGTGTGGAGATTTTGAAATGATTCATTTTCAATTAATAAGCTGAGAATTCATCGAATTTATGCTGAAAAATTACAATATTTGAACTTTATAAAAAAAGAAATTAATTTAAAAACTTAAATTTAGGAAATTATTCATTTAACATAAAATTAAAGTTAGGCGATGGTTCCTATGGATATTCGCCACCTAACTGTACCGGGAAATTTAAAATTGCGTTTATTTTAAACAGTATCTCTGTCCAATATTACGGTATTGGGCCAAAAATTAAATAGTTATTTAAAATTGACATTCACGAACTTTAATACTACGAAACATATATGGCAATACGTTCAACCTTAGGTCATGTCATTCAACATTGGCTAACGCTGAACGTAATCACCCGCTGGTGGGTAATAAACATCATCCGATTACCGAGGTAGAAGTCGCGCTGTTTTTCGTATGGCGTTGGCACTCTTGTGCATGTCATGTATTATTCATGCTTGTGCTTTAGCCCCAGATTATTACTTAGTGAGTTTTTTTTACATTTCTCATTTTAGAAATGCAATATATCGGTAACAAGTATTTATAAGCTCGTTCAAAGTTCTTCACATTATACATGTTATTAAATTTGATGTACTAGATCAACCGAATTAGAGAAACTTATGAAATATACCTGGATATATTATATTGAAGATACATATAAGCGTTTATTCCACGAACAATTAAAAATATAAATACAATATATAATATTACACCACAGGAACTCAAACCTATTGAAAAAATCATCAATGCACAGATATTTGAGCGTTTGTTAATAATTTTAACAACATTTTTTCTAATTAAATTCATATTTTGATATTCGTATATTCAAGGTTATTCGTAGTAAATTCTTTAGTCTATTTTTATTCTCTTCTAGCGTACATAAGGAAAAGAAGCATTCTATTTTCTTTTTTGATTTTTACGATAGCTTTAACGCTTACATAACATCGTGTAACTGTTTAAAAAAATGCTCCATGTATAATTACGATTTAGACAAAATGTATTTAAAGGGACACAAATGAGAACACAAAAATGTACATTAAGTGGGAAGCGACAATGTCTCTGGTATACTTGTTACTGACCAATGGATTATGTTAATACACAAAAACCGCAGGATATTCCAATTCTTAAGCTTATCCTGAGATTTAGTTCATATGTGGACATACGTAAGTACTTTTAGTGACTATTTAATTAACGACTAAGCCACTTTCAATCTTAATCCACTAGTTAAACTAAAAAGGTGAAAGTTAGATATATATATATATATAAACTTTCTTCGTTATTTTATTACACAATTAAATCAATCATGGTGTCGAATAAAACAAAAATCAGAAACGAGAATTCAGTAAGACCAAATAAAATGGGAATTAAATAACCTTATATACTTAGAAAAACCAATATAGGGAGGAGTCAATCGGACCGATGTTAACGGGTGTTACTTCTGATCAATGTAACATTAGTTGAGGAAAAAAAAACACAGGCGCATAGCGTACGAAAAGCCAAGGACGGCAATGCGCTGTGAGTTCGACCTATAAAATTTGTCGGTCCATAAAGATGTGTCATGGTCAAGCTATATTAATGGCTCACTATATTTCATTTGTGTAAATTTGTGATTTATTTATTATAATTATGACCTATGACATATCGTAGTCAATTCAATTAAAAAAAACGTATCGATTATTTTTCTTTCAAGCAAGAAAGTTGAGGAAATATTTTTTTAAGTACTTTTAGTTAAAGAGCTATGTCAAATTATACAAAATATATAAATTTCGAATGACTTCAGAAATTATATATTCTTTATAATATATCTGACTTGTGACCATCTAAAGACCGGCACCAGCACAATATTTATTTGTTTGATTTTCAAGGGTCGTTATTAAATATCATAATTTGTCATACTGCTTCGTATATTTCAACTTTAAAAATTATTGCTTTGAAATAACTAAGATGAACGTTTTAGTTAAACAATACACGGAAAAATATTAAAGATTCTATACCATATTTCTAATTACTACTCCCAATATAACTATAAATCTAATGATGGTTTGCAATCGTAAAATTGTTGCCCTTTTGATAGATCCATTAAAAGTGCAAAAATGTTACGTGATGAAGCTCATTAAAACGACTAATTTCATAGTAATGTAAAATTTAAACTATTGCATTACTAACCTCAAAACAACATACAAATTAGAAAGGACAACGAAAATAGAAATTATTCATAGATACATTTTTGGTAAAATCCCATACTTCGTTTCAAAATATTTGTTATTGTAAATATGGAACAGTTAATATTTTAGTATAGTGGTTTAAGAATTCTTCAATGTTAGTTATATAACTTAATATCTCGTGCATTAGAAACATGATTCTAGCAATTTCCGTAAATAATAAACGGACGGAAACCATTTGCAAGTAGACTAATTCCTCCGCGTTAATTTCTAGGGTTCGAGACATTAAAACCATCGGTTTTAATACTCTCGTACTCTTGTAAAAATAATCAAACTATCTTAATATCTATTACTAGTTGTACTCACCCACATTGCTGGGTACATCTAAATATATAACATAAATTTAACTATATATTTACGTTATAGATTTCCAATTACTCTAAAATTTATCAGTGATTTATGATCGGGGAAAAAGTTGTGAAATTTCAATACTGCTTCCTTTCCCATTTCTCACAAACGTTAAATAAGAAAAAAAACGCAATTTTTTTTAAATATCTGCAAAATTTCTTTAATATTTATAAAGTATGGGTTAAAAAGGTAAAACATATAAAGTTAAATACCTAATTTTTATATTTACCAACGCACTTTGGCTTTTTGTTCACTAGAACCTTGTTAATATATCATGTTTATCGTAAAAATATCGGTTTTGACACAAAAACTCTGTTATTTTGGATCATTCTAAATTTTAAGTAAATATAATTAACAAATTTAGTAACGCCAAATTCCGTATATATGTCATAGCATGTTGAGTTCGCTCATGCACACAGTGAGTTCTACCAGTGAAAAAAGGTGGCCACACAACCATATTTTCCAGCTCTACACACTTGATAACAGTTCTTGTCGTGGCGTCTCTGAGAAGATGATTTCTCACCTCTCAGCATTCTTTTTTAACAAGGAATTTCAATCTAAATTTCATCATCGCCAACAAGGTGTATTAAGGCTGTTGATTAAGCCCAGCCATTAGGCTCACTCTTCCATGGTAGACCAGCTATTTCAATCGTGAGCTTAAAATTGCCCTAACTTATCTCTCTGTCTCCAAAAGACTTCAAGTATGCTGGTCTCATAGGTAAAAAGATAGTGCCACCGACTCATTCCACCAACCCAGCCTACACTTCCCCTTAGGGGTTGATTTTGGTAAAACTCATTGTTAATTGTTGCCTATGTCGGGTTAGAAATAAAGGAGTATCTTCAAAGCAAAGTATTAAAAAAAGTTATGATATACACATTCATCGTCACAGCCAAACAAAGGAATGAATTAATTGGTCGTTTGTTGGGAAGTATTAAATTTTCGAGTAAATAAAATATTTTTATTTACAAAATTTCTGTAAATAGGTCCATATTACTGAAACATTTTTGAGGACGATGTTAGAGACAGTAATATAAATATTAAAAATAAATTTATTTTGATTCCTTACATTATACACTTTACCTTCAATACTTATTATACGTATCTCAAAGCCAATCACGCTGTCAGTCAGTTGAGGATATAGGTGTGCACTGAGTCACGTTTACTTTTTAGATGGGCTTGTCAATACGAACTAGTACATCACAAATTTAAATATAAATAGTCATAATTCTTAAAGGTTTTTAAATAAATAGATAGTTCTTATCTGCGCGCATTTGTAGATATGTTTATGTATGGATTCTAAATTTTAGATACATACAATTCCTTGTAATGTTACATTGAATCCTTTGAAAATAAATAAGATCAAGTAAAGCAAACCGTATTTTGTAGGCAACTATAGAGTACTAATTGATATATGACATATCTTTAGTCACTGTACATATTTACAGGTAGACTTTAAAGTAAACAATAAGAAACTCTCAAACCGTGTCTAAAATGCTAAGGAAATATTTATGTTTATTTCAAATAATAAAGATACTATAAATCGTCAAACTCTGATCTAAAACTAAAGCTTATCATACAATTTAAAAGAAAAAACATTTCAAATTACTTTTAATCGGGTAATTCAGACTAAACAATTTCGGTCCCTTAAAATTTCCAACTATGTTTTATTATACTTGCCTGGGCGGAGCATTAACAATTCAGAAACCAATTTTAATCTTTTAATCTCAACGTTTAAGTGGAGACGGGTGAACCAATAATATTTGATTTTGTACCTAGAATAAATTATAATTAAAGCAGCTCTTCCTACTATTTTTTTTTTAATTGAAACAAAGAAGGATAATTAAAAGATCGCGTACTGGCGACGATGAGAATTCTGATAAATTATATGTGACGGATTGAGGCTCCGTTAATCATATTTTAATCATAAAATGTAAAAAAGTCACGCCGACTCTTTCCGCCTGCGTGATTTACGTTGCCACCTTTCCTTCCTTCGAGTTTTGTCTTGAGTTTGATGTGGAAAAAATGATCTTGACAATATTCTTTGTCTTCCGTACTAGATTATATTCAGTTTACTTACTTTTCTTTATATACAATTTAGTTACTTTCATGTCAGTTAATAGGACCTAAATATTTAATTATTGAAATGAGATTAATACCGGTAGTATAATTTGACATATTTGGCTTAATGTAATTTTTGAGTGTGAAATTTAGAAGAGTTTGCTTAAAACGAACTGGATATTAAACAATAATCACACAGTTTCGGCGTTTTGAAAGTTGAGTTAAAAGGGCATGTTTTTATGAAATGTGTTTGACGACTTCTGTTCTTGTCAATTTGAGTATTTTAGTAATAGAGAAGCACTCAACACCTTAACTCTTATAACGAACAAATATACAAATCGTGAAAACAGATTTTTAATAGTACTTACTTGAAGTTAGTGTGGCGTGATACATAATTCGATTCTGCACGATAAATAAATAGAAACCAATAGTGGCACTATTGCCAAAGAGGTTCAAGGTGAGACTTCCTTTATATTTTTAGCATATCTTGTCTTCACATAGATTCTATAATTACATACTATAATTGTTTTGGATGTAACAAATAATAATATAATTATAACTATATTAAGTGTGATGGAGAAATACACTGGAGAAATTAACTTTGTACGCTGATGTTATTCCTGAAACTATCTTACATGCAAAAGTAATCTGCTGAAAAAACTATTTACATCTTCTTTGAACTAAGGTTCATTGTAGATAATTTCTTCAATTTTATAAGAAACTATCGATCTCAGGATAGTTAATTTAAATGTTAGCAATTGAATTTATCATTTGATAATATTTTATTTAATAATGAATGAAAGTGTAGCAATTAGATATTTAACCTGCAGCGACGGTGACGGTGACGGTGACGGTTGAAAACCGTTAAATTTTAAGCAATTACCAAGGTACAGAAACAAAGTAATAATTAAGTTGTCAATACGCTGTCAGATTATCGTTTTGTTCACAATATATTAATGTGGTTAATATTTAGAGTAAAACTAATGCGACATCCCTGAGGGATCTCAGTATGATTATGGACAGTAATCTTATATTCTATCATGCCATTGGAGCCACCATATCAGTTTGCTAGAATTTATAATGCTATATTCCCAAGATTTTCATAATGGTTTTAATTTATTAAATAATTATGTTGATAATCCTCGGTTTTGGGATTTATAAAGTTTTATGCTCCCTACTGTTAGGTGATAGGGCGGATTATTTGTTTATTTCATCTGTACGTTTACCTGTAGCATTCATCATATCTATGCCCAACTCAGTCCTTGCTTATAATATTGTCTATTGGACTAATTCTCTTTCTATTCATATATGAATTCCCCATTTTTACTTCTTAAATTTGTAGTGCCTCGTGCAGGCTATTTGGGAAAAATGACGATCGAAATTTGAAAAAACCAAGATATATCAAAAAGACCGTAGAAATATTCAAAATACAATCCTCAGGACTAGGTTTTTTATCAGAATTTCGTATCATGAACTTGAATGAGTTTTTTTTCTTATATGCAATTCGAATCATTTATATATTGCAAGTTCTCATCGTGTTTGAATATTTATTTTATCATGTTTTGGAATAATAAAAGTAGTAATGTAAAAAAAAAATAATACTGTAAATGTCAAAGTTAAATGGATGGACGGATTTATATTTGATACTCTATAATTTTAAGTTACATAATTTTATAACTAACCTCCACAAAACATGGTACGCAAATAGATTGTCTCAAAATCTAAAGTAGTCTTTGAATGACAACACTTATATGCTATTCATTTGTATGCTATTCATCAAGTAGGAACACTTGATCACATCATATTGTTTGTAAAAAATATGTAAATTTGGTTTTATTACATTTATATGTATTAACTTATACCATGTATCCTGAATTCGCAATTCCACGAGTGATTTCCGTGGGGGTACCCAATTTTTTTTCCTATTATAACTTCATCACGATTAAATTACTCCCGAGAATAAATTTTGAGAGCCTAGATTGACATATATTTTATATTGCTGTAGTCCATGTGAACGAAGTCGTGAAGGGAAGCTAGTATTAAAATAAATAATAGGAATCGAAATAGATAGTTTACAGTTGAAGTTAAAAAATAAGATGGCATGTTAAAATGAAGAAAACAGACTTTTCTTAATTGAAGACATTGTGCAAAAAAACGTATTGTAGAAGGAAAAAGATCGATGTGGTTATAATTATAGCATTAAAAAAATTTAAAAGAATTTCTTTAATATGTCCTTTTAACTCTTGTAAGGTTTATAAGTAATAGCTTTTCAACCAGAGCCAGAGCCTGGAGAACCAATAAATATAAAATAAAAATAATATAAAACATTTGTATATATATATTTGTATATAAGTAAAGGTACGTTTTAACACCAAGTATATGTCGGTTTTATTTGTATTGTTAATGTTCGTGCCTGACGGACCACTTGCCGTTGAACAACACCTACTTGGCACCTATGGTAGAACTCTGTATGTTTTATTTTAAGTTGTGCTCCATATATAAACACTCTTGTGAGTGTCGCAGCCAACGGATGCAACGGGTCATTGTTCTTTACGTAAGTCGTCGGTTGTTCGAATTAATTTGTTATGCGAAGTGACATTGAAGCTTATTTATTGTCATTTTTTATATTACATAAGTAGTAAAATTTTACTAGTGGACGTAGTTAAAACGTATAATAATATATTTTATAAAATAAAATGATTTAAAGCGAGACACATTTCATTATATGCCAATATTGCCGATTCATAAAAATGCATATATAAATAATTACATTAAAAAAATTAAAGATTGCGCTCTGTGTTTAACAATATCCCGACCATTGGGCCAAAAAAGCATCGACCAAAGGAGGAAAAGTTATTTAAAATCGACTTTCTTTTATATTAATACAACGAAGGGTATACGGAAATGTATTCAGCCATTTCAGCTAATTTTGAACATAATCATCCGCTGGTGGATAATGCACGTCATCCGATTACCGACGTGGAAGCCGCGCTGCTTTTCGTAGCGGTACATTCGCATGGCGTTGACTTATTCACTCCAGTACATGTCATGCATTATTAATGAGTGTTTTTGGGCGCCAGATTATTACTTTGGGAGATTTTTGTAAAGATTTTTCTTTGCAACAAAGGAAAAGTTCTTATTTTCTTTATTTATCCGTTCTTTCAAAATACTTATAATTAGTCTACGTTTTCAATACATCACACATATCGATTAATTAGGTTAACTGAATTACGGAAACTATTACAATGTACACACACACATATATATATATATATATATATATATATATATATATATATATATATATATATAATACATAACATATTTAAAATATTAAAAAATATTAATGGTTTAAAAAATTATGTTTATACCATAGTATTAATTTAAGTAAAATATTTACTTGTTAATTGAATTGATTAATATATTTTATTCAAAAAGATTTTAAGGAAAAAATTTTATATTATCGAGGTTGTTTTTAAAAATTTTTTATAATTTGTATCATTTTTGTTAAAAATTATACCTATTTTACTACAATAATGCAAGTTAATTAAGTCGTAAGGATATCGTCTTTTATCAATAGTTTTCAGTCTTCAATTTCGGTTATGTTAGTTAATATACGGCCATTTTATATGCTAATATATTGTAGTACCATCTTTTTTTCTCGACATACTCAAGCGAGTCTACGTCAAAATAAATATTTACGCATGAGTAGCTTCAACCATTTCCATAAATTTATGAACAAAGAATTTCAGCACTTCCATAAACGTAAACTTATTTTCAGTCTTTGGTACTTTGAAAAAGGTTTGGCTTTGGAAACAGGATCATTAAATGTAGTAAGTGCAATTAAATCACGACAAGAATCTATCCATCTCCTATCTAGCGGATACTTTTGGTTACCCAACCACATTTGAACTAAATATTTCTTTCTTTAAAAATGTTAAAAAGCTAGTACATCGTTTAACGAAGTTTCTTAAAATTTCATAATGATCATGATATTCTTCACACGTCCAAGTGTTTTATTATATATATATATATATATATATATATATATATATATATATATATATATATATACATATATATGTGGGGTCATTTTTCTAGACCACAGATAAGGATCAATTCTCAAATCTTCAATGAATCAATTAGAGTCTGGAGTCTAAGGTCTTATAGAGCCGTTGAAAACAGTTTCGTCTAAACTTCTGCAACACGACTTTTATATAATATAGGGTTTGCTATTTAAATTTGGCAAAATTCGACTGGGAGTTTTGCGATACTCATGAGTGATTAATATACTATAAAAAGATCTATAAGATATTTATTGGATGCAAAAATATATTTTCTTCTAAATAATTTAGATAATTCTTTTACATATTTGCGATTTTTCTATAGAAATTGCATGATTTTTTTGCGTAACTTTTTTGTTAGTCCATATGAATACGATCACATTATAAATTTGGAGCTAAACAATTTTATTTCCTTCCCATCACCTGCTCAGTACTCTAAGACTCTTTATTCGACTCTCTTTAACATCTTGAGTTTGAGCAACATTACCTTTTTTACTAAACGTACATACATGTTTAGCCATTGTTTATTTGAAATGTATGAAACTGCAAGAACACAATTTAGAAAAAATGTCAATATGTCGAAATACACTTTTTTTTAAAACCATAAAAAATAGGGTGACTACTGATACTTCCATAAATAATCACTAATATATTATCAGGACAGTGAATATATCATCAGCATTGGACCAGCTTGAAGGTACCGTAAACGTAATCTATATTTGGATAACTAATTTTCAACTATTATGACCCATCTTTACAAAGCCATTATTTGAAGAAACATAAACATTGAAAAAACTATGTGTGAAACGTTTTTACGAAGATTTTGTTATGATTTGAAGATTTTTGTTACTGAACCATTTCCTCTAAGGTAAAAATATTAATATTTCGGAAAAAATGTGATTTTACCCCTACTCTGCCTTGGGGTGTAATACGCGGTTTTCTTTGGATGGGAGAATTTGTTAACAATAACTAAAATAACCAATTTATGAAATGAAATTTTATTCAAGCTACTTTTACATTAAAATACTTAACGCTATTTGCACATAATGTGCATATTTCTTATATATTCTTGATTTATTGCATTTAGGTATTACCTGGGTACCTAAAGAAAACTCAAGGCATCAGCATTTTTACAATTTTTTTTGGTTGAATAATACAATAGATATTAGTATTTCCTAGGATTTATTTACCTCAAAAGAAAAAGTAGAATCATTACATTGTCCGTAACAGTCGTTTTCCAATATTTTTCATACACAAATTTTTGTTTGGCAGAATTATTAGATGTATTTAAAAATCCATAAATATTTCAATAGTTAGTACTCTAAAATATTTATTTATAAATTTTGGAGGGATATAAAATCAAATGAATGTTTACTCTATTTCGTATGTCGTCCAATATAGGCTGATTGAAAGAGTGATTTATAAGGATTTAAAAGCTACTTATGACACGTAGCTGTGGAGATATTGTTGAAAATGTCCAAAAAAATATATTCTATCTTTGAAAGAGCTTAAGCCAATATTATGAAAAAAAGAGGGAACTAAACACTTATACAAATTTTATTCTAAAAAATAGAGATGTTTTTCGAATTATCATATTTCGCGGCAGTTAAACATTCGCTAAATGACATTAAACATGTTACTTAGTAAATAGTGGATAAAAAATAGTTATTAGAAATGTTACGTATTCTAAAATATTTATATTCAGTACAGACTGAGAAACTATTGTGTATGGAATACTTGCATTACAGGTTCCATTTGTATTTAGCAGATTTTTATTCATAGGCGATTATCTGTGCTTGAGAACTTTTCCAAAGTGCTTTATGTGATTTAGAATTAAATTTTTGCCTGTCATGATTTAATACCCTAATAAGTTAGAAACTGAATTATGCATTACACTTATATGATTAAACTTTGGAATTATCTATTTTAATAAATAACATTGTACTTAATTTAAAATCGGAGTCGAAGAGAAATCTTTTATTAAGTCGGAATTATGGGTTACATTTTAAATTGGGATGAAGACATGCAAATATTTTAATTAAATTATATTTTGGTTCTTTCTGTCTTTTATTATAACGTGAGAGCTCTACTTTTGATATAACATCTAAGATATTTCTTCTAGTTGATTTTTACATATTAATTTTGGCACTTAAGTATTTAAATATGTTAAAAAAATTTCCAAAAATTGTATTTGTCTTAAATAATGGAATTATTGTTTTTATTCAAATTATTATTTTTTATTCACTCATACCGATTTCCTTTTTAGGGCACTGTGATAGATATTAACACAAGAGTATATTTTCTTTTATCATATCTCTCATTAATACGAAAGTGTTTTATTTTTAATATTATGGAAAATAGTCGTTTACACACTCTGACGTTTATTCACTAACAACTTGTTTATTCACTAACAGAGTATATACATCGGATCAGAGTATATCTTCACATCAGAGTATATAATGTCAGCTACAACGGTTTTGACATGAAAGGTTTCCCAACAATGCTTTGTTTATAAGTGTCGACTTAGCATATCGCTGGGCTTAATATACTCGTATCTTCATCAAGTAACATGTAGTGGGCTGTAGAGAAAATAACATCAAAGTGCTTGATGTTATTTTCTCTACAGCCCACAAGGCGTAACAGTCGACAGTATTTGAACATGACTAAGACCTGGTGAATGTGTTTTGATTGGGATTTGCTAAGTGTTCCGAAAATAGTCAGTAACATACATCGAAATTTTACATATCTAAATGTATGAAATAACATTTTAAATTCATTGGATATTAAATGGAGTGATCTAGAGCGTTTAACAAAGTATAATTTAACTTCTTTGTTTTTTGATCCCCATCTGAGCTTTATTTATTTAATGATTATTTCAAATAAATAAAAAGCATATCTCTAATGAACCAAAAAGACTATCTTCAGTTTATGGACTAGTTCGCGCTATAGTACTTAAAATTAATAAAAACGTAAATAAAAATTAAGAACAAAGAAGTAAAATTGCAATGAAGTTATTTTTTTGTATAATTAAACTCATTTGCTTCTTTTCAGGATTTTCTACCTCAAAATGAATGAACAAATTAAATCGTTTTGAGAATATTCACATAATCGTTCGTGCATTCATCTGTCATAGTTACTTCCTCGGAAACCGTTTGAGGTAGTGATACAGCAAAATAATCTGCATGTAACTTAAAAACTAATATTTAATAATATTCATGTGCGAATTTTGGAAGGGCTAATAAAGCACCCCATTTTTATTTATTTATTTATTTTATTTATCAGCTTTTATGTATACTATATATGGAGAACTTATTGCTGCATGAGCAATTTCTTCCATTAAACTATAACAATTGGTATAAAAATAAGTAGGATTTTACAATAAAAATTAGAAACTATTTATAGTACATTTGAGAGAAAAAGAAAAAAAAACAAAAAAGTACTAATGCAAACTATTGACGTGATTTGGGATGGAAAGAAAAGAAAGGATAAGGGCACAAAGGAAAATGTTTCAGGAGGGGTAGGACTTTTTCACACGATCTTGGAATACATTTAGGGACGTGATTGTCCTGGTGTCACGTTCCAGGTAATTCTCATTTTTCAGTTCATTAAGTGATTTTTTTTTAATATTAATGTCAATTAAAAAGCAACTTATACCGCGAAATATTGTTTTATAGGGTTTTACTTAAGACATTTCCTAGATATACTCTCTTTTTAAAAAAATCGTTTTACATAGATTTGAAATATTGCAACAAGATAAAACAATATGTTTTTTAGCCTGCATATGGTTCAGTAGTTCACTATTCAGTATTCAGTAGGCAACACTCAAAATATTCATATGATAATTTTTGTAATAGTAAATAAAATACTCAATTATTTTTCTATATTTTATGCATTGTGTGTAAAAATTATATGTAATATTTTAATACTAGCGTGACCCGTGCGAAGTCTTCGCATTATTTATTCTATTATGAAGCTCAGATGACAGATCAAACAAATATTTTACTAAAATTGACATATAGAGGCGCAAGTATCAAAAGCATTGAGCTAAAGCGCCACTTTATTTATACGTGAGTGGATTTGAAATTAAACAAAAAATTTACTGACCGACAATCATATTGACGTTGAGCCGTTAGATGGCAGCATTGCTGTTTTGTGTATATAATTTTAATAATTAATTAATTTGCAAAAACAATAGCAATAATAAATTTTTTAGTTGTGGATGCCGGTAGAGCAAGCAATTATCTATAAAATGATATATAATTTATGTGGATTAGTTGTGAGGTTTTTTCTAAAAAGGGAGTGTAACATCTTAAAACCTTAGCGTATTAATATATATGATAAATGTTACGTACATTTAAATTTGTAAACACTTATATGCTCCAAATTATATCACAAAAGCCGTGTAATGCGATTTTAGTTCACTATCTTGTGATATATTCATGTAGTCTTTGTAGATAGGTACTTATTATTTCAATCATACTTTTCATCAAACTAAAGTAACAGCAATTAAAGTATCCTATTTAAGTAACTATAGCAATATTAATCCAGAAAACCTCTTGTAGAATTCTTTGTAACTTTTTCCTATAGTATCATTTTTGTTTCGATTTCAGAGCAGAATATTGTTATTAATGTTATAATTTTTTTTCAACTTTTCTTTTATGACTAAAACATTTGAAACACGTCTACAATGCTCCTCTTTAGAGCAATTGCACGAATTCAAAAGGATTCTTTTGAATAAAGATTCCATGTACGATAATTAAAAAGAAATACTATGTATTTCTTATAGTATTTATGGCAAGCATTAAATACGCATATTTGTTACATAATTTTAGTTTTTAGTAGAACTATCGAAAATAAAACGCTGTGGTTATAGCCGCTTATTTTATTTCTTTCCACTGTCGAGTAATTTTTTTCTGCGGTAAAAATGTTAATTTTATCTCTTTGAATTTGTAAAGACCAGGGTACAGCAACACCTTAATAATTCTGGAAAAATTGTAATTACTGTTTAAAATTATGTAAAATTCATATCATATTTTTAATATTTTGGTCATTCAGTATGTGGATATAAATAATAATCTTTTATTAGAAGCATTACAACCTTCAAACTGAACTTATTTACAGTATTTTAATAAAACTTTGGTACTAACTTATATGTAGAATGTAAAGTGAGTACAAAGGCGAGTACATGTTTTAAAGTCGGATGTAGAATGTATAAGGTGATAAAAGCCCAGATAGCAAACACTGAATGAATTTTCGAATCGCCATATGCTATTTTATATACTCCCTATTCAAAAGAAGGCGTTAGACTTGAGATAGACTTTACGTTAAACTTGAGACAGCGAGCAGAGATAAAGGCGAACGACCACGGAGCGAGACAGCTTGCATTATGAAAGTCCCGCACTCTGCGCCAAGTCTCGCTACTTCGCGTTGTGATTCACCGGCCCTTGAAGTGTTGCGGTGTTGGGTATATTTTCTTGGTAGTGATTGATCATACTGAGAAAAAGTCGAAGTTCGTCGATGATTTTTGGTTTGGTAAAGTCAACGATGGTCTAAATCTTTTTGTCCGTGGGCTTTATACTATGTTAAGATACGCGATACCCGAGAAATGATACCTCCGCATTACCGAAATTATATTTACAGGCATTGATAATGACATTATTTTTGAGGTATTGATAGTGTTTGGCTGTACTCCCGAATATCACCAAGAGATCGTCGATGAAAAGAAAGGTAAAGTAACGTCCACGGAATATCTCGAAATATTTCGAAATAACCAAAAGGCGTAATGATTGTTGTCTTTTGAATGTCGGCCTCTGAGACTAAGATCTGCTGATATGCCTGATTCAGGTCAGTCATGCTGAACATAATTTTATTCGTAAGTTGGTAGATGAAACTCATGATTTGCCACCTCGTGTGAAAGTCTGGTTAATGATTGCTTTGAACCTTCAGTAGTCAGCGCAGGCTCGTATGTCGCCATTCTTTTTTAAGTACGACGTATTATGGTGATGACCAGGGGTTTTTGCTTGAACCACGTAGACCGTGCTGGATCATGTTCTCGAACTGCTTTTTAACTAGTTCGTAGTGATATGACGGTAGAGATCTCTCTCGACGGTTCGGTCGTTTCGATGACACAGTTAACGTAATATTTGAAAGTTAATTCCATTCACGTGAGACGAGTGATGCCAGGGTATTTTGCCAGGATGTTATAATACGATTATTGTATGTCCATGCTCCTTATAATTTTCATATTGAGGCTTGTGCAGCCATAAATTAGGCGTCGGTTTTGTAGGTCTTTGATGATATTTTAGAAGATCGAACACTGAGATGTGTTTGTTGACCTCGGCGAAATTGCTATTTAAATGGTCGTTTTAGGTTTTGGGTCGAATTCCGGTATTTTTTCGTCGTAAGTGCGAATTACAGTATTTTTGAAGACGTAGAGCTAAAGCAGTAGTGGCTGCGTTAAAGTACCACTTCTTCGTGATCGGACGGATAAATTAGCACCAGTAATTCCTAGGAAGGTAAATTTGGACTTCTTGTTCATGACGAAAAGACGGTGGGATATTTCGTGAACACTGAATTTCACTGCAACCTGTGTTGTGTTCTGTGTAGCTTTATCGGATTTGTTAAATGAGCATGGTGTCGTGCATTTTCTTGCGTCGGCTTTAAATTTTCGGTGATTATTACAATGTTATGAGGCTTGTAGCTGTGATAATAATCAGTAGCGGAAGCTATAATTTGACATTCTGCGCCGCGATGATTGATGCAAGCAACGTTACACTGAGGAAATCCCTCATCCTGCACAAAAGTTGACCGGGTGGCTGGTTTCTCAGTACCGTGTTGTGTAGTAATTTTTTGAACTGCCCAGAATATCATTAATAGAATTAATCTCATGTTATGTATTTTTCATGGTTATTATTGAAACCGAGCATTGTCATGTAAAACATTTGTGGAAAGTTTAGTGGCGACTGCTCACAATAAATTTTGGCGATAATTACACACATAATTTAGAGGAGTTCTTTGTGAAGAATTCCATTTATACTTCAACACATACTTAAAGAGAACTTTTAGCTAATGCCATTTTTTGTTGTCCATTCGTCTTTTATCTTAGATTTCTAGTGACTAAGCCATACACAAGAAATCAACTTATGTCATCCACTTTTCATCACCTGTAATAAGAAACTTTAACCCATGACTGGCATGACGGTAACTCAATATCTCTCTCTACACGTCAAAACTCTTTTATATTTGAAGGGACTTTAGCTCCACTCTGGCGGGCTTTCCCTTTTGCAGCCGACCGCCAAAGCAAGCAGAGTTCTCCATGCACCGCGCTAAGTGGTGGCTCCACCACACGAATCGAAGCACTGCGATGTGCGGAGTCTACATTTCATGGTCATGCTTTTTCCGCGTGCTGACTTTGTCATTGATTTCTATTGTTTTAGATTGGGAATTGTTTATACTCTTAACAATTTATTTTTTTTATTATCAAGTTTTGAGCTTTGAATTTTTGTGATTAAAATTAAAAAATAAATTGGTGCTTGCATTGTTTTTAAGAATTTTTTAACCGTTCAAAATAAAATTATTTACAACATACACACAAGCACTCACGCACACAACTTTTGTGTGTATGTGTATATATATATATATATATATATATATATATATATATATATATATATATATATATATATATATATAATATACAAATAACTTTTCTATATTTTTGTAATTGTTGAAAATCACAGGGATTCCTTTTTTCCAATAGAATAAATTCTGAAGCATATTTTGTAACAAAAGCTATTGATAGTGGAAAAACATAGAATATAGTTAATTCTATTGAGTTTTTTTAAATTTTATTTCCTTATTAAAATAGATCATTTGTTAACGATAATGGCTCGGATTTAATAAATTCAATTATGCTGAGGCAGTGAGTCGAGCAAATTATTTTAATTTAATGGAATTATTTACAGACAACCTTTTCGACTATTTCGAACTAAGGCAATTTGAAGATAAGTTTAATGTAAGCAACCCAATAACATAAAACGATAATTTTAGTATATATTTTCAGTCGTTTATTTAGTCTTGGTCATAATAACTAAATACAATTCGCATGATGGTGTGGGTTTGCGTCTGTGCGTATAATGGGGTGGGCTACAGAACAAGGTCATCTTGTTATCTTTAACGTAGTTAATATGTCTAATTTCTTTTTGGATGACCATTCAGAAATCTATATAATAAATATAATTTATCAAATATTTAGTTTCATTCAATTCTTTACACTAATATTATTTATTAACGGCCTATATACAATCAATGATATTTTATAATTTAATTTTGAAACTAATCGTTAATTCTAATGAAGTTCAAATATTTATTGGTATATTTTATGCTTTGTATAAATAGCTAACCAAGTACTCAGTTGATCTAAATAAATATTACGTATTCATCAGTTATTACAATATGAAGGTAAATATCATAATAACATTTATATGTAATTATATGGCCAGTGGTAAAGCGCTTAGATCGTTTCTAATTCTTAATTTGAGGTTTGGCTTAATAACAAGTCCAACTTTCAATAAGGTGTGAAATAGGTTCTCATTTAATTTATTTCTTAATCCCTTTAACCAAAAATATCATCACATCGGCAAAACAGGAAATAAAATTATTCGCATTCCATTTTAATCATTTTCAATTCAGCAACTACGCAAACAAATCCCTGCCCGTTGCAGCCCTTTTATAGTGACCCATGTTCACAACGAGCGAATACAAAATCTGTTATCGCGAGTGGCTCGGCCGATGTAAAAGTTAAATTAATGAGTCCGCGAGCTCGCAGTCGCGGCCCTGACAGATATTTATTGACGGCAATAAATATGCCCCTCAAATTTGTCGATATAGTACCGCCATTTACTATATAAGTACCTACCTATTGCCGGTTAATTGATTGATGTTGGGCGGGAGGCGCTACATGTTGCATTTGTTGGGAGCCTGCGATCTGTCAATGAGGATTATACTAACCAAATAATGGAGAAGTATTTATTAGGTTCTACAGTAGCCATGTTGTGAGCATTATGAGAGGCATTTATTTGAAGTAGAAAAAATGCCCCAAAATCTTATGCTATTTTGACAAACGTAAATTGTGATTAATAACTATTGAAAAACACATTAATAAAGATTAGTAAAATTCATTGGCGTTTCATCGCATACTTATTTTTATAATTCTGTTGATTTATGTAAAAATGTGATATTAACAATTGTATGTATGTTAATATTTATTATTATCGTTATTATTATTATGCATTGTTACTTCTGCCTTGATTTATTTTTTCTACAAAAGTTCTGTCTTCCATTACCTAACGCCATGGGTCAAACGAGTTACATATATTGTGTAACATAAAAAGACAGGCATTTGTTTTAATTATTAAAAATAAAGGACTACTTTGTTATTCATAGAAAATGTAATTATAATAAAATTAAAAATTATTAATGAACGATAATAAAACAGGAAATTGGCTCCACAAATTGATTCGTGCATTAAAAAAACGTCAAAAGTGAGCGCCTCTCCCTAAAATGTGTTAATAAATGTGACGATACAGAAAATGGATAAAAATTTCAGAAAAATTGTGCACATTTTAGGTATATTAAATAAAATATAGCTGAAGGAAGAGAGGGTGTAGGTGAAAAACGCATTTTCATTAATTTTTTTCATCTAAATTTTGTCATTCTGACGCCATTATGCCAAAAGTAGATGAGTTAGACGTCCAAAAATTTGTGTTTATGTGGCAAGTAAAATCGACCGTTTTAGTAGAAAACAATTTTCATAAACTATCATCTATAACTATTTTCGCCACGTATTTATACCGGAAAATAAGTAGCAACTATATTTTTATATTGAAAACTATATACTCCTATTAAAACTTATTATTAGCATGAAAATTAATATTTGAATTTATTTATTTAAAAACTCTAATGCACGAAAAATAAAGCTGTGCCTAAATATAACAGCAATCAACTATATTTATTATATTCAAACACAATACTTACAAAAATTATCTTGTAAGTTGTAACAGACTCCTATCGAATTTGCTAATATATAATAATGTCAACCAAAAGAGTATACGTATATAAAAGATTCCTTCGTCAACATATCTCTTGGAATTAATGATGCGATTAATTGAAAATTTATTAAAAAATTTATTAAAAACATTTGAATAATTATGGTGATGAAGAGAGTGACATGTCATTTTGAAGCTTTGTATTTCGCAACTCGGATTAAAGATGAAAAATTAACGAAACAACTTCCCCACTACTTTTTATTTATGGGGCGATACATAAAAAGTGTCGGTAAATAATTTTTTTAAACACCGGACTTTTAAAATTGCATTTATATATTGAAAGTTTTGTATCATGTACATATATAAAGGTATAATGGCGGATTATACTTCATACAACCACACGTCCTAATAGGAGTATATACGGGAACTAGCGGGAGGAAGAAACACAAAAATAAAATTATGAAATAATTTTAATTTTAATCTCGATACAGCATTTGACTTACTAAATAATGTATTTGTAGTAAATGACTCTTAGATCAGTAGCATATATATGAAAAGATATATTTATATTGTAATTGGCTGATAGCATATTGCGGAGTCATTCAAAATGTAAAACAGGATCTTAAGCAAATTAAGCGGTAAATCTTGAAAGAAAATATGATGAACCGGTGAAATAATTTGTAAATTAATATAATATAGCACAAAAAAAAAAATATAGCACAAAAAAAAATAATGCACAAAATAATTCCATATATCAGAACTAATGTATAATCTTAGCTGGTAGTAGTGTGAAAATAACAAACCAATGTTAAGAAATTAAGGTGATTACAAACTTTTACTTATATGGTAATGCCGTAAAAAATAAACACAAAAATATATCAAGATTATTTCGTGGTGGCAATATTTACTTTAATATAGGTTTTTTAGCTAAATTAACTTAAAGCAGGGTTTTTTTTGCATTTCGAATATTTGGAAACAGTAGATGCTATAACTAATATGTATGGAAACTGAGCATTATCAGGAAAATAACTTCAAAATACTGGTATTTGTTTAACCTGTCCCAGGTTAACAAAGGTAACAAGAACATAGGTTAATGAAAATATTTTCCTAATATTAGTTTCGTGTAAAAAAAAAAAAAATTAAATGCTAAAAATGTAATCAAATCCCGATAAAAAGGTCGATTATGCCATAACAAAAACCAATGAATTTTATACAGGAATTAAGCAGAATATACTTTGATAATTTTGTTTAATACGAAAATAACTCTTTATAACAGTAAAGATGAATTTACCCGGATCCAATAACAAAAACAAATTTGAGTCAACAATAGTGCGGCCAATGAATAGACGAGGGTCTACGCGTAATTAATACCCTAATTTAGCCTTCGCTCTCCTTCCGATATTTTCCCATTCGTCTTCAAGATTGTTATTATTATGACGAGCATTATGTTTGATGCGTTTACGTTGCGTTGGTCTGAAAACGAATTATTAACTGTTTTCTCCACATATATAGGGTGTGAAATCGAATCTTGGTCGCAACATATTTTTAGTGTTACATAATGTTAGTTTCAACAAATTAAACAAGCACGAGTTATTGCACATTAGGTTAACAACCAATAAGTACTCGTTAATTAAATGCTCGTAGACATTCAAAATTAAATTTTCTTAAATTTGTTTTCAATGAAACATTTGCTGTTGGTTAATTATTTGATTTCAGATAAATTTAGAATATGATGGAGGTAAAATCTAATATGTTTTGTGACATATTCGTGATAGAGATACGAAATATACTTTGCTAATAGACGCTCCGCTTCCATGTTAAAATCATTATTAAAATTTAAAAAACAATGGCAAAAAATTATTATATTTAAACCGATAAAGTTAAAATTTCATTTTTTTCAGGAGTCACAGGGCCGCACATGCATGCACAGGCCTCACATATGGCCCAAGGCCGCGTTTCAAGACAATTTATTAAATTTTATATTCTCAAATTTCTTGATATTAAACTAAATGGTTCATCATGATGGAACCTAAGGTCTCCGTAATGAAATATACATTTAAAGTAAAGTTAAACTTAATCTTAAACCCCAGATAACACAGAATGACACTGAAAACGAGTTGTTTTTATTACAAGTGGAATATCAATTGATGTTTTAAGGGAATAAAAGGAGCAATGTCAAATATTAATATACTTGCCAGATCATGAGTTTGTTTCATTCATACAAATGGATTTAAAATTAAAAATAACTATTTTCTTTTTTGACACACAGAGTTTAATTTCACAACGTGGAAATTTTTAAAAATTTTGGCTATGATTTGTATCGAAAAAGTGTTTAATTTGCTTAAAATTGAAATTTTTATTAATTGTGTGTTCCACGTTTAATAACCAAATAAGGTTTGATGAAAAAACAATTATCAAAATTAAAAACTCATTTAGATTAACAATCTTGCTATATTAATTTATTTACCGTCATTATTTATCTACTCTATTCTGGAACATGAAAACTTCATAGCATGATTTTATAAATAATTCATTACTTACAATGTAACAGAAAAACTATCAGACTCAAATACATATATATATATAGCAAGAAATAAAAAAATTATTACAGATTCTAAAATAATAATAAGTAGTTTTATAACTAACGTTGTATCAAATCAGATATAAAATATTTAAAGCGAATTAAGCATACTATAATAACAAGGTTAGCAATACGGCACTTAATAATAAGGACAACAAGACTGAGCAAGAAACAGCTTTATTGCCAAAATACATTGTAAGGTTATATTTAAATTAGTCGAAAATGAGCTTCAGTTTAATAAAGCCGAATTTTTCACAATTAAATGAAACTATATGATGTAGTATTATTTCTACTTTCTTTAAGTTCTTTACCACGACCTAGGTTTCTTTGTATTACAACATATTCAGGTGGGCTATTAGTAAAAATCTTTGGTAATAATCCACCTGAAAATGTTGTAATACAACGAAACCTAGGTCGTGTTAAAGAAC
This sequence comes from Druceiella hillmani, assembly GCA_039881145.1. NCBI lineage: Eukaryota > Metazoa > Arthropoda > Insecta > Lepidoptera > Hepialidae > Druceiella > Druceiella hillmani. Next base: position 27,527,178 of record JAYKKI010000007.1, on the reverse strand, counting down.
TTAAAGAAAGTAAAAATAATACTCACACATAGTTTCATTTAATTGTGAATAATTAATTTCTACAAAATTAACGCCAAATATATTCAATATCCAAATTTTTCATTCAATTAATTAAAATCAACATCCAGCTATTTAAAAATTAACATACTACTGGGTTTTTAAATTATGCGTGTAGTTTAGAGCAATAAATAAATATGTTAAATCAAAGAGTAAAGAAACAAAATAAGCGTTGTACTAAAAACAATATTTAAATATTTCTTGCGAGTTTCGCCTCCTTCTTAATTTTAAACCTAATTAAAACGAAATAAGTAATCAACCTTAGGTTACAATTTCACTGATACATATTAATGACATATCTCCTATTTTTATCTTAACTTTTTCAGACCCAATCTCTTCGTAGCAATTACATATAGAAGACATATTTGAACATGTTTCTATATTTTTGGATTTTAAGCAATCTATATTAAATCTCTTCTAAAAGAAAACTTTCAAAAGTTATAGAAAGAAGTTAAATTATCACCATTCATAGATTAGTTTTATATCATTGAATATTGTCTGTACAATAAATATTGAGGTACACCTTCAGAAATAAAAATTAAATAATGGCATTCAGTTAAAAGGTCACCAACGACACGTGTGGCTTAGGTAGTGATATTTACGAACTTTACATCTTGGTGATAAACAGTACCATTTTCATCTTCAAAATTTGCCAGTGAACGTAATGCTTTTTCGTTGCCTTACAAGGAATATACATTTAAATACGTGTGTTATTACAAAGATATGAATATCGATATTGCGAACAGGTTCGTCTATATCGAAAAGGCTCGCTCCCTATTTATTGTAAACATGGCAAAATATGCAGTCAAGAAATAAATCATAGGATATTTTTTTTATTTTTAAAGTAATTTAAGAGTTTTAATTGCTCACAGTATTAATTATGTTCACTGCAAAAAGTAACTATACTTTGATTGGCTTCTTTTTTAATGGAGATTTCACAAATGACATCTAAAAAGCAACTCTATGAAAATGTCAACTTTTTAAATTTAAATGATTTTTTCTCTTAAAAGTATGTTGCCCAGTTATTATTTGTATTAAAAAAATTAAAGTCTCAATTTCACAACTCTTTTACCCATTACGGGATACTTTACAAAAATGCATAATTATTAAGTATCCATTTAAACATATTATATTAACGTAATAGGAAATAAGTCACTAAAATAGAACTGATTATTGTGGGGAAATGGTCGAAAATATGAAAAGAGAGAAAGGTAAATGGAATGCACAAGTTATGTCTTTTTAGAAAGAAGTATTCTTATTTTTCGAAGCTGTATTGAAATTAATTTAATTTCCTTTCCATTATTCAAAAAAAAACATACATCATTCACTTAAAAATTATGTCGGTAAATATATATATGTACATGTATATATATATATATATATATACATATATATATATATATATAAATATATATATATATATATATATATATATATATATATATATATATATGTATATATATGTGTGTATATATATATATATATATATATATATATATATAATAACATGTCTATTATTGAATTTTAATTCGAGTCGTTTTACTTTTTTAAATATAACTCTTAAAATATATTTGCCAATTATAAGATTAAAAGACCTTCAGCTTAAATTTCAATTCAAAATATTTACTTTCCAATATGTAAGCGCTTTAAAGTAATTTGTACACTTGTGTGCATACATACGTAGAATAGTTTATGGACACATTTCGCAGTACACATGAAGGCAGATTCAGTATTCGAAAATAATTTAATTTTGTACCTAAATTAATTTGAAACTCCTAATTTTTTTTTAATAAAATCTACAACGCACAAAAATATAAAAGACCGTATGAAATTATCTTGTCCTGTTAATTATTTGATGCCTGTTTAATTATTTACAATGACAGAAAATCTTCATTACAGTGATTTGTCACCAATTATTAGTACATTTGCAATCAGTAACATTGTAATTATTATTAGTAATTGGCTATTGAAAAACTATGATTTTGGTGGGAAAAGACGTCATGGAAACACATTTTGAAGAAAATACGCCTGAACCACTGAACATGACCACCCTTAAGAGAAACAAATTTAAAGACTCGTGCATACTGTCAAAAATAATAAGTGAAAAATAATCGAAAGCTAACAATAAGAAAACTGGCAGTGTAAATCTCGTGCGCCTTTGCTATAAGTAACACCATTCCTTCTTCAACATCGCCTCTGAACATAACCAACTCTACTGCATTGTAATGAGTTAAAGCGGAGTTATGAAACTAATCATGGATCTGAATGTGGGAGGATATAAACACGTATACATGAGCATTTTCACAAGATTGTCAACATCTTCGTACACGAGAAAGGGAGGGAGTTACAAATGGAGGGTATATAAATTATATCTTAGAGAATTTTTTTTTAATGTAGCCGTTTTGCCAGTTCTTTGAAAGATAAAAATTGTAGTATATTACGCAATCCTAAATCTTCAAATTTTCTCCACGATATGCATACAGAATAGTACTATGGGGTATGGTAAATATTGATAATACTATACATTTAAATGAATACCACCATCCAGTGGAAAATTATATATTTATGATAACTGCTTATATAATAACCAGTTGTGGTTATTAATGAATTTACTTGTAATCAGTTAATAAAGTAGTAGTTGTAGTATTGATTAATAATTTTGTTAACTTCTATTGAAAATATTGAAGAAGTTTCTGGGGTATAAAATTGCAAATTTCTCAAAATTGAAATCAATTCAAAGCAGTGGATGGATTTAAAGTTTCATGAAAACACGTGATGGGAACACAGATATGTTATTGTCAGCATTTTATTATGTGCACAGTATAAATCTAATTATATCTTTTTATAAATGTAATTATACTATTTTCTAAACGAACATTCAATGTATTGATACTCATACATTCATTTTCTGGCAGGAATGTTAGAGTTAACTAATGTTGATATAAATATCATAGCGTGTAATAATCCATTTGAGCGTCGTATGTTAGTATAAAATAAGGTTTTACTCTGCATATAAAACTGAAAGTGTGCTTTGGTGCATCCTTAGGGGTTAATTTTTAAAAGTTTTTCGACGTGTAAGTTGCAACTGAAAAGTAATAAGCATAAATATTTGTCATTTTATTTTTTAAATACCTAAGCGTAAAAATGTATGGAAATGTTTTGAAAGCTTTCATCGTGTATGTTGTGTTTCTTCTTTTCAGTATTTTATTTAAAGTATTTTTAAAATTTGTATTTAATGTAAGGGATTCCATAAAATTCTCTATTAAAATCATAAATTAAAACCTAATCATTATACGTGAAACCTAATTTATTCCCCTTCAATAACACATATATATCATTCTACAATCGCTGTTATTAAAATTCTTCGTAAAGTCACTTTAGAGAATGTTTGATTATTTTCACTTTAGTGAATTTTTGAAAAATGTTGCTAATTTTTATTTAACTATCGCATGGTCTAATCTTTGTTTTGTGTTTTTTCTTGGTTTTCAACGCATTTTCTTTAAGCAAATATGCTATTGGAGCCTCTCTGATATTGCAAATTTTCCAAAAATATGACTATATAGTTATCAAATTGAAACAAAATTTCATAACTTTTACATTATATTTCAAGATAGAAAAATAATTGATTTTTAAATACTTATTTTGAAAAAATCGACGCACAAACAATGCATCGACTATGAAACAACATGCATAAACGATACCCAAGGCATTCAGGAACCACAAGCTCCATGCATACCTGTCAATAAGCGAATCTCTTTTCTTTGCAGGAATTATTGTGCGAGAAAAATACCCTACGGTCTTGTTGTTCCACGTACTTTTTAATAAAAAACATGTTTTCGTCATAACATTTTGTCACAAAATCTTATATATATATATATATATATATATATATATATATATATATATATATATAATTTTAGAAAAATATACAGAGATCACACTCTTTATATTTTTCTAAAATATTTCTTTCCTTCTCTGTATAATAATGTACAATTATATGCCATTTCAAATATTTATTCAATAAGAAAAACTATCGTTCCAAGAAATCGCCAAAAGTATAACTCAGCAAATATCATTGCAAACGATACTCTCGCCTTAAAATATCCGACGAAATTAAATTACGTCTGTACTGCCAACAGCATCCGCACACAGGCACGAATGAGTATGACAAATATGTCAAAATATGCAGTATATTATCAGCTCAGACATTAGACAGCTTTCCATTATTAAATTCTGAACAAACTGAGAATATTTACGAGCAATAATCGCGCCGTAGGACAGTTAATAATGAAAGGTCATAAAACAAAGTCATATGAAGGCTCGAGGCTTCACCACGGTCGGGCTTACGTTGTCATTCTAACGACTCAACCATATATATATTTGATCACTGTTTCTTTGCGAAATTTCATACAATCTTATTGTTACAAATACAGGCCCATATTTCAGGCCGGATAATCTGATCACTTGTGCTTTTTCAAATAGTCTCTTTCAGGATTGGATTAGGACGTTATTCAAGGCTTTGGAAGCTCTTAAAATAATTACAGTAAAGGATAAGTGGCATAACATGGTTATGGTTTAAGCTAGATTAGGTTAAACTAGTTAAGTAATGAGTTACAGTGTGTTTAGGATTATTAGACGTGTTTTTGATAACCAGTAAACTGTTGAAAAATTGTGATAATAGTAGAATATTGCTTAAATTTACATATTTTAAAAATAATTTTTATTGGAAAAAAATCATTTAAGTACCCTTTTTAAAGTTATCGAATTTTTTGATTTGTATGAACTTTACATATCGCAGAGTTGACATAACAGATCCTGACGTGTTGTAACATGTTTGGGCATACGTTGTCGTACAGCAATATTTCTTGGTTATTAAGTAAGCATAATTAACCAGACTCATATGTTTTATCCCCAGTTTTTACAAAGGTTTAAATTCTGGATGGTACAGAGGTTTTTATAGCAATTATCATGCCAGGTAACAATAACGCCTAATGTGAAAACACAGACGCTACACCAACACTACGAACTTATTCTGGTTAATCTTCTATTTGATCCATTTTTTTATCTAAATATATGTATCGCCATGCATTTTTCTTAAGTTATCCTCTCATATGGAACTGAGTATCTTTATTTTGGTGATTTGATGCAAATAATTCAACAGTACAAAGACACTAAAGGGCTCATTATTATATTCATGCCTTACTACTAGTTGGATTAAAAATAAATACATTTCCACCCTAGTTATAAAACCAATATTCTAAAGTTTAGTCACCAAATGCACACAGAAATGGTTTCTGAGCCCGATATTTATATACTAGAAGCAATTGCGATATCTCGATATCTTGAGTTTATTTGTGATATTCGCTTTACATATTCTGTCCATACCAAATAAATAACATAAAGTTTGGTGTATCAAAAAAAATAAATGATACTTGAAATTAGTTTGTATTTTTTTGGTTGAAGGACAAGGATAGCTTTTATTTAAATTATGTCTCCCAGGCTTCTAATTTTAAACCTATTAACAGTGTATGCTTCATGTGAGATATATGACCATATATTAAAATACCCTATAAAGCACAAGCAAGATTGGTTGGTTTAATTCTAAATAGTTTAATAGTGTATATAGTATTCCTATTATACTGTTAAGAATTATTAATTGTTAATAAGGTAAATATATTGTAATGCATTATGTAATACACCTTTCAGAGACATTAAAATACGGCCCATATTTAAAAAAATATAAGTTCCAGTATATTCACTTTAGTTTTCCTCTAATCTTCTAGTCATATTTTACAAGCTCTAAATTTTCGTGGTTTTAGATTATGCAGTTTTTTAAAGAAGGTTGTGGAATGTCATAGGTTTGAATATTTTTGAGATATCTTCTAAATGTGCAATTAAAACTTAATACTTTCAAAAAAAATATTTTAAATTCTTCCTAATAATTGTTTTAAAATTATACTCCACATAATTGATATGTAGAGTATAATTTTACCTATGTGTACGCTATTTAATTGTAACATCAATATTTAATAAAAATTGGGTACTATAAAACATGTATAAAATATATGGGTTAACAAGGTGTATTGTAATGTCTACTTTCAGGTTTTTACATCGCATGGCTTCTGAAAAAATCGGTTTTGAAAATAGAACAATGTAAATGTGTAGGTTACAATATTTTTCGTACGTGTAAAAACATAGAAAATATTTCAACAATTACGACATCTAGAATCATCGCAATATTTTAATTTAGTTTTCCTACAACGTTTGCATGAGCTTATAAAAATCTGTATTTTTTCGTATTTTTAAGTTGAACATTTTTGGAAATAAGAGGGGTGGCTACCGTATTTTTTGCATATTTTTCAATAACTATGCCTGAATGAAACGGAAACACCCTGTTGAATGTCTTCATGACAAATTCGATATAAAATATCACCCGTACAAAAGGATCGACAAGAACATTATTTTAAAAAAAATTTGACCCTATTTCCTAATTTTCGATGACTGGTGCTTCTTAAGACCTTTTTATGACTGGTGTTTATTAGTAGTAGTTATATTAAACCATACTTGGTACAATGTTTCTTCATATACCAATTTTACTTTTTAATTAATATACTTGTTTACTATCATATTCATGTAACTATTATAATTGTAATATTTTTTCGATGTATTTTGTAGTTTATATCACCTTTTCCTGATTAAATAATTTATCTTAACTAACGTTAAAAATGGGTAAATTTAGACTAATGAATATATGCTTGAATACTTGTTAGTCTGTAATTTCCTACTTCCTGAACTGACCTTAACAAATTTTTTATGCAAATAGAGTATAGTTTCAATTAATATAAATTTCATCTCAAAATCTGAATAACTTCTGTTGAATATATTTGGCGTTAATTTTGTGGAAATTCATTATTTACAATTAAATGAAACTTCGTGATGTAGTATTATTTCTACTTTCTTTAATTTTTTTACCACGACCTAAGTTTCGTTGTATTACAACATCTTCAGGTGGGACATTAGACAAGATATCCACCTGAAGATGTTGGTTAATATCCCACCTGAAGATGTTGTAATACAACTAAACCTAGATCGTGGTAAAAAGTTAATGAAAGTAGAAATACTACTACATCACGTAATTTCATTTAATTTTGAATAACTTCATTAAAGACGACATTAATCGTTAGTAATATTTATTAGGTTTCTACTTGATCGCGTATAGTTTCCTATGAGAAAAGTTCTGTAAGTGTGATTTTAGCATGAATTGACTTATACCGTGTATCGTCAATTCCAATATTCGATAGTCATTCCAGTGGAACAGAAAATATTTTTTTTCTTGTAACTCTATTGCAACATTATAATTGAAAGCGAAAAGATTTTTAGAAATCGACGAGGCATAACTTATATCCTGGATTGGCGCATAGGCTAGGTTACTGTAATTTACGTATACACGAAAGTTGCGGGCTGAAAATAGTTTTAAAACAAACCAGAAATTGGGTTTTCAACTTTGCTTAAACATCTGCTTTTATTGTTTATTTTATTAATTAGCACATTTGTTTTTAATATCCACAAGAATTCTTCAAAAAGTGGAATCTCTTTCGACAATTAGCTAAAAATATTTAATGCTAGATGTTTTAAAATTAAGGAACGTAAAAATACAATAAATATTTTAAGGGAAACATTAGCTTCCAACATTTTTGTTAGTATGCAATTATTATCTTTATCCACTACGTAGCTGGGCCGAATCTGCGAACTCATCTGACCGCCGGACCTTCGTCCTGAATCCAGCTGAATTATTCATGGAAATATCAAAATGGCGTAGAAAATATTTACAGGCTAACGCGCTGTAGCATCGCTCTACTCGGAGTTGCTTGAATCTCTCGTAGACGTTGAATATTTTTATGAAACCTTTTTTTCATATACCGTATACACAGGCATTGTGTAAACGTATACAATCCTTTGAATTAATGTGGGAAGCATATTATTCCGTCGTGACAGCAGCATTTGTTTCGTTGATCATAAATGGTTAATGATAGGTGCTTTGTGTTTAAAAATCTCTTTACGCTTTGGGAATTACGACGAAATTTAGGGTTTTTAACGTGACGTTTTAATTATTAATGTTTTACATTCATATTTTACTGCATTGGTACTTTCTAGGACTAATTACTTTGGACCATTTTGAGTATAATAAAACTAGGATTAACGGTTTACTTAAATTAATGTACAAGAATCAACGTCATGTAACAGTTCAATAAAGTTTTCCGATTTTTAAAAATAATTAGAGGAAAAGTTATATCGACCCAGTTTTATATGAAAGTGCTACGTACAGGAAATAAGCTAACATTTGTTTTGATAGTGCGTCAAAAGCAAATTTTCTTTTGGAAGTTGTCCAAATGGGAACTATTTGGTAAAACTTGGTTTAAACTTCCTATAGATTTACAAATATTCCGAAAGGCGATGGAAATAGTAGTTTTCCTTCTATGATGTTTTTGTATTAATTTTCAGAAAGCTATTTTAATTATAATTTATACCATACGGATATTTTGGTCAATGGAGAAGAACTTAAATTCTTATCTTGTTGGCAATAATTAGGCTAAATTTATGGCATTTAAAAAGCTTTATTTCTTAAAGAGCAACCCAGTTACCAGAGATAGAATTTTCCCAAAAATGTTTGATAAAATTAACGACAATAAGTTTCTAGTAATAAGATGCAGTTTTTGCTTAGTTTAACGACGTCAGTAAAATATAAATTTATCAGAATATAATTCTGTGTTAAATATTATTTGTCGTCATATAATTTTCAAACATCTCCAAAAAGAAAACATACTTACTTAAATGTTAATTCCTTATCTTTGAATTTTTATCCTTTTTTTCGCAACTTAAATACATTGAACCTTTTAATTTAACCTTTTCATAATAGATTTATTAAAAGTATTATAGACATATTATTAATAAAAAAAAAATTAAATTAGTAAGATTTTCCGCGTTTGCTACGTAATTTTATAAAATTAAAAAAATTAGAAGTCTGCATATTTTCACATATTGCTTTGAAGCAAACACTTCGGTAAAACCAGCAATTTGATATATTGCTATTGTGTATTGCTACTATGTTTATTATTATGTATTGAGGATTAATATTCATGAAATTATTATTCCCTAGTAGCAACGAAAGGACTCGACCAATTTTCATAAACGAGTTTCAGTTAAATCGATATATTATACCTAGTGATTTAAATTATTATCAAAGTTAAAATAATAAAGGTTATGTTTAAATTTGTAATACGAGAAATATTTACAACCTGTTGAGTATGATGCTTTTGCTAAGAGCTCTTTAGGTTCAAAAATTTGGCCGGAAAAATTGTTATAATGAGAAAAATAAAAAGCGTTTATCACTAAACACCTAAAGCTCAATAGGCTGACCATATACAAGCCCACGGAGGAACGAGGCAGCGACGCGTTGCTTACCCTATGTGAGATAGGAGTGTCAGTGAGTGACTAACCCGATTGCATACACATCTGAATGCAATCGTCATTGCGAGTGAATGTCGCTAAGCACTATTTTTATTTCCGAATTGTGGAATCTTAATTCTAGGAAATGTTATAACTGCTTTAACCTTACATTCGTCTTGCTTTTGTGGTTTTGGGTATTTTATTGTTACAATTAGTCTTGTTTCAGTTATGCAAACAATATATTTGTTTTGGTTTTCCGTAAACGGGATTATCATTTCGACTTTGTGTAAGTCGATTCTGATAAAAGTTACATATGGTACATATAGATATATAAAAATAATACATCTAGAAAATTAATTCAAAAAACAACTCAATGAATTGAATCGCTTATAAATTTGTTTTTATGTATTTATTTCTACTTTCATAATACCGACCAAGCATTGCCATAATTTCTATATGTGTGTTCTAGGCGAAAGCTACTAAAAATAAAATCTAATGAAATGTAGGTTCCGAAATAATATATACAAATAAAATAGAAATAATTATTAAAATAATAAACAAAACTCTTTGAAAAAATTTGTCAATTATTATATTTTTGTTTTTGCTTGCATTTTAGTTATACAAAGTATCAATAATTTTCTTTCCAAAAATTGTCCTTTTTGAAACCTCGATCTTGTGTGCAGATTTGTAAAATCTACACACAAGATCGAGGTGTGTAGGTTTGTCAATCAGTAAATAGCGATAGATAAGTATAATATTGGAGCCTCAGTAACCCTAATATCACTCTTTCGCAGCGCTTAAGCCTTGATGCACATGTTAACCTTAATCTTCATTTAAATAGTCTAGAATTTCAGAATTGGGTGAGATGACAATGAAAAAATGGCCTTTGCTATTCATATTGTGTCCGACATTTTATAAATTTATACATTGTTTTTCTACCACTTTGCTCTAATTTTCTCAATGTCTCTATCTTGGACAGCTATGCCATCACGGAGATAAAACAGGACTGACCATTTAATTCAAGCTTATTCATTGAGGTTATAAAATTAACATCTTTCGTAAGTTTTCTTATTTAGGGACAATCAAATCATGACTTTTACGGTAGATATATTAAAGCAGTTTCTTTTTTTATCAATCAATTAACAAATCATGATGTTTAGTTTAATATTTAATAGGTATAAAATAATATTTTACGAGGAATTAATGGACCACGGCTTACCTTTTTTTGACACGCATCATAATCTTTTTTAAGAGCCATTTTTTCTTAGTATTTTTCATTAGCACCGTTTAGACATGAAAGTAAGTACTTAGGGAACTGCTTTGTTGATTGAAAAGGGGATTTACCACTTCTATACCAACACGGATTACATATTCATGTTCACTTAACTGATTTAAAGCTAGTGACAAATTGTAAAATTATTTGATATATATGCTTTGGGCGGCAGATATTTCAACGTATTTTTCCGTTGGGTCACAAAATTCTAGTTTTTGAACTGTTATTTTCGGCTACGTTTGAAACCATTAATAAATAAACCCCATTTACTCAATTCTTATATCAGGTTAAGCCTGTTCAAACAAAATTAGTATCATTTTTAGAGTTCCTTACCTCAAAATGAAAAAAGTAATCCTTATAGGATCACTTCCTTGTCCGTTTGTCTTTGTGTGTATCTAAAAATATAGTCATTTATGCCGTGTTTTTGATACTCCTAAATAGGATACTTCTTGTAGGGTACTTCCTGTTGGTCTAGAAACATGTCATTTGGCAAGAATCCAGGTCTCACAGCAGGAGTAAACAAAGAAATCCAAAAATCGTTATCGCGTAAAAATATTTTTTTTTAAATATGCGTCTGTGAAAAATGTAATAGACAATATATTTTAGTACCAGCCACTTATGCTGCATATTTTGACACTCCTAAATAAATTAAAACCTGTAGGGCTCTTCCCGTTTACCTGGTATATATGGTTCTTTCAAAGAAGCACAATGGCGTCTCATTAGGAGATACAGAATAATAAAATGCAGCTTATAATCCAGTTATACGGCAAACACCCTCTATGCTATTACAAGCTCCTGCCACACGAGACACATATTTTGTGCTCATTAAATAGTTCTCAGCGCCGAACCACACGCCAACATAGTAACATGCCCAGACATACACATAAAATAATTTCAATAATAATGTTATAAGAGCAATGGAATATTCAGCCACGCGTCGCCGGCGGCGGCAAGGGAAGTAAATGAGACCCGCCGCATTAGAATTCAGACGCCGACTGTTACAAATTGCACGCCAGCCGTCAATTTCGAATAAGCCCCGTAATGCCTTTAGAAATTGAAAATTATTTGACAATGTATACGCAAATTAATATTGACGACAATTGTAGATTGAGGCAATGTGTTTGTGTGAATACAAAGTGAAAGGTTAATGTAAATTTAGGATGGAGTGGTTAATGGAAGAGAGATACGAACTGAACGACCTTCAGTTGTTTTAGAATAACTTTCGGGCGATCTCACCCGAAAGCGGTTACGATTTGACGTAAGAATCAGCTTGAAAAGTTAATTTTTTATAAATTTTTGACCATAACCTGTTTCTTAAATATACTGAAACTAGAACAGATGTAATTATTTCTGAAATAAATCTGAATAATGGTTTGTTAATTTAATTCCTGTGAAAACAGACCTTACATCTTAATAGAAATAAATAAGTTACTTTTATGTTTATGAAACGGGGCTCGAAAAATACGTAATTAAAATTTGCTAACCTCGTTTTAATTTTCACTGTATATTTCCTTCGCAATACTGAAGCGAATATTTATGCAATGAAAGTGATTGCAAAAGTTAATGAAATGCAAACTACACATCAGCCTTCCATTTAAATTATCATGACAAATTCACTCCAACAACGTCCGGCCCTGCTTCTGAATTTGGATACCTGCAAAATTATAAAACAGTTTCCAAATGCGAAGTACGTTCCATATAGTCGGAGTGCGTACTTATTCAAATAAAAATCGAAAGACCTGGGAGTACAAAAGTTATTCCTCACATCGTAAAAATTATTGATATAGACAAACTTTTCTCAAAACCCAATAGTTCAGAAAAAAGGAACTAAAAAATTAATTCTTCATTACAATTAACCGCGTTAAAAATATTTATAATTTGCGTCCAACCTATGCCTAATCCTCAACGCTCACCATTTTTTTTTCAGATTTTTCTCTGCGGTTCTTTTGTTAATAATGGTGGGGGACAGCAATTTTGAAGCAATTTTCTAAAAAATACTTTAAACAAATTCATAAAAGCATATTTTATATGAGTATGTATTGTTGAATTCGTTGATTTTAAATTTTACACCCTAAACGAACCTTTATTTTATTTTTTATTTTCCTATTTACTCCCTTATATTAATTCCGGAAATCGAAATAAAGTTTATAATATATATATATATATATATATATATATATATATATGTAGTTTTATATTTATATACATTTTATTTCTTTACATGTATGTATAAAGCTACTGTCCTCCAACTCCCTTCTAATTTTCAGATTTGTAGATAGAATACTTTTCCAGAAACTAGCAGGTCGATACCCAATCGTATATACCTCAGTACACACTAAAGAATATCATAAAAACCAACCAAAGGGTGTCTTACGTGTTCATGATAGAATTTCGTAGTGTTACTTTTTACAAAAATAAGCGGTCTTAAAATCGTGTCCACATAATTCAAGACGATAACTCTTCAACTTTGATAAATACAGCAACAACGATAACTCTTCAATTTTACAAAATGTCGTCATTGTTCATAATAATATTTTTTTAAATCGTAAATAAGTTTAAAATGCTTATTAAGAATCAAAGTTGAGTAGGTAATATATTCAGATTTTTAAAAATAATATTAAACACTTGTTTTTTAATTTTAAATAGATCGAAAACGTTTATTAAGGGACAATGTTTAATAAGTATTATGTTCACATTATTGAAAGTGATATTTTAAACTTAAGGGTGGGAGATTAGTGATTACATTGAAAGGTAATATGTCGAACTGAGACAAAAATGTACCTACGTATTTCCGAAGTTTGTGGCTTTTAGAACGACACTAAATGATTACTAGGCAAATTCAATTCTCTTCATTAAATTCATTGATGTTCTAGGTAATCACTTTTAACATGAAAGATGATCAAAAATTTTATGAAACTATTTTTAAGAAAAAATGTTTTCTTTATTTCTAGTTAAGTATTGAAAATTCTGAGTTTACAAAATAGAAAAAAAATTGTGGTGTAGGCTTGAGACTGAATAATGGATATGTAAGTACATACACAAGTCTCTGTATATACTTTTTATTTTCTTATTTCGTACCCCATTGATGCCTTAGAATTATTTTTCGTTAAACTCTCAAAGTTGAGTCTTTGAACAATTACAACACTCCCCCCATCCAATGTCACTCGAAGAAAAATGTACCGAAAATTAAAAGAACGATAAATACTAATTAATTATTATTATTTGGTATCGAAATCGGTTTGGATTTGGAAATCGGTACCAATCAGGACATGAAAATCATCCGTTAGTTTAGAAGGAAATATATCAAATTTGAAATAAGTTAGATATTTTACAATAAAATAGGAATATACAAATAAACGAAAAGTTTTACGAAAACGGAAAACGGTCCCAGAAACTATTCAGTTTCTAGAAAAACTATCTACGTTTCCCAGTCAATAGTCAGCACGCAGTCTCTTCGAAACTTCTGTTTTTCAAATGCAAATTTGTATTTTCCTCTTTAGCACATCCCTACTATGAACGTGTTCTTAGCAGAGACGCAATCAGAGATTTCGCGTAAAATCACAACTTTAGCAAACAAAGGCGGGAACACATTGTGAATATTAAACGCCACGCGGCGGGCTGTGGATACTCAGGTAACTATTTGACAATATTAATAATTAATGTGGAGTACGGAATGATATAGTGACGCTGAAATGCGTAGCGTTATAAACTGAATGAGTTATACGAGTAATTACTTCAAAACACTACATTTAACTGTACATTAATCAAATTTAACTGAAAATTTTGTTTAATTTGAATATGGAGAAACAGGATTTCACGGAATTATTAAATTATATTGATGTCTTGGTTAAGTAATACTTCCTTGTCTATATACTATATGTTGTTGTAAATAATGTCTATCTATAAAGGCACTTAAGTTAGTGAAAAAGGACATTAAATATATTTTCGAAATAATAATTTCAGGGACTGAGATTTTATTTGATCTTGACAGACAGCTGTTAATTTATATACGCAATACACAAAACTATTGCGCGGTTTTTGATAACATTTTCAAGCTGAAGGATAAAATGAGGTATATATTTTCTCTATAGGATATTAAGTGGATTTATCAGCCTGTTTCCTTTATTTTTTGTCTGCACGCATTTTGCACAAAAAGTTATGAACTATTGTTCAGATAAAATAAATTAAACACAAACAAATTTTTGAGGTTGATTTAAGTCAGTTATGGTATGGAATATCTGTGAACTTTTTACGGGCACATCTAATGTCCCGTAAAAAGTTGTCATGTCTTAAGTTGGTTAACTATTATTATTATACTAAAGAGCTGGCTTAACTGGAACATTTCTTCAAATTTCTTTTTATATACTGCTATTGTTATCACTTTTCAAATATCGGAATATAGCGATTTAGCTGAAATGCATTAGAACAAGTAACTCTAAAAAATGGTCAGTTTACAGCTTAATATCTCATGAACGGATTCCTGTATCGTATATATATATATATATATATATACGGATATATATTTCCTACACATGATACTTGCGCAAGTCAATGGACACCGCACTGGTTAATGATTGCGAAGCCGCCGTGCGAGACATTGTTCATAAAGTAATTTATACGTAGTGAGTATTTCGTTTAATTGATTGATTTAATAACATGAAATATATTAAAAACTAAATAAATAACATTATTATTTTACTCACTTATTTTGTAGATGTGTGGAAACCACTTAATTCATAACTTTTTTACGTTCATAAACCTTACCTTAGGAAAGCCGGGGTACAGGTCAACTGTGCCCTATCCAGTTACGACATTATTGCGAATCTAAATATTCCCATACCCAAAAACCGAATTGAGGGGGCGCTCTGTGTTCTGCTATCATCTCATCTCTGACTACGCTCAAAAACAAATTTGAAGTAATTTCTTCCCTTTCATTACACAAAAAATACAAATAACTGTCCGACGTCTCTCTGGCAGATAGGAAAAATGGACTTACGAGTTGAACAAAAAGAAATTCTAATACTCCAGAAAATCCCAATACGTTAAGAGTAAAAAATAATAATTTTTAAAAATTATTATGCCGATACATTCAAAGCGTGGCGTTTGACTGATTTGCTATTAGCAAGCGCACAAGTAATAATAATCTAAGCCAGAAAATATCGTTACTCAACCTGGAGGCCGCATTTATTATTAAAGGGGTCGCAATCTGTCCAAAAAATAAGCCCTGCATATAAAACGTTCGTTCATTAAAATTTTATGAATGAAGTATTACATAATTAAATATTAACAAGTAATAACGACCTGAAAAAATAAACTTATCGTTTATTAATTAAGCCTTAAGTTCTTTAAAATGATTAACTTTAAATTAATTGGACTATTATTTTAATTTTGTAGTATAGTAAAAAGGTCGCAAGGCTTTTTACTTAACTTTTTGGTTTTTTTTCGTGGCTCGTGACGTAAAAATGTTTGAGAGAAAATAGCTTACACTGTTCATTACTTTGTTAGATGAATCACTAAATTTGTAACTAGAACTTTGTTTTTCATTAAAGAATTATCTTTCCTAAGTCTTTTCTTTGTAGGATTCCTTCAAAATCTGGTATAATCATTGACATTTATAATTTAAAGTACCAAGTACAATTTAATATACCTATAGACTATATTCAAAATGCAAAATACTGATAAAAAAAATAAATAACGTAACGCAGTTTTGAAACATCTGTTTATATGTGTCGGCTTTGTTTTTGACACAAGGAATCGTTTCTAATTGGTCGGTATAATCAGAAGACGAATTTTAGCCAATTCAATCTAATCAACGTGGACTATTAGCTAATAGCTAATAGTACACGTGGACTAGATTAGACCGCCCCTTTCTATCACACCACTTTTGAAAATCTCAGTAAGGTTGCAGAGCATTTCTGAGAACACATGTGGGACCTTGTGGACCGTATGGTCCCATACTTGACGTACGAAAACCTTTTAATTGGTAGAATAATCTACAGAAATAAAATGTTGAAATTTAATATAATCATCTGTTACACTATGTAAATGAATTTAAATTATTGTTTTTTCAATGTTATAGGTTACCATGTATAAGCGTGAAGTTAATTGGAGATAAATATTTTTACTCGTTTTATAGTTCAGACTTAAAAATTTATTTTATTTATCGATCGACCTATGGAGAGACTTTAGGAGAAAGGATTAGCAAAATTTTTCTACGATTAATAAAAATACTCAAATGATTATAAAGTGATTAAATCGGTACTTAAGAGAGTGCTATTTTCTTTACAATTACATATTTAAGGCTAGTCACACAGTAAAGTGAAGTAACTTTTCAGTGTATGTTAAGTGATTACAATTTAGTTGAAATATTTTTTCGGTGCCATATTTAACGAACTATTTAAGTCATGTAATAAGTGATTCCCGCATAACTACAACATGAGTGGGTATATTAGTAATTCATTTATTATGTTTTTAATAGTCATTTTTCATGTCATTTAACAAATAAATTAAATTCCATATTTAGATACGCAATGGCGCGGGTATTAGCGAAATAATAATACCAGCTGTTCGGTACATTGAAAAATAGAATTTATATAGTGATTGCACACATATCATGTGTGGGTATGCTATGTGTACAAAGGTATGCTATGTGTGGGCTAGCATGAGCATGTGTGGGTACGTAAGCGGTATTAATTATGTTAAAAAAATCATGTGTATTATTTTTTTTCACTCAATTAGAAAAAGGACATGTTTTACGTTTTATTTCAACGAAAATTTATAGCTTTATAGCTAACGAATAACATCTTTCCTTGTCCGAAATTTTTCCCGGTATTGATGTATATTTGTGTATATACATATATGTAAATATATGTATGTATATATATATATATATATATATATATATATATATATATATGTGTGTGTGTGTGTGTGTATGTATGTATACATTTAGATATATGTGTACGTGTGTACTGTGATATACGAATGAATATTGATTACACACCACAAACATTTTTGAACGTTATCCTACGCAAAAGGGCATGTGAAAAAAATCATCCCATAAACATTTTTAACCTGTCAAATTTTAGATTTATAGCATTAATATTTTGCGAGTAAACGTGCTGTAATGTACAGACGGAAATTTAGACAAAAAACACAGATTGAGATGATATGGTTTTAATTTATAAGTATCGTACACGTTCATGATAGTTTCTGAAACAAAATGATAACGTCTATTAGGTGAAAATAATATGCGTGTGTATGTGTGCGTTTTTTTAGTATATATCTATTTAAGTAAAAATGAACTCACGAAAGATGGATCAATAGATTTTTCTAAAAATAATTATTTGACTAAAATAGCGAACCAAACAGGATTTTGAACCCAAATTTTAAATATATAACTTTTAATTTCAAAACAACTTTATAATTTGCGTTTAGAATAAAGATAATACAATAAGGGTCACATCTGTAAGGAGACTGTATCTAGCTCTTTTTTTTAAAGACACTGATTAAGTACCTAATTACAAAATTCCATTCAGATTAATGTTTAATATTTTGCCTAAAACATAAGACTCGGTGTTGGTGTTTACCTACGGCAGTACTTAAAAACGTTAATAAAAATTAAATCTAAATGTACTTGTAATACCCTTGTAATATAACAAGGGTATTACAAGTACATTTAGTACATTTACACTACAAGTACATTTACACTTGTAATATAATTAAAAACCCGATTGCATATAAATGAGGCTCTACAACTGTTTTTTCTTACATTTTCCATTTATGCCTTGTATTTATGTAACGGCAACCGGAAGTTAAGAGAGCCGAGGTAGAAACAAATATATAAGTGAAAGAATTTCCTGCGGGTCTCGGCAGCCGGATATGCATTTCACTTACCGGAAATGCGGTACTCGCTCCCCCGCAAACACCATTTACTCTGCCGGAACAATGGGGCATTTATTGAGGAATACTATTTAAATAAGAAGGACAGGCAACAAAATCAGATGTTGCTTCTTCGTATGGTAATTTTGTATCTATTCCTTAGTTTATCAGTTTGACTTGGCTCATTTTTTGCTAACAGACTCCACAATTTTGCGCCTGTGTATGCATATTTGCTTTTATGTGCCTAAGTAATGTTTGATTGCTTCTGGTAGGTTAACTTTGCACTCAACGTAATAGTTATTCCTAAAAACCTCTTGAAAAATTGGTAATATTCATATCAAGGTAGTTTGTTTTTAAGTTTATTGCTAAATAGTAATTTTGGATATAATTCAGTGCAAAGCCCATTCTAAACGAGTAAGAACATTTCAACTGTAAAAACGTAAATTTTCAAAATAATATTCACAATTTATAAACTATATTCACATATTCGATGTATTTTTAATGATTGAAGGAAATTAATCGATCATTAAACGAAGAAAAAAAAATAAAAGAAGAAAGAAGGGTCATGAAACGAAAATAAAAGTTAACTGCGTAATTTGTGAGCGGATGTCTAAAGGCAATTAATAAACAAAGTACCTTTAAAATAACTTTGTAGCTTATTATCTCATCAAAATTTCTAAACTTATCTTCTATGTTTTAAGGTTTTAATATTACAATTATATCAAACTTACTTTGAGGAAAAGAAGGACAACTGCTTCAAAATGCTTAATAAAACAGCTGAAGTACTGATATTACTAATTTTATACGTTGCTTTTTTTTAAATAGTATCATGTACACTATTTAACTGACATCTACTTTTAAAACTAAATCTAACATCTCTATTTTTTTTCATGTTAGACAAATATTGATATCCCAATTTATAAATTTTTTGCATAGTTTAATACTTGTGAAGATTTTAATATCAAACATTATTTGATTTCAAAAATTTAATTCGAAAAGTCTTTCGAAAGATCCACTATCAAATTTACGCTTGTAAATGAGGTACTCAAAAAATATATGGAAAATAATTTTGGTCGATACCGACTTTTGTTTTCAGCGATATTAGAAGCTATATTTATACATATATTATTTTCCTTTCAGTTACCTACGCAATTTTCAGTATTCATCAACTAATTTCATATCATAATGTAACATGTTTACGCAAAGTTTTGATTGTATAAATCAAATAAAATGTAATTCATTAATTCACATTATTTGCCTGGTAGACCTCTACTTTAAGGTTGAACCTCTACTTTGGACACTTTAAGGTTTGAACTACTACTATTTATAATGTAACAAATAGTAATTTTATTGGAAAATGATAATAAAAATTACACTATTACAAATGTGATAATACATGTCAAAGGTATTTGTTTCTCATACAAAGGTTTGGCAAAATTTTTAGTATTTCTTTTAAATATTGAATACATTTGGCAATAATTTTGTAGAAATTCATTATTCACAATTAAATGAAACTACGTGATGTAGTATTATTTCTACTTTCTTTAAGTTCTTTACCACGACCTAGGTTTCGTTGTATTACAACATCTTCAGGGGAGTATTAGCAAACATTTTTGTAATATCATTTCATTCCTTTTAAATTAATATGGTTTAAAAAATCTTGAAATTAACTTAGAACTAACTGGAAAATCACCATTGTGTTAAGCTGACGAAAAATATCAATGAATTTTTGCGCATAATTCATTAAAAATAAGTGTTTTTATAGTATTGTTATCATTAAGTTAGAAATTAAAAAAGAAATAAACATTGATTTATAATATGAAGTAGTTTTACCTGGAAAATATTCATCAACGTAATATGCTTAGGGTATTCAGTAAATAATACTGGGAAATACTGGGCCGCTTTATTCAGATGTGCATATTGAGCAGTGAAATTTAAAAAAAGACCGAATGAAAGAGTAGTCGGAATAACACCGTGTTCTGCACACTCTTTACTGCCATTATTAATGGAAAACTCCAGAAAAAAATGAAGGAAATGTTTTTGGAAATAAACGTGTTAAGTAGGAATAGAACAGGCATTAAAAGACTTTGGTAAATATTTGGACATAGTGGTAGCTGATTAACGATAAACTAATAGATTCATCTAATCATACGAATATTTCGAGATATCTCGATTATTTGCAATTAATTAGTTTTAAAATTAGCAATTAGCAATTCATTGGCAATCAATATCATGTTCTGAAAAAATTGATTTTTTAATTATAATAATTTGCCATTTCAAATGACGTCCAACGAAAAAAAGATTAAGTAATTAATTTACACAAAAAATTTTTTAGAAGTAATTTGGTTTGATTATAGAGATATGTTGGTCAATAGGATTTACCATTGTACTAAATTTCAAGTTCCTATATTAAATTTTTTGTCTACAATGATTGCTTTAAAGTTGCATAACGCGATCTCAAAACTTTCAAGAAGATTCAGAATTTTTTGGAACTTTAGAAAAATAAATGAAATATACGGCAATCATATTGGCTTAAAAGGCTAAGTGCTAAGTTTATTTTTACGGGTTCGCGCAAATTTTTTATTGGCGTTGAGTAATTCTTTTATAAGGCATAAAAATGCCTTATTATTATAAATAAATTATTTTAGCTAATAAGTGGAAAACAGCGCGGAAAGTGGATATGTGCTTGTTATTTTAGAAACAAAATATATGTACATCTGTCGGTTTATTAAGCTAAAGTTTTCATGTTCGCCAATAAAATATGCTGACTTCATAATCAGACGAATTGGAATTTATTTCAATTCGTCTGATTTGATTTATATAAAAAAAAAATTATTTGTTGAGAAAATTAAGGAAAAACGAGATATTATTTCTTTAACATTTTTTGGTAATTTTTACTTTTATTCCAGTATAATTAGAATAAGATTGACTGGAGAAAATAGGTTTAAGAATAATTTTAATTACATATATTTTAAACTAAGAGTTTTCATATTAATTATATTATCTAATTTATAATAAACATTTGTAAGGAAAAAAAATACTAATGAGGGTAACAAAATTTAATCATTGTTCCTAATTTTAGTAATTTATGCCCACATTTTATATCCTATTAATAGACAGGTTATGAGAAATAACAATATTCAAGAATTTAAACAAAACGAAAAAAGAATTTAAACGAATTTAAACGAAAACGAAACTTCGAATTTAAACGAAACTGCTCCCGTGTATTATTCTAACTTAAATAAAGTCTTGTCAAGCTCCATTACAAGCAATTAAAGTCTGTTTGTTTCTTTAAAAAAAAAAGAAATAATTGAGAAAGGGGCAGTTATTAATAAATCCAAAATAAAAATTGTCGCGAAGTAATTACCAAAGCTTCGTTAAATTTAAAGCGCAATGTATGGATGCAATTTGAATATTTTCTTACATAAAAAAATATTCTCAACGAGTTTTTAAGAACTAAAATACGTGGGGCTTCGCTAACAGTTTCGAGTCATCATAAGTTTAATTAGTTTAGTGACTATCTTAATACGACAGAGAAATTCTCAGCGAGAGCAAATTTTTTTCTTCTTATCGGGAAGAGAAAAATCATAAGTATATCCCATGACTTTGTATTCTTTACTTCATACTAAATGACATTTAAAATATTTTATGTTAAAATTTTAATCCTAATTTTTCTTTATAAAAAAGAGGACCGAAAGTTATTAAACCGTTAGTTTTATCATGCGTGTTAAATGTTCTGCGATTACTGCATATTTGTAGTAAATTTAAAAATGGACGCATAACGAATATTAATTAATGATAATTATTATTTATGTTACAAATTTTAGCTTTATTATTAATATAGGCTTGGAAATAAAACGCTCCAATGAATATTACTTCTCAAATAAATTTGTAAGAATAGAAGAAAAATCTTCAAAAATGTTTGTCATTCGACAATCGCTTTAATACTGTTATAATTTGAGGTTAGTTTTTTACCTACAATGCCAATGTGGAATTTTACAATAACAAATATTTTAACCTTAAAATTAATATTGCACAACCGCCGAAATCTATTTATATAATTATGAAAACTAAATAGAACTTAATTAAAAAAACAAAACTAATTTGTTTACCGTGGCATTATCCTCATCTACCTATTTACTATAGAAAGTCAGTGTTAAAATAGACTACGCAGACGTTAAGTAAATAAATGTCAATAGTTCTGCTCTTCCGTTTTACATTTAGATATTTTTAAAACCCAAATGGGCTGTAATGTTGGTTAATTTTACATTTAAATGGCTTCTGAGCGTTATTACGACAACGCAATGGTAAAGGAGTAGTTTTGAAGACTGGAAGACTTTCAAATTAAATATCATTTATCTATTTTATCAACTTTTAATTACGTGACATTCAAATTTAATCACATAAGATAAATGGCAATGCATTTCTGTTCGTAAAGCATAGCACTCAAATAGTAAAATCGATAATCGGCCGATTACGAATTTGGGTTTTCGGTAGTCAAGTTCCAGTAGATATTATGCGATTTATGCCTTGTGATAGAGCGAGTAATATTCGATCATAACATATTATGTTTAAGTAATTAAAAATTATATAAACCATGTGTCATAAAGTTATTTTCATTGTTGTATCGAACTATAACTCGTTTGTCAACGTCTCTCTATTTTATTAATGCGAGCTGACCGCAATAATTTTGCATTCAAGAAGTAAGTTCTTTTACCTTAACATTTTTCATATACGTGGTTAGAAATTTAAGACGAACCACATTTTAAAACATCTGAAATTTTATATGTCGTAATGAGAACATAGTGATACAAAGTATTGCTACATATTTTTGATTGTATTTTAAAGGATCTCGTCATTGACAGCCCTCTCGATGAATTATGCAAAAGTTAATTTTCAAGTTTGGTTTACGGAGTGTTTTTGAAAAAAAAATTCCTCCTGCAAAATTTCTTCACAATCTATCCTTAAAAGAATGATCGGATGCTATGATATTCATACGAACGGACGGACGTGATGATATTTTAATGGTTCCGTTTTTTATAAAAAGCCCCTGACTTATTTAAATAGGACAACTTTTTTATTTTGAAATATGCATGCAAAGTATTTATTTTATATACCACTTCGCATCTTTATTATCTATAACCGTAAATACCTCATTTGTACCTAGTATTTGTATGACAATGAAACATGAAGAAAAATAGTAAACATGTAATATATAGTAAATGTTTTTGAGAAGTTCCTTGGGGTAAAAAAATAATTTTTTTAGAATTTTTATTCTTTTACATAACATTATTAAAATATAAATTTATTAACCAAATATTACGACCGATACGAATTTTTATGTAATGAATATTACTTTTAATCGATCTTTACTGAGCTTAAAATTTAAAAATAGGGTGTACAACGCATATAATTTTTATACGCAATTAAACAAATAGGTAAAAAAAATCTCTCCCACGATGGAATTCTTTAAAATTATAGGAAAAATAAAGGACTAGAAAATTATATTATATGTAAAGAAAAACCTGCCAAGTGCGGGTCAGACTAGCTCACGAAAGGCTCTGTAGAAGAAAGCAATGTTCAACTTTTAAGTTTGTATTTCTCAAAGACACTGCAAAAAACAAAGTTATCGCTGCAGTCGGTACTGATAATATCTCATCTCAAAAAATGCCAACATCTCTTATTCAAACTTAGCATAACTATTCTTAGTTATGCTGCCTAATTTTTTTCCAGAATTTTACATATGTTAGTTGAAAAGATAGAGGGAATATATCTTTTAAGATTTTAGAAGCTCATATCTCACCAAATATTGATGTAGAAAATAGTTATTTTGGAACCTCTACATCTTTTTAAAGCCTATCTAATAATATCCCGCACGCCTCTGGGCACTGGATTGTTTTAACCCTTAGTTACATGTATGGAATTATATCTCTAATATTTTTTTCCCAATTCCACTATTTCATTGTATAATCATTCATGGAAGATACCTACTATCCAAATTTCATTGACAGTAGTCTCCGAGTAAAATGGGTATAAGGAGAGGCAGACAAACCGACAAGATAAAATTATATTGCCATTTGGCTACGGAACCGTGAAAATCATGAGTGAAGTATTAACAGAAAAGTGTATAATTTTATTATAAATAACTTAATTTCGAAACAATCACATACGAATACTTACGAAATCACATACTACATGATTGCTTTTTTAGTTTCTATTTTGTGGTACTCGTTAAATTTAAAACCAATTCTTAAGTTAATTGAGGAAATTAGATCCATTTTCTTACAAAATTAGATATTAACGTACGTACACCATATTTGCTAAATGATAATTATTTTTAATGTAAAATGTTATCACTTTAAGGAAAATTATTGAACATATTTTTTTGAGATCATTTTAAAAATAATATTCTTTTATACCTTCATAACCTGGTAATTTCAATTTACTTTTTAATTTGCTAAGCTATAAAGATCGCAGTAAAGACAGTTTTAAAAAAAATTAGTTGTGTATTTTTTTTATGAAAACAGTAATGATTTAATCATTGGTTACTTTTATTTTTACAAAAGTCTTAATTCTCCTATTGCGATGATCATATATTGGTTGTTACGGGGTGTAGACAACGTAAAGAGTTTAGGACAAGAAAAAATTATTTTCATTGAGATTCTTCGTATGAATAAATTACGAGAGATTACGCTAAAACACTATAGTAATAAATCGTAGCCATTACGGTTGACGCATGTCAGTCTATGCTACACATGCTATTATTGTGTAATGTTGGAATGGGGATAAATTTTGAATTATCATTTCATTCTCAACGTAGAAATTGAATTGATGATTATGGAATTGCTTATTTAACAATAAAGTCTACTGTTTCAGTTTAAGTGATTAGATTATGCAATGTATGTGTTAAGAAATATTGCGATATTTTCAGTAAATTATTAAAATAAAAAGGGCATAGGTTTTTTTTTCACTTACATAATTTTTAAAAACTTTATAAATATCGCTTATAAATATGGCCGATTTAAAAAAATGAAGTGATGAATTTCATTATTTATTAATTACACAGGGCTATTAAATACACACCACTAGGTAGTTGATATCATAAGAAACGAGAAAATTTCGTCATAATTCGTTATAGACAAAACTACTCCAAAGTTATGAAAGCATTCTAATCGCTAAAACTTATTTATTACGAAACTATAAACGTTCACTAATACGAGTTGTGAAGTCCGATGCACAAACTTCCCAGTTAAGTTACCAAAAGCAAATGCCTATCAACTTTACTTGCTGAAAATATATTACAAAATAAATGTACCTTTACGTCAACAAACATAAACTAATTTTGGTAAATTTATTAGTCATTAATATATTTCTCATTTTCCTTACGTATTTTCTTTTTTTTTCTTAAAACGTTTTGTATTTTTAAATTCCTTGCATTCTGTGCCTTCTTGTGTTCTGCTGTGTGTCCAAAGTAAGAAACAAAACCTTCATAATATTACTTAAGTGTTTCTCCGTTCGTCCATCATAGCCTCAGAAATCTCTTGACGTACAAATTTAAAATTTGGCATGGTAATAAAACGTACTTATTTACACACACTTCGTTAGCTAAAATTAAAAAATATTAATTTCGGTTCAAAGGATCTTTTTGAGTTCTTTGATTCAAAATATATTTCCGTCTCATTCATGACATATACAGGTACTGCTCTCGTTTTCCATATAAAAGAAATATGTTTAAATTCTATATTTACGGTTCTTTTAGCCTCTGGTAGAGCCATCACAGATGGTTCGTTCCATTATGGGGACAGTGATTGTGATGAATAAATTTGTGTGCTTATTCGTCTTTTGCAAATTTTTCAAATGAGTATTAAGACTCTGTGCGTAAAACCAAACTTAATTTTTATTATAACTTTTTGAAACGTTTTTATATCATAAATAAATTCAGAGCAAATTGTGGAATTTAATAATTTTTTCTTAATATCTTCTCATTTTATAATACGCACGACGTCCCATTTAAGCTGTGATTGCGGTCGCTTCTGTTTGTATTAAAAAAATCCTTATATAATTTCTATCTCAAAAATCCATACATACTGGGTAATTTACTTTTACATTAATAAATAGTAAACACATATTTCGATCGTTTGTGCATCTCATTATACTTCCCTTGAAAGAATTCGCTACTCTTGTTGCTGTTTTCCTTGCAGCTCTAGTGACCTTTATGCACATATAATCTGTACAGTTCAATTAGTTCTTCAACTAGAGCTTTCCTCACAGTACGCGTACTAATTTTTGTGATGATTTTTCCCTAGTAGTAATGTTTTTTTCTCCAGAGCAACCTTAAGAGGGATAAAATTAACAATTAAATTTACAATCTTGCTACCCAAGTACGGTTAGTGGAGTGGGAAGGGAAGAAGTACAAAAAGGAGAGGTATTCTCTTTAATACAAAATCGGAAATTATATTGAAAAATATGTCATTTTTCAATTTTATACTGTATCCAATAAAAACTATGTTTTGTAACAATACGATGCTCCACGATAATCTAAGCCTAACCTAGCCTAACCTAACCAACCTAATGCACTCTAATCTACCGATCTAATCCAACCTGACCCGACGGGATTGTACCTAACATATCCCAACCCAGCCGTTAGGCATCCTGATTTAATCTAACTTAACACATTCTAACCCAACTTAACTTGACACAGTCTAACATAATCTAACCAAATTCAAGATAACCTAACTTGACTCAAACCAACATAACACAACTTAACGTATTCCAACGAAATAATACCTAGTCCATCCTACCGTAACTTGACCTGAGCCAACCTAATCTAACTCAATCCAATCTAACAAATCCAAACTAAATTAAACTAGCATAACCCTATATGAACCAACGTATCTATCCATCCAATCCAATTCAATCTAAATAGGCATAATCCGATATAACCCTACTCAACCTTATTTAACTCAATATAACCCAACTTAACACATCTAACACGAACTAAACTAAGCTCACCTAACCCAGCACAATCCAACCTAAATCCAAAATAAAACTTTTTTCGTGGGCAGGATAGTGATTGTGCCCGTATGTTGTGGTATGCCCTACTTCCTTAAGAAGTTATCCAGTGGTCTAAAAACGAAAACTTCCATCCATTTTCTATTTCCTTCCCAGAACCACAATACGTACTATTTTAGGAGGATGCTTGTTTATATTTGGGATGCCTTCTGCATTATGTTTCCTATCGTGTTAGCACAGACATTCTATTCAAAATTTTGTCGTAGCATACAAGGCATAAAATTAAAAGTGAAGATGTGAACATGGGATTTTTTACACAATTGTCTTAATGTTCGCTAATTATTACATCCTTTTATTATTACTCTTATAAAATGGAAGAAATATATTAATTTTTTACTCTATTATCGTATTTCTTCATCCTTCTGAAATTTACATATAAGATGTGTAGTATTAGGATTTTGTTAAAAAATTGCAAATTTAATAAATATATTTAAATTAATTTATTATATATATTTTTTCAGCAGCCATTCGTATTTAAAAGCTAAGAAATGAGATGCAGTCTAATAAAAAAAGGCAATTTTCTTTAAATATTCTTAATTTTAATTAATTTATCTATGTATATGAGACGATGTTTTCGGAATGACATCGATTCATATTTCCAAGCGATTTTTTTCCAGTTTAATGTATTTAGGGTATAGTTTTCACTTTTTGTACGCCTGGAAATGGGAATTTATTCATTAATTTCAAAGAATAAATTCAAATTCCGCTTGTGGTGAAAATATCTTTATGTCGGTTGTAATTAATATTTTATTAATAAACATTACAACTTTCGACCATTGTACTTTCGGACGCACGCATGTACGCACGATGCACGGAGGCCCGCCCGTACGCACGCATGCGCACATGCACGCATACGCAGGCGCATGCGCGCACATGCACACACGGGCGCGCATACGCGCTAATATTTCTTTAGTCCAACATATTCGTTAATACTGTTTTAATATTTTCATAAGAAACATTTAGTTCCCTCTAAATGCTTTAGACTAATTCTATTCCTTTCTCGGGGATCTTCAAAAGGAACAAAAGAATAACACTGTTATATTTTTCCGTCTTTCCTTCTAACCATCGATTCATCTACTATGGCCGTTTTCCTCTGAAACTGTTTGCCTTAAACAATTTGCCTATTTATGAAGCATACTAAACTAATTTCAATAATTAAATTTTAAAAATAAGAAAATGTAAAATGTAAGTATTATATTTTTTTATTTCTTGCATCGTGTGAGTTATAACTTAAAAAATATTCACTAGTATTCCAAAATCATTCCTTTTATTTTCCTTATAAGAGTTCTACAGATGTTCCCAGAAAGATCCCAAAATTTTTTTAACAAAACGTCGAAGTAAAAGATAAAATTTGGAATAAAGACAAAAGGTATTAATATGTATAAGGACAGAACGTATTAGCATGTATTTCAATGTTAACTCTTACAATATTTATATGGAATGTACTCCAGGTTTTTTTCCTATGAGATAACATTTGGAAGGGCTGAGGAAGAAAGGGCAAGGATTTCAAATTTTTTCTAAATTTTATGTTAGATAAGTTCAAGGGATATTGTTAAAAATGTACACAAATAACAAATGTACATTTTATCTACAAAAACCAAGTACTTAAGAATAGTTCAGTAGAAAGAGTAAATTTAAAAACTTAATGGGAAAGTGTAAAAAAAGTAAATAACTTTTTTATAGAGCTTCATAGCTTAATTTATAAAAATTAATTGAAAATAGTAACTCTTGTCAAGTTCTTGGACTAGCAGATGAGTCGATTTGTTTGCCCGCTCGCTTCATAGAAATATTTTTCAATAGTTATTGTTATTTGTTTTTTTTTGTTTTAATTACCGAAGAATAATAAAGATGGTGCTCAATTTCCCTTTCTTCCTCAGCAAGTCGATACAGCAAATGATATATACCTGCCGAGTCTAGCAAGTTTACTCGTACTTTCGTGCTGAACCATAAAAGTTTCATAATGACAAGAAAGAAAATTGTATTATATGCATAATATTTGAAAAACTACTCTCAATATCTATAACTGTTCAATGTGTATATTATATGATAGTTAACTCGGTAGATAAGAAATTAAATAATACCCAGAACATGCTCGCATTTTTAACATATAAAAACAATTAAATAAAGGCTAAATAAAATTGGAATCATAAATAAAAATAAAGGAATAGATATTAAGTATTCATAAAAATTAACGGTAAACATAGCACTCTAAAAATATGAAAGAATGAATAAATTATCCGTTATTCATGCAGCCTACTTAAAAGAAAAACAAATCATTTGCCAGAAAAATTCCTGACAGGGACAAATATTTATTTTTAATATTTTTTATAATACTGTATTATCTGTATTCCATAATATATTTAAGTTCGATGAAGATATTCCGTTGATAAATATATTGTCTGTCTAAAGTAAAGATATTGATTGCCTGTCCATCTGAGCCAGCAGACTGAACTAATGCGAACTGACTGCCTTTTTCAAGACTCTAATTTACCCAATAAAATAAATAGCAATACCAAGAGTCGTTCTATTTACAATCTGTTTTGTTCAAATTCTCCACATATTACTTATCTGTTGATTAGTATATTTTTTCATTAATTTGATTTATAAAGTACTCCCAGATTTTTTATAACCTTCTATAATACTGATAAAAATTTAGGTTATAAAACAAAAAATACAATACTTTACATAAATAAATGAAAATATATGAATACAAATAACATTATCATTTTAAGGAATACGATTTCGATTTTATTTCTTAAAGAGAAGGAAAATATATATGAGTTGTGCTCAAATCGTGATTTACATTTAAAAAGAAATTATAATTACTAGAAAGAGATGGTTAAAACAGCAAAATAATAATAATGTAAACAGGAAACAGCAACCAAACTTTTTAGATTTAAACCAGACAATTGTCAGAACAGTGCCGAAAATATATTATCGTGTCAACATAATATTTCTCAATATACATTAAGTTACTTCACAACCACCGAAACTTTGTTTTGCGTCTTTTCATAATCTTTTATTTGACTGAATAATTGAGTTTAAAAGCATTTTTCAATTCTATAAAAATAAATTCATGTCATTTTTAATCATAAAATGGGGAATAATGAAATAATTGTACATTAACTTTGTACATTTATATTATACATTATATTAATAATTGTACATTTATATTACAATACATGAATAACTGTACATTTACAACTCTAATAAATTTTTAAACATTTTAGTTAAAAAATTCCAATAACTACTAAATGATACAACAGAATATAACTCAGGGTTTTAATTTTTTTGAAGGTTAACAATAAAATGAAAAGAAATATTTGCAAATTACATATGAAGAAGTCGATAAAATGGCACATGAAAAAACACAAAGGGATTAAATTTTATTCCTATCTTATGTAGACAAAAGTTAACTAATGCGTATTAAAATATATATTAGTTAACTTATAAAATCAAAGGAATATAACACATGAGAGTCGTAATATCACTATTTCCTTTATTATTATTAAAAGCTTGGAACGATTTCCTTTCTAGCTTAATAAAATTAAGACACTAAAACGTTAAAATATCAAATATAATTTTGCTTAATGAACTACAGAATTATTCAAAATTCTTTGCTTCTTAATTGCCTGTCGACCTCCTTCCATAACAGAGTTAACTCCTACTTTTTTGTGACAGTATTTTCTTCTATTCTTCTATTATTCACGAACTCGAAAGTTTGAATCAAAAAAATGACATCTAAAATAACTTTTCAGATTTATACGAAAAAACTATCTGCATCATGCTGAGTGCAATGGGTATCTATAAGATGTAATGGGTATCATAAAATGTTATCTTACGACTATATATGCAACACAAAAAATACGGATATGTACATGAGATAGAAACGTCACGCTATGGAGATTGTAAGAAAACAATAAGCTTCGTCACACTACTAAACTATAATCATCTTGTAGACACCAAAATCTAAGTCTCACCTAGATATGGATATAAAATGATATGTAATCGTAGGGTCGCACTATTCTTTTAAATAATATTCCACAATAAATGCATCACTATACCGACAAGGTAACCATTGTGCATATAGAGGAGTGGCTACTGCAATTCCGTTAAGTGGAATGCATATCTGGCTGCCGAAACTCGTGGGAATTAGGCCATTTTTGAATTTTAAACTCATTTATGTAAAGTTTGTCTTCATAATCCCGCTCGGTTTGATGTTTTAGTGAAATTAATATTTATGGAAAAACTCTTGAAGATCTCTCGATAACCTATATACAGTATTTACTATGCTATCATGTTTTGTTTCACAATATAAGTTTTATCAGTCTATAACAAGCATTTAAAAACGATGTTTGATAACGAAATGTTTTTATGATACTAATATCACTATGCACTATTTATCAGACCATATGGGCTTAATGCACATAAACACTTCAAAAATATTTAATGTAATTTGTATTCAGTATGATTCTTCAAAAATATGTACCATATCTTTACTTCCAATAGAGCCTTTGGAGATTCGTGTTTTTGAGGCTCAGTTCATTTCATATTGATTTACTCACTTCTTCAAGAAAATTGCCCACTCTTGGAGTAGGTCGCAACCTTATTGTTAATCTTTTTTGGTTTGGTAACGACTCGCATAAGTAGCATTTACCATGTATATTTCTCGACCATTCTAGTATATATTCCTAGAAATAATAAGTTATCATTGTGATACTTTTGTATATGTGATAAAAATAAACACTAAAATAATAATGCTAGGTTAAGCTGTCATCGCAAAAGGGTACAATATTTATACCACATCCAAGTAACAGCATAGTTCCTATGTGTGCTAGTTAGAAAGATTAAGTAATTATGGATTGCAAAATTTAATTTTTAATGCAGAAAAAAGCGGCTTTGAAAATTTGTAGGAATATCACTTCCCTCATTTTATTTTACTTTGTAGATATTGCTCCCTTTTTAATAAATATACTAATGGCTGCCTATAAATTATATTTCCTTTCAAGAAAATATTTATTAAATTATGGAGATTATTGTGTTCCATAGCAAAGAAATCATATCTTACTCAGTAAAATTAGGAGCATAAACCTGCTATTAATATAAGTGATCATCGGTAAATTTAGGTTGAGTTAATCAAATATCCGATGCATTGATATTTCATTTTCAATGGAAATCGAAAGTTGCAGTTTGGTATAAAAATTATGTGTTGTAAGCACTATAAAAATTATGTGTACAATATTAATTATAAATGTGTAATATTACAAAGTGATGTGTAACTTTTTAAATGATATCTTTGTAAGTAATGCTCGTAAATATCTAATTATCGATTGCTAATAAATATTATATATATTTTTAATAAAAATGTCTTTAATTTATTATATTTTTATTTATTTATGGTTCCATTTATTTGCGTCGTCTTCTAAATACCACTCTCCATACTTTAATTAACAGAAATACTCTAATTGCATTTTTTTTGTAATGCTCAATCTTTCACAATATTTTCTCATGTTTGGGGTAAAAATCTCATAGGGTTACCAAATTAATTTCTATGCGATAAACTGAAGACTAAGAGTCTAGTCGTCTTAATAAATTTACCCAATTTAAGTTCAACCTGATGACCTCATAGAAATCAAAGACAGAACTTTAAGTGTGCGTTTTGTTTTTGTTTAGGAAACAAAACGCACATTATTCTGTCGACTTCAGATTGTTAGCGCCATTGTATTAATGATACTATTTACGTTATTTCCTTTTTCGTAATAGTTTTATGCTCATTTTATATTTTTTTCTTCTCCTTATATCTTTTTAGAATTATGTATACTTCAAGAGGAAAAGCGATGTCGGAATCACGTATACTTTTCACGTATATATTTCATTTCCAGTCATAAACTGTTCCAGGTAAAAACCTAAAAGTTAACAGAATAACAAAATATATTAAATAGCATATATATATATATATATATATATATATATATATATATATATATAAGCTGCTGAAAATTTAAATACCACTGAATGAAATAGTTTTAGTTCAAGTAGAAATTGAATTAGGTACATGTATTTTGTTACAGAGCCGTGAGAAGTTTAAGTTATACACATTCATGTAATTTCGCTCACTCTTAAACAAATGTAATAATTAAGCTAAAAGGACATCTTTTTATATAAGAACTTTGTTACGAGGCACAAGTAGTCTCCGTTTAATCTTAAGTTTTATTAACAATTCATTAAAAGCTACGCGGAGCGTTAGCAAACTCAAATTCAGATTCAAGTGAGTGACTTCCGATTAACAAACCAATTTCGAATGACATTTGTTACATTGAGATAAATTTAGTAACTACCTACTCAATTGTAAGAACGCTTTCAACGAAGCATAGGTGATATTCCGCGTTCCAGTGTAGAATGTATTTTATCCAATTTTATATTATGTGAAATGGTATTTGTTTAGTATCAGGTAACTGAAAAACGGGTTGACCTGCTAAAAATGGGAGAAAAATTGTTATTTTTTACAAAGCATCTGGTAATTTAATATTTCATAAGACGCCTGGACTCTGTGACATATAAACTTGAAGTTGGCACATATTTTTGAGACAAATTATGGCAAAAGAAAAAATGTGAATTCACCCAAAAAACAATTTTCTACGGTATTAATTTCAATAATCCTCTGGGTATGTCATTTACAACTGGCCTTCCGTCTCTGCTGCAAACTTTGTGTTGACCGCATTTCAAATGCCAATAGCGGTGGTGGGCTGACGTACCTTACATAAACACTTATTACACATATCTCAATGATTCCAATCAATAGACTATTCACATTCAAGCTGTGGTGGCCGCCGGTAATAGTTAAATTTGCCCTCACACTGAATGAATTCCGGGGGCAAACGTTTAGAATGGTTGGAATCAATGTGAAGAAGAGTGACTTGTTTATGTAAATATAATGTGGATCGTTAAAGCTATAGGGAATTTACTTTGAAAATTTTGTTACACATATAGAAAATTGATAAAGAAAAATGAAAAGCACGCCTTTTATTTTATATTTTCAAAACAAGGGAATAAAAAAAGATTAAATATAAATATACGCCAAAAAATTGATTTCTTTTCTATGGAGTATTATTAAATTTTGACTAAAGGCAATAGTTTGCTTCAGTAATTATAGTAAATGGCAACATGTTTAAACTATTGGGAATATTTATAAAGACGATGTGAGACAATAATTATGAAGATTAAAGACAAATTTATTGTAATGGCATAAATTGTACACTTAAAACTTAAACTAATTATTACCGCGTTTCAAAGCAAATCAGTCATTCTAAAGAGCTAGACACCAATTGACCCATGTGTAGTTTTTAAACCGGGAAATAAATACCGATAAACACATTACATATTTAACTAAATTAGAACCATAGTTTTTAAATACCATAAAAAATATAATCAAGTAAAGCTTATTAGGCATTAAGCGCAACTACACAAGTGTAAATTATATATGGGATACTTTTATTTACTGGGTATTTTTAAATGAAGATTTTAAAATGTTCAATAAAATACACTCACAGCATGCAAAAAATACTTAAGTGAATAGTTATGTCCTTTTAAAATAATAAAGCTACATTAAATTATGTAATATTCATCTAATACCAAAGTTCATCATAAAATTAAAAAGAAACAAAACTCCAAAGCCCTATTAATCGGATCTTCCAGAGTAAAAAAGCTTTGTCCCTCCAAACTTTCAAATCATGTCTTTCAAATCTGCCCGAGGGAGGTATTAACGTAAATCTTTTGAAAAGAAATAACTGAATAAAAATAAAGAAAACTAAGGTGCAATTTAAAAATCAGTTATAATCTTTTAAACGTAGCGTTTAAACCGAGACCGGTAAATCGTAAATATTTAAAATTTTATTGGAACTAATTTGTAATGAAGCCAACTCTCTTCGATTTTTTTCTCGAAATGAAGCATGGAAGGAAAATTGGAAGACTGTGCACTGGAAATGACGGGAGTCGTGTTAAGTGATCCGTTACAGATTTAACCATAGTTTATTATATAATAATCATAAAATGTAAAAAAAAATCATTCTAACGTCTTCCACCCGCGTGATTCACTTTATCATCTCGACTTTTCTCTTCATTTTATTTTATTTATGGCGTTTCGGACCTAGATGCCAAAAACTTGATGATTTTTACAATGTTCTTTGGTCTCCTTATTGAGTTATATTCAGTTTACGTACACGTATTCGTGTAAGATGAAATTTTTTCGACAAAAGCTTAAATTATTGAAATAGTTCATTACAAAAGTGACACCGGTAACCTAATACGGAAAGCGTGGAAAAATAATTAAATCTAGAAGAGTTTGATCAAAATTAATTAGATCAATAGAATCATTATTCGTTTATTTTGTTCTAACATAAATTTGACTTGAATTTTAAAGAAGTTCCTGAAAGATGGTTCTTATGTTATTTACTTTGGTCCCTACTTGGTCAAGTAGTATTTTGTGTAAGGAAAATTAAATGTATTCCGAAATCCATGTATATATCCATTGCGATAGCATAAAAACATTTCTTTCTCTTGCAATTCGTTCACAACATTTCGGACGCGAACGGATTTTGAAAAAAAATCTCAAATAAATACGGCTTGGATGTAGCCCCTTTTTGCTATAGCCCTCGTGAAGGAAATTATTGTGGAAAACCAGTATGAGAATAAATAATACGAGTCGATATTGATAGTTTTTAGTTGTAGTATAAAAGTAACGTGCAGTATTAAAATGAGAAAAAGTAGACTTTATTGAAGTTATAATGAACAAGAAAATATGTTGTGAAAGAACAAGAATTGATATGCGTGCCGTAAATATTTTATAGAATTTTTAATACACATTGCTTTATCACTTGTACATAAGTACGTTTGTGAGCAATACCTTTTAAATAAAGCTAGAGCCTAAACAATCTTTATATTTCAGTAACATGTTAGCCAATAGAAACAACGTAAGCCATGTGTATAATAAATTTGCCTTCGCAAGAATGCGCGTTTAAACCCCATGTACTCCAGTTTTATTTGCGTTGTTAATGTCTATGCTTGTCCGACCGCCTGGCGTAGAAAAACAGCTACAGATTATGGACGTCACTCGACACATATTGTCCATCTCGGTTTGTTTTGTTTTACTTTGTGCTCTACATAACAAACATTTGTATAAATGCCGCAAGCAATAGGTTAAACGGGTCATTGTTCGTTACAGAGGTCGTTAGTTGCCTGAATTAATTAGTTACACAAAATGAAATGAAAGGTTTTCTACTGCCGTTTTTTTATATTAAAAGGAGTCAAAATACACATATAATGGTTTATGGAGAAACACATTTTTATTTGCCAATGTTGCAAAATTTTAACAAATAACACTGACACACTGACGTAAGTGATATTGACGCTGATATAAGCGTACGTGTACATTTATTAATGTTAATTTGATGACTGAAAGAATTGAATATTCATAATTTTTGTAGCAAACTAATTTATGCTCTAGCGTCACTTAACATTTTGCTACAGCGGAAAATTATAATAATTTTTCGTTCTTTTATGATTTTTTCTCTTATGATTGATAAATTATTATATTTCTCAATTTTTCAAATATTTTCAATAAATTTTCTGAAAGAATTTTTCAACTAATTATTTCTTATTTTTAATTGTTTTTCATATTACTTCCGTAATATGAGCAACTAATACTTAACGCGAAAAAAATCAAGAGTAAATGTTTGTAAACAAACTGATTGTACAGTTACAATATATTTGGCACAAATATATATTCATTCGGTTGACGACTATTTCACCAATGTTATCATTAAACAATATAGTATAGTCACTCTTTTGATTGAATGTTTGTAAACAAACTAATTGTACAGTTGAAATATATTTGGCACAAATATATATTCATCCGGTTGACGGCTATTTCACCAATGTTATCATTAAACAATATAGTATAGTCACTCTTTTGATTGAATAAAGTCATGCTAAATAATGAAGTAAATCCACAAATATTACAAAATTATTTTAATAAGAAGAAATTTAAAAGAGAAAAGTGGACAATAATTGCTGGCGATCATGCAAAATTCAGATGGATACGAAGTCTTGGCCTATATATGCTCATCATAGACGTATTAATATTATAATTAATTAGAATGAGATAGCTACAATAAGCCGGTTACCGTAGACCTGAAGTGATATTTTATTGTCTTTATATACAAGTGTACTTAAAGTATACACAACAATTGGCGAAAGGATATTTATCCAAAGAAAACATTGTGATATTATTTTCTTTTCATATAAATATTAGTATTATTTTTCATCGTAGAATACATGTATTGTATGCGCTATGCGGCAGTGTCTTTTTATTACAACCTAAGCTTTTACTCTTATTTGATTGTACGTTTTCGATTTTTGACATGTATATTTTAAAAAATAACAGAAAGATTGTAAATTTTTACATACATATATATATATATATATATATATATATCATTCTCGGCGGAGAATGAACGCCATATTCCGACCCGTAGCGTAGTAGCTAAAATGCTGGCACCCTAATTGGCCTTCAATTCGATTCCCGGCAGGATAGTTTATTTATGATTGATTTATTTTGCTCAAATAAAACTAAAAAAAATTAATATTGATAAAATAATTACAATTTTTAAATACAAACATAAAATTAAACCATACTTTATTTCTAACTCGTATCCGAAAGAAAAAAGTTTACAATATTAGAACAGTTAAATCGATTTGTTCACAAACATTTTATTTTGAAATAGAATGAAATACAGATATATATATGTGTATATGTTGGATGTCAAACACAAATAACGTGATATGTAATATATACAGATAATTTTTTAGGTAAAATAACTATTGAAAAATATTTAGCAGATATCGGAATAAACTTGAAATCAGTTATTTTGATACCATTAATTATTTTCACTAAATATTGCAGAACAAATGAGTATGAACACTTTGGAATTAATATTTTTCAATTTATAAGCTTAAAATCATCGAAACGATGCTGAAAATTTACAATATTTTAACTTCATAAAGAAAGAAATTAATTTAAATGGTCCAACAAATCGTTTAAAAGTCTACGAAATTATTCATTATCCATAAGATTAAAAAAGTATCCAATGAATTGTAAGGATATTCACTTCTTAATTGTATTGGGAAAATTAAAATTGCGTTTTGTTTATAACAGTATATCTAACTAATATTGCGGCCTTTGAACCATAAAATGAAAAGTTATTTAAAATTTGCATACACGTACTTTAATACGCGTATATGGAAATTTATTCAACCTGAGGTAATGTCATTCAACATTGGCTATTGGATTTAGACAAAACATATTTAAAGGAGCAGAAATGAGAATACAAAACCATACATTTAGTAGGAAGCACCGGTAACCCAGAGTAGACTTTCTAATATCCAGTGGATTGTATTTATATCCTAAAGCTGCAGGATATTCCAATCCTTTAGCTTGTCCTGAGATTTAGTTCATATGTGGCCATATCAACTATTTAACTAACGACTATAGACACTTTCAATATTAATCCATTCGTTAAACTTTCGACAAGTAAAATTGAAAAAATAGGTAAGTCACAAATATATGTATATATATATATATATATATATATATATATATATATATATATATATATATATATATGTGTGTGTGTGTGTGTGTATAACTTTCCACGTTATTCTATTTGGCACAATTAAATCAATTATGGTCTTGAATAAAACAAAAATCAGAAACGAGGATTTAATAAGACTAAATACAAGGAGAAATAATTGGATCTTACACACTCAGTAAAACTTGTATAGGGAGGAGTCCAATCGTGGTTAATGAGTGTTACTTTAGATCAATGTAATATTAGTTGTTAGTTGAGGAAAAGGACACCACAGACCCATCGTATACGAAAATCAATTGCACGGCTGAGGACGTCAATGCACTGTGAGTTCGACCTATACAATTTGTCGGTCCATAAAAATATGTATAATCTTGCTATATTAATGGCTCATTCTATTTTATTGGTGTAAATTAGTGATTTTAATTAATACAATTATGACCTATGATACATTGTAGTCATTTCAATTAAAACAAACGCATTGATAATTTTTCTTTATAGCTTCTATTAAAAATTATAGACGGCAACAACTTTGAGGGAAATGTCTCTACAAAGAGTTTATACATAAAAATAAATTGTAAAAATGGAGAGATTATGAAATAACTTCAGTTATATTTAAGATGAAAATTGTTTTCAATGACTGATGGATATACGAACTGACAAGAAAATTAAGACAATTTTATGCAATCTCCAAAACTAAAAATTCTTTCCTTTCAAACCAAAGTTCAGATATTGCCGTTTGCTCCTTAATAATTGATTTTCATATGTTCGTGAAAAGTAATATCGGAAGTTCCGACCGTACAAAATTCAGAGCGTTAAAAAAAGTCTAAACATTAGGTGGCCTCTCCGCACAACCATTCTGCGGATCTTTAGAGTGATATATAAATACGTTTATTTGTCATTTTCTTATGGCGTAATTGAATGACGGAGTTTGACATATAGGCTCGTATTAATAGACAAAATATAAAATCAGATTAAATCGCGATTAAGTAAGTCTAGATTAATATGAATTGTCGTATTGTGTCTCCAACGGTCCAAGAGACCCATTTTAAATTAGTATTAACTAATCGAGTTTGAAACCAAAAACTGACCGATCGGAGTTTTATGTTTCGATTCAATACTCACGCTTGCGTAGTACGTATAGCGAATACGTTACGTTAGCAAACGTCAGGCACATCTTGACATATCGAATTATTTATTGACTGTTTTAAGCCCAGATTATAAACTATAGTTATAAGCGTCGTTTCTTTTTGGCTGTATGTGTTGCGTTTAACCACAAAATAGTCAAATACATACAAGAAAAAGAAACGTAGCCGAAACAAAGAAAATATTATTGTTGAAAATATTGGTCCCTTACAAAGCTGAAGTTGAAAATAAACGCACCGACGCAACAAGCGCGAAGATGAAAAAATACCGCTTGGGATCCTATTAATGAGAAATACCATGGTAGTGACATTATTAATGAAAATGTGATTATAGTCAAAGTACAGGTTTATGAAGAAAATAGAATACAGAATTAATTTGGTTGCCGGATTTTAATTATTTTTTTTTAGTTATATAGTGTTACCTATTTTATACATCTATGACAATCGTACTTTACGAGTAAGTTCCAGTGGCGCTTCGGACCTGACACGCACAATTTATTTTATGTACTTTTTAATTAATGAATTATGTCAAATAATAAAAAATATGTAAATTTTGAATGACTTCAAAATTTATTTATTTCTTGTAATTTATCTAACTTGAGATCGTCTAAATATTGACACCTGCACAATAATTGCACTTTTAATTTTCAAGATTCATTACTAAATCTCATAATCTGTTATACGTCTATTTACTTAGTTTCACTACTTCGTATATGTAAACTTTACTAATTATTGTTTTGAAATAGCTAAGATGAATGTTTTAATTAAACAATACCTGGGAAAATATTAATAACTCTATGCGATATTTCTAATTACTACACCAAATATAACTTTAAATCTAATGACTGGTAGCATTGGAACTGTCGATGCTCAGAAATCTTACGTTATAAAGTGTATTAAATCGACTTATATAACATTAATATAAAACTAAACTATTGCTTCAATAAGCTTTAAAACGATAGAAAAAAAACTTCATTTCAACAAATATATAATTTACTTTGTTTCTATAATCAATTAGGTATTATTAATAGATGTAATTCCGATAGAAACCTGTACTGAATTTATAACTATTTCTTATTGTAAACATTGAACCATTAACATTTTGGTATGGTGGTTCAAGAATTCTTCAGCATTGGTTACATAACTTCCTAGTTCGTGCGTAATAGAATCTTGATTCTAGCTATTTATGTCCGCAATAAACAGACTTAAAGTATTTCCAATTAGAGTGATTCCTCTGTTAAAATTTCTAGGGTATGAGATATTTAAACAATCGGAACTCTTGTGGTCTTGTAAAAATATTAGAAAAGGCCTATTGTCTATTACTAACAGTACCCATCCGCTTCGCTGGATATACCTAAACGTATTAGAGATACCTAACTATACATTTAAGTTATAGATTTCCAATTATTTTATAACACATTAGTGGTCTATAATTGGGGAAAACGTTTAAAATTTTTAATTAAATTTTTATAATTTTCAATATTGCTTCGTACTACATTTCTCACAAACATTAATTTTATTGGAAAATAAGAATTTTCATTTCATTTATTGTCATTCTGGATTGTTAGTGAATATAATTAACAAATTTAGCCGTCCAAAATATCACACGTACTTTATCGCATGTTGAGTTCGCTCATGCATATAGCGAGTTCTACCAGTATAAAAAATGGCTTCTCTAAGACGAAAATTTTCCTCACCTGTGAGTTTTTTTCCATTGCCACGAATAAAATTAAATCTTCTGATCTCAATTTTTGCACATAGGTCGACTAGAAATTGATATAAAAGCTTGTGAACAATAATAGATAGCATTCTTCATTATACGATAGTCGTAAAATTCTGAAGAAGATACAGTCTCATCGAGAGAAGCTTTAGTTTTCACATCGCGCTTAGGTATATTTATGTGATAGTCGTATTTCAATTGCAAAAGTCAATAGATATTGTGGAATGTTACAGACACAGCGCATGTAATTAATTCGTACCATTTTTGTCCCTGATCTAGAGAACGTCTTATTTTAACCCTGTCCGATATGTAAAACGATAGCAAGAATTGTTACTTCTTTAGTCCTAAAAACGTTACGTATAACCACTTTTCTGTTCCCCTGTGGGCTTGTCAAATTCTGGCTGTAAAAACTGAACAAAAAGCAGCCATGAAAATAAATATTTAGTTGTTGTGTTCATGCAGCATATACTGCATTTATCTGACAAATTCTGACTTAAGGCAAGCGTAAATTCTACAATAAATTTTACTCTCAATTTCATCATAGTCTACAAAGTGTATATGCATAAATTAAGGCTGTTGATAAAGTCCAGTTTATGGTAGACCAGTTACTTTAAAGTCAGCTTAAATTTGCCCCCAACTTATCTGTCTGCCTCCAAAAGATGTTATTTAAAAGCATTCATAATACCTACCTACAGTGGAGAGAAAATGTCTGCTACTGTATGCTAATGAATAAGGAAACTGTGTATGTGATACAATGATAGAGAGCTGGCAAAATCCAGCTCTGGTAATGCAGTTTATTCCCTGAGTTTTATAGGTAAAATTAGTTATTAGTAGGTGTCAATTATCAGTAGGTGACGATGACGAGTAAGAAACCCACGTGCCAAGTTTGAAATTTGCAGGACTCGTAAGTAAAGAGATCACCTTCACCCACCCTCGTTGGGGTTGATTTCGCTGATATCCGTTATCAACGGGTGTCTATGTTGCAAAAAGAACATACACACCAAAATATTAAGTAGGTAAAATTAAGTATAAAGAGATAGTGTCATCGACTTATTCTACTAACCCACCGTCACAAATCCCTTAGGAGTTGATTTTAGTAAAATCTGTACTAGGTGTCAACAAAAAGTAAGGAATATGCATGAGAAATTTCAAATTTGTAAGTCTTATAGATAAAAATATAGTGCCACCGATTCATTCCATCACCCCACCTCCACTCGCCTACTTAGGAGTTGATTTTGATAAAACATCACTTAATGGGTGTCTATGTTGCGTAATGTTTATTACATGCCAAATTTCAAGTTTTTTGGTCTCA
This sequence comes from Druceiella hillmani, assembly GCA_039881145.1. Classification (NCBI taxonomy): domain Eukaryota; kingdom Metazoa; phylum Arthropoda; class Insecta; order Lepidoptera; family Hepialidae; genus Druceiella; species Druceiella hillmani. The sequence continues at coordinate 27,483,629 of JAYKKI010000007.1, read as the reverse complement.
TAGGTAAAAAGATAGTGTCACCGGCTTGTTCCACCAAGCCAGCCTACTTTTTAGGGATTGATTTTGGCAAAATCCATACGTTTCTAGTCCATACGTTTCATTCTTTCAGGGATCTGGTGATGAGTGAGTCAGTAAGTGAGTGGTAACTCTCCTTTATATATAAATAGAATAGTGGTAACATCGTCTGTATATCAGTATTTAATTAAGTCGAAATTTCGAATTAAATTGAATAACTCGAATTAACAGTTAACTTGCTTGAAACAAATGGATGCAATATTTTGCTTATGGGCATGATAAACCGGGACTTTTTACATAATTGTAATGTGGTCCATTAGAGCTCTAGTAAACTTGGGCACAAATTGTTTTTAAAATATGCAATTTTTAAATATTTATTTGAAATAATTTGACCCACATTTAGAAAATTGGAAAATGAAAATAAAAAGTGGTACCTATTTTTTATTTTCAAAACAACGGAATAAAAATAGTTAAAAAGTTATGATATACACAGTCATCATTACAGCCAAGCATAGCAAAGAATTGATAGGTAATTGTTACGAAGTATTAAATTTTAAGTAAATAAAATTTTTTTTTTTAAATTCCTGTAAAGAGCCCCATGTCCTTACTACTGAAAACGTTTATGAGGACGATATTAGAGACCGCAATTATAAATATTATAAATACATTTATTTTAATACCTTATATTATACACTATGTTTTAATACTTATAAGTAATGTATCTCAAAGCTAATCACGCTGTGATTCAGTTGAGAATATAAATGAGCAATGAGCCATATATAATTTTCTGATAGGCTAATCAATACGGGCTACTCAAGAGGCGTCCCAAAATTTAATTATAAATAGATTCATAACTTTTAAATAATTTAAAATAAATGGAAATTGATTAACTGATGCGAGTATGTAGGTATGTTTATATATGTATTCTAGTAAAAAGGGGTGCAATTCAAAAATTTAAATATCTCAAACTCCTTGCAAAATTGCATTAAATACCTTGGAAATAAATAAGATCAAGTAAAGCAAAGAATATTTTGTGCGCAACTATAGAGTACTAATTGATATATGGCATACCTATAGTCACTGTACATATTTTCAGGTAGGTTTTTAAGTAAATGGTAAGAAACTCTCAAAGCGTGTCCAAAATGCTAAGGAAATATTTATGTTCGTTTCAAATAATTAAAGTACTCTAAACCGTCCAAATTCAACCCAGAGCCAAAGTTTATCATTCAATATAAAATAAAGAAAACTCCAAATCGCTTTCATTAAGATCATCTAGAGTAAACAACTTCGGTCCTTTGAAACTTCCAAATTTGTTCAGATATGCCCGGTATATCCGATATGCAGCATTAACGTATGACTTAAAAAGAAACACCTAAATAAGAAAATAGCAAAAACGGGTGCAATTCAAAAACCTATTTTAATTTTTTTATCTTAGCGTTTAAAGAAAAACGGGTGAACCGATAATATTTGATTTTGAATCTCAAATAAATTACAATTAAACTAACTCTTCTTACTTTATTTTTTAATTGAAACAAAGAAGGAAAATTAAAAGACCGCGTGCTGGCCTCGATCCGAATCGTAATAAATTATACGTTACGGATTGAGGCTCCGTTAATCATATTTTAATCGTAAAATATAAAAAAGTCACGCTGACTTTTTCCGCCCGCATAATTTACGTTGATACCTTTCCTTTCTTCGAGTTTTATGTTGAACTTGATGGCAAAAAAGTTAAGGATTTTGACAGTATACTTTGTCGCCCGTACTGGATTACATTCAGTATACTTAGTTTTCTTTATATGACGTTTAGTCATTTTCATGTCTGTTTATAGAATCTACGTAGTTAATTATTAAAATGAGATTAATACCGACAGTATAATTTGACACATTTGGTTTAACTTAATATTTTAGAATAAAGTTTAGAAGTGTTAGTGAAAAGCGGGCTTGATATAAAACAGTAATCATATAGTCGTAGCATTTTGAAAAACGAGTTTTTATTATTTTTATTTTTATAATGACGGGTTCCAATTTTATAAATGGTACCAAATTTTGTAAGATAAAAACAATAGACGTTGATGAAGGTTATCAAAAAAAATTAATTATCGAACGGGCATGTTTTTATGAAATGTGTTTGATGATTTATGTTCTTATCAATTTAAGTATTTTAGTAATAGAGAAGCAATTCAACACCTCAAAACTCTTATATCGAACAAATATTCAAATCGTGAAAACAGACCTATAATAAAACCTATTTGAAGATAGTGTAGCGTGATACATCATTATATTATTCACGATCAATAAGTAGAAGTCAACAGTGCTACTCTTAAAAAAGAGTTTCAATGTGAGAATTTTTTTTGTATTTTTAACACGTCTTGTTTTTATAGAGATACAGCAATTAAATACTGTAATGGCATTACGTATGAGAGAATACAATAAACTTACAGCTGTGTTGAAGTGGATGGAGAAATACGATTAACTTTGTATGCTGATATTATTCTTGAGACTCTTCTACATACAAAAACAATCCGTTGAACAAACAATTTACATCTTCTTTGCATCAAAGTCCATTGTAGAAAATTCAATATTATAAGAAACTAATTTATCTCAAGATAAAACAATATCTAATAAATCATTCATTATTAAATAAAATATTAGAAATTTAATTTTATCAATTGATAATATTTTATTTAATAATGAATGAAAGTGAAGGATTTAGATATTGAACCTTGAGTGACGATTGTGTCAACACAAGATAGGTCAGTTGGAATATTATTACACTGCTTCATTTATTTGAGCTTAAATTTCTACACAAGTTTGAAATTCGTTAAAATTTAGGCAAGTACCACGGTACAGAAACAAAGTAACGATAAAATTTTCAATATACAGTCAGATTACAGTTTTGTTCACAATGTCCATAAGATGGTTAATATTTACTGACAATTAAATGAAACTACGTGATATAGTATTATTTCTATCTTTAGGTGGGCTTTTAGCAAGAATCTTTGCTAATAGCCCACCTGAAGATGTTGTAAGACAATGAAACCTAGGTCGTGAAATGAAACCTAGGTCAAACTTAAAGAAGGTAGAAATAATAATACATCACATAGTTTCATTTAATTTTCAATAATGAATTTCTACAAAATGAACGCCGAATATATTCAATAGTTAATATTTACAGTAAAACAAATATGACATCCCAGAAGGATCTCGCTGTGATTATGGACAGTCACCTAACATTTCACAATCATATCATTGAAACCATCATATCAGTTAGGATTTGTCATTCTATATTCCCACGATTTCCATATCCGTTTTTAAATTATTTAATAATTATCTTGATAACCCTCGGTCTTGGATTTGATAACGCTTTATGCACCTTTTACGTGTAACGTGAGAGGAAAATTTATTTTATATACCTAGATCGCACATGAACACGTTGAAACGTTCATACATTTTTCACGCAGTTATGTTGTTTAACGCGGTAATGCGAGAGACAGCCAATCTTGGTATTTTTTCTTCCCCGTTGACCGTTTTTTTAATGCAATTATTAAGTTGCTTTGTAGATCATGTTTTATTATTAACTAGTTTTATATTTAATTTGACTTATTGTGTGTTTTCTTCTGTTCTATAATTTGTTATTTATGTTAAAGTAACCGTAAACTGTTGTACTTTTAGTGCTTGCACTTGTTCAGCGCTTTACGGTAATCTACAAGTTGGACAACCTTTTTGAAATAAAAGAACGAATAAAGACAAATAAATTTTTCAATTATACTTATAATACAATACAAAAAGTACATAAAAGGCACGATTTGGATATTATTATACTATTTTAAGAGTAAATTTCTTTAAATATTTTTATGTTTTCTTAGCAGAAGTCATAATCATTTAATAGTTTTTCATGCAGATATTGTAATAGCTATTCATTATTGGATCAAATGAAGCAAGAAAAATTAATTAAATTCTACAGTTATTTTCTCTGTACCATAAATATTAATACAACTTTCTAATGGAATAATATAAGGAAGTAGTAATAAAAGATCGGTTGAAGAGAACAATTAACTTTCTGTGTATACTGACATATAGATAAACATTCAATACTCCGGGTTCGTAAGCTTCAAAAATTAAAGATTTTATTTCAAACACAAATTTAAAAAGAAATCAACTGTGAAATGTAAAATCTAAGTGAAAAACCATGTAAATTCCTTACGTCATCGTATGGGATATCGTTTGGTTATTAAAAAATCTTTATAACTAATAATCGTTTTTCCCTGCTCCTGTCTGGATTCATCTGAATTATTGTTCACGGGAAACTATTGGAATAATTCTATTTTCATTCATATGAGAATCAGTAATTTTTTACTTCTTAACTTTATCGTTGCTGGTGCAGATTATTTGACAAAAATTGCGATCAAATACTTATAAATAAATATCCATATTTTTACTTTTTTGATATTTCCATGGCTTTCTTGCGGAAATTCACACAGTTTTAGAAATTGTTTAAACATATTACAAATCCTTATGCATTTCAATTTGTTTACATATTTAATAACCTAGACGTATTTGAACATATGTTTTTTTAAGCTACATTTTTGCTTTTTTCCATTTTTGGCAAAATTATTTGGCTATTTTTTAAAAATATTTTTGGATTTTTAAATCTAGTATTGTAAAAAGAATAATATTACAAACGCCAAAGTTTGGATGGATGAATGGATTTATGTTTGTTACCCTATAATTTTAAGCTGGATAATTTTTTAAATAATCTCCACAAAATATGGTACGCAAATATATTATCTCTCAAAATCTAGAGTTTTCTCTAAGTGATAGCCCTTATATGATATTAATTTGTTTCCTACTTGATCACGTCATATTGTTTGTAAAAAAAATATGCAAATTTCATTTTGTTACATTTATGTATATTAACTTATACCATGTATCCGAATTCACCACTTCTAATGTAATAATATATTTTAATAATAATATTTTTTTTTTCTCTTACAGCTCCATAATGATCTTGTTACTCTCGGAAATGAATTTTACAAAAATTTTAACACCCTTTTTAGAGCCCGGAGGACTTAAATACTTCATGGACATATTATTCCGGAAAATAAAACATCGATAGATATAAAATGAAAATAACGTAAAATACGTGTATAATATATTTGTATGAGTATTGCAACCAACGGGTTAAATGGGTCATTGTCCTTTACAGAAGTCATCGATTCTCTGAATGCGAATTGACATTGTAGTTTTCTATTGTCATTTTTTTATTGACGAGTCGTATAATATATACATAAATATGTATGTGTGTACAAATAAGTGTGTATATATAAATATATATATATATATATATATATATATTATTTTTTTTTTTTTCAATTCATAGGAATAAAAAGTAAAAGCATAGTACATACTTAAGTGTTGTTAATATATTGATAATAATCTGATGACTGAAAGATTTAAATATTCATCTTTCTATTAGTCTAACTTGTGCTTTGGCATTATTGAAATTAAAGCAATTGCTTATCCCTTTAATAAAAGTAAAGTTTATCAATAAATTTTTTGTTAACCACTCTTTGATAATATGTACGACCAACCAATAATAAGTATTAAAATAAAATTTGATAATTAGATACATACATATATATTAGATATTAGAATACAAATAATGTGACAGGCGTATTTATGTGTGGATTTGCAAGGAAACAAATATTACCAAAATCTTTAAAAGAAATTTATGGAGGTTCAAATCGCAAATTTTTTCAATTCAATTATTTCTGCTAAAAATTTCAATGTAAAAAATTAGATTCTATAATGTCCAATAAATAAACTGGTGAATTCATAGAAATGAAGCTAAAAATTTTAAAAACTTCATCTGTATAACAAAAAGAAATTAATATAAAGCGTCCAATAAACCGTTTAAAAGTTTACAAATTAATACATTATTCATAAATATAAAAAAATGTGCGATAGTGTGCAAGCTGTCTTCAACATTGGGAAATTAAAGATGACAGTTTGTTTTCGAGAATATCCTCCACCAAGGGTCGAAAAAGAATCTACCAAAAAATGAAAAGTTATTTAAAATTGTTTTTCATATTTTAAACATATTCGGAAATGTGTTCAACCTAAGGCCATGTCAGCTAATTTTGAACACAATATCCGCTAGTGGATAATGCACGTCATCCGATTACCGACATGGAAGCCGCGTTGCTTCGTAGCGGTACGTTCATGTGGCGTTGGCTTATTCACTCCAGTATGTCATGCATTATTAATTAGCGTTTTCAGGAGCCAGATTATTACAGTGTAAATTTTTTTTTACGTTTCTCATTACAACACTTTTTTTCATATTTTAATTATTTGTCCGTTCTTTCAAAGTACTTCCACATCACTCGTATTGTATATTAGATTAAATTAATTACGGAATTAAATGAAACTACGTGATGTACTATTATTTCTACTTTCTTTAAGTTGTTTACCATGACCTAGGTTTCGTTGTGTTACAACATCTTCAGGTCTTCATCTTTACTAATAGCCCACCTGATGATGTTGTAATACAACGAAACCCAGGTCGTGGTAAAGAACTTAAACAAAGTAGAAATAATACTAAATCACATAGTTTCATTTAATTGTGAATAATAAATTTCTACAAAATTAACGCCAAATATATTCAATTAATTACGGAAACTATTTCGATATACATGATACTCATGATGTTTATAGTTACTTGATAAAGCGAGACAGCGTGCATAGCAGAAGGCCCGTGCCCGCATCTCAGGCTTATCAAAAATGTCCCACCGCTGGTGCGGTTTCCTGTCCACCGCCGACCGCCAAAGCATGCAGAGCTGCCGACGTAACGCACTAAGTGATGGGTCCACCCCACGAAACGTCCAATACATACAATATATGGCCGTCGCCGATTGTTAGGAGCGGTAGCCGGATTGTACCTCCAGAGCATTGTAGAGGTCATCATAAAGTCGTTTGCGTCGTTGTAAACAAGCGTGCTTACGAGCGTGTATTCGACACGTTCGTAAGTTGCAAGGTTTTGATGAATGAACACGGATCGTTGTCCCGAGCGTGATTTCGCATATGTGGGTAGCTTGAGTGCGTTGATTGCGTTACAAATCTTTACAAGTAGCAATTTTTACAAGTAGCAATTTTTACAAGTAGCAATGACCTATGTCCGCTTGCGTATTATGCGGCCAGACATTTGCCGGGCAGTTAAGGATCATAACTGAAACTGCGTGAAAAATTTATAAACGTTTCAACGTGTTCGTGTGCATTAATTCAACGGCGCTGACTCCGCTATCCGTGCATAGAGCGGCTCATAAACCTAGGATTACGGTTGGTAGTTGTTGCGTCCACGATATTTGGCGGCTCAAACGAGACATTAGTGCAGCTTTTAGTGGATGGTAGCATCCCTCAATGATTTCGTTGCACTGTGGATGATACAGAATAATTTGTATCTTTTCAATACCTAAACAGATCGTGTCGCTGGCCCTTGATTGTTGGTTATCGTTACGGAGTATACAAATTTCGACATGAAATTTTGCTAAGTATTTTTGCTACCAATTTAGCGAATATATTGTACAAGAGCTATTCTTTGGGTTTTGTTTTTTTTTAGGAGTTTTTACCCTGTTCGCCGACAGCCAAGAAAATTTCTATGCTAACACATTCGTATTTTTCGGATAATGGGATTACTAATTTCGTATATGGTTTTGATGGCGGCGCGTCGATATTTCTTGAGTATATACGGCCAAATGTACCAGGAAGTTGTATTACGATTTTTACATTTTAATGCTCCTAACTTTTGGCATGGTGAAGGTCCTGCAACGGTAAATTAGGTGTCAGTTTTTCAAGTCAACAATAAGCTGATGGTATTTTAGAAGATCGGACCCTAAGATGGGTTTGATGATCGCGGCGATAATAAAATCGCCATTTATATGGTTGTCGTATGTTTTTGTTGAGATTGAGTGTTTTTTTGCTGTAAGTGAGAATTACATTGTTGTTGGTAGCATAGAGCTAGAACGGTAGTGCCTCAGTTGAAATACCTCTTCTTCGTGGTCGGATGGTTATATTGGCACCCGTATTTACTAGGAAGGTAAGGTTTGGCAAAAAGGCGGTAGGATGTATCGCGAACACTGAATTCCGCTGCAGCCAGTGTTGTGTTCAGTACAGCCTTAGCAAATTTCTTAAATCAGCATATTGTCGTGTATTTCCGTGCATCGTCTTTGAATCTTTGGTGGTAATAACAACGTTATGAAGCTTGGAGCTATGATGGTAACGATTTAGGTTTGACTTGATGATTTGATGTGGCGATGATTGGTGGCGAGTAACGTTACTCTCAGGGGATCCCTCATCCTGCCCATAAGTTATCAAGTCCGCTGGTCACTCATAAGGACTATTTAAGCCGGTTGTAGCGAATTTTTGTTGTAGTTGTTGATGACGGTTTCAAAATAGATAAACTGCAAGTATGGCCGGTCTCTAAAGAATGGCGGTAGAGAGATGGCTGTTATATGCGGCGCTGTTGCCCGTGCTATAATATATATAGCTTGGTTTTCGAGGGCCATAAATGAAGCAAATAAAAAGGCTAACACTCATCTTTAAATCAGATACAAAATATGATATAAGTTTAATAGAAATAAAGATAGCAAAACTTGTCAAACAATCACGCATTATGATTGAGACAGTATTCGTGATAAAGCTTCGAAATCATCTGGGTTATGAAGCGAGACAGCGTCAGAAAAAGGCCCTACCCCTGGCGTACTTTCCTTTTTTACCGCCAATTGCCGAAGCATGCAGAGCTCTCCGCATGCCGCACTAAATTACGGCTCCGCAAGAAATGAAGCATTGCAATGCGTAGAAATGCAGCCATCTTTTCCCGCGTGCTGACTTTGTCTTCGATTTCTATTATTTTAAACTTATCTACGCTCTTCTGCCATAAAACAATATGGGGCCGTCACCACGTGGTAGATGAGGTGAATATAGCTATAAATTATAATCATGGAAATATGACTAAGGTCGTTGCTATCGATTTTCGGATAACAAATAACGTACGAAGCGATATTACTTTACATGTACATTATGGGCTGTATCATCAAATCTACACATTTTTAAAATTAATGGTCGGCTTATAGTAATTAATAAGATTTAACATTTTTAAATACTCTCCAAAATTAGTTTAATACTATCTTCGTTATTTCTTCCTGACATTAAAAATAAAGCATTCCTATTTTCCAGCTTTCGTTATTTCCTGATTTAACTTTATTTTATTTCAAGCAAATCACATTTTTAAACATACATTTTCGCAGCAATTATCGATATATCGGTAAACACATTACTTCAAATAAAAATAGAGGAATGAAAATTTGTATTACAGTTTCTTTGTTTGATGTTTCGCAGTTTTGTTTTCTCAAGTTTCATTTTCGGCTTGAGATATGAATGAGTATCAAAATAATTACTATTTAGAACAGGGGTTCATCATTAGTTCTCAATAAAGGGAGAAACTTGATTGCATTAGAGTTTTCCCATCTGTAATTATATAATATCAAGTGGTGAGTTTTTAATTTTTGTAAGGCAGATCTATTTCATAATTTCTAGTTTAATATTTACAAGAGCTCCTTTCAACAATGGAATAGAATCAAAATCATTTAAACAAAAAGAAAATCGTTTAATATCAATAATATTTTCTAAATAATTACGTCTATAAAAACTAATTTCACAAAAACAATTTCCATTTAAGTAACATTGGATGAAGTCACCAGAAAATTATGCAAATTCTTAAAAATTGGTTATGAAGATTAATAATACGTTGCTAATTTTTTATTATATAAACTGATTCTTACATTTATTTCCATTGTATTGAACGATTTTAAACATATAATAGGAAAAGTTAAAAAACCTATAGGTTTTGTTTGCTCTTGCTTTGAGTTTTTCAAATATTTGTTCCGTTTTAAACAGTTCACCGTAATGTTTTAAGAACTTTGCGATAAAAAGCAGATTAATAGTTTTTGAAAATGACAGAAACGTATTAAAATCTCATTCTGCTTTATCTTTCAATATCAATTGCGCATTTAAAAAACATATCCAATGATTTTTGTAATTTCGGAAATTATAACTAAATTGTATTGAGTTTCTTCTTTTTCTTAGCAGTATACTGCTCAGTAGTTAGTAAATCTCTTATTTAACAATAATGCTGAGGCATAAAGTCAATCGAGAAATGTATGTCCACAGATATATGTAATATGAATAATTTATTAAATAATTATGTTTCACTCAATTGTTTATACTAGTTATATTTATAAACTGCCGGTAAAGTGATATTTTATTCATTCAATTATAGCTAATTATTAGTTACAAAGAATTTCAAATATTTTTGTGCTTTGCATAAATAGCTAACCAAGTACTCAGTTGATCTAAATTCTAACTTCATTATTTATGTCAAGTATCAGCTATTATTATATAAGCTATATAATAATAAATATGAAAATAACATGATGATGTGGCGACTAGTGAAGTACTCGGAACGTTTCTAGTCCTTGATATAAGATTTTACCTAACCTAACTTAAAAAAAGGTATAAAATAAGTTCTCATTTAATTTATTTCCTAATCTGTTTTAGAAAAAATGTTGCCATATTTGCAAAATAAATTAAAATTTTGCATTCCATTTTAGTCATTTTAAATTCGGCAAACAATTTCCTGTCAGCTGCAGCCCATTCATAGTGCCTCATGTTCACAACGAACGAATACAAAATCTGTTATCGCGAGTGGCTCGGTCGTTGTAAAAGTTAAATTAATGAGTCCGCGACCTCGCAGTCGCGGCCCTGACAGATATTTATTAGCGGCAATAAATATGCCGCTCAAATTTGTCGATAAAGTACCGCCATTTACTACCTAAGTCCCTTCCTATTGCCGGCTAATTGATTGATGTTGGTCGGGAGGCGCTACATGTTGCATTTGTTGGGAGCCTGCAATCTGTCAATGAGGATCATGCTAAACAAATAAAGCAGAAGTATTTATTAGGTTCGACAGTAGCCCTGGTGAGAGTGTTATCGGAGGCATTTATTGGAAGTAAATAAATATAATTAATGTGTCCCAAAATGTTTTAATATTTTGTTAAACATAAATTCTGTTTAATTGTAATAAAAAAACATATTAATATAGATTTATATAATTCATTGTTGCTTCATCGCATACTTAATTTTTTAACTTTGTTGATTTAAGTAAAACTGTTAAATTAAAAGTTATAAAGTATATAATTACTTACTATTGTCGTTACTACCATTATGTATTGTTACTTATACCTTGATTTATCTTTTTCCTGCAATATCTGTCTTCCATGACCCAACACAATGGATCGAACGAGGCATATATAGTGTGTTACATAAAAAGAGAAGTATTTGTTTTGAATATAAAAAAAACACGACTACATAGTTATTCATAAAAATTTAAAAGTTTGACTGAATACAAAACTCATTAATGTACGATTGTGAAAAGAACATAGTGATTGTAAGCAAATATAACTCTCCGTTTCAGTTATATTGAGCTTGGCCAAAAACCATTTTCATAAAATATCCTTTATTACAATTTTCGTCATGTTCATTTTTTGCCACGAGTTTACACTAGAAAATCAATTACGCCTATCCTATAACCTATGATATATATCACAAAAAAATATTTACATTTATTAAAAGAATTAATTTATTCACTTGTAAACTCTAACAAACTAAAACTATACTTGAGCTTAAAGTACAGCAACAATCAACTAAATTACCATTGAGAAATGTATTGAAAGTTATAATATACTGCGATCGAATCTATTAAATATTATAATTGCAAATATCGACAAATTTCATCTTAATACACGTTTGCACAAGGGTTTTATAGTCATTAACATCCCTTGAAGTTATCGCTACAAATAAATCTAAATAATTAAATTAACTATAATATCAAGTTGCTGGACAACTAGAATTGTGTTGAGATTCTTGATATAAATAGTGGTGAAAATAAAACTGATGGCGGTGAAGAGAACTTTATATGTTATTTTATGTATGAATCTTAATAATTCACAAATCGGGTTTATAAATGACAAATGAGAAACAAACGAAAAAAATCGCTGCCATTTTTCACGAATGGGAAGACGCAAGAATAGTAGAGGTGAAATCTTTCAACAATAAACCTTTAAAATTGGATTGGCCTATGTATAATTTTATGGTATGTACATGCTACTACTACCCTACATATACTTCTGTGAAGTACATTCACTTGCACCCCCATACAGAAACTTAAGTGAGGAGGAACTAACAGAGGTATGATTTTAAGAAATAATTTTAATTTCACCTTTAGTTTTTTTTTAATTTATTTAATTCTATTAGCTTCGTGTGAAATTAAAAAAATGTATATAATGGAGAAAATGTAATCAATTCCCTGAAAAAGCCTCTACGCGTGCCATAACAAAACAACAATGAATTTTGTACAGGCATTAAGCAAAACCTTCTTTCATAATTTTGCCCAATACGAAAATAACTCCTTATACTGTTATTAAACAAATACAAATTTGAGTCAATAATGGTGCGGCCAATGAACGGACGATGGTCTACGAGTAATTAATACCCTAATCTAGCCTTCAATCTCCTTCCGAAATTTTCCCATTTGTCTTCAAGATTGTTATTATTATAACGAACATTGTGTTTGATGCGTTTAAGTTGCTGTGGTCTGAAAACAATTTACTAACTGGTTTCTTTATGCTCGAGTACTACGTGGGAAAAGCCATATATTTGAAATATATTTTGATAAAGGATACTTTAAAGGCACAGGGTGTTATGTAATTTTATTTTCAACAAATTAAAACAGCAGAATTAATGCATATTTCGGTAAACCATTATTTAATAACTGTTAACTGCAAGTTTGTGTTGACAATAAAATTAAAGACTCTCAAAATTATATTTGAGGAATGTAGACTACTGCTTTGCAATTTGACTTTAGATAAATTTAAAATATGATAGAGATAAAATCTGACGTATTTCATGATATATTTGTAATAGAGTTAGGGAATGAAGTTACTTTGCTTATAGATGCTAAGTAAAGGCAAAAAACTATGATATTTAAACCGACGAAGTCATGAAGATACCATACCACAGTATGTCCAAGTCCGCGTTCCATGATAATTTGGTCAATTTGTGAATCTTAATTTTTTAAATTTTGACCTTTTTTGTTTATAATAATGTAACCTATGGTTTAAGTAATAAAATATATATTTAGAATGTATATGATATTTAATTTTAATCTACACTAAAAATGGGTTTCCTTAATTAATATTACGACTTAAATTTATTTGTCTTTAAAGGATTGAAAGGAGCAACGCTATGTATTAATATTCTTTGTAAATAATAAAATGATTTTGTTTAACCAAATGAATTTAAAATTATAAACAACAATTTTTTTTTGTGATGAACAATCTGGTTTTAAAAAATTGTAACTGTTAAAATTTCCGCTATGATTCGTATAGCGTATATCATTTAATTTGCCCATTGCTATAAGTAAGACCATTCTCTTTTCAAATCACCTGTGAACATAACGATTTCTTCTGAATTGTAATGAGTTGAAAATGAGTTATAAAACCAATAACTAATGATATGAACGTGAGAGGACATAAACACGTATATATGTATATTTTTACAAGATTACCAACGACGTACTCGTACACAAGAAGGGGCGAGAGTTACAAGTGGTCGAAATATTTATAATGTAGCGATTTTGCCAGATTGTTTCGCAAGAAAAATTGTGGTTAAAATTTTCTCTATGGTATGTATACAGAATAGTGACCTGGAGTATAATCAATATTGACGATAATCTAAATGTTAATGAATATTACCATCCAGTGTAGAATTATAAAGCTACTTAATTATGATATCTGCTTACAAGAGAACCAGTTATCGCTGTTAGTGAATTAACTGGTAATCTGCTAATAAAGTATTAGTAGTGTTGAGTAATTATTTTGTGATCTTCTATTACAAATGTTGAGGAAAAGTTGGGAGCATAAAGTTTTTGATATTTGATAATTCAATACAAAGCGTTGGATGGATTTAAATATTTATAAAAACTCATGTTACGAACACGGATACGTTATTTTTAGCGTTTTACTACATCCATAAATGTGTGAAGTATAATATAACATATAACATAACTATTTCGACTTTTTCGTATACTCATACTCATACTCATATATATAAATATATATATATGTATATATATATATATATATATATATATATATATGTATATATATATATATATATATATATATATATATATATATATGTACATAATGTTTATACATATGCTGAAATTTAATTATTACACAGCGTGTAATAATTTATTTCATCGTCGTACGTTAGTTCAACATAAGGTTTTCACCTGTGTGAAAACTAAGATTGCTTTGGTGTAGGGTGAATTTTCTAAAGTTTTTCTTCGAGAATGTAGCTGAAAAGTTATTGATTTAAATATTTTTCATTTTATCTTTTAAATATCTAAATATAAAAAAAAGCTTTCGTCGAGTATGTTTTATGCCCTACTTTTCAGTATTATATTTATATTAATTCTAATGGAGAATTTGTATTGTGTTTAAATAATTAAAGAAATTTCGCCGTTGAAAACAAAAATTAAAAGCTGATCCTTGTCCTTGAAATATAATTTATTTCCTTCAATAACACATATTTCTTTCTACTATCACTATTATTAAAATTCTTCGCAACGTTACTTTAGAGGCTCTTTTGCACCAATAAAATCATGTCGTAAACAATTACATACATATTTTCACATTTTGTAAAGATTTTTGCTAGACACACTCAAACATTTAAGCTACTTTTTTACTAATACAATTAAAAAATATTGCAAACGTGTTCAATTTTTCTTTAAACATTGCACAGTCTAATCTTTGTTTTATGTTCTATCTCGATTTTCAACGAATTTTCATTAAACAAATATACTATTGAAACTTTTACATTATATCTCAGAATCGTAAATTACTAGATTTTCAAAAAATCGACGCACAAAAAATGCACCGACTATAAAATAAATGCACAAGCGATATTCAAGGCGTTCAAGAACCACAGGTTACATGCATACCTATCAATAGGCGAGCCTCTTACATTTTCAGGAATTATTGTACGGAAAAAATATAACCTAAGGTTTTATTGTTCCGCGTACCGCCTTTTTAATAAAAAAAAATGTTTTCGTAATCAAACGTTGTCACAATGTCTTAATGTTATCTCTATGTATTTTTTTAAAGTTTTTCAATATTTCTGTGTAAAATAATGTATAATTATATGCTATTTTAGATACTTATTAAAAAAAAACTATCGGTTCATGGAATCGCCAAAAATATAAGCTAACACTGCAAACGGTACACTGTCGCCTTAAAATATCCGACGAAATTAAATTACGCTTGAACTGCCAACAGCATCCGCACATAGGCACGGATGAGCAAGACAAATATGTCAAAATATGCTTTATATTATCAGCTCAGACATTAGACAGCTTCCCATTATTAAATTCTGAACAAACTGAGAATATTTACGAGCAATAATCGCGCCGTAGGACAGTTAATAATGAAAGGTCATAAAACAAAGTCACATGAAGGCTCGAGGCCTCACCAAGGCCGGGGCTTATGTTGTCATTCTAACGACTCGACCATATATATATTTGATCACTGTTTCTTTGCGAAATTTCGTCCAATCTTATTGTTACAAATACAGGCCCATATTTCAAGCCGGATAATCTTATCACTTGTGCTTTTTCAAAGAGTCTGACTGAGGATTGGATTAGGAGGTTATTCAAGGCTTTGTAGGCTCTTAAAATAACTGCTGTAAACGAAGAGTGGCAAAACGTGGTTATGGTTTAATCAGGATTAGGTTAAATTAGTTAAGTAATGAGTTACAGTATGTTTAGGCTTAATTGATGCTTTTGAATATTGAGTTGGCTGCAGAATTATTGTGATGGCAGTAGTACATCATATCGCTTAAATTGACATACATGGAAAATAATTTTATTAAAAAAAAAGTCATTTAAAACCCATTTTAAATTTATCCGCTTTTCCGGTTTATATGAACTTTACCAATTATAAAGCCTTATTAAATCAATAATAAAAAATTAATGTATTTGTAAAAAAATTATGTTTCAATCAATCAAAATTTTCAAATCATTGGGTTCCTTTGCCATTTAATAGTAATGAGTTTAGACTGCTGCTCTAAAGATTTACTTTTGGAAATATGTCCAAATTCTTAAAAAAATTATAAAGTCAGTTTAGAGTTTTTAACTGTAGCTCCTGGAATTATAATATAGTCTGACGTGTTATATTTGGGCACACGTTTGTCGTACAGTAATATTTCTTGATTATTAAGTACGTGTAATTAACCAAACTTACTTGCTTTATCCCCAGTTTTTTACTAAGGTTTCAATTCTCGACACTACAGATGTTTTGATTGTAATTATCATGCCAGGTCATTCGAAACCGTAATGTAAAACACAAGATGCTTGATCAACACCATGAGCTTGTTCTGGCTAATTTTATTTTTCGGGTATTTTGTTTAACTAAACAATGAAATAAAAAGAAATATATTTTGTTGATTTAATTTACCCTATTTTTCAATTTAAATTTCAAAAATGAATATGCAAATACTTGTAGTGCCAACAGCTATAAGTGCTAGTTAACATTTCTTAATTACCACTCTGCTAAATTGAAAGTTATGCAATTTTTAAGATAAACGTGATACCTTAAACGGTTTTTAACATAAAAGACTGCAATAGGCTTAAAGGTATAAACGTTAGTGATTTTATAACGGTTCAATTTTTCCTTTTAAGGCATGGGAACCCTAAAAAAATATTTTACCTATCCTTATGGCATATTATTGATTAGAGCTTCTGAGATGACATTGTGATAATTTCGTTCACTTTTTTATGATTCCGTACTCATTCAAGCACATATACTGAACCAGCTAACTTTTTAAAAATATTCATGTAAGAGTTAAAGTGGTGGACAATACAGGTCTAAAATTATGTTTTTCTAATTCCAGATATCATAGTGTTTGGAAAGGTTTAGGATGAAGTAAAGAAATATATTTTTTTAAATTTCTAATTGCTCATTTTAAACATAAAATTTGACCATCTTTCCCCCCCCTTCCACTTTCAAAGCCAAAAATAGTAAAAAAGCAGATCTAATACTGTTGACTAGAAGATTACAAGAAAAGTATACGGATTAGGTATCTTAGGTTTATCATTTTTGAAATTTGCCTATTTTTTATGACCGTGAAAGATAAAATAGACGTATTATGATATAAAATTTGCACCGTCAAAAAATTTTATTTATAAACAATTTGACAGAAATACGTTCTACCCATAAGTGGTTGTCAGTGCATATATATTTACGGAAACTTAGTAGAGCGAGTTCAACTCGTACTTGACGTGTTATTTTTCATTTAACTTTTATTAATTAATTTTCTTTTACATTTCTATTATTTATACTTTTTAACTTCTATTATAACACAAATATTTAGAAGAAAAACTGCTGAATTTACAATTATGGAAAAATAGTGTTACTAAAAGTTAATATAAAATTTATAGAAAAATTGTAGAAATCAGAGTTTTTTAAAAATGCGTGATAATTTTAAATTCATTTGAATAAATGCTGGTGATATATGTATATAACATAAAATAATATTTAAATAAAAAAGGCTCATAGAAACTCTGATTCTTTAATACTTTAAATTTTCATATGTGGTTAAAGTTGTATCTTTACACATACTGCGATATCATCTAGGACCAAGTATATCAACCTATTGTAATCTCAACAAAAACTTAACGGGTTTATTGGTGTATAAATATGTTAGAAGATTTCTAACTTTAAATTTATTTATTATAAACTATACTTATAATTATCAGGAAGTCGTCAACTTTAGTATTATGACGTAACAATTTTCGAACAAATAATGCAGTTAGGAATATATAATTTACGAATTAAAATTTAAGACAAATGAAAAAAAATAACATTTTGTGCACATGTGCACGAAAGCATTTGTGCACGAAATTTGTAGATGAAATTCTGATTTCTCTGAAATAAAGGATAAAATATAAAACTAAAGTAACCTTTTTAAATTGTTTAATTTCGACATCGAATGTTATACTTCCAATGTAGCAAACCGTTATAATTCTTATATTAAGATACAATTTGTAAAACGAAATTAAAAAACTTAGTTTGTCAAATATTTAAAATTTATAAAGGCAATATAAAGACAGCGTTTATTTTTATAAAATAATACCAAACTCATACTAAAGTTTTACTCGATATGCTCAAAGTAACCACTATGAATAGTAAATGGGATTATTAGTCACAATTGTAGACAGTATTCGAATATTGATAAAATTATTGCAGTTTTTGGACGAGGACCAAAAAATTTAAGAATGTCTACAAAATTTTTCAACAGTAATTCTTTATCATTTTTTTCAGTAACAGAGCAGCCATTCTTCGTAACAGAGTGACCTTTTATATAAAAAATATCGTGTCCCACGTATCGATACAGTGTATAATAACGTCGATATTTTTCGTTTTCTATTAATGGTTTAATGAAATTTACAAGCTTTATAATAAAAAATAACGTTATTTTAATAAAAATATTGAACTTTTCATAATTGTTTACCTTTTTTTCTCACGGTCTGGAAGAAATTAGAGCTACACACTATTACAATAATAATAAGGTAACTATCAAAAGATAACGTAACTCCATTTATTATACTAAATTAATTACAATATCCATTAGAACTTGATGGCACTGTTCGCGACGCTGAGTGCGCATACTGCACGATTCATACAGCTATTTTTGGCGGAATACGTCACACAACTTTATTCTGTGTGCACATTGTTATAGACGTATTTACGTATGTACTCAATAATTTCTGAATACTTATGTGTCATTTAAGTGAAATAAGAGAAAATTTTCTTGAATGCATATTTGTTTTTTTATCATTGAGTTTATTTTTACGGAGATGTCTGGTAGTGTTTAAAATTTTTCATTCTGTTACTGCACCACTATTTTATTAGTTTGTAGTAACATAATATCAGAATAATAACAGAGTTGTTACTAGAGATAAAAAAGAGATAGTTAAAAATACAGGAACATTTTTTAACACGTAAAACTTATTTCCTTCTTTTAAGCGGGAAAATCTAAACAAAAATACCATTACAATAACTTTACCCTACGTAGACCATTTTAAGTTTAATCACTGCCTGTTGATACAAGATAAATATGTCTATACCAACTCCATACAAAAATGTTGTAACTTTGTACCGCTCTACGTAAAAATAATACAATTCCTACTTCTGATATGAACAAAATTTTTCAAAGACAATCTTGTTCACATCAGAAGTTGGTTTGAAGTTAGTTCATCACCTTGTAGGTTATAAATCAGCTTCAAATGTCACCTTATGAAAATCAAGTATGATACTATAAAGAATGAGCTTCAAATAAAGTATCACCATTGAGTAAGGAAAACTGAAATTATTGAAAAGCAAGAAAAATACTAAGAATATTGAAAATAAATAAAAAGCAAGAAAAACACTAAGATTATTGAAAATAAAAAACAATGAGATTATTGAAAATAAATACAATATAACGTGAACGAATTAATGCACACATTTCAACCGATTCCGTAAAAATTTAAAAGTCGCATTTATCATATAAAATTTCCATACAAAAATCACAAAGAATGCATAGATAAATTATATGAAAGGGAAATAACACCACACGTAGGTTTAAACAAAATTTTCAACTGCTAATTATATGAAGAGATTCAGTAACATCACTTCAGTTGTTCACGTAATCAATTATCCTTACATACTGGGGTGATGTATAAACGGGCATTAGAATAACGTATAGCGGTGGAAACTTTTTGTACTGCATCGGGAAGTAATTCCCATAAACCCGTCCCGTATATACTTAACTCTGTACTATTACTTTTTCTATTCAGGACCAATTTCAAGAGATACAAGCAATTAAATATTTTTACGGTGCCCAACTAGTCAATACCGATAAAAACAAGACTGCTTTCTTGACATATAAAATAACATCATTAAAGCTACCTAGAATTTTATCGAAGCAAACAATTTCAAGGTATTGACGGATTTTCCAAAACGTACTGCTCATCAGCTTAATGCAGTTGGTAAATACATTTTTTAGACCTCTGCGCATTAACATACTTTGAAGGACGGTATTAACGTTAAGTTGTATCTTATTAATTAAGAACATATTAAAAAATTAAGAAAAAATATTGTCCTTTATATGGTATAATTACAGTACATTTAGTATTTACTGAAGAAGCGAGGATGCTGAGTTATTCGAGTTGAGTTATTTCTGTATGCGTAGCTTTTGCTCGTACACCGATCCAAAATTGTATGGTCTTATGGACGATCGAACAGTCGTAAGAGGATGAGGTTTACGATTCTATTATTATAACCGATAACAATAATATCCTTCAACAGAAATATAAATCATTATATAATGCAATATACAATTCAATTGAGTCAGACGATGATGACGGTCTTTCATTAGTACTAAAATATAAAGTTTTATCTGAACATCCAAGCAAGTCAAAATATAAAAATGATCATAATGATTTTATTGAGATTGGACATTTATCCAAGTAAAAACAAATATGAGGAGTGTAGACCTTTGCTGAAGTTTGTAGTTAAAAATGATTTTGCTTACTTTGGTAAAGCGTCGAGTAGAGAAGAGAAAGGAGAAATAAAGATAAGTTTTTAAAAACTGTATGTAATGCTGGAAAAACGTTTAAGTTCGTCTAAATTGATATATCGTACGATCTCTATGAAATATTATTAATGATCGTTTAAAAACCTAAAAAATGTTAACAAAGATGAAAAGGTCTATACCAGGATTAAATGCCGCTGAAGATAGTTGGAAAATGAGAATGCAATTTTAAGAATAAATTCGACCTCAATATCTTATTATTTGAGTATATTTATTTGTTTTAATGTTCTATGGTTATATATTTTCGCGATTCATGATAATAGTTTCAAAATGAATTATGAAAAGTACAACCATGCTACTAGTAATTAGAATTATGTTACTTATGTCCCTATATAAGCAAAAGTAAATGGTAGAATGTGATGAAAAAATATCACCAAATCTTATAATTTTTGCTTTAGGGTAATGATAATTTTATTCATATTCAACATATAGTAATTCAACACATAGTTACTTTTTTTTATAATGAAATATCCTTTTATAATTTCACATTCATATAATTATAGTAATTGTGATATCATTTACATATATTAGTTCCTTGTCTATTTAAATAATTTATATTAACATTGTAAGAAATGCAAAAAAATTAGATGAACAAATATATGTTTGAATGCTTGTTACTCTATAACTCCCTGCTTCCTGAACTGATATTAACAAAATTTATTATCCAGAGTATAGTCTGAACTAACATATTTTATCTCAAAATATGAATTAGTTTCTTAAGGATAACATTAGTATTTTGTAATATTCATTAGGTTTCTACTTGGTCGTGTATAATCGTCTCTATGTAAAAGTCGTCTAAGTGTAATTTTAGCATGTGTTGGCTCTTACTGTGTATCGCCAATTCCGATATTCGATCGTCATTCAAATTTAATAGAAAATATTTTCATCATTGTAACTCGATTGTGACGTTATTACTGAAAGTAAACAGATCTTTAAAATTAAAGAGAGATAATTCATTTCCTAGATTGATGCGTAGGCTACATCAATGTAATCCACGCGAAGAAAGTCGCGAGGTGAAAACCGTTTTATAAGACATCAGAAATTTTGTTTTCTACTTTGCTTAAACTTTTATTTTTATACTTTATTAATTAGAACATATTTTTATACATCCTCTAGTATTCTTCAAAGGGTGGAATCACTTTTCACAATGAAGTAATTTGCAATAAATTAATGCTGGACATTTTAAAATTGAGTGAAATTAAAATTAAATAAATATTAATTTTAAGGGCAACGTTAGGTAGTAAATTGTTGTATGAAATTATCATCTTTATCTATTGTGTAGCTGGGCTAAATCTGCGAACACATCTGACCGCCGGGCCTTCCTACTGAATCCTGCTGAATTATTCATAGAAATATCAAAATAGCGTAGAAAATATTTACAGGCTAACGCGCTGTAGCATCGCTTCGCTCGGAGCTGTTTGAGTCTCACGTATACGTTCAATATTTTTATGAAACCTTTTTTTCTTATATTTACCATATACCGCACACATATACGTTGGGTAAACGTATACAATTCTTTGAATTAATGCTGGAAGCATATCGTTTCTTCGTGACAGTAGCATTTGTTATGTTGGTCATAAATGGTTAATGATAGGTACTTTGTGTTTAAAAATCTCGTTTCGCTCTGGGGATTGTAATGAAATTCAGGTTTTGTAGCGTGACACTTTGAATATTTTTTTTATCGCATTGCTATATTCATAGGACTAATTATATTTGTTATAAAACAAGTATACATAGCTTACGTAAATAAACGTACGACAATCAACGTCATGTAACAGTTAAACAAAATTATCCGATCGTTGGAAATAATTAGAGAAAAAATTATGTTCTGCCAGTATTAGGAGAATATATTATAAACATTATTAACTATTAAATGTGCAGCGTACAGGAAATAAGCTAACATTTAGTTTGATAGCGAGTCAAAAGCAATTTTTTTATGGACAACTACTTCAATGTAAAACTTGGTTTAAGCTGCTAATCAATTTACATATATCCTGAAAGGCGATAGAAATAGCAGTTTTTTCTATGAGGTTTTTGTTTTCATTTTCAGAAATATATTTCAATGACAATTTTTACAATTTTCGGCTATCATTAAATTAAACTGATGGCATTTAAAAAGAATAATTTTGCAAAGAGCGACTGACTTACCAGAGATAGAATTTTCCAAAAAAATTTTAATAAAATTAACGACAATAAGTTTCTAGTAAAAGAAATGGAGTTTTTGCCCAGTTTATCGGCCTCGGTAGAACATATATTTTATCAGAATATAATGCTATATTTAATATTATTTGGCGTCATATAATTTTTAAACATCTCCAAAAACAAAACATCAAACAAAAGTTATATGTTAATTTCTTATGTTTAAATATATATCTGTTTTCTTCGCAAATTAAATGCATAGAAACTTGAAAGTTGTAATTTAAACTTTTTACAGCAGATTTATTCGTTATAATAAATATATAATATGTAAAAAAAGATATTAAAATTATTAAAACTATTCGTGTTCATTATTAATTTTTTAAATTTAAATCACAAAAATCAATGCCAAATTTGTTACCAAAAAATTAGGCTTAGGCAGTTTTTCGAAAATTATTTTGAACCAATCACTTCAGTACAACGGACAAATCAACATACACACACATGTGCATTATTTAGGAAATATTTATTCAGTAAATTTTTTCCCGAGTGGGCAAAATGACTATTACGTATTGGGGATTGACAAATGTGAGTTTTTTTATTCCCTTGTAGCAACGAAACGGCTCGACCAATTTTCATAACTGAGTTTTAATTAAATTGATATATTATACGTAGTAATTTAAGGTATAATCAAAGTCAAAAGATGCATGTATTATTTAAATTTTTAATACGAGAAAAATTTACAGCAACTTTGTTGACTGGTACATTTGCCAAGAGATCGTTTAGGTTCAAACCAAAAATTTGGAAGCAAAAATGTTTATAATAAAAAATAAATCATTAGCATTTATCAGTAAACACTTTAATATGAATAGGCTGCTCATATACTCAGTCCGCAAAGGAGCAGGGCAGCGACGCGTCGCTTATGATGTGTGAGGTAGAAGTGTCAGCGAATGTCTAACCCGATAGCACACGCATATGAAGGCAATCGTCATTAGGAGTGAACGTCACTCAGCCCTATTTTATTTCCGAATTGTAGACAAAAATCTTAATTCCAGAAAATGTTATAATTACTTTGGCCTTATATTCATCTTCCTTTTTTAATTTTGGGTATTTGATTACTTAAAATTATATATTATTTACTTCAGATAACTTCAGATACATTGGTTTAGGTATTACGTTAACGGGATTATCATTTCGATTTTGTGGATATGGAAAGTTGTTAATGATAAAAGGGACATTTAGTTTATTATTATAAAATACATATATGTTATTATTATAAAATATATATATGCATATAACAATAAATAAAACAGATACATGTAAATTCCATTTAAAAAAAAATTAGACGAATTGGACGTTTGAAGGAAACTATAGATTTTTTTATTAGTATTTATGTTTATTTTTACTTTCACAATACCGTTCAAGTTTGCCATCATTTTTTTGCATGTGTTCTAGAGAAAAGCTATAAAAAAATAAATATTATAAAAATGTATTTCCTTATAACATATACAAATAAAACAGAAATAATTAATAAAATTATAAACAAAATCTTTTGGAAAACTAAACCGTAGAAGATGGAGAGTTACAGTAGAGGTGCGATTAACGATCCTAATATTTCAACTCGCAAATTTCAATCACAACATATCGCACTTATTGCGAACATATTTACGTTTTTTGATTGAAATGAGGGTTAAGGTTTGTAGTTCTGTCCGATAGGAGAAATTACACTAGTTTGTTTTATATAAGCTCCGGACCACTTTTTGCATGTTAAATTTAAATTTGTCTATTATAATAATTTTTGTGTCAGGTGGAGTTTTAATCAGTACAAGAACATTTTTAGGGCCTTTATCTTGTCAATAAATTTAGAACAAATGTGCAATATGTAAACAGCAATAGCTAAATATGATATTGGAGCCTCCGTAACCCTGACATCACTCTTTGGTAGCGCTTAAGTCCTAATGCCCACGTTCAGGCTGTTCTTTATTTAAATCGCCTGGAATTTCAGAATTGGTCAACATGGAGAAATAATTCCATTTCTCCATGTTTGATTTGAATTGGTCAAGATGGTGAAAATGGAGTTTGATACCCATATTACGTGCGATATTTTTTAAATGTATATATAGTTTTTCTGCAATTTGCCATAAATTTCTTAATTTTGTACAATTACGCCGTCGCCGAGACAAAAGCTGACCGACCATTTAATTCAAGCTCAGTCATCGGTGCTGTAAAATTAACATTTGCAAATTCTCTTATTTAAGGACCGTTATGAATATCCGCTTAAACAAGGAAGTTTGCGATAGATACAATAAAACAGATTCCTTTTTTATCAAATAACTAAATAGACTGTTGTATGATGTTTAATTTACTATTTAATAGATATAAAATAATAATGTTATGAGGAATTAATGGACTACTGCTTATATTTTGTTTTCAGGCTTCACATTCTTTTCCAAGAGGCATTTTTTTAGTATTTTTTTTTAGCACTGCTGTTGTAAGGACATAAAACTAGATACTTAGTGTAACCGCTACGTTGATTGGAGAGGGGATTTATTATTTTCATGTCAATACGGATTACATATTCACGTTCATTTTAATTTATTTTAATTAAAGCTACTGATAAATTGTAAAATTCTTTAACTGGTATGCTGTTGGTTTTTCAACAATTTTTTTTTGTTTGATCATAAAGTACTATTATTTAATTAAATACTATCATTTGAGACTACTTGTAAAACTATTAATGAAAAAGCACCATTCACTTCATGCTCATATTAAATTAAACTTATTCAAGTGGAATCAGTATCTTTCTTAGGGTTCCATACCTCAAAAAGGAAAAAGGAACCTTCGTAAGATCACTTCGTTGTTCCTTTGTCTGTCTGTCTAAAAATACGGCTATTTATGACACACTTTATTGATACTTGTAAATAAATCAAAATTAATAGGGTACATCCCGTTGCTCCAGAATTATGAAATTTGGTAAAAAGTAAAGTATCATAGTACAAATAATATAAAAAATCCGAAAATTGTTAGTTTTTGGTTATATCACGCAAAAGAAACTTTTTTTATATTTGACTGTGAAAGATGTAGTAGGCAATATGTTTTCGGTCCAGCCATTTATGTTATGCATTTTGAAACTTGCAAATAAATCAAAACCTAGAGGGTGTTTTCCGATCACCTAAATCATGAAGTTTGGTAAAAAGCGAAGTTTCACAGCACAAATAAAGGAAAAAATCCGAAAATCGTTAATTTGTAATTATGTATCAATTTTTTTAAATATACGCCTCTGAGAGATATAGTCAGCGAAATGTTTTTGCTCTAAAAATTCAAATTTGGAAATAGGATAATAAAAATATCAATTATCATATTTATAAATACCTAAATTTGTACGGAACTCTCATAGTTCGAGTTTCGCTTATGCTTGATAGATTTTTTGTTATGATCCTGTTTCTCAAATACAGGTATCTACTAAATTATCGGAAATCTAAAGTTAAGTGTATGTTGGATGGACGCTGCAGTGGGATAATACTTACATATTCCCATAGATATCGATTTTTTTAAATTAACTGTTAAAATTTACACTGAAAAAATAGGATTCTTCTAGCTGATTTTCAGTTTAGGTTTTCCAAATTATTAAATTTTTCTATACTATACTATAAATATTTTCAGAAGTTTCCGTAAACTTTTGTATTCGACGCTTGGTTTACGAAAAGTATTAGGAGATTAAAACTAATTACTTTCCTGACATTCATACATGAAAAAGTCCAAAAAATAGGCGTCATTACCAAAAACGGTAACAGTTTTTCAACATTTTTGAAAGTGTAATTTCCATTTGCATAGAAAACAATTTTCGGATTGTACAAATAATTTCTTTTGCAATAAATTATATTCCTGTTGGCAATTAGGCTAGATTATTAACTCCAGTTAGCAATTAGGTTATCAGTCAGGTTTGAATTTTGTTGTAGGACTCAAGACGGCGTGAAAATTTTATAATTAAAAAATTATTTGTTAATAACACGATTTTCTTTTTTTTAAATGTATACAGTCTAATATTACAAAGGCCTACCTGCCTAAAAATTTCATTTACCTATAACGAGTACAATATGTTAGTGTTGAAAATTAAGAGCAGTCCTATCTTGGAGTTCCTAATAAAATGTCTTGTTTTATTTTTAATTTTGTTTTATTTTACACAGTCGCATTTTTAACTTTTTTAATTTTTTATGTTATTACATATCAATCCCCATCATTCATAATTTTGTATAATAATTTTGTGCTTATTCTGAACAACAAACCCTGCCTGGTATTTTAACACGACCTGATGAATCGATCAACCGTTTGTTGCAATATTCTGGAATTAAAAAAAAATTCACCGTTATTCCTTTAAACTCGTAAACTCTATTATTTATTTAAGTATCATTTGCCAATTAAAAACCGCATGTCCCACTAACATTTCCCAAAGCATTGGACATGTGGAATCACACAATAACGAATGATTGTAAAATGTAATTGTAAACAATAATGAAAGACAAAAACCACCAATCATTAATGGCTTCATCTGAACAAACAAATCAGTAAGCAGATACATGTTTAAAGGGTGAAAAGCAACACAAGGAAGCTTTAAATTTTTCTATTAGGTCTTACAAATGCATCATGAATATTTCAAAAATATGTGAAAAATCGCAAAAAGGGCAAATATAAAATAATCATATTTTTACCCAATATTTTCTACTAAAGCATGGTTCCAAGTGAAATAATTTTCATTAATTTTCATACAATTCCAATTGGAATTGAGTTCTATGCACTTGCCGTTCTTTTATTTCTAAGAAATGGAAACAGGGATTTGACTGAAACGACGAGGGAAAAACAAAAGGTAGCCTTTATGAGGAACCACGTTCTATTAGATTGATTAGACAATTTCCAAATTTTCGGTGAATTCGATATTGAATTGCGATGTAGTAATTTTTATGTAGAAACATTCTATTAGCGCTTTGTAAATAAAAGCTTAATAACTTTTTAAGAAAAACGTCCATTGCAATATTTAGGAATAACCGGGAAATTTCGATTTATACAATTCATAATTTTTTTTTTCTCAACGAATATATTTATATGTATTTTTACAATTAAACACATTTGTATGAAAACTGATTTCAATTATATTCAGCGTGGAGTTGAAAAGCAATTTTTATTTATTTATTAGCAAAGAAATAAATACGCAAACATTTTCAGCAGCATAGCAAAATGTTGCTGAACATCAAATGTGTTGAACCGTAACCAAAAGAAAATATAATCAAACTATTTGCATTAAACTAGAGAAGTCAAAAAGTTATCAAAAGTTTCATAAAAAGAAATATCTCCCACGTCTATGAAATGGCGAAAAAATCCTTCCCCTCTGTCGCGCCATTAAAATAACCTGGAAAAATCCAATACTGCCGAAATTATGACTTTGATAAATATACACAATTTGCAAGACTGTTCCTCATTTTGCGATTCGAATAAATTAAGGTCGGAGTTGCTTTATACAAATGAAACGTAATGGTATTATGAAAAAATTTTTTGGTAACGCGCGCCTTTAAAGAAATTGCCGGGGCGGCAGTAAAGTCATTACGTTCGGAATTAAGACTAATTTACAGATTAGGTCCTAATTTTCAAACATAAATTATCTTTTTTTGCACTCGAAATAGTTTCTTATGCATTGAAATATTAAATCTCAATGTAAGTCTTTTTTTAAAGTTATTCCAAATATTATCACGTGATAAGTATAAACGTTCTTTTTCTATAGAAGAGATTAAATAAATAAATTTTTTAGGATGAAAACACACACACACACACATATATACACACACACATACACACACACACACACACACACACACACACACACACACACACACACACACACACATATATATGTGTGTGTGTGTGTGTGTGTGTGCGTGTGTGTGTTATTATATACATGAAATAAATTTTTCATGGTAATTATACTGAAAAACAAACATATCTTTATTTACTTTCACTTAGTAATAGATATCTTTTATTCAGGAAGAGATATTTATCAATTATGCCCTAAGGGTACAGGAAAGAAACTAAACTTGTATTTATCAGCGGGTATTTAGTATTGTCCTCTCTTCGCCCCATTATTTAAAATTTGCCTTGAAGTTCGGTTTCAGGTTACTGTTTTAGTTTTTTTGTTAAAATAGAGATAACTATGAGGAGAGAATTAGAAACCAGTTAGTAACTTCAATTGTATGAAATTCCTTTAAAGCTAATATCACATATATATTGGTGAAATATTGATGAAGTGTTTATAATTTCATCAAATACATGCTATCAATATAAAAAAGATAAAAAGACTATTTTTTTTTAAACTTTCCCAATTTCTTCAATTTCCGTTAATATACAAAAACTTTGATTTATATAATTTTCCCATTAGATTCAAGTGTAATTCTAAATAACTGATGTACCTGTATGCATACACACACACACGCATACGCACACGCATGCGCACACACAAACACAAACACACACACGCATACATATATGTAAGGGCGCTCGCGCGCGTGTGTGAAACACAAACGCAAACACACGCACACCAACATATATATATATATATATATATATATATATATATAATACATAAGATATTAATAGGTATTTAAACAATAAATAATATTAATTGGTTTAAAAATTATGTTTATGCCAGAGTATTAATCTAAGTAAAATATTTACTTCTTGATTGAATTGATCAATATATTTTATTCGAAGAGAAGGTACCTATTTATTTGTTTAATGAACATGGGTCGCATTTAAAATGTAGAATCAAGATAAAAACTAATTAGATAAATATTAATATTCAATAATAAGCGTTGTGTTCTATATGCATTATATATATATATATATATATATATATATATATATATATATATATATATATGGCTTTTACTTCATTATAAAACATCACAATAAAGCTTCATTTATGTACTAAAATTGCCTTTGTTCTAGAATTGTTCATTGACATTTATATTAAATTGTCCTCGAATATAATTTAAAAATGTTATTGTCTCTTCATGGATCTATACTTTCTTTCAAAAACCATTTCATTCATGACTATTTTCATTAAAACTTTTCCGATTTCTTTATCTTGCCACAATATAAATAAACTGTGGTTGTAAACAATATTTTTTGGCGTCTTAGTTATTTGAGGGAGGCCTCCAAATGAGACGCCATTGTGCTTCTTTGAAAGCACAATATAGTAAATATACTAGAAAGTACAATAATAAGACGCAGCTTCTAATCCAGTTGTACGGCAAACACCCCCTAGGTTATCAAAAGCCCCTGTCATACGAGACACACATTGTGTGCTCACTAAATAGTTTTCAGCGCCGAACCACACTCCAACATAATAATTTTAATAATAATATTATAGGAGCAATAGAATATTCAGCCACGCGTCGCCGGCGGCGGCAAGGGAGGTAAATGAGACTCGCCGCATTAGAATTCAGACGTCGACTGTTACAAATTGCACGCCAGCCGTCAATTTCGCATAAGCTCCGTAATGCCTTTAGAAATTGAAAATTAGTTGACAATGTATACGCAGAATAATATTGACGACAATTGTAGAGTGAGGCAATGTGTTTGTGAGAATACGGAGTGAAAGGATGATAACAATTTTGGATCGTGTGATTAATGGAAGGTACATATGCACTGACCGTCAAATGTTTTACAATAACTCTCGTAGGTTTAATGCGATTGCAAGTAAGATACGGCTTGGTAAGTAAATTTTTGTATAATTTAATTTAACAAATTTTTGACAATAACATAATGTTCCTTAGAAATTTCAATATTTCTAAGGAACATTATGTTATTGTCAAAAATTTGTTAAATTAAATTATACAAAAATTTACTAGAGCAGATATATTTATTATTAAAATTGAATGAAAAATTAAATTTCTGTGAAAGTAAACCTTATATCAAAATGTAAATATGTTATTTTTATGTACAATAAGTGTGGCTTAGAAAATATATAATTTGAATTTGCTAAGCCCAGTTTTCTTTTAAACTATATACTTTCTTCGCGGTATCGAAATGCATATTTGCACAATGAAAGTGATTATTAGTGAAAAATTGGTCAAATACAAGCTACACTACAAAAGTAGTCTGCATGGCGCAACAGCCTTCCGCTTAAATTATTATAAATAATTCACTCTAATAACGTGCAGCGCTGCTCACGACTTTGTATGCCAGCAATATTAAAAATCAACTTCCAAATGTGTACTAAATGCTTTCTACGTAGTCGCAATGCGCACTGATTTAAAAAAAATACAAAATCTGTGAGGACAAAAGTTATTCCTTATGTCGGGAGAATTATTTTTTTTGAAAAAACTTTTTCTCTAAGCCCTATAGTTCGGCAGTTATAAGCAAATCAAAAACTGATTCTTTATAACTATTAATCGCGTTAAAGTTTTGCAATATTGATAATTTACGTCAACCAATGCTTGATTCAAAACGTTCATTATATTTTTAGATTTTTCTCTGCGATCCTTTTTATGATATAGGGGGGTGACAGCAATTTTTAAAAGTTTTTTCGAAGAATGAAAGTTGAAACAAATTTATAAGAACATACTTCATACGAGTATATATGGTTCAATTCATTCAATTTAATAGGTCTACTGTACCCTAATTCTCTAGTATGTTTATAATAAATCTACTGTATTCTAACTCTCTAATAAATTACAGATTTACCGGTCGAATAATTTCCAAAAAAATAGTCTGTAATTGACGGACCGACACCGAATCCTTCTGAATCGTGTCTCATTGCATACTAAAGAATATTATAAAAACCAGCAGAAATCCGGTCGCACACATTCATGATAAAATTTCATAGTTTTACATTTATAGGTATTATTTTTGATAAAAATAAACGGTCTTCAAATCATACCCACATAATTCAAGACGGCTCGATGATAGCTCTTAATCTTTACAAAATTTTCCTATAATATGGAACAGTTGTTTTTTAATGGATCGAAAATGTTTATGAAAATCAAATTTCAGTAGGTAATATCTTTATATTTTAAAAAAGATATTTTAAAACTCAAGTGGAGGAGATGTCATGATGACTATATTGAAAGGTTATATGTCAACACCGAGTCAAAAAAATTACATATGTACGCAACACAATATGTTGCTTGTTGAATGACAGTTTGATATTGTGTTAGTTAAAATCTCATAAAATGAAAAATAAAAAAAAACTCGTTTTTTAATTAATTTTCGTTAAACTCTCAAACTTGAATTTTTGAACAATCCCATTCAATGCTATTCGAAATTAAAAGGTACTGGAAAATCAAAATAACAGTATGTACTAATTAATTATTATTATTATTTGGAGGAAATCAGTACCAATCAGGACTTGAAAACTATCCATGAATTTAGGAGGAATTATATCATATTGTAATTAAGTAGAAAACTTTAGAATTAAATAGGAATATACAACTTAACGATGAGTTTTACGTAAACGGAAAACAGTCACAAAATTTGTTCAATTTCTAGAAAAATTATCTACATTTCCCAGCCTACGTTGTTCCCATGCACTCTTCAAAATTTCTGTTTCACAAATGCAAATTTGTACTTTCCTCTTTAGCACAACTTAACTATGAACGTGTTCTTTGCAGAAATGCAATCAGAGATTTCGCGTGAAATCACAATTTAGCAAACAAAGGCGGGAACACACATTGGGAATATTAAACGCCACGCGGCGGGCTGCGGGTACTCACGTAACTATTTGATAATATTAATAATTAATGTGGAATACTGAATGATATAGCGACGCCGAACTGCGTAGCGTTATAAACTGAATGATTTATGCGAGTAATTACTTCAAAACATTACATTTAACTACGCATTAATCAGATTTAAATGAAAATTTTGAAGATGGAGAATCATGATTCTACAGAATTATTAACTTATAATGATGTATGATGAATTATTAATGATATAGATCATAGTTAAGTAATACTTACTTGTCGATTTACTATACATTATTGTAAATAACGTTTGAATTTAAACGCACTAAAGTAAATCAAAAACGACATTAAATATATATTCTAAAAAATTTCGTGGACTATGATTATTGTCTAATCTTGTCAATTTGTACACACGAGACAAAAAACTATTGGGCAGATTTCGATAAGGTTTTCAAACTTTAGGCCAAAATTATGTATACATTTTCTACAGAAGATGTTAAGTAGTATTTTCCTCAATTTTTTTGTCTGCACGAACTTCCCACAAAAACTAATAAACTAGTGCTCTCATAAAATGAATATACATTTTAAAATACAAGCTTATTTTTGACTTTGCTATTAATCACTTGTATGAAGTTTCGATGAACTTTTTATAAAGAAAACTACATGTCGTAAGTTGGTCGAATATTATTATTCAATTAAAGAGTCGGCATAGCTGCAACAACTTTTTTTTAATAGTTTTGTATTGCTATTGTTATCGTTTTAAAATATAGGAACAAAGCGATTTAGCTGAAAGGCAATGGAGCAAGTAACTCTACAAAATGTTAAATTTAGATAGATATATATATATATATATATATATATATATATATATATATATATATATATATATATATATATATATATATATATATATATATATATATATATATATACATATGTGAAAAAATCATCCTCATATTACCTGTACTAGAAAACTTGTTTTAGAAAATTGTATTTCATATATTTTCAGGCGTCATAAAAATGTATAACATGCCGAAATTCAGGTTTTTAGGATTTTTTGTAAGTCAAATAGCTGTGACACCCAGACGGACAGTTAGACCAAAACACGGCGATGCACGGATTGACATAACATGGTTATAGTTTACTAGTTTTAAGTTTGGCTATGGAACCTTAAACAATTAGTAAAAGTGGGACTTTATCGTAACTGGGGAAGCAGATGATGACTGTTAGGTGAAATTAATATATTTTGTCTTAACAATTTTAATATGTGATTTTTTTACTAAATCTCTTATACATTGCTCTATCACTAAACCCCTTATTATCCAGAGCATATCTCTATCATTCAGGAAAGATCAAGAGATTTTTCCAAAAATAATTATTTTATTAAAATGGCAAATTAAGCAAGATTCTGAAATCAAACTTAAAATATGTAACTTTAACTTCATAATTGCCATTTATGGAAAACAATAATGTATCAGCATCTGAAAATGTTTTTAAACACACTGAGTAAATAACAACAAAATTCTTCTCAGATTAATATTTAATACTTTGTCTGAAATATCAGATACAAATTTGGTGTACTTAAAATCGTAAATATAAATGAACTTTAAATGTAATTTTAATCAGAAACTTGAGTACTTGCATAAGTAAGGCTCTAAAACTGTTTTTTTCACATTTTTCATTCACGTTGGTTATGCATGTAATGACAACCGGAAGTTGAGAGAGCCGAGGTAGGAATGAATATATAACTTCTCTGCAAACACAATACTTACTCTGCCGGAACATTGAGGCGTTTATTGTGGAATACTTTTTAAGTAAGAAGGATGGAAAACGAATTCAGATGGTGCTTCTGCACGTATTTATTTTGTATCTACTCCTTAATTTAACAGTTTGATGAACCCTATTTTTTTCCAACAAGCTCCACAATGTTGCGTCTCTGTGTACATGTATGTGAGCATATTAGCTTATATGTGTCTAGGCAATGTTTGATTGCTTCTGATAGGTTTCTTTACACTTAACATAATGGTTATTCTTAAAAACCCCGTACTGTCCATCTCAAAAAAATGGTAAAGTTCATATCAAAGTAGTTTCTTTTTATGTTTATAGTTAAATTGAAATTTGGGATTCAGTTCATGTTAAAATAATGCAAAGCGACGATATTCTTTTTAAGTAAGATAACTTCAACTTTAAAACATGCGTTTTTAAAATAAAATATTTTTAATTCATAATCTGTATTGGCATAACAGATGCATTTTTAATGATTCAAAAAAATTAACCGTTCATTCAACAAAGAAAGAAAATAAAAGAAGAAAGAGTCATAAAAGGAAAGTAAAAGTTGAGCGCGTAATTTGTAAGCGGCCGTTGAAAGATAATTAATAAACAAAGTATATATATAAAACAAAAAAAATATTGTGTATAAAGCATCCTAATTTCAATGTTTGCGTATTTCATTAGTTGAATATACTTCTTTACAATTTGCGATTTGGAAACATTTGGTAATTCGTGGTTTCGTAAAAAGAAATGACAAAAATGTTTATAAAATAAAAATTTTTTGGACATTACTCAATAAGTAAAATAAAGGATTGTAAAAAGGTAAAAACTAAAATGTTTGCAGTAATGAAGCAATTCAATATATATTAAGAAATACAAAATTTTCCGCCACAATATTTTTCGTGCGACTTTTCTGATGGCTGCTCAACTTCAAATGAAAAAGAAAGTTTCATTTCTGTTCTCACTTTACATCGTATATTATAACTTGTAACTATTTTTTTGGGAACTTTTTTTATAATAACTAGAAACCGATTATTAAATATGATTCCAATATATTTCACATATATTTCCTTTATTTAATTAAATTCGATTTCAAAATTGTTCCAAAAATAACATAATTTTCATATAAAAATTAATGTTTTTTTGTGTTATACCTAATCGTTCTAACGTTATTCTAGTAATTAAAAAAAAACTTGAAGTACTTTATTATTACAACGAATAGAAAAATAGACTAATCAAAAAAATTCAATAGCAACAGGAACTTTCGAATAGAAAAAGAAATAAATCGAATGGCTTAGTATAGTCTTTTATTTCATTCCTTAAACTAGCATTTTGGACAAAATATACAGTCAAACAAAAAAAAAAAATTTTAATCTGTTATTTATTCTGTAAGAAAACACATCATATTTTTAAGGAAAACATATCTATATGTATTGCATTAAAAGTGTCACGTGCTTTAAATGTGTCCTATATATATTGCATTAAATGTCACAAATGCATTAAATGTGTCATTCGTTAATGAATGATGTTCATTTTTTTCCAGCCTGGTACCGAGGAGAAAAAAAAAGTATGAAGTTTGCAGTACCAAGAATATGGAGGGAGCCAGCTGATCACATCAATGATTGCTATTTTTGTATAGTTAATCCACGTAAGCGTCGCGCTGGCAAAAATTCCAAAAAGATTCAGTACCCAAATCTACCATCAACGTCTGCTCCAGTACCCCACAGTGAACATTTTCCAGTGCCATCTAGTCCAAAGCTGAAGGTACAAGAGTAGCCACTATAGTTATCACAAATATCTAGTAATAGCGAAGCCAGCGATTTTGTGATCGCATCACCGTCTGTTGAACCACATCTCATTAATTCAGAAGAGTTTAATGACTTAGTACGAGATTTAAACATACCTAAACTTAAGCAGAAATATTAGCTTCACGGCTAAAACAGTGGAATTCGCTCAAGAACTATGTTAAAATAAGTGACCAAAGAAAGCGACATGAATACAAAAGAAATACAAAAACTATTCATTTTTAAAGTTTTTTTTCTATTCTTTTTCGTATTTTTGGGTTTAATGTATGCCGTTTTTTATAATTAAAGTTAATAAAAATATGTAAATCAAAATTTGTTTGCTTTTAAATATAATTTAAATTAAAAAATAGAGCTTTTTCATAAAATTTGAAATTTCGTTCTGGTAAGTACAAAAGCAAACTTTATTAGACAAAAATATTTTTTCTTTCTTTAGTTAGGCATAAGTAATCAAAATCAGAGGTACACAACTCAGACACAAAATTCATGTTGACCTGTGATATTTAGTTCTCCACGCGGAATTGTCTAGTATGTGAGCCTAGATATACACGTCATTATTAATATTCATGTTGCGTATATTATGGAATAAAGATAACGCGTATTATACCACATTTTTGTTCTAGGTACAATTTTTCTAGCAAAGGATTTTATCTAATTAGGCTGCTTCATATATTTTCAGTATATTAAAATTATTCAGAATTTTAAAATTATTTTGCCATATAATTTATTTATTGTTTTTATAATTTTATATTTACCTACAGACCATATGAATACGTAATATATATTCCTGTTTTCCAGTCTATGTTTCCCATTTTATTTGACATTTAGTTAGACATTACTAATTTTTTTTATCTTACGTATTTTGACTACATATGAGTGACGATAAAATATAGGCAATGGACAATAATAGCTATAGAAAATAATTTCAAGACGTTTTTTTAAATATTACGCACATCTTGCGTATTGTCAATATAAAACCTTTATGCTTTAACAATTTCCCAGTCGACTTGCTACGCTCAGCAGGTTTAAACCGTTTGTTGTTTTGAACTTTCTGAGTCGAGCGAAAAAATGAACTCAGCACTATCTACGTTTTCCTTCTGTAACTAAATCAAATGAACCAAATCCTAACAACTATTTAACAGTCTTACAGGGAAAAACAAATCAGCTACCAAGCATATAGTTAATTTTTTATGAGTTTCAAGTAACTTTTAAAATTACTTTCTTTCTTAAGTACTTTAAAAAAATTATTTCATTTTGATTAAATCTTTAGTGGGATATGTTACGAAGTACGCAGTTTAGCAACTGATTTTATGTGTGCAGATGTGACTTCATTAGATCGTGTAAGTTCAGGGATTTAATTCCAAAGATACTGATTCTTCAGGAAGTTCCATTGCTAAACTGATGTAAGCAAATTAAGAATTAAAATTTAAAAAAATAAATAAATACGAAAGCGGATTAAAAAATAACTATTTTGTCCTTCTTTTAATAGTTTCTCATTATATTTCTAATTAATAAAGTATAAGGAATAATAATTGGCATGAGTTTAAATAAAATGCGCACCCCCGTATTATAAATAAATAAATAAAATCTCGGTGAGGTCTATGATAGAGAGAATTAAAATTTATCTTTTTTTTTACCAAAAAAGAAATAATTGAGAAAAAGGCGATGGAGGGAGTATGAAAATTGCTCCCCAAATAACAACCAAAGCTTTGTTTAATTAAAAACGTCTTTTACATAAAAAATATTGCTCAATAAACTGTTGTATAATTGTAATTATCATCAAAGTCAAAATAACAGTAAAATATTTAACTTCACTGGCATTTCCAAGTAATTACAAGCTAAGCTTAAATGATTTAATGAGTATAGTAATACGATATAGGCAGGATTACTCATTGAGTGTTAGATTTCTCTTTCAACCGCGAAGAGCGAAATCGTAAGCCTTATCACATGCATTTGTGTTCTTGAATTGATAATATTTTAATTACAATCTAAAGTTAAAATTTTGCTGAGTTATTTATGACAACATTACTTCGTAGTTTTATGATACAATAAATCGTTGCTTAAGTCTCTTTGATGTATTTATGCAAATTTATCAAAATAATTTTGTGTCCGAATAGGGAATTATTTTATCTCAATATTCTTCAGGTTTTTGATGTACGTGGTTAAAAGTTTAGGATGTCACACGATAAAATATTGAGTCTCATATCTTATAGTCGGTATCTCCATTGTAAGATAAGTCTCATATCTTACAATGGAGATACCGTGATCAAAAGTGTTAATACATATTTTCTATTGCATTTTAAAGAATATATTTATTGAAATCCCACTAGTATTCCGTGAATGAAAATTTTCATGCCCAAGTTTTATTTACGGAGAGACTTTTAATAACCTTTTCTCTCGCAAAATATTATTACAATCGGTCTTTAAATGAAAGAGCTCTGATGCTTTGTGGTAATAGAAAAATTTACAATTTTATTATAACTTAATTTCGAAACTGTCACATACGAATGCTTACGAAATGACATGCTACATGACTGCTTTTTTAGTTTCTCTTATGTGATAATTTCAAACCAAATATTAAGTTAATTGCCGAAATTAGGAACATTTTTTTAGAAAATTACGTATTAATGTCTTACCAATTAACTAAATGAGAATTATTTTTAATATAACAATTATCACTATAGAGACAATTATTGAACGTATTTTGTGTAGACCATGTTACAAATAATTTGCTAATTTACCTTCATAGCGTAGTGATTTTATTTTATTTTTAATTTACTACGCTATAAAGACCGTGATAAAGATAGTTTTAAATAAATAAATTTTTTTTCCATCTAAACAGGAATGATTAAAATTGTGTAATTTTGTTTTTATAACAGTCCAAATTCGTCTTTATGATAACTCTTAATGCGGTTGTTATACACTGGTTGTTACAAATTTTAAACAACATATACACTTTTAGGCAAGAAGGAATTATTTTCGTTGAGACTCTTTGCAAAGTATGAACAAATTATGAGAGATTACGCGAAAACACTTTAGTAATAAATTGTAACCATTACGGTTGACGCATGACAGTCTATGCTGTACATGCTACTATTGTGTATTTCTGCGGTGGGGATAAGTTTTGAATAACCATTTCATTCTTAGCGTGGAAATTGAATTCATAATTACGTAATAACATATTTAACATTAACCTCTACTGTTCAGTTAAGCCATTAGATAGTGCAATATGTTTGCTAACAAGTTTTGCAATATTTTTAGTCAATTATTAAAATAAATAAGGGCATTTTCTTTTCTTTTATATAATATTAAAAAACCATGAAATAGTCTCTAATAGATATGATTTATTTAAAAAAAATAAGGCGATGAATTGCATTATTTAAGAGTTATACTGCATTACTTTTACTGTTAGATATTTCAAGAAATGAAAACAAGAAAATTTTGTCATAATTCGTTTTGGACAAAACTACTCCAAAAAATATGGAAGCTCCCTAACCGCAAAAACGTATATAATACGAAAATATAAATGTTCAATAATGCATGTTGTGATATTCAGTCGTTTAATAAACTTTCTGAAACATTCCAATTAAGTTAGAAAAAGGAAATACCTAGCATAACTAAACACTAATTAGAAATGATTATTTTTAGGGTGTCAAATTACCGCTAAAGTAGTTTCAATACCGATAATTTTAATTCAAGACAATTAAATTAATAACAGGCTTGTGATGATTTTAAATAATTTGTTTCATCTAAAAAATAGCAAAACAAATATTTTATACGTCTAACAGAAAAGGAAAACCTCGTGAGTAAAGGAGAAAATTAGCTAAAATAAAAACCTACTTTGCTTGATGAAAATAAATCACAAAATGAATTTCGGCTTTTACTACTCACCACATACCGTCGAAAATGTTCTTGAGATTTTCTTAAGTTCTCTGATTTGAAATATATTTCTGTCTCATTCATGATACATACAGGTACTGATCTGCAGGTATGTTTTCTATATAGAAAAGAAATATATTTAAATCATTATTTATATTTACTCTAGCCTCTCCTAGCGCTATCAAAGATAGTTTGTTCCACCATAGAGACAGTGATTGAGATGCTTATATTTGTGCGCTTATTCATCTTTTGCGTATTTTCCAAATTATATTAAGACCAGACAGAGCCTTATTCAGTTCATAATCGGTACAAAGAGATACAGCAGCCAAAATGCATTCATTGCACCTCTCTATTCAAATTCTATTTTTTCTGTCACTCTTACCGTTGTGAGAATTTTATGTCCCATTTAAACCGTGCTAGCGGTCGCTACAGTTTGCATTAAAAAATCCTCATATAATGTCTATCCCAAAAATCCACAAGTATTTGGTTATTTACGTTTACATTAATAAACAGCGAACACATATTTTGATGTTCCGTGTATCTCTTTCAACTTCCACTGAAAGAATTCGCTGATCTTGTTGCTGCTTTTCTAGCAGCTTCAGTGACGTTTATGTATATATTATCTCTTTAGTATAATGTGCTCTTCAACTACATGCCAATGTATCTAAACAATTTATTCTAAGACTTGGTGTTTTAGTTTTAGTGGTATAGGAGTTTATTTTGTCAGTGATCAAAACCATTTAATTCTGATGAAATACCAACTGAGGCAATTGACTTTCATCTGCTTCTTAATGTTGCCAATATTTTCATTTACCGTCAGCTCTTTCTTCCAGCTTCGCCTACTTCTCTTCGTGATGATTTTTCTCAAATAATAACGTTTTCATCTCAAGAGTAACCTTAAGTGGGGCAAAAATCAATAATAACATTTTAAAATCATGCTATCCAAATACGGTTAGTGGAGGGGGAAGGGAAGGAGAACAAAAAGGAGAAGTATTCTCTTTACCACAAAATCCACTACGCAAAAATATGTACTACATCGGAAAGAAAAATCATTTTTCCATATTACATTCAATAAATAACTATGTTTTGTAACAATATAATCAAGTAAAGCTAACTGCTCATTATGCGCAACTATATAAGCGTAAATTATGTATGGGATATTTTTATTTACTTGGTACAATTAAATGAAGGTTGAATACATTTGGTGTTAATTAATTATTTACTAATAGCCCACCTGAAGCTGTTGTAATACAACGAAACCTAGGTCGTGGTAAAGAACTTAAAGAATTTTTTTAAGTGTAACAAAACTACGCTCACAGCACTCAAAAAATACTTAAGACAATAATTATGTCATTTTAAAATAATAAAGCTACAGTAAATTATGTAATCTCCGTCTAAAACCAAAGTTTATCATAAAGTTAAAAAGAAACAAAACTCCCAAGCCATATTAATCGGGTCTTCAGATATAAATAAATTTCGCCCCTCGAAACTTCAAAATCATGTTTTTAAATCTGGCTGGGCAGGTCTTTTAAAAAGAAAGCAACTGAATAATAAAATCGTGCACTAAGGTGTAATTTAAAAATCAGTTTTAGTCTTTTAAACGTAGCTTTTAAACCGAGACAGGTAAACCGTAAATATTTAAAATTGAATTGGGACTGAATTATAATTAAGCCAACTCTTTTTATTTTTTATTCGAAATGAAGCAAAGAAGGAAAATTATAAGGCCTTGCACTGGAAATGATGGGAATTGGGTTAAATAATCCGTTGCAAATTTGGGCATAGTTTACCATATTTAATCATAAAATATAAGAAAAATTGTACTAACGTCTTCCACCCGCGTGACATACGTTGTCAGCTTGGCTTTTTTAATTTTATTTAATTTATGAATGTTAGGAATTTGATTCCAAAAAATGTGTTGATTTTGACAAATTTCTTTGGCCTCCTTATTGAGTTATATTCAGTTTACCTTCTTGAATTCGGGTAAGATTATGTTATTTCGACAAAAGCTTAAATGACTCAAATACTTTGTCACAAAAATAACTAACCTAATACGAAAAGCGTCGTCAGACAAATAAAACATTTCGGAAATTTTTTTTTATTTTCGACGGACACAAAGTCTGGGCCGATATATGCTCGTCATAAACGTATTTATATTATAACTCATTAAAATGAGATAGCTACAATGAGCCAGCTACCATATACTTGAAGTGATCTTTTATTTACTTTATATACAAGTGTAATTAAACGTATACACAATATTTGGCGTAAGGATATTGATCCAAAGAAAATATTGTGATAGGTCATTTTCTTTTCATATTAATATTGGTACCATCATTGTAACATATATTTTAAAAAATAACAGAAAATACTTCAAAGTGCATGTTCAACAATATACATATACTATTCAGCATATAATGAACGCCATATTCCGACCCGTGGCTTAACGGTTAAAATGGTGGCACCCTAATTGGCCTTCAGTTCGATTCCCAGCAGGATGGTTAAGTTATGAATGATTCATTTTGCCTTGAAAATATTGTCACAACTTTTAGTTACATTTATCATACTTTATTACTAACTCGTATTCCAAAGAAAAATATTTATAAGAGCTGAACAGTTAAATTTATTTTTTCACAAACATTCTATTTTAGAATGGAATAAAAGTGTATATATTGGGTATCAAACATACAACAATATATACGTATAAATTTTCAAGTAAAATAACCTTACAAAAATATTTAGCATAAATTGGAATAAACTAGAAATCAGTTATTTTGGCAACATTCATTAATTTCGCTAACTATTGCAGAACAAGTAAACGTGAATACTTTACAATTAATATTTATAAGCTGAGAATTCATCGAAATGATGCTGAAAATTAATAATATTTGAACTTCATAGAGAAAGAATTAAATTTAAAATGCCCAACAAATCGTTTAAAAGCCTTTGAAATTATCAATTATGTATAAGATTAAAAATGTACAACGATTCGTACGGATATTCACTAACTTATTGTATTGGGAAATTTAAAATTGCGTTTTATTTTTAATAGTATCTCCGACTAATACTGCGGGGTTGAACCAAAAAATGGAAAGTTATTCAAAATTTACACCCACGTACTATGACACGTATATGGAAATTTGTTCAACCTGAGGTGATGTCATTTAACATTGGCTAATGCTGAACATAATCATCCGCTGGTGGGTTATAAACATCATCCGATTACCGAGGTAGAAAGCGCGCTGCTTTCGTGGCGTTAAATCCATATAGCGTTGGCACTCTCGTATGTCATTTACTACTTTTACCTCCAGATTATTACTTAGTAAGTTTTTTTACATTTCTCATTTTGAAAAGGAAATATACCGGTAAAATTATTATGCTACAATTTTTATTCAACATAAGTATCAAATATATTGGTAAGCTAGATCAAGAGAATTAGAGAAAGTGATAAAATATACATGGACATATAAAGCATATACTTTAATGAAAAATTGTTATATAATATAATATTGGAACTCAAACTTATTGAAAACGTTATCAATGTACAAATTTTTTGAGTGATCGTTGATAATTTCAAGGTAATATAACTTAATTATATTGATATTTTTATATTTATAGAATTAAGTTAATTTCGTTTGATATTCTTTAAAGCCTCTTTTCATTATTTGACTAAAAAGATTTTCTGCAAATTGATAGAAGAAAAATAAGTAACCATACCTTTATACAAAATTGTTTTATCTATTATTAAGATTTAGACAAAACATATTTAAAGGAGCAGAAATGAGAATACAAAATTAATCATTTAGGAGGAAGCACCGATGACCATTACCTAAAGCCGCTATTCCAATCCTTTAGCTTGTCCTGAGATTTAGTTCATATATGGACATATCCACTATCAAAAGTGGAAATAATTGTACCTTATATACTTAGTAAAACCTATATAGAGCGGAGACCAATTGTGACCGATGTTAATGAGTGTTGCTTTTGATCAATATAAAATTAGTTATTCGTTGAGGAAAAAGATACCACAGGCGCAAAGTGTACGAAAAATCATAGCACGGCCGAGGACGTCATTGCACTGTGAGTTCGACCTATAAAATTTGTCGGTCCTTGAAGATGTGTTATGTTCTCGCTATATTAATGGCTCATTCCATTTCATTGGTGTAAATATATCGTTTAAACGATGATATGTCGTAATCAATTCAATTAAAAAGAAAGCGTCAATTATTTTTCTCTATAGCTCCTATAAAAAATAAGAGAAGGCAACAAGTTTGAAGGAAGTGTCTCTACAAAGAGTATATTCATAAAAATAAATTGTAAAAATGAAGAAAGGATGAAATAATTTCAGGTATTTGTTAACATGAAAATTGTTTTCAATAACTGATAAAGAAAGCAACTGACGAAAAAATAAAAAAGCAACTGACGACAATTAAGAATCGATTTTCATATACAGCGCCCGGCATGAAGTTGTGGGAGGAGTAAAATGGGAAATTCAGAGCATACATAAAAGTGTAAACGTTAGGTGGGCCCTACGCGCAACTAATCTTCGCATCTCTAGAGTGAGATGTTAATAT
This sequence comes from Druceiella hillmani, assembly GCA_039881145.1. NCBI lineage: Eukaryota > Metazoa > Arthropoda > Insecta > Lepidoptera > Hepialidae > Druceiella > Druceiella hillmani. The sequence continues at coordinate 27,438,917 of JAYKKI010000007.1, read as the reverse complement.
ATTTATTTGGCATTTTTTTATGGCGTAATCGCAATGATGGAGTTTGACACACATAGGCTCGTTTTAATAGACAAAACTTAAAACCAGGTTCGATCGCGATTATGTAAGTCTAGATTGATATGAATTATCGAATTATGTCTCCAACGGTTCAATAGTCCCATTTTAAATTAGTATTAACTAATCGAGTGTGGAAAATCAAAGATTAACCCAACGAATATTTATGTTCCGGTTCAATAATTTTGCCTGCATAGCAGGTACTGCGCATCAATCGTTAGGTAATCTCAGGTACATCAGGTACATATCGAATTATTTATTGACTGTTTTAACCCTAGATTACAAACTATAGTTGTAAGCGTCGTTCCTTTTTGGCTTAAAATATTGCGTTTAACTACAAAATAATAAAATAAATACAAGAAAAAGAAACTATACTGAAACAAATAAAAGACTATTGTTGTAGGTGTTGTTACCTTAAAAAGATGTAATTGAAAATAAACGCACCGACGGAGCAAGCGCAAAGATGAAAAAAAGACGCTTTGGACCCTATTGCCGAGAAATATAAGGCTTGTGATATTATTAATGAAAGGATATAGACAAATGTATAAGTTTATATTGATAATAGAATACAGATTTAATTTGTTTGCAGGAATGCAATTTTTTTTTTTTTTTATGCAGAGTTACCTATTTTATAACTTCCAAGACAATCGTACTTTAGAAATAAGCTCCAGTCGCGCGTCGGACCTGTTACGCACAATTTATTTTAGGTATTTTTAATTGACGAACTACGTCAAATAATGAAAAAATATATACATTTTCGAATGACTTCGAAATGTATTTATTCTCTGTAATTTATCTTATTTGTGATCGTCTAATGATTGATGTCAGCACAATATTTACCATTTTAATTTTCAAAATTCATTACTAAGTCTCATAATCTGTTATACGCCTATTTACTTTTGGTATGGTGATTCACGAATTCTTCTGCATTAGTTACATAACTTCCTATTTCGTGCGTAATAGAATCTTGGTTCTAGTTATTTACCTCAACAATAAACGGAATTAAATTATTTGAAATTTAAATGATTCCTCTGTTATAACAGACTGAAATATTTAGAACTCTAAAAATATTGGATCTGGCGTACTATCAATTACTGACGGTACCCACCCGTTTCGCTGGGTATACATTTATGTTACAGATTTCCAATTACTTTATAATATATTAGTAACTTATCACTGCAGAAAACGTTGTAAAATTCTATTTAAAACTAAATTTTTATAATTTTCAATATCGCTTCGTATTACATTTCTCACAAATATTAAATTTATTCCTAATAAGAAAAAATATGAATCGATCTCCATACGCGATTTTTTTATAAGTTCTGCAAAATTTTGTTCATATTTATTAAGTACCGCTTAATAAATATGAACATATATATTTTACCGCGGTAAAATATATAAATTTAAATATTTAATGTTTCTATCTAACAACGTACTTTGGTTTTTGTTAGAACCTTGCTTCTATATTATACCGATCGTAAAAATGTTGGCATCGACATCAAAGCTCTGTTATTTTTGGTCATTCTAGATTTTAAGTGAAAATAATTAACAAATTTGGACGTTCAAAATGTGGCATACACTTCATAGCATGTTGAGTTCGCTCATGCATATAACGAGTTTTACCAGTGAAAAAGGATGGCAATATAGCCATAATTTCAGTCTCAATTTCATCATAGCCAATAAAGTATATCTGCAGGAGTTAAGACTGCTGATGAAGTCCAGCCATAAAACTCACTACCCAATGGTAGACCAGTCACTTTAAAGATGAGCTTAAAATTGCCCTTACTTATCTGTTTGCCTCCAAAAGACGTCATTTTAAATCATTCATAATAATTACCAGCAGCGGAGAGAAAATTTCTGCTACTGTATGCTGGTGAATAAGGACACTGTGTAATGGCTCAGTATATGACACAATTGTAGAGACCTGAATTTTGCGGGTAAAGCAGCTTATTCCCTGAGTTTTATTGGTGATATTCGTTGTTAGTAGGTGTTGATTATTAGTAGGTGACGATGTCGAGTAAGAAACCCATGTGCCAAATGTTGACATTTGCAGGTTTTATAAGTAAATAGATCACCTCCACTCACCGTCTTAGGGGTTGGTTTTGCTAAAACCCGATATCAGCGGGTGTCTAGGTTGCAAAAGGAACACACACGCTAAATTTCAACTGGGTAGTATTATGGATCTAGAGATAGTGCCATCGACTTATTCTACTATCCCACCTTCACAAACCCCTGAGGGGTTGATTTCGGTAAAATCCATTTTCAGTAGATCTCAACAAGGAACAAGGAATATACATGAGAAATTTCAAATTTGTAAGTCTTATACCTAAAGAGATAGTGCCACCGACTAATTCCATCAACCCACCCCCACTCGCCCCCTTAGGAGTTGATTTTGGTAAAATGCATCCTTAGTGGGTATTTATGTTGCGTAACGAACATGTATGCCAAATTTCAAGTTATTTGGTCTCATAGATAAAAAGATAGTACCACCGACTCATTCCGTAAACCCAGCCTACACTCCCATTTAGGGATTGATTTTGGTAAAATCCATTCTCGGTGGGTGCCCATGTTGCATAAGAAACATGCATGCCAATTTTTAAGTTTGTACGTCTTATGGTTTCAGAAATGTGGTGATGAGTGAGTCAGTAAGTGAGTGGTAACTTTGTTTTATATGTATAGAAGAGAGGTGGCACCGTCTCTTCATCGTTAAATCGAAATTTCGAATTGAATTGAATAAATCGCAACAATAATTCGAAACACAATTTTGCTTATGGCCGTGACAAAAACATTTTTTTGTTACATAATTGTAATACAATTTTTAAATATTTATTTGAAATAAATTGAAATAGATTTAGAAAATTGAGAAATTTAAATAAAAAGTGGTACCTTTTTTTGTACTTTCAGAACAACAGAATCAAAAAAGTTAAAAGTATATACACAGTCATCATTAGAGCCAAGCATAGCGAAAAATTAATAGATCGTTCGATCTCTCTTCGAGTTTTTTGTTGAACTTGATGTCAAAAAAGTTGAGAATTTTGACAATATACTTGATACGGTCGACACTTACTGGCTTACATTCAGTTTACTTACTTTTCTTTGTATGAAATCTAGTTATATTAATGTCAGTTTATAGGCTCTAAACAGTTAATTAATGAAAATAATTTAATACCGGTAGTATAATTTGATGTACTTGGTAATTTAATTTTTTAGAAAAAAAATTAGAAGAGTTTAATATTAAACAGTAATCACACAGATTTAGCGTTTTGAAAGATGAATTTTTATTATTTTTATTTTTATCTTGACAGGTTCTGATTTTATAAGTGGTATCTATTCTTGTAAGAGAAAAACATTATACATTGATGAATATTATCATTAAAAATTAATTATCGAACGAGTAGATTTTTGTGAAATGTGTTTAACGATTTATGTTCGTGTGAATTTGAGTATTTTAGTGATAGTGAAGCAATTCAATACCTCAAAACTCTTATAACGAACAAATATACAAATCGTGAAAACAGACGTGTAAGAGTAGCCATTTCCACAAAGTGTGGCTTGATGCATCCTTAGATTCTCCATGATTAAAAAGTAGACGCAAACCGTACTATTCATTCAAGAGTAGCAAGGAAGTGCATAAATTCAATTTGAGAATTTCTTTCTATTTTCAACATGTCTTGTTTTTATAGAGATTCAGAAATTAGGGGAAAGCATTATACCTGTGGACATTTTCCAGATTTTTAAAAAAAATTAGGTTTTTGACATTATTTTCTTTTATTAGCCTTAGAGTAATACAAAAAATTGTTGTACAATTAGTCAACGCTTAACATCTAGAAGTCTTTGTTTTCATAGGTGTTTTAATTATTACAATAAATCACTTTTTTTTAAAACACTACTTTTGTCCACAGGTGCAACCTATCATTGTACCTATGGACAGAACTACATGGAGGGCAATGTACCTGTGGACAACCACTTTTCTTTTAGTAATAATTCTAGAAAAATCAACAAAAACAAGTAGAATATTATTATAAAAGAAATTTAAGAGTAAACAATCAAATTTGTTTTTTTGGCATCGCGATACTGTTCATAAAGTTCTAAGGTAGAACTATTGGAGACATCTGAATCATCATCATCAGCTATAACATAACACTTGGAACACACAAAGTCCGACTCATCTTCAGAAATAAAATTGTCTATATGTGATCTTGGCACACATTTCTTATGATATTTTAAGTCACATAACGAACAATTCAGCATTTTGTTTAGTGTTTCATGTTTTTACAAGCAATACATATAGCATAGGGCAACTGATGTTGTTCAATAATTCTGATCCTTTTATATGTAGCTAGGCTTTTGGTCTGGCTAGGACCAGCTTTTGGTAGCACTTTTGAAGAAGCCTTTATCTTTTTTTCAAGTTTTTCTTTTCTTTTCTTTCCTCTATTTTTCTTTTATTTTCTGCTTTTCTGCAAGCTTCGTTCTTTATTTCATTTTTTCGGGCGTGTCTGTCAATATTCGGCTTTTACCAGGTTTCCTTCCTCTTTGATTGGTAGTTCGAGGGGCTGCTTTAGGGAATGGGCGTACTAATTCGGGAGTTACTATTGGAATGAGCTGTTTGTGTGGTGTGATTGCTTCATTTTCTTTATTTGATCCAGCACCATCAGCAGATTTATCAAACACTGGCACTTTGGATTGACCCACAGATGTGCTTGGAGTTGGCTGAATTTTTGTATCACCACGATCATGATCAGCAACAGACTCCGCTTGATTCGGGTTGGTTGCTGATTCTTCAATTAAAAACTGATTTTGAAATGAATTTTCAGAAACTGCAGACATAGGCTCCGGACGATCAGTAACATATGAGCATAGGAAATCCTCTTCGCTGAATATATCCCTATTAAACGGGTATATGCCTGTTACTTCCAAACTTTTACTTATATTTCTTGGAGTAAAAGCAAGGGGATACGCTCCACCAACTATTTCCGCGATATCGTATATTGTTATTGGCTTCCCGGTGTTATTTAACATCCATCTATCTCCTGATTTGTTGTACTGCGTCTTAAAGGGTCCGAAGATACAACGATCTAAGGGTTGCATATGATTTGAAGTGTGTGGAGGCAATGTGAGGAGAACTTTGCCATTGTCTCTAGCTTTCTCAATAATCTCAATTGAGATATGCGTCTCGTGGTTGTCCATCGTCATGAGAACCGGGTTTTCTTTTGTAGGTTTAACAAATTTTATAAAATGATCTAAATATTTCCTAAAGATTAATTCTGTTGACCATCCTGATTGGTTTGCTGCACTCACCGCACCTGGAGGAGCACCGTTTAGCATGTTTTCTTTTAAAAAAACTCTGGGAAATATTATTAAGGGGGGAACTGAATTTCCCACTGCATTTATACATGCAATCAAAGTATTATTTACACCCCGTTTGCCAGAAGTCAGTTTACCTTTTTGTTTGATTTTTTTTGGTACCAAGACTTTTCCAGGGTTATGGACAGTAGATATTCCGGTCTCATCAAGATTGTAAATATTTTCAGGGGTGAAATGGTATTTTTCAATAACTTTTTGTAGGTTATCAAAGAATTTGGAAACATTAGCTTTGTTAAAGCTATTGCTCGCGCCAGACTGATGCTTCGGGTTTCCTTAGGGATAAATGTGAATGCCGTTGACGATAGGACCTTAACCATCCTATGCCCGCCAATTTGTGTGCATGTCAATATTCGGCCAGGTATTTGGGATATTTGGTTTTTTCTTACACAGCAAACTGATATGCGAGTTCTCTGACTTGCTTGACATCTAACCCCATGTGTAGGTAAGCAGCTTTTTCTAAGTATTCCCCGAGTTAATTCTCTTCTCCTTCGTTGAATACTCTTCTGATGTCATTTCTTAAAATTTCTACATGGCTCTGGCTGAGATCCTTGTTCTCGTTCATATGGAGATATTTAAATATTGCAGATTTGAGTATGTTATATTTTTCTCCAACCGTTCGCAATGAACATCCATTTCTAACTTCTTTAATTGCCTCCGTTAATGTTTCTGAACACAATTTTCTACCCGTTTTTCCATCCTTACTGCGAGGTACTGAAAAAAAGCAATTCAATTATATTTATTCAGTAATTCCCATAGCAGTTACAAATTAAAAGTATACATGCAAATATTTGTACCTGTGGATAGTCCATAGGTACATACATTTCTATGTCCACAGGTACAAATCTGACGATATAACCTAAAAACCATTTCACCGACTAAATATTATTCACACTATTCTATAACACTGTTTTTACATTATTTTTACTTTGTCACAAAAATAAGTGACCTAATACAAAAAGAGTGGAAAAATAATTTAATTTCACATGTTTCTTTCAATTTTAATTTTCGAGGACAAAATTTAGAAGAGTCTGATGAAAACTAATTAGATGTTAATCAATATTAATTTATATTTACAGCTATAACGTTCTCAAAGTTGACCTGAATTTGAAAGTAGTTCATGAGATATGGTTCTTATGTTATTTAATTTGGTTCCTACTCGGTTACATAGTATTTTGTATAAGGGAAATTATGTAAACATTCTTTTAATAAATTTGTATATTGAATATATTTGGCGGTAATTTTGTAGACATTCATTATTCACAATTAAATGAAACTACGTGATGTAGTATTATTTCTAATTTCTTCACCACGACCTAGGCTTCGTTGTATTACAACATCTTCAGGTGAGATATTAACAAAGATTAACACTTAGGAACAACCAACAGCATTTATATGTTTCAAATACAATAGCGGAAGCCTGGTTTGTGCGGATTTTTCCATTGCTTATGTTAATGTGTTTTGCTTATGTTAGTGAGTTTCTTGCAGGGGCGCAGTGTAGGTTTTATTATATTAATGAGAGTTATACAATATACCAGTATTTTAGTGAGGGTAATAAATTCAATTTTTGTTATTATGTGAGGTTATATAATGCAAACTTTACGGTGTATGTAATAAAATTAAATGGAAGTTATTATCGATAATATATTTATACAAAAGCAAGGGTATTTGAAAGTAAGGACAAGGTAATACACTAATTCTACATATCTCCGGTTTTGTGATAATTTCCATTTAATTTTATTACATACACCGTAAAGTTTGCATTGTATAACCCGACATAATAACAACAATTGAATTTATTACCCTCACTAAAATACTGGTATATTGTATAACTCTCGGTATTATAATAAAACCTACACTGCGCCCCTGCAATAAACTCACTAACATAAGCGATGGAAAAATCCGCACAAACCAGGCTTCCGCTATTGTGTTTGAAACATATAAATGCTGTTGGTTGTTCCTAAGAGTTAATCTTTGCTAATATCCCACCTGAAGATGTTGTAATACAATGAAACCTAGGTCGTGGTAAAGAAATTAAAGAAAGTAGAAATAATACTACATCACGTAGTTTCATTTAATTGTGAATATTTTTATATATTAACTCAATAAATTTATTTTAAAATTAAAGCGTATATCCCTTGCAACACCTTAAAAAACATTTCTTCCTCTTGCAATTCGTTCGCAACGTTATTTCTGCAAACGCATTTTGAAAAAAATCTTTTGCGTAGCCTCCGTGAACGAAATTGTTAAGAAAATCTTGTATTAGAATAAATAATACGAATCGACATTGATAGTTTTTAGATGTAGTTTAACAAGTAACGTTGATTACTAATATGAGAAAAAGTAGACTTTTCTTCACTGAAGCTGCAATGTACGAGAAAATATGTTGTGAAAAAACAAAGATTGAAATAGATGATTATGGCGTGCCGAAAATATTTTATGGAATTTTTTTGCACACATAGCTTTATCACTTGTACATAAGAACGTTTGAGAGCAATAACTTTCAAACAGAGCTAGAGCCTAGAAAATCTTTATACCTCAGTAACATATTAGTTTTTACTTCCGAAAACTAGAAAAAAAAATTATATTTATATATATATGTATATATATATACATATATATATATATATATATATATATATATATATATATATATATATATATATATAACAGAAACAACGTAAGGCATGTGTTTAATATATTTGCGTTCGTGAGAAGGCGCGTTTAAACCCCATGTGTTTATCAGTTTTATTTGTGTAGTTAATGTTTGGACTTGTCCGATCGCATGGCGTAGAGAAACAGTTTTGTTTTATTTTATGCTCTATATATATACATGTTTTGTTTTATTTTATGCTCTATATAATAAACAGTTGTCGAAGTACCGCGAACGACTGGTTAAACAGGTCATTATTTGTTACAGAGGTCGTTGGTTGTTTGAATTACTTGGTTACACAAAATAAAAATAAAGCTATTCGACTACCGTTTTTTTTATATTAAAAGGAGTCAAAATACATGTATAAGACTTTAAGGAGAGATACATTTTTTATTTACCGATATTGCAAAATTTTAACAAATAACACTGATACATTGACATGGGTGATATTGACGCTGACTCCTTGAGTAATATACGTATATATTTATTAATGTTAATTTGATTACTGAAAAAATTGAATATTTATAATTTTTAGCAAACTAAGTTACGCTCTAGGATATTTAAAATTTTGCTACAGCGGAAAATTATAATAATTTTTCATTCTTTTATGATTCTTGCTGTTTTGATTTATATATTTTTAAATTTTGAAAATCTTAATTAAATAAAAAAATTGATTTTACGAAAGAATTTTTCAACAAATGTTTCCTTATTTTAATATGAGCAACTAATGCTTAACGCGAAAGAAAAAATCGTATATAATTATTTTCTATTTCATTACAAAAGTGAATGTTTGTAAACACTCGTATCATTAAACAATATAGTATAGTCACTCTTTTGATTCAATAAACTGTCACGCTAAATAATAATCATCAATTATTACGCCATTATTTTAATAATCATTTTTTGCCTAGGTGGTTGGTACATTACACGCACTATGTGACAGTGTCTTTTTTATTACAACTTAAGCTTTACTCTTATTTGATCGTATGTTTTATATATTTGTCACACATGTTTTAAAAATAACAGAAAATACTTCAACTTCCATGTTCAACAATGTACATATGCTATTCAGCGTGTAAAGAACGCCATATTCCGACCCGTAGCGTAACGGTTAAAATGGTGGCACCCTAATTGGCTTTCAGTTCAAATCCCAGCAGGATGGTTTAGTTATAAATGATTCGTTTTGCCTTGAAGATATAAATTTCGAATGACTTCAAAATTTATTTATTATCTGTAATTTATCTTATTTGTGATCGTTTAATGATTGATATCATCACAATATTTACCTTTTTGATTTTCCAAGTTCAAATAAGATGTCTCCATTTTTTACTTCCGAAATTTATCGTTGGTGCTGCCGAATATATGAAAAAAATGCGATCGAATACCCATAAATAAATATCTATATTTTTACTTTTTTGATATAGTCATGGCCTCCTTGTGGAAATTTCTACAGTTTTTGAAATTGGTTAGACATATATTACAAAGCGTTATGCATTTCAATTTATTTACATATTTAATAACCTAGTCGTGTTTCAACATTTCTTTTGTTAGGCTACAATTCTGTTTTTTTAATTTTGAGGCAAAATTATTTGAGTATTTTGTAAAAATGTTTACCATTTTTGAAATGTTAAATCTGGTATTTATAAAAAAAATAATATTTTAAACGCCAAAGTTTGAATGGATGAATGGATATGTGTTTGTTTCCTTATAATTTTAAGCTAGATAATTTTTTAAATATTCCCCACACAATATGGTATGCAAATATTTTGTCTCTCGAAATTTAAAGCAGTCTCTTTGTGATAGTTTCATGATCACGTCATATTGTTTGTAAACAAATTATATCAATTTGATTTTATTGTATTTAGGTGTATTAACTGATACCACGTATACCGAACTGGGAAATCCGAGTGTGATTCTCGTGGGTAACCTAATTATATTTCCTCTTACGACTTCATCACGATTTTTATTACTCTCAGAAATCAATTCTATAAAAATTTTAATACATAAGAATTATAGCCTGGATTGACATATATTGTATGTTGTTGTAGGCCATGTGAAGGAAATCGTGGAGGGAAGCTAATATCAAAATAAATAATACGAATTGACATGGATAGTTTACAGTTTAAGATAAAAGATAGAATGGCATATTAAAATGAGGAAAAAAAAATTTTCTTCATTGAAGTTATATTGTGGAAGGAAAAAAGTGCAAATGATTACAAAATTGATGACATGATAATTATGGCATAAAAAAATTTAAATAATTTCTTTAATACGTCTTTTTTACATTTGTAAGGTGTGTAAGTAATAACTTTTCAACCAGGGCTCTTAACTGGAAGACTTACATAATTCAAGGTCATATTATTTCGGGTAAATAAAATATTGATACATATATAGTGACAATAATTTTATATATGTGAATAATATATTTGTATACGAGAGAAGGTACGTTTAAACACCAAGGATATGTCAGCTTTATTTGTATTCTTATTGTCCGTGCTTGACCAGTCACTTGGCGTTGAACAAGCTACTGATTATGGATGGTACTCGGCACCTATCGTCGTCATCTGTATGTTTTGTTTTAAGATGTGCTCAGTATAAAATCCTCATATGAATGTTGCAACCAACGGGTTAAACGGGTCATTGTCTTTTACAGAAATTATCAGTTATCTGAGTTAATTAGTTATGCAAACTGACATTGAAGTTTTCTATCATGATTTTATTATTTTCCGATATTGGCGATTCATATAAATATATATGTTTTGTACATATATGTATATATATATGTATATATACATATATATATATATATATATATATATATACATATATAAATAAATATATATATATATATATATATATATATATATATATATATATATATATATATATATATATATAATTCAGTTCATAGGAATAGAAAATAAAAAGGTAGTGCCTCCTTAAACGTTATTGATATACTGATGTTAATCTGATGACTGAAAGATTTAAATATTCATAATTTCTAGTAGTCTAACTTATGCTTCGGCATTGAACGTAATGGCTCATCCTTTTAATAAAATTAAAGACTGTCAATAATTTTTTTGTAAACAATTCCTTTATGATATATAGGATCAACCAACAATTACTACCAATATTTTTATACATGAATATGAAAATAAAATTCGATAATTAGAAGAAATTATATGTCGGATATCAAATACAAATAATTTGACATGCATATTTCCGTGTGAATTTGCAAGAAAACAAGTATTACCAAAATCTTTAGAAGAAATTTGTGAAGGTCAAATCACATATTTTTTAAATTTAATTATTTCTGCTAAAATTGCAATATAAAAAATTAGAATTCATAATGCCCAATAAATAAACTGGTGAATTCATAGAAATAAATCCAAAAATTTGAAAAACTTTATCTGCGTACCAAAAAGAAATTAACTTAAAACGTCCAACTAACTGTTTAAAAGTCTACGAATTGATATATTATTCATGAATATAAAAAAAAATGTGCGATAGTGTGCTAGCTGTCTTTAACATTGGGAAATTTAAAGATTGTCCTTTTTTTAATAATATCCCCTACCATTGTATTAAAAAAGCATCGACGAAAAAATAAAAAGTTATTTAAAATTTACATTCTCATATTTGAATACATGGAAACGTATTCGGAAATGTATTCAAACTGAGAGCATATCAGCTAATTCTGAACATAATCATCCGTTGGTGGATAATGCACGTCATCCGATTACCGACGTGGAAGAAGCGCTGCTTTTTGTAGCGGTGCATTCGCATGACGTTGGCTTATTCACTCCAGTACATGTCATGCATTATTAATGAGTGTTTTCAGGAGCCACATGATTACTCTGTCAGATTTTTTTCACGTTTCTCATTGCAAAAAAAAGAAAATCTCTTATATTAAGTATTTGTCCGTTTTTTCAAAATATCTACTTATAATTATCCATTGAATTGAAAACATCATGCATATTGATAAATAAGTTTAACTTACTTACGGAAACTATTACAATGTACAAAGATATATGATACTCATGATATTTATAGTTTCCTAATGAAAAAAAAATACGTTATTTCTTTATTCCTAACCTTGAAATGAAAATGTATAATCAATATTTATAATAAAAATTATTAAGTATCATAAGATATTATGTTTGTGTCTGAGTATTAATTTCATTGAAATGTTAACTAAATATATTATTTTCGAAGAGAAGATGCCTATGTTTTTAATCTGTGAACATGGACCGCGTCTAAAGTATTGCCAAGAGAAAAACTGGTTACATTCTATATGTATTCTTACAGTTGAACAAACGAAAGTTTTGAATAACGGAAAATAACATATATCTTAATTTAATATATGTATAGAGGTTATTTTTAAAATTATTTTCATAGTTTATGCCTTTTCTGTTTATAACTATGTTTAATTTACTAAAATAATGCAAGATATCTAGGTCGTAAGGTTTTGGAAGATTTAAGGACATCGTTTTGATTTCAATAATTTTCCAACTTCAATTTCCGTTGTATCAGTTCATATATGGTCATTTTACATGGCAAAATGTTGCAGTGCTATTTTATTTTTTGTCATACTCAAGTGAGTCTGCGTCAAAATAAATACTTGCGCATGAGTAGCTTCAACAATTTCCAAAAATGTATGAACAAAGAAACTCCACAATTGTAAACTTATTTAAAACTTTCCTTCTTTGAAAAACATTTACAATAGGACAATCTTGTAAAGCAGTATCATTAGATGTGGTAAGTGTAAATAAATTACGCAAGAAGCTTTCCATTTCCTTTTTAGGGGTGACTTTAGGCTACCACATCACACTTGAACTCAGTAATTTTTTCTCAAAAACAGTGTATATTTGCCATATCATGTAATGAAGTTTCTTTTCTTCAGACGTCCGTGTGCCTTATGATATATATATATATATATATATATATATATATATATATATATACACACACACACACAATCTTAACATCATTTGCCTTACATATAGTGCTCAACACTCCTTACGGATGGAGCATGCTACTCTTTTACTCACGAAATTATTCAGTATACAATTATACACTTTATGAGAATATAAATTGAGATACTTTTTGTTATACCTGGGGTGAGAGCGAAGGAAATCGCGGCAGGAATGAAATTCTTATCTGCTTTTTACAATGTCTTGAACGAGTAGATGACAGAGGTATAAACTACTTATTACTTTACTGTGACTCGTGCAGTAGTCAAAATAAAAACAAGACCGTTCTATCTACGTTGAACCACTTTTTGAAAATTTCTGTTAGTTTTGAAACCATACAGTAATTTTTCTATTATCTGGCCATACTTACATACTCGTAGATTCCGTGCATGCAGTTATCGAAAACGAAGTTAAGAGATAATTTGTATGGCATCCAAAGTAATGGGCAAATTTTTTGAGTCTGCTAAAAAAGGCCTAGACCCTACTATGTTCAAGTTTTGGAACATACAAAACTTTTAGATTTATCAGATCTAACAAATGAAACGTTTACACCACCTCCATAGAAAAAAATTAAAATCAAAGACATAAAAATAGCAACTGCCAAGAAAAAAACCCATATTAGGTTCGAATAAAATATGAAAGGAAATGCAAACGAAAAACAAGTGAGATTATTTGAAAAAAAAACCAAAAGCAAAAAAAAACAAAACAGGCCAAAGAAAAAGGAAAAGGCAAGCAAAAATCAAAAATTAGTCTTAAAAAAACACAAACCTAAACGGAAATTACTGTATTGCCCGGCTCTGAAAATATCAATTACGAAATAAAACCTTATGTGCAACAATGGTACCTATATAAATGTCTAAATACAAATATCTTATGTGGTTTTGTGAAAATGGTACTGTGTCAAAGATATATAAGATGTTTATTCAATTTAATTTATATACATTAATTTTACAAATAAACTGATTTTTTAAGTGTTATCATGAATTTGAAAGAAATAAGCTGATTAATGTGTCATTTATTTATTTGATAGGACAAAACTATAATATATAAGAAAGAATTTTTGGAATATTGTAATTAAACATTATTTACTATTATGTATTCAAAAATATTTAAGCTTCGAAATTCTTCACATAACTCTATTTATATTAAATAATTGAGTGATCTTTTGGCCCAAATTATTATTTGCTATCAACTCATATCGATTTCCTTTGTGAACAGTCATTCCTACAAGAACATTTCAATTTTGATATTATGGAAAATAAACTGCGCTTAGTAACACGTTAAATGTTACCGTAAAGCCTTGTTACACTTACAACTTGTTACCAAATAGAGATCGGAGTATATAATGTCAGCTACAACGGTTTTGACATGAAAGGGTTCTCAACAAGACTTTGTTTATAAGTGTCAGCTTGGCGTATCGCTGGACTGAATACACCCGTCTCTTCAGGTAACGTGTTATGGTCTGTAGAGAAAATAACATGAAAATGCTTGTAGCCTGTATCACAGTCGACAGTATTTGAACATAACTAAAATTGTATTTGTCTAAAATAATGAAATTATTATTTTTACCTAATTTATTATTTGTTACCCACTCATATCGATTTCCTTCTTGAAGTACTGTAATAAATATTAATACAAGTGTAGGTTTTCTTATAGCCTATCAGTCATTACTACAAGAGTGTTTAAATTTTTGCATAATGGAAAATAAGAGGCGCTTAGAAATATATGAAATGTTCCGGTTATATGTCGTTAACCTAATGACTTGTTAGCAATTAGAGATCGAAGTACATAATGCACTTAAATCAACTTTTTTGATTGAAAGGAGTCTCAATAAGATTTTGCTTATAAATGTTAGCTTGGCTTATCGCTGGGCTTAGACCCGTATCTACAAACAAGTATCGTGCTGTGAGCTGTAGAGAAAATAACATCAAAGTGCTTGTAGCCTGTATAAGAGTCGGTGGTATTTGAATATGACTAAAACCGTTTGAAAAAGTTTCGATTGGGATTTGGTAAGTGTTCCAAAAATTGTTAATAAGGTACGCCAAAAGTTTAAATGCATAAATGTTTAGAATAACCTTTTTGAATTCATTAAGTAATTAATGGAGCAATTTAGAGCTTTTGACGAAGTAACATTTACCTCCTATATTTTTTGTCTCTATCTCGAGCTTTATTATTTAAATATTTCTTATTAAATATTATTTATTGAAATACTCACATGTTCGTTTGTACGGTCATCTGTTATAGCCACTTTCTTGGAAACCCTTTGATATAAGAATTTAGTATAATAAAAAAGCATATTAGTTTGCATATACCTCAAGAAGTTATATTTAAAAATAATCATATACGAATTTTAGAGGTGATAAATAAAATATTTTTTTAATACCCTATGTCGTGTGGAATGTAAATTAAAAAGCTACTGATACTGATAAACAATTGTTTTTATTGAATTTTACGCAAGGTATTTCCTAGATGTCCTGCTAACCATTTTTGTAAACTTTTTTAAGTAACCGTTTCGTATAGACTTTATATTTTGCATAATGATAAAATATATTACGCCTGCATATGTTTTAATAGTATACACTCAAAAATATTCACATAAACATTATAGGACTAGTAAATAAAATACACGATTATTTTTCAATATTTCACGTATCATGTGTGAAAATTTTTCAATATTTCACGTATCATGTGTTTAAAGTTATTTTGTAGAAATGTTATGTACACTCAATTTGTTTAATGTTTATATGCTCCTATGTATATTGACACATCGGGGCTGAAAAGGCGTATACTCCAATAACGATTTTTCAATAGAGTCATAAAACGAAATCATTTTCGTTGTCTTAGCATGACGTTTTGAGTTTTTAAGCTATTAAAATGTAATCAGAAAATAAGAATTCCTATTTTTGTTTTGTAAAACACATTGTTATAACATTTTAAAAACGTTTAACAAATACGAAATTAGTGAATTAGTGTTAGCGTTTTTTAAAAGTTTAACAAATACTAATTAGAGGCGTAAAAGCCAAAGAATAGGCAAATGTTGTTTACGCCCCAAAATTTGGCTAAATTAAAATAAATAAAGGGCTTAACCGCAAATTCTCCAGAGAATTATAGGTTTTAACGCAATTTCCTAATTTTTTCTTTGTTTAAGGAAGAAAGAGGATTCACGCCTCAAGAAACAGGAGGATTTCAATCTTTATTGAATGTTGGATAAATTAAGAGAACCTGGTTTTAATAGAGCATTTAAATTTTTATTCATTCAGTATTTTCTAAAATAGAAATAAAATAAAATTATAAAATATTTAAGTTTTCAAATGAATTGTTTTATTGGCTATCATCTTTAGTCATTATTTATTGCATCGATAAGATATCTTTATCTATTTTTTCTCCGTCTTCTTCATCTGTTTCTGATGAGATGTTAGCTACATTCGCAGCAGACGGAAGGTTACGATAATACGAATGATAACATCGGAATGGTATTCGTTTAAAATAAAATAAGAAACGTAAACAAAATTTAATAGAAATATGTGTACTTCTGTATGGCAATTTAAAATGTCATAATTCATTACTAAATATTTAAATACTAAACCTAGATTAGAGTCGTTTTAAATGTCAACTGTTTAAGATAAAATTTATTCAAAGTAGTTATCATTAAATATCATTCAGATATAAAAGTCGGATTCTGCGGAATGAAATAAATCTATTTTTTTAAATTAAATAAAAGGTATTGTAATTAAATTAGCAAGAATATTTCTCAAAATTAGAATACACGACTTCGTTTTTAAATGAATTACAGTGTTATTTATTTGAGGTAGATAATTCCAAAGTTTAATCGTATAAGTTAAATGCTTAATTAAGTTTCTAACTCGATTGTATATTAATCTATTGCAGGCAAAACTGCGTTAAAATTATTTTTGAAAATATTCCCAAGTTTGAATAATTGTTTATCGATATATGTGTACATACATATATGTATATATATATATATATATATATACATATATATATATATATATATATATATATATATATATCTATGTAAATCTGCCAAATACAAATAGAACCTATAATGCGAGTATTCCATAGACAATAGTACCTCACTCTGTACGGAATACAAATATTTAAATGTACGTAGTATTTCTAATAATTATTTCAATCATTTTTTTCATCAACTATTTGCTGAGTAAAATATTTAGTCTTTTAGCCAACATTTTCCAGACGCAAAATTCAGTAATTTGTGTTATCTCTATATTTTTTTGCATTAAACTTTAGATACATTCCTAGCAAATATTTTTTTCATAATTTTGACTTAAGCTGTTTAAAAATGGAAGAGGGAATATTTTTTTCGACATTTTCAACAATATCTCCACAACTACGTTTCATAAAAGGCATGTAAATCATTATAAATTGCTCTTTCAATGGTCCTGCTCGGCACAAGGAACAAAATAAAAATAAATTATGTTTTACCTTTTCAAAATTTATGAATAAATATTTTTGAGTACTATCTATTATAATTCCGCCAAAAGTTAAATTTGCATATAGAGAATATTGCAAATGGTTTGTTACAGACAATGGGATGATTCTAATTTTTCGTTTCAGGTAAAGAAATCCAACGAATTAACACTAATGCATCATTAAACCAAAAAATTGCAAAAGTCCTGATAATACCTAAATGCAATACATCAAGAATGTCTGATTTAAATCAGATATTCTTGATTTACTTTAGTTAGGTAATACAAGTATCTGAAGAAAACCCTACGTAAATGTTTGTGGAGATATTGTTGAAAATGTCCAAAAAAGATATACCATCTTCTATCTCTCAAAGAGCTTAAGTCAAAATTATGAAAAAAATAATCGCTAAAAATGTATCTAAACAATACAATAAAAAACCTAAAGATGATTCGAATTATCACATTTTGCGCCTCTTAAATGTTTGATAAGTGACTTTAAATATGTTACTTTTCAATTATTTTGTGAATAATTGTTATTAAAAAGGCTACGTACTCCTAAATATTTATATTCCGTACGGAGTGAGGAATAATTGTATATGGAATACTCGCATTATCGGTTATATTTGTATTTAACAGATTTTTGTAAGTATCCATAGACAATTATTCGAGCCTGAGAACTTTTTCAGAAATGCGTTATGTCGTTTTTAATATAGTTCTCGCCTGTCATGGCTTAATGTATTCAATGTAACCGATGTTGGGTACATCGGTTACATACACAACAAGTTAGAAACTGAATTATGCATTTAAGTTGTACGGTTGAACTTTAGAAACATCTACTTTAATAAATAATATAGTAGTAACCTAAAATTAAAATCGAACAGAATTTTTGTATTAAAATTTTGAGAACCATTCCTACTAATTAAAATTGCCTTTTGTTCCAAAATTTAGCTTATTTGATAATACATAATCCTACTTTTACATCTTTGTGATATTAAATGATGACTACTTTGAATAAACTTTATATCAAACTTTTGATATGCCAATAGACTCTAATTTACATTTAATATTAAATTATCCAAAAATTATTTTAACAAGTTTTTAACATTTTAAATTTCAATGAAGAGGCACACATATTTCATTTAAATTGTGTGTTCGTTTCTTATTTTCTTTGCTACAAAATAAGAGTATCATTTTGGATACAACATAGAAGATGCACTAAACTTCTAATAATTTTTTAAGTGTTGTCATGAACTCATAAGGAATAAGCTGATTAATGTACGTTTCTTTATTTGATAGAATAAAGCATATTAGATAAATTTGTGAACTTTTTTAATTGAAATTGTTGTGTATTTTACAATATAACATTTTCAAAAATTGTACTAAAAATTTGAATTATGTGTTTTACTCAAATTATTATTTGTTATACACTCATATCGATATCTTTTAGAAGCACTTTCAAAAATATTAATACAAGTGTAGTCGTCGCCGTGGCGTGTTGGGTTGATCACAAGGCGTATGGCCTTTAACTATGCGGCCCACCGCGGCGACCCGGGTTCGATTCCCGGCTGTTCGTCGAATGGGGCTGGACTAGTGTTGTGGTTGGCTGTAAAAGATTGATTTCGTAGCAATAAGTCCGCCATATGTATCAATTAGATACATTAAAGTAGATAAATAAATAATAAATAAATAAATAGATTTCCTTTAAACTTACTAGTTTCTTTTAGCTTATTAGTTACTAAAAGAGCGTTTCAATTTTAATATAATAGAAAATAAACGGCGCTTAGTAACATATGAAATGTTACCGTAATATGTCGTTACCCTAACAACTTGTTGGCAAATAGAGATCGAAGTACATAATGTATTTCGATCGACATTTTTGACATGAAAGGGGTCTCAAGACTTTGCTTATAAATGTTAGCTTAGCATATCGCTGGATTGAATATACCCGCATCTTCAATCAAGTAACGTGAAAATAACATTAAAATGCTTGTAGCCTGTATGACAGTCGACCTTATTTGAACATTATTAAAATCATGTGAATGTGATTTGATTGGAATTTGGTAAGTGTTCTGAAAGTTATATCACAAAAAAACCTTGTAGTGCAGTTCTAGTGCAATTTTCTGTAATATATTCATGTAGTCGTTGTAGATTGGTACTCATTATTTCAATCATACTTTCAATCAAACTAAAGTGGCTGCAATCAAAGTATGCAATACAAACAAGTTTTTCTCATCTTGTCTCTCACCTCACTTGTCTCTCACGATTAAAAAATTGGAGACATGTTGAAAATGTTATTCTTCATTGCAATTTTGATATGTCACAAATTTAAACGGATTCGTATTAATAAAAATCGCGTACATTATGTTTAAAAAGAAATACGGTTTATTTCTTTTAGTGTTTATGGATATTTAAATATTTAATATGTATATTTGTTATATAAGCATATTTTTCCGTAGATAATAAATTGCTGTTATTATAGCCACGTATTCTGTTTCTTCCGACTCTCAACTAATTTGTTTCCGGTTTAAAATTATAATTTTTTTCTCCTTGACTTTTTTAAAACAAAAGGTAAATAAAATTCATTAGAAAAAATGTAATTTCTTTTTCAAAATATATAAAATTAATTTCATACTTTTAAGCAGACTGATATAAGAGCACCTCACTAATAAATATTACACGCTTCCATCTAAACTTTTGTTAAGTATAGAGAAAAATTCAAGAGTGTAAAGCAAGTAGGTACAAAGGTAAATACATGCCTTGAAGTAATAAAGCAATGTAAGATAAAAAAATGCAGATAGTGAATTGTGAATGAATTATCGAGTTGCGATTCAACATGCTATTTTAGACACTCATTAAACAAAGATGGCTACACATTAAAATTGAGATGGATCGGGACAGACACGTACGATCACAGAGCGAGAGAGGGTGCATAGCGGAAGCTCCGCGCCCCGCATTGCAGGCTGATCAAAAATGTCCCACCGGTGGTTCAGTTTCCTTTTCACCGCCGACCGCCAAAGCATGCAGAGCTGTGCACGTAAGGCACTGAGTGGTGGCTCCACCACACGAAACATAAAATACATACAATATATGGCCGTCGCAGGTTGTTAGGAGCGGTAGCCGGATTGTACCTCCAGGGCGCAGAGCATTGTAGAGGTCATCATGAAGTGGTTTCATGGACCTCTTGATTGCATCGTTGCATACGAATACACGCTCGTAAGTTGCAAGTTCTTGATGAATGAACCAGACTGTTGCCCCGATCGCGATTTCTTAACAGTGGGTAGCTTGAGCGCGTTGATCGCGTTACGTAATTTTTACAAGTAGTTATGATCTAAGTCCCCTTGCATGTCCCCTTGTAAGTTAATTCAACGGCACTGACTCCACCATCCGTGCATAGAGCGGCTCAAAAACCTAGAAGTACGGTGGGTAGTTCGTGCCTTCACGATATTTTGTTGCTCTCTCAATGATTTCGTTGCACTGTGGATTATACAGCGTAGTTTGCGTAGCGCATCCAAATCTCGGCATTCAGTTTTCCAAAAGTATTTTTGCTACCATTTTAGCGAAAATATTCTACAAGAACTATTGCATGTGTTTTGATTTTTTTGGAGGGAATACATGCCCTGGTTCATTTTGCGATGTCCATGTTCGCCGACAGCCAAGAAAATTTCTATGCCAACATATTGCAAGTTTTTCGGATACCAAGATGACTAATTTCGTGTATGGTTTTGATAGCGGCACGTCAATGTTTCTTTACTATATACGGCCAAATGTACCAGGAACTTTTATTATGATTTTTACATGATAATGCTTCTAACTGTTGGCATGGTGAAGTTCCTGCAACGGTAAATTAAGTATCAATTTTTTACGGTCAATGATAAGCTGACTGTATTTTATAAGATAGGTTGTCGTATACTATTGTTGAACTTGAGTGTTTTTTTGGTATAAGTGGGAATTGCAGTGTTGTTGGTAGCAAAGCGCTGGAACGGTTATGGCTCAGTTAAAGTACCTCTCCTTCGTGGTCGGCTGGATATATTGACGTCCATATTTACTAGGAAGGTTAGAGTGGGTAAAAAGACAGTAGGCCAGTCTTTAAAGAATGACGGTAGAGAGATGGCTGTGATTTGCTGCGCTATTGCCAGTGCCGTGATATATGTAACTTCGTCTAGGGCCACCCCTGAAGCAAATAAAAAGGCTTTTACTTGTCTTGAAATCAAATGCAGAATACGATGTAAGTTAATAGAAGTCAAGTTAGCATACACTTGTTAAACAATGACGGGAACACATTATAATTGAGACAGTGAGCAGCGATAAAGACGGATGATCACGAAGCGAGACAGCATGCACCGCAGAAAAAGGCCCCACCCCTGGCGCGCTTTTCTTATTGCCGCCAACCGCCATAGCATGCAGAGCTTTCCGCATGCCGTACTAAATTACGTTTCCACAAGAACACAAGAAACGATGCGTTGCAATGCACAGAACTATAGCCATCTTTTCCCGCGTGGCGACTTTGTCTTCGTTTTCTATTATTTTGGACTAATCTTATATTTTGTTATTTGAAGTGGTCTTCTGCCCTATAACAATATCAATATCGTCGCCATATGATAAATGATGTCAATACAGCTATAAATAATAATCATGGAAATATTAATAACGTCGCTGCTCTCGATTTTGGAGTTACAGAATAACATATCAAGTAATATTATTTTACACCTACATCTTAAGCCGTATCTTTACATCTACACAGTTTTCAAATTAATAGTCGGCTTATTGTAATCAATAAGATTTAATATTTTTTAATAATCTTCAAAATCAGTTTATATCTATTTTCGTTATTTGCTGTGACTTTCTTTTTAATATTAACAATAGAGAATTTATCTTTTCCAGTTTTCCTTATTTCCTAATTTATCTTTATTTTAATTTGAGCCAATGAAATTTTTAAACATACATTTTCGCAGCAATTATCGATATATGGGTAAAAAAATTACTTCAATTAAAAATATAGGCACGAAACTTTGTAATATAGTTTCCTTGTTTGATGTTTGGCATTTTACTCAAGTTTAATTTTCAGTTTAAATATGAACGAGTAATAAAATAGTTACTGTTTAAAACAGAGGTACCTCTGTTCATCATTACTTGTCAATAAAGGGAGAAACTTGATTGTATTAGAGTTTTCCCATCTGTAATTATATAACATCAATGTTTGCACGGCAGATCTATTTCATAATTTTTAGTTTAATATTTACAATAACTCTTTTTGACAATGGAATAAAACAAAAAAAAATCGTTTAATCCCAATAATATTTCCTTTATACCTATGGAAACTAATTTTACCAAAACAACTTCCATTCAAGTAACATTGGATTAGATCACCAGAAAATTATGCAAATTCTTAAAAGAATATTTATAAAATTTAATGATACATTGCTAATTTTTCAGTATAGAAACTTTTATGTTTATATCCATTGTACTGAACGAATTTTAACATATGAAATAAAAAGCTATGAAACCAATAAATTTTGTTTGCTTTTGCTTTGAGTTTAACAAATGTTTGTTCCATTTTAAATAATTCACCGTAACGTTTTAAGAATTTTGCGATGAAAAGCAAAATTTGTAAACGACAGAATATATTTAAATAATAAAATACGTACTCACGTTCTTTAATTCTGCTTTATTTTCCAATATCATTTGCGCATTGAAAAAACATATCGAGTAGTTTTAAAATATATATTTATAAAATTAATATACTTTAGTAATATCGGAAATTTTAACTAAATTGTATTGAATTTCTTCTTTTCCATAGCAGTCTACCGCATGATCGCATCACATTTATATGCCTGTCTTTATAGACACTTATACATTCTGAAGAATAATTACCCTATGCAATATACATATTAACTGTTACTTTTTACGATATTATGAAGCGATTATTTACACTAATAATATTAATAAACGGCTGGTATCCTGTTAAGGAATATTTTATTCTTTCAATTATGACTTATGGTTAATTATATTGAATTTCAATTATTTTTCGGTACATTTTATGCTTTACATAAATAGCTAACCAAGTACTCAGTTGATCTAAATTCTGGCTTCATTATTTATGTTAAGCATCAGCTATTATAATATAATAATAAATATTAAAATAACATTTATAGTTATTGACGTGGCGACTGGTGAAGTATTTTGATCGTTTCTAGTTCTAAATATAAGGTTTTGTATAATAATAAGTCTAACTTGAAATAAGATATAAAATAGGATCTAATTGTATTTATTTCTTAATCGATTTGAACGAAAGTTCCGTCATATTGCCAAAAAAGAAATTATAGTTCGGTTGCATTCCATTTTAATCATTTTAAATTCAGCAAACAAATCTCCGTCAGCTGCAGCCCGTTCATAGTGCCTCATGTTCACAACGAGTGAATACAAAATCTGTTATCACGAGTGGCTCGGTCGTTGTAAAAGTTAAATTAATGAGTCCGCGAGCTCGCAGTCGCGACCCTGACAGATATTTATTGACGGCAATAAATATGCCGCTCAAATTTGTCGATAAAGTACCGTCATTTACTATATAAGTCCCTACCTATTGCCGACTAATTGATTGATGTTAGACGGGAGGCGCTACATGTTGCATTTGTTGGGAGCCTGCGATCTGTCAATGAGGATTGTACTAAACAAATAATGGATAAATATTTATTAGGTTCAACAGTAGCTATGGTGAGAGTGTTATCGGAGGCCTTTATTTGAAGTAAAGAAAATATATTAATGTGTCCTGAAATGTGATATTTTGTTAAACACAATAAAGAATAATTCTTATTGAAAAACACATTAATATAGATTAGCAGAATTCATTGTTGCTTCATCATATACTTATTTTTATAACTTTATTCGTTTATGCAAAAATGTGAAATTAAAAGTTATAAATATGTTATTATTTACTATTATCGTTCTTTACTATTTTGTATTGTTATTTCTACCTTTTTCCGACAATATCTGTCTTCTACGACCCAACACCGTGGATCGAACGAGGCATATATAGTGTTTTACATAAAAAGAGAGGCATTTCTTTTGATTGTAAAAAAACGACCACTTAGTTATTCATAAACATTTAAAAGTTTAAATTAATATAAAATTCATTAATGTATAATTTCAAAAGAAGAAAGTGATGAATTTAAGCATAAAAATACGTGGCTCTCTGAGTTTTAAAATTTTGACGTCAATACACCAAAAGTATATGAGTTACAAGTCTCAAAATTATTGTACATAGGGCTAATAATAATAATTATTGTACATAGGGCTATAACTAACTGTTTTAGATATATTGAGTTTGGCAAAAAACCATTTTCATAAAATATCCTTTATAACAATTTTCGTAATGCGCATATTTCGCCACGAGTTTACACTAGAAAATATCACAAAAATGTATTTAATATTACTAAAACTATCTACTAGCATGAAAATCAATGTACGTATTAATTTATTTCTTCATAAATTCTAGTACACGAAAACGACATTTGAGCTTAAAGTACAGTAAGAATCAATTACATACATTCTAATCAACTGCATTACCATTAAAAATTATATTGT
Source organism: Druceiella hillmani (assembly GCA_039881145.1). Taxonomy (NCBI): domain Eukaryota; kingdom Metazoa; phylum Arthropoda; class Insecta; order Lepidoptera; family Hepialidae; genus Druceiella; species Druceiella hillmani. The sequence continues at coordinate 27,413,850 of JAYKKI010000007.1, read as the reverse complement.
AGTAGTGTAGTGAATCTACTAAATATTATAAATACAAATACAAAGATTTCATGGGATGTAATGCAAGTAAACCTAAATAATTAAATTGACCATTTTATTAAAATGATGGGTAACCAGAATTTTGTTACAATTTTTTAAATCAATAATGGTGAAAACAAAAATGATGACGGTGAAGAGAACGGTATATTTTAATATATATATATATATATATATATATATATATATATATATATATATATATATGTGTGTGTGTATATATGTATATATAAAGCTTAATCATTCACAAATTGGGCTTATAAATGAAAAATGAGAATCGAACGAAAAAATTCACTGCTATTTTTCACATATGGGAAGATGCAAGAATAGTAGTGATGAATGAGTTTCTTTCAATATCGAACCTTTAAAATTTCATTGGTCTATATGAAGTTTTATGGTATGTACGTGCTAATAATACCCTACATGCACTTCTGTGATGTACTTTCACTTGCACCCGTACAGGAACCGGGGGAGGAGGAAATAGCAGAGGTATGGTTTTATAAAATAGTTTTAATTTTTATCTTTACTTTTTTTACTATTTTCTTAATTCTACTAGCTTGCTGTAAAATCGCAAATATATATAATGAAGAAAATGTAATCACTTTCCTAAAAATGTCTATGCATGCCATAAAAAAACAACAATGAATTTTGTACAGGCATTAAGCAGAACCTCCATTCCTAATTTTGCTCAATACGAAAATAACTTCTTATAATAGCAAAGACGAATTTACCCGGATATAATAACAAATACAAATTCGAGTCAATAATGGTGCGGCCAATGAATGGACGAGGGTCTACGCGTAATTAATACCCTAATTTAGCCTTCGCTCTCCTTCCGATATTTTCCCATTCGTCTTCAAGATTGTTATTATTATGACGAGCATTGTGTTTGATACGTTTATGTTGCTGTGGTTTGAAAACAATTTATTAACTGGTTTCCCTACGCTCGAGTACTACGTGGGAAACGCAATATTATATTTGAAATATATTTTGAGAAAGGGCGGACACTTTGAGCATAGCGGGATATGATATACAATCTTGATCACAACGGTTACATAATAATAATTTCAACAAATTGAAACTGCAGAATTACTGCACATTTCGGTCAACAATTATTTAATAATTGTTAACTGCAAGTTTGTTTGTGGAATTATATTTGCAGAAAGGTAAACTATTGTTTAACTATTTGACTTTAGATCAATCTTAAATATAATAAAGATAAAATCAAATTTATTTCATGATATAATTGTGATAGAGAAAAGAAATGAAGATACTTTACTTACAGACGCTCCATTTCCATATCAAGAGCATTATTAAAGTTTGATAGTAATGGCAATAAACTATGTTCCTTAAACCGTTAAGGTTAAGTTTTAAGTTTTTTTGGGAGTCACAATCTGATATTTTAGATATAGAAGGTAGAAACTATACCATAGTATGTTCAATTTCGTGTTCCATGATAATTTCGTCAATTTCTCGAATCTTAAATTTCTTCATTTTTGACCTATTTTGTTTATAATAATGTGACACATCGTCTAGGTAATAAAATGTGTATTTAGGATGTATATTATATTTAATCTTAATCTGCACTGAAAATGATTTCTTTTAATTATTATTCGGACGTAAATGTATCTTTCTTTAAAGGCATTAAAAAGAGCAATACGTTTTATTAATATTTTTTGTAAATAATAAGTGGGTTTTATTTAACCAAATGAATTTATATCTAATTAAAAATAATTTTTTTCGTAATAAACAGCTATGGTGATGTTATGATTCATATAGCGTAAGTCATTTAATGTACTCAAATTAAATTTATTATTTATTTTTTGTTTCACCTGAGTCACTGAAGATGGGCGCCGCTAACAGAAACAAATTTAAAAACTCATGCGTACTGTCGATTTTCGACGTTATAGTTGCAGAATCGTGAAAATTTCAAGCTCTGGATGGATTAAAATTGTCATGAAAATGCGTGTTACGAAGACAGATATGTCATTGCATAAATGTGTAAAGAATAAATGTAAGTAACTCAACTATTGTATAAACGCATATTTGATATACTCATACTTACATACATACATACACATATATTTATTTAGGCAGGAATATTAGAGTTAACTAATGTTGATATAAATATAACATGTATCACAATAATACATTTAAAACCTGATCCTTGTCCTTGGAACATAATCTATTTCCCTTTATAAACACAAATTTATTTTTCTACAATCGCTATTATTAAAATCATTTGTTTTGTCACTTTACAAGATTTTTTTTACTAATGAAATCATGTCGTAATTATTTCTATACATATCTTCACATGTAAATTTTTTTGCGAGACACAACCGAATGTCTCAGCAATTTTTATTTTTTATATTTAATGCATGTTAAAAATGTTGAGGACGTTTTCGCGTTTTTCTTTGTTTTGTATTATATCTTGATTTTCTCTCTGATATCGAAAATTTTTGAATATTTGTCCATATCTCCACCGATCATATATGATAGATCTCGACAAAATGGATCGTCTGAGTACTAAATTTTCGCCCGATAACATATACCATAATTTGCCAATCGTTTTCCAATTCGATAAAAATTTCATAACTTTGATATTATATCTCAGAATCGTAAAATAATAGATTTTCGAAAACTTATTTTAGAGAATCAACCCACTGAGTGTGAAATGACGTGTAGAAATGATATCCGAAGCGTTCAGAAACCAGAGGTTCCATGCATATCTATCAATAGGCAAGTTTCTTATATTTGCAGGAATTATTGTGCGGAAAAATATATCCTAAGATCTAACTGTTCCGCGTACCGTCTTTTTAACAAAAAAATATTTTCGTCATTAAATTTTGTCACAAAATCTTACTGTAATCTCTACATATTTTTTGCTAAACTTTTTCATTCTTTCTTTGTATAATAATGTGCCATTATATGCGATTATAAATATTTATTCGATGAAAAAACTATCATTCCAAGAAAACTCCAAAAAAAAAAAAATATATATACATATATATATATATATATATATATATATATATATATATATATATATATCGCTACAAACTGTACATCGTCGCCTTAAAATATGTGATTTTATTAAATATCGCCTGAACTGCCAACGGCATCCGCGCACAGGCACGAATGAGTATGACAAATATGTCAAAATATGCATTATATTATCAGCTTAGAGACTAGAAAGCTTCTCATTATTAAATTCTGAACGAACTGAGAATATTTACGAGCAATAATCGCGCCGTAGGACAGTTAATAATGAAAGGTCATAAAACAAAGTCACATGAAGGCTCGAGGCCTCACCAAGGCCGGGGCTTATGTTGTCATTCTAACGACTCGACCATATATATATTTGATCACTGTTTCTTTGCGAAATTTCATACAATCTTATTGTTACAAATACAGGCCCATATTTCAGGCCGGATAAGCTTATCACTTGTACTTTTTCAAATGGTCTGTCTCAGGATTGGATTAGGAGGTTATTCAAGGCTTTGTGTCCTCTTAAAATAATTGTTGTAAACGAAGAGTGGCAAAACGTGGTTATGGTTTAAGCAGGATTAGGCTGAACTAGTTAAGTAAAGAGTTCCAGTGTGTTTAGGATTATTAGATGATTTCGAATATTGAATAGGCTGTTAATTTATTGCGATGACAGTATTATGTCATATATCGAATAAAATCATTTAAAATCCCACTTTAAAATTATCCGCTTTTCCGGTTTGTATGAACTTTACCAGTCATAAAGCCGTATTATGTCAAAAAAAAAAAATTATTTGTAATAATTTCCCCTTCGTTCAATCAAAGTACGCATATCATTGTGGTCCTTTGCCATTTAATAGTAATTAAAAAATGTTTTGTACACTTAATTTGCCCTATCTGAAATTTAAAAAATGAATATGCAAATATTTGAGATCAGTTATAAGTGCGAGTTAACATTTCCTAATTACCACTCTGATGAACTGAAAGTTATGCAATTTTTAAAATGAATACGCTACCTTAAACGGTTTTTAACATCAATGTCTGCAACAGGCATAAGGTTTTGATTTTGTTAAAGCTCTGTTTTTTCCAATAAGGTCACTTACCTTATTATTATATATTCTAAAATTATATTTTACCTCCTCTTATGGTAAATTATTGATTAGAGCTTTTAAGATAATATTCACTTTTTTACATTCCATGCTTATTAACCCATATATTCTGGACCAGCTAACTTTTTAAAAATATTAATATAAGAATTAAAGAGATGGACAATAAAGGTCTTAAATTATGTTTAGCAATCTTAAATTTTGTTTCTTAAATTATGCTAATTGCCCATTTTAAAACATATAAAATTTGAGTATCTTTCCCTCCCCCCACTTTCAAAGTTAAAAATCGTAGAAAAGCAGATTTAATACTGATGACTGGAATGTTACAAAAAAAGTACATGGATTAGGTATTTCAGGTTTTATTATTTTTGAAATATACTTTTTTTATGACTGTGAAAGATAAACTAGGCGTATTAAGATATAATATTTACGTTGTGAAAAATATATATTTTAACAATTTAACAGAAATACGATCTACCCATAAATGTTTATCAGTGCATATGTGTTTACGGAAACTTAGTAGAACAAGTTCAACTCGTTTTGACGTGTTAATTTTCATTTAACTTTCATTAATTAATTTGCTTTCACATTTCTATTACTTTTTACTTTTTAACTACGTTTATTATACATTAAGCTCTAAACTTATTTACGATGTGGAATACATTGTACGTAATTTTGAATTCTTTGCTCTTTTTCAAAATTCAATAGGTTAGAAGTTTCTTGAAAATTTCAATAGGTTAGAAAATTTTTTCAAATTTCTAGATATCGGATGCGATTAAATCTTTGAAATGAAATGCTTACTTAAGATTGGCATCAATATTTTCATTAGTGTTTTTAATTACCCTATCATACATCGTGCGTGTCCCGAGACGTATTTGGCCGACATGTTATCAAGTATACAAATATTAATTTATTTTGATGAAGAATTTACAAGTGCCAATTACTATATTTGTTCCTTTATTGTTTTAATAAGACTTTAAATTAATTACGTCTACAGACGGAAAAAAAAATTCTTCAATATATGCAACATGTGCAATATTGTTGTTAAAATATTGTTTATTAAATTGTATGAGGTTCAACAAAATAAAAATATTATCATTGTATTCACAACCATTATTTGTTATTAGAAAAGAATTTTAAAAAATCTGAAAGAGTGGACAGAGTGACCAATAGAGCGAAAATTCCGCTTCGTAAAAAGACTTCGTTTTTTCGTCTAATTTCAAGATGACAAACACACATTCCAAAATATGGAGGAGGAATATGAAATTTTCCACATTCCAAAATATGGATGAGGAATATGAAATTTTCTTTCTTAGAAACATGTGTTCTTAAATAGTAAATAAGATGAAATAAAAAAAGAAATGAGAGGAAAATCAAAGAGAATTAAGGAAGTTTTAATCTAGGAAATAAACCTTTATAATAACAGTGTAAAAGCCGAGACGCTTATGTGGTCATTTGCTTATCTGCTCATATGTCTATTATAGGCGTTATTAACTATTCGTTACTTGATAATACAGAATGGGAAATCAAGTAATGATTAGTTATGGGTAAAGGGATAAATTTAGACAAAAATACCATTACAGTAACTTTACCCTACGTAGATAATTTTTAATTTAATCATCGCCTGCTGATACAAGAGAAATAAGTTTGTATCAAATTCATATACACATGTTGTAACTTTTTACCGCTCTATGTAAAATTAATATACTTCTATTTTACTTCTACTAATTAAATATTTTACTTCTACTACTAATTTACTTCTAATATGAACAAGGTTATTTAAAGACATATCTTGTATGTCAGTTCATCACCTTGTAGGTTAGGAATCTGCTTCAAAGATCACCTTGTGCAAATCAAGTATAATACTAAAAAGAGTGAACTTCAAATAAAATATCATCATTGTGTAAGGAAAACTGAAACTTTTGAAAAGCAAGTAAAACAGTTAAGAAACACTAAAAATATTAAAAATACTTATAACATAAATTAAAAAAAATTGATAAATACATTTAAACCAATTCAGGCTAAAAGGGAAATAACACTAGGTTTCAACAAAATTTTCAACTGCTAATTATATGAAGAGACTCGGTAACATCACTTGGGTGGTTCGAGTAATCAATTACCCTTACAAACTGGGGTGATCTATTAAAGCAGATTACAATAACATATAAAGGTGAAAACGTTTTTAGTATATCGGGAAGTAATTCCCATAATTCCGTTACTGTATAGATCTATTTTTACGTTGTTATTTCTTCTATTCAGGATCGATTTCCAGAAATAAAAGCGATATAAATATTTTTAGGGTGCCCAACTAGTCAACGCCGACAAAAATAAAACTGCTTCTTGACATGTATTATATTATAAGTTTACTAAAGCTACATAGAATTATGTCGGAGCAAATAATGGCAAGAATAATAAGAAGTTTAAATATATACATCTGTGAAGTTTAACAGAAGCTGTAATTTGTGTACTATATAAACTGTGGAGTATAAATCGAAAGAACGATTTATAAGAATTCATAAGTAATTTTTTTTATTGTTTGTTAAATATTTCTAAAGGTATTTTTGAAGATGTTTAGAAGAATCCCAAATCTCCAACACTACTGAATTTAATATTATTAAAAAATAGGGTTACTAAAAGTTAATATAAAATTTAAAGAAAAACTTCAGAAATTAGAACTATTGAAAAATTCGTGGTAATTTTAATTTCATTAAAATTTATGCTGGTGATGTATGTATATGAAATAAGATAATATTAAAATTAAAAAATAATAGGCTCATGGGAACTCTATATTTCTTTAATTTTTTAAATTTTCATATGTACTTAATATTGTATATTTACACATAGTGCGAGATAATCTAGGACCAAGTATATCAACCCATTGCGAACAAAAACATAATGGGTTTATTGGTGTATAAATATGTTTGAGGATTTCTAGCTCTAAATTTATTTATAATGAACTATACTTATAAGTACAAGGAAGTCTTAAACTTTCGTGTAATGGCGTAACAAATAATGCTCTTAGGAAGATATAATTAACGAATAAAAAAAATAACACAAAATTCGTAGATGAAATACTGATTTCTTTGAAATAAAGGATAAAATATAAAATTAAAGTAACCTTTTTAAACTGTTTAATGTCGACATCTAATATTATGCTTCCAATATAGCAAACCGTTATAATTCTTATATTAAGATACAATTTGTAAAACAAAATTAAAAAACTTAGTTTGTCAAATAATTAGAATTTATAAAGGTAATATAAAAAGAGCATTAAAAGTGAAAACATTGCATTTTTTATTATGTATTTTTATAAAATAATACCAAACTCATATCAAAGTTTTATTCGAAATTATCAAAATAACCACTATGAAGAATAAATAGCCTTTTATATAAAAAAATCGTGTCCCACGTATCGATACAATGTTGAGAAACGCCGATATTATCGTTTTCGTTTCCTATGGATGTATTATTGATATGAACAAGCTTTACAATAAAAAAATAACGTTCTTTTAATGAACATATTGAATTTTTCATAATTTTTTAACTTTTTTCCTCACGGCCCGGAAGAAATTAGAGCTACAGTCTATTACAACAATAATAAGGTAACTATCAAAGGATAACGTTTTTCCATTTACTATACTAAATTAATTACAATATCCATTAGAACTTGATGGCACTATTCGCGACACTGAGCATACAGCTTTTTTTGCGGAATACGTCACGCAACTTTATTCTGCGTGCACATTGTTAAAGAGGTATTTACTCAAAGATTTCTGAATACTTTTTTGATATTTAAGTAAAATAAGAGGAAATGATCGTGAATGCATATTTCTTTTTTATCATTGAGTTTATTTTTAAGAGATATTTTTACTGAGAGCATTTAACATTTTCCATTCTGTTCCTGCGCTATTATTTTACTAGTTTGTAGTAACATAATAGCAGAATGATAACAGAGTTGTTACTAGAGAAAGAAAAAGATGGTTCAAAATACGGCAATATTTTTAACAAGTAAAACTTTTTTCCTCTCTTAAGCGGGAAAATCTAGACAAAAATATCATTACAGTAACTTTACGCTACATAGACCATTTCATGCTTAATCACCGTCTGCTGATACTAAGGAAATATATACCTAAATATATACCAACTTCATAAAAGCACTTTCGCTCTATGTAAAAATAATATAATTCCTACTTCTGATACGAACAAGATTATTCAAAGACAAATGTGCGATGCTAGATCATCACCGCGCAGGTTAGGAATCTGCTTCAAAGGTCGCCTTAAGAAAATGAAGGATGATGCTACAAAGAATGAGCTTCAAATAAAATATCAACAGTAAGTAACGAAAACTGAAACTGTTCAAAAGCAAGGAAAGCAGTTAAGAAACACTAAGAATATTAAAAATAAATATCAAATAAAGTAAAATAAAAATAAAAAAAATAATTTAAAAGTCACCTTTACCTTATAAATTTTTTATACAAAAATTACAGAGAATGCATAGATAAATTATATAAAAGGGAAATAAAACTAGGCGTAGGTTTCAACAAAATTTACAATTGCTAATTATAGGAAGAGACCCAGTAACATCTCTTGAGTTGTTCGCTCAATCAATTATCCTGACATACTGGGGTGATGTATAAACGAGGATTAGAATAACATATAAAGGCGAAAACTTTTTGTACTATATCAGGAAGTAATTCTCATAAAACCGTTCCTGTATAGACCTATTTTTACGTTGTTATTTCTTCTATTCAGGATCGATTTCAAGAGATAAATGCAATACAAATATTTTTATGATGCCCAAATAGTTCATACCGATAAAACAAAACTGTATCTTGACATGTATAATATTATAACTTCATTAAAGCTACATGCAATTTTATCGAAGCAAACCATGGCAAGGGTGCAGTTAATGGTATTGGCGGGTTTTCTAAAAGGCGCTGCTGATCAGCTTAATGCAGTTGGTAAATAGATTTCTGATGCCTCTGCTTATTAACCTACTTTGAAGGAGAGTAGTAACATAAAGTTGTAGTTTATTATTAAAGAAGGTATTAAAAAACTTACGAAAAAATATTGTTCTATGTATGGAATTATGAAAGTGCTTAAGTATTTACTGAAGAAGCGGGTGCTGAATTATCCAGGGTGAATGCGTATGCGTAGTTTTTGCACGTATACCAATCTAAAATTGTATCGTCTTCTAAAAAAGATGATCGAACAGTCGGAAGAGGATAAGAATGATGATTATAATATTCTGGCTAATAACAATTATATCGTTCAACAGAAACACAAATGACTATATAATGTAATACACACTTCAATTGAGTAGGACGATGATCACCGTCTTTCATTAATACTAAAATATAAACTTTTATCTGAGTAGCTGAAATCTGTAGTCAAAAATGATTATGTTTACCTTAGTAAAGCGTTGAGTAGATGAGAAGGTAAGGGAGAAATAAAATAAGTTTATAAACTGTACACTAGAAAAACGTTTAAGTTCGTCAAAACTGAAGTATCGTACGAACTGAATGAAATATTATTAATGATCATTCAAAAACCTATCTATCCTATTAGGATTAAATTCCGCTGGAGATGTTTAGAAAATGAGAATGCTATTATAAGAATAATTCGATCTCAATATCGTAAAATGTAATGAAAAAATAATGAAAAAATATCCCTAAATCGTTTTTTTATTTTGCTTCAGGTTAATTTATTTAGTATATAATATATATTTAGTACATAATATATTTTTATTCATATTCAACATATAGTTTTTTATGTCAGGTATATTAAAATCTTAGTAATTGAAAAGAAATATTTCTTGACTAATATTTGATAAAGTAATTGTGGACGAAAATGTTAATTATAGGAAATGTTATAATTACTTTGGCCTTACATTCATCTTGCTTTTTTAATCTTGGGTATTTTATTACTTGAAATTATTATTATTTTACTTTTGATAATAATACATTGGTTTTGGTCTCATGTTAACGGGGTTATCATTTCAATTTTGTGATATGAAAAGTTGATTATGATAAAACGTATATATGGTAAATATAAAAACAAAAAAAATATACAAATGTAAATTTCATTAAAAAACCATTCGACGAATCGAACCGTTTAAGGAATCTACAATTTTTTTTAAAATTTATTTCTACTTCCATAATACCGATCGAACATTGTTATAATTTCTATTCGTGTGTTCCAAGGAAAAGCTATAAAAAATAAAATATTAAATTTGGGTTCCCATGTAATATATACAAATAAAACAGAAACATTTAACAAAATTATAAACAAAATTCCTCCTTAATATCCGCTTCGCTCCTTATCTTGCTTAAACAAGCAAGTTTGCCATAGATATAATAAAACAGTTTCCTTTCTTATCAATCGACTAAACAAATTGTTGTATGATGTTTAATTTAATATTTAATAGATATAAAATAATTATATCACAAGGAATTAATGGACCATCGCTTACATTTTGTTTGCATGCATCATATTCTTTCTCAAAGTGAATTTTTTCTCAGTATTTTTCTTTAGTACTGCTGCTGCAAAGACATGAAACTAGATACTTAGTGTAAAGATTTAGTATTTTCATATCAATACGGATTACATATTCACGTTTATCTTACTTTATTTTATTTAAAGCTAGTGATCGATTGTAACATTCTTTAACTAATATGCTTTTGGTAGTAGGTATTTCAACTATTTTTTTTTTCGTTTGGTCATAAAATACTCTTATTTGATTAAATACTATCATTTGCGTGCGTTTAGAACTGATGATGAATAAGCGCCATTCACTTCACCCTCATATTAAATTAAACTCGTTCAAGTAGAATCAGTATCGTCTTTAGGGTTCCGTACCTCAAAAGGAAAAAGGAACCCTCACATGATCATTTCGTTTTTCGTTTGTCTGTCTGTCTAAAAATACGGCTATTTATGAAACATTTTGTTGACACTTGCAAATAAATCAAAACTAATAGTACTTTCCGTTGATATAGAATCATTAAATTTGGTAAGACATAATGTCTCACAGAACATAAAAAAAAATCCGAATATCGTTAAATGGTAGTTAAATATAAATTTTTATTAAATATACGCCCCTGAAAGATATAGTAAACAAAATGTTTTCGCTCTAAAGAATTAAAATTTTGTAAATAGTTAATAAAAATATGAAGTACCATTAAATGTTCAGAACTACCTAAATGTGTACGGAACTCTCGTAGCGCAAGTTCCACTTGTTCTTGACCAGTTTTTTATTATGATCTTGTTTCTAAAATATAGATATCAACTAAATTTTTGGAGATATCTTTAGAACCCTACGAAAAGAACCCTTGAATGAGATATATATATATATATATATATATATATATATATATATGTATATATATATATATATATTAATTTATAAATTTTTGCAATGAACTAATAAAATGTACACTCCAAAAATAGGATTCTTCTAGCTAATTTTAAAGTAAGGTCTTCCAAATTATTGATTTTATAAGTTTGCATGCAAATAGTTTTCCAAGTTTGCGTAAACTTTTGTATTCGACGCTTGGTTTACGAACAATTTTAGGAAATTAAAACTACTTACTTTCATGACATTCATAACATGAGAAAGTTCACAAAATAGGCGTCATTACCATAATCGGTCCATTCGCATAGAAAATAATTTTAGGACTGTGCAAGTAATACCTTTTGCAATAAATTATAGCGATATAACTCCTGTTAACAATTAGGTTATTAGTCCGGTTTATATTATTGATGTTGCAGGACTGTGACTCCTATAAAATGTTATATTAAAAAAATTATTTGTTAGTAACATATAATTTTTTTTAATATAAAATTTTCTGTTTTAAACTTTTTTTTTAATTATAGTTACCCGCCTAAAAAAACTCAATTTCCCTATAATGAGTACGATATGTTACAATTGAAAATCAAAAGCAATCCATTCTTGGAGTTTCTAATAAAATGTCTTGTTTTGTTTTTAATAATAGGTTTTTTTTACAAAGTCGCATTTTTACTTTTTGAATTATTTTTGTTTTTACATATCAATCCCCATCTTTCCTAATTTTGTTTAACAATTTTGAGTTTAGTCTAGACATTTTCAACAAAACCCTGATTATTAGTATTAGTAGTTAGTGTAGTGTTCTGGAATTAAAAAAATATTTCACGATTATTCCTTTAAACTCGTAGGCTTTATAATTTCTTAGGCTTTATAATAAACCCCATCCTCCACTAACAGATTTGCCAAAGCGTTGGACATGTGGAAGAACAAAATATAAAATGATTATACAATGTAAATAAAATAATGAATAAGAGAGAAACCACAGCATTAGAACAAACTTCACTCTAAATAGTTATTAATTGTTTACCACCAAGCAAGGCTGCAACACCATTCCTGAATGAAATAGAAAAAAACATCAAGACCTAGTACAACTCTGGAAGCTACCATTGTGTTAAATTATGTCTTTTGCTCAAGATTCAATTCATATTTACAATTTCACAGCTATCGAATTCTAGAAATATTATAAATATTTAGGTATAATTTGGCAAATTAGGTTCAAAAAGATATTTGTAATGTTTTTCGTTGAATGACTTCATTTAAATAAATAAATACGTATTTAAAACGCTAAAAACAACACAACAAAGCTTAAAATTTTTCTATCAGGTCTTACAAATACATCACGAATATTTCAGAAATATATAAAACATAGTAAAAGCGCAAATATTAAATAATAACATTGTCATTCAATATTTTCTACTAAAGCATGGTTCCAGTTGAAATAATTTGCATTAATTTTCATAAAATTCCAATTGAAATAAATTCCACGCATTGGCCGTTCATTTATTTCTGAGATATGGAAACAGAGATTTGACTGAAACGACGAGGGAAAAATATAGAATAGCCTTTATGAGGAACAATCAGATTTATTTGACATTTTCCAGACTTTTCGTCCGTTCGATCTCAAAACGTTACGTAGAAAAGTTTATATAGAAACAGTCTATTATTGTTTTTAAATAAAAATTTTATAAATTTTCAAGACAAATGTCCATCGTAATATTTAGGAATAATGAGGAAATTTTGATTCATATGTATAATACCATTTATATTTATTTTTTCGATTCTAAACAAATATAATATTTTTACAATTAAACAGACTTGTATGAAAACTAATTTCAGATATATTGAGCGTGCAGATGAAAAGCAATGTTTATTTATTTTCTTAGCAAAATGTTGCTGAACATCAAATATGTTAAATCTCAATTAAAAGCAAATATAACCAAACTTTTTGCATGAAACTAGAGAAGTCTAAAAGTTATCGAAAGTTTCATAAGATGAGACACCTCCCACGTCTACGAAATGGCGAAAAAATCCTTCCCGCCTCTCGCGCTATTGAAATAACCCAGAAAATTTCAATACTGCCCGGAAAATTTTAATTATGACTTTGACAAATATACATAATTTTCAAGGCTGTTACTCATTTTGCAATTCGAATAAATTAAGGTCAGACTTACTTTACACAAATGAAATGTAATGGTATTATGAAAATTTTGTGTTGGTAACGCGCGCCTTTAAAGACATTGCTGGCGCAGCAGTCGAGTTATTATGTTCGGAATTAAGACTAATTAACAGATTAGGTCTTAATTTTCAAACACAAATTGTCTTTCTTTTGTACTAGAATTTGTTTCTTTTACATTGAAATATTTAATTTCAAAGATTATCACGTGACGAGTATAAACGTTCTTATTTAATATGAAAGAAAAAATTCTTAAATTTTTTAGAACGAAAACATATATGTATTATATCAAAAAATTAAAGGAAATTTTAATAGGCATGTATGATTATATACATAAAATAAATAATTCATGGTTATTATACTAAACATCAAAATTATATTTATTTACTTTCACTTAGAAATCGATATATTTTATTCAGAAAGAGATGTTTTTCAACTATGTCATGAGGGTAAAAGAATATAAATTTATTTGTATTTTACGTAGGTATTTATCACATGTAGGGAACACGCATATTGTCTTCGCCCCATAATTTAGTATTTGCCTTGAAATTCGGGTTCAGGTTACGGTTTTAGTAATTTTAGGTAAAATAGAGGTAACTATCAGGAGAGAATTAAAAACCATTTAGTAACTGAAATTGTATGAAATTACTTTCAAACTAATATCGGATATATATTTTCGAAATATTGATACGTTTATAATTCCATTAACAACGTACTGTCAATATAAAAAAGATCCTTATTGACATATTCCTAGTAGACTTAAAGGGATCTTTAAATTACCGATATGTATGTACATAAATGTTGTCCTCCTCAAAACTTAATTCAAAAATTTCATTACCTCTTCATGGGACTATACTTAATTTCAAACACTAAGCTATTTCATTAATAACAATTTTCATTTGAACTTTTCCGATTTCTTCAACTTACTATAATATACATAAACTGTCATTGTAAACAACATTTTTTTGCTCGTTAGTTATTTGAGGATGAAATCCAAATGAGACGCCATTGTGCTTCTTTGAAAGAACTATATAGTATATACAGGATAATAAGCCGCATCTTCTAATCCAGTCGTACGGAAAACACCTCTAGGCTATAAAAGCCCCTGCCACACGAGACACACATTGTGTGCTCACTAAATAGTTTTCAGCGCCGAAATACACTCCAACATAATAACATGCACACATATACACGTGAAATCATTTCAATAATAATGTTATAAGGGCAATGGAATATTCAGCCACGCGTCGCCGGCGGCGGCAAGGGAGGTAAATGATACTCGCCGCATTAGAATTCAGACGTCGACTGTTACAAATTGCACGCCAGCCGTCAATTTCGAACAAGCTCCGTAATGCCTTTAGAAATTGAAAATTATTTGACAATGTATACGCAGAATAATATTGACGACAATTGTAGAGTGAGGCAATGTGTTTTTGAGAATAAGGAGTTAAAGGATGATGTAACTTTTGGATGGAGTGATTAATGGAAGAGACACATAAACTGACCCTCAATTGTTTTACAATAACTCTCGTAGGGTTATTGCGATTGGAAGTTAGATACGACTCGGTGAGTAAATTGTTGTATAACTTAATTTAACTAATTTTGAATATAATATAATATTTCTTCGATATACTGAAACTAGAGCAGGTGTAATTATTTTTAAATTGAAGGAAAAATTTAATTTCTGTGAAAATGAAACTTACATCTAAATGAGTAACATATTTAATGTTACTTTTATGTATATAAAATATGGCTTAGAAAATATATAATTTGAATTTGCTGAGCCCAGTTTTCATTTTAGTTATATAATTTCTTTGCATATTTGCGCAATGAAAGTGATTGTTGGTAAAAAGTCAGTCAAATACAAGCTACCCTTTCAAAAGTAGTCTGCCGTGCCATCAGCCTCTCACCTAAATTATTATAAATAATTCACTTTAACATCATGCCGTGCTGATCGCGACTTTGCATGTCAGCAAAATTAAAAATCAACTGACAAATATGTTCCAAATGCATACCAGGTAGTCGCAATGTGCACATTCCTAATAACACTCCATACGAGTATATATGGTTCAATTCACTAAGTTGTTATTTGACACCCTAAACGAAACATTTATTTTTTTTTCCCTATTTATCACTTATATTAACTCTCAAAATCAAAATTATACTTTTTCTGTGTTTATAATAGGCCTACTGTATTCTAACTCTCTAATAAATTACAGATTTACAGGTCGAATATTTTCCAAGAAAATAGTCTGTGAATGACGGAACGACACCGAATCCTTCTGATCGTGTCTCAATGCATACTAAAGAATATTATAAAAACCAACAAAAAGCCTGTCATGCACGTTCGTGATAGAATTTAATAGCCTTACGTTCGTAGGTTTTTGATAAAAATAAGCGGTCTTGAAATCATGCCCACATGATTAAAGATGGCTCGATAATAACTCTTCACCTTTACAAAATTTTGCCACCGAATGGAACAGTTGTTTTTTAATTGTAAATGGATAGAAAATGTTTATAAGAATCGAATTGCAGTAGGTAATATGTTTATATTTAAAAAAAAGATATTTTAGAACTCAAGGGTATCACATGTCACGATGACTACATTTAAAGGTACCATGTTAACAGCGAGTCAAAAAAATTACGTATGTACAGTTTGTTGCTGGTTGAATAACGATTTGACATTGCACTAGTTAAATTCTCATAACATGAAAAATAAAAAAAAATGGGTGTTTGAATTAATTTTCTTGAACAATCCCATTCAATGCTATTTGAAATTAAAAGGTGTCGGAAAATCAAAATAATAGTACATATTAATTAATTATTATTATTTGGTGGAAATCAGTACCAATCAGGGCTTCAAAATTATTCATTAATTTAGAAGGAATTATATCAAATTGTACTTAAATCAAATACTTTACAATAATATAGGAATATACAACTAAACAATGAGATTTACGTAAACGGAAAACGGTTTCAGAGTCGGTTAAATTTCTAAAAAAATTATATACGTTTCCCAGCCGACACTGCTCCCACGCAGTCTCTTCGAAATTTTCTTTTTTCAAATATAAATTTGTCCTTTTCTCTTTAGCGCATCGCAACTATGAACGTGTTCTTTGCAGAGACACAATCAGAGATTTCGCGTGAAATCACAACTTAAGCAAACAATGGCGGGAACACACATTGTGAATATTAAACGCCACGCGGCGGGCTGTGTACCCACAGGTGACTATTTGACAATATTAATAATTAATGTGGAATACGGAATGATATAGTGACGCCGAACTGCGTAGCGTTATAAACTGAATGAATTGTACGAGTAATTACTTCAAACATTGCGTTTAACTATACTTTAATCAAATTTAACTGAAAATTTTGTTGAATTTGAAGATGGAAAATCATGATTCCACGGAATTATTAAATTATATTGATGTATGATGGATAATTAATGGTGTAGATCATTGTTAAGTAATACTTCCTTGTCAATTTACATTTAATACTTATAATACTTCCTTGTCAATTTAAATCATTATTGTTAATAACGTTTTACTATAAACGCACTAAAGTAAGTCAAAAAGGATATTTAATATGTATTCTAAACAATTTTGTGGACTATGATTATTGTCTGATCTTGACTGAAAGCTATGAATTTGTGCATAAGACACAAAAAACTATTGTCTCTACGACAATAGTTTCCAAACTTAAAGAAAAAATGAGTATGTTAAGTAATTTCATCGCCTGTTTTCCTTCTATTTCTTTATGTCTGTAAGCACTTCGTACAAAACCTAATATACTAGTGCTCACATAAAATAAATATACATTTTAAAAAAACAAGTTTATTTTTGAAGTTTATTTAAATCACTTGTATGAAGTTTCTATGAACTTATTACGGATAAAACTACATGTCGTAAGTTGGTCATATATAATTTTTCAAGTAAAGAGCCAACATAGTTGCTACCATTTTTTGAAATATTTTTATATGTGTTGCTACTTTTGACACTTTTAAAATAACGCAATTTGAGTGAAAACCATTTGTAACAAGTAACTCTACAAAATGTTTAATTTACAGCTTAATGTTATATTTATATATATGTATATATATATATATATATATATAATATATATATATATACATTATATATATTTATATATATATATATGTGTGTGTGTGTGTGTGTGTGTGTATAACATGGCAAATTTCTGGTTTTTAGAATATTTTGCGAGTAAAATGGCTGTGATATACAGACGGACAGTTACACAAAAAACTTGACGGCGCACAGATTGAGATAACATGGTTATAGTTTACTAAAGTCCTTAGTTAGGCTATGGCGAAAACAATTAGCAAAAGCACGACTATATTGTAATAAGGATGACAACTGTTAGGTAAAAGTAGAGACTTGGTCTCTAAAATTGTAATATGCGATTTTTTTACTTAATGCACAAACTGGCTCTTTTATTAAACGCTTTATTATCCAGAGCATATCACCATTTAAGTCACGAAAGATAAAGAGATTTTTCCAAAAATATTTATTTTATTAAAATGGCAAACCAAACAGGATTCTCAACTCAAACTTAAAATATGTAACTTTAATTTAAAAAAACTTCATTATTTGCGTTTATGAAAGATGATAACGAAATTGGGGTCTCCAACTAGAACTTTTTCTAAACATACTCCGTAAATAATTACAAAATTATTCTCAGATTAATATCTAATATTTTGTCTAAAATATCAGACCAGGATTTGGTGTTTACCCATGGCAGTTCTTGAAATCGTTAATAAAAATTAAATTTAAATGCAATTCTAATCAGAAACCCGAGTACTTAGATAAGTAAGGCTCTAAAACTTTGCATATTTTCATTCATGGTTGGTATTTTACATAAAGCCGGAAGTTGAAAGAACCGAGGTAGGAACGAATATATAAGTGAAAGAATTTCCCGTTAGTCTCGGTTGCCGGATATGCATTTCGCTTACCGGAAATGCTGTGCCCTCTGCTCTACAAATACAATATTTACTCTGCCGGAACATTGAGGCATTTATTGTAGAATACTTTTTAAATAAGAAGGCCGGATAAGGAAATTACATAGTGTTTCTTGACGTGTTTATTTTGTAACTACTCCTTAGTTTAACAGTTGGACGAAGCTTGTTTTTTCCTAACAAGCTTCACAATTTTGCGTCTATATGTACATTTATGTGCGCATATTTGCTTGCATGTGTCTAGGTAATGTTTGATTCCTTCTTGTAGATTTCCTTGCACTCAACATAATAGTTATTCTTAAAAACTCCGCACTATCCATCTCAAAAAAAGATAATCGAGGTAGTTTCTTTTTATGTTTATAGCTAAACAGTAATGTGGGATTCAGTTCATGTTCATTTCATGCAAAGCGACATAAATTTTAAAACAATATTCGCAACTCATAAACTATGTTCGCATAACAGATGCATTTTTAATTATTTAAGAAAATTAACCGTTCATTAAAAAAGAAAGAAAATAAAAGAAGAAAGAAGAGTCATAAAAGGAAAGTAAAAGTCGAGCGCGTAATTTGCGAGCGGCTGTTGAAAGACAATTAATAAACAAAGTATCTTTAAAATAATTTTGAAGCTTATTATCTCATCAAAATTTCTGAACTTATCTTTTATCTTTTAATGTTTTATTATTACAGTGTTATTTTATTATTAGAGTTATGCTAAGTAAAACAATAGAACATAAAATAATTTTTTTTAATTTATGACTTTACTACTGTTATGCGTTACATTTTGGTAATTTTATCTAATAGATTATGTAACTACGGTCTACTTCAAAAAGAAATAAAATTTACATCTCTGTCTTTTCATGTACATATAACTTTATAAATACTGTACAAATATCGCTTTTAATTTTATTCTTTCACATAGACAAATATTAATCTTCATATTTATATTTTATTCCATCATTTAATACCTCTAAAGATTTTAATATCAATTAAATTGTTTGAAAATACGAAAAGGCGCTATATTTTTATATAAAATTTAATGAAAATATTTGAAACAAAAAAATACTGTGTATAAAGTATTCTAATTTTAATGTTGTTGATATTTTCTTTTATAATTTGCGATTTGGAAACATTTGATAATTTGCGGTTTGGTAAAAACAAATGAGAGGAATTCATTTCATATTTGGGTGAAGAATATTTTTTTAAATTAAAAATATTTTAGAAGTTCCTCGATAAATAAAATAAAGTATTATAAAAAGGTAAAAAACTAAAATGTTTGTAGTAATGAACGAATTCAATATATATTAGGAAATCTAAAATTTTCCGCCAAATTATTTAGCGCCCGTTTTTTCTGATAGAGGCTCAACTTAAAAAGAAAAAAGAAATTTCGTTTCTGTTCCCACTCTACATCATATATTATAACCAGTTTTTTTTTTTTGGGAATTATTATTTAAAATAACCAGAAACGACTTTTAAACATGAGTCTAGTATAATTAACAAATGTTTCTCTTATTTAATTAAATTCGATTTCCAATTTGTTATAAAAATAATATAATTTTCATATGCAAATTATTAATTTTGTATGTTATACCTAATATTTCTACCGTTATTGTAATTTACAAAAAAAAATTTAAACACTTTATTATTAAAACGAATGGAAAAATAGACTAATCAAAAATTTAATAGGAGGAGGAACTTTTAAAGAGAGAAAAAATCGCTTAGTACAATCCTTTATTTCATTCCTTAAATTAGCATCTTATACAAAATATTTAGTTCTGATATATCTAGTCATCATTAATTATTCATGTTGCGTATATTATGGAATGTAGATAATGCGTATTATATCACAATTTGTGTTCCAGGTATGATTTTTCTAGCAAAGAATTTTATCTAATTAGCCTGCGTCATATATTTTCAGTATATTAAAATAATTTAGAGTTTTAAAATGAAGAGCAAAAAGGGTGTATACTCGGTAATTTATTTATTATTTTTATACTTTTATATTTACCCACAAACCACATGAATACATAATATCTATTCCTGTTTTCCAGTTTATACTTCCCATTTTATTTGACCTTTAGTTAGACATTATTAATTTTTTTTTTATCTTACCTGTTTTTACTACGTTTGAAAGACAATAAAATATAGGCCATGAACAATAATAGCTATCAAGAATAATTTCAAGACTTTTTTTTCAAATATTACGTTCATCTTGTGTATTGTCAAAAAACCTTTATGCTTTAACATGTTAGCTGTCTTGCAATGCTTAATTCGTTCGTTTTGTTGAACTTTCCGAGTCGAGCGAGAAAAT
Source organism: Druceiella hillmani (assembly GCA_039881145.1). Lineage (NCBI taxonomy): Eukaryota > Metazoa > Arthropoda > Insecta > Lepidoptera > Hepialidae > Druceiella > Druceiella hillmani. Next base: position 27,392,926 of record JAYKKI010000007.1, on the reverse strand, counting down.
TAAACTCAGCACCATCCACGTTTTCCTTCTGTAATTAAACCAAACCAACTAAATCCTAACAACTATTTAACAGTCTTACAGGGAAAAATAAATCGGCTTATGTGCAAGCCCAAGAATATAGTTAACTTTTTTATTAGTTTTAAGTAATTTTTTAAATTACTTTATTTCTTAAGTACTTTAAAAAAATAATTTAATTTATGATAAATCTTTAACGAGGTAATATTTTAAAGTGTGTAATTTAGCTGATTTTGTGTGCACATATCCCTTCATCAGATCGTGTGACTTCACGAATTTAATTCCTGGTTCTTAGAGAAGTTCCATCGCTAAATTGATTCTAGCAAATTAAGTATTCAATTTAAAAAAAATTATAAAATACCGGCGGACTTCGTCCAATGAAATTACTTTTGGCTGATGCCAACTTTTCTCTTTAGCGATATTAGCTGTATTTGATACCTATAATATGTTCGTCTTAATTGCTGACGCACTTTTTATTATTCATCAAGTAATTATATATCAAAAGTCGAATAAAATGTTTTTCGTCAATCTAGATTATTTTGCTGGTAAAACTCTACTATGCACTTTAAGATTTAAACTACTACAGTTTATGTAACAATTACTGATTGTAACAATTACTGATTTTATTCAAAAGTTACCATAATAATTACATTTTCTCAAAAACTTAAAGTTCTGCATACAAATGTTTGGAAAAATTTTAGTATTGCAATTGACTAGAAAACCAACACAGTAATAATCTAAGGAAAAATATCAACTGGTATTCACGGATCGATCTTAAAAAATAAATGTTTTTATAGTATTGTTATCATCAATTTAGCAGTTACGAAAAAACAATTGTTCGTGTGGGTATAAGTAAGTTTACCTCAAATATATACACAAACATAATGTGCTCATGTTACTTAGGAAATAATGCTTGCAAATATTGCGCCGCTTTATTAAACTGCGCATATTGAGTAGCTGAATAAAAAATAGGCAGAATAAAAGAGTATTTCGAATAACACAATATTCTGTTCGCCCTTCTCTTCCATTATTAGTGGAAAATACCCGAAAAAAATTAAGGAAATGTTTTTGGAAATAAACGTGTCAAATGGGAATAGAACACGCATTACAAGGCTTCGGAAAATATTTGACTGATTAAAAATAAAATTAATAGGTTCATTTAATTATAAAAATATTTCGAAATATCTCGATTACCAGCAATTAATTAGTTTTAAAATTAGCAATTACCAATTTATTAGCCATTAATTAGCTTTGAAAATCAGGTTTTTAAATTATATTAATTTACCATTTCCAATGACATCAAGCGCATAAGAAGATTTTGAGCAATTAATTCACCCATGAAATTCTTTAGAAGTATTTTAATTGAATTATAGAGATAGCTGATACATATTATTTAGCATTGTACTGAATTTCAAGTTCCTATGTCAAAGGTTTTATAAAAAAAAATTCTGTACTCTTTCAGAAACACCTCTAGAACTATTTTACGTAAATTGTAAAATAAATAATTTTGGACTTCTAATTTATATGTATTTATATATATATATATATATATATATATATATATATATATATATATATATATATATATATATATATGTATATGATGATGATATACATGTTAATATAATAGGTAGCTTTTTTTCCTATTTTTTAGGTACAGATATCAAAAAATGGAGATTAATCTCAGGCTGTATAGGAAAGTCTAAAGTTTTATTACGGAAGTCTTCAAACAATATAAACGGATATGTTTAACTGCAAAAAATATGAGCCCAATGGGCAAGTACTTTGTGAGAAAAACAAGAGACAATGCTTTAAAGCTGCGTAACGCAATCTCCAAACTTTCAAGAAGTATCAGAATTTTGTGTCGTTTAGAAAAATAAATGAAATATGCGACAATCAAATTGGCTTAAAAAGCTAAGTGGTTTTATTTTTTTGAATTCGCGCATATTTTTTAATCTTTGGCAATTTCTTTATCAAAATAGGGCTTGAAATGCTAAATGAACAGTTAGTACTGTAAAACAGCGGGAAAAATTAGTGTGTGCTTGTTTTTTAAAAAAGACAAGATATGAACTACGTTTGACAGTTCATTAACCTGAAATTTTCGTGTTTTTCAATAAAATATACTGACTCTAAAACTAAATAATTTTGGAATTATTTTTGAGATAAATTTTTTTCAAGGTACAGAAAGATATTTATTTTTGAAAAAAATTAAAGAAAAACAAGATATAATTTCTTCCCTATTTTTTTATAATATTCAAACTTATTCTATTAGAATTAGAATGTGATTCACAGGAGAAAATTAAATTTCAGAGTAATTTTAAATATACATTGCATTACATTTTTAACATTACAAACATATTAATAAAAGTTTAGAAAAATAAAAATAAGAGATCGGTTTGAAAAATAACTATTTTGTAATTCTTTTAGTAACTTATGTTCTCATTATATTTCTGATTAATAAATAAGGAATAGTTATGGAATAACAAGAATATGGAATAATTATAAAATAAAAGAATAATTCCTTTTTACCGCGAAGAGCAAAATGAAAATGATGAAAACTATTAATTTTATAAAGTTTATGAAATATTTTCCCGTTACTATACAGTTGTAGTAATTTACGAATGAACGCACAAGGTGTTCCTTGTGCGAGACCTAGAAGTAGTTCCTAGAAATAACATTACCTAACGTACATATTGAACTATGTCACTTCAAATTTCAGATATACTTTGAATATAGCTCTGAGAATAAAACCTGTTCTAAAAAAATTATTTCTCAAATAAATTTTTAGATGATAAATCTTTAAGAAAGTTTATCCTTTGATAATCGCTTCAAGGCTGTTATAATTCGTGATTTTTACACTAAGAATTATTTCAACCTCAAAGTGAATTGTTCTTAGTATGTCAGTCAAACCATTTATGAAAAGTAAATAATAGTACTCATTTATTTATCGTGGCTATATTCTTTTCCACCTGGTTAATAAAGAAATCCAGCGTTACCATAGATTATGCGGACGTTAGTTAAACAAAATGTTAGTGGCTCCACTATCCGTTTTACATTAAGAAATTTAAAAAATTCAAATTAAAGCGGTAATGTTGGTTCATTAGAAATTTAAAAGGCTTCCGAGCGTTACTACAACACCTCAATGCCAAGGAATACGCCTATTTATGTATATTTATATATATATATATATATATATATATATATATATATATACATTTATATATATATATATATATATATATATATTATATATATTTCAGCCTTTAAATTTTAATGTTTTTTATCTATGTTACCACATTTTATTTAAATGATAATATAGAAAAAATATGAGTTACAGTCAAATTCTGTTCAGAAAGTAAAGCATTCAAATACATATATCGATTTTAATGTAAATAATCGGTCAAGTGCAAACCTAGGTTTCCGTAGCCAAGTGCTAGTAGATATTAGGCGTTTAGTGCCTCGCGATAAAGGGAATAATGTTCGAACATCATATATAATTTTTATTAGTTAAAATTGTACTAAGTAATTTGTGACAACGTTACTTCGTAGTTATATCATACAATAACTCTGTTGCTTACGTATCTTTGATGTATTTATGCAAATTTATCGAAATAATTTTGCGTTTGAATAGTAAATTATTTAATCTCAATATTTTTCAGGTTTTTGATATACGTAATAAGAAGTTCATGACGAGTCACGCAGTAAAATATTTATAGTGTCATATCTTGCAATAGAGATATCGTGATCAAAACTATTAATACATATTTGCTATGGCATTTGAAAGAATTACTTTATTCACATCCGACACGAATTTTGCAAAAGACAATTTTCATGCCCAAGTTCTATTTACGGAGAGACATTTAATAACATTTTCCTCCTACAAAATGTTATCACAATAGGTCTTTAAACGAAAGAACTATGATGCTTTGATATAAATACGGATGGGTGGACGTGACCATATTATAAGGGTTCCGTTTTTAGCACTTTGTTACGGACCTTCAATAAAAAACCCTGGACTAATTTAAATATGATGACTTTGTATTTTCAAATATGTATTTTCAAAAATAATTTATTGTATGTACATTAAATACTACGTTTGCAACTAGTATTTGTGTGACAGTGAAATATTAAGTAAAGTAGTAAACATGTAATATTTCAGTTTTGACGAAAGTTCCTCGAGGTAAAATAATTATGAAATTTTTTGCTTCTCAAACTTTTATGTAGCATTATTAAAATAAAAAATTGAATAACTCCACGATTGTGTGAATAGTTCCGTTGCACCAAGCAACGTTAAACTGTGAAAAACAAAGTTATTGCTACGGTCGGTACTGACAATATCCTTAAAACTATGCAACATATCTTATACCAATAAATTTCCCGTGAAACTTTATTTTAAGTCATAATAGCAAATTTTTTTAAAAATCTTACACACTTTAACTGAAAAATGCTTTTAAAACTTCAGAATCTCATATCTCACCAACTATTGACTTAATAAAAAAGTTATTTTGAAACCTCTACATATTTTTAAAACCTATCCAAAAATACCCAGCACGCTTATGTGCGTTGGATTTTTTTCGTACCTCAGTTACATATATGGAACGCCATGTCTAATATTTTTTTTCACAATTCCACTAATTCATTGTATAGCGGTTCAAAGAAGACATCTACTATCTAAATTTCGTTGTCAGTAGTCTCCGAGTAAATGTAGTTTCCATTTTGTGATACTTGTCGGATTTCAAACCAATTATTAATTTAATTACCCTAATTAGGACCATTTTCTTACAAAATTACGTATTACCGTCCTACTCTAATGAGTATTGCTTTATGAAATCAGAATTAATTTTAATGTGACCATTATCACTTTAACGCCAATTATTGAACGTATTTTGTTGAGACCATGCTACAACAAATTTTCTTATTTACCTTAATAACCCAGTCATTTAAATTAATTTTTTTAATTTTGCTATTCTGTGAAGATCGCAATAATGATAGTTTTAATACAATTAATTTCTTTATTTTTTTCTATCGGAACAATTATGATTAAAATTAAGTAATTTTGTTCTTACAATAGTCCAAATACGTTCTTTATGATAACTCCCATTAGTTAAGTTATTGTATCTTATGATATCTCGCATTATTACGTTATTGCAGTTGTCACATATTGGTTGTTACAGGTTATAGAGAAGTAGATAATGCATACAGTTTTGGGTAAGAAGGAATTGTTTTCGCGAAGACATTTCATATAGTATAAATAAATTACGAGATGATACGCAAAAACACTACAGTAATAAATTGTAGTCATTACGGTTGACGCATCTCTGTCTATGCTACTATTGTGTAATGTTGCGATGGGGATAAGTTTTGAAAAAGCATTTCATTCTTAACGTAGAAATGGAATTCAAGATTATGTAATTACTTATTTAAAAATAAACTCAACTGTTTCAGTTATGTGATTAGATAGTGAAGTAGGTTTGCTTAGAAATTTTGTAATATTTTCAGTCAATTATTAAAATAAATAAGGGCGTATGTTTTTTTACATGGATTCCTAATATATACGTTCGATTTAAAAAAAAATGAGCGATGAGTGGCATTATTTAATAATTACACTGCGTTACTTTCACTGTTAGGTATTGAAACTTGGGCAAACAAAAAAATCTCGTCATAATTTGTTTTATATAAAACTATTCTAAAGATATGAAAGCTATTTATTTTTAGGACACCAAATTACCGTAAAGAAAGTTCCGATGCCGGTAATTTTAATTCTCAACATTTAAACTAATAACAGACTTGTAGTGGTTTGAAATAATTTGTTTAATCTAAAAATAGCAAAACGAAAATTTACTGTGACTAACTAAGAGGGAAAACCTTTTGACTAATGAGGAAGTTAGCTAGAAATTACTTTGCTTGATGAAAATAAATCACAAAACGAATTCCGACTTTTTATAATTTATGCGCTTATTTGTCTTTTGCATATTCTCCAAATAATTATTAAGGACATTCAGATCCTTATTTAGATCAAAGTCCCTATAAAGAGACACAGCAGCCATCAGGATTATGAAATGCATTCATTGAACTTCTGCATTTAAATTCTTTTTTTCTCTCTCACTATTTCTCTTGTTAGAATTTTATTGTTTTCTGATTTTGTTTGAAAATGTTTAGAATAAGTTCTCAACATATCGTAGTAATTATAAAAACCAGGGCTGCTAATTCTCAGACTATTTGAAAACATATTTTGATAGCCAAACGTCTGCATATATATCATGTCTTTGTTCATGGTTAACCAAACCACTGTGCGTAAAACCTAATTTACTTTTTATTAAAAAATTTTCAAACATTTCTGTACCATAAATAAATTCAGAGCAAATTGTGGAATTTAATAGTTTTTTAATATCTTCTCTTTTCACAATACGCATGAGGTCCCATTTAATTCGTGCTGGCAGTCACTATCGTTTGTATTATAAAATCTTTATATATTGTCTATCCCAAAAATCCACATACATCTGGTAATTTACGTTTACATTAATACATAGTGAACACATATTTTGATCAATTGCGTACCTCTTTCAACTTCCATTGAAAGAATTCGCTGCTCTTGTTGCTGCTTTCCTTAAAGCTCTAGTGACGTTTATGTATGTATTATTTCAATAGTGCACTCTGCTCTTCAACTACATGCCAATGTATCTAAACAATTTAGTCTAAGGTATGGAATTTAAATATTAGTGGTAAAAAAATTATTTCCTTAGTAATTGAAACCATTTTATTTTTTATGAAATACCCAATTGAGACCATTTTCTTTCGTTCATTTACCGATATGCCAAATATTATTTTTACCTCTAGCTTTTTCTCGCAGCTTCGTTTACTTATATTTTTTTGTGATCTAATATGATACATTCAAACCAAACTTAACTCAATACAACATAACCTAACCTAATTAAGGATAACCTAACTTGCCTCAACCCGATCTCACCTAAACTAACATTATACAAGTTAACCTAGCTCAACCAAAGACAATCTAGTCCATCCTAACCTAACTAGATCTAATCCAATCTAATCTAACCCATTCCAACCGTGAAAGGAGGATAGAGAGACAGAGAGAGAGAGAAATTTCAAAACTTCAAATGATTGAAAAAACTTAAAATGCCCCAATGCAAAAATTAATTTTAAAAACTAATTGATTTACAAAAGACTAATTAATATCTTGTACTCACATACTTTCTTTAAAATATCAGATTATAAAATTCACAATTTCAGTCATTAAAAAATATCAATAAACTTTAACGAATTTTTTAAAATTATTTTACATTAACCAATAATAAAAGACAAATCTACATAATAATCAGTTAATCAATGACAACACGGCTTTCATTTACAACGGTACCCAAGTCATTTAAACACAAAAACAAATCAGTTATAATAAAATGTAAATAATACGTTTAAAATTAAATCAGTTCAACTAAATCACACTCTACAATTATTAATAGCATCTCTTTTAGCTGCTATTGCACTTATTGCATTAATATGCAATTATTGCATATTGCATGTGCCTCCTAAAAATTTGTTTGTGTTGGCTTCAGAATATTCTTCTTCATAAATACCAGTCTCATCATAATAATCACTGCTATCCAAGGACGATGCTTTAGATGCGGTTTTTTTCTTTTTGTTTTTTGGGATACCCATAATTCTTCCCCCTTTTGAGTTTCCTGCTTTTGTTTTCTTTGCACAGCAAGAACGCTTGATTGCCTTTTTTAAATTTTTGCCTTCTTCTTCTTTATTCCCATCATTGCTCTCAGTCGGTGATAAATGAGATATTTTTACCTTTCCACTTGCACACCTTTCTTATAACTTTATCTACTTTCCTTTTCTATGTACATTTAGGCTGTTCTAGATTTTCAACTTCATCTTCTCTTTTTTTTCTATTCTTCCCGTGATTAATGAATTTATTGTCATAAATATCTATTTAATCTTTGTTCTCATCATTGCTTACAGATGATAATGAACTAAACACGTTGTTCTTTTTTTGCCCCATAGATGACCTCTACTCAGCTTTTGTTTTGTATCTCTAGCCACTTTCTTGTTCAAGTTTTTGGCCGTCATAGATTTTTCAGCGTCCTCCTTTGATTTCTTTTGGTTTGGATATTAGTTGTCATTTCTTTATACTTTTAGGATAAGTAAAAGTAACATCAGTTTATGTACTTTTCAATAACAGGAACCTTATGTATCGGGTGGATGGTGGTTAACACCTTGGTGGGTGTTTTTTGAGTCTCAGTTGATACCTTGGTGGGTGTTCCTTGGAGCTCAATTGACCTATTCGACATATCTTTATTCATTCTTGATGGTCCAGGCTTAGAACCTTGATCCGAATCTTTTTGAAATATTTTTGTAAGAATGGCAATTTGACCTGAGATAAAAGGTTATTATTTACTTGTATACCTGACTCAATCATTTTGTAGATTTGCTCAGGATGAACGGCGATATCATTTTGGGTTATTCATTAATTTGCGAGCTCGGCTAACAATTCAAAGAAGTCTTTAACATCCTTTCGATTAACTCCGTATGCTCGTGAAAGTAATTCTAATTTTCGATTCCTTACTATAAGCCATAAATCCAGAAAACCGTACATTTCCAACAGGTTTTAAAGCTTGTGAAAATGAATTTTTAATATTAAACTTTTTTGTATGTTGATATGCTATTTCTTTCACATATTTTCTTTTAAACCAAACTTTTAAATGTTTTTGATATGCGCAATCAATTTTTTTCATATTGGTGAGAAAATATTGGTCACGACCAAGTGGTTCTTTTGATTTTTCTGTTATAAGGTGTCTCATGGGGGTCCGAGATGGGACCAAGTAATTTATTCCCGCTTCATTAACTCCCATCAATTTATTTCTAACTCTATGCATGGCATCTTCTGGGTCTTCTACACTACAATTTTCCCGTAACGTCTTTTTTGTGTATTTTCGAGGCATTATCTGTGATGAATAGAAACCACACTATAACTTACAATAATATCTGCGATACAATTTTATGAGATGTAAGTAATGTGGCATTATAAACAATGGCTAGTGGGGTGTATTGCCAATTTTTGTTTTTAAAACGCCCCACCTTAAACAAAGTGTTTGTCCTTGTGTCTCACTTTCAACGCGCTATCTCTTGTTCTCGTCATCAAATATTTGCATAATCCATTGAGCTAATATTTTTTTAGTTCAGAATATTCGTTAACATTTTTTGAGTATTTTTGTAAAAATATGTTAGTCTTAGACTAATCTCCTTTATCAGAGTTCTGTACCTCAAAAAGAATAAAAGAGTAACCCTTATAAGAACACTCATATATTCTTTTGTCTTTCCATCTAACCATCTGTTCATCCTTCATAGCCGTTTTCCTCTAAAATCACTTGACCTAAAAATTTGGAATAGTTATAAAGCAATCTAAACTAAATAAACTTCGAAAGTAAGAAAATATAAATTTGGTACGGGGGCAATTTAAGTATTGAGTACTTAAATATTATTATTTTTGGTATCTTGTGAGATAAAAATTAAAACAACTATTCAAAAGAGAATTTCTTAGGAGAATTCTATTGATGTTTCTAAGGTCCGCAAAAATTTTATCACAAACCTTGACGTAGAAACTTAAAACTTATAATAAAGACAAAACGTATTAACATGCATAAGAACAAAATATATTAGCATTTATTTCAATAGTCATTACTTAAAAGTATATGAAATTACTATACTTAAATATAAACCTATGAAATTTGCTTCAGTACTTTTAGTGTAAAATATGTTTAAAAAGGCAATTTAAAAAGATTTAAGTTTTTTTTGAAGATTTTACGTAAGATAAGTTAGAGGGATATTATTATAAATGTATATTTAATAATATCCCTCCCCATTTTAGAGAAAAACAGCATTACAAAAAGTTTACCTAAAATTTAAAAACTACATTCCACGATTTTTGAGATACAGTATTTTTGAACCTGTAAAAACATACTAGCCAACGCATGTGTAGGGCCAAAATTAATATCTATATTAATATTTATAAATATTTTAATAGAAAGTTCACGTAAATAATACAATATAAACATATAATTAAAAGGTTTATTTTATTAGTAATCCAATGATACGCTAATAAAATATTTCGATAATTGATTATCAAGAGTAATTATAAATTTTGACAAATTATTCTATGCCCCAGTAGAATATATTTCATTTAATGTATTTAGCAATTAATTATACGAAAAAAGGCTAGGCGCCTGTGCATAAGAATAAAATAAAATAGAATAGTTTTTCATCTCACACGCTCATCCATTGTTCACTGTATAAGAAGACTTATGTCGGTAGAGTATGTTCCATCAAAGGTTAACTTTCATTCATTGGTCGATTTTTAAGATACTCTGATACAAGACTAAAATGTTAATCCATTTTGCATAAAGAGCGATAATCTTCAACATGGATTTAGCTAGTTCTTAGAGTTTTATTTTTAAAGTTTTTTCCAAAAAATTAAAATTTATTATTTAGTAAGCCATAGTTGTGAAAAACTCAGATTCTACTATTACAACTGAACGTAGAGATAAAACAATCAGAAAAATAACATTTTCATTGATTTATGCTATCAAAATTTCCACAAGCACTTTATTTCAGATTATCTAATTAGTAGATCAATACTGGAAACTGGGTGCGCAATTGAGCCAAAAAGTTCCTAATATCGCTAAAAAGAAAAGTCGACATTAGGCAAAAGCAATTTTGTGTTACAAAGCATGGTGATATTCTACAATTATTTTAAATTCAGTGCATAATTTGTTACTAAAACTTCTCTAAGAACCGAAATATTTCGAATTTAATTTTCAAATCGTAAAATGTACCAAACGCATATTTTATCTATGAAACAATGGCTGGACTAAATACTTCAGTAATTCAATAAAAACAGTAAAATTTAAAACTTAACTTATAAGTTTAACTAAAGTAAATAATTCCTTTACAGAGTTTTATAAATTAATTTATTAAAATAACTTGAGAGTGGTGATGGGATAACTATCTTCTTGAATTCGCAGTTGAGCCAATTTGTTTGCCCGCTCTCTACAGGTAAATATATTTTAATATTTGTAATGATCGTTTTTTTGGTTTAATTACAGAAGGAAAATAAAGATGGTGCTGAGTTTCCCCTTTTTGCTTAGAGAGTCCGATACAGCAAATGACCGACACCTGCCGAGTTTCACAAGTCCAATGTGAGTTTGCTGAAATTATACATAGAATATTTTATAATGTTCATCATATAGAAATAATTAACTAAAGCCAAATAAAATGGAAAACAGAAACATGAATAAAGGAATAAATATTATGTATTCATAAAGATTAAGGATAAACATAGAACTTTAAATACATGAAAGAATGAACGAATTATCCAGTATACACTACGAGTATTTTCTCCTGTGAGTAAATTATAAATAATTTTGAAATACTAAAAATAATTTAATATAAATGTAGACCGCTTAAAAAACAAATTATTTACTAAAAAAATTCGTAACAGGAGCAAAAATTTTGTGTAATATGTATTATTTGTATTCCACAATATACTTAAGTTCGAGATGTTGATAAGGATATTTTATTCATTTAAGCTGTTCCGTGTGCCGAAATGATTACTTTTTCTAAAACTCCAATTTTCGATCGATCAGTTTATTTCTGTTGATTAGTTTATTTTTCCATTAATTTCAATTACAAAATATTTCTAGTTGATTTTCTTGTAACCTTCTGTAATAACGATAAAAGTTTAGATTATAATACAGGAAATGTAATATTTTATACAAATTAATGTAAATATAATAATGAAAATAATATAATCACTCACATGAATACAATTTCGAATTTAATTTAAAGAGAAGGTAAAATATATGAATTGTGCCTGAGTCGTGATTTTAACATAAAAATAAAATATAATGACTAGAAACAAACCATTCAAACAGAAGAATAATGATAATATGCAATGTAATCTGAGGGATGCATTAAATTTGTTTCCGCTTGAAACCTGACAATTGTCAGGCCAGTGCCGAAACTAAATTGTAACGTCTACTTAATATTTTTTAATTCAGTTCAAGTTACGAGTTCATAACGGCCTAAACATTGTTTTACATCTTTTTATAATCTTTTATTTGACTGAATAATTGATTTAAGAGCATAATTTTTGACGCTTTAAAATAAATACATATAAGTTTTATTAAAACAGGGAATAATAAAATTATTTAAAAAAATCATTTTGACACCAAAACATACAAAAATAGAATTAGGATGCTTTTACATAGTATTTCTTTTCAATTATGCATATTAAGCTATGTGCATAACTGTACTACTCTTTTACATTTTTAAACATTTTAATTTAAAAATTGTAATAAGTTTTAAGTGATACAATAAAATTAAAAGAATTATTTGCGTGTTATAAATGCAAAGCCGATAAAATGGTTCATGAAAAAACATAATGGGTTTAAATTTTATTTCATATTGGTGTAGAGCAAAGTTAACAAATATATATTCGAATATATATTAGTTTAATTACGAAATCGAAAAAAGTCGTAACATCACTAAATCAATTGAGATTTATAAATGTTTGAAACATTTTTTCTCTTTGAAGTTTAATGAAATTGTGATACTAAAATCTTAAGACATAAAAAACTTAAAATTTTCATGAGATGATTAGCTACAAAATTGTATAAAAACGCATTGTTTCTTAGCTATCAGCATACATCCATAAAGTGGTTAACTGCTACTTTCGTTCTGTGCCTGTACTTTCTTCTATTGATTTCTTAATGACCGGTTAATTTTCTTGAATTAATAAAAATATATTCGATATGAGAATATAATTTATGAATTGTGAATACGATTTCGTTAAATCGGTTTTAATAAAAATGCGCACTTTATACTTCAAAATTATGTCACTTACTTAGCATAAGTATAGTTTTGGTAATATTTAACAAAGGAATTTGAAAGTAATTTTAATAAAGTTTGAATTGAAAAATGTTATATTCAAAATTGCTTTTTAGCTTTATACCAAACAGCAAACTACATCATTTTTAGTACAGTGGTTTTCTATAAGAATGAATCAAATGTCTATTTACGAGTATAAGCAAATACAAATATAAACATGACGTAGGAACGTAAAATATTGGAGCTTATAAGCAAACCATAAGCATCGTATAACTGCTAAAGTTATATTTAATGTCAAGACACCAAAAATCCAAGTTTTACTTAGAATTGGATATTAAATAAATACACGAAGAAAAAAACGTCTGATTGTGGAGTCGTATTTCTCATTTAAATAATATTCTACAATAAATGCATCACTGTACCGACAAAGTAAACTTTGTGCATATAGAAGACTAGGCACCGTGTTTCCGTTAAGTGGAATGCATATCCGGCTACCGAGACTCCTGGGAAATTCTCTCAATTATACTCGCTTCGTCCCCACCTCGGCTCTCAACTTCCGGCTGCCATTACATAATTACTCAACGCGAATGAAATATGTGCAAAAAAAACAGTTTTAGAGCCTCATTTATGCAGGTGCTGGGGTTCTGGTTAAAAGTGCAATTAAATTTCATTTTTATGAAGCTTTTAAGTACTGCCCTGGGTAAACACAACATCGGGTTTGATATCGTAGGTAAAATGTTAAATATTAAACTGAAGGGAATTTTGTGATTACTTACCGAGTGTATTCCAAAAAAGACCTACATACAGTGTCCTGGCAGATATAGTTCGTATTATATTACTATTTTCCACGAACGTAAAATATTAAGTTATTTTTTTAATTTTAAACTCATTTATTTAAAGTTTGTTTTCACAATTCCGCTTGATTTGAAACCTTAGTAAAATTATAATTTTTGAAAAATTTCTTGATTTATCTTTTCCGAGTTAAATTATACATATATATATATATATATATATATATATATATATTTATATATATGTATATATATATATATATATGTATATATATATATATATATATTTATTTATACATATATATATATATATATATATATATATATATATATACAGGTTGTCCAGTGGTAGATTTCAATGTTTGAAAAATTGTAAAAAAAAACTACTACACCTCTAATACAAAGTAGGTTTATTTTAACTTTATAACAACAAATGCGGATTTTATTTTTTAAAAACCACGTTTTCCAAATGGCGGTCATCGAGTCTGACACATTCTTCGAGTCTAGCACGCATGTTTTCAAAAACGCGTTTGCAGAGCGACTGGGGTATCCTACTGACTTCGGCTCGACTATTTTCTGTGTCATAGTGCTCGAATTTGTTTCGTAAACAACGGATTTTAAGTATCCCCATAAGAAAAAGTCACACGGGCTTAAATCGAGTGACCTAGGTGGCCACGGTACTGTACGGTTTCGGGATATGTTTTTTTCTGGAAATAACTGCCGCACTGCATTCAAGGACACATTAGCAGTGTGAGCTGTGGCCCCGTCCTGCTGGAACCATGTGTTTTGGTTGAAGGATGGACTATTCTGTAGTTCTACTCTGAAAAAGTCATTTAACATCTGGGCATATCTCTCCGAATTCACAGTTACAGTTTGGCCACGTTGATTTTCAAAGAAATAAGGCCCTATGATTGCAGATGCAGACATGGCACACCAGACTGTTACTTTAGGCTTATGTAAAGGCTCTTGATGCATTTGTCATGGGTTAAGGACATCCCAGTAACGAAAGTTTTTCTTAATTCAAAGTCAGAATCGTGTAAATCTTGAAGAATTTGAATTTTATATGAATGAAGCTTTTTTCGCATTATTACCTGTAAAGTTGATTTCGGAATTCCCAATATCGATGAACGCGTACGCAGTGATAAACGGGGATTTTCAACGACAGAAACCATAACACGCTCGACATTTTCATCCGTGGCTACCAATGGTGTAGGTCCTGGCCTGTGCCTATTTAATGTTGATCCTGTAGCTCTGAACCTTGCTACCCATGACTGAATGAGATTTATCGATGGTCCATCGCGTAATCGACGAATACTGTAACGATTATTAAATCGACGGCATGCTACAGACAGCGAAAATCCACTCGAAATGTACGCCTCGACGACGACTCTCCCCCGCGCCCCTCTTACGTGTTGCGTTCAGAAACAATGTTTGTTAAAACTTTGAAATGTGCCACTGGACATCCTGTGTATATATATATATATATATATATATATATATATATATATATATGTTAATACACATATATGTGTTTGTGTGTGTTTAATCATTAAGTAAATAAAATATAAAACATCTTAATTATTATGTATCCTTATTTTACATTGCTATCATATTTTGTTAGTTGGTATTTGTTAGTTATCACTTTCTGATATATGGACACCCCTTGGGTGAAGGCCTTCTCCTTCCTTTTCTGCCTTGGGTCAACCAAACTTTCCCTATTCTTTTGGTTATGTCATCAGAACACCTTTTTCCTGTTGATCTCTTCCATCTAGTTGTTTGAATGGTGCATCCGTTATCAGCATAGCGTGATATAAAACCGATCCATTTTAGCTTGAGAGCTTGTATGAGAGCGTCAGTCAATGGGGTTTTTGTCTAGTTGCTTTATTTTTTATTTTTATGTATTTTTCTTATTATTAATAAGCTTCTCTCTATGGCTCTTTGTGTTGCTCGTGTCTTTTGTTTTGTCTTATTAGTTAAATTCGACAACCGTAAATAAACAAGGTAGCAGACAGGAGTCAATACATTTATTTTATGAATAGACGATATTCTCCTTTTAAAATTACTTCGAGTGACCAAAATTTTTTCCATATCACATTTGCTCTTCTTTCGAATTCCTCTTTGTTATTTAATTTGCTAAACAACAAATGTTCACCCAAATATATGTAGTTGTTCACATATTCAATTTTGTTTCATATAACCTTAATGGGTAGTTTTAGTTTTTATTGAGTTCATCTCTAAACCTGCATTATAACTTTCTTGGCTAATGTATTTATCATTCCTTCCAATTCTTTTGGAGTTCCGGATAATACCACGGTATCATCTGACAATCTAGGCTGGTTCAGATTGTGTCCATTTATATTTATCCCTTTGTCCCTCCAATTTATGTTATGAAATATTTTTTCTAACAGTTTTGACGGCAGTTAGTCACCCTATATAATTCCTTTTTATTTCTTTTCTCTTTTTCGCCGGTTTCTAGTTCAACCTAGCTTACCATATTAGTGTGTATTTTCTTTATGATATTTATGTGTTTTGAATCTATTTTAGGTAGATCTGGGGCGTACCATATAGAGTTATGACTTACGCTGTCAAAAGGCTTTGCAATAGCCTATAAAGGCTAAACATAGAAGTCTGTTATATTCTTTGTACTTTTCAATAACCTGAGCTAGTGTATGTATATGATCCGATGTGCTAAAGGTTTAGAGAAAGATCCGTTGTGCCAAAACTCTAAAGCCTTTCTCGCTTGTTCAATTGGTTGTACGCTATTGGCTGCAATTGTTATATATTTTAAAATTATTGATGCAAAATTTGTATATATTAGCCAATATGCAGACAGGCTTATGATTTCTCATCTCTAATGGACTGCCTTTTTTATATATTATAATTATATTCAATGTGCATCAGTGCAACGGTTTCCGTCTCAATTATCATGTTAAATAAGTGTATGAGGTGACTAATTGGAATAGGTGCCCTTAGATTGACGGTAAGGACTTGGGCTCGATGTACGAATACCCAGTCTACAAATTACATGATTTTTTTTGTGATTTGTTGTCACCCTGCGTGCTGCCATTTAGGTATTCCGTTATTTTGGTTTTCTCAGAGAGCTGCTGCAGCCGCTTACGTACGAAATGCTTAAGGATAATGAACACCAGTCCCCCTGGTTTCCGAGAATGGAACAAGCGCGCACCGTGCACGATCTGATACATCTGAGAGGGAGTTTAGGGGAAATAGATTTAGACCATTGATTTGGTATTATAATAGTTCTTTAGTGGCACTCTGTTGGAGATTCAGCCAACTTCTACTAATCTACTGTCCTTCTTTTTAATGTCGGTGAACTGTTTTTTCCTAACCACAACATTCTTCAGGTGAAAGGTGATACACGGAAGCACGAACTTATTGAATGCATCCGCCTTTTCCCAAGATCTAAAAACACGTCTTACACTATTACTGTACATGAATTTGTTCAATGACAGAGTTCATTTTAGCAATGGCCTTTCCGCAGAAAACGCACTGCAAAATCCCGTTGGCATACCCAAAAGGCTATTTTTATTAATTTACGATTTTCACTTGTATTAAAGATGGCACACTTCTTGGCATTGAATTTTAAACCAGCCGAGTTTGCTATATCTCCCGTGATATCTAATAGCTCCTATAATATAAGTCTTTTTGATGATGAAATCAAGTCTACGTCAGTCGCATACGCCAGGATATCGATGTTTTTGCTAAAAAGACAGTATCAAATCATTTGTATCAAATCAATAATCCTTTTTGAAATTATGCGAATAAAATTTCACAGCGTGGCAGAACTAATTGAAAAAAATCAAGTCCATGTAAAAAAATACTGTCGTTCAAATATCTTTGAAGCATATCAGCGTGATTTATAGAGCTCGGATCATTTTCAGTTTTTATGATAGTGCTCATGCATTATTTTAAAGCTTCCTTATAGCAGTGAACTGATTTGACTGTAAGCGATTTAAATTTCCATCTAAAAAAGTATGAAAAAAGGTTAGCAAAAAATTTCTGTACTGTTTTGTTTTGACTTATATTTTTTTGTATTATTAAAATATGTTGATGAACGTTACAATGAACAAACTGAGAATTTGGGTTTACAGTTTTCATTTTAGCCTGTACTCCACCAATATTCCCACTCATTATAGAGGCGCCATCGTTACATTGTGCTCTTATTTATTGCGAGTTATCTGAAGTTCCTGTATATCCGTTAATATGATAGTATTAGGCTCCTGAGGGGCTTAATATTGCTGTACTAACGGAATATATACTATAGGAATGTAGCGTGAGATATTTTCAAAACCGTTCGTGAATCTGTCCGTATTATTCGTATTATAGAATCATTACCGCTTGCATAAAAAATAAAATTGAATCAAAAATATGGTTCTAAATAGTTTTTTACGTACCTTTGAAAACTGTAGATGATGTGGGATGCTCCTTCATGAATTTTCAAACTCCGATATAAAATATGTTAGCCTGCGGAACACATCAGCATTGCTAGGCTTACTCGTTTCATCGTGACGTCGTAAAGCTAACTTAAATGCACCACAAAATTTGACACATTTCGTAAAGCGTGATAATTTATATCTATTTTTATCAACTTGTTCGTTATACTTTTGTATATTGATTCTACATACAGAATTTAATTTTTTACATATGACGACGTTGCCCACTACAGCGGAACTTATTACACTTTATAGGTGTACTTGCGACGAAGCATGTTTTTTTTCATTTTTTCACTCAATACGTCAAATCCGTGATTCCTTTTTTCATCCAAATCAATTCTCCCCCAAAAATAATGCGAAGAAAATAAAAGAATGCATTGAGGCACTAACATCCACACAACCATTTCTTTCTATTGTTCATTTCACATTTAAAGCTTTGCGTAAATGTTTTATTTTTTATTTTGCACTCTGGTTTTAAATTAAAAAATGGCCTAGTTGAGCTGATATTATATCAAGTTAGTTTTGAAAAGGATTATTATTGTTTTAAAATAGTCTATGTAAATTTATTGCTCATTTTCACAGCTACTTACCCACACACACTGTCCCACAACACAGTATATTAAATATCCGTTCAGAATTTAAACAGATACAAAAACAAAACAATAACGATTAACCAGCAAATTATGAAATCTATTACCATTTAATGATTGACAGCTACCTCTGTCAATTAGCCACGAATCGATTTGGATAAGGGCAAAAATAAAGCGACACTTGGACAATAAATCGGTAGAAACTAAATTTTCTGTGCTTTTTTACATATCCGAAAATTATCCATCGACGATAATTTCTAAACATTTTGGTATGTAATAAGTCCGTGTAAATTGTGTATTGATTGAGCTTGTTCAGTTTTAAATTTATTGACTTTTGTAAAAAAACAATAATTGATCCGCCACGGCCACCGATACTGATAGCGAGCAGGTTGGCCGGCGAATTTCGTCAAACCTCGGGTGCTCTTGGTAATCTTTGGTTCGCTCGTACAGCGTACGAGGACATTCTAATTATTCCATACATTTTCTGTTAACTATGTTTTGTATCACTCACCAGGCGTTTTAGCTCATATCTTATAGAAATTATATGGGCATTCGCTGTGGGCTTCCACCTAGCGCAGTTCAGCGAAAATAAATCTTAATAGTTTAGCAGAGAGATTAATTTGTTTCGTCATAACTTCGTAAATATTGAAGAGATAACTAATGATATGTATTAAAAATTGTTTGTTTAATATTTTTGATTAATATATTGATTACTATTTCTAAACCTTTTAAAATCAGGTAGTTCTGCGCACTAGTGCACTTAAGGTACAGCCGCCCCAGGTTGTAATTGCGGGACTGATAACCATAGAGAGACCGGCCAAATAAGGAAAACAGAAAAGAAATGTAAAGAAAATATGAAAGCAAAACATATAAAGAAAACTAAATAGTAGGACAAATAGAAAAAAGAAATAAAAAATGCTGATGGATCGTCACAACTAATCCCAAGTGTCGAAGAATGAATGGAAAGGAAACTAGGTCATGTGAACCAAAGTTATGCAAACGTTGGCTGGTCACGGCGTATTTAGCCTACCACTCGTAAGGTAAATATATTCGTACGGCAATTCACCACGATAATCAGTATTACTAAAGCTTCAATGGTGAAAGGAAAGTAGCGTAAAGTGGGAATGTGCAGTCGTTTCCTGACTTATATTAGTGACTAAAAGGTCATTTTATTATTTTACAGCCACCTTTCTTTGGTAGTAGACTTTGCGCCTTGGGGCACTTTCTAACATTAACTTGCAATTACTTTATGTTATTCGTCTGCATTTTTAGAGATCCATGTAATAAGGAACCCTTATCATTTCATTATATACATTCGTTATCATCGATTGATATCCGTGACAGATAATGACAGTACATATTTTTCAATTTTAAATTCCGTTTGCAATGTATTAAGCTTCAATTTTATTCTGAGATTGCATGATTCAAGTTGTTTTAAAAATTTTCACTTCCATATTCTCAGATCCATTCCTTGTTAACCGACGTCAAAAAAATGGGAAGTTCTGAATATGACTATATTTCTTTTATTTGTAAGTATAACTAGTTTGGATGATTCTTTTTTTATTTTAAAAGACATGGTCCCAGTGTATTTCTATAACAGTTTGGTATCAATTTGACTATAAAAATTAAAGGTATACAATAATCAACATTGAACAGCATATGTGCCATGATTGAGTTGGTATAATATAGGTAAAATCTAATGATAATCTATTAAAACACAGCTAAGGGTGCCATACACTTGCTCTTTGACAAAAACAGACTACAATGATGGAATCGGAAGTTGCTGGCAGAAAATATTTGAGGAACAAACTCATTGAATGTAGATTTTTTTAACTCATCTTGACTTAGAAATAAAGTAATGTGGTAAAGAGGTAGGAGTGGTAAAGGGTATATGGATGCAGGGTGACTATAAATAGGATGTAGTTTAAATTTTTGATCTATAATTTCTGATGCTGCACTCGTACTGCCTGCCTAAATCATGAGACTTGAAGACGTGTAGTTTTCAATTTAGTATTGTAGGTATCAAACTGAAATTCCGTCAAGTGTACTACCTGCCTAAATTGTGAGATAGTGTTGAAGCTATGAGTATACTACATGTTTAAACCGTCAGTTTATTTACGATTGGTCCATTCCCAGGTGTCGTGTGAAGTTTTGCTATTACGAGTGATATTGCATGATGTGTTGACAAAAAGTAAAATCCTTCTTTTAATCGAAATTACGATGAATTCAATAACAATAATATCGTATTTACCGAAATCAGAACATATATTTGCAGTACTTAATGAACGTCAATATGTTCATAAATGTCTACATACATACACACATGTGCACATGTACGACATATGTACATACATGCACGTACATATGCCATACATATGTACGTGCGTCAGGACCTATAAATCACATTCCTTCTTTTGGCTTCACAGTAGTTGGCGCATAAAGTTTATATATAATTTTTTATATTATATATTAGCCTACTAGATATTTTTGTGTATACAAGGCTAGTAAGAATATACAAGACTTATTTGCTTACTTCCTCCGTACCAATGTTAGGTCAATACATGCATTTTTATGTACTTGTATATACCCACATACCCATTTACTTTCTTATTTTATTACTTACATAAACGCAAGTCAAACAAATCCGTACTTGCTGAGTTTACTCTTTGCGATTGAAAGTTTCTTTCAACACAATCCTGCTCCAACATTTTGATTTTGCTAAAAGGCAGATCTATTTTAAGTTTAGTCATGTCAATATTTTAAAGACTTTATTACTAGATTATTATTAGACTTATACAAAATAGATCACAACAGCTGTGCTGTATAGAAAGGAATTGTATGGCATACCTTCAATTTTCATTGTCATTCGTTAGAGAGGCTATTGAAGTAAAAAAAATCACACGAATTGTTTGATTATATATATATATATATATATATATATATATATATATATATATATATATATATGTATATATATATATATATATATATATATCTATATACATATATATTGAGTAGTAAAGATCTTTTTTTAACTTCCGTTTAAAATCAATAGGTACATTAAAATATCAAAATATACACGTGTAATATAATTAAATGCACATAAGTCAATTTATACCTAGCAACTTACGAAAACTCAAATATCAGTACAAAAAGCCGATCTTGATTCTAAATTAATTGAGTCTTAATTACAGAGATCTTATCGGGCCCTTAAAGCTTTAGGTGAATAAATAGCTAGGCACTTGTACTTACGCACTTACGAACTGTTCGATGTCGCTAACAAGGGATCGCTATTTTGATGACACCCTTTTGAAACTTCGCTAATTAATTAGAGGATTACTGTATCTAGTACACCAATTCATCATTCATTCGCTCCAATGTCGTCAGATTAGCCGGTCCTTCGTAGGGTGTTACGGTATGTGAGCCTATAGGGAGATTATATAGAGTACACAATAAAGTCGTTCGTAATGCTAGTTTTATAATCACCAGTATATTATCATAAGCAAGGGAACTGAAATAGAAATGCCTCTGTTACGTAATATTACATTTTATAAAGTACTAAACATTTTTATATTAGTATCTAGACTATTAAACTATTAATCGTGGATAATTTATGGTGGTAATTTGTTGTTGAGCGACAAAGTCGGGAATTTTATAATTATTTTTGTCATCATGATAATCATTTTTAAAAAGCACCTAGTACCAATTAAATAACACTATTGCTTACAGGATAAGCGATGAAACCACATCCATGCACTCCGGGGACCATTTCAAAGAATTTTCGGTAGTGCTTGGAATCGATAACTTTTTATATCAATATATGTAATACTTTTAATATAAAGTATATGTAATACTTGTAAGGAATATAGGATCATACTTAAACTAGCAGTTAATAGAAACTAATGTCGTATTATATTATACCCAGTTTTATTTATATCCGATTATTTGTCCAATCGATTAAATAAAAAAACTGCAAAGGATATAAATTTATTTCAATTACTTTTACACAGAAGAGAAGTGCGGGTTTTATTTCTTAAAAATAATTTCGTCTAAACGTCACGTTGGATACATTTTTGGAATCTGGACACAGTATTCCGTGACACTCGTTGAAGTAGTGACGTCGGGATGCTATTAACCTCGCGGACGATATTTTCTTTTGGTGCTGAGATGGTTGCTGAGTTTGTTTCATAGTCGCTAAGTTTGTTTCATACTCCCACAGAAAAAATTTGATGGGTTTGAGATTCGGTGACATGGATGCCCAGAGGATGTCACCGGCTTGTTAATTTGTCAGGAAATCTAGCAGTGAGAGGCATGATGCCATCTTGTTGAAACCATGTGTATGAAGGGTAGGTAGGATGCTCTCTCAATATTGGTAGAAAATAGTCGTTAAGCATGCGCCGCTAAGAAACATAGTTTACAGAAATGGTTCGCCCTTGACGATTGTCCAAAAACGAGGTCTGATGATTCCACGGCTTGACACTGTTGGCTTTTTTGGGACTGTGAAGTGACTTTTGATGTTTCAAACGTGGGTTCTGTCCTTTAGTTGCCCATTAATGGCAATTCTACTTATTTATGTACTTCCATTTACAAGAAAATGGCTCTCATCGTTCCAAGAGATAGAATTACTGTACGAAATCGATCTAAGATTATCTCGCACAAATTTTTAAGCAAATTAATTCACTAAGCTAAAGCGCTTGCACAATTTGAATTTCAAGAGGATGAAAATTAATATCCTTCTTCAATATTTCGTGCACAATAATTGTTGGAAGCTCTAAAGCAGCCGCTTTCTTGCGCACGGACTGACGCGGATTATCGTGCAAACTGTTCGCGACGAGTTCAATGTTTTCATTTGTTCTCGACGTGCGGCTGGGTCTTGGCCGTGGGTTGCTTTCTGCTGAACTTGTTGCCGGAACCTCCTTACCAGTACCCTAATAAAATCTTCATATGGGGCGTCACGCAAACGTCGTATATTGTAATGCAAACAAATCTTCAACGGGCAGTTGCATACGAATCATTGGCCATGAAATACACTTCGATTGCGAACGCACGTTGTTCTCCCGTCCACTCCGACATCGTGACTAAATAATCCCAACGAATGAAAAAAAAACAAAGTTAACGCGGCCCCTTCCTGCTAATTTTGCCACAGGACAGCCCTTCATATATATATATATATATATATATATATATATATATATATATACATATATATGTATGTATGTATATATATGTATATATATATATATATATATATATATATATATATATATATATATATACATATATATGTATGTATGTATATATATGTGTATATATATATATATATATATATATTACGAATAAACATTCGGTGGACTTAGGTCATTCGCTAAAGAAGCCTTAAAGTTTAGAGTATTTTTATATTTTAGTTAACTAATAACACAGTTATACATTTAAAAAATGGAAGAAAATAATACTATTTTACGAATTTCGTGTTTCTTAAAAGAAGCTTGTGTAGAATAAGAACATTGTGTGTTTCTTAGCATTGTTTTATTTATGAATCCGCGTTTTCATCAACATATCAAAGTTAAGTATCATTACTTTTGTGCATAAAATTTTGAAATACTTCACTGAAATTTGTAAATAGCTTTTAAATTTAATTAGGCCTTCTTTTCATATTCTCTAACTGAATATTTTATAGAAGTCTCGTAATAAGAATCTTTCCGAATTAAGCCAAGCGTGTATCTTTTAAATATTTTTAATGAATCTCAAAGACTTTCGCAAACAAAAAACGTTTTTTCCATCTCCCTATTAACTTTTCTTACACAGTAAATATATTACACAGTAAATTCCTCACTTTCAAAGTTAATTAATGTAATGAAGTCTTTAAGATTCAGTCTATTATAAATTATATTTTTATAGAATGACTTTGTTTTTATAATGATTATTTAAAAATTAAACTATTACATAGTTTAATTACCGTATTTATTTTTATTATATTGCTCATAATTTTAATAAAAATATTGTGTGGAAATAATAAAGTATGACTTTACCGGTCAAGAAACAATTAATTTCTTGCGTAAAAATGAGAAGAAAAGTTTTTGCTTGTTGATGACAAAATTATTTAATAATTGTGATAATTACTTCCTGAGACAAGCTTAACATGTAAAACATAATAATTATCAAGAATTTTCCATGTAAAGCGACATATATTCTCGTACAATGTTGTGTATGTGATACTTTAATGTTTTGAATCTATACGTAAACATTTTGATAATAAAATTTCTGGAAATTCAGTAGGTCAGCTGTGTTTCTACAATATTACAAATGTATATACCATTGTAAGTGGTGAAATATTATCTCACAGCATCACATAACATAAAAAGTGCATAATATTTTTTTTAATACCAATGACAAAAGGATGGGCAGACTATGCGATAAATCTACTGTCTGTTACATTTTTAATAAATTTTAATTACATTTCTGCTTTTTGCTGCATTAGTTCACTTATGTTTGCTGTTCTCAGTATGGTTGAAAAAACGATAAGGGCTAGTAAAATTATTGCGCTGCTTGAAAAAGGCTGTGGCCAATGTTATGTGTCTCAGCAGTATAATGTGAGCCGTTCCACCATCCAAATAACCTGGCAACGATACCACGAAACGGGCTCCATCAAGAGAAGGCCCGGTTCTGGAAGAAAACGGTACACTGAGCCACGTGACGACCGCTTCATAGTCAGTCAAGTGCTACGAAATCGTCAAGTTACATAAGTGGATGTCAAACCTCGAGGAAGTCGGAGGTACACGAGTAAGCCTATGGACAGTCAGAAGGAGACTTCAGGCCATCAATATATGTAGCTATCGCCCAGCTCGGGGCCCCACAATTTCCGTGAGCATCGAGTTACCAGATTGAGATTCTCCAACATTTTTTGTTATGGACTCGACAAGACTGGAATAGTGTTTTATTCTCCGATGAAGCTCGTATATCGATTAATGGTGAGGATTGACGTTGGCGAGTCTTACGAAGACCTGGAGAACGCTTTGCAGAAGTGTGCTTTGAGGAAATCACCCCTTACGTTGGAGGCTCCGTAATGTTTTGGGCTGGTATTAACTCAGATGATCGTACCGAGTTAGTTTTTATTGAAAATGGCACACTTAATGCGCAAAGGTCCATAACAGAGGTTCTTATTTTTCATACCCAACCCTTATTAACAGCAGTTGGAGGCGAGTCCATTTTCATGGACGACAACGCTTGCGCCCACCGCTCTAGAGACGTTGATGCGTATATGCAGGAGGCCGGAATTCGTCGGTTAGACTGACCAGCTAGAAGTTCTGACTTCTATCGGATAATCTCAAACGATACGTCGGAGCCATAAAACCAGCTCCTGAAAACATTCAGGCCCTTAAAAACATGATCGTCGCTGAATGGGGACGTACTCCTCAGGAAATAATAAAAAACGTCGTCAAAAGCATGCCTAGCAGATCTCTGAGCCTTTTCATATACACTATCATCCTTCGGTACAGCTTCTGAGACCCCATATTTGACCTTTTGCTCCACAAATAATACATCCTCTTTTACATAAACGATATTATTTTCCGGGGATCACATTGTGTAACCTTTAATATTTAAATTTCTGACTTAAAGTATTTATACAAAAACTTGTGTCTGATCGTCAATTTCCTCCCCGTTCTTTCCAAACGAGTATAGCATTGTAGTTTAGCGCACAATACCATAACTAGAAAACCATATTGAACTGGTTTGTTCATTATCTCCAATCCATGTGTTCATTCTAAAATATGTAACTTTATTTTTAGCAATATTTGTAGCTATATTTATATAATTTCGCATACACTCCTTCATTTTCTCCTTTTTTCATAAACACTCCTAAAGTTTGAAATATTATCTTGTAATATATATTATGAATTATTCAAATTTTCAAATAATGGCAATGGTTTCATAGGCCTATACATATCACCATTAATTATCTCGCATATCCTAGTCGATTTAATACCACTCGTGCGAAGGGTGGATGTTGTTTTTACCCTCAGAAAAAAACCCATAAATTGATCCACAGAGTCATTATTCACGTTAATATTATTTTGAAGCAGCTTTTTTGTCACATATCGCATATTTTCGTACGTGAATTTTTCATATCATTCGATCAACAATCCCTATTTCAATTGTATCACTTTTGTTAGTTTGGATCTAAAACGTATGCCCATATGATAAATGTTGCAGACGCGATTTGCAAATATAAGAAAATTATTTTATTTATTAAATGTTGCGTAGACTGTTTTCTGTTACATGACCGTTATTTAAACGTAGTTCACAAGAGAATAGGTTCATTTTTAAGTCATATACACGAAGTAGACGAATGAAATATATTTATTTTTAAACTGTGGTATTTTTAATATAACAGAAAATTTTGTGAGCATATCCATTGTTCGAGAAAAAACTTTGTTTGCAATGTGAAATTATACAATTCAGGCAGCGAATTAGACAAATTCAAACCATCACAGCTTTTTCTAATTTAAAATTTTAAATAGGTAATTTCTTTTTAGAAGTTTAGTACATACGTTTGTTAAAAATTAACTAACTCTGCATTTTTTTTGTCAATTAGAGTAAAGTTTCTCTCGTATAAATCTGTGGCCACTTTAACGATATTTTTATAATTATTACCCCCACTTGATCTAATGATTGACTCATTATTTGTTGGAATAATTTAAACGTTTCAAAGGTTCCTTTTGTAGTAATTTTCCTAAATTATCTTGCATAATGACAAGTCTAAATTGATTTTTCACCGTTATTGACCTAACATATTTTTCTTTGTCTTTGTTTTATTTTCTTTACTTTTAAATATAGGTTGCTGTTCTTTGTGTTGCTTTATTTCTTTCGTAACTTCGATTCTTTTCTTTGGATTTTCCATGATATTTCTGACTGTTTAGTGCTGCCTAATATTTCCTAATAAATCGCAGATAGTTTGAACTGACATATTTTCTTGGCACGCCAATAATAAAATACATCGGAAGTCCTGGTTGGGAAAATGCAATGTTAATATCCTTTAAAGATTTCTTGTAATTCGATCAGATAGATTTTTATATTCTATGTTTAAGGATGTTTTTACTACATGTCGATAATAAGGTAATTTTGAAATTGCGATTGTTCCATTAAAATTAATTGCTGTGTAATATCAATAAAATATGGACTCATATTATTAAAGATTTATGTAGATCTTTCAACAATTACTAACTTTATTAAAAATTTTCTAATTTAAAATAAAATGGAAGAAATAACTATGAAAAAAGGGATTTTATTGAGTTACATATTAATAAAATTCAAAGCTATGTCAATTGAATTTATGTCAGTAATCTAAAGGTAGTACAAGCTATTTTTTTTGATAATATTAGTAAAAGTTATAAATTTATGAGGGGTCATAAAATTCTAAATTCTCTTATTATCAAATTATAATTTTTTTTTATTTTACGAACGCTTTTGTGAAATCTTGACCACGTTTTATGTAGAGGTTTTTCTTTAAAATTTGTTCCACATTGCTAATAATTACGTTTTGATTAAGATTGATAACTCATTTTTAATTTATCTTTATTGTTAACTATATCTGTTTCTCCTGATTTTAGCAGACTTGCTCGCATTTTTATTACGAAACTCAGAGCGTAATTTGTTATATCGGCATAATCCAATATACAAGGCTTTACATAATTGTGAGATGTGTTGATAATGAATTCTATGCAGCAAATATTATTTTTCTTTTTTTAATTTGTCCAATTTTTCATTTCTCATAAAAGATTTTAGTTTGCAAAACGATAAGTCGTAAAAATTTATCATACAATAAATTTATATATTTTGTATTTTTTTACGTAATTTTTTACGTCTTATTTTTTTTTAACTATTTTTTAATTCAAAATAATTTTCATAAATTGAAGACATTTATGAAACTGACTGTAGTTTGAGCACCATATTGTACTGTGCCAGCATGCCGGTTTGTTTGTGCGTGTGACATAGAGACTTATTTTATTTTCATATTTTTCATACTCTAGTTTTGAGCTGCTTATAATTAATATTAGTGCTTAAAAATCTCTCCTTCGATTACTTTTTTGGAGATTACATTAGCTACTTTAGCTGCTGTTATTCCGCTTGAAAGTAAAATGTAAAAAAATTAATTTTACTCCGATTTGAACTTTTAAGACTCGTGATGACATCAGGAATCTTATTAAATATAGAAATAGCTATGACTTTAGTAACGAATTCAAAGAATCCTGCCTATTCCCGAAACCAATTTTCACGGTCGCTGAAGGCGCGTAGCTATAGTGATAAGCGCCATTAACAGATATTATCATTAATCGTTTGTTAATGATAATATTTGTTAAACCAAATTTTTGAAAATTAATATTTTTAAAGCATATTATGTGTATCAGTTTTATTTCCCATTATATTCGCTAAGTAAAAGTTTTGATTTGTGTAATAGTTGTACAACTATAGTAGGATAAATATATTCTGCAATAAATTACATATATATTATAGTATAAAAATTACGTGTATTTTAACTCATCAGAAGATTCGTCCATCAGTAACGAAATTATTCTCTTAAATGTCATTATAATCATGAAATTAATATTTTACCTCTTATACAAGTGTACTTTCAAAATTTATTATTTTACAATATTCTTTTTTGGAAAATTGTGTTTATTTACAATATTTTTTTATAAAACACTGTCAAGTTTCAAAATTATTTACTTAGAAGAATGAAGAGTTTTATATTGAATTAGTACTGCCGACCCACTTCCATACCCTATAGTACTAATTATTTACGCTCTCTAAGAAAAATATTCTCACTTAGTCAACGAATCTTAGATTTTAAAAAAATTGATTCTCTTGGATATGCGATTTTTCATTGGAAACATTTTATCTTCAACTTCAGTAAAATAGTACATAACGACCTTGAAATATTTCTTAAATCAAGGTACAAACAAATTGAAACTTTGAAAATAATATTTATTCTGGAATGTAGATTCGGTTTTACGAAACCTCTCATATCTTTGTAACTAAGCAATTAAGAAACCTGGCTCTGTTTTTATAAGAAAGATTTTATTGGAGTCTCAGTCATGGACGTCGATTATATTATTTAAGAATAGATTGCAAACGGAAATAATCAATTTATACAGGTTTGGTTATACAAAACACATTTTACTTTTTTTTATACCGTATTAGACAGGGTTCTTTAGAAATTATCTTAATTTGGACTAATAAAGAAAAGTATTTTGAAGTTGACTGCTAAGAAAAAATGGAGAAATATGAAAATACATTATAAAACCGCAAGCCGAATCTAGTTTAATGATAAATACTTATTATATTTTATTTAGGTTTCAAGTCAAAGGTGATAGTACACTTCTTTCGTTATTGTCCACGTTATAAAACTTAAATACTGTTCATTGCCCTAATATTCTGTTATTCACATCAGACACATATGTACTGTTCTACTCAACTTTAACATCTTTGTTCTCCTGTCTGACTGTGCCGAACACCGATTAGGGCAAAACAGAACATCAATAACTTAATTTCGATTTCAGTTGCTCTTTCGATCAAAACCAAAATTTCCCTGAATCTCACGATTTTTTAGATCGAATCAGGTCAAAACAGGACCTTCATTCAAAAACTATATCAATATAAATTTACGAATGACTAAAGTTTGATATTTTATTACAATTATAAATTATATTGGTGTAATTTTAATTATTATACCAAACAAATAATTCAAAAGGATTTAATTACTGATATATGAGGAATAAATTAGCACTTCAAGAAAATATTACTTAAAAATGTAAAATATGTCATAAAGGCTCAGTTAATGAGTCTTTTATGACAAAACAATCGTAAATATGAATGTACCTTTACAATGTAGAAATAAATAAATTAAGGTGAGTGAAATGACAAGCTTACATATCATAAATACAATATTAATCTAGTCGTTAATGAAACACCACATGTTTTATTGAAGTGACCTCTACCTATATCTTCATTAGATAACTACACGCGTTGCTCGTAAAATAAAAATAAACACAAAAAAGAAAGAAAAAAACCATAACGACATATCGCCGGGACAAATTTGCACAAGATAAAACCTCAACGACAAAAGAGTCATCCATCCAGGCCGTAATTCCTTGTATTTGCAATAAAAACAAAATAAATAAAATAATAAAAAAAATGTAATAAAATGAAAAAGTTCCCACCAGCGGCAGCGAGAGCGCGGCACAAACAAATTTGTTTTTGTTTTACGATCGCCAGCCACCGTTGCAGATAAACACCGCCACGTAAATGTCTCGTCCTAATTCGGTTTAGATTCTCAAATGTTTACGTTTTGTCGTAATTCACCACTTCCATTTTTATGGCAGCCATTTTGTTAAATTTATTAGGGTGCCTCGTTAACGGGCGATGGAGGTTAGCCGTTTCGTTGAGCACTAGAGCTGCGTGCACACGTGCCGATTCTTGTTTTACATTCCACGATTCACAAATACATCAAACTCTAATATGAAATAATATCATATTCTTGTTATTTAGATGAAAATAGGACAATAGAATAATTTGACATGGTTTTAGAATTCGATATCATACGAGTCACTAAAAAAATGAGACTTAGTTGCAATATACTATCTTTCAAATAAAACTCTCAAAGCAACGCCTTATTTTATTTTGCAATAATATAACATAAACATTTGAATTATAATTATATTACATTGTTAACGCTTTTTCTAATGGAATGTAAAAAAATTGGATTATATTATATTCCTTATACATATTTTTCTCTACAAAATCTCTTTAAGTAAATAATTAATTCTGATGGAATTCTCTGTTAACGTTAAGTTTTTCACGTGATACATTTTATAATTGAATATGTTTGGCATTAATTTTGTAGAAATTCATTATAATTTAATTTTTCACAATTAATCGAAACTACGTGATGTAGTATTATTTCTACTATATTTAAATTCTTTACATTCATTAACATTCATCTTGATTTTTTACAAATTTTTACAAATTGCCCACCTGAAAATGTTGTCATGCAATGAAACCTAGGTATGACGAAGAAATAATACTACATGAAGCAGTTTTATTTAGTTAAGAAAACATTTTATTATATATATTTCGATAGTTGTAACGATTTCTTATCGGACTACGCCCAGTCAACGTAAATCTTAATAAAATAATGTACTTATTTGAATGCATTTCCTCCACTCCAATATTCTACTGCTCATTTTATATTTCGTGAATATAGTTGAACGAATCAGAAATCAGAAGGAAATTATTATTATGCATAATTAAAAGTATATTTAAAATTATTAAATAATATAATAAGGTAATGAAATTGAAAACAATTCCTAATTACGAAAATTATATTTTCGCTACTTTATTTAAAATACAGTGAGTAATTTACAAAATATTGATTTATATTTAGAGAAAAACAAACTATGTATGTAAACTCACCTTACGGTCGATGTGAACATTTCTATTCTTCAAAATCCTTCCACGTGCCCCTTTTCCCCTTTTCATCGTGTCGTGTGAGCGCAGCGGATGTCCTCGCAATACTATGCATATTGCTAGGCGGTAAGTAGATGCGACACTGCCTAAAATATTCACCTTTCTATATTTGTAGTATAAGTTTGTTCTAAACCAAAAATAGTTGTGCTATTAAAATTAAGTGAATTATATGGATGAAGGTGTTATGTTAAACTAAAAGTCTTTCACAAACGTCGATGGTGCATATTTAATTATTTTTCATTAACTATCATGTTTCATCTATTTCAAAAATCTCCTTCTAAAGTGGAGCTGAACGTATTAAATTTTTAAAAAAATTGGCCACTTTTTCGAGTTATTTTCGTGACATGTAGTTATATATTTTATAGAAAAGTTAAAATTTTGTTTAATCTTAAATAAAAATTAAACATATTTCAGTTCCTTTTTAGAATACCGATTGCGAAATAAGATAGTCTTATATACATATACATATACTTATACATATATATATATATATATATATATATATATATATATATATATATATGTATATATATATATATATATATATGTATAAATATATATATATATATATATATATATATATATATATATAACATGATAAATCAGTCCTAAGTAGTCAATGAATAATTAAATAAATATATTAATTTGCTTTAAATTATATCTATTCAAAAAACACTTGATCCTAACAAATTTGAATTAATGTTTAATACTAAATTTTAGGTAATCTTGAACTTTGCCGAATTAACCAATATTTGCTATTAAAATAAGGACTTGTTTAATTTTAATTCTTAAGTTTTTAGTATTATACATCTCATGAAATAATCATATTACTCATACTATCAGCCTTAGCCTCTAAAAAATTCAAAGATTAAGTAATGAAACAGGCTCAGTTTATATTTCATTGCCAAAAACGCGAATACTTTGTCTCATAATTAAATTACAAGACCAAAGCCTAATTCTTCTTCTCTTAACATAAAAAAACTATATTCTAGTGGCATAAATATGGATTACCGGTATACACGTCACCTGAATTTTATCGAAAAATAATTTTGGTTCAACTAATTTTTCCACAGTCACTTACAGTTTGTGACTCTACAGCTAAATTTACATTTCTAATTATAGTACTTCCTCCTTCCTCTGACCAATTTATTACATTACAGTAATGTCAAAGAAATCTTATGAAAATTAAATCTAAGTTTTCTGATAGCAATCGTATACATATAGATATTCTCCAGCGTATGGTAGATATTTTAATAGTAACCACCAAAAACATCAAAATACATCAATCTAAATGAAAAAGCTTACGTCATTCCACTGCTTCAAATCATTTGGCCTTAAAGTTGTAAGACTTTAGGCTAATTCACATTTAAAGATATTTATGTATAAATATGCGCTAAAATAGCCTCATTTAACTATTATGCGCTGCAATAGCCTCATTTAACGAGAAAAATATCCAGCGAATTGAACAAAGAATCCACGCGAACTCAATCGCCGACAAACCTAGTATTTGAGTGTTCCACTAGGCTTTTGAGTTCATCTCACAATTAATAGATTTTTGATACGTGATATAGTTAGTTGAGTACGTTAGTATGGTATTTAAAATCTCTATTTATTTGCATACACTCAGTTATACAACATTTAGTGAGACTACAGTTATCAACTACTTAAAGCGTCCATTGAAACAAAGGGCAAGCGTTTGTCCCTTCAAGTATTACGCGTGTTTTTTTTACTACTATTTGCAGAGTAATTTCTAGAATGAGTAACTTATATATAAAATTCATCAAGGTTTTCTTATAACATTGTCATGGAACTGGTAATTGTACTTTCTTCGTTATTGTCTCGTTTTTATGTTAAGAAATTACATACATAAACTAAACAAAATTAGATAATCGGTTGGGTATTGAAAAACATAAATTTCATTATCCAAGTTCAAAAGATGTTCACATCTCTTGAATTGAATAAATCATAAATTTATTAGTTTCATTAAAATGAATATTTCATGTTTAATAAAATACTAAGTACGAAATCTAAAGTGTTCCGATCTGTACTAAAAACTCGTACTATGTATTTACTTACACGCACGACTGGAACAAAAAAGCGAAATAATTACCTCCCATATATTTCATCTCTCCCCTCACTTTTGTTCATTTATTAGACAAAACATTTCCCAAAACCCTTCTGACAATTAACGCATTAGGCGGCGCTTTATCGAATTCATGTACGCGTTTGCAGGGCGGTTAGAGTTATGGCCGATAACGCCCTCAGCTCGAGGCAGTTTTGGACGGATTATAAAAAAGCTGCGTAAGCTCGCTGGAGCTTTATCGAAGCTGTGAAATAAGTGATGGCCGCCATAATTTTCCAGTTGTTGAATAAGTTTCTCGTCGTTGTTACGTTCGGGTCGTAAATTATTATGTCGGAATTGGATTTTATACGATTATTGCTTGTCGTAGAGCAGGCAAGAAATTGGGTTCGCGTCGCCGTTCGCCGTGAAGTGTTTTGGATAATGTTGTTTCATCTGCCAGGCATTTTTATTCTCACTGATTATTGATTTTTATTTAAGTGAAAATCCTATACAACTTTCTTAATGTATTACGTTTACTGCTGCGTTATTAATTAAACAAATTTGAGCGACCATATTCTTTTAAGAGAAGGTAGTTAACGTATATGTATAGAAATTATTTTCGTGTCTCTTAATTGAAAGTTCATTCACTTTAATTTAATACTAGCTATGAGAACAAAACATGTAACTAAATAATTCAAATTAATATGACGGTATTCTCAGCCTTGAACGCATTATTTTTAACCCATTATTAATTATTCACTTACGCAAGTTGTGATTTTATTATTTAGAAGTGGTAAATAAAGCAAAATATATGTGAATAGTCATTTATTTTCCAGTAGTTTTTCATCCAACTATTTTTTCTGTTAATTGGTCTTAAATGTCTTGAGACTAATTATTAAATATATGGACTAAATTAATTGTACTTACTCAAACATTTAGTCCATATATTTAATATTGGATTTACTTAAACCAAATTAAAGGCAGCTGAATTTATTTCTAATTACCTAACAAAAAATCGCCAACGAATGAATTCAATGACGAATATATTTCAATGAATTTATCTTGAACGATAAGACGGAATTGTGATTATAATACATTTACCGTCATACGCCTACACCTTATCAGTCAACGAAATCACGACCTTAATTTTACGTTGAATCAAATATAGCTGGAAATATTAGAAATGGTTAATTCTCATGTGATTACTTCCCATAAATAAATACAGTATTTAGTTTTAAAATATGAACCTACAAAAACTAACTAAGGTAATTTTTTTTTGTTATTTACCTTGATTTTCTGATCTCGCTACATTTCGTACTCATGATTTAATGTCCTATTCCTTTATGCCTTTTCCAAAATACCTTCCAATGAATCAAGCTCAAGCCCCTATTCACTTCTTTTCCAGTAGTTATATTTCCATCCTTTATTTGTAGTTTATACACATTATTATTCAGTTCACCGCATAATATTTACTTCAGTATAAAAAATTTAAAAGTCGTTATGGATGAATAACTACAAAAGTAAATGATAACATTTTTTATTTGAAAAGCAAATATTTTGAATTTTCAACATTAGGCAATAAACTTACGCATTTTTTAGATTTTTGTATCTTACTGATTTTTTTCGGTATTCATTATTGTTGCAGTCAGTACGTATTTTAATATTACATATCCTTTTTATTTCACGTTGTCAATATTTTAATTCGTAAAATAAAACTGAATAAGTTTTTGCTATCTAGATTGTCACCATATCTAGATCTTTACCCATTTTGTATCCTTCTATTTCTCACATCAATTCAATGTCTTGATTTGAGAATTAAATATACGAAAGAAAATCTTTGTACATTCATTAACTCATTATATTGACTTACTAAACCGTTATGAACATTAATATAACATTTTTCTCCCTAATATAAATTGTTAAATTAGGGTAAAAAAAGGATAACCCTTGCTGCGATCGCATAAACCTAACAGGAGTAAA
This sequence comes from Druceiella hillmani, assembly GCA_039881145.1. Classification (NCBI taxonomy): domain Eukaryota; kingdom Metazoa; phylum Arthropoda; class Insecta; order Lepidoptera; family Hepialidae; genus Druceiella; species Druceiella hillmani. The sequence goes on along the minus strand of JAYKKI010000007.1, from coordinate 27,356,604 downwards.
ATATTTCAAAAAAATTATGACGCATACAAAGTGTATGCCTATTTATGCTATTTGGTAGACATTAGTTTACTTTTAAAATGTAAATCTTGTATTTCAACTTTTGTTTTTTTTGAGCTAATAAATAATTAATTAATCGTTTTGTATAATATACACTTGTTTCATTTTATTAATTTATAATTAAGAAAAAGATAATACCAAAGCTATATATTTAAAAATGAAATGTAAAATTGAAAGAATTTTGTTGATATTAATTGATTAAAATTCATATTTTAATGCTTTTCAACTATTATTTTTCCTTTATTTACATATAATTATTAACATTTGTAATATATATATATATATATATATATATATATATATATATATATATATATATATATATATGTATGTATATATATATATATATATATATATATATGTATGTATATATATATATATATATATATATATATATATATATATATATATATAATGAAATTAATACTTTTCTCATACCCTTTAAGTTTTTATGAGTAGCACCGAAAACGTTGACGACAATTAAAATGTTATATTAATTTATTGCTATATTTTTAAATTTTTTGATTGGAGAATACTTTGCGAATTCCAATATGTTAATATTAATAAGTAGAGTAAGTTTTATTAAAGTAATATTTTTAAAATAATCGTCATTTATTACTGGAATTTATACATTTAGGAAACAAGTCTTAAACTTAGTCAGCACAAACGATTGTCACTAGCCCCGCTATAACATTTTTCATTATTTTAGCACACAAATCGCTAATACGTATTCAGCCAGACATAAATTTAGACGGTAATTGCCAAGATAACTAAAATTCCCAAAGCTAATAAATCAATATGCCACGACGGATCATGCCTAGGCACGAATATCTAGGTCACTATTTAAAATTCCACTTACCTAATCGCTATCTATCTTCCCATATGCCCCGAACAATATCCCCGAACGGCGTAAATGCAGGGGCGCGGAGGTAAAGATAAATGGAACAGGTCGCTCCATAATGCGTAGAAGCTTAATTTTCAATACAGCCTTAATTATCCTTTTACCGCACCGTCATTAATCTTTATTTGATTATAATACCTGCGCCCGTTTTGACAACGCCGGCCGTAGCATCTACGGTTATCGTGGGCTCGCTCTATGATAAAAGGTTTGTTTCTCATTACAATGGGCTAAACCTATTATTCAGTACCTCAGTGCTTTGTTTGTTTATATGTACATAAATATAAATTGTTATGTATGTGGTTAGAAATTGATGTCGAAATATATTTGTTTACTTACATTCTGATCGTGGTAACAAATATGAATAAACAAGTGTAAAAATTCTGAAGCTATTTAAATCTAGCCTTATATAAATATTTTTTTTAACATTATGCTACGTTTGTGTTTAAAAAACACTACATTAAATAAATTGCTGCTATAGAAACAATATTTTCGCCTTGAGCTTCCTTCCAAGGCAAAATTTTCATGTGATGACGCAGTTCGTATCGATAAGTATATAGAATGTGGCTTTCTATGGACTTTGACTCTTCCGTTGTAATGAAACGTAGAAAATAATATACGTAACCAAATACATTGTTTATTTGTTTGCTCAAAATTAAAATTCTTCACATATTAAGAACATTTTTTGAGAACTGTGCATTTTTATTTCATACATGTATATTAATATTTATAACTGTACCAAATAAGTTTTAAAAATAAAATTATATTTAATTTATTTGTGATACGGAAAAAATGTCTTATCGAAAATAAAAAAAAATTTAAGATATATATGAGTGGGTGTGTGTGTGTATGTATATATATATATATATATATATATATATATATATATATATATATATATATATATGTGTGTATATATATATATATATATAATACTGATAAAACATATATAAAATATAAATTGACTACATACAAACTAATTAACACCGTCACAAATAATTGATGGGTTTTGAAAATATAATATTTAAATGATCATTTTTTATTTTATTTTTTACCTTAGCTGAAGATAAAAACCAATACGTGCAATTAAATCCGCATTTTGAATGTATAACCTTTTACACCATGATATAAATTTGTAACTCGGTGCTTTTTGTAAAATTAAAAAACTTGTGATGAAGAAATAGTGACATCTTGTACAGCAAAGACTAACGTCATCTTGCAAGAATAACAGATTCCTTCAAATCAATACTATCGATTTTTAGGTTTTCGTACCCGAAATACGCGAAACGAACTCAACATGTAGCAGCAACCTCATCTGTCCGCCCATCTGAAAGTCAGAAGTTACAATATATAGTTTCTTGACTCAAAACTAAAATAACATTCAAAATTAATTAAAATTATATTTAGAAAGAAGGAAAAATTTTCTAAAAGCGTGTCGAGTATCGTTATAAACATATATTGAAGTAGAATATAAATTTAATTTTTAACTTTTACACTAAGAATAACGATGGACCCGTATGTCCATCAAATGTATAATTTTAGACCCATTGTGTTACGAAGTCTACCTTGAAAACTTTATTACGTAAGAAGTAGTAATGTCGGTAATAGTACTTTTAATATTCTGTATTTATGTAAGAAATAGCAAAGAAAAGTAAGATATAAAGTATTAAGAAGTGTAGTTCACATGTTTTAATCATTTATAACATATTTCAAGCTCAATAATTTTTCCGCTAAGGGAAAAGTCTCATTAGACAATAACAGCCTCAATCCATAATACACATATCAATATCTTTGCCATATCAATCGGTAATTTGTAGATAGGTACTACTGAATAGTTAGAAGATAAGTAGTGACAGGTTAATTTAATCGTAGTACTAAATCTATGTCTTGTCACTATGTTTTCATGACGCGAGAGAAGAGAAAACCATATTATTAATTGGTACATACCGTCTTGTATCTATTCACGGGGAACATATTTTCTTATACTTACAGTTGATGAAAATTTAAACGAATTGTTCCAATTCTTACTTTGATTGTATTGACAATTTCTTGACACGTTCCTTTTGAATTTATTTTATCAACGATTAGTAATACTTAGCTTTGAATAATAAAAAAAATTTTAGATTATGGTGCATATTTGAGTGATTGATCTGGGACTTGCACATCAGGGACGCCCTTCTTGACCCGAGTAAGTATCTCAGTATACTTGTCCTTCTCCTTCGGGCGGACAATCAGTGCATTAGATGTGGTCACTGGTCTTCTCGTTGTCTTCGGCTTAGGCAGCCTCGAAAGCTGCCTTTTAGGCTGCAACTCGTGCTCTGATTTCTTGTCCCTAGTTTGAACCAGCTGCCAGTCCGTTGCATCCATCTTGTTGTTGGCGTGCTGAGTTACCTTCTTGGACAGCTAGATCAGTCCGCAGTCCTCTTTCATTTACTTTGTTTTTCACCCGAACCAGGATACGGCCGTTGCTTCCTTTTGGACAACGTGGTGTGACGCTGCTTCTCCGTGACAGAATCGCTGTCCCCATCGTCCCCGGTGTCCATTTCCATCATCTCAGGGGCGGTCTGTGTACGTCTTGTTGTTGGTGTACTCAGATCTTTTGGCACTTGACGAGGGGAGCCTTGTTGTTTGGCTCGCGTCTCATTTTCCGTAGTGTAGTAGTAATCTCCTGAAGGTATTGCCTATACTGATTGACTTGGCCCATATCTCTTTGAACGTTTGGTCTCAGTTGGACGTACTCTTGCAGCTCATCAATAAGCGTGTGTGTCTGCGTGTGTGTGTGTGTGCATGTCGGTCTGTGTCCATATGTGGCTATGTGTGTCTCTGTGTATGTATTTTCCAATCGATCTCCAGACAAAAATTGTTAAAAAAGCTTTATGTATTTTGTTCTTATGATACATCAGCTAAATAATTTCACTATTTATAACGGACGGACAACAGTACTCTTGTATTTATAAATAAATGCGCCTAAAAATTTGCAAAATTAATAACTCAACATTATAATAAAATAGTCGCCAACAAATAGCATACAATTATTTTAGATAGACTAAACAAATCCGATGGAATGTTTTCTTCTGAATCAGAGCAACAGCAAACAAGATGGCGAAGAGCAAAAGAAACCGTTAAAGTAACCGTAAATGTTTCGAAATTGAAAATTTCAGCAAGTAAAAATGTTAGATAATAAGAGTTAATAAGTAATTTACTATGATATTTACAATAGTAAAATGCACTAACAAGAAATACGCGCTGTGAAAAAGCAGGTTTTTAATTTTTTGAAATGATTTATTTATGATAACAGAAAATTTATACTTCATTATTTGCAAGATATTTCTTCTTTTTTTTTCAAGTTTGTAAATTCTTAATATATTAAAATGTAGTGTTGATATTGCGGATTATTCTAGCGTTAGAGTGTTCTAATAATGCAATTTTCATAAGATTGTCTTTTAGTATAGTCAACGAGTATATACTTGCCTTTGATTATTTCATCACATAAATATATATATATATATATATATATATATATATATATATACCTGATATACATAAGCTGAGATTACATAAATAACTTTGATACTAATGTCATAATTTTTCATAGTTGTACGAAAATTAATTTAAAATTCATATAGGTATCATATTCTTTTATAAACTGTATCGTCATACTAACAATACTTTATGAGAATGAAAAATCACTGTCTTCTCGGTTTAGTGATTGACAATAAACAAACATATATACTTAAATCTTTATGCATGGATCTCCTACAGCAGTTGCTGAATCTAAACAATCACTTTTCTCTCCAACTTAAACGCGAATTTTATACTTAGTGGCTTTATACTTGATATGTGGAAGTTTATTTCAAAATCAAGAACCTGAGGACAAGAATTGGAGAACCATTTTATCCATTTTACTTTTCTTTCGGAATTTTGATGGAAATAATTAAGAAATTTTGGCACAAATATTCTTCCTTTTTGTAAAGAAAAAGGGCCAATCAAAGAAATCCATTCTTAGCCGGACAAAGCCATTTCTGTCATAGTGTAAATCAAAAGTTTTGGACATCTACGAAAAATGTATCAAAACCGAATAAATTATTCACAATATTGATAATTACTCTAGATAGGGATAGAGTTATCTTTAAACTCACCTTATTTATACTATTGCGATATTTTCTTTTGAGAATACGATGCAATAACCGTTATTCCGAGAAGTCAAGGCTTGAAATGAGATAACCAAACTGAAGACAAAAGCAATTAATGGCATATCAAATGAAAATAGAAAAAAGTTCCATACAGTTTGGTTGGGCAAATTGTGGTGATTAATATAGAATACTTCGAAACAACAGACTAAATTTATGTACGTATTGTTGGTAGTATTGAATGTATCTACATGTATCAGAAAATAGTAGCTAATTAGTTTCAGCAGTTTTTTGTGAAACACCAATATTAGGGCAAATTCTTAAAACAATGGGATGCAACATTTAATAGGTTAAACATTAACTCTAAATGAAATAATACACATATTTTGGTTTAACTGTCGTTCATCGATGAGAACGAAATATTTTATATGCCAAAGGTTATAAGTTATTAAATATTTGAAAAATATAACCAAAGCTTGATTCAAATTATTGTTAAGCATTATAAAACTAACTAATGATCCAATTTAAAAGTTTAATTATATTAGTTTTTAGAACAATTTTTCTAAATTTTTTGGAATCATGCTAATCAGTCAAATAAATTAAATCTTTTTATAGGCTTGAATAGTTATTATAAGTTTGAATAATTATTATTTCACACATTTTTAATTTAGTCATAAAAAATGTGTGAAATGATATTAACAAATAAAAATCTTTTAAAAACTCGGTCAGTTTCACTAAAGTATTTCGTCAGAAAATAGTGACTTGACAGAAAATAAAAACTGATACTGCTAAGATTTACGTTTTATTTTCTGTCAAGTCAATTTCAATTTAGAAATACACATAAATTCCTAATTTAACTAATAGTACTATTAATAGTATTATAATTCTGAGACAAATTATAACAATTCCCTCAAAATAAAATCATTTTTGCCTATCATCGATCATTTTGCATATCATTTATCATTATGCTAATTATTATGCATATATTTTTGAATCCTACTAAGATTCAGAAATAGGGTTATATTTATTTTAGGCATATGAAATAATATTCCACAAGAATCAATAAATTGCAAGACAATATTATAAATAACCATACTTCTAAAAATTAAATCAAAAGTACACATATATTTTTTTAATAGAAGATCGATATGTTGAATTATTGTTTTTTTTTTACTTCAAGACAAAAAATATTATAAAATGTACAATCGTGATTTGTTTTTTTTTAGATAAACAGTAAATTAGTTATATTTTATAATTTTACTCATTTATCTTTTTATTTTAGCGGGAAAAGGGTATCGGAAATGAGAGCCAATTTATAAAATCTGATTATAACATGATAGTACATTATAAAAGGAAACTTATTGAATTGTCAAAATATATGTAAAAAATAAGTATATTAAGATGTACCTACCCTACCTTTAAATTAAAGAGATTATAGTTAAAATTCAGAATAAATAAAGTAAAACAATGTATATTAAAATATTTCTCTAATTCTAAAAATTACATACAGTCTTTTAACTGATTTTCGCGCAGAACTTACCTTTTAACAATTGTAAATTGTTCTTTTTGTACAACAGCTTTGCTTTGTGTCGTCGAACTAGTTTCAATATATCAAAAAAAGACATTGTATAGGTTTGTAACAATACAGTACATTAATTGATTTGTCAAAACATAACCATTCATACTATTCAATGGGCTATTAATTTAGGATCATATTAGTTACTAAAATCAGTAACCGAGAAAACAATTTTGACCTGTTTAAAAAAAAAATCTTATTATCTTATCTTGCAAAAACTGTCTAAATTTTACGAAAAATAATTTAAACTAATTGACGTCAGCAATGGTAGTTGAGATGGAGTTCCTTGCTCAAGTTCTATATCTTTAAAATATTCTGCTGTATTGGATATGGCCGCGAATTTCGGGTAGTATAAATGAAGAAGAGAATCTAAGCCATTTTGAATGTTTAATTGCAAACTTCTTTTTTATCGTTTCTAATAATTTAAATTATAAATTTACTCAAACTGTCGTTCCAAGTAATATCAATGAACTATAACAATAACGCAGCAGTCAAAATTATTAGTACATAATAGATTCTCCGTTGCAACCAATATATTGCTTCACCCCCTGGACCCGAATATTACATAGCAATACGAATATTCATTGTTGAAGTCCATCTAATCGCTCAGAAGACAAGAAAAACAAGAGAGAGCACAACATCAACTGTTGGTTGACAGGGTTGAGTTAAGTTTTTATATTTCACACAGAAATAAAACACAGGAAAGAATTAGTTAATGATTTGTTTAAAAAATACCAGTATTTCTTCTAAACCGGCCATATCTAATCGGGCATGTTCCATTAAATATAAATTAATTACTCTAAAGTTTAGAGTAGTTACGAGTCTAAACTAACCGTATCTATATTGAAAACCGTTACGATTAAGAGTTCTGATTGTTATTTACACAAGCCTTAAATAACAAGTAAATTAATAGTTCTTAGTTCCTCTGTTTTAATTCTATACTTTTGATAATATCGAGAAGGCATTAGACTTACAGTAGTAGAGACTTAAAATAAACTGTTTAAAAACTATATATCTACTTCTCTATTTAACTACTAGAATATATGTTATGTTACAACGTTACCAATCGCAATGGAACGCGGATTGAGAACTACAGAAGAAAAGCCTTCAAGTGGAAAGAAAATGTTATAATATTCCTGAACACAGATATCACAGAGAAAAATCAATTAATTTTAAATTAATAATTTTTAAGTTAAATGTGAGTATGGAGGTTGTTATTTATTAATTAAAAAAAAAGACAAAAAATGTAATTGTGATTTAGACACAGATCAGATTTCTAATTTTCGTTTGTTTCTTAAAGTAAATTAATGACCGTAAACATAATTTACAATTAATAGAAGAAGTACATTTAATATCTTATCTTCAAACTATGTGTCTTTTTGATATATTGAACTAAGCCGACTTATAGATTTTGAATGCATTTTATTAAATTTTCTAAAAGAGAATCATAAAAATTATTAAACTTTATATTACTTTATTGCATTTGGTTTGGTATAAATTTTTATATGAAATTTAGGTTTTTCTATATTATGTTTTCTTGCATACGTTACATGGCAACTAAGTTGATGCTGACATTAAGAACGAGCATGCATTGATTGAATAGCCTGACGCACGGAACTCAGAAAATGATTGCAAAATGTTACTTCCAGCCATAAGACTAAATTCAGCATTTACAGAAACGAAATCGGAGAGCTAAAGTAGGGTTATGGCTTATTATAACTTATATCTTGATTAATGTAATTATCGCCTAATAGTAAGATCCAAAATTTATTAAAAAACGTTTTATGGCCAATTTTTTTTTTAATGTCAATGTAACATCACTTTAACTTGACTTAGTTTCTTATACATATCGTTCGATGCGATGTTTAAGTAAAAGTAAGAGGGCTAAAATGGCTACTTTTTCTACAATGTTAATTGTTTAATTTTTGAGTGAGATTTTTATAAAAACTAAACAAATCTATATAGATTTGTTTTTGTATATTTTTTAAAATTTGTGTGTGTTTGTATATTTTTTAAAATTTTTATTAAACATCATTTTATATAGATTTAGTACTTCAAACAAATCGCTCGACACGGTTGTTAAATAAAACTAATTGTGGTGAAATTAATGTTTTCCTGGAATATTAATAGTACAATTCCCGAGAGCGATTTTTACCAAAACTAAACGTTAAATAATTTTTTTTTAATTTCAAAATAAATATAATTTTACATTGATTTATTATTTTAGACAAATCGCTCGATGCTTTTTTAAAGTAAAATTAAGGGTTAATGTTAATTATACAAATATTAAGAGCGACTTTTATAAAAATTAAACAGAAAATAATTTTTAAATTTTAAAATAAGTTAGATATTTATACTTTGAATATTCGGCACATCAAAATTCGTCGACCAAGCATTACTAGACAAGTTTAAAAGTTACTAATGCGGACTGCACCATCAAGTCCAAGTCTAAATCACACCTTGACGCAACTCAATACTAATATAGGGTAGCAAGCGAAAATTGAACTTAGTACCAAATACAATTTCGCTCACGTTTTACTTAATTGAGTTTTCCTCTCAGATATGCTGCAATATCTCTAGAATCGGTGGCAAAAATAACATAATGTCATAATTTCTTACAAATGCTCTCGTACGGTAGGGATGATATACAAGTAAGTTGAAATATTGATTTCATAAGTTAATCAATTTAATCATGTCATAAGCCAAAAATACCCAAATGGGGAACTTTTAAAATTATATGTTTAATAGTACTACATATATATGTAATACTAAAACGTATTTCTAAATCTTAATGGAAAAATTGTGGTTAAAAAGTAAAATTTTGTGTAATAATTGACGAAAGTTCTTTTTATGTGCATTTTGTGCGTTTGGTCGCTGATATATCTACGAAAAATTAATATATTTAAAAATTTATTTTTTTAAAGCATTATTTACTACATATAGGTTATTCGATTAAAATATTTAATCATTTGTATGCAATGCAATAAAAAAAAATTAGGTGTGGCTGTATCATGGACACGGCCGTGTGTTGTAGGTGAATACGTCTATGCAACGTTGATCCGCTCGGCCGCATTCATTCTTTTACGTTCCCGGCACTGCTTGACTCAGTCATATGGTGTTTTATTATTACTATTTGATTGTTCTTCAGAAGCCCTTTCTAATTGTATACGATCTCTCTATTTGGTTTTGGCTTTTCGACGCTTATAGGATATATTTTTGATAATATTTTTTTTATTCTAACACCTTATTATATTCACTGTCACTACTTTAAACTAATGTTTTACATACAATCGATAGATTTTGACGACAGCTGACGATTAAGACTTAAACAAATTAAACAAATGTCGTAGCTTTCCGAATCAAAAGTTATATTAATTGCAAATCTCGATATGCGGCAAAATAACCTCAAAATGGGGGCGCTTCCCCCTCCACCGCGCGCAATGCGTCACTGTTCTCGCTTATCGTAATAAATTGTTTGATCCTTTGCCTATCCAGTGGTTTAATTTAATTATTGATGAAGAGGATAGATTTGAAACTGCAACACCAAACTGTATCCCCCGATTTTGTTATCATTAGGTTTTTTGGATTGCCCCCGTATGGTATCAAATTTGAAAACGTATTCACGTCAAAATTATAAAGTTTTTCACGACTATTTTATATAGTACGTAATGACAGCTTTTTTGTATTGTTTCCAAATGAAAATAACGACCATTATTACCAGATTTTTCTTTAATTGTTCACCAGTTCGGTGCAAATAATAGCCAAGTAAGCACTCAGGGTTTATTGTGATAATCTTCTAGCGCGGAAGGATTTTTTTAAGGATTAGATAGAAGAAGAGTCCAATATCGAGTTAGTTTTTGCCTCAAATTCCTTTGCAGTAGAATAGATAGGTTCCCTTTATAAACTATCCCGCGGGCGTGCACTTTATTATCGACTAACGAATAATCGACTAAATATGTAATGCAACAACAGCGTCGTATACATCCTTAATTGGTTTCAAGTTTCTAATAGTAACTTTCTATAATTTTATACCACTCTTTTTAATTATAAAAATGTATTAACATCTACACTAGGGACATATTGAATAAACATATATAGCTTCAATTACGATGAATGATGCCCACATCAACTTATTTCGAAACCTTGTAATTAAATATCAGTTGCGATAATGAATGTCAGCAACAAAAATCAATTACAAGTTGAGTTTTGAATAACAAATAACTACTTCTGCATTATTTTATTTGAAAACAGATTATTTTAATTAGTCGGTTAATGGGACCCAGAAACCTTCCGGCGAGTTCATAAAAAATTGGCTTACGGGAGCAATAAACGAAATCTAATTATCCGACGCTAACATGCGAGTGTAATAAGCAGCTATACGGTCGGTCGTATTTTGATAGAGAAAAATAAGACATTTGTTTGCAGGTTGCGCGTTGAAGGAAACTGGCGCGTTGCCAGCCATATAACACTCACACAATGAGACAGGAGCAATGGTGGATGATTACTTAAGGGTCGGATCGTGATTGTAGCTGGTCCGGTGGTTGTGCGGGAAATATTTCTACTCAACAAGAGAGAAGGGGAAGAATAATGCGAATAATATGTTGAAGTTTTGTCCTATTGCAAAAAAAAATACCGTAGCATTTCTTTTATGTTGAAAGGAAGCTATTTTGCCAATATAAGTAGCGTCCTTGAATGTATCGTTTTTCTTTAAATATACTATTGAGGTATTAATTGTTTTTTTATTGTAAAGAGATTAAATAAACGAGAGTATGTTCTATATTTTTATTGTCTTTTTAGAAATATGGCCCTATGCAATGAAATTTGAACCGAACATTTATTATACCGTTTTTTTCGTAAGAATATAAATTCCCCCTATATCATGATGCCTCTTCTTATTTAACGAAGTTAGCTGTGCCTTCTACAGTATTTTCAAAACCATTGAATAATTACTACGTTTTACAAGTTAACAAAATTAAAGAAAAATTAAGTTTTTAAACGTAACTTAAACATATAAATTTATGAAATCGTATTCCAAAAACTCATTCCACTTTGTTGAGGTAATGAAATATTTTAGATAATAAAATATATGAATATGTATATATATATATATATATATATATATATATATATATATATATATACACACACACATATATATATATATATATATATATATATATGTATATATATATATATATATACATATATATATAGTCATTTTAAAAGAGGCATGTGTATTTTTTTTTAAATAAATATACTTCTCAATGAACTCCCCTTATTCATTTTGAGATAGATTGTATTTACCGTATAAACTATATCAGATAACACTACAATAATAAAATTATTAATAATTTTGTTATTGCAAAAACGGTGTTACTTACAACATTATTTACAATAGTAATAATAAAGCTATGAATTCATTTAAACTTCTAAATTATTTAATAGCAGAAGATACCAATGAGCAAATTTATTTTGAAATGTATACCATTTATGACCATCTATTATAAGGTTAAATTAACCAAAACTTTAATTTATGGTATTTTTGTGTGTCGTACTTGTGTAGTTGTGTTCCAGTCAAATAATAAATATGGCATTTATAGCATATATAACCTTTTAAGATGAAACCTTTCTATCTCCTCCCGCGAGCTCTTTATTAATTAAGATCTCTATATGAAGCTCATATTTCATTCAAAATGTGCGTCTAAAATAATAGAAACTATAAGGCTAGACAGATTGAAGGATGGACGGCGGGCGGACAAACGGGTACACGAATGAAGGAGTGCCGGCCATGGCAAAATTGTTAGCCTTCTTCGTTTCAGTATGGAGTCACAGAAATGAAAATATATATATACAGGTGAAATGCATATATTTGGTTTCATATAAAATTAACCTTAAAACGATTCTAAAAATTAGACTGATCGAGATACTCTTGCATAAAACTTAAGCACATAACGACGTGTCTCGCGAGAGAAAGAAGTTACGATTGTGCTAATAAATATATCCAATCCTTATTTGTCGTGTCATAAATCTTTTCCCACTTAAGTCCTAAGCTATATCGATTACGTAGCGTATAAAAGATGCGAAGGATAAACATTTCCGAGTCCCAGTAAATAACTACTAATGCCTCCCGCTATTAGATACACTTCATCTGAGAATCGCTAATCTACTCGCAATGGTGCGTTTAAAAATACGTCTTCATTATCCTGACTATTTATTGCCTCTTTCCAATTTTGAGCATGGATTGGAATAAACACCTTTCTCAGACTTCACAATTTGCGGCATTAGTAGCGAGTAACTAAGTTGAAAGGAGAAATTTATTATGTATTTATCTACATTTAATTTTTATGTTTATTAATTTGTTTGTATAAAAATAAAATTTTTGCGTATATATGTTCCTGTAATTGAAATGTTACTTTAAGAATGTAAATACATTACGATCAAAGGAGTATAAATAACACATGTTGAATGTGAATTACGATGTTCTAAGAGAGTTTCGTATACACACAATATTATGTAAGAATGTAAATAATGTAAATAAAATGGATCGTATTTCAACAAAATAGGGGTAAGAAATAATGAATCTGAAATTCAAGTACTATGGAATCTAGAATCGTTTAAATATTTTTCCAGAAATTTTCAGTGTAATTTCTCTTTTTCAGAAAATTTACGTCAGCAATTTTGGAGAAACATCCTTTTCTCACAAGGGTAAACATGTTTTATATTTATTTTTTAAGAAATAATTTCAAAGACTTCGAAAATTTGGAAAAACATAGTTTCGGAATATTTAAAATTTGCCATTAATTTTAGTACTAGATAACCGAAGACATTTTTGTGTATTTAACTTGTTATTTATAATAAAAATTTGATAAAATAAGGCTTCATCAATAAGTTTAAATCATAATGTCAGAAGCAGTACTATGAAAAGCAGTGTTCTAGAAAAGGGGTGGTAAATACTAATGACCTATTCACTTGGTATATTAAATTATTCATAACTGTCATATTTTCACAATTACATGTATTTAATATTTTTAGAAAAAACAACTACTTCTCCAAAATTTTTTTACATGAAGGTGAAATTTTAAGCTATCACGATGTTACGAAAACAAAATATATTAATAAATTAAGCCAATCATTAAATAAGGGATGCGTAATTCTATTCGTTAACTTATGTATTAATTCCCCTGTGTGACGAGGCTAACTAAATAATGATGGATATATTGCAACCTCGCAAGAAAACGTTCAAAAATACTATCCTCATAGAATATGTTCCTCCCGCTCCTTACGAATTATAAACTGTATATTGACGTTACAGTAAAACTGTAAATTTTATTAGGTCCAATAGGAGGAATACTCGATAGGTCAGAGAAGTCAGTATAGTTTCACATTAAAGGAAAAATATTTACCATTGAGTTTTATATTGAATAATTAAATTTATTATTTACTTTTCAAAACTTTTAGAGAAAATAGAAAAATTTTAAAAATTATTATACGTAAGTATTAGTTATACTTACAGGAGAGAAATTACACAACCTTTAAATATGTTAGAAGCAGAGAAATACTTCATTTAATCTCTTCGAAGAATTATATTGCATCAAACAATTACATAAAATATTTCGTAATTTTTGATTGCACACACAATGTCTGAGTTAGTTAGCTTTGAATTGAAAAAAATATTTTTTTAATTCCAAAGGTATAATAAAACTTTCAAATGTAGCCAAGTTTTTGAAATCGGTACGGGGTATGGACCAAACTTCCAAAGCCGAGAGTTATAAAAATATGGGAAACTGGAAACTCTTATAATTCGGCTATAACTAGGAAAGGAGACAAATTATCCATATCGCTGAACAAAAAAAAAATACATTTATTATTAGTATTCAAAACGTCTCTGAAGAGAAAGAGAATATTCATTTACATTCAACGTTAAGCCCATAAAAATAAATGAGAGAGACAATTGTAAGGTAAAACGCTCTGTGTTGAAAAATTAAAAAAATTGTTTATCTCAAATATGGAATTGGATAGATACGATTTAGATATATAAATACTTATACGTGTATCTCAATCATTCCTGTCCAACTCTAACTATTTCTTTTGAGTAACCGATTTCCAAAAAAGAAGGAGGTTCTCAATTCGTTGAAATCTTTTTTTTGTGTATGTTTTTAACATATGCTTGCAAAGTTTTATACAAAAGTATTGAGAAATTACTATGTTAAAAGACTAATTATAATTGGATGGAATGTTCACATATTTTCTATATTCATTCCATTTAATCTTGAACAAGATGAAAGAATTCAAGGACATTAATGTAAAGGCAGTTCATTTAAAAGTTTCAAACTTATTTGGTTTTCCTCACCATTTATTCACATAAATATGTGAAGAATTTATAAATCAATGAGCGTTTGTCTCACTTTTTTTAAAGATATCCCACTTGTAATGGAGTGTACAATAAAACTATAACCATGCACAATATTAATGAAAAATTCATCATCAAATAATAATGGTGAAGAAGACACGCACGTGTTTTTCATCCACCAAAAAATAATAATAAAATAGCAATCAGATGTGCTGAAAGTGAATTGCCATAACGTCGAATCACTAGGCGAGCGAGCGCCACTCGCGTGCTGGACAATAAAATTTAATGCGTCTCCCTTCGTCGGAAACTAACATCGTTAACGCTGTCGGAGTTCCTTCTAAAGGAAACGCAAGGTAATGTTAGACAAAAACAAAAAGGAATCACTAAAACATATCTTTGTTATCGGTCGGATAAATTCCGAAAATTATTAAGGAAAAAATGTGATTTGAAACATTGTGAGATATGATTTTCATCAAAATATATTTTTGCATAATTTTAAATTTAAATAATATTGTGATAATATTAAATAAAAAAATTAAATATCATGAAAATGTGCCTTTTTATGTGTATTTTTGTAATGAAAACGCTTTGGTTTTCAAGTTTTTTCTATCGATACTGATGTGCAAAATTGATGTGCAATTTTAAAAAATATACCAATTTTGAGAAAAAAATTCAATCTATATTTTTTATGTTTCTTAAACTAGTTCAGTAAGTCTAAACTAGTCAATTAAGTCCAGTCAATTAAGTATTTAACACAATACTTAATTGACTAGTTATTCTATTCAATAACTAGTCAATTAAGTATTGTGGAATAAATTGTAGTTTTATTTCAAATAATACATATGTAAATATTTATTTACACTAATATTTATTTTTAATTGATGAATTTGGTAGAATATAGTAAATAAAAACCAAGTTCGAATATTTAGGCAATCAGACCGAATACAGTATGTAACATATAAGGAATAATTCGGTACAAAACGAACATAATTAAATGAATCCGTTAGCCATAATACGATGAAATACCAAGGTAGTTTCTTAGTTTCGCGCAATTTGCTACGTTTTACATTTTTTAAATTGTACGGTATAGCTGAAACTATTAATATATTTTTAAATTTGAATCTCTTTCCCAGATTACTGTTCATATTTAACGAATGCTTTTTAGTGGGATCACTCTGCGGCAATAATCCTGACATCCGACATTGGTAGTGAGCGCATATGACATCAATAATGTGTAGCCCGTGGGCGAAAGCGTATATTCCAATATTAACGCGATCGATAAGAGCAAAGTATGAAGAACTTGGGTGAATAATGGATGCATTATATTAAGAAGATATGGAATAGTTCTGACGAAAACCATGTTTTATTTCTTGTCACCATTTTGATCCGGACCACAACATCTAATACTAAAATTTATTCCTGGCATTTTTAAAAATATTTCAATATTTTTTAAAAAGATAATAAATACAAGAATAAAATAAAGTAGACAAAATAAATCTGTTTTAGAAATTATTGCAAACTACCTATAGGTTAATAACATAGTTATTAACTTATTATTAATCTATAGGTTAATAAATTAACCTACAGGTTAATAATAGCCATAAAACTATCAATTATTTTAATAGAAAAAGTTATAATTTTATTATACACTTTTTACATGTTTAACTTAAACTATTTTATACTGTAAGCTGAGCAAAGAAGCCCGGTGTAAAATATGCTATTTTAGGACCTGTAAGGAAAGAAGTTAATTAGTTAATCAGTCCAAATATGATAAGTAGTTTTTGTTGCATGACCATATATAAAGAAAAGATTGACAATTTCGGTCATGAAAAATTAATACCCAATTAAATTTTTAAGGTCGTTAAAAATTTACTATATAAAATATTGTTATAAAGCTCTGCCATATTTGAAAATGTTAATTGTATTACTTATAATATTGAGAACGTGCTTAAAAATATGATATTCTTTTAAAATCTAATAGAATTTTAACCTTATTATTTTTATTACGATATTTTAACAAATATTTTGTAGTTTATCTCAAAGTTATTTGTATTGAAATGTGCTTTGAATTCAAGGATTTCCAATGGATATTATTTCAGAACATGTTTTAATTTTGCCTATAAACATGAAATAGAGATATTTGGATGTTTGTATCTCAGAATAATGTAAGAATACAGAAAATTTTTTTTTGTATTTAAGTCTTGAAATAAATAATATTTTCACAATTATGGTAATTGAATTTAAATTTTTCGAGATTTTGAGTAAGGGTCAAACAAACGAAAAATATAAAGAGAGCTTGAATGAATTCCGATCGACAAAGTGTAATGATTCTCGATTAATCTATTAAACGACTGCAAAAATTAAAGATGAATTAAATAAATTTGTACATAGGTGTATTGAAACCACTATCATAAAATTATCTTAAGAAAATATCTACCTTCGAACATACTACGAGATCGTTATCATTAGTAAATACATTTCTATTAGCAGTTCTTTTTTTATTAGCTGTATTTTTTGCCGGTGTGTCTGTTCTATTACAACACTGTTACTTCCTGACTTTACAAATTATTTCATCATAAGTTCCAACAGAAAATTAAATAATCTGACGCCGTTTAATTTATATTATATAGATCTCACAAAATTAAAATTTAATTGTTTTCAAAGTCTCTAATCGATAAATCATCTTTATTTAAAAGTATTTTCCTGTAATGTATGTAACATTACAGGAAAATACTTTTAAATAAAGATGAACAAACCAAAAAAAATTTCCTTGGACAGGTTCGATAATACATAAAGATAGTTTCGTATTTACGTACTTCGGTTTAAACTAATTTCTCGAGTATTAATCGAGTATTATTATTGTCCCGATTCAATATTATCAAAAGAACATGAAATATGACTTTATATCAATAAATTAAACTTTTTTTTTAATAAAACCTTTTTCACGGTATTACCAATTAATTTTTTCGTGTCGTTTTCTCGTGAATAAAGGGTATATTTAAAAATTATCGTGGAAGGATTCCAGCTTTATGTAGTACAATCCATAAAAATAATTGGATTATCTAGTCACTATATTTATATAATATTAGACTAGAGAAGATCTTAAACTATAAATGAAATAATTACGTAATTTATGTGTAATCTTTATGTGAATTCGGATGAATGAATTTATTTCGATTTACTCTCTGGACGGTTTTTGGAAAGTATAAGTAACAAGAAGTTTAAAAAGGGCATGATGTTAAAATTTAAATACTGTTGTATTAAATATTTTACTTACGTCAGGTACTGTAAAGTGGTACAAAAATTAATGCATAATTTCCAAACGCTTCAATACAGGGATGATGTTTAAAATAAAGAAATATAAGTTGAGTTTTAAGATTTAATTAAAATGTGACGAATAATTTATCGCTATGGTCGCATTTTAATTAAATGTAATAATTTATCTTTATTATTAAATAAGTAATTTATGTCACGAAAGAAATAATAAGTGATTAATATGAACATATCATCGAAATTGATGTTTTTAATATTTTGGACTTATAAACTTCTAGGTTTGAAATGCTACATTCAAAATAGGAAAATTACGTGTGTTGTACATATTTCGCTAAATGTATGTACTTTCCGCATTTTTTGAGAATAAAGGAAAAATCAAGCTTTTTTTTAATAAAGAAGTTTCAAGGAAAATGAAGTTTAATGACGATCTATATATAATTTACGGGTAGCTTATTTATTATAACTTATTGTTGGAAATCGCAAAAACCTGTTTTATTTACTAAGTTGGTACTTATACACTTTTCCACGGTCTTTATTTTGAATAATTTTTATAATTAATGAGACATTAAGCAAAAATAACTGAAAATATAAAATTTCTAAAATTACGGGATTTAACACGCACCCAAGATGCCAAGACTATGAGCTGTTTATCTGTGACAACCTTAGCCTAAACGCTAAAAATCCTGGTTTGCTGAAATCGATAAAAAAATCATAAGTACAATTTTACGTAATAAAATATTTGGTCCTTATTTTGAATAATTTTTATAATTTACGAGACATTAAGCAAAAATAACTGAAAATTTAAAATTTTAAAAATTACGGGATTTAACACGCACCCTAAATGACAAGACTATGAGCCGTTTATCTGTAACAACCTTAGCCTAAACGCTAAAAATCCTGCTTTGCTCAAATTTATAAAAAATCGTAAGCACAATTTTAAGTAACGAAATGTTTGAAACATTTCACATATAAATGAAGCGTGCATATAAATATATTAATATTAGGCGTAAAAACAGATTAATATTAAAACAACGAGTTTTCCTATTTTTTCACTTTCAAACTTACGATGAAACAACATGACAATTCATAATAATTATAAGTGTAGTTTTCATTTCAAATTGCATGTTGGCTATACGAGGCTTCCTACGATCTCTTTGGCACTTAAACTGACTTTGATATAGATGTGTAAATATATATATACATACACACACACACACACACACACACACACACATATATATATATATATATATATATATATATGTATGAACATAAACTGGACGTGTTCACCGGTAGCAAGACGCGTTTTCAAATTTATATTTTAAAAAAATAAAAATTTTAAAGTTTTGGGAGCAGCGTTTTGTAATGAATCAAAATGTTTTTTGCTATGAGTTCTGATTCAGTTAAAAAAATTACTTCTCTTCGATCTGGTTTTGGAAAAATATTTTTAAAATACCGAAATCTTCGTACCCGCTACTCGCTCCCTCCTCTAAAATAAATTAACTTACCTTATTTGAAACATGACTTCTCTGCATATTCCTTCTCTACTTATAAGTACATTATTGGAAGACGGTGCTAGAAGAAAGTATATAGAAAAGAAGCGGGAGTTTTTCAAAACCTGGTGCAAAATCTGGAAAGTGTTTCGTCAGATATTTATGTTTTATTTTGAGCTAGAATCGAAATATAAAATGTTCTCCTGAAGTAAACAATTTAAACATTATATGTTATAATTGAAACAATGATACCATAAAAATATTTTAATTAAAAATGATGAAGAATTATTCTATCTAGAAAGGGAGATAAATAATTGGATTCATGCTGGAAACAAACTTTTAAATATTTTTTATTTCAAAAAAAGTGAAATCGAAAAATGGACTCAGACTTCTTATGGTACTGAAAGAAAGAGGAAATATGTTTCATATTTAATTAAGCCGAATGCAAATTTAGAGTTATATACAACTTTATTTTGGATACATGTTACTGATGAAGAGTTAAAGAAAAATAAATAAAACTAAGAGGAAAGTAAAATTTATTCATCAAAAAGCCTGAATAAAAACTATTCTGCAGACAGACAAAATATACAAGAGACTAGATTTCTTTACTCGACTTACACAAAAAAATAATAACACGTCCAAAATTCTTTAGAGGGGGTGGCTAAAAAGATTAATTTACGGAAAGGGGCTAGTCACCCCTTTTTTGTAAGTTGATGTTTTTTTGGAAATTTCAATATTACCTTATAAATTAAATAAATTAAATAAAGCCGTTTATTCCAAATATTTGAAATATAATTAAACTATAAAATGTAGAATTGAAAAACATAAATAATAGCATAAAATTACTATTGGTATGTACACTAAATTACGAAAAATTCAATTATCGAATTATATGTAGAAATATAGTGGTAAAACTTAAAGTTGAGCCTTATATAGTGGTAAAACTTAAAATTGGTAAAACTTAAAATTGAGATCTTACAGAAATCCAGGAATATAAATGATATTACTTCACTATAAAGCCTAGGGAATTCATTTAATTTCTCACGAATAAAATTATATGATTGTTGATATAATCAAATATTTCAGTCGCAGCATATCTATATACGAAGACTTCATTCAAAATATATATCAATACTATTTTTTAGATTAACAATTTAAATTCAAATTTGAAAAACTTCAAGTTTAATTGATAGTATTAATACACATTAACAGTGTAACGTATATATATATATATATACACACACACACACACATATATATATATATATATATATATATATATGTATGTATATATATATATATATATATATATATATATATATATATATATATATAGAAAAAAATAAAGTCGTACATTCTCATCAATAAAGTTTATACGTCAACGGTTATCTTCAACTTATATTGTAACCTGCGCCGGAGCTCTCTATTAGAGGGACTCAAAGTAATGTTAGATAAAAACAAAGAGGTAATCGATGCAAAATGTCTCATTATCGGCAGGACCTATCACAAAAATTACTGATAAAAACGATAAGAAATTACACCCTGATACAAGTTGTGGTATTGGAGATGATGCCATCTTAAGTAGGTACAGCGTGACGTAGAGAATATTACGCAAATATGTACGATAATTATGAATATATTGTACGATAATTATGAATATATGTTAAATTGCTTGGATATGTGTCTTTAAAAAAAAATTTAATATAACCTCTTAAGGATTGCTGTGTCACAGTTATTCATACTCCACTAATATAAGAAAAATGCAAATGTCTCAAAACTCGTAGAAACCACTAAATAAAATAAGTTAAAATTTTGCATGTGCAAAGATATCACTTTTTCAAGAATATTTAATTCTTTAATATGCTTAAGTACTCGCGGATAGAAGAATGGATGGCTTTTTAGAAACTTTTAGTTGATGTTAGAAAATCACGTAATCAAATTTACAGTAACTAATTTCGAATAAATTTAGTTTAATTTATTATCATCCCACCTTTTCACATAGTAATCTACCATCATTACAAGAAAAATCTTTCCAATAAATTGTCAAATTAAGTCAGCGGTATGTGATACATAGAACTTAAGAAAAAAGCGGGAACTCAGAATAACATATTTACAGATTCAAATCCCTCCAGACTACATTAGGAGATATTGCGAGTAGTATATGCTTTTAGATGCTGCGATACCTTGAAACGATAAGGTTTTTTTTGTGGAAAATTATGGACTAAAGTGAAAGATTGACAAAAGCTTATCAGTTATTAATACAGATTGATGTTTAGTGGCGTTCCGTAAACGGTATTTATTTTATCAATTTAACATTTTTCATGTCAATTTAACGAAATTTTAAATTTATGTTACAGTTGTTACAGATTATTAGGAAATTGATTCCATTTTTTAAAACAAACTCCTAAAGTCTTCCGGCAAAGAAATTTCTGTAAATATATTTTTCCGTCATTGTGTTTGTCGTTTTTGATTTCTGTACTAAAATTTGATAGATTCCCTTTAATATGTATCCCTATTTTATGATTTAGTAATAGTACTTTAACAACAAAAAGATAAGAGCATAAATACAATTATAAAGAAGAAAGAATAAAGTGGAAGAAATATATAGATTAGACGGAAATTTTGGATTTTGTTATCTTTGCCTAGCTTGTCTAAGTACGAAACTGCACAAATTAATAGTATGAAATTCATAGATTCCCTTACAGGCGTTGTTGCCTATTAATAATTTAAATATGTTTTAAAAAGGATCTTCTAATTAATTCAATGCTAAGGGAGTACGGCATCTTGCGCTGATTCTTAATTTGTAGTTCTAACTTCAATATTAATTTGGCCCATAGGAATATATTTTCAGCACATACCAGTGGCATAACGACACAATGTAGGTCCTTTGGAAAATGTTTGGACTGGGGGCCCTTAAAGAATTAAGACTGTCGTTATATTTACTATAGGTACTTTTAGTATGTTGTAGAACGTCACTTATAGCGCAATCCGCACCCGTGCAGTCAAGTAAAATTATGACATAAAAAATATGTACTACATAAAAGAAATACTGTTCGGGCTTTTATTTCGGCAAAATTGTTAATTACTACCTCAAAATTAAATTTTCGGGTCAAACAATATTTGCTTGAGAGTATTACTAAATTGTGGTACTTTTTAACCCATAGAATTCCTGAAATACGTTATCATTAATTTTAATTTTGTGTACCATCGTTCGGCGCTAGCGGTAGTAACGGGAATTGTTAAAAATAACATTAAACCGTTACTCACTTCAGAGATACTTGACGACACAACATAGTTTTTAATAATTAATATTCTGAAATCTGCGAGTTTTTTTATAGACGTCACTTTTTTAATATCATGTCTAAAAGTTGATCGAAAGCTAAGAAGTAACGGTTATGCCTTTTTTATACAAATCGATTAACTCTATGGCCATGTCTAATAAGGTCGAGTGATTTAAGTATTTAAAGGGCGTAAGATGTAAAACACTAAAATTTAAAATATTTATTAATGTTAACGAATCGAAATGTCAACTGATTTAGGATGATGTCTAATACACGGTAAAATACGTTCACTCGAAAACAAACTTCCCTGGTCTGGCATACGTTTACATCTTAGCAAATTTCATAGAAATAGCGTTTCACCTTCTTTTGGTGAGTTTTAGAAAGGTCGTGAGTAATCCTTTATTTTTTTGCTAAGCTATAAGGCTTGCGTTTTTAAGTTCACAAATTCATGATAATATTTCTTGATATCTTCCAAACAGACTTCTAAATACTTTGATTCTTGTGGTAGATTTATTATTTTAGACTGAAGTGTTTTAAAGAGTACGTCGACTGTATGTAAAATTTTGCAGCGTACATTTTTGTGCCCCCGGCTGTAAAATTAATAAGCGTTATTGCCTACACAGAATAACAGCTCACGTATTGATATTTTGACGAAGCATCGAAGGTCAAAAGCAGAAAAGTGATAGTAAATTTTAAAAAATAAAACATTCAATCGTATGATCTGGTAACTAATAAAATATTTTAAAATATTCCCGTGTCATGGTCTTGGCTTAATCATCACCAAAAGTTTTGAATTAATTTATCTTCTAAATTACTGCAAGATATATTAAAAAATAGTCTTTTCTAATCGAAAAAATATACGTACAAGTTTATTTAACATAAATTATTAACAAGAGCATATATGAAATAAATACGGTTAAAAAATGTATAAACAGTTAAGAATTTTTAAATCTATTAGTTAACGCAGTTCGAGTATGATTGTTAGCTTTATGTAAATTTTCCGCCTAGAATTATTTTTAGCACTATGCTCCGCCATTATTTTTGATAATTTTAGCGTATTGATATGAACAATTAGAATATTCAGATATTGACGTTTTTATTTTTTTTCGTTGAACTATTCACTTTGGACCATTTTTTCAAAGTAATGTTTAAGTAAACATTTGCATCTATTGACTTTCCTGACATGCAGCAACAAATAATTAATTATTCATCAGGTGTTTTTGTCTATGGCGAAATTTAAAAAAATAATGGTAATTTTTTTTAAAATTAAACAGATTTATTGTGCAAGCGACAATGTACAATGAGCTTTACAATAATTACAGATCACTCGTTTAGGGCTTCCATGAGCCAGAAAGACTATGGCGTGGAGCATTTGTTCCTATGTAATCATGATGTGTAATTATTATAAACGGTTTAATTAGAACACGAGTATTAAGGTCCAAGAAGACAGTTTAAAGCTGTAAATAATTGCTGAGCTTTGACAAATATTTTTTTGCAAAGTGCGCCCCAACATTTTATTTCCAACTGATTAAAGTCTCAGAGTAGTAAGAATATAATTATTATGGAATGAACACAAAAATAAAGAGAAAATATTTTATGTCCACCTCCAAAGTAGCAACACACATATATTGAAAATTCTATAAATTGTATTCCAAACCGGCAACTGTAAATACAATTTTAAGCCATAGCATCACAGTCGAAGAACGTGCCGCATTACCTATCGGGCAACTCTCCATTGAAGCGGCTGAGTCACGAAACGAAAATTTCCGCCTTGTAGTAGTGTATACGAAATCATTTTTAGTTCGTAGACGAAATTATTCTTAGAATTTTCACGGGCAGAATGTATCAAAGTTATTTCGAACATATTTTTATTAACTTCTGACGTGTTAGTACACGTAATACGTTTAATAGTAGGACAAGACCAATGAATGTCAGTTTTTTTTCTGAAACGTTCTCTTTTGACTCAGATTATAGTAGGAAAAGGCTGGGCGAAATTAAATTTAAAGAATACATTAATTATTATGTATTTTGTTTAAAATGCTAAGTATTATATTAAATAAGATAACATTATTATAATTGGTTTTTGGCGTCTCTAAGCATGACATGTTTACGTTGACTTACATACAACCACAAAGTATTTTGCTCAATTAATCAATTTAAAATTATGTTTATTTGACATATTCTTGTGAAGGTTACCGTTTGTTAATTATCATCTAAAGTACTACAATTTTATAAGAGTTAAAACTTTGTATGTGACGGGGTATTTCAATAGACGGAGGTTACATTTAAATTGAATTCGCTAGTCAAATACTCGTAATAAAGCACTACACTCCTTTTAAGTTTGAAACACATATTTCTCATTAAAATCAATGAGAATGTAATATTATTACTGTAATATGAATACTATGTATGAAACACGGAAAACCAACTAATGACGTTAGACGGAGTTGATACTAAAATACAAGTATTGTATAAAATACAAGCAAATTTATAGGGAACATCAAATACATGATTTAATTTTCGTAAGGAATGCAATGTAGTCAGAATAATAGGGTAAAATATAGATTTTACCTTGAATTAAACTGAATTGGTTAATAAATAATTAAGATTTTGGTGTGGCTTAGGAGTGTAAACACCACAAAAACCACAAAGGTAAGTGTAAATTTAAATAATATTTAAATTAATTTCGGAAATATTTGTCTAGACTTAACAGTTAATTAACAATTACCGGCTATAAAAGTCAACGATTAGATCAACCGTTAATTATTTCAACATATTTCTATAGATTTTACATCATTGATTCATCCTAAAAAAAATTACGATATGTTAATATCGTAATTTTTTTTATATACATGAATCAAAGAGCACTTACTGACTTGATGATCTTCAATATCAGGTAAGTTTCGTGGATTCCAAAAGGCTCTGTCTTGATGATTTTCAACGCCGGTAAGTCTCGTGAACTCCAAGAGGCCTCTTAAAAAGAGAAATCGGAAAACTCCTACGCCTGGTGGAAAATACTTGCTTCGTTCGTAAATCTTTTGCCGATGAACAAAACTATAGTTATAGTTATTAGTAGTATAGTTATTTAGTAGGGCAAGTCCCAAACACTGGTCCCGTCTATTAAATTCAACACAAATAACAACTAGTTCGCAATTAATATAACTATATTCAAATTAAAACACACGAATTTTTTAATTAAAATCTTGTTACTGATTCTAACTTTGCAAGTTCAGGTTATACACTTATTATCCCGACAAAACAACTTATATGGATTTACACTTACTATACTGCTATCTCCGAATACATAAGAATTATGAATAAATGAATAAATATATTTACCAAGCTGAAACTAGAATTTAGTTTTACGCGATTTTGTAAAAAAAATTAATAAATTTAGTAACAAAATGACGATTGACTATGCGGTGGTTTTAAAAGCAAAAATAGAAAGATATCGAACATTCTAGATTGTTTTAAAATAATTATTTTATTTTTATTTCAAAG
Source organism: Druceiella hillmani (assembly GCA_039881145.1). NCBI lineage: Eukaryota > Metazoa > Arthropoda > Insecta > Lepidoptera > Hepialidae > Druceiella > Druceiella hillmani. Next base: position 27,330,045 of record JAYKKI010000007.1, on the reverse strand, counting down.
TAAAACAAATCTAAATGCTTCACTGCACATTCTAGATTATTTTAAAATAATAATTTTATTTTTAATTCAAAGTAAAACAAATCTAAATGCTTCATTGCATATTTTTTAAACTAAAAAATAACATACTTAATGCCATTTCTTGTCAACAATAAACGTCAAAAATGTCAAAGGAGTCTTAAAAAAACACATTGTAATGAATTTGCTCTTTGTGAGATTGGATCACTGATCATATTCATGAAGCTATTTAAAAAACTTTTGGAAAAAAACTATTTATTAAATAATGAATCCAAAAAATACATGAAATTATTTAAATTATTGTATTGCCTAAACAACTATAATTGAAACATATTTTGAAACTCACAATCAAATTTCGTTTTCCACCTACGGAAAACGCAAAAAAAAATTAAAATTCCGAATATAAACGAAGTACTCATTTATTCTTTCTGCTGCTAATTAACAATTATGACATTCAATATATTCTATATTTATACTAAAAAGATATAATACACCTAATAAAAGAACCACGGCATTACGAACAACATATTTGCCTAAGTTTAAATATATATCTGGGATTTATTTAATATTTAGAAAAATTATTAAAAACATTTTGAAATAAAACACATTTATTTTGTGTTTTATATAGTTTATTTTTATTTATTATTTTGTTAGTAACACTGAATCAAATAAACATTGTAATAACGATGTAATTAATTTTTCAGATAGAAGCAGTCTTTAAGTATTTAAAATTCCAAGAGGTATAAACAAAATTTTCACATATTCTCTGCTTAACGACTTCTGATTCGTATATCATATGTAATGTTAGTTAATTAATTAAAATATATTATTTACAAAATTAACGCATAACTTTATTTATTTAATTATTTTCTTTATATAAATAGACCATTAGCGCCCATAATTATCTTATTTATTATGAGTAAATATATATTATCTAGTTTTCTATTGTAACATTTAGGTAATTGCAAAATAAAAACTAGCTAAGTTCTTCATTTAGCTATCGTGATTTAAAATAATGGTTTTACTGAGTTGGGAAAAAAATAATTTATTATGATTGGTATACATATATTTCTTTAGAATTACGTAGTTCCAATTACTATGCAATATAATTTTTTTCTCTCTCTATTCCTTCTTCACAAATTATGACTACAAATGGAGCTGTTTTAATTTTCTTTATCGGACGTATGTCATTAAAACACAAGTGTGAATATTAACGTAAATTTTGAATTGTACTCACGAACATAAAACAATTCTTGAATGAAAAAAATTATTTTCGCTAATGATCGTAAATTAAACATTTGCTTTTCTCTTCAAAAACCTTATTTGTCTTATATTGTTAGCATTAAAGACGAAAATTTTCCATAATTACTACATTTGGAAGATGACATACACAAAGCTATATTTGTCTTTTCCACTCTACCCAACACGTAAGTGTTAGTAAATAAGTCATTAGTAAACCGAGTAAATTGTCTACAAAGTAGTAATTTAATGCTGAGCGCAGCTTCTATCTAAGATTCCGGGAATAATTAATTCAAAACGTATTCACATGTATCGTACTAACTTCAAATGATGTGCGTTTTGTATTCAAGTCCGCTGTTAAATACATTGAGAATTAATTTTAAGGATCTGCGAATTGATTAATAAAATTACTTATGAATTACCTTCATAAAATAAAAATCAAGTTATTTTAAAATATATTCATATACATTTATAATATATATTATGATACATATGATTTCATAAAATTTGTTTCAATGTACGTAGTTTTTAAATTACGTATATTATGCGGTAAAGCATTTCAGATATACCTTTGTCCACCAAGCAAAATTTGTATATGACTCTTGTTAAAAAATGCAATTGCACAGAATGACAACATTTTTGAACGAATATTTCGTCCTAATTTATTGTTGGAAATGAATAAGTTGGTTGTTTTTTATTGCAAGTATAATATATAGCGCCATTCCATTAATATCGTACGTTTGTAAGATAGCTTCAGTGGGGAAAGAATGTTAATTTATCGTAAGTCCTGCAGTTTTTCTTTAACCATTTTTATAATGATATTAATTTACAATAATTGTATTACAACTATGTTACATAGAATTCATTACAAAATGGCCTTGTCATTTAGGTTGATTCTTTAGAAAAAGATAAGTTAAATTAAAATTTTTTATTTAGAGTTGAGTAAGCAAATATACATCATATTCTATAGTAAATATATATATATATATATATATATATATATATATATATATATATATATATATATATATATAATATATATATATATACATATATATAAATATATGTGTATATATATATATATATATATATATATATATATATATATATAGTAATTCAAGAACTGAAACCTCTTGGTTCTTGAATTAAAACTTTTCTAAAGTGATGTTTCAGGTTTCACTGTGAAATTTTTATAGATCGTAATGAATGAGAGGCCAGATTCTAGTGCTTGGCTAGAAATTGATTGTGAGAGACATTTTGTCATACACGCTTTGACGAGTATTGACAATAAATTTATTTTGCGTTTAAAACAGTTATAAAGCAGATCCATTCAGTTCCAGATCATTTAACAAATCCACTCGGCCTCGAGTTACCAAACGCTCTATTTTTTACGTATTTACGGGTAACAAACTGGGCGTGTTAAGAGTAAAATACGCAAGAGTACATAATGTTGTACACCATGGACTGTGGGAAAAAAAGCAAAAAACTTCTAAAGTATATATTATTTATTAATAGTACGAATAACGCCCGTTATTAAAAATAACAATGCGATTTCGACCATTGACCAACACGGGACAATTTTAAGGAATACATATTTAATAAATTACACTAATATAATCATAATTTTACCTATTTGAGGTATATAATTAATTTTAAATTCTACTTTCAAATCATAATCTACAATTTTATTTTTAATACTAATTTCACTTGTGTTCTATTTTCAATTCACAAATACATTGACAGTTTTTTTTCTTTTCATGATCAATATTTAAAAATCCATTCGGCTTTAGTTTCTGAAATATTTTTCACATTTTTTTCAGGGTAATAATACTAACCTTTTTAATCTATATTTGGCGCCCCTATATTGCGTTTGGATCTACACGCATGAACACATAAATATGCATGCCCATTTCGTACTTAATAATTCCAATTTATTGAGTTACTTTTTCCATCTATTGAAGTATTCTGAAAAGTTAATTCGCTATATTCACTTTAAATCTCCATATAGTCATCTGCAAATGTCATCTGACTATAAAATCGATAATTTTAAATCAGTGTCACTAACTTAAGCTGACTACTGATAGAGCAAGGCATTATTCGTATTTTATAAAAAGCCTACATTGTAGGCTTTTATAAAATACGAAAGGCAGATTACTTTTATGCGTGTATTATTTCCTAATTTATTCAATAAAATTATTTATAACGTACAGCTGAATAATAAATTATGGTATTTAAATATAACTGACCTCGCATAATTTTCACTGTCGTGTTAAAAATTATTTGTAAAACTAAACATTAAAATTCAGGCCAAATCTTAAAAATTGCTTTGAATTGTCAAAGTATCGGTTCTTGTAGAAGCTTTCTAAAATTATGTCATGCTGTATAATTTCAAATAGTCAAAGTACATAACATTGAACTGAAACCCAACATCAGTTTGATGACAGGCAAATTCAATATGATATGCACTGTACGTGACCTTTGCACGTTCACAATGTTCTGCATCGCAAAGCACTGTAGTTTAAATAGATGTTGTAATGCTTAACGAAATTGCATAACTCAGCAAGTTCACTACACATTTCCATCAGCCGGAAGTTAATTACGTTCATTGACAAGGCGCCCTGCAATATACGCATAGATCAAATAATTTTATTCAATTAAGGCTAAAAACCAGTACACAATAAACAGTTTAATTTAAGTTTGAAAGAAAATCTTTCCTTAATTTGGAGAATGTGACTGTTATCAGCACTTTGCCTAATATTAACATCGGAACCATGGCCATAGCATTATCTCTCTAGTGTGACTATTAAATACATATTGAAAAATCCTTCAGTACTTTCATCTATCTGGATAATCTGTGGTAATGTATCTTTTACATTATTTTATCTTTTGAAAATAGATCTTTCTAGATTTAAATATCCCTTAATAGCACATTTAGAATGAGAAGTAGTTTCGTAAAATAAAAAAGAAGCCCATTAAATAAACGATTTAACAAATATTCCTACTAGTTTTGCTGCATTACCATTTATTACCAGAATTAAAAAATAAATTAAAATCAATAATGACTCGATCAATAATCTCGGTACCCAGCAGTTCTCAAAGAAAACGATCCCGTAGTTTATCGCGAGTTCAGTAGTTAATGCAGGGCGCAACAATGAATATATATTTAATATCGAAAATAACACAGAGTCTTCAGAATAAAGTCTCTGATTATAACTGAATAATAATGCTATTAATTAACTCTGTGATGTGGAAGTGCATATTTACATTAATTCATTATATGTTACAATCATAATATAATAGTGTTTATATACAAGCGTAGCGTTTTATAAAAATTAACATTAATCCATTATCAAAAATCGCATAAATAACTTGTTTTATCTATTTAAAGTTATTTCGAAGCTGGTTCTTGTGACGTCACAAAAATTAAATATTTATATGAAAATAGATATTTTAATGTAACTTAATCTTAACTAAATTTAAACATCATAAAAAAGTTAAAATTCTACTTTAATTAGATTTAAGTGGGAAAAGCATATTTGGAAGTATAAATTTTATTGTTGTATTATTTTAAGATAATTTCTATATACTTTTATTATAATATTTACATACTTCACAAAGTAAATTATATTCTTTTGAATTTATACAAATCCTTGTTAAACATAATGTAACAAACTCCATTTTAATTTATTAAAAATTATAAGTGCAATTTTAATTATAAGTTTAATTTATTAAAAATTGTGTGCAGAAAATAAAAAAGTCTTTGTTGATGCTAGATATTTTAATTTCATCCACTTATCATGTAGGATATAAGATAAAAAAGAGACGAAAAAGGAATAAAAAATAAATATGCACAATAATATCCCGTCGTATCCGAAAATATTAAGTCAATTTTCTAAAAAGTGATATTGTTCCCAGAAATCTATTTGAAGTTTGCAGGAAAACTAAATCCGTTATTTCAAATCTTAGAGTGTTTTACAAATTCACAATGTTTTTATGCCCCTAAAAGATCAACTAGACAATAAAATTACATGACAATAATAATATGAGTGTTTAAATTTAAATATTTATATATTTCCTAGGTATATACGGAATCCTCATAATAACTCGCAGCAATTTCTACTAGTATTAAACAAGTTTCATTTATTTTACATCATAACATAATAATATTTCAAACATTTATATGATCAAAGATATTTTATCAGATATAAAGATATAAAAATAGGTAACTCTCCGTATGTCATAGCATCATTTAATGTACTGATCTTTACAATCCTCATTATTGTAAATATTAGTTCAGTAAATGTTAAAATGATTACCTTTTTCAGGTAAAATACATAAGTTATCTTATGCTTATGTATTTTACCTGAAAAAGAAAAAAAAACAGTAGAAAAAAATAGAGTTAATATCACCTGTTTCAGCTTTTAGTCTACTTTAATTTTTGTTGGAACTGAAGTGAAACATCCACAGCATTACATTTCAAAAACATTTTTTTTTCTTATGGCGATTTAATTATTTGAAGGGAAATTACCACTCAAATTATGATTTTAGCTTATAAGCACAAAACTCTCAACATTAACGTGACAAGTTTATATTATGTTTTAATTATTTATCATATTACTACAATTACAACGAAATTTATTCTGACATTTGAAGACACAAACCTTTCCATAACGTTTGAACGTACATCCAGCGCGTTTGGTATGCATATATTTCGTCCTTGCTAGTTTGCTTTTGAAGGTTGATAAGGCAGCAGTTTTAATAATTTTTAAAAAAATTCCCGGTTGTATACAATGGTATGAAATAAACATTGCTCGATATTAATCGATTTCGACACACAATGTACGGGTTTACCGATAACTTTTGCAGGATATATGTTAATATTCTCTTTAAAAATAGTATAATTGTTTTAGAGGAGACTTGGGAGGGGCAGATGTTTTGATAGAGGTTGGAATCTTAATGTCAATATTGTATTCATTAATAATATTATCATTTATATAAGTAAGCGATGGAGTTTTAAACTTACGTGGAGTATCAAGAGCTAGAATTGTAAGTACATAGTTTTTTCGATAGTAATTCTTAATAAATGGGAATAAATCTGAGACATAATTGATTACTATATTGGAAATCCAAATTTCTTCATATTTTGGTCTAAGGTTATATACGCCTCTAAAATTATATTATTCCTTCTTCTGTGCCTAGTTGACGTTCTAAAACTAGATAAACTGCTAACTAAGGGAGTGGAATGAGTTGTATGAAAAATCTTCATTACAATTTTCTTGTCAAGAATATTCCGGTTAGGTAGTACTAAGAAAATAAAGGTGTACTCATGGCGTCTAATTGTTCTGGAAAGGATTGAAATCAATGCCTAGATGAGATAAAAAATTAAAGCATCGCGTTCAATTCCGAGCACAGTTTTAAACTATAATAAAAATAATGTAGAGTAGATGTTCCACACTAGCTCATTGCATATTACAGAACCAGATCAGAAGACAAAGAAATTGACTGCAAAAGTATTAATTGATTTCTTAAACCTTGCAGCTTGAAATGTTTGGTGGCAATATAAGATACCTAAATAGATCCCAAGCTATATTTCGCTATATAAAAGTATCGATCTTATTGACAGTCGTATGAAGAGCTGTAAAGTGACCTCCCAAAAACCAACAACCAACCAACAATCTGTTGGTCTGTTGTTAGTCATTATTATTTTAGATACCTTTGAAGAGGTAGAGTTCAGTAATATTGCCACCCTTCGATAGAGGATATGATTAATCTGGCCACTTCCGTATTTTTGATGATCTATCAAGAGGTAAGAATTGTAGCAAAGGAAGCTGCTCCTTCTTAACCAGAATTCGATGCCAAAAATGCGATGTATGATAAGAAACCAAAATGGTATTTTAGTCTACTATAGCCTGTTGTGTTTCCTGTGTTTCGTTATTAAGTATTCATTATCATTTTCTGAGTAAGTTATCATTTATAATTAACCAAGTATGAAGAGACGGATTTATCTAAGTATGCCTCAAAAGAAACGTTATTTATATTGATGACAGATGATCTTCACCTGCTTTGTTTTATTTTATAAATCTATATAATAGTAAATATTAAAAAAACACAATAAAATATCTTTGATTTCCAACTGTCATCGAAATGCATGAATGTGCGGGAGCGTTTCTGCGGGGTGAGTGAGAGAAGGATTTTTTAAATATTTTTCTCAGTTGTTTTAACCTTAATAAATCACAAATATTTAAAAAAATTATACAAATCAAAACTATTTTTGTTAATCTAAAAGGGTTAGAGTAAAGGCATCTATGATATTGGCTCTAGAAGCCATGGTACAGTTTCGATTATTTTATAACTGTTTTTAAACGCATAGACCGTAATCCAAAGATTCCCTGTCAAGGTAATTAACCGCCGAAAACCAGTTTCACCCATTCGATTAATAAAGTCTGCGCCAGTCGTGTTGCCCATTCTTAACAAGAATCCACAGTGCTTTAATTCCAATGCAAATAATTTTAAACCTATAAATGCTGCTAGCAGCCAAAGATAAGTTATGTGAAAATATTTCTCATACTTTGTTTAGTGTTTATAACTTTTAATGTCATCACAGACTAGTCTGCCTCCTGGTCGTTAAGCATTTGAAAATATCTACTTTAAGTTATATTGTTCTATTGTATTACAAATACTTCAAATACGAGACGACCGCCATCTTAAATCCGATTGTTTTTCTTGATTATAAGAAAATCATAATTACAGATTTCATTTTTATCTTTTGTATAATGATTTTATGTAAAGCCAACAGCTTAATTATGAAAAAAGATGATATTAGAACACCTTAAAATATATTCGATGATATTATGTCTCAGAAAATATGACTGTATTTTTGTGTTTTAGTAAAGTATAAACTGGCATGACAAAGTATGGGGCCATTTCAATGCTCAATTCCTTTTCTTTTTTTCTAAGCTACTTTATACTCTAATTGATCTCAATTTATTTATTTTATACCTTTAGTATTGATTTAAGAGAATCAGTACATAGGTTCTCCTTAATCTCCTTATTTTTAACATAGCGATCTACGGATACTCCATAACATCCCAAACTCTGAAATAATTCTGATATTCGGAACTCATCGTCGATAAATGTTTCTATAACTCGTCTGAACAAGTAAATTATACGTTCTGTATATCTTAAAATTATGATAAATACATATCTTAGTTATTTTCCACAATTCTATTCATTCGTTTTAAATTCAACGCTTCGTATTCTATTTTCTTCTTTGTAAATAGTGATGTTTAAATTATAATAGTTAATGTAATCATATTGTATAAATTTGTTACATTTTAAATGCTATAAAATACTAAGTCTACTGTATATAACACGTTGGTTGTCTTGTAAAAATAAGGTAGAGTGTCATATAAGAATAACGTTGCGCGTATAAACGCCGAACTCTATAAGAATTTGAGGAATTTAAAGCAAATATTTCAAATATAAAGAATAATTATATTTGAAATATTTGCTTAGTAATAAAAATAGCCAAAAATTTTTCAAATGACCAATTACAATATTTATATTTTACAAGAAAACGTCAAGATAATATATTAGAAAGAACGTGGAAACAAAGATTCAAATTTTGTTCAGATTAACTAATTAAATTTTATGCAAATTCTTACGGGTCTAGAGAAATATATTTATGAGGAATAAATATTATTTGTAATTCGCAAAATTTTTGGTCACTTTTATTACTAGATAGAATAATTGAAATATATTCTTCATATATAAAATCCTGACATAAAATTAACTTTATGAAGTGATTTTAACCCTTAATACTTTCAACGATAATTAATTAATAATAAAGTCAATTTTTTTATTGCAGAATAAGTAAAGGTGAAATAGAATGGTATACTTGTAGCTTAATAAGAAGTAAAAGGTTAAGAAATATTTTCCAGTAACGAAAAAAATCAAAAATCAATTACACGTACCAACAGAAAACTGCAGTAAAATGGCGTCATCAAGTAGGGAGGCAAAGCGTCCGATCTAGGTAATAAAATTTAATACGCCGCCCGTCGCCAGAAATTTACGTTAATATGCGGGAACTTCTTGTAACGGAAACTTAAGGTATTATCAGAAAAAAAAACAAGAAAACGAGTAGTAAAAATATATCTTATTTATCGGCAATACCAATTTGAAGTTATTTATAAGATGAATGTGATATCATACATTAAGAAACGTTACACTTTTACGGGAAGTATATTTCGGTCTATATCACGTGTTAATTAATATAATGTATTTGCAATTAAATGAAATTACGTGATATAGTATTATTTCTACTTTCTTTACATTCTTTACCACGGCCTAAGTTTCGCTGTATTACAACATCTTTAGGTGGGCTATTAGCAATGATCTTTGCTAATAGCCCACAAAATATAATAGTAAAGAATGTAAAGAAAGTAGAAATAATACTATATCACGTAGTTTCATTTAATTGTGAATAATGAATTTCTACAAAATTAACTCCAAATATATTCATTAAAGTATTTGTTTAAGAACTGAGTAATTTTGTACTGAGCAATGAAATTTTGTTATTATCATTTATTTCCTTTCAAATTGGTGTTTCAATTAATTAATTTCAATTAATTTCTGAACAGAGTAGATTGCATCAAATTATTTCACAATTTATTTGACATACTTATATTAACGATTAAATTTTATATTGGGCAAATTAAGTTACCGCCACAGAACATTTCACGATGTTACGTAATGCGTTTATTACAACAATCAAAGAGTATAATAGGGCTTAACTTAACTCCAAACCTTAATTTTAACTCTAAAACCGAATGTGCATGGGTAAAATTCCTCCTATAAAATCTTTCTCACTTAGTTTCAAATTTCAGGTAAATGCATATTTAATGAGGACGCATGGGCATATATTTCATTAAGTATCCTTAAATAAACTTTTCATTCTTTACATTTTGAGTTCAAAATGAAATTTATAATGTGTTAATATCGGTCATGCGTTCGGCTGCATAATGGAAATTACTTAAACCCACAGCCGTTTTTGCCCTTATCCACTGCATAATAAAATATTACAGCACGCGAGAGGAATGAGAGTTTCACTCGATGGGATTGATGACAAAGATATTTGTCATCTTCTGGTTCGATGTATGAGGAGGTACTTTATTTAATACAATGTATGTCTTTCTGCCTTTTTAAAACATAAATTTATCATACATTGAACGTATTATAGTGTTATTACATATGGATGGATAGATGAACAAGGCGAAATTAGGTCTGTATTTATTATTAGCTATGTTACCAAAAAGGACATTTTCGCGGAAATAAATATTTTGTAATACTAATAATATATTCATTAATATTTCCAGTAGTTGTATGACATTATTCACTATATTACGTTTTTCCTTGAGAGTTTCCAAAATGTGAATTAAAAAATTTGCTTGACAATGACTACAAACGGTGAAACTTCTTAAAATGTAACACTATGTTTATGTAACCTATGTGCTCGATTAGATTTTATTTACGTGAAAACTGACCGGAAAGCAAAACAAATAAAACGAATAAAATTTCTTTGGTATTTTACACTTACGAAAGCTTCTGAATGTAAAACATATCGCCTTATACGATTTCATTTAATAAATGGTATATTTCAATAAAATATTAAAATATGACAAAATAGGGTAAATAAGACATCTGATCAGACATTGATCACAATATTTTATGAAAACTTGTTATTAAAAATAGAACGTCAAAATTTCGGTAATCTTTACTTGTACAGACATAGTTCCAATTAAATATTTTGAATCTACATAAAGTTACTCAAAATGTTATGACCTATTATTTCACAATTAACCAAATCTCATTCTAATCAGGACAATTCTCTTTACTTGCGATTTTAATTTAAAAAATAATATGAAATGAAAATTACTTATTGAAAAGGTAGACCATTTTTTTTCAATCATTTAGTAAAGTTTGACTCGTGAGAGACTTGTGAGATCTAATAGTTCTTATGAATCTTTATATTATCAGAGTTCATTTATTTTGGTTAAGAAGATTACAAAAGGAAAAGTATTACATGCTCGACAGACTCTCTTTTTTCAGATAATAACCTAACCATCTGACTTAATTCGAAATAATTTCCAGAATTTACGGCGAAATTTCTGTAATAAAAATAAATTTCTGAAGCAGTATTTACCGTATTATATACAACATGAAAAAAATAGATTGACAATAATATAGTATTTTACCAATGAAGTCTATCAACAAGAGTAAATTGCCCAACCTTTTCCATTTATATAGACCGAACGCTTATGACATGTTCCATAAATACCTAAATACATATAAGGCCTAAATACATATGGTATAAGGATTAAAATAAAAGATACAAACAATTTAATTAAGTTTAAGCCACGCATGCCTTGTTTCTAATAAACTTATGTATGTTTGTACTACCCGTCATAAATGAAAGAATATTCTATGTCAAACGGTTTCCGGAAAAAAACGACTTACAAGGGTTCTGGTTTTCTCCTATCGAGACCACGAAACCTTAAAAATGTTAAATATTCTAAAATATACCAAAGGAGATTAAACATTGTTTTCAAGATAGTATAAATTAAATCGACATGGTCACAATTTATTTTAAAAAATGGTAACATATTTCGTTGCCAAAACTGCCCAATATAAGGAAATTTTGATACCATTGATGATAACCGTTATTATTGGTCTATAAGGGATATAATTTTATTGCCCCTGAAATTATAATTTAGGCAAATGTTTATCACATTTATGTCAGTGATACCATTAAAATCAAACAAAGTAGTATTAGGTTTACACGTATGAAGTTTTTGTAGGTACCATTCGGTACACGCGAGCATATGTCGAATTGAACGCGTTTGTCTATTAGCTCCGCCTATTAATCTTATGTGTAGTGACGTGATATCGTGCTTCCACTTAAATTCAACGGGGTGGGAATTCAGAACTAGAACATATATTGTCGAAACAAACTATGCACCCTTAAAATTGTTTATTCTCCATCAAATTTAAGGTAATTTGTCACAGAAAAACTAACTTCAACTTAGAATAACTGAAATGACAAACTATTCCCAAGCCACCACCCACGTTTTTCTCAGAGACCCTTCATGACCGACTAAAAATAACGGTTAATTCTACGCTAAAATAGATATAGTTGCATATCCTATATTACGACAGATGGCGTGAAAATATAAACTCTCTATACAATATTGTATTAACCCAAGAGCCGGTGACCATTTTGAAGTAGTTATTTGAAGTTCTGTAATTTTTCCTACAGTGGTAGATATATGTTTCGAGAAAATCAGAGAGTTGCTTCAGAGTAACGGTTATTTATAAACCCCCAGTATTTAAAGCCTAAAAATCTTTATATCCCAAAAACTTTTTGTGGCGATCTTCAATCAAATTTTAAAAAATGGGATGATTTCAATAGCCATAAAATATTGATAGATCATAAAATTGTATTATTACATTATAAAAACTGCATTTTTACTTTCTGAAAAAACAAATTAATATAGTAGGTTAAATAAACCCTAAAAAAATTATTTAGGAAACATTTTATTGATTCAAGGGTTCCTAATAATTTGTAAAAAAAGAACATTTTACATTTATTTATGTGACTAGAAAAAATATAACTAATATCCAAACAATTTTTAAAAATGTATATGCGGCAAAACGCATATCTCAGCGTATGGTTTACTAAGTGGATGTACATTTATTTGCAATTTGGTTCAGCTAAAATAGGATACAACTGTGTCAGGACTTACAATATTTATAAGTGTCAGTAATTATTTTGATTGCGCAAACGAACATGTTTTTTTCATCAAGGCAAATTTAAACATTTTAGTGGTTTGGGAATTTTTCTACATAAGCAAGGATAGAGAACCGCGATAGCGTTTGCAAGCATAAATTAAATATGTAACAAAACGTTTGATATACCATCTAATGTTTGATATACCATCTAAGCAGAATTATTTGCGAATATTTCATACATAGTTATGACTTTGCCAAAAATTATGATTATTTTAGTAATCAGTTTGGTTTTCATTAAGAAACATTTCACAAAAGTGTGATAATGCTCCTGGTGATTTTTCATATGTATAGAGGAGAACGATCGTATTCGTGGATATCTAAAGTGATTGGGAATCGTTGATTTGAGTGTAAATCAAAGAAATTTTGCCCAGCTGCAAATGTACTATGTACTAGATACAATACTTAAGTAATACCTACTAAATACATTTATGTAGAGCGATGACAGACGATCTCAGATGTACAATTTCCGGATTATGTACTGATAAGTGATTGTCTGAAATTCAATGCGTCATTCTTTCAATTAGAAGATTAATATGTTGATAATATTAATCTTCACACACACACACATATGCACGCGCGCACACATACACACACGCATACGCATTCACGCACAAACACACACAAACACATACACACACACACACACTCACACGCACACATGTATAAATACGGAATTAAAAATTGTTTATTCCCTCATTTTTGAGTTGCCTATACGAATCCTCAGGAATAAATGGTGGGCCTTATTTTATATAGCGAGTCGAAAGCTGTACAACAAAACAGCTTAGAATCCAAGTTGATTATATTAAAACTTAATTTAACAATTTACATTTACTCTTTTATTATATTCTATGTATTCAAGGAAAGACAATGCAAATAAAATCAATTACCAAATTTAAAAAAAAAAAAAGATTAGACCTTAAAATTCTTGCCAATCACCATTGGCTTAGCACCATTATTTTGCGTAGTATATGTTTCGTTTTAATATCGACCTATATCGATACACGAAAATAAAACGCTAAAAGATTTATTATTTTCCTAGTTCATATGGTCGTTTGTACCCTAGATATTAATAGTTGCATTTAATTGTGGGTTCAGGCAGTCATTTGTTCATTTAATAGGCGGATGGTATAAATATAAAATAATTTTAATAAAAGTTGTTCTAAAAATCTCTTGATTTAGTCTTTAAATATAATTAAAAACGTAAAGACCATAAAAATAAATATTACCTTATGTGAATTCCTTTAGTCTCACAGTACGCGTGAATAGAATATTATGAAAGTAAATATTACCTAAAATCAAAACAAAATAGTTGTTCCAAATGGCAACAATACTTATTCATTAAAAAAAAGACTTTCAACAATTTATTTGCAATTTCTCACTTAAATTTTATCGAAAAGAATGAAATACTTTTTTAAACCAACTTCTTAAAAATTTATAGAAAATATAGAGTAATATACATTGAATTTTGGGTAAAGAAATTGTAATCATCTATGGATTACATTTCCTTTGCTGCAAAGTAGAGATCCTTTTTGATGGCGCTAGCTTATTTTTATTTCCGCCTATTTTGTCTCAAAATCATATCTCATATCTCAAAATCGTATTGGCTGCTTAAATCTGAGTTTCCATCGTGCATCATATATCCAACGAGCGGCAGAGATTTATGTGCTTCACTATAAACAGTTTGGAGCTCCTTATGTTAATAAACGTCTTTACCTTGCTGAAGCGGACTGACTTTACACTTTTGAAATTAATTGCAAGTTCAAAGGGACTAGAGAAATATTTCCATCTGACATTCAGCTAATCCAAGGCGGCATACTTCGCACAATTATCGGGAGATACCAACGTCCACGGGCCATTTTAATGAAGGCCATTTATTTACATTCATGGCCATTTATTTACATTCACTGGTCTTGTTCATACCAAATATTTATCCACCACTCACTAACCTACAAAAAGGGAACCGATTTGTCCGAGGTCAATATGGGCTGAAAAAAATATTGGAGTTCGTTAATACGGTACATTAGACCCTTGAAATTTCCGTCCACTCGACTCAGCTGAACACAACCTTACTTTCTACATATCATACTCATACAAATATGAAGTCAAAGTTACTATTTTACTGGCATCCTTGAAGGAGAAACTGTCTTTATCCACCAGATCCCTTTGTTACCATCTGATTACCAATTTAAATTTTAACGTCTTGAATTTCCAGTTAAAATATACTACATCATGATTATTAATAAAAAAACAGGGATAAACTTTGAAAGTAATTGGTTTAAATCTCAGGTATAATCATTTCTCAAATAATCATAGGTAGCTTACTCCAGAGTCAGTCATACCTTCGGTCAGCTTAGGAGAAAAACGAGACATTTTGAGTTTACAACAAGAATTTGCAAAGAATTAAAAGCTACTACTTTGGTTTCAAAGATTCACCTAGAAATAAATAATGTGTTTACAAATGAAACAAAAAAATTTTTGCAAGTTACGAACTCCGCGCGTAAGAAGTTGGAAGTTAATTTATGATATATTATAATCCCAAAGTGCTTTAAAACTTTTTTGTATTTATATGTGATGATTTTGCAGCTTTTTCTATTAAGTCGCAAGTTAATTTAAATAGATATTATGTAATTTATAGCAGTTAATTTAAAATGCATTGAAATCTAATAGTGCCTCAAAACATTTTTTTATTTGTACATAATGATTATACAGCGGGGTATGTAAATAGCCATTACTAATTAAGCAAGTCTTGATTTTTTATTCAAACAGTAAAAAGCTATTACTATATAAAACATTATAGTGCCACAACTGGCAAACTTGAAACAGTAACTGGTTCTTGTCCAATATCTAAAGTATAAATTAAAAACTTAATAAAACAACTATCAGTATTTGAAGGAGGTGGGGGTCTCTTTGTCGTTGGAGAGACAATTATACATTTGATGTGAACTGCAAGCTTTTAGTTAAATTTAATTATTTTATTATAACAAATCGGCTGTGAAGCAATCTTTATTCAATTTAGATACAACAAGAGAACATTTTGAAATAGGCAAATTGCAGAAATAACACAAATACTAACGCTTTTTTGATAACTGTAAAGCTAGTTGATGATTTTATTACATGTGATTTTATGCTAATTGATGTTTTATGGCTTTAGTAATGTTTTGTTTTTTTATGTTAGGAACCTTTCGCAACTTAGCTTTTTCTTTATTTAATAAACTGTTATTTTTTTCTTACCAAAAACTTACCATTAACAATATATCGGTATTAATAAAAAATAAAATCATAATAATTTTACACTGATATTTCTACGTATAGGTATATACTTCTTGCTATATTGAGTGCTTCCGTTTATTGCAAAAATAATGTTTTCTTTCTTTGATTTCATTATTGTTAAAATAAACATGTATACCAAAAATTGCAATAGATATACCCGTATAAGTTGCATAGATTTTTTAGTTTCGACACGATAAGTATTTGATATACGTATTTTTATATTTTTAGAATAATCTTTATAAGTTTATATTCCGTACTCACATTTATTACAAAATATTTGAGACATTTTGTAGACGTATTTCAAAAGCTATAACGTCATAAAAACGTGTAGTTTTACTATGAGGAACCCTTTCGTACGTTGTGTGTCAATAGGAGCTAATCAAATAAAACTATGTTCATTATGTTTAGGAAATTACATACAAAATATTTTTCATGCGTGAAATTAACTCCAATTGAATATTCATGAAATTTTGATGTAAATTGAATTTCAAAAGGAACAAGTCGATTTATGTGCAGACTACGTTTACGGCGCAACAATAACTTTCGATTAAATCAGATGATATAATTCATAATGCAATTTCCTGTCACGAGATTAATTTCCTGAAGAAATAATTAACAACCTCAGAAACATTATTTTCTAAATGAATACTGAAGACCATTCAATAAGAGGATATTATTCGTGCAAAAAGCTTTCTATTCCTCTTTACATTAAACTTCGAACATAAATCAATTGCTGTACACATAAATTGAATAATTCATGAGAATTTAAAAATCTTCAATCACATTCATTTTGATCTCAACTCATCGTAAATACCAGTAAATATAAGGTCTTATTTTATAGGCGCTCTTAATAAAATGCGCAAAGAAATTAAATATTCACCAAAATCTAAACAAGTCTCTTTCCTATCAATTTATAAAAATAAATCGCCGTTACTTTTACTGAAATACAGACTATTAAAGTTTTCTTAATGTCTTACTGATACAACACAGTTAATTTACATCCAAAATGGTTAATTTACATCCATCATATTGTTTTTGTTCGGAATCGTAAGGATTCATTTCGTTAGTAAAGCGTGAATTCATTACTATATATTCATACATTTAGTTAGAACGCATTAATTTCCGTGGTTCTATATTTTAGTCCAATATGATACTAAATTTCCATTACGAGAAACATTAGTGCAGGTCGCGATATACATTGTTGAGGATTTGTAGTGCATTAAACCTTACGTGATTAAAGGAATTGAGCAAATGGCCTCGTGTCCCTACGCTTGCCGAGGCGATTTTTTAAATTAAATTTTTCATACTTTTATTATTACTATTATCAAAGGTAAAGTAATTTGTGTATTTTTTCGGTTACATGTAATTTTAGTCTGAATTTTTGAGAAAATTAGTAAACATACGTGAACAATATGCATTTCACTGCAAAGATAATGAAATACCTGGATAATGCTTGCCCAATGTTCGACTTTTTGTGAAACTGGGATGGACATTTATGTACGGATTGAATAGCATGAGGCATGGAACCAATAAAATGATTACAAAATATTACTTCCAGCTTTCTCTAAAACCCTTAATTCAGTATTTACAGAAAGGAAGCCAGAGAACTAAATTAGAATAACTAATGAAGTTGTCATGTGAGAGTAAGATCTGAAATTTATTATAAAATACTTTATTGCAAATTAGTTTTTTTTTGAGAATGTCAATATAACGTCCATTTACCTTGGCTCAGTTTTTAAAAACATCGCTTGACACGGTTTCTAAATAAAATTAATTGTGGTGAAATTACTTTTCCTGCGATGTTAATTATACAAATTTGAGAGGGACTTTTACCAAAAGTGATTATAATAATTATAATATTATAATATGATAATTTTTTTCCAAATTGTAAATAAAATAAAGGATTTAATTAATCTCATTTTACATTGATTTAATTTTTTAGACAAATCGCTCGACAAGGTTTCTAATCGAAATTAATGTTTCTGAAATTACTACTTTTCTTTCGATTTTAATTGTACGATTTTTGAAAGCTACTATTACCAAAATTGAACGTTAATTTTTTTTTAAATATTAACGCAACGTTATTTTCCATTGACTTTGGTTTTCGGACAAATCCCTCGAAAGGTTTTTTTAAATAAAATTAAAAATGTAGTAAAGTTTATATTTTTCTTATAATGTTAATTTTGGAACTTTCGAGAGCAATTTTTCCCAAAGTAAACAGTGAATAACTTTAAAATTTTAAAATAAGTTGGATATTTATGTTTTCAATAATATACCCAAAAATTCAGAGAATTTCGTCACCAAATTTTTTTTACATGAACTTAAACGTTATTAATGCGCACTATATGATCAAGTTTTAATCTAAGTCAGACCTTGACGTGACTATATATATACGAAGCGAAAATGAAACTTGATGTCAAAACGATTTCACTCTCAATTTACTTAATATATTTATCCGCTGCAACGTCTCTAGAACCGATGTGAAAAATTATAAAATACAATTTCTTACAAAAGCATGGTGGTGTATAAGTAGGTTGCCCTATTAATTTCAGAAGTGTTACCAATGTTATCATATGGAGAAATGGTAAAAATAATTGTTTAATAAAACTATATATATTTTTAATATTAAAACGTATTTTTAAATCTTAATAGTAAAACTTGTCGCGAGAAATTAAAGTTTTGTGCTCTCATTGACGAAATTTCTTTTGTGAGCATGGTTTATCATATATCTGATATATCTAAGAAAAATTAATGTATTTATATACCTATTTTTAAAGCATTGTTTTCTTTGCATATATTATTTTAATAATTAAAACTATTCATTTGTAAATAATGCAATTAAATAATGTTCTTAAGTTTTCAACGAGTATTTAATATGTGTCCCCAATTGATAATAATCACTCAGGGTTCATTGTGATAATTACCTAGGACTCAAGGAATCATTACAAGAAAAGTTAGCAGAAGGAGAAACCAATATCGAGGTAGTTTTCGCCTCAAATTCCTTTGTAACTATATAGATATATTCTGCTTATAAGCTTATAAATACCGTGGGTGTACGCTTTATTATCAACTAAAATATAATCGATTTTCTCGGGTTTTTACTTACTTGCCCAGACCTCACGCTGCTTGATTCTAATATTATAAAATATCGTATACAAGGGATTAAAATATCTATACAAGTATGACACGTTTTTAATTTTTTTTCTTATGTCATTTCACTACAATTCTCATGAACACTCGCTTCGCTAGAATATATAGCATGTTGTGTCGTAAAAGAACTGGCTTTCTACGATTTTATATAATAATTTATTGTGTTTTAATTGTAATAATTTATTTACATTTACTCAAGGGATATATTAAATAAAAAATATAGCATTAAATAAGATGAATGATGCCAACACCAACTCATTTCAAAACCTTGTAATTCAATATATTTTTAAATCAGTCAGGTTTCTAGTTAATTTTTGAATAACAAGTAACTATTTCCGCGTCGTTTTATTTGAACGAAGTTTATTATAATTGGTTGGTTAATGCAACCCAGAAACCTTCCGGCGAGTTCATAAAAAATTGGCTTACGCGAGCAATAAACGAAATCTAATTATCCGACGCTAACATGCGAGTGTAGTAAGCAGCTGTAAGGTCGGTCGTATTTTGATAGAGGAAAATAAGACATTTGTTTGCAGGTTGCGCGTTGAAGGAAACTGGCGAGTTGCCAGCCACATAACAATCATACAATGGGACAGGAGCGATGGTGGATGCTTAGGGGTTGGATTGTGAATGTAACTGGTCCGGTAGTTGTGCGGGAAATATTTTTGCTTAGAGAAGGGGAAGAATAGTGCGAATTATATGTTGAAGTTTTGTCCTTTTGCAAAAATAAATATCGTAGCATTTCTTTTATGTTGAAAGGAAGCTATTTTGCGAATGTAAGCGGTGTCCTTGCATGTGTCGCCTATGTTTATATATATATATATATATATATATATATATATATATGTATGTGTATATGTATGTGTAAACACATGTTTAAATAGACATTTATATTTTTTTCAAATAAAGGTACTTGTCAACCCTCCCCTTATTCATTTTGTGATTGTTTATTTTTACAGTATAAACTACTTGAAATAAATTTACAATAATAAAGTTATTATTATTGTTGTCGCAACAAAATTATGTTCATTTCATCAATAAGTGAGGATGAAGTGAGGATTTAATTAATAATAAAGCTATGAATTCCTTAAAATTTTAAATTCTTTCTTTGTAGAAGATAACAATGAGCATATTACTTTTTATATGCATACCATTTGTGACCTTCTGTTAAAATATTTAACCAATTTCGTACGTCTAAAAATTTCCCAAAATTTTCACCTAAGCTATTTTCATGTCAAGATTCATCCCATCAAATAAGAATTCTGGCATCTATAGCATTTATAACCTTTTAAAATTAAACCCATCTATCGCCTTCCTTCCAAGTTATCTATTAATTAATATCTCTATATGAAGCTTATATTTCATGTAAAATTGCAGAAACTGTAGAAACTATAAGGCTAGACGGATTGAAGGATGGATGGTGGGCGGAGAAATGCGTACACGAATGAAAGAATACGAGTCTTGAGAAAATTTTTAGGATTCTTCGTTTCAGTACGGAATCACTGAAATGAAAATATATACGCAAGCATAATGCACATGTTTGGTTTCAATTAAAATTAACCTTAAAACGATTCTAAAAGTTACACTGATCGAGATACACTTGTACATAACATAAGCACATAACGACGTGTCTCGCGAAAGAAAGAAGCTACGATCATGTAAATAAATATATCCAACCCTTATTTGTCGTGTCATAAATCTTTTCCCACTTAAGTCCTAAGCTATATCGATTACGGGGTGTATAAAAGATGTGAAGGATAAACGTTTCCGAGTCCCAGTAAATAACTACTAATGCCTCCCGAGATTAGATACACTTCATCTGAGAATCGCTAATCTACTCGCAATGGTGCGTTCAAAAATACGTCTTCATTATCCTGACTATTTATTGCTTCCGTCGGATTTTGAGGGTGGATTAGAATAAATACCTTTCTCGAGTTTCACTGCTTACGGCATAAGTAACGAGAAATTAAATTGAGCAGAGAAATTCTAAATTTTATTTTATTTTCATTAATTTGTTTGCATGGAAATCAAATCTTTGCATACATATTTTCCTGCAATTGGAAGTTACTTTAAGAATCTAATATATTACGATAAAAGGAGTATAAATAAAACATGTTGAAAACGAATTAAGCTATGCTAAGAGTTTCGTATTAGCATTAAGTAAGAATTTAAATATTGAAGAGTGTATCGTATTTCAATAAAACAAGAGTAAGAAGTTGTTCAGAACCATTGAAATAGTTTTCCAAAAATTTTCAGGGTAATTTCTAGTAACCATCTTTTTTTATTAAATGTACTTCAGGGATTTTGGAGAAAAGGATGAGGGTGAACATATTTTTATGCATATTTTCAAATAGTTTTAAAATATCACCATTTTGAAATAACACCATCGACTCGGTCAGGATCTGATCATGCGTTTTGGAGATGCATGATGCAATTCCTCAATGGATGGTAGTAAGTCAATCGTGATTCAAGTTATTTTCGGCTGGTAGCTATTTTGTAAAATTTATTTTGGACACGGAGAATGGAACTACTCAACGATTAGCATCTAACCGCTAGCGACCACTACTATCGCTTTGCTTCTGCGTGTTGTCCGTAACCAATTTTAGACAAAAACGAAATTATCTATATACCAGCTTTTGCCCATGACTTTTTAAAATTTTACAATATTACGAACCAAAAAATAATTAAATGTTAGGTATAATGTGATGATTGACTTTATAATTCAATAAAAATCTAAAATGAAATATTTTTTGAAAAATCGATTTCAAAAATTCAGTACAAAGAAGTAAAAAATAATTTTCTTAAAACATGTATGTACCTACGTATTCGCAATAAATATATAAATAACTTATATTTGAAGTCGTTGCCAGCACTGCTGATCAACTTATACAAATGCAAAATTTTATATTATAAATTCGCCCTTTATGAAACTTTTTTATATTATGAGTACATTAAAAGTTAACTTAATTAAAAGTTAAGTTAACTTAAAATTATAAATCATGTAAAATTATAAATTCGTCTAAGATGGTCAGCAGTGCTGGCACCGACTTCAAAAATAAGTATTTATTTATAGCGAATAAGCAGGTAACTTTGAGTTAATTATTTTTTACTTTTTGTACCTACTTTTTTTGAAGTTAGTTAATTAGAAAATATTTTATTAAAAAGTTATTACACTTATTTAGAATTATCTGAACAAAGTGAAAACTGACATACTTCTAAAATTGTTCAAAGTAAAGAATATTTTGAATATTTATAAAAAGATGTGCATAAGAAAATCAAATATTTGAAATTTTATGGACAAATAATTTACATTTATTACTACTATACGGTTAGTGTTAAAGTCAGTAACGTAATTAGTTGGGTCGTGGCCATTGCTGGAGGCAGGCGATTTCAGAGTGCATGCGATCAAATTCGCTAATGCGTAGCTTTCACTTATATTCCAATATATATTAATTCTGTTTCTTTTTCAGAATATTTTTGGAATTAAGCCACATCATTTTAAACAGTAATAATATTACAAATATGAAAGCGAGTTTGTTCTTCTATTCAATTGTCCCGTTTTTACGTTCCAACCAACCTATGTCTTTGAAATTTTTCCTTTATAAAAATATATCTACATTTTGAGGTGTCCAAGCTCATCAACCATGTGTCGTTGTAATTTGCATAATATATTTTTGCTTCAAATCGGAATCCACCCTTTCAAAATAAGACCGTGAACACAAGTATCTTTGTGCAAATATGTGTACACCAATCTATATAAATACTTCTTAGATTCTGATTCAATATTTTCGCGAGAATATTCTTGTTTAATTATGCCATAATATATTTTTCTTTATTCAAGAAAAACTCCGAGAAAATAACTGGTTTATGTGTCATGTTAATTATACGTACATATGTTCATTATACATACAATGCTTTTGATGTTTTGTTTTGAGACGTAGATTGCTTATGTTTTTTTTAAATTATCGAAGTGACTCATATCAGTTTTAGTTAAAATTACTTTTTAAAAGGTATTTTAACTATCCTATATTTTTTTTAATTTATTTAGAAAATTAGACGGAGACCACAAATTAAGAAAAATTTCAAATGCTCAGATAAGACAAATAATGCTGCTAAATAGAAAAGAAACTCTAGTATAATTTATTGAGTTTTTTAACACGTAAATAATAACACTCTGCTCGACGGATAAAAAAATCATCCCTTGAAACACATGTAATATCAGTACCAGGAACTTTTTCGTAACTTTACTTAACATTTAACTTTGTGCTAATACATATGCTTGCACATTTTTATAGCAAAATATTGAGAAATGGCAATAATTTAAAAGTCTAATTATAATCGGATGGATGCACGGATGTGAAGGAATTGTAAAATTTTCTAATTTCTCTCCAGAATTTCCAGAACAAATTTCCAAGAAATAATAATATGAAGAAATAATGACAATAACAAAGTCACCAGAAAAGCGAAATATTCTAACAAATATTAACGTACCGAGTATAAATTTAAAAATTTCAAGAAAATAAAAAAAGATTTAATTTATAATTGTACTAGATACTAATACCACTTCAGCTGCGATAGGAAATGTTCACATATTTTCTATAATCATTCCATATAATCTTGAACAACACGACAAAATTAAAGGAACATTTCTGTTACAGGTCATTTAAAAGTTTCAAACTTATTTGGTGTTTCTCATTAGTCATTCTCATAAATCTGCAAAGAAATTAGTGAAATGAATTTGTATATTATTGAGCGTTGGTCTCTCTTTTTTTAAAGACATCTCAATGAAGTGTACATTAGAACTATAATCATGCAAAATATTAATGAAAAATTCGTCATCAAATAATAATAGTGAAGAAGATACGCACGTGTTTTTCATCCACCAAAAAAAATAATAAAAAAACAATCAGATATGCTGAAAGTGAATTGCATCACCGGGTGAGCGAGCGCCACTCGCGTGCTGGACAATACAATTTAATGCGTCTCCCTTCATCGGAAACTTACACCGTTATCGCTGTCGGAATTTCTTTTAAAGGAAACTCGAGGTAATATTAGACAGAAATAAAAAGGAATCACTAAAATGTATCTTTGTTATCGGTCGGATGAATTCCGAAAATTATAAGGAAAATTGTGAGACTTATTTTCGAAAATATTTATTTTTGCATAATTTTACATTTAAATATAATTGTGATGATATTTTCTTCCAAGTGTCAATTTTAATTACCTCCAGAAATAAAATGTTATCATGAAAATGTGCGGGGTTTAAATGGGTGTTACCGTATTTCTGTGGTAAAAACCCTTTTTTTCATGTTTATTCTGATGCTGATGGGCCAAGTTCAATTTTAAAAAATATACCAATTTTGTTTAAAAAGAGAATCGATATTTTTTGTTTCTTAAACTAGGTGAACAATTTTTATTATATTTACATAAAATAAGGTGGTACGTAAAATTAATTATTCTAGAAAAATTGTAGTTTAACATTATACGTAAATATTGATTTATGCTAATATTTATTTTAATGGATGAATTTGGGAGAAGGTATTAAATAAAAACCAAGTTCGTATATTTAGGCCATCATATCGAATACATTATATAACATATAATGAACAATTTATTACAAAATGAACAGAATTTAATGAATCCGTTGGCCATAATACGATAAAATACCGAGGTAATTTCGTAGTTCGGCCCGCAATTTGTCATATTATTAATTTTTCAGATGAACGGTATAACTGAAACTATTAATACATTTTAAAAATTTGAATCTCATTTCCAAATTACTGTTCATAATTATTGAATGCCTTCAAGTTGAATCACTCTGCGGCAATAGTCTTGATTTACGACATCCGACTTCGATAGTGAGCGAATATAAGGTCAATAAATTACAGCTCATGGGCGAATGAGAATATTCAAATATTAATGGAATCGATAAGAATAAATTGTGAGAAACCTGTGTGAATGATAGAAGCATTATATTAAGAGGATATTTAATAGTTTTGACGAAAACCATGGAATGTTTATTGTCACCATTTTGATCCGGACCACAACATCTAAAACCAAAATTTGTATCTAGAGTTTTTAATAAGATTTCAATATTTTTTAAAGACGATAATATACACAAGAATGAAATAAAGTCGACGTAATTAATATATTTTAGAAATTAACGGAAACTATGTATAGGTCAATAACATAGTTGCTATACAATTATCAAAACTATATAAGTCTATTAAAATAATTTTATTTTTCTAGAAACAATTACAGTTAATTGTAAATTTTTTATATGCGTAAACTAAACTAATCTTTTACTGTAAGCTAAGCAAGAAGCCCGGTGTAAAATGTTCTATTTCAGGAGTTGTAAGGAAAGGAGATAATTAGTTAATCAGTAAAAATATGATAAGTAGTTTGTGTTGCAAGGCCATATGTAAGGCATTGACAATTTCGATCTTGAAAAGTTAATACCCATTTAAATTTTTAAGGTCGTTAAAAATTGACTATGTAAATACTATTATAAGACTCTGTCACATTTGAAAATGTTAGTTGTAAGTATTACTTATAGTCTTGAGAACGTACCTAAAATATATGATGTTCTTTTTTAATAAAGCAGAATTTTAACCATATTATTTTTTTTACGATATTTTAACAAATATTTCATTGTTCATCAAAATTATTTCTAATAAAATCTGCTTTGAATTCAAGGGTTTCCAATGGATGTCATTTTAGAACAGGTTTAGTATTTAACTATAATCATGAACAAGAGCTATTTGGATGTTTATATCGTAGAATAATAATACATATATAAATAGAGTGAGAATGTTTTTTGCGTTTAAATTCTGAAATAAATGACAATTTCACAATTATTGTAATTATACATAATTTTTTTAAAATTTTTGTTAAGATTCAAGCAAAAGAGAAATATAAAAAGAATATTAATGAGTTTCCAACCAACAGAGTGTAATGTTTCCTGATTGACGTATTAAACGACTACAAAAATTGAAGAAAAATTAAATAAATTTGTAGATAGGTATATTATTACAAATAAAATAAAATTGCCTTAAGAATGTATCTATCGCCCAACATACTACGAGATCATTATCATTGATAAACACTTTCATTAGCAATATTTTTTTCCGGTGTGGTGTTTTATTAGAACACTTAGTTACTTCCTGACTTTACAAATGATCTCATCAAAAGTTTCAATAGAAAATTAAATAATCTGACGCGATTTCATTTATATCGGAAAGATTTCACAAAGTTAAAATTTTATTTGTCGTCAAAGTCTTCAATCGATGACATACAATACAGAAAATTACTTGTTAAATAAAGATGAACTAATAAATAAAAATTTCCTTGGACAGGTGTGATAAAACATACAGGTAGATTCATGTTTATATACTTCGGTTTAGATTAATTTCGTGCTGTAAATCGAGCATTGTTATTGTTCCGATGAAATTTTATTAAAAAAGTATAAAATACGATTTTATATCGATAAATTAAAAGTTTTTCAATAAATAAAATATTTTTAACAGCATTAGCAATTAATTTAGTCTTGTGGTTTTCTCATGAATAAACGGTATATATACAAATTATCATCAAAAAATTTCAGGTTTAAGTAATATAATTCATGAAATATTTGGATTATCTATTCACTATATTTATATAGTATTAGACTAGAGTAGATCATAAACTATAAATGAAATAATTATATAATTTATATGTAATCTATGTATGAATTCGCATGAATGCCTTTATTTTCATTTACTCACAAGATAATTTCAGGGAAGTATATGTTAGAACAAATTAAATAAGGATGTGATGTCGTATTTTAAATATTATTTTATTAAATATTTCACTTACGTCAGGTACTGTAAACTGGTGCAAAAATTAATACATAATTTCCAAAGGCTTCAATACAGGAATTTTGTGAAAATAAAGAAATATAAGTTTAGTTTTACGATTTAATTAAAATGTGACTATTCCAATTAATAAATTATCTATATTTTTAAATAACTAATTTATATCACGAAAGAAATAATAAAAGGTTAAAATGAATATATCATTTTAATTGATGTTTTAATATTATGGACTCATTGGCTTCCGTGTGTAACGTCATATTCAAGATAGGAAAATTACGCGTGTATTTCATATTTCATTAAACGTATGTGCTTGGCGCATTTTTTAAGAATAAAGGAAAAATCAGGCTTTATTTTCGTAATATAGTATTTACGGATAGCTTATTTATTATTCAAAATCGCAAGTGTTTATATACAGAGCAAAGTATTTTATATATAGAGTTGACACATATATAGTTTTCTACAGGTCTTATTTTGAATTTTGAAATTATAAAAAATAATTTATGAGACATTAAGCAAAAATAACTGAAAATATTAAATTTCTGAAATTGCAAAAACCACCCAAGATGACTCATTTTTTTTTTCTGAAAAAGTGAAATCCACAAATTGATTCAGACTTCGCCGGGTACTAAAAAAAAGAAACTTATTTCATATTTAATTAAGTCAAATATAAGTTTGACATTTTAAACCATTTTATTGTGATCCATGATAGAAAATATATAAAACTAAAAAAAATTAAAATTTATTCATGAAATCATCAATTGCTGAATAAAAACTATATTACATACAGAGAAAATACAGAAGGGACTAGATTTATTTACTCAAATTAGACAAAAAACTAATAACATATTAACAATTGGCTAGAAACATTAACTTAGAAAAAGGGGCTAGTTACCCCTTTTTGTAAGTTGATGTTTTTGGCAAATTCAATATTAACCAATAAACATAAAAAATGAAACAAAGCTGTTTATTCTAAATGTTAAAAATATGGGGTTAAAAATATAAAAAATTGCATAAAAGTACTAATAGCATATACAATAAATCACAAAAAATTTAAATATCGAATTATATGTTGATATATAGCGGTAAAGCTTCTAAAATTGAGCAAAAACTGCAATAAGAAAATAAGTGGTTTCTAAATATAAGACGAATTTATAACCTTACACAGAAATCCAGGTAAATAAATGATGTTACTTTGTTATAAAGACTATTTTTAATATAACAGACATTCAAGAATGGAAAATAAAATATTTCAGTCGCAGCACATCTACTCGTATGTAGGTAGTCTTCATTCAAAATATATATACCTATACTATTTTTACAGTTAATTCATTTTAAATTCAAATTTGAAACGATTTCAAGTTTAATGTAAAATTGACAGTATTAATATACATTAACAGTGTATTATCTATTGATGATATTATGAATTCACAAATATAAGGATTTATACAGTTTCACGTAGCATTACTCATCTTTAAAATTGTTTAATTTTTTGCTGAAATATATATATATATATATATATATATATATATATATATATATATATGATACTGCGAAAACATTTTAGAGGCAATCAAATGTGCCGATATTTCATTGAAATAAAGTCGTATCATCAGACTAGCAAGCGCTTTGCGCTCTCATCAATAAAGTTTTATACGTCAAGGGTTATCTTCAACTTAGATTGTTACCTGCGCTAGAGCTCCTTGTAAGAGGGCCTCAAAGTAATATTAGACGAAAACAAAGATGTAATCGGGGCAAAAAGTCTCATTATCGGTAGCCGCTATCCCAAAATTACTGATAAAAGCGATAAGGACTTATATGCTGACACAAGTTGTGGTATGAAGATGTTTATATCTTAAGTTGGTACAGCATAATATAGATAATATTACGTAAAGATTTCCAATGTAATAGGTGCTTAGGTAGATTTGATAACGATTATATCCTACAAACTTCTTGGATCTTGATAATATTACACAATAAGAACATGAATTTAAATTAAGTGTCCAAAAAAACGTTTTCATATTTCTGGGCAAAGACTTGACGTAGAATGTCTTGAATATAAAAATAGAATAATATTTACACACAATATCGTAAAAAATGTAATACCTAATAGAACACATTTAAGAATTAAGTTTGTAAATCATATAATTTAAACTAATTATTTAAAATTTTCTCTAGTTTTCATTTATTCTGAGAGCATGAAACTTGGTATTTTTGACCTTATTAATGAAAAATCAATCTAAGCGTACCTTAGTTTATTTAGTCAAAAATTATAGACAAAACAAGAAAAATTATTTTAATAATTTTTTAAGTTTATCGATTTCTTGATTGCACGATAATTAAGAATATTTGTTAAGTACCATAAGTGTACCCAAGTAAGGTACGCGTCTTAAAAAATTATAATACAATCTCTTTAGAATTATTGTGTCACAGTTATCGCACTAGGTTTTGTTACAAAAATTTTTAAAAATAACATTTAAGCGGTACGTACTTCAGGGAAGCTTGAAGACACAACACAGTTTTTAATAATTAGTAAATCTGCGAGTTTCGTTATAGAGGTAAATTTTTCGATATCATGTCTAAAAGTGGAAAGTTATGCGAATGTAACAGATCTACCTTTTTTTTATCTAACTTTACAAGTCGATTAACTCCGTAGTTTGAGTCATTTAAATTTTTCGTGGGCGTAGGATGGAAAACACTAAAATTTAAACTATTTTACTCATATTAAAATAGCGTTTCAACTTCCTTTGGTGTGTTTTAGAAAGATCGGCAGTAATCTTTTATTTTTTTGCTAGGCTATAGGCTTACATTTTTAAGTTCTCAAATTCATGATGCTTCTTTTTAATCCGTTCCAAACAGACTTTTAAACATTTCGATTTTTGTGATAGATCTATTATTTTAGGCTAAAGTGCTTTGGAGAGTACGTTGACTGTAAATTTTCATTGATTAATTTTATAATCTGGTTTCCATTACTGCATATAAACCTAAAAATGTCTCATTGATAATGATATATTTGTGTGCTCCACTGTCATCATTTTCTGTTATCCAGTAAAGATAGAATTCGCACAGTTGGTCTATTTTTGATAAATCTTGAGTTGATCAAATATAATTGAACGAAATGGCGTATCCATTATTGATTTTATTACTACGGATTCGACTTTTCGTCAAAAAAGAGCGATGAAGTCATTTCCTGTTTTTGGACTTAAATATTTTATTTGATGTTTTTGTTTTTTTAATAACTATTCAAAAACAGGATCAAATTTTACTAATAACTCAATTATATATATTTAGATAATTGCTATCTGGTTCAATGCTGTTTATTTTTTATGTATGTCCACGGAAAGCTATGTTAATCAGTCAAGAGGTTTATCAATTGACGCCGAAAATATTTTTGTTTTTTAAATATGGAAATATTTTTATTTATTGTTCTTCGTCTAGAGTACCATGCATCCGCCACTATTCGTATATAAGACATGACTGTAAATACCTTTTGAGATTTTGTATTTTTATTAAGCCTCTACAATATTCTTCCAGTGACTATATCCGTCAATCCAAATATTTTGATGATATGAATATGCCTTGCTCACATTACTCCTTTTGAAACAAAATTGAAAAATACATCCATTGTATACTGATTTAAACCCAGAATTAGAAATAATGTTATATTATTTCTTTAAAAACGATGTGTTACCACATATTTTTTTAAAAAGAGGACTTTTGGTTTGCAGTGTTTGTTTTCAAAAAAAATATCTAACTTGAATATTTTACATAAATTTATTCTCATCAGGAATGTAATGCAAATTTTTCATTGGTTCAAAATCAAATAACAATAGTTCACTTTGATTTAATTCATTTCTCTTACATAGTTGTCCTATAGAAGATTCTTAAAGAAATCACCTTTTGGCAGTTTTAATTTTTTTCATTAAATTCTTTCTGTTACTTTTTTCACAACCACTCAAATACTTTCTCATAGACATTTTGTTTAATTATCGACTTGCAGTTATTTATACCACAAGGACCACAACAATATATAAAATATACAGGAGAACTAATGCTGTAAACAAATTAAAATAAAACTATTTTGTATTACCAATTACACTAAATTAACATTCGCGTAAAATATTTTACAAATTTTTGCTGTATAACACAAGACAAAAAGAGTGCGGGGAATCCGCTTGCTATATAAGCAGTATTGTAGTAAGCAAAAATATATAGAAAATCCTACTAATACCATTCAAAATAGACAATCGTAAATACAATTTTAAGCCATAGCGTCACAGTCGTAGAACGTATTGTATTACCTATAGGGCAACTCTCTATTGAAACAGCTGAGTCACGAAACAAACATTTCCGCCTGTGCAGATAAAATTATTCTTAGAATTTTTACAGGCAGAATGTATCGAAGACACTGACAGATTTTTATTAACTATGACTTGTCCTTACGTGATAGCAGAACCCCGATGAAGAAAAGTCCGCTATTTTTTTCTGAAACCTTTGATCTTTTTCACTCATATGGATCAGACTCAGATTTAATACGAAAAGATATCGACGAAATGAAATATGAAGAGTAAATTAATGGTTGTTTGTATTGTTTTAAAATGCTAAGTATTATAATAAATAACATAAAATAATTATAATCGGTTATCGTCGTTTCTAAGCATGATATATTAACGGTAACCTATATACAACAATAAGGTATTTGGCTTAATTAGTCTATTTAAAATTATGTTTATTAGATATATTATTGTGAAGTTAACTGTTTGTTAAGTAACAGTAAATTTTTATACGAGTAAAACTTTACATGTAGCGGGGCATTTCAATAGAATGACTTCAATAGATTGACTTGCATTTACATTGCATTCGCTAGTCAAATACTCGTAATGCAACACTACACTCCTCTCTTAGTTCTGAAATATATATTTTTCACTAAAATAGAAGATAATATTATTGTCATAATATGAATCCTATGAGAAAAACACGGAAAACCAACTAATGACGTTAGACGGAGTTGATAATAAACTACAAACTGTACGTTTATATGGAACATCAAATAAATGATTGCATTTTCGTAATGAATGCAATGTAGTCATAATAAAACAAAGGTAATTTCATGCATCAATTTCATTTTGTATTCAACTGAATTAGTTAAACATTAATTAAGATTTTCATGTTTTTCATGAATTTCCAGAAAATATTAGAATATTTAATTTAATGAAAAAATGCCAAAAAATTACAGGCTAGAAAAGCCGACGATTACATCAACCATTAAATATATCGATATCTTTATAAAGACTTTATGTCACTGATTCATACTCGAAAAAATTACGATGTTAACATGTACATTAACCAAATAAAACTTACTTACATGATGATGTTCAACACCCGGTAAGTTCCATAAACTCCAAGAGGCTCTGTCTTTGTAATCTTCAAAACCGGTTAGTCTCGTGAACTCCAAGAGGCCCCTTCAAAAGAGAAGTCGGAAATCTCCTACGCCCGGTGAAAATACTCCCGCTCGTCCGAACATCTCTTGCCGATGAACCCAACCATAGGCTGAATTTCTATATATGTGTTATTTAGTACGGAAAAATCCCAAACACTGGATTCGTCTATCAAATTCAGCACAAATGACAGCTGATTCGTAATGAATATACCTATTCAAATTAAAGCAAATGAGTTTTTCAATTAAACACTTTTTACTGATTCTAACTTCTCAATTTCAGATTTTACAGTTGTCATCCTGACAAAATGGTCATAAAAAATTTACAGCTGCTACACTGATGTCTCCGAATACATAAGAGGAATGAATAAATATATTTATAAATTAAAACAATAATTTTTTTGATGCAATTTTTTTAAAGAAATTATTAAATTTACTAACAAAATGACAATTGAATATGCAGTTGATTTAACAGAAATAGAAAGATACATCACAACATTAGAAAGATATCGAACTTTCTAGATTATTTAAAATACATTTCAATTTTATTTCAAAATAACATAAAACTAAATGCAGCACTTCACATTTTTTTAAGTAAAAAGTTGAACACAAAATGTCATTTCTAACAAACATCAAAAATGCCAAAAAAGACATAACACATTGTAATAAATTGGCTCTTTGTGAGATTGAATCAGTTACAATATTCATGTAGCTAATTAAATTACTTTTGAAGTAAAACTATTATTTAAAAAATTGCACACAAAGCTATATTTGTATTTTCCATTCTTCCCGATACGCGAGGATTAGTAAATAGATTATTAGTAAGCTGTGTAAATCATCGACATGATAGTAGTTTAATGCTGAGCGCAGGTTCTATCTCATACCGACTTCAAATTAGGTACCTTTTCTAATCAAGTCCGCGGTTAAATTTATTGAGAAATCATTTTAAGGATCTGCGACTTGATTTTTTAAAATACCTCCATAAAACATAAATTCAGCAAAAGATTTTTTTGAAAATATATTCATATATATTATGAGAAATATGAAAATATCCCGATAACATACAATTTGTTTCAATGTACACATTTTTTTCAATTACGTAACTTATGTGGAAAAGAACTTCAGATATGCCTCTATCCACGAAGCAACGTTTTAATATGACTTTCATAAAAGTAATTGAAGACTATTAAATCACACGATCTTGGTAATTGCAAAAGAATACAACTACACCAAACGACAACATTTTCGGATGAATGTTTTGTCTTAATTTAGTCTTTGAAATGAATGAGGTGATTGTTTTTTATCGCGAGTATGCACCATGTAGCACCATTTCATTAAAATCACAGGTTTGTAAGAAATGCAAATTTAGTTCAGAAAAAAACGTTCAATTATCCTAGCCATAGAGTTTTTAAGTTGAAGTATGTAATTAGTTTTTAAATTCTAATTTCAAATCCTAATCTTCAATTTTATTTTCAATATTACTATAACTTATATTTCATTTTCAATTCTCAAATATGAGTGTTGTTTTTTGTCATGATCAATAAATAAAAACCTATTTAATTATAGTTTCTGAAACATTTTTCACATTTACTTTTAAGGTACTAATACTAACCTTTCAAATCTATATTTGACACCTCACTGTATGCTTCAGCGTTGCCCATTTCGACCTTAAGAATTCCAATTTATTAAGTTACTTTTTTTAATTTATTGAAGTATACTGAATAGTTAATTCACTATATTTGCTATACAACTTCATATACCCATCTGCGAATCACAGCTGGCTATAAAATAGATAATTTTAGCTCAGTATAACTGGCTTTTGCTGACTACTGACAGAGAAAATTATTATTGGTATTTTATAAAGCCTACATTGGTTTTGATTACTGTTTTGCATGTGTAACTTGGGAAATTATTTAGTGCAATTGTTTATATCGAACAGGCGAATAAAAAATTATGCTATTTAAAAATAACTGACCGCTCATAATTTTCACTGTTATGTTAAAAGTTTACATCAACCATAATCAGAAGGCACATAAATAATTTTGAGCTATACTTATTTTAAATGTGTAAAGTTATTGACGTGACGTCACAAAAATTAATAGGTCTTCCTTTTAATAAAATTTGTACGCGTCACAAAATAGATATTATTCTTCTTTAGTTAGATTTCAGTGGGAAAAACATATTTGACAATTTACGTTTTATTGTTGTATTATTTTACAATGATCACTATACATTTTGATCATAATTTAAACACTTCACAAAGTACATTTTATCCTATTGAATTTATAAAAACTCTTGTTACACGTAACGTAACAAAAAATTCCATTTTAATTTTATTTTATTTATTAAAAAATATGTGTAGAAAATAAAAAACATCTTTTTCTCAAAGGAAGTTTGAAATAGATACTAAATATTATCTTTATCATCCATCTATCGTGTAGTATATCTTGTCAAAAAGCGACGAAAAAGGATTTTTAAAAAATACGCACATAAACATTTCGTCATTTCTGAAACTATTAGGTCAAAATTCTAAAAAGTAATGGTATTTCTAGAAGTCTATGAAAAGCTTAAAGGAAAACTATATCCATAATTTCAAATCCTAGGGTTTTTCACAAAATCACAATGTTTTTATGCCTATAAAAGATGAATTAGATAATATAATTACATTACAAAATAATAATAATGTTTATATGCCCTCAAATATTTATATATTTCCTAAATGCGTACGGAACCCTCATAATAACACAAATTTCTACTAGTATTCAACAAATTTCATTTCTTTTATTTCATAAGATAATAATATTTTAAATATTTGAACGACCGAAAGAAGTTCTATCATATATAAAAGTATAAAAATTCGTAACTCTCCGCGTATCATATCACTTTTACTGAATTAATCTTTACAATCCTCATTAATGAGAAGATTAGTTCAGTAAATGTTGAAATTATATAAGGTTTCTTACGTATTTTTACTTGAAAAAGGGAAAAAAACACTAGAAACTAAAAAAAAAATTAAGTTTAATTGATCTATTTAAGATTTTAATCTATATTAATATTTGTTGAAACTAAAGTGAGATATTTGTAGCATTATATTTTAAAAGCACATTTTTATTTTTCTCCCATAAACGATTTAATTATTTAAAAAGAAATTACCACTAAAGTTATAATACATAGCTCATAAACAAAAATTCCCGATATTATTGTAAAACGTTTTTATTGTGTATTAAAAATTAATCACAGTATTACAATCTTAACAGGATTTATTCTGATACTTGAAGTCTCAAAGGCTTGTACGGATTGTTTGACGTTTGGACAGATATCCAGCGTGCTTGGTATATGCAATACTTTGTGCTATTGCTAGTTTGCTTTTGACGATCGATAAGGCCGCAGTTTTAATCATTTTTAAAAAATCCGGTTGCTTACTATGGCATGCAATATATATTGCTCGATATTAATTGATATTGTCACAACATACGGGCTTACCGATTAGAACGCGTCATGAAAAAAATTTGCAGGATATATGTTAATATTCTCTTTAAAAATGATATAATTAGCTTAGAGGAGACCTGAGAGGAGCAGATGTTTTTATAGGGAGTGGAATTTTAAAGTCAATATTGTATCCATTTGTAGAAATATCATTTATATAAATAAGCGATGGAATTTCAAACGTATTTGCAGTATCAAGAGCCAGAATTGCAAATATATAGTTTTTCGGTAGAAATTCTAAATAAATAGGAATAAATCTGAGACATAATTTATGACGATATTGGAATTCCAAATCTTATCATATTTTGGTTTTTTGGTCTAAGTTTATGTACGATTCTAAAAATCATCTTATTCTTTCATCTGTGTATAGTTTACGTTCTAAAACTAGATAAACTGCCCACTTATGGAATTGAGTGAGTTGCATGTTAAATCTTCATTAAAATTTTCTGCTCAAAAGTGATAGTACTGTAGATATTGAGCATGAGAAGTGATGCATGTCGTGGTTTTTGCAAAAAATTCTGCTATTATTATTATAGACATTGCTCTTAATAGGCTGCATTCCCAACCCTCGTATTCTAATGGATTAGCGTGCCAGCGTAAGGTCATAATAAAACTGCGAATCAAAAGCCAAGATATTGCTCCTTCCAACTAAAATATAACATGCATGCCGTAGATTCATTAATTCACTTTCAATAATTACTGAAAGTACAGCCGATGCTTGATATCATCAAGTACGCTTGTAAGTTATTTGAGAGGATTGCTGGCCACTACTCAATAGATAATATTTAAACGAGGGGTAAGTGCAAACTCTGAGTCTGGGTTAAAAAGAAACCTAGGCACACTTAGGCAATCATCGTTAAAATCAAAATATGGGTGGAGCAGATGCCTTAGATCAGCTCACTGCATAGTACAGAATCTGCCAGATGACAAAGAAATTGGCTGCAAAAGTATTAACTGGTTTCTTAAACCTTGCAGTTTTGAATGCTTGGTGACAATAAAGTATGAAGTAGATTTACCCAAAGCTAAAGACATGCAGTCTTTCAGGATCGATCTTGCTGGTGGTTTTGTAAATTGCTGTAAAGTCACCTCGCAAGAACCAATAACTAACCAACAGTCAGTTGGTCTGTTGTTATTTAATTATTTCAGATGTCTTTGAAAAGATACAGATCAGCAATATCGCCACGCTTCGATAAAGGCTGTGACTAATCTAGCCACTTCTCTATTTTTTATGATCTATCAAGGGGTAATATTGGATATCACTTTCTAATAAATTAATATTATTGATAGATTTCAGAAAATGATACAACACAAAACAATTTTCTTTTATTCTAAATGGGTTACAGTAAAGGCATATATAATGTAAGTATTTGGTTTTAGAAATCATGGTATAGATTCGACATTCAGCACTCCAAATGTTTGCAAAAATCAGCCTTAAATGTGCCTTGAGAATATTTAGCATTGTCTCGAAAGCTGCATCACTCAAGCCCCATTTAATTTAGGATTTTGAATTTAAAAATTTTCAATTCTTTGTTTGCAATACTCTTTCTTTAGAATTGTTGTAAGACGCATAGACCCATAAAATTTTATTTTCATACCATTGCCATGGATTCCTTGTCAAACTATTTTATTGCGAAAATCGAGTTTCACCCATTCGATCAATACAATATGTGCCCGTCGCGTTGCCTATTCTTAATAAAACAGTATTTTAGTTCCGATGCAAATAATTTAAAACCTATGCTGCCAGCAGTCAAAGATAAGTTATGTGAAAATATTTCTCATCCTTTGTTCAGCAGTCATAACTTCTAATGCCATTAGAGACTAGTCTGTACCCTATCCGTTAAGCGTTTTAAAATATCTCTAGTTCGAAATTACATTGTCCTATGATATTATAAATAGTTCAGAAACAAGACAACCGCCATCTTAAATCCGATAGTTTTCACTTCATCATTATAAAAAGAACATTAAACACATTTCATTTTTACACTTTGTATCATGATTTTATATAATTGGTCTTTTCTAATGATTTTAAATAATTCTTAGGTACAGCTAACAGTAGTCTATTGCTGGACATGCAATTATAAGCTGACCTAACAGTTTATAACTTTAAGTTTTACTTACGGCCTTGTGTATTTTACATAATTGGTCTTTTCTTATGATTTTACATAATTTTTGGATAAAGCTAACAGTAATCTATGGCTGGGCATGCAATTACAAGGTGACGTAAATTGTTTTTGACTTCAAGTTTTATTTATGGCCTTGTGGGTATTATCTCTCTTTCTGACGAAGAGACGTTGGAAAAAGAATCGATTATAATACAAATCCTAGGACTATGATACCCCAATTGAAATGGATTTGTCTTGTTATTATCCTCTCTAGTCAGTATAATCGCAAATTTATATTCTCATCTATCTGTTTCCGCCTACGCTTCTCCCTTCTAAATGCTTATCAATGAAAAAACGGGAAACATGAAACAAGAAAACGGAGCATCTAATCAAAGTACAATTGCACCGACACGTAGTTGTTTTTTTTTGGTGTTTGGTCAAGTTTTAAATATTATAGATAATGCATTATTGTAAGGTGTGTACTATATTAGTACATAATATGAAGACGTGATTACCGAACTTATTTACCTAGTCTATTGAGGATCTCTTTTAGAATGCTATTGACGTATCTATATAAAGTAATCTCATTGTACTTCAAGGTTGAAAATCTTCAGCTGCATAAAACATTTTAAATTTAACAGGCCGAAAATATAATTGCATTGATAAAATAAATATTTATAGCTGAAGTTTACATGTGGGTTTGAATCTCGAGTGGTCTCAGCGTTGGAAATTGCTTAGTGTTAATAAGTAAAGGGTCATCAACAAGAAATCCACTAGACAATGAGACCGAGTAATGGTCCAACAGTGATATCATTTGTAACGTTGTTGTAGGTGGTCGTTTGTGTGGAAAGAAACAGGTTGCTAAATTAATAATGTTGAAGACAACTGGTGCTGAACACACAAACCACAACAAAAACGTGTTATTGCAATAACAAAGTTATTATATTATTTAATAAATACTATTTCAATCACTCATTTTCGGCATGGTTTGCTAAGCCTCGTTATATAATATACTTGTGGGATTTGGGACAAAATTAAGAGAAACATTTTCATTGATTCAAGTTTTATTTTTTCTATAGCGATACCATTTTTGGGTAACGATTTAGATAACATCCACCCAAAATATATTTTAATACTTCGGTTCTGCTGTATGGTTTCCTAATTCATTGCTGAAATTAACAAATAACCAATTATATATATATATATATATATATATATATATATATATATATATGTATACATATATATTCCTTATATGTATTCCGACGGATGCCTGAGAATATTCGCAAAATTCAATTAACTAATTGGAACAGAATTTTAATCATTGTTTTCACGTGCTTTCTAATAAAATATCTTGTAGTTTTCTTGTGAGGTATAAATATTATAATTGCTTATTTAATAAATTTTTGGCTATTTTTATTATTGGAGATAATATTTGAAATATTTGCTTCAAAGAGAAAATCCTGATAAAAGTTGTGTAAGTGATTTTAATTCTTATTGGTTTTCAACGATAATTAATAAGAGAATTATTTTTTTGATTTCAGAATGAGTAAGGACAGGACAAAATGATGGACTTGTAGATTAATTAGCAGAATGGGTATAATTGTAGTCACGGTTATTTATTTTAGAAACAGTTGTCGCTTACTTAGACAGATCGAATTACAACTTTTTTTAGAGATTAAACATACTATAAGAAAAATAGGTTTATTGCAATATATCTAAATGCATATTTTTTTATTATTATTGATACCAGTTTTGCAAAAGCTGCTTAAAAGATATTATATTTCAATTCGAAATGAAAATAATTGTATTTCGAAACTCTCGGAAAATTAAAAATTAATAAGAAAAAATAAAATGTACTTTTAAGAAGTGTAAATCTTTTAGCAATTTTCAATTCTTGATAGAAAATGACTATAATCTTTAGAAAAATTGATTTTTTAATCACATTAAATGCATGAATATTTTTTGTCATGTTTATCTATAACTTAATAAATGAATGTTTATTTTTTTATTTTGTCGTATATGTATATGAAAGAACCTTCAACTAAGCATATTTATTCTGTAAAACCACAATATTACAATATTAGAAAGCACATGGAAACAAAGATTCAAATTCTGTTCAGATTTATTAATTAATTAAATTTTATGAAAATTCTCACAGGTCTATAGGAACATATAAAGGGATAAATATTTTTTGTGATTTGTAAAATTGTTGTTTTTTTTTATTACTGGAAAAATATTTAAAATAATTTCTTCAAACATAACATCCTAATAAAAGATAAACTTTATTAAGATCTTAACTCTAGTTACTTTCAACGACAACTAATTAATAAGAAAGTTAAATTTTTGATTCCAGAACAAATAACGATAACATAGAATGGTAAACTTGAAGATTAATAAAAAGTAAAACGTTAAGAAATACTTTCCGGTAATAAAAATAAGGGCGTCATTAGGGGAAAGGGAAAGCTCCCGCTCTCGGTAATAACATTTAACAGGCCGCCCGTCGCTGGAAACTTACGTTGATACAAGTTCCAAAGCTCCTTGTAACGAAAACTTAAGGTATTATCAGAAAAAAAAGGAGAAAAGAATCGTGAAAATATATGTTCTTTATCGACAATACGGATTTGCAGTTATTTGTAAGATGAATGTGATATCATACGTTAAATAACGTTACACTTTTACAAGAAACATGTTCAATCCTTACATTTTGGGTTCAACATGAACTTCTCTAATTTGATAATGTCAGTCATGTGTTCGGCTGCATAATGCATACTACTTAAAACCCACATCCGTTTTTGTGCTTATCGACTGCATAATAATATATTACAGCACGTGAGAGGAACGAGAATTCCACTAGTTGGGATGGATGAAAAAAATATTTTTCATCTTCAGGTTCGATGTACGAGGAGATACTTTATATAATACAATGTGACATACATTTATGCTAAATTTATGCCTTTCTTAACCATAAGTTAATCACCAGAATTTACGCGGAAATTTCCTGTAGCAAGAACAAATTTCCGAAGTAGTACTTACCAGATTATTCATAACATGAAAATAACAGATTCGCAATAATATAGTATGTTACCAATGA
This sequence comes from Druceiella hillmani, assembly GCA_039881145.1. Lineage (NCBI taxonomy): Eukaryota > Metazoa > Arthropoda > Insecta > Lepidoptera > Hepialidae > Druceiella > Druceiella hillmani. The sequence goes on along the minus strand of JAYKKI010000007.1, from coordinate 27,288,558 downwards.
AGACTATTCAAGAAAACGAATTGTCAATTTTTTTACATTTATTTAGACCGAACGCTTATGACATGTTCTATGAATCCCTAAATACATGTAAGTTCTAACATATAAGATACAAAAAATTTAATTAAGTTTATGTCGTGCATACTTGTTATTCTAACCAACTTATGTATGATTGTACTGTTTTTTAAAAGTGAAAGAATCTTTTATATTAAACGGTCTCCGGTAAAAACTATGGAATTCAAGATGTAGACAGATTAAAGATCTTTTACAAACAATTTAATGATCTTTTATAAGAGTTTCGTTTTTTTCCACTCGAGGCACGGAACCATAAAAACGTTAAACTACTGTAAAAATACCCCAAAGGTGAATAAATATTTATTTTCGAGATAGTATAAATGGTCATAATTTATTATAAGAAAATGTTAATATATTTCGTTCGCAAAAGTGCCCAATATAAGGAAATTTAACACCAGTAATGATAACCGTTATCATTGGCCTACAAGTGATATAATTTTATTGCCGCCGAAATGGTAATTTAGGCAAATGTCTTTCACATTTATGTCAGTGATACATATAAAGTGGTATTAGATTTACACATATAAAATTTTTGATGGTACCATTCGGTACACGCGAGCATATGTCGAATTAAACGCGTTTGTATATTAGCTCCTCCTATTAATCTTATGTGTAATGACGTGATATCGTGCTTCCATTTAAATTTAACGGGATGGGAATTCAAAACCAGAACATGGAATATAGAAACAAATTGTATACCCTTAAAATTATTTATTCTTCACCAGATTTTTAGACAATTTGTTGTAGAAAAACTAATTTCTACTTAGAATAATTGAAATAACAAAGTATTCCCAAGCCACGACCCGTGTTATTTCTCAGAGACCCTTCATGACTGACTAAAAATAACGGTCCATTCTATCCTAAAAGTAAATATCGTTGCCTAACTTATATTATGGCAAATGGCGAGAAAATATGAACTCGCTATAGAATCGTGTCAGGCGTATCAGAAGGCGTATCAGCCCAAGAGCCTGTGACCATTTTGGAGTAGGTATTTGAAGTTTTATATAGTAGTCTGTATAGTGGTAGGTATATATTCAGAGAAAATTGAAGAGCTGCTTCAGGGTTAATGGTTAATTACACACTTCAGTATTTAAAGATGTAAAATCTTTATTTCCGAATCTTTTTGAGGCGGTCTCGAATCAGATTTAAAAAAAATTGGATGATTTCAATAGTCAGATTTGACAGATCATATTTAAGTTGTATTATTAAATTATATGAAATACCTTGTTACTCACGGTAAAAACAAATTTATTTAGTAGGTTTAATGAACTCTAAAAAATGATTCATGAAAAACCTGATAGATCTAAGGGTTCCTAATAATTTATAAACAAAGACAATTTTACATTTTGTTATATAACCTAAAAAAATAATACTAATTATACATACAATTGTTAAAAATGTATATGCAGCAAAAGGCATATTTTAGCGTATAGCTTACTACGAGTATGTACATTTATTTGCAGTTTGATTCGATAAAAATAGGATAAAACTGTGTCACGATTTAAAATTATTATAAGAGTGTCAGTTGCGCAGTTATTCAGATTGCGCAAACAAATTTGTATTTTGTTGAGGCAAATTTGAACGTTTTAGTGGTCCTGGAATTTTTTAACATAAGCAAGGATAGAGAACCGTGATAGCGTTTGCCAGCATAAATTAGTACGTAACAAAATACACCTGTTTGATATACCACATAAGTAGAATTATTTGCGAATATTTTATAAATAGTTATTACTTTTGTCAGAGATTGTGGTTATTTTGATTGTATAAAAAGTTTGATTTTTATTAAGAAAAATTTCAGAAAAGTGTGAAAATGCTTTTGGTGATTTTTTACATATGTATAGAGGAGAATAATCATAACTTCGACATTCAAAGTGATAAATAATCGTAGATTTGAATATAAATCAAGAAAATGTTGTGCAGCTGCAAATAAGTAACTTTTTTAAATTTAGTAATTACTGTGTACTAAATACAATAAATAAATAATAACTGCCAAATAAATTTATGTAGAGCGATGACGGACCATCTCAGATATCCAATATACAGAATTATGTACTGAAAAGTGAATGTCTGAAATTCAGTGTATCACTCTTTTTTCAACTATAACATTAATATTATCTACAAACACCCTCAGAAAAATACATGCACATCAGCGTGCTCTCACACACTCATACACACACACAAACGAGCGCGCGCGCGAGTGCGCACCTATACGGACTCATGCAAGCACACACACACACATGTATGAATACGGGATCAAAATTTATATAGGAATTGCTTCATTTTGGAAGTTACCAATAAGATATACTCAAGAAAAAATGTTAAGCCTTGTTTTACATAACGAGTCGAAAGCCATACAACGAAGGATTAATTTCCTGAAAAAATATTTAACAACCCCAGAAACTTTATTTCCTAAATGAATATTTAAAACCATTCAGTAAAAGGATGTTTCAATAATTATTTGCCCAAAACGCTTTCGATTCCTATTTACATCGAACTTTGAACATCTATCAATTGCTCTATACATAAACTTCGAACATATATCAATTTCTATGATATATTCATAAATTGAATATTGCATGAAAATGTATAAATCTTAAATTACATTAATTTTGATCTCAATTCATTACAAATACCAGTAAACATATATTATTATTTCATAGGCAGTGCTGAAAAAAGGGGAGATTAAAGCAAATATTCGACAAAATTTAAACAACTCTCTTTCCTATTTATCAATTTATGAAAATAAATTGCTGTTATTTTTACTGAAATACAGTCCATTGAACTGTTAATTAAGGACAGTTTATTAAGAACATTAAGACTTACTGAAATAACACAGTAAACTTACATCCACAATGGTAAAACCTATGTCAGCCTTTCACATCATGTTGTTTTTGTTCGCATTTGTAAGGATTCGTCTCATTAATAAAGCGTGAATTCATTACCGTGTATTCATACATTTAGTTAGAATATATTAATTTCTATGGTTCTATATTTTAGTCCAATATTACACTAAATTTCCATTACGAGAAACATCGGTGCTGGAACGATATATATTTTTGACTATTTATAGTGCATTAAAGATAGTTTGATTAAAGGAAATCGCCTCGGCATGTATAAGAACACAAGCTCATACGCCCGTCGAGGGCCGATTTCATTCATAAAATGTTTACACATTTATATTGTTCTTATCATCAAAGTTAAAATGATTTGTGTATTTTTTTCTGAAAGTGATATTAAAACCATCATATGAAATTAAAAATGTGTTAAATAAACGAAGCGATCGTCATAAATAAAGTCATCATTTTTGTCTACAAACGAAATTTAACTTTTATTTCCCCCCTATTTAGACTACAACCGAAATTTAACTTTTATTTCCCCCCTATTTAGACTACAACCGAAATTTAACTTTTATTTCCTCCTTATTAGTTAGAAATATTATCATCCTACTTTAAATGATAAATGGTTTTTAATTTTTATTTTTGAATACTATATATAACAAGGTGAAGGACAACAAACTTAATTAATAAAATAAAATTAAGAAGCATTTACAAAAAATATATTCCGAAATGAACCGTGGAATAATTTTTATACAAGACGCATATTTAACGTGTCGCATAATTTTATATTACTATAATTTCAAGAAGAACATAGTGACGGATAAGGTTTTTAAAAGTTCCAATATTCAATATTTGTAATATAACATTAATTATTCAGTTCAAAACAGTAAAATATTTTTGTCATCGCAGATGCAGTCACATAACAACAGATCTGTGAACTCGAATGATTTTTCCCCCACGATCAAGCTGTTACATATATTCCTACTAAATGTGTTGTGATGTCTCAAAAATATAAAAGAAAATACTTGATCAGCTATCATCTATCATTGCAAAGCCAGAAATAATAAAATAGTATATTAAAATCAACGTTTCTGTGTCAAAATCAATATTATTCTTTTTAATATTTTAGTTACAGCCAAAATGCTAGATGAATTCATCATTTAAATCTAAACCAGCCGTAAGCCTTTAATACTATATAACAATATATTAGATGTCACGGTTTTTGCTACCTACATGTATAATCTACATGGAGTATAATACTCAATTTCAATCAATCGATAATAGTCATAACTATCTCAAAGATCTTGCCACTAAGATATGCGTGTTATGTTTAGAATAAAGACCGAAAAATTTTAATGTGATTAGTAATCATCCCATCCGAATTTGTATAGAATTGTTTATAATATTTATTGATTTTCAGTGGAATGCACAGCAAAAGAAAAACGCATCAGAAAAGACAGCAACGTGGAAGTTTAAATAAATGTAACTGTATATTATTATAGTGAAAAGCTGATATTTTTACAATTAAATAAGCTGTAAGCAACGATAAAATAGAAAATGGTTTTCTAGGTTTCCACAACCAATTTACACGAACATTTTATTAGTAAATCTATGGAATCTGCTAGCAACAGTTGAAATGGGCATATTTCTGTGATATTTATATTATTTTTAGGGCTTTTATTTATTTTCCATGACTTCATCTAACTTCATAAGTTAATCTTGCAAAAAGTATATAAATTACACCTATTGTTATTTATTGAGCCTTAATATATTTATTGTGATTATGGAATGTAGAATATTATTAATTAATTTACTTTTAAAAATGTTCTTCGTAAATCAGAATTGGAAAGTACACTGAAAGAAATATTGATAGTAGATTCGAGGTCACAAGGAGAAGCAACTTGTAAAAAATTCTTGATCCTTCAAATGTACGGAGAGAAAATGTTACCCATAAAAAGGTTTAAAAAATGAAAATATATAATACATAATTGTTCATCCTAGTTTCGCAGAAAGTCGAACATTGAGCAAGCATTTTTAAGTTGTTGAGGTGGGGTTAATTGTTGTTTAACATTTTCAGTACTGAAAGTAATAAACATTTCAGAACGTCTCAGAAAGGAACGAGTAAAGCTATAATAATGAAATTTCGTATACATTTTAATATAAGCTTATTGAAACTTAAAACATTATCAAACTATTTTAAGGCCTGCGACCAGACCTTAGAATTACCAACAATCACCAACCTGGTTATTCTTAATTGTTCTATATTTACCGCACATCTTTTGTAACAACAAATTGTGATTTTTTTACATTCATTAATGATATATTAAAACAAACATTGCCTTTCATATTTGTTTATGTATTTCTGAGATAATGTGAACATATGCCAAAGTCCCCTTAAGTTTATTAATGACTTTATGTATTTATTTATTATCTCATAATTGTAGGAAAATAATGTTAATGCAACACACGTATACATTTCGTTAACAGTAATGAATAAAACCAATTCACTCGTCATGTGAAATTCAAATGTGTTTAGGGATAGTCCCACTTAAAAAATTACTTAAACAAACATTAGTTGCAGTAATTAAAAAAAAATGTCATAGCTTTCGAGGTTGCTAATTACAAATTATTCACCAAAATTTTAAATTTTTTTCAGAATTACAGCATTCACATAACATGTTTTTGTAATGAATCAAAAATAAATACACGTAAAGTCCGTGAAAGAAACAATATCCTACAATTTTATAGCAATAAATATGTATGTTATCGAATAGTATGAAGGAAAGGAAACCAAAATATTATTTTATTACCTAAATGAGAAATAAGTAGTTGCGCCATTTCCTTTAAAATCTTTATGGCCCTTATCTATAAAGATTGTTCGTGACACATTCAGACAACTTTTTATAATTATATGCAAACTGCAAAAAAATCTAAATCATTTTTTGCATTCACAGGCTGAAAATGGCCAGTCTGTCAGTCGCAAAACACATTTTAAATAAATTATCAGATGATCCATTGTGGTAGGTCTGAATCAATTTCAATGAACCTTCAATCGGCCATTCCCATTCTACAGGTAATCTATTTTAACTAAAACTATGAGTAAGGACATTTTTTATTGTATCAAAAGCAGCATAGAGTATGGATATAAACGAATTGAATTGAAACACCTCTTTTTAGTTGTAACGTAAATAAATTACTGATACCTAAATATATTCCTAGTCTTAGAATTAGTTGTCATTTTTTGGCGTCAAAATATAAAAAAAAATCCCTTTTCAAAAGGATATATTTTCTCAGCATTTGAATCCATAAACAACTTAGCAGCGTTTTGAAAAACTGTACGCTTTACAAACGTTTTAGTAAATTTATTTTTACCCCAGCTTATAAACACTAAATAAGTCCCTTATCACCTTCCTCATTTTAAAAAAATGTAAGATTTATGCAAAATAGTTATGTTGTGATTAAAAGTAAGGACTTAAAATGGTCATAATTCCACAATTGTACGTACCGAAATTGCACGTTCTATTTTCTTTATCTTAGATAAAAAAACATAATTGTATGTACTATATATACATATTAATTTCTATACCGGTAAGCGAAAATAAGTATATTCTAATTAAAACGTTGTTTTAGACCTCCAAAAAAAACTGTAAAAATATATGTATAAAAATTAACATTCTTCCTAGATTTTGAAGCAATACCACTGTAGATATATATCCACCGATCGACCATTACCTGGCCCTTCAACTTATTAATGATTATAGTTCTACCTACTCTCTAATTATTTTTGTTGTCCTCTGCCTCTATGGTTTACGTGGTCTTTTAAAAGTTTAATTAAATTTCTGTGAAGAAAAAGTAAAATTAATACTATAATTTGAAATTAAAAATGATAAGTGGAATTTTTTAAGATAATTTTTATATCTTTGTACTTTAACAATATTGTAGCAAGGTAATTTTTTAAATCTTTTAAGCAGGTCGCTTAGAATCTAATTGTAATCACTTAACTTCTGATTTCCTAGAAATTTTTTGTAACTTTGACAAAACAATCTGCGCCCAACGTTCTAAATTGTTAATTTTATTAAAAATCATGGTCTTTAATTTACTGCTTCTTGTTTCAGCCGTTAAAATACCAGCTTTTTTTTCTGTGCTTAAAACCAAGATTTTTTTTCTTTATGAAAGCAAATATTGTTACCATGGTGTATTGGGTTGATCACAAGGCATTCGGCGTTTGACAGCGCGACGTACCGCGGAGACCCGGGTTCAATTCCCGGCTGTTCGTTAAGCGGAGCTGAACCGGTATTATGGCTGGCTGTAAGAGATTGGTCTTGTAATAACAAGTCCACCATATGTATCAATTTGATACAAAATAGATAAAATAAAATATTTCTCATTCAGATCTGGCTTTTTAACGAATTGCTCCATAGGGTCTAAGTATACAAGAAAGGCAGTGTCTTAATTTTATCCGTTTCAAATAGAGATAATTTAGTATATTCTGCACACCGATAAGGTTTATTTCCTAAAATAGATATTTTTTGGTCAGTTAAAATGTGTACGGTGATAACAAGTAAACAATTGAACGAGCAGTTACGGTACATGAATATTGACGACGATTAAAAAAAGGACTAGCTTTTAAGAGAAACAGAAGATAATACTGACGGTAGTTGGTTCTATCGAAGTTACCATATTCGTAGGTTAAACTTTCGATTATAGACGAGAGAAAAGTTTACCTTCCATAATAATTTTTTTTTAAAACCATTCGTTCTGACCGCAAAAAAAAAGAGGCAGTGAGCCTATTTTCCTAATCTGTCGGTGTGTTGAACTTGAACCATCACACTTACACTCACATATCACAGAAAAAAATTTATAATTTATAGCCACAGTTCATAATTTCTAACTTGCAAATGAGCTTGAGGTTTGTTATTTATTAATTAAAGGAAAAGATCTAAATTTTCCCAATGATTTAAACACAGATCAAGTTTCTAATTTTTCTTCGATTCTTAAAGTAAATTAATACCGAAAAAAATAATTTACAATTAATAGAAGTAGTCTTTTATATTTAATACTGTTTATCTTTACGACATATTGAAATAAAGCGACTTAAAAATTTTTAATATATTTCATTAAATTTTCTGAAACAGACTCTCAGAAATAATTTGACTTTTTATACTTTATTGCATTTGGTTCGGTACTAATTTGTACATAAAATTTAGGTTTTTCTTTATTTTCTTGACATAGGTTGCAATGCAAGTAAGTTGGTGCTAACATTAACAAAAAATATGTAGGGATTGAATAACATTAGGGCACGGAATTAATAAAATCATCACAAAAAGTTACTTCCAGTTTTGTCTACAACCCCAAACTCAGCATTTACAGAAAGGAAGCCAGAGAACTAAATTAGGGTAACTAATATAGTTGTCGTGTGAGGGTAAGATCTGTTTTATTACAAATAATTTCTTTTTATTAAATGTTGATTAAATCTCCTTTTACATTGATCTATTTTTTCGACACGGTTTCAATTTGAAATTAATTGTCACCACAATTAATTTCAAATTTAAAATACTTTTCTTGAAATATTAGTTATACAATTTTTGAGAGCTACTTTTACCACAATTAAACGTTAATTTTTTTTAGTATTAATAAAACATAAATTTTCATGTAGTTACTTTTTTCAAACAAGTACCTCGAAGCGTTTTTAAATAAAGTTAAGTGTGGTGAAATTAATACTTTTCCTATAAAGTTAATTTTAATAAGTTCGAGAGCCATTTTTCAGAAAACTAAACAGTGAATATTTTTTACATTTTAAAATAAATTAGATATTTATGGTATCAATAATACAACGACCTTAAACGTTACCAATGCGCACTATATAATCAATTCTTAGTCTAATTCAGAGCTTGACGTAACTTGATATCAAAATAGGATAGGAATCGAACATGGAACTTGATGTCAAAAACAATTTCGCTCTCAATTTACTTAATTGAATTATCCTCTCATATATGCTGCAAGGTCTCTAGAGTCGATGTCAAGAATTATATAACGTCATAATTTTATAAAAGAGCATAATGATTTATATGTAATTGGCCCGTTTGATTTCATAGGTTAACAAAATTTAATAATGCTCTAGACCCAATTTTTCCAAATGCAGACTTGTAAAAGTATTTATTTAGTATTACTCTATACATTTGTAATACTGAAACGTATTTATAAAACTTAGGAGTAAAACTTGTTGTGAGAAAGTAAAGTTTTGTGTAATAATTGACGAGATTTCTTTTTATGTTCATTTTGTGAACTTGATTTATCGTATAACTGATATATCTAGGACAAATTAATATCTTTATATAGTTTTTTTTAAATTATTATATGCTTTTCTCATTTTGTTATTCGATTATAATATTTGTTCATTGGTAAGCAATACTATTAAAACATTTTCTAAAGTTTTCGACGACTATTTTATATAAGTGTTCGCAAATGAAAACAACGAGCATTATTGCTAGAAATTTTGTATTTGGATTCATTATTATAATTACCTGGTGGAAATTAATTACCAGAGGAATCATTTCAAGAATAGTTAGCAGAAAAAGAGTCCATTATCGAGTTAGTTTTTGCCTCTAATTCCTTTGTAGCATAATAGTTATGTTCCATATATAAACTTATAAATCCCGTGGGTGTGCATTTTATTATCAACTAACATATAACTGACTTTCAAGGGTCTTCATTAACTTGCCCAAACTACACTCTGCTTGATTTTAATATTATAAATAGTATAAAAGGGATAGTTTACTATCCATACAATTATGAAACAAAATTTTTACTTTTTTCTTATGTCATTTCACTACAATTCTCATGAATACTCGCTTCGCTAGAATATATATCATGTTGTATTATACAAGAAGTGATTTTCTGTGACTTTATAATAGTTTTTTTAAACATAATAATTTATTCACATCTACTCAAGAAGAAGATTGAATAACCCAATATAGCTTTAACTAAGATAAATAATGCCAACGCCAACTTATTTCGAAACCTTGTAATCAAACATCTCTTTCAATCATTAATGTTTGTAATTGATTTTTGAATAACAAATATCTACATATAACAAATTAGTCAGTTAATTCGACCCAGAAACCTTTCCGTAAATTCATAAAAATAGGCTTACGCTGACCAATAAGCGAAACATAATTATCCGACGCTAACATGCGAGTGTAGTAAACAGTTATACGGTTGGTCGTATTTTGGTATAGGAAAATAAGACATTTGTTTGCAGGTTGCGCCTTGAAGGAAACTGGCGCGGTGCCAGCCATATAACACTCACACAATGGAACAGGAGCAATGGTGGATTATTACTTAAGGGTCGGATTGTGAATATAGCTGGTCCAGTGGCTGTGCGGGAAATATTTTTACTCAAGAAGAGAGAAGGGGAAGAATAATGCGAATGATATGTGGAAGTTCTGTCCTGTTGCAAAAATAAATATCGCAACATGTATTTTATATTGAAAGGAAGCTATTTTGCGAGTGTAAGCGGTGTCTTTGCATGTGTCGCCTATGTTTAAATGTATTACTGACATATTAAATGAATGTTAATAATAGAGATTAAATAAAATAGGGTAAGTCCTATATTTTTATTGTATTTTAAGAAATATGGAGCTATGCAATGAAATATGAACCGAAAATTTATTAAATTCCACCTATACCACAATGATTCTTCTTATTTAATGAAGTTAGTTGTGCCATCCAGAGTATTTTTCAATACTATCAAATAATTACTATGTTATATAAGCTTATGCAATAAAAAAAAATTATATATTTTTAAAATCAACATATAAATTTAGAAAATCCTATTTCGAAAACCCAATTCCACTTTACATATATATATATATATATATATATATATATATATTTATATATATATATATATATATATATACATATATATATATATATATATATATATATATATGTCTATTTACATATATATAAATATACAAACACACATAAGTACAAATATAAGCATTATTTTGCATCAAGTTCCAATTTTTTAAACTAACCATACTTTTCACCCAACTCTCCTTATTCTTTCTGGGATTGATTGTATGTACGATATATGCTACATCAGATAATTTTAAAATAATAAATTGGTTAATAATGTTGTCACTGCAAAATAATGTTAATTGTTTGGATTTAATTAATTATAAAGCTATGAATTGATTTAAACTTCTAAATTATATCCTAGTAGAAGATAACAATGAGCAAATTTCTTTTCAAAGTATACCATTTGTGACCTTCTGTTATAAGTCTTACTCGATTTTATCATCCTGAAAATTCCCCAAAACTTTCATTAAGCTATTTTCATGTCAAGTTTCATTCCAGTTAAATAGGAATTAAGAAAAAGTCGTAACTACAGATTATATACCCTTTTAAGATGAAACTTAGCTATCTCCCCCTCCTAAGTTATCTGTTAATTAAAATCTCTAAATGAAGCTTATATTTCATGCAAAATTTCGTGCATCTAAAATAGAAAATATAAATATAAACTAGGCTAGACGGATTGAAGGATGGGCAGTGGGCGGACAAACGGATACACGAATGAAGGAGTGCGAGCCATGACAAAATTATTAGGATTCTTCGTTTCAGTACGGAATCACAGAAATGGAAATACATACGCAAGCAAAATGCACATTATTTGGTTCATGTGAAATCAACCTTAAAATAATTATAAAAATTAGGTTGATTGAGATACTCTTGTACATAACTTAAGCATTCAACGTCGTGTGTCGCGAAATAAAGAAGTTACAATAATGTAAATAAATATATCCAACCCTTATTTGTCGTACCATAAATCTTTTCCCACTTAAGTCCTAAGCTATATCGATTACGGGGCGTATAAAAGATGCGAAGGATAAACATTTCCGACTCCCAGTAAATAACTACTAATGCCTCCCGAGATTAGATACACTTCATCTAAGAATCACTAATCTACTCGCAATGGTGAGTTTAAAAATACGTCTCCATTAGCCTGACTATTTATTATCTCCGTCGGATTTTAAGAGTCGATTGGAATATACACCTTTTTCGGATTTCACTGTTTGCGGCATAAGTAACGAGTAACCAAATTTAAGGGAACAATTTATTACGTATCTATCTACGTTTAACTTTTATGTTTATTAATTGGTTTGCATCTAAAGAAAATCTTCGATATATATTTTCCTGTAATTGAAGTGTTACTTTAGGAATATAAATACATTACTATGCAAAGGAATTTAAATAAAACTTGTGGAAAACCAATTGCGATATTCTAAGAGAGTTTCGTATACACATAAAATTATGAAAGTATTTAAATATTAAAGAAAGCATCGTATTTCAATAAAACAGGGCTAAGAAATAATGAATCGATAAATTCAAGTGTACTAATTTCTAGCAATTTTTTTTTTATAAAATTTTCTTGAGTTATTTTGGAGTAACATTTTTTCTTCGAGAAACTTTTTTAAAGATTTCTCAAATGTGGAAAAACATAATTTCGGAATATTTAAATTTGCCCCTTAGATTAGTATAAAATGACCGAAACCATTTTTTGTGGACTTAGCTTGTTATTTATAATCATAATTTCATAAACAAACATCTATTCAATACGTTTAAATCATAATGTCAGAATCAGTATTATGAAAACCAAAGGCCCAAAAAAGAGAAGTTTAAGGTAACTGCTAATGTAACTATGTATTTCATTCTTGGTATGACTTATTCACTTCCTGTGTTCAATTATATTATTATTATTATACTTTCACAATTACATGTTTTTAATATTTTTAGAAATTTCTGCTCCCATATTTTGTTTGTGGAAAAAAACGAAAATTTCTGAGGATATTAATATCACAAAGGCCTAATTTTGAGCTCTTACGATGTTACGAAAACAAAACACATTAAAAAGTTAAAGCCAACGATTAAATAAGGATTGCATAACTGTTGACGTCTGCTTATATTGTCTTTTCCCTATGGGATGGGGCTATCTGAATAATGATGACGTATGCAACCTTGCAAGAAAATTTCGAAAAATTCCGTCTTCATAGAACATATTCCTTACGTCTCTGTACGAATTACAAACTGTACATTGACGTTACAGTAAAACTATAAATATTACAATGTTGAACTATTTAGGAATCACCAATAATCGATAGGTCAAATTAGTAAATATAGTTTCACACTAAAGGAAAAATATTCACCATTGAGTTTTATATTGAATAATAAAATTTGTCATATACTTTTCAAAAATTCTAGAGAAAATAGCAAAATAAAAAGAATTTAACAAATGTAAATAATAATTATACTTACAGGTGAGAAATTACAGATCCTTCAAAGATGCCAGAAGCAAAAAAATATTTTATTTAATTTCTTTAAAAAATGGTATTGCATCAAACAATTACAAAAAATATTTCATAATTTTTGATCCCATGCACAATATCTGGGTTAATTATTTTTTTAAATCAAAAAGCATAATCAAACTTCAAAATTCAGGCACCTTTTTCAAATCCATATGGATTTGGGCCAAATTCAAAAAATTGATAGTAACAAAGCGAAAACATGGAAAACTTGAAACTTTTATATTTCGGAAATAATTTGAAAAGAAATTATCCATATCGCTGAACAGAAAAAAACACATTTATTATTTTTATTTATTACATTTTTTAAGAGAAAAATAAGATTAATTTAAATTCAACGTTAAGCCCATAAAAATAAATTATTTAAATGAGACTACAATTGTAAGTTAAAACGCTGTATTGGAAACATTTTAAAAAATTATGTCACTTATGGAAGTGGACGGATACTATTTAGATATATAAAATATTTATATGTATATCTACATCTTTCCCGTCCAACTCCAACTAAAATAGTTAACCGACTTCGAAAAAAGAAAAAGGTTCTAAATTCGTCGGTATCTTTTTTTATGTATGTTCAGCGATAACTATTTGTCAAGTGAACCGATTCCGATGATCATTTTTTCAAAGAAAACTGGTATTTTAGAAGTGGTTCTCTATAAATATGGTGACAATCTGGTGATGGAGTCCGGAAATGAATGATAAAAATCCTTAATGAATGGCAGTAAATCCACTATGATTCAAGATAATTATCTTGAATGCGCTGCGGGTAGTTATTACTTCGAGAAATGAGTACACCAATCACTAAGTCTAGATCTGATTATGAGTTCTCGAGATGAACAATGGAACTCCTTAACGGATGTTAGTGAATCAAACGTGATAAAAGATATTTGCTACTAGTAGCTTTTACTTTGTAAAATAACTGTACTATCGACCAGTTCAGGGTCTGGCGACGAATTCTGGAGACGAACAGGGGAACTCCTTAACGGATGGTAGTAACTTAAACGTGATTCAAAATATTTGCTACTGGTAGCGGTTATTTTGTAAAATATCAACACCCTAGTCGATGGTGTTGATATTTTACAAAAGTAGGATCAGGTCAGGATTCGATGATGAGTTTTAAAAATGAACAATACAATTCCTTATCGGACGGTAGTAAGTCAATCATGGTACAAGATATTTTCTGCTGGTAGTTGTTTCTTTGCAAAATCTGATATTGGACTTTAGATACGGAGAACGGAACTTCTCAACGATTAGCAACTAACCACTAGAGGTTACTACTATCGCTTCGGTGTGTTGTTGATAACCAATTTTAGGCAAAGAATAAATTATCTATATACTGGCTTTTGTAAATGACTTTTAATAATTTTACAATATTATGAACCAAAAAATTATTAAATATTGGGTATAGTGTGTTAATTAATTTTATTAATTAATAGAAATACTAAAACGAATTTTTTTTTTAAAAACCGTCGTCAAAAAAGGAGGCACTGAAAATAAAAAAATAATTAACTCAAAATAGGTACCTACTTATTCGCAATAAATAACTAACTTACTTATTCTTGAAGTCGAGACCAGCACCATCGATTAACTTTTACAAATGCAAAGTTTTATATTATAAATTCGCCCGTTATGGAACTGTTTTGTATTTCGAGTACATAATAACTTAAAGTTTTAAATTTACATTATAAATTATATAAAATTATAAATGCGTCTAAGATAGTAGACAGTACTGGCACCGACTTCAGAAATAAGTAAATTATTTAATAAGTAGGTGTCTATTTTGAGTTAATTATTTTTTACTTTTTAATATCTACTTTTTTTTAAGTCGGTTTTTCATGAAACCCTTTAATGAAATATTCATTACACTTCTTTAGAACTATCTAAACAAAATGAAAACTAACACCATCTAATATTGTTTATTGTATAGAATATTTTAAACGTTTAAAAAAAGGTATTAATAGAAAAATAAAAAAATTGAAGTTTTATGGATAAATAGAATACATTTAATACTACTACACGTTTGGTGATTAAGCCAGTAATGTAATCCGTAATCAGATGGCTCGTGATTATTACTGGAGGGGGCCGATTTCAGAGTGCATGCGATCAAATTCGCAAATTCGTAGCTTTCACGCATATTCTAATTTATATTAATATTGTTTTTTTTCGGAATAATTTGAATTCATTCACATTATTTTAAACAGTAGTAAACAGTAGTAATACAAATATGAAAGAGAGTTTGTTTTTATATTCCATTATCCCGCTTTTAAGTTTCAACTACTCAACATACGTATTTGAAATTTTTCCTGTGTAAAGACACGTCTATATTTTGATGTTTCAAATGTCATCAACCATGTGTCGTTATGATGCACATAAAATATTTTCCCTTCAAATCGGAATAGATTTTTTAGTTTCTTTTTTATCTTCCTTTAAAAATAAGACCATGACCACAAGTATTGTTACCAAAAAAATATATGTACATCAATCTAGAAAATACCTTCTTACGCTATAGTTCAATATTTTTGCAGGAATATATTTTATTTAATTACACCACAATATTTCTCTTCTTCATCCAAGAAAAGCACCGAGAAAATAAGTCATATGTGTCATGTTTATTACACGTAGATACGTTCATTATATGTATAATGCTTTTTATGTTTGTTTTGAGACGTAGTCAGTCAGAGGTTTTGATTTATATAAATTTTAGTTAAGATTGCTTTCTAAAAGTTATCTCAAATGTTCTATGCTATTTTAAAATTTAGTTGAAAAATTAGAGGAAGAACACAAATTATGAAAGACTTCAAAGGCCTAGATATGACAAATAATGGTACAAAATAGAAAAGAAAATTTAATATCATTTATTGAATTTATTAACACTTACATAACAACACCTGGCTCGATGAGTAAAAAAATCATCTCTTAAAACACGTAATATCAGTACCACGAACTTTTTCGTAAATTTACTTAACATTATTATGTGTTAATAAAAACATATGTTTGCAAAGTAATTGAGAAAAAACATCCTGGACATAATAATATGAATAAATAATAACCATAATAATCTCACCAGAACAGTGAAATATTATAACAAGTTTTAACGTATCGAGAACAAAATTGGAAATTTCATGAAAATGAAAAATAATTTAATTTATAATTATACTGGATACTAACGCCACTTCAGATTTATTTTCTTTTGTTCCACTCGCAAGATGCGAGCTGCGATAGGAAATATAACTATTTTCTATAATCAATCCGCATAATCTTCAACAAGATGACAAAGTTAAAGGAACATTTCTGTTACTGGTCATTTAAAAGTTTCAAACCTATTTGGTGTTTCTCATTATTTATTCTCATAAATCTGCAAAGCAATTAGTGAAAAAAAATTCTAAATTAATGAGCGTTCTTCGCTGTTTTTTTTTAAAGATGTCCCACTTAATAAAGTATAAAATAAAACATTAATCATGCAAAACATTAATGAAAAATGCTTCGCCGGATAATAATAGTGAAGGAGACACATGCTTTTTATCCGCCAAAAAGATAATAAAAAAGCAATCAGATGTGCTGAAAGTGAATTGGGATAAAGTCGTGTCACCGGGCGAGCGAGGGCCACTTGCGTGCTGGACAATAAAATTTAATGCGGTTGGAGTTCCTTGTAAAGAAAACTATAGGTAATGTTAGACAAAAACAAAAAAGATTCACTAAAGTGTGTCTTTATTATAGATCGGATAAATTCCGAAAATTATTAATGAAAAAATGTGAAAAACATCGTATTCTTATAGAACTTGTTTTCATTAAAATACAGACACATCTCACTTTGCTAAACATCTCAATGAAAATAACCATCACCCCCCATACTGATAACTCCCCCTACATATTACAAATAAATATAAAAGGTAATAAACTTAATATCCTAGAAACATTAGAAATAAACAGACATAAAAAAGATATCAAGGTCAATATATTAAATGAACAACTAAATATAATATCATCACCCATACTAAATATCTTCTAGATATAATATAAATATACGACTTTAATACTACAGTACCCTGAAAATTGTTTCAGCACTAATACACATATAAATATAAGTATATATAATAAAAACAACAAAAAAAAAATTAAAAGAAATAAATATATGAATACACAAAAACCGGAGATATGTAGAATTAGTGTATTACCTAGTCCTTACTTTCAAATACCCTTGCAACCCTATAAATATATTACCGATAATAACTTCCATTTAATTTTATTACATACACCGTAAAGTTTGCATTGTATAACCTCACATAATAACAACAATTGAATTTATTACCCTCACTAAAATACTGGTATATTGTATAACTCTCTAATATAATAAAACCTACTCTGCGCCCCTGAAATAAACTCACTAACATAAACAATGGAAAAATCCGCACAAAGCAGGCTTCCGCTATTTTGTTTGTAACATATAAATGCTGTTGGTTGTTTCTAAGAGTTAATCTTTGCTAATATCCCACCTGAAGATGTTGTAATACAACGAAACCTAGGTCGTGGTTAAAGAAATTAAAGAAAGTAGAAATAATACTACATCACGTAGTTTTATTTAATTGTGAATAATGAATTTCTACAAAATTAACGCCAAATATATTAAAAATTTTCATGATATTTATGTAAAATAAGATGGTACATAAGATTAACTATAATGAAAACAATTGTAGTTTCTTATTAAATAATATGTATGTAATATCTTTTTTTGGTAATATTTATTTTAACGGGTTAATTTGATAGAATATAGCATATAAAACCAAGTTCGAATATTTAGGCCATCAGACCAAATACATTATGTAATACATAATGAACAATTTAGTACAAAACGAGCAGAACGAATCTGTTGGCCATGATCCAATGAATGAACTACCGAGGTGGTCTCGTAGTTCATCGCTTGATTTGTCATGTTCTACATTTTTTGAGATGTACGGTATAGCTGAAACAATTAACAAATGTTAAAATTTTAATCTCCTTTCTTCATTACTGACTATAATCAATAAATGCTTAAAAGTCGTATCGCTCTGCGGCAATAATCCTGATTTACGACATCCCACGTCGGTAGTGAGCGAATATGACATCAATAATGTACAGCCCATGGACGAAATAAAATATACTAATATTAACGGATTCGATAAAAATAAAGTAAGAAGAACTTGGGCGAACAATGGAAGCAATATATTAAGAAGATTTAGAATAGTTTTGAAAAAAACCGTGGTTTATTTATTGTCAAAATTGTGATCGGGACAAAAATATCTTGCACCAAAATTTATTTCTGAAGTTTTTAATAAGATTTTAATTTTTTTTTAAAAGAAAATATACACAAGAATAAAATAAAGCTGAGGAACTTAATCTATTTTAAAAATTAACGCTAACTACGTATTTTAGAAATTAACGCGAACTACGTATTTTAGAAATTAACGCGAACCTATGGTTGCTATAAAATTATCAAAGCTTCATAGGGTTATTAAACGAGTTTTATTTTTCTAAATAAAATTATAGTTATTTTGTACATTTTTTAAAATTTTAATTTTTTCTTTATACTGTAAGCTAAACAAAGAAGCCCGGTGAAAAATAAGCTATTTCAGGAGCCGTATCAGTACAAATATGATTGTACAAATATGATTATGATTAAAGTTGTTTATGTTGCAAAGCCATATATAAATAAAATATTGAAAATTTCGATCTTGATAAATTAATACCTAATATAATTTATATATACTATATAAATATTATTATAAAACTCTACCATATTCGAAAATATTCCTTGTAAATATTACTTATAATTTTGAGAACGTACATAAAAATACATGATGTTCTTTTATAATATAGTAGAATTTTAACCGTATTATATATAACTGTGAATTACACATAATTTTTATTACGTTATCTCAAAAAATATTTCATAGTTTATATCAGTCATTTGTAACAAAATCTGCTTTGAATTCAAGAATTTCCAATGGATATTATTTCAGAACATGTTTTAGTTCTGCCTATAAACACAAACAAGAAATGTTTGGATGCTTGTATCCTAGAATAATATATATATATATATATATATATATATATATATATATATATATATACATATGTATATATATATGTATATATATATATATATATATATAAAAGAAAGAATTTGTTTCGTATTTAAGTCGTGAAATAAATAATAATTTCGCAATTATGGTAATTTAATATAATTTTTTTGAGTTTCTTAAGTAAGGGTCAAGCAAACGAAAAATATAAAGAGAGCATGAATGAGTTTCCGATCGACAAAGTGTAATGATTCCCGACTGATCTATTAAACGACTGCAAAAATTAAATAAATTTGTACATAGGTATATTATAACAACTATCAAAAAATCGTCTTAAGAAAATATTTAATTCCGAATATACTACGAGATCGCTATCATTAATAAATACATTTTCGTTATCTTTTTTTTTATTAGCAATATTTTTTGTCGGTGCGCCTCTTTTATTAAAAAATTGTTACTTCCTGACTTTAATTAAATAATCTAACACCATTTCATTCTTATCGAAAAGATCTCACAAAGTTAGGATTTAATTTGTTGTCAAAGGTCTCTAATCGATTACATACACTACAGAAAAATACTTTTTAAATAAAGATGAACAAATAAAAAAAAACCTTGAGCGAATATGATAATACAACAGATAGCTTCATGTTTACGTACCGTTATTGTTACGATTTAGTTTTATTAATAGAGTATAAAACTATGACTTTATAAACGTTTTTCAAGAAATAAAATATTTTTTACGTCATTAGCAATTAATTTCGTCTTGTGGTTTTCTCATGAATAAACGGTATATTTACAAATTATCGTCAAAGGATTCCAGGTTTATGTAGTATAATTCATGAAAATAATTTTATTATCTAGTCACTATGTTTTTGTAGTATTACACCAGAGTAGATCTTAAACTATAAATGAAATAATTATTTAATTTATCCATAATCAATGTATGAATTCGGATGAATGCATTTATTTCCGTTTACTCACTAGGTGGTTTTAGGAAAGTAAATGTCAGAAGAAATTTAATAAGGACGTGACGTCATGATTTAAATACTGTTGCATTAAATATTTCGCTTACGTTAGGTACTCTAAAGTGGTGCAAAAAATTAATATATAATTTACAAACGCTCTTTCGTCCGTCATTATATTTTATTTATATACAGGAGTGCTGTGAAAATAAAGAAATATAAGTTGAGTTTTAAGATTTAATTATAATGGGACTAATCTAACTAAAAATTTATCTTTATTTTTAAATAACTAGTTTACGTCACGAAAGAAATAATAAATGGAAAAAAATGAATGTTTCATCGAAATAGATGTTTTTAATATTTCCTACTTATTGGCTTCTATGTGTGTAATGCCATATTCAGAATAGAAAAAATTACGTGTGTAATTCATATTTCACTAAACGCATGTGTACGTTGCACATTTTTTGGGAATATAGGAAAAATCAAGCTTAATTTTTGAATGAAGATGTTACAAGGAAAATGAAATTTAATCTATATATAATTTGCATATAGCTTATTTATTAGAACTTATTCAAAATCTCAAAAAAAAGTTGGCACCTGTATAATTTTCTACGGTTCTTATATATATATATATACATGTGTGTGTGTGTATATATAAATATAAAAATATATTGTTCAATGATTTTTGTATACACGATGCATATATATTTACATAAATATATACGTGTCGTGTTTACAAAAATCATTGAAAAATAAATTATCTTCTTTTTAAATACTGAAAATATTAGAGATTACTGGGAGAAGTGTATAGGTCACTGGGAGAAGTGCATTTAAGATCAAATTAATTTTCACCGTTCTTCTTGTTTTCTTTGAAAGAAAACATACACTAAACTATACTTTTGTTAGTTATAGTGTTGCTTACGATATAATTTGTTAAAAAATTAATTTTACCTTTCAAATTACCATTTGGCTACGGCGGTTTTTAAAAAAATCTCCGTCAAATAATATTTAAAATTCGTTATAAATTGGACATATTCACCGGTATTAAGACGGGTTTTCAAATTAATATTTTTAAAGAATAAAATAGGAAACAGCGTTTTGTAACGTTACTAGAAGGCGGTGTTGGAAGAAAGTACATAAAAAAGAAGCCGGAATATTTCAAAACCTAGCGCAGTCTGAAAAGTGTTTCGTCCGTCATTATATTTTATTTCGATCTAAAACCGAAATATAACATTTCCACATGAAGCAAACAATTTAAACATTATATCTTATAATTGTTACACTGTAAAAATATATTTTTAAAAAATTTTGAAAAAATATTCCAAATAGGAAAGGCGATAAATAATTGGATTCATGCTCAAAACTAATTTTGAAATATTTCTTATTTCAAAAAAATTTAAATCCACAACTGGACTCGGACTTCACCTTTTTAGTACCAAAAAAAAAGAGGAAATATATTTCATGTTAAATTAAGCCGAATGCAAAATTCTGTCTGGAGTAATATTCTATTTTTTTTTGTTAGGCTACAGGTTTCCATTTTGAAGTCTTCAAATTTATGATGACATTTTCTAATCTTTTCTAGACAGACTACTAAACATTTCGATTGTTGTGATAGATCTATTTATATTATTATATATATGTGACACTTTGGTCGCTCTTGCGATACTACCACTTTAACTTGCACATCAATATTTTTATTTTTGCCGGATTGTTCATTTCACACTTCATCGTCTTAAAGAACTAACCTACTTTTGACAGTATTATATTTTTTTCATTAAATTCTTTCTTTTGCGTTTTCCATTACCACTCGGATACTTTCTCGTAGATATTTTGTTTAATTACAGTCTAGCATTTAATCATACCACAAGTACAACAATACATAAAATATGGGAGGGAAATATTACTTTTAACAAACTGTATAAAAACTAATTTTATATTACCCATTACAATTCCTAATGATTGTACGTACGCAAAAGAAAGAAAGAATGTGGGGAATCCCCTTGTTGTGTAACCCGCATTGCCAGTTCCTTGCCGGTAAGCTGGCATGATATTTCCTTAGGAATGTGTTCATGTAGTTAATAATGTAACTTAATTTTGGTTAATAGTAGTTACTTTATAGTTTCATGCGTTACAAATAATAAAATATATGTGAGAATGCAAATTGAGCTTAAATGTCTTAAAGTAATGTTTGAAAATATCAAAAAAATGGTCGAGGCAATCGGGACGCTCTCGGGTCCGTATCCCCTGGAATTTTGCCACCCTATTGTTACGATATTGGCACAGATACTTCTTAGAATTCATCTTCTGAACTAAGGTATTTAAAAACTTAATTCACGTTTTAAAAATGAGCTCTGTGGTAATCCATGTGGGAGCTTTGAATGAATTTGTTATTTATTTTCCTAATTGAAAGTGATAATTCAAAAACTGTATACATATCACGTCAAGGAAAATTTGATATAAGAACATTTTCAACTGAATATAAGTAAACAACAAAATACACATTGACATACACATTATAATGAAGCTCCGCTCGATGCTATTATTTAAAACCAATCTCAGTATTAATCTGAAGCGTGATAGACGTCCCTCAATATTGACAAATAAAATAATACTAATACTGCAAAGCTCATGATAAAGACTGAAGAGATAATAACCTTTAGCAGAATTGAGCTAGTTTAGGCATTGGTGAGAGATAAGCTTAGAAAATGCATCACTAACCATTAGAAGTCAAGAACATTTGGGTTTGGTGATACCACATGATTGGACCAAACTTCAAAAATATGGTAGAGATGATTGGTATTATCAAAATATTCGACGAATTATTATTATCAAAATAGACGACATGCTACATCCAACAACGTCGCGGGTGATGAAAGTTGGACAAACACTTTCAAAACTGAAACCAAGAGGAAGTAAACGCAGTGGGCGTTCCGTTCTGATTAGTTGCAAAGTTATTATGCAACGATTGTTCTAGAAAATAAGAGAAAGTTTTCGTACACTGATATACTAGCAACCTTTTGCGTTTAGTTTTGAAAACAAACCAAGAGCAATGCTTTCACAGAATCCTTCTTAACCACAACCCTTCTGCATGCTCATTCAGACCAACGATCAAATATTTGTGTATGTCGAATTGATGGGCCATCTGCCACACAGTCCTAATCTGACAGTGTATTATCTCCATTTATACCCAAGAATAAAATTTTAAATGCAAATAACTGGGAGGACGAACAAGCGATGCCTGCCTGTGTAAAAAACGTCCGAAGAAGAGTGGGCTGACTGCTTCTCTTAGTGGTTTCACCGAATAAAACCAAGTATAATGTACCATGGAAAATGTTTGAAGAATAATATATAAATTACTTATTTTTGTGTTGGCTTCAATTTTAATACTCTATAAATTTCTAGTGTCATCTTTCATATCTACACTCACTTGCACTAGAAATTACTAGGACGTGATTGGAAAGGATGAGGTGAGAAAGACGAAGAAATGATGAAGTCAGGTAGAAGGGAGGGGACTTCATGATGCAGTAATACCAATGCTTTAGTATCTCTTCAGCTGTAGAAAATCAAGTAAGCTCAATATAGTGTGCGCTGCTTAAGCGAGACAGTGTTTTTGTGTATCCATTCAAATGGGCCGAAATTGAACTGCGCAGCAGCTGCGCGATGAATAGAGAAATCAGAAGTCTTCGTGAGCAGGCGGGTTAGTCATAACAAAGAGATCAGGGCCGTCGATGATTTCCCAGACCAAGGCTCAACACGTGCCCTTACAGCAACCCTTAGAAATAATTATTATTTTTGAAAAGCGCCCTATATTCACATCGTAAAAAGCAATTGATTACTACACTAATATTAAAGTCAAGAAAGACAATCTAAAGCTGATTTCTAAGCTTTGACAAATAATTTTTTCTGCAAAGTTCACCCCAAAATTTATAGTAATAATATAATTTGTATCAAGTGAACACAAAAATAATTAAAAAATATTTTATGTCCACCTCTAAAGTGGCAGTAGATATATATTGAAAATTCTATGAATTGTATTTCAAATCAACAACCGTAAATACAATTTTAAGCCCTAGCTAGCATCACAGTCGAAGAAAGTGCCGTATTAGCTTTTGCGCAATCCTCTATTGAAGCAGCTGAGTCACGAAATGAATGTTCACGGGCAGAATGTATCAAAGATATTTCGAACAAATTTTTCTTAACTTCTGACGTGCACTTATGAATAGGAGAACAAGACCGATGCAGAAATGTCAGTTATTTTTTTTTTAAACGTTAGATCTTTTCCACTGATATGGTTCAGACTCAGATTATAATAGGAAAAGGGCTGAATGAAATGAAATAAATAGAATAGATTAATGATTATGTGTTTTATTTCAAAATGCAAAGTAATATAAAAAATAGGATAAAATAATTTTATTCGGTTTTTGTTGTCTCTAAGTCCGATTTGTTAACGCTGACCGTTTGTTAAGTATCATCTAAAGTAATACATTTTTATGAGAGTTAAAACTTTATATGTAGTGGGGTATTCCAATAGACTAGCAATGCATTTACATTGCATTCGCTAGTCAAATACTCGTAATACAGCCTTACACTCCTTTCAAGTTTTGAAACATATATTTCTCACTAAAATCAATGAGAATGTAATATTATTGTTATAATATGAATCCTATGTAAAATAACACGGAAATTAACTAATGACGTTAGGCGGAGTTGATTCTAAAATACAAGCATTGTTATAAAATACAAGCAAATTTATAGGGAACATCAAATATATGATTCTATTTTCGTATGGAATGCAATATAGTACTAAGGTAAAATTCAGATTTAACCTTGAGTTCAAATGAATTTGTTTAATAAATAATTAAGATTTTGATGTGGCATAGGCTTGTAAATACCACAAAGCTGGACTCGTCTATTAAATTCAGCACAAATAACGGCTGATTCATTAAATTCGCACGTTTGTGAGATAGCTTCAGTGGCGAAAAATATTCAGTTATCGTAATCTTACAGTTTCTCTTTGAACATTTTTATAATGACTTTAATTTACAATAATGGTAACTATGTTACATAGAATTCATTCAAAAAATGACCTTGTCACTGAGATTGGGTCTTCAGAAAAAGATAAGTTAAGTTACATTTTTTAATTTAGGGTCGAGTAGGCAAATGTACATCATATTCTCTAGTTAAGAAGTAATAGTTCTTGAATTAAAACTGTTCTAAAAGTGACGTTTTAGGTTTCACTGTAAAATTTGTTAGATTGTAATAAACGAGAGGCCAGATTCTAGTGCTGGGATAGAAATTGATTGTTAGGGACATTTTATTATATACACTTTAACGAGTATTACCGATAAATTTATTTCAGCTTGCGGTTTAGCAGACCCAGTTACTTCAAATATGTTGATTCAACGCCGAATCGGTTTCTTACAGGAATAATGACACGATGTTAAAATGACTCTTTATGTAAAAGAACACATATTTTGCTTATTTAATGCATTCATTGTTATTTTTAATGTAATTTCTTGGTACTATGAATCCGTGCAACTATTCATTATTATCATAATGGTTACAAAACGCATATTGAATATGATACAAATTAGAGCTTCACAGAGATTATTATCCTGAACATCGATCATAATGCTTTCTTGTTTGAAGAAAAATTTAAAAAATGGATTTATTTTAATTTATTCGAAAAACTAGTAAATCTAGTATATTTAAAATAATTTATCTCCTTTTTGAATTGTTTTAAGTAATAATACACGAAAAATATTAATCCTCCCTACACCAGATGAAAGAGAGTGAACCTATTTTTGATTGATAATTTCTTTTTCCTCTAGAAAATAATTAAAATGACGAAGTGTTCTCTTTAGTTGAATATTTATTATTATTTAACTTATATTACCATTCTCAAGAGGTATTACAAGAATAATTTTTAATAGATTGTTTTGTGATAAATTTTATAAAACCGATCCATCTAGTTGGCAGTATATTACGTGACTGCTTGCTTTCCACTCAGCCTTGAGTTACCAAACGCTATATTTTTTTACGTATTTGCGAGTAAAAAACTGGGCATGTTAAAATTAAAATACGCCAGAGTAGGGTCTTTGAAATGGAGAAAGTACCGTGATGTGTCATTGGATAATGGATTACAAAATATTATACACCACGGTTTTTATTTATTATTTGCAAAATTATTCAATGAAATTGTTTATAATGTATAGCCGAATAGCAAATTTTACTATTTAAAAATAACTGACCACGCACAATTTTCACTGTCTTGTTAAAGATGATTTATAAAACCCAAGATCGAACTTTTGAGATTGATTTTAAAGATTGTTTTCAATTATTAAGGTATATTTTCTTGTCAAAGCGTTCTACAATTATATCATGCTGTGTACTTTCTAAAAGTCAAAGAACATAACATCAAACTGAAACCCGATATCGGTTTGATAACAGGTAAATTCAATGAAATATGCACTTTTGTGACCCCTGACCATTCAAAGTGTTCTGCATGTTTCTCAGAGCAAAACTCTGTAGTTTAAATAGATGTTGTAATGCAAAACAATTCTGTAATAATCTGGAATAATTCAGCAAGTTTACTATATATTGCAATTGATCGGAAGCTAGTTACGTTCGATGCGAATGCACCTGTGATATAGGCATAGATCAAGTAATTTTCTTTTACTGAGGCTGAAAACCAACACATATTAAATGGTTTAATTTGTTTCATAGAAGAAATTCAATTTTCTGTTCCGTCTTTGATTTGGAGAATATGATCCTTGTCAGCAATTTACCTAACATTAACATCGGAATATTATCTTCTGACGTGGTTATTAAATACACATTGAAAAATTCTTCAGTACTTTCATCTATCTAGATAATGTATCTATTACATTATTTTATCTATCTACAATAGATTTTTTTTCAATTTAAAATTTTTTAACACATTTAGAATAAAAAGTATTTTTCTAAAATAAGAAAAGAGGCGCGTTAAATTAAACAATTCTAAAAAGTATTCCTACTAGTTTTACTACATCACCATTTATTAACAGAATTAAAAAAATATATTAAAATCAACAATGACTCTTCTCGGTACCGAGCAATTCTCAAAGAAAACGACCCTGTTTTTGATAGCGAGTTCAGAAGTTAATGCAGGATATTAGTCAATTCTGTGATTGTGCACATTTCCATTGATTCATTATATGTTACAATTATAATATAATTGTATTTAAACATAAGCGTAGCTTTACAAAAATTAATGTTAATCCATTTCGGAAATCGCATAAATAATTTTGAGTTATACTTATTTCAAATATTTAAAGTTATTTCAATATTGTAAATGTTAATATGAGAAGACATATTTTGATATGTACAACACAAAATAGATATTATTCTTCTTTAATTAGATTTCAGTGGGAAAAGTATTTATATATATATATATATATATATATATATATATATGTATATATATATATATATATATATATATATATATATATATATATATATATATATATATATATATATAATTCAGATACTTCACAAAGCATATTTTATCCATTAATATAGGATTTGTAAATATTTAAATCCATGTTAAACATAAGGTCACAAACTCCATTTTAATTTTATTTTATTTATTATAATACAATTATATTACCAAAATAATATTAATATTTATATATCCTTAAATATTTATATATTGTGTAGGTGTGTACGGAAACCTCGTAATAATCCTCTTAGTATTTTCTGCTAGTATTCAACAACTTTCATTTATTTCGTATCATAACATCGTAATATTTTAAACATTTATATAAACAAAAGATGATATAAACACATAAAAATGCGTAACTCTCCGTATGTTATATCACCATTTACTGAACTGATCTTTACAATCCTCATTAATGTGAAGATTCGTTCGGTAAATTTTGAAATGATATAAGGTGGTTAAGTATTTTAATTAAAAAAGGAAAAAAAACACTAGAAACTGAAAAAAATCAAGTTTACTTGATCACTTTCAGTTTTTAGTCCATTGTAATTTTTGCTGAAATTGCAAGGTATAAGAAATGCTTGACGGCAATAAAAGATGATGTAAATAGAGCCAAAGCTAATTTCTTGTATTTTAAGTTCGAGCTTGCTAACGATCTTATGAATTGCTGTAAAGTTACATCCCAAGAACCAACAACCAACAAACAATCGGTTGGTCTGTTCGTCATTATTCATTATCTCAGATGTCTTTGAAAAGGTATGGATTATCAATATCGCCACGCTTCGATAAATTATATGTCTAATCTCACCATTTTATTATTTTTTATGATCTATCAAGGGGTAGGAAATCTAGCAAAGGAAGCTGTTTCTCCTAAACCAGAATACGATGCAAAAATGCCGCATATTCATTTGCATCCTAAAAAATAAAAACTACATTTTAGCCTGCCAAAATCCTGTTGCGTTTTCTGTATTTCATTATTAGGAATTGATTATCATTTTGTAAATAAATTGATATAATTATGTTCAAAATTTCTCATTTTATGATTAACTGAACATAGAGAGAGTGATTTATCTAAGTATGCCTAAAAAAACGTAATTGATATTGATGACAGATGATTTCATCCATTTTAGGTTACGTTATAAATCTAAATAATAATAAATACTTAAAAAATACAATAAACAAATTTTATTTTCAACTTACATCGCAAATGCACAAATGCGCGGGGGTTATTTCTGTGGGATAAGTGAGAGAGGAATTTTTTTACACATTTTGCTGAGGTATTTTAACCTTATTAGATCCTAAATATTTCAAAAAATTATGCAAAAAAACATTTTTTTATTCTAAAAGGTTTGTAAGCATTTGGCTATAGAAGCCATGGTATAGTTTTGACATTTACCACTCCAAATATTTGTAAAACAATGTGCTGTAAATATGCCTAAATAATTTATAATATTGTTTCAAAATCAGCATCACTCAAGCACCATTAAATTTTTT
This sequence comes from Druceiella hillmani, assembly GCA_039881145.1. Lineage (NCBI taxonomy): Eukaryota > Metazoa > Arthropoda > Insecta > Lepidoptera > Hepialidae > Druceiella > Druceiella hillmani. The sequence goes on along the minus strand of JAYKKI010000007.1, from coordinate 27,259,290 downwards.
GGGTTTTGAATACCTCAATTCCTTATTTGCAACACTACTTTTTTAGAATTGTTTAAGACGCCTAGACCTATAATTGTTTATTTTAATACCATTTCCATTTTATTGAGGAAATCAAGTTTCACCCATTCGATTAATATAGTCTGTGTCCGTCGCGATGCTATTTTTAATAACACAGTGTTTTAGTTTCTATGCAAATAATTTAAAATCTATAAATGCTGCTAGTAGCCAAAGATAAATTATGAGAAAATATTTCTCATCCTTTGTTCAGTAGTCGTAAATTCTAACGGCATTACAGACTAGTCTGTACCCTGTTCGTTAAGCATTTGAAAATATCTCTGGTTCGAAATTATACTGTTCTATGATATTATAAGTAGTTCAAACACGAGGCAACCGGTATCTTAAATCCGATAGTATTTTCTTGATTACAAGAAGAACATCATTACGCATTTAATTTTTTATCCTTTTTCTCATGATTTTACGTAATTGGTCTTTTTTATAATTTATATAATATTTGTAAAAGACCAAATGTAATATATAGCTGGGCATGCAGTTACAAGCTAACCTAATAGAGTAACAAATTCTATAATTTTACATTGTTGTTTCACTTTGAATTTTTCTTGGGGCCTTGTGGGTATTCCCTCTCTTTTTGAAGAACAGATATGGAAGAAAGAACCCATTTTAATACAAAACTTACGACTACAAATTTTGGGATTACCATTACCTCTGGCGTTTTCAACTTTTCCTTGTCTAACCCTGAATTTTCTGCAGTATCATCATAAAGAGATGGCTGTGAGACTGACCGACGGTGAGAACGAAGTAGACGCATCCTGCTGCCTCGTATAAGGCCTCCTACTTGTTCTACTAAATCTGTGTGGAGAACGACTTCTCCTCCTTATGGCGCTTGAGCTGGTTTCGTCATAGTGATCACCTAAACAATATGAACCAAGCTAAAGAATTGCTCAGAAAAAGATTTCAATCGTCAAGTTTTAGGATACCCACAACCACGGTCCATGCTCGTGAAAGCCTTAGGGTTGCAGTCCAGGTGGCTTTCATGATGAAAAATATTTACGTTCCATTGGCTAACCTCTTGTAAAAGCTCATATGGGTGTAATTTTCTGTTAAAATACACCACCGTGAGTAAATTACTTACGGTTAACCCCTCGTGAAAACTCAAGAGACTTCAACATATTTCAAGAATAATAGTTAAATAAGCCTAAAATTGGTAACTTACCCCAGTCGTAATGGATTCGGTTCTGGTTATTATCCTCTCTAGTCGGTCTAGTCGTAAATATATATTCTCATCTTCCTTTTCCCGTCTACGCTTCCGGTTTCTTAGTGCTTATCAACAAAAAGACGGGTACAATGAAGTTTTAAATGTTGTAGACCACGCATTAATGTAAAGTGTGTACTACATTAGTACATAATAGGAGTACGTGATTACCAAACATAATTACTTAGTCTCTTGAGGATCACTTTTAGAATGCTTTTGACGTGTCTACGTAAGGTAATCTCATTAATCGTCAACTGCATAAAACATCTTAAATTTAACAGGCTGAAAATATAATTGTATTGATAAAATTAATATTTATGTTTGAAGTTAACATACGAGTACTCTCCTAAGTGATAATAAGTAACGGGTCATCCACAAGAAATCCACAAGACAGTGAGAGCGAACTTCAATGATAATCTACTTGAATGATAAAGTAATAATGATCCACCAATGATATCATTTGTAACGCGGCTGTAGGTGACCGTTTGTGTAAAAAGATATGGGTTGCCTAATTAATAATATTTAAGATAACTGGTAATGAAAGAACAATTATTGCAATCACTCATTTTCGGAGTGGTTTGTTAGTTCTAATCATATAATATACTTGTGGGATTTGGAACAAAACTAAGAAAAAGATTTTCATTTATTCTAAAAGTGTTAGTATTTATTTACAAAATATTATGGTGATTCCATTTTTGAGTAACGATTTAGATAACATTTACATAAAATATATTTTAATACTTTGGTTGTGCGGCACGGTTTACCAATTCATTGCTTAAATTAATAAATATCCAATTATATTTATTCCTTTGATGTATTCTTCCGGATGCGTGAGATTATTCATAAAATCCAAATAAAAAATGGGAACAGAATTTTATTTTTGTTTCCACGTGCTTTCTAATATAATATCTTGACGATTTCTTGTAAGGTATAAATATTATTTGTCATTTATTAAATTTTTGGCTATTTTTCTTACTCGAAAAAAGATTTGAAATATTTTGTTTAAGCAAAAACTCCTGATAAAATTAACTTTATTAAGTGGTTATAATTCTTATTTATTTTTAAGAATAATTATTTAATAATAGAATTCTTTTTTTATTTAGGAATAAGTAAGGACATGACAAAATGGTGGACTTGTAGTTTAAAGAACACAATAAGATAATTGTAGTCACGATTATTTATTTTAGAAACAATTGATGCTTACTTGAAGATTGAATTAAACCTTTTTGTTCAGAAATTGAACATACTAAAAGAAAAATAGATTTATGACAATGCACCTACATGCATATTTTTTATGATTATTGATACCAGTTTAGCAAAAGCTGCTTAAAAGATATAATATTTAAATTCGAAATGAAAGTATTTATTAGAATTCTTAGAAAAAAAAAAATAATAGAAAAATAGAATGTACTTTTATCAAGTGTAAATCTTTAGAAAAATAGTTTTTTTTATTCAAATTAAGTCCTCTAGTACTTTTTGTCTTATTTATCCGTAACTTAAAGAATTAATGTCTATTTTTATTTTTGTCCCATACGTACATGGTTAAGGTTCTTCACCTTTAACTAAGCACATTTATTATGTAAAACCTCAATATATTATATTAGAAAGCACCTGGAAACAACGATTCAAATTCTGTTCAGATTAACTGATTAATTAAATTTTATGAAAATTCTCATGGCTCTATAGGAATATAAATAAGGAACAAATATTATTTTTAATTTTTAAAATCTTTGGTTATTTTTTTTACTGGTAAGAATATTTTAAATATTTTCATCACACATAAAATCCTGATAATAGCTTAATTTTATTAGGTGAGTTTAACTCTTTTTATTTTCAACAATAACATAATAAATAATACAATTATTTTTTTTATTCCAGAATAAATAATGATAAAATAGAAAGGTAGACTTCTAGTTTAATAAGAAGTAAAACGTTAAGAAATACTTTCCAGTAATGAAAATAACCAAAAATCAATTATAGGCACCAACAGAGTAATGCAATAAAATGGCGTCATCAAGGGGGAAGGCAAAGCGCCCGCTCTCGATAATAAAATTCAATACACCGCCCATCGCCGGAAACTTACGTCGGTACAAGTACCGGAGTTCCTTGTAACGAAAACTTAAGGTATTTTTCAAAAGAAAAACAAGGAAAGAATCGTAAAAACATATCTTCTTTATCGACAATACTAATTTGCAGTTATTTATAAGATGAATGTGATGCCACACGTTAAGACATATCACACAACACATATTGAATTTCCTTTATTTTCTTCGAAATTGGTGTTTTAACTTGAGTAATCTCATTTAATAAAGTATCTCATTTGACTTTTCCAATGAGGAATCTCATAATAAAAATATCTTTATATCACTTCTAAGAAATTTTGAAATTTCTGGACAAAGTGGATTGTATTAAATGATTCCACAATTTATTTGACATCATTACATTAACGACTAAATTTTATAATGAGCAAATAATGATACTGCCATTGAAAATTTTATGATACATTTATTAAGACAATCAAAGAGTATAATAAAGCTTCCAAACGTTAATTTAACTCTAAAACCGAATGTGCATGAATCAAATTCCTCCTATAAAATGTGTCATATCTTTTTCATTCAGGTTCAAATTTTAGATAAATGCGTATTTGATAAGGACGCGTGTGCGTGTATTTCATTAAGCATCGTAAAATTAATTTTCATTCTTCACATTTTGGGTACAATATGAAACTTTATAATGTGTCAATATCAGTCATGTGTTCGGCTGCATAATGCAAACTACTTAAAACCCACAGCCGTTTTTGCTCCTATCCACTGCACAATAATATATTATAGCACGTGAGAGGAACGCTAGTAAATATTTTTATCATCAATTCCACTCGATGGGATTGATGACAAAAATATTTTTCATCATCAGGTTGGATGTATGAGTAGGTACTTTAAATACTACAATGTATGTCTTCATGCCTTTCTTAATCATAAGTTTTTCATAAATTAAACGGGTTACGGATGGTTAGATGGACAAGGCGAAAATAGGTATATTTTTGTCATTAGCTATGTATCAAAATTTTTTTTAATAATAATATAATAATATCCATTAATATTTTCAGTGGTTGTAGGGTATTATTTCTAATAATACATTTTTTCTTGAAAGTTTCCTAAATGTGAATTAATAAATTTACATGACAATAACTTCAAATGGTGAACCGTTTTAAAATATATGAGTATGTTTTTATAAACTGTGTTTGTATATAGTTTATTTACGTGAAAGCTGACCGAAAGGCAAGACAAATAAATATTCATTGGTATTTCACACTTATGAAAGTTTTTAAATGTAACACATATCGCTTTACCCGATTTCATTTAATAAATTGTGTATTTAAATAAAATCGGATAAAGTAAGACACATTGATCACAATCTTTTATGAAAACTTGTTATTAAACATGGAATGTAAACAATTTTGGTATTCTTTACTTACACATACATAGTTTCAATTAAATTTGTTGAACCTACATCATCTTTTACTCAAAATTTTATGACCTATTATTGCATGGATAACAAAATCTCATTTGAATTGGAAAAATGCTCTTTACCTGCGATTTGAATTTCAAAATTAAAATGAATTGAAAATTACTTATTGAAAGGTATACAATTATTTTTTTTCAATCATTTAGTAAAGTTTAACTTGTGAGATACTTCTAAGATTTAAGGGTTCTTATGAATCGTTCGATTATTGGAGCTGATTTCATTTGATTAAGAAAATTACGAAAGGAAAAGCATTATATTCTCGACAGACTTTCTGTTTTCAGATAATAACCTAACCATCCGATTCAATTCGATGCAATATCCAGAATTTACGTTGAAATTTCCTGTAGAAAGAATAAATATCCGAAGTAGTATTTAGGAGATTATATACAATATGAAAATAATAGCCAATAATATAGTATTTTACCAATGAAAACTATTCAAAAGAATGAATTGTCAATCTTTTACATTTATATAGACCGAACGTTTTTGACATGTTCTATAAATACCTAAATACATTGAAGTACTAACATAAATGATACAAATATTTAATTTAGTTTAAGTCGCGCATACACATTATTCTAACAAACTTATGTATGATTGTACTACCTATAATAAGTGAAAGAATCTTCTATATCAAAAGGATTCCGAGAAAAACGACGGTATTCAAGAAGCAGACGGATATACAAGTTAATGATTTTATAATAGTTCCATTTTTTTCCAATCGAGACGCGGAATTTTAAAAACGTTAAAACACTATCAAAATATGCTAAAGAAGACAAACATCGTGATAGTATAAATAAAATCGACATGGTCTTAATTTATTCTAAAAAACGTTAACATATTTTATTCCCAAAAGCGCTCAATATAAGGAAATTTAGCACCAGTAATGACGACAGTTATTATCAGCCTACAAGAGATGTAATTTTATTGCCGCCGAAATCGTAATTGAGGGAAATGTTTAATACATTTGTCAGCGATACCATTGAAATCAAACAAAATAGTATTATATTTAGACATATAAAGTTTTTGTAGGTACCATCCCGTGTTTGCAAGCATATTTCGCATCGAACGCGTTTGTGAATTAGTTCCGAATATTAATCTCATGTTTAGTGACGTAATATTGTGCCTCCACTTAAATTCGTTGGAAAGGAAATTCATTTCGTTTCGTTTTAAATCGACAGATATCATAATACGTAAGTTAAAACGCTGGTGAATTGCCAATTTTCTCGGCACATTGTGTTCTTTCGTTCGTATGGTCGTTTGTCTCTTAGATTATAATTGTTTAATTTAATTGTGGGTTCAGATAGTCTCTTATTCATTTAATTGGGGGATGGTATAAATATAAAAACAGGGCAAAATTGTTTTAAAAATCTCTTCAAATAATCTACAAATGGAATTGAAAAAGTGAAAATAATGAGCATGAGTAAAATATAATGAAAATAAATATTACCTAATATTAAAAGTTATTTCTAATACTAGTAATATTTATTCATTAAAAAAAACTTTAAAAAATTAATTTTGTAATTTCTTACTTCAATTTATTCGAAAAGAATTAAATACCTTTTTAAAACAACTTCTTAATAATTTATACAATAATATATATTGAATTGTGGGTAAAGAAATTGTAATTATCTCCGGGTTACTTTTCTTGGGCTGAAAAGTAGAGATCATTTTTGATGTGGCGAACATATTTTCATTTCTCCTTATCTGGTTTCAAAATCATATCTCATATCTCAAAGCCATATTGGCTACTCAAATCTGAGTTTTCATTGTGCGTGAATTCCGTGAGAGGGGCAGAGGTTTATGTCCTTAGCTATAAATAGTTTTGAGCCCCTTATGGTAATATACGTCTTTACCTCGCTGCAGCGGATTAACTTGAAAGTTTTGAAGTGAATTGCAAGTCCAAAGCAACTGAAGAAATATTTCTATTTGAGATTCAGCTGTTTCAATGCGGCATACTTCATACAGTTATCGAGGAGACGCTAAAGAGAATCAAAAACTGAAGTTCACTGGAAATTTTAATGAATGGAACTTGGATGTTCGAATTTTATTAACTGAGTCGATAAATTCACGCAACATTGCATTTACATTCAATAGTATTGTTTATACCAAATATTCACCCAGCACTCACTAACTTACAAAAGGGACCCGATTTTGTGCCACACTGTGTTTCTGTTTCAACTCATCCCTGACTATTCTCTTAGTATGGATGAATATGATTTACCACTGAAACACCAGTTAAAGTTGAAGGAGTAAAAACACGCATAAACATATTTACTGATAAAACTACAAAAAAAACCAGTTTGAGAGATTATTAGAAATAATTGGAATATCTTCCTGAGTTCGATAGGGATTGAAAAAAAATATTGGAGTTCCCTGATACGGTACATTAGACCCTAGAAGTTTCCGTACACTCGACTCACGGAATTCACATTCTATATATCATACTCGTACAAGTATGAAGTTGATGCCACTATTTTTACTGGCATCTCTGACCGAGGAACTGCTTTTATCCACCGGATTTTCTTGTTACCATCTGTTAACCAATTTGAATTTTAACGTCTGCAATTTTTACAGTTAAAATATTCTACATCATGACAATTAATAGACACCGGGATACAGTTTGAAAATGGTTGGTTTAAATCTCAGGTATGATTATTTCTCCTATAGCTATAGGTGGCTTACTCCAGAGTCAGTCATACCTTCGATCAGCCTAGAAGAAAAACAAGACATTTTAAGTTTACAAGGAGGATTTGAAAAACTTAAAAGCTGTCTACTACTTTGGTTTCAAAAGGTCACCTAGAAACAAATGACGTACATTCAAATATCATAAAAAACATTTTTGTAAATTATGAACTCGGTGTGTAGGAAGTCGCAAGTTAATTTATAATATATTAAAATTAAAAAATGCTTCAAAATATTTTCGTATTTATATGTGATGATTTTGCATCTTTACTATTTAGTAGCAAGTTAATTTAAATATATATTATAAAAAAAGTTAATTTGAAACATATTAAAATACAAAATATTTGTACATAATGATTTTGTAATTTTTAGTATATAGCGGGTTACACAAATAGCAACTAAATCTTAACTATCTCTTGATTTTTAATTCAAACAGTAAAACGTTACTATTATATGAAACGTTATAAAGCCGTAACTGACAAACTTAAAACAGTAACTGGTTCTTGCCCCGTATCTAAAATATAAATTAGGAACGTAATAAAACTACCACCAGGGTCTGAAGGAGGTGGACGGTGTCTTTCACGGCAATATTGGGATTATTCGATTGATTTACACCTAAAATTTAATTCAATAAAATTACTTTGTCTCTGGAGAGAAATTTCTACATTTGATATGAACTTTAAGTTTTTAGTTAATTTTAATTATTTTATTTTAACAAATCGGCTCGGAAATAGTTTTTATTCAATTTAAATATAATAAGAGAACAGTTACAAATAGGCAAATTGCAGAAATAACAGAAATACTAATGCTTTTTTGATAATCGTAAAGCTAGTTGATGATTATATGACGTGGAGGGTTTTCGCATCGTTTTTTTTTATTTTAGGAAACTTTTGCAACTTATTTTTTTCTTTATTTATTAAACTGATCATTTTTTTCTTACAAACAACAAATCATTATGATTAACCTCCATATTAATACGAAGTGAAATCGTAATAATTTCACACTGATATTTCTAAGTGTAGGTATATACTTGTTGCTATATTGAATTTTTCCGTTTATTGGAAATATAATGTTTTATTTTTTCGAATTCTCATATTTTTTAAAATAAATACTTATGCCAAAATTTTCAATAGATATACTCGTATAAGTTGTACAGATTTTTGGATTTTATTATAAAATAGAATCATTTGGATTGGACAAGATGAGAATTCGACGTATATATTTTTAAATTTAGAATAAACATGATTAATTTATATTCCATAATCATATTTATCACAAAATATTTCAGACATTTGGTAAACGTTTCTCAAAAGCTATAACGTCATAAAAACACATAACATAATTTATCATAATTTGATCATAATTTTGATCATAATTTTTTAATTTGCACTAATCATAAAAAAATTTATTATATTTACGAAATTAAACATAAAATATTTTTCATTCGTGAAACTGTCCAATTGAATATTCATGAAATGTTGACGTAATTTGAAATTCCAAAGGAACAAACCGATTTAGGCACAGACTACGTTTTGCTGCGCAACAATACCTTGCGACTAAATCAGATGATATAATTCATAACGCAATTTCCTGTCACAGTATTAATTTCCTGAAGAAATATTTAACATCCTTAAAAACATTATTTCCTAAATGAATATTGAAGATCATTCAATAAGAGGATATTACAGTAATTATTCGTCCAAAAAGCTTTCGATTCCTATTTACATTCAACTTCGAACATATATCAATTGCTCCACAAATAAATTGAATATTTCATGAAAATGTATAAATCTTCAATCACATTCACTGCGATCTCAACTCATTGCAAATACGAGTAAATATAAATACTTTTTCTCTACGCGGTGTTAATAAAAAGCGTGAATTAATCAAATATTCGAAAAAATCTAAACAAGTCTGTTTCCTATTTATCAATTTATAAAAATAATTGCTATTACTTTTACTGAAATACAGTCCATTAAACTATTCTTAATGATTTAGTGAAACAACACAGTAAATTTATATCTAGAATAGTAAAACTTATGCCAGTCTTTCACATCATGTAGTTTTTGTTCGCAATCGTAAGGATTCGTCTCGTTAATAAATTGTGAATTAATTACAGTGTGTCTATACAATTAGGTAGAATACATTTGTTTCCGTTATTCTATATTTCTGTCCAATAGGTTCTAACTTTTTATTTATGAATACTATATGTAACAGGTTTAAGGACTACAAACTTAAATAATAAAAGAAACTTAGGAAGCATTTCTAAAAAAAATATATTTTGAAGCGAACCTGGGAATAATCTTTGCACAACCGCAAATTTTAAGTGTCGTTCTATGCATTATTTTTAAATTACTATTTCTATAGTTTTGAAAGAAAGGTAATGATGGCTAACGTTTTTAAAAGTTTCAAGCTAACCTAAATATTTAATTTATATAACATAACATTAATTATTCAATTAAAAACAATAAACGATAATTGTCATCGCAGATGCAGCCACATAACAATAGATATGTGAACTCGTATGATTTTTCCTCCAGCGATCAAACTATTACATATTTTCATATATACTACATGTGTTGTTATGTCTCAAAAAATATAAACGAAAATACAGCCATCTCGGCTGACACAAAGCCAGAAATAATAAAATAGTGTATAAAAATTACCGTTAAATCTATCAACATCAATATTAATTATATTTTAATATTTTAGTTATAGCTAAAATGCTAGTTAAATTCATATTGCAACGCTAAACCAGTCGTAGGACTTCAGTATTATTTAACAATATATTTGATGGCTTTTGTTGCCTACTGTATAATATATATGGATTATTACGTTCAATTTCAATCAATCGATAATGGCCGAAACTATCTCAAAGATCTTGCCACTTAGTTATGAGTGTTATATTTAGAAATCGAAACGAAAATTTTAAATGTGATTTTTAATCATCCCAGCCAAAATTGTATAGAATTGTTTGTCGTTCTTATATATTTATTGATGAACGCAGATTGTGGAACGCAGAGCAAAAGAAAAACGCATCGGAAAAAATAGCAATGTAGAACTGAAAATAAGTGGAACTGTATATTACTATAGTGAAAGACGGCTATTTTTGCCACTAAATAAGGTTGAAGCCACTTATAAATGAAAAATCATTCTCTAGGTTTTCAAAAGAAGTATACTGCAGAAAAATCTAAATCTTTTTTTGCATCCACAGGCTAAAAATATCCAGTATTACAGTCGCAAAAACATTTTAAATAAATCCTCAGGTGATGCAAAGTGGTAGGTCTGAATGAATTTCAATGAACTTTCAATCGGCCATTCCCATTCTGCAGGTATCTCATCTAATGTTAACTGAAAGTGAGAGTAAATACAATTTTTTATTCAATTGAAAACAGCACAGAGTGTGGACATGAACGAATTAAATTTATACGGCTCTTCTCAATTGTAGCTTTAATAAATAATTGATATCTAAAAATATCCATACCCTTAGAATTTGTTGATGCAATATTGTCATTTGTTGGCGTCAAATAAAAAAAATAAAACGTTTTAAAAAATATAACTTTTCTCAGCATTTGAAACAATAAACAGTTTAGCAGCGTTTTGAAAAACTATACGCTTTTCAAACGTTTTTTTAAGTTAATTTTCACCCCAATTCATCCAACGCATCGTATAAAACAGTGTCATAACTAAATTAGTCCTTTACACTTTGGTAAAGTTGATTTCTCAAGTCATATTTTGACTTAAGAAATCAACTTTTCACTTCCCCAATTTAAAAAAAATGAAGATTTGTACAAAATGGTTCTGCTGTGATTTAATGTAAGAACTTAAAATGATCATAATTCCACAATTGCACGTATCAAAAACTTCTATTGCCTTTATTTTAGGTAAAGGAATAGATTTGAATATTTTGTATATGTATATATATATATATATATATATATATATATATATATAATATATATATATATATATATATATATATATATATATATATATATATATATATATATATATTTGATTTCTCTGTTAGAGATAATAAGTATCAGCCGATCGACTATTACCTTCCCCACCCCTAACCATTCAACATACTGATTATAGTTCTACCTGCTCTCTAATGATTTTTATTGTCCTCTGTCTTTATGATTTATGTTTTCTTTTAAAAGTTTAATTATTTTCTAGAAAAATTGATATAAGTTCAAATTAAAAATTATCAATGGAATTTTATAAAGGTAATATTTTATCTTTAACCTTAGAAATGGAATAAATAAACTTTGGAAATTCATTCAGTAACCTTATGGTACTAGAATAGTAACAACATCAAAATTTATCTAGACAAGTGCTATGCTTCTATTCATGAATATCTTCGTCCCCTTTTGTTTGCAAATTTCGTACACGTAAGTTCTATTCTTATATTTCTTTCTACATTTTCTTTCAAATGTTATAATTTCTTCTTTCTGGATTCTCCACACTTGAATTATTCTTTACACAGAAGTGCGATCGATATAGTTGGGTGTTATTGATTTCATTCAATACATTTCATTTTATATATTTTTGAGCCTAGTTGATTGCAACGGTGATTAAAAAGTAAGCAACATTTTCTATTTTTCGTGTGTAGTTAAAAAATATTAACTTCGATAGAAAGTTATTTTATCCAGTTTATTTTCCCTGATTTCCCTGAGTGAACATTTGTAGGTCCGCTGTTTGATCCCTGGAAATTGCCAACACTCACGTGTAGACCGCATTTGCCTTTTTATCGCTTTTGCATAGTTTTAAGGCCCTTAAGTAAGGCTCTTTTCCTCGCTATAGTAAACAAGGTTGTCTGGGAATTGATTAATATGGTTGAGAAGGTGATGTCGTGAAGGTAATATACTTTATCAATCTCATTTCAACGTAATTTTTTTAAACTTTTAAGCAGGTAACTTAAAGTCACAAGATCACTTAACTTCTGATTTCCAAGACATTTTTTTTTAACTTTGACAAAAAACTCTGCGTCCAACCTCCAAAATTGTTCATTTTATTAAAAAGCAGGATATTTTTTCAACTGCTTGATTTCGAAGCCATTAAAATACTAGCTTCTTCGTTCATACAAGAAATTTTCTCATTGTGAAAGCAAATGTTCTAATCGTGGTATATTAGGTTAATTACAAGGCATTCGGACTTTGACGGCGCAACGCACCACGGGGACTCGGGTTCAATTCCTGGCTGTTCGTTAAGCGGGGGTGGATTGGTGTCATGATTGGAAGTAAGAGGTAGCTCTTATAAGTCCGCCATATGTATCAATTAGATAAATTAAAGTAGATAAAATAAAATTTTTCTCATTAAGGTCTGGCTTTCATTTGTTAAGCTTCATTTATTTATCTCCGTTAATGTATCTAAATGATATGTATGGCGGACTTAGTACTACGAGAGCAATTTCTTACAGTCAACCGTAACACCCATCCAGCCCTGCTCGACAAACGGCCGGAAGTGGAACCCGGGTCTCCGCGGTGAATCTCGTCCTCAAAGGACGTGTGACTGGTAATCAATCCAACAAACCACGGCGACTAGAGACGTAAGTTTACATGAAATGCAGTGACATACATTTATTTGTTTCAACCAGAGATAAATTTATGATATTCTAGATTCCGATAAAGTTTGGTTTCTGAAATGGATATTTTTTGGTCAAGCATTCGGTGATAAAATAAATAATTAAACGAGCAGTTACGATGCTTGAATATGTCTACTTGACTATGGCCAAAAAAAGGAAAGAGTTTTTAAGAGAAACATATATATAGAACCAACTACCGCCAATATTACCTATATTGGCGGTAGTTGGTTCTATATATATATATATATAAAAGAGGTAGAGAGTATATATTCCTATTCTGTCGTTGTGATGAAATTGTGCCATCGCACTTAGACTCACATATAATAGAAAAAAATTTCTTAATTATAATTTATAATCAGTCATAATTTCTAACTTGCGCATGAGATATATTTAATTAGGGCGAAATTACTAATTTTCTTGAAATATTAATTGCACAAATTTTAAGAGCTACTTTTATCAAAACTAGATGTACATTTCTTTTTATTTTAAAACATTATTTTCCATTAACTTTATTTTTTCAGACAAATCCTTCGAACCGTTTTTTAAATTTAAAATAAGTTAGATGTTTATAATAAAATAAATTTCAATGATAAACCAAAAATTCAGTGAATTTCGTCGCCAAAGTATTTAAATGACAACGACCTTAAACGTAACTAATGCCCACTATATGATCAAGTCTTAATCTAAGTTGGACCTTGATGTACCTTGATACCAACATAGGGTAGGAAGCGAAAATAGAACTTGTTGCCAAACACGACTTCACTCTCAGCTCAATTAATTGAGCTGTGCGCTCATATATGTCACAATGTCTCTAGAATCGATGTCAAGAATTATATAACATCAGAATTTCTTACAAGAACAGGGTGGCGTGCAAGCAGGTTGCCCTATCGTTTTCATAAGTTAACAAAATGTTATCAAGCTGTAGACCCGATATTCCCAAATTGAGACCTGGTAAAAGTATTTGTATTTTAACTATAAAGAGGAGACCTAGTAAAAGTATTTGTATTTTAAATATTTTAACTACAAAACGTAAACTAAGTTTCTAAATCTTAATAGGAAAAATTGTTGTTAGAAAGTAAAGTTTTGGGCAATAGTTTTTATTTAATTTTCTTTGTATGTGCATTTAGTGAATTCGGTTTATCGTATAGCTGATATATCTACAATAAATTATTATATTTATATACTTATTTTTGACCGCGTTATTTTTTTAACTACGAGTTTTGTTACTAGAAATTAAAATTAGAAGAAAAATTTTAAAAAAATGGACATGTAATGCTCTGGGTTCATTATGATAATTATCCATAGCTTTTGAAATCATTCTAAGTTTAGTTATCAGGAGAAAAATCCAAATCGATTTGGTTTTTGCCTCAAATTCCTCTGTATATGTTCCGTTTATAAACTTTTGAAACCGTGGGTGTGCGATTTTCTCGGGTCTTTATTAATTGCCCAAACCTCACGCTGCTTTGCTCTAAAATTATGAAACGTATGATAGCGATTAAAGTGTATACACAAGTACAATACAAAAGGTTTACTTTTTATATGTCATTTCGCTACAATTCTCATGAATACACGTTTCGCTAGAATATATATTATGTTATGTTGTACTAGAAGTATAATATAATTTTATACTAGTGTTATTAATTACGATAATTTATTTACATTAACCCAAGGAAAATGTTGAATAAACAAATATAGCTTTAATTAAGATGAATGATGCCAACATCGACTTATTTCGGAATCTTGTAATTAAATACCTATTTTGATCACGAATATTTGTAATTGATTTTTGAATAACAAATTACTATTCCGCATCGTTTTATATGAACGAAGTTTATTATAATTAGTCGGTTAATGTAACCAAGAAACCTTCCGGTGAGTTCATAAAAATTGGCTTACGCGAGCAATAAACGAAATCTAATTATCCGACGCTAACATGCCAGTGAAGTAAGCAGCTGTACGGTCGATTTTATTTTGGTAGGGGAAAATAAGACATTTGTTTGCAGGTTGCGCCTTGAAGGAAACTGGCGCGATGCCAGCCATATAACACTCACACAATGAGACAGGAGCAATGGTGGATGATTACTTAAGGGTCGGATTGTGAATGTAGCTGGTCCGGTGGTTGTGCGGATAATATTTTTACTCAACAAGAGAGAAGGGGAAGAATAATGCGAATGATATGCTGAAGTTTTGTCCTATTGCAAAAATAAATATCGTAGCATTTCTTTTATGTTGAAAGGAAGCTATTTTGCGAATGTCAGCGGCCTCTTGGCATTTGTCGCCTATGTTTAAATGTATTACTGACATATTAAATATTTGTTAGTATAAAGAGATTAAATAATATAGGGTATATCCTATATGTTTATTGTCCTTTGAGAAATATGGCGTTGTTCTATGAAATATGAACCGAATATTTATTCTACCAATTTTTTTGATAAGAATATAACTTCCACCCATATCATAATGACTCTTCTTATTTAACGTAGTTAATTGTGCCTTATACAGTATTTTTCAAGACCATTAAATAATTGCTATGTTTTACAAGTTTAGCTAATTAAAAAAAAATTATTTACTTTTAAAGTCAACAAATAAGTTTAGAAAATCGTATTACGAGAACTCATTCCATTTTGTTGAGGTAATGAAATATTTTCTCTAAGTTAATCTAATATATGTATTATCTTAAAGAAAATATTACGTACATATATATATATATATATATATATATATATATATATATATATGTATATGTGTGTGTGTGTGTGTGTATGAATATATATATATATATATATATTTAAGTAAGATAATTCCCAAGCAACTCCCCTTATTCAATCTGAGATTGATTTGTATTTACAGTATAAACTACTTCAGATAACTTTAAAATAATGTAATTATTAATAATTGTATCACTGCGAAATTATGTTATTTGCAACATTGAGTAAAACTATAAAAAATATGGAGTTAACTAATAACAAAGCTACGTATTCATTTAAACTTTTAAATTATTTTTAATACGAGATAAAAATTTGCAAATTTATTTTCAAATATACACTTTGTTGACCTTCTGTTATGAGGTTTAACCAATTTTGTTCTTCTAAAAAGTAATCAAAGCTATCATCTGAGATATTTTGGTGTCAAATTTTATCCCAGTCAAATAAAAATCTATAGCATATATAACCTTTTAATATGAAACCTATCTAATTCCCCCTTCCCGAGCTCTCTATTAATTAAGATCTCTATGTGAAGCGTATATTTCATGAAAAATTTTGTGCATCTAGAATAGTAGAAACTGTAAATATAATCTAGGCTAAACGGATTGAAGGATGTAAGGCCGGCAGACAAACGGAAACCCGAATGAAGGATTGCGAGCTACGACAAAATTATCAGGTTTCTTTGTTTCAGTGGTTAACCACACAAATGAAAATATATACGCAGGGGAAATACATGTTTGGTTTCATATAAAATTAACCTTAAAACGATTCTAAAAATCAGACTGATTGGGTTACTCTTGTATATAACTCAAGCATATAACGATGCGTCTCGCGAAAAAAAGAAGTTACAGTTTTGTAAGTACATATATCTAGCCCTTATTTGTCGTATCATAAATCTTTTCCATCTTAAGTCTTAAGCTCTATCGATTACGGGGCATATAAAAGATGCGAAGGATAAACATTTCCGAGTCCCAGTAAATAACTACTAATGCCTCCCGCTATTAGATATGCTTCATCTGAGAATCGCTAATCTACTCGCAATGGTGCGTTTAAAAATACGTCTTCATTATCCTGACTATTTATTGCCTCCGGCGGATTTTAAGGGTGGATTGGAATAAACACCTTCCTCGGATTTTACTGTTTGCGGCATTAGTAGCGAGTAACTAAGTTGAACGTAGAAATTTGTTACGTATCTGTATACATTTAACTTTTGTGTTTATTAACTGGTTTGTGTCGAAACTAAATCTCCGCATACATATTTTCCTGTAATTGAAATGTTACTTTAAGAATGTAAATACATTACGATGAAAGGGGGTATAAATAAATACTGTTGAATTTGAATTACGGTTTTCTAAGAGGGTTTTCTTTACACTTAGTATCATGTTAGAATTTAAATATTAAAGAGTGCTTCCTATTAACAGGTGTAAGAAATAGTGAATCTACAAATTCAAGTACTGTGAGATCTAAAAACGTTTAAATAGTTTTACAGAAATATTTAGTGTAATTTCTAGTAACTCTTCTTTTCATAAAATTTACTTCAGCGATTTTGTGGAAAAGGTGAAAATATTTTTATGCATATTTTTAATAGTCGGATTTATGGATGAACTCGAAGGAATTTAAAAATTTTCTAATTTCTTTCCGAAATTGGGAATAAAATTCCAAGGCATAATAATATTAAGAAATAATGAAAATATTAATTTCAACATAGTAGTGAAATATTGTAACAAATATTAAAGTACAGAAAACAAAATTTAAAAAAAATTAAATAAAAATTATACTCGATACTAACGCCACTTCAGATTTATTTCACTTTATTCCCCTCGCAAGAGGCGAGCTGCGATAGGAACTGTTCACATATTTTCTATATTCATTCCATATGATGTTGAACAAGGTGACAAAGTTAAGGGAAAATTTACGTTACTAGTCATTTAAAAGTTTAAAGTTATTTGGTTTTTTTCATTATTTATTCACATAAATCTGCAAAGAAATTAGTAATAAAAAATTGTAAATTAATGAGCGTTGATCTCCATTTTTTTAAAGATTTCCCAATTAATGAAGTGTACAATAAAACTATAATCATAAAAAACATTAATGAAAAATTTATCATCAAATAATAATGGTGAAGAAGACACGCACGTGCTTTTAATCGACCAACAAAAATAATAAAAAAAGAATCAGATGTGCTGAAAATGAATTGCGTCACCGGGCGAGTGAGCGCCAATCGCATGCTGGATAATAAAATTTAATGCGTCTCCCTTCATCGGAAACTTATACCGTTATCGCTGTTCGAGTTCCTTGTAAAGAAAACTCAAGGTAATATTAGAAAAAAACAAAAAGGAATCACTAAAATGTCTCTTTATTATCTGTGTGATAAATTCCAAAAATTATTAAGAAAAAAATGTGATATGAAACATTGTGAGAATTATTTTCATAAAAATATATTTTTGCATAATTTTAACGTTTAAATAATATTACGATAATATTTGTTTGGACTAAGCGTCAATTTCAATTAAGTCCACAAATAAAATGTATTTATGAAAATAGGCGTTTAAAGGGGCGTTATATGGTAACGCCCCATTTTCATCTTTAGTCTTGGTTTCTGTGGTGAAAACACTTTGGTTTTCATATTTTTCTTTCAATACTTATATGAGAAATTCAATTTTAAAAAATATACCAATTTTGAGTAAAAAAATTTAATCGATATTTTTTATGTTTCTTAAGTTATCTGAACAATTTTCATGACATTTATATGAAATAAGATGGTGCATAAAATTAGTTATTGTAGAAAAAATTTTAGATATGAATACATTTTATAATAAATATGTAAATATTTATTTATACTAACATTTATATTAAAGGGTTAATTTGACCAAATATAGTAAATAAAAACCAAGTTCGAATATGTAGGTCATCAGATAAAATACATTACGTAATATATAAGGAACAAGTTAATACAAAATGATCAGAATAAACGAATCCGTTGTCCATGATTCAATGAACTTCTAAAATAGTTTCGTAATTCGGCGAACAATTTTTTTATGTCGGCGAACAATTTTTTTATTTTCGGCGAACAATTTGGGAAAGAGATTCAAATTTGAAAATTTTAATCTCTTTCCCAAATCACTGTTCATTATCAATGAATGCTTTCAAGTCGGATCACTCTGCGGCAATAATCCTGATTTACTACATCCGACGACGGCAGGGAGCGAATATGACATCAATAATTTACAGCCAACGGGCGAAAGAGGATATTTAAATATTAAAGGGATCGATACGAGTAAAATATGAAGATCTCGTGTGAACAATAGAAGCATGATATTAAGAGGTATTTAACAATTTTGCAGAAATGATGGCTTATTGGTTGCCAAAATTTTGCTCATCTAATTTCGACAACAAATAAGGGCCATTAAATTTATTTCCGGTGTCTTTAAGAAGACCATATTATTTTTTTTTAAAAATAATATTCACAGGTGTAAAGTAAAGCCAATGAAATTAATATATTTTAGAAATTAATGGAAACAACGTATCTTCTTCTTCTTCTTCAATGGCTTGACAGCCCCGAATGGGACCCTGCCTTCTGCAGAATCAATTTCCAAACTTTCCTGTACTTAGCCAGAGACATCCAGTTCATATCAACGTATACGGGAATAAAATAGTAACTATAAATTTACCAAAACTTTATAGGTTTATTAAACGAGTTTTATTTTTCCAGAAAAAAATTTAACTTTTTTGGTACATTCCTTACATGCGTAAATTAAATTAATTTTATACTGTAAGCTAAACAGGAAGCAGATCGTAAAATGCGCTATTTTAGGAGCTGTAAAGTAAGGACATTATAGGTTAATCAATAAAAATATGATAATTAGTTTATGTTGCAAAATCAGACATAAAGAAAAGCATTAAATAATAATTTATTAAATTATATTAAATATTATTAGTAGTCATAATTTTGTGGATGAACTTAAATTAAATAATATTCTTTTAGAATATAGTAGAATTTTAGCTGTAATATTTATATTAAAACATTACAAAACGGAATTTAACAAATACTTCATTGTTTATCTCAAAGTTGTTTGTAATAAAATCTACTTTAAATTCAAGGATTTCCAATAAATATTATTTAAGAATAAGTTTTAATTTTGCCCAAAAACACGAACAAGGACTAGTGCGATGTTTGTATCCTGGAAGAGTGATAAATATATAAATACAGTATGAATTTATTTTATATTTAGGTCGTAAAATAAATCATAATTTAACGATTGTGGTAATTTGCTATCATTTTTCTGAATTTTTTAAGGTTCAAACAAACGACAAATATAAAGAAAGCATTAATGAATTTCCGATCGATGGAGTGTAATGATTGATCTATAAAACGATTATAATAATTGAACAAAAATGAAATAAATTTTTACGTAGATATATTATAACAACTTTTAAACAATTGTCTTGAGAAAATATCTATCACCAAACATGCTACGAGATCATTATGAATAATAAATACACATTCATTACAATTTTTTTTCATTAGCTATATTTTATATCGTTTGTCTATTCTATTACAATACCGTTACTTCCTGACTACAAATTAACAATTAATTGAAAAAAAAAATAAACAATTAATTATGTCGTGTGGTTTTCTCATGGCTAATGGATATATAGATACAAATGACCCTCGAGGCATTCCAGGTATATTTAGTTCAATCCATGCAAATAATCGGGTAGTCGTATCTAGTCACACTGTCTTAAACTACAGTAGCTCTTAAAGTATAAATGACATAATTATGTAATTTATGTTTAATCTATGTACGTGTTTGGTTTAATACATTTTTTTCACCAGATGATTCAAGAAAGGAAACGTCATGAGAAATTTAATAACGACCTGAAGTCATATTTTAAATACTGTTTTATTGAATATTTTACTTCGCCAGGTATTGTAAAGTAGGGAAAAAAAAATATATATATATACACACACACACAATATATATATATATATATATATATATATATATATATATACATATATATGCATATAATTTCTAAACGATTAATTTTATTCCACTATACCTTAAAGTTAGTACCATCTGAAAAGTAAAGGTTTGGTAGAAGATAAATGCTTTAATACTGTGAAAATAAAAGACTGAGTTGAGTTTTAATATTTAATTATGATGCAACTAATCTAACCAAAAATGTGTATTTATTTTAATATAACTATTTTATATTTAAGTGGTTAAGATGAATGTATAATCGATATCGATGTTTTTCATATTTTGAACTAATTGACTTCTATGGGTGTCATCTCATAATCAAAATAGAAAAATTTCGTGTGTAGTATATATTTCTTTAAACGTACGTTGCGCATTTTTTGGGAATAAAGGAAAAAAACAAACTTAATCCATAAGTTACAAAGAAATTGCTGTTTAAATACTATATATAGTATGCAGATAGCTTATTTATTATACCTTTTTATTCGAAATCGCAAAAAACTTATTTATACACAGAGTTGGTACTTTTTCAGTTTTCTTAGATTTTTATTTGGACGTAGTGAATACCCCATGATTGGACAAACCTCACGGTCGCGAGTATTATTATTACAAAATGTTCAACATAATTTACTCACATGCTGTATTTGACATTAGCACGGATGACGAAAGTTGGATATACAGTGTGTTTTGACACTGTCTATCCAACTTTCGAAACTAAGAGGCAGTCTATACATTAGGCGTTCCTTTCTGAAAAGTTGCCAATTTATTATGCAACGATTGTTTTTGAAAATAAAAGAAAGTTTTCATACACTGGTATACCAGCAATTGCTTGCCTTTTATTTTGAAAACAATCAAGTGCAACGACCTTACAGTGGAAGCCTTCTTTGTCACAATGCTTCTACATACTCATACAGATAAAGGCATATATGTATGTCGAATTTATGGGCCATCCGGCACAGTCCCGATCTTGCAGTCTATTATTTCTATTTATATCTAAGAATTAAAGATAAACTATGAGAAACTGGGTCGACGCCGAACAAGGGAAAAGTTCGAAAAGACTTCCAAAAGACAAAAATCTCAATAGTTTCACTGACTGATGTATAATGGTACCACGAAAAATGTTTGAAAAGGAACAAATGAACTGTTAATTTGTTAGATGGTTTCATTTTTGTTAGTCCGTCTTATTTCTGATGTTTACAGTCAGTAAATTAAGAACTTACGGGACGTAACAGAAAAGAATAGGGCCAAAGAGAGGAAAGGATGATGCCTTTAGATAGAAGACAGGAGAGTACATGGTGCAATAATACCGATGCTTTAGTATCCCTTCAGATGTATTAAATTGAGTAGGTCTAACAAAATGAGCGCTGATTATGTGAGTCGCTACGATACAGTGTTTTTGTGTACATATCCCAAGGGGTTGAAACTGAGCTACGCAGCGACGCGTTATATTTAGAGATCTTCATATGCAAGCAGGTTATACATTACAAAGAGACCAGGGATGTCGAAGATCTCCCATGTCGAAGCTCAATATATGCCACTACAGCAACCCCCGGTAATAATTGATATTCTTGAGAAGAACTAGACATGCACACCGTGAAAAGCGCAAAAGTTACTGGCTAAAAAAGGAATAGAGATTAGTCTTCAAACATTATTTGGCTGTCTCTGGCTACGCATGGCGAAGCACAATATTCAAACAATTTTTGAAACCAAAACGCCGCCAAGAGCGACACAAGTGGGCTCAGCAAAATACAAATTGTGATTAGTCAGACGTCATATAGTCTGATAAAGCTTCATCTGCATGGATTGCAAAAATATGTGATTAATCTGTACGTAGGCATCGTTTGCTACAAGTACTGTTAAACACTCCATAAAA
The DNA here is from genome assembly GCA_039881145.1 of Druceiella hillmani. Taxonomy (NCBI): domain Eukaryota; kingdom Metazoa; phylum Arthropoda; class Insecta; order Lepidoptera; family Hepialidae; genus Druceiella; species Druceiella hillmani. The sequence continues at coordinate 27,236,663 of JAYKKI010000007.1, read as the reverse complement.
AATCATATTTTTAACTACCTCTCTATCAAAGGTTTTGACTTTTTGTGCATATTTATTGACAATCTTTATGCGCAAAATATGGTAAAAATCTATGAAAAAACTTTGCTAAAATCTACTCAGAAATAGTTAGTTTAGCCTGGTCTATCATGATTATATACTCCAGTAGAATGATAATACCAAACACCGACTCTACAGCACGTGTAAAGCAGAAAATCATATAAGAACTTTGTACTGGCCTTCGCAATCACTTGACCCGAATACCACAGAAAATGTTTGGTCAGCCATGAAAATAAAGCTCCAAGCTGATATCTGTGTTCACTCTAACACAGTTATCCTATACCTGACTCTAAGACAAATTGAAATATCTAGAAGTCATTTTCTGTAATAAGTTTTCTAAACGTTACCAGGCTACAATTTATAATTTTAGTTACTAAATAGTGCATTAAATTCTTGCATTTTTTTGTTTCTAGAGTACTTTTAGAATATAAGTTTTATTTCGAAAATTTTTTTTTCCTTAAAATTTTGACCCGTGCGTATGTATGCCACTGGCTGCAAAATAAATAAACGTTAATATCTACACAGAATAACAGTGCACATACTGATATTTTGACAAAAGATATGGTCAAAAGCAGACAATTGATAGTTAATTTTGTAAAATAAACCACTCAAATATATAATCAGGTAATTAATAAAACATTTAAAATTTTCGCGTAACACGATCTGGACTAAATTATCTTCCCAAAATTTAATTAATTTATGAAGTTAGCTAATTAAATTTTAACTCCGAGTTGCTAACTATTTTTAGTTGTGTTATGATGTTGTAAGGTGTCAAAAAATTTTATTAAAAAACTTATATGTTAACACTAAATTTAAATTAAGTATGCACCATTATTTTCTACTACTTGTCGCCATCTAATCGGCAGTAACATTATCCTTTTTTTGTAAAATTCCGGTGAATTTGATTAAAAATCCTATGCAAAGTCGTTTGGAGATCTTCTTTAACGTCGAATTTCTTTGAGGTAAATGGTTAGTTAGATCCCTGAATAAATGGTAATCAAAAAGCGCAATGTCCAGCGCATATGGTGAATGAGTGAGTAGAACCCACCCGAGCTCCTCTAATTAATCGCGAGTACGGTTTACAACATCTGGTCTAGCATTATCACGTAGAAAATAAACTCAATCCGGTTAACTACTCAATTTGTTAGCTAATCGGTCTAATTATTCACAGTAAATATATATATATATTATTTGTAGATCATCCTGGAAGCAACTTCCAATGAATAATACCCTTTAATACCCTTGACATGTAACTGAGAATCACCTTTTTGGTACTTATTTCAAGTTTGGATACTGAAACTCCTGCTTCTCCGACATCCAGCCATTGACGATTGCGTGTATGGTTAACGTATGTAACCCACTTCTCGTCGCCAGTTATCAGCTGATTCAGCCAGTCGAAGTTACATTTCAATGTCAATAATTTTTGACAAGTGTCAACTGCGCACTGAAGGTGATATTATGACAACTCATGGGGTATCCACACACCATATTTCGAAACTATTCCCAATTCGTGCAAATGTGTTTCTATGGTACCATGACTGCAGTTTAGCTAATCTGGCAATTGAGTCGACAGTCGGGGATTCTCATCCAATTAGGTGTCGAAATCGTTGAACGCCCAACTCAACAGGACGTCCGGTAGGGGGTTCGTCCTCAAGATCGTAATCTTCATTCATGAACTTTCTAAATCAAATCTTTGCTGTCGTGTAAGACACTGTGGACTCGCCTATCGCATGACATATATTATTTGTGGCAGTCTTTGTATCGTGACTCAGACGAAATTCGTAAAATAATAGAATCCGTAATGCATTAACTTTTATGTAATTCACTTAAAGTTTTGGCGCTGACTGCCGTAAACTGACTGCATTTTGGGCTGTTTATACCCTATAGTAAAATCTTCTAGAAGTTCGAGAATCTTTCTAGAAAATTTCCGAAGTTGTGACTAAAAACTTACTAGCTAACCTAATATATTTTTGGTTAGTGTAAGATACTTTTAAATATTTTTTTCTCTAATCGACAAACATATACCTACAGTATATTGAACCGAAGTTATCAACAAGAAAACATATAAAATAAATTAGATTAAAGATTTTATAAACGTTACAGTTAAGGATTTTTACAGAGAACAACTTTTGGCTTAAACTGAATCTTCTGCCTAGAATTCTTTTTAGCAATATACCCCTGCCATTATTTTTGGTATCTTCAACACATTTATACAAAAAAATTAGATTATTCAATTATTATATAAAATTAGATATTGACGGTTTTATTTTTTTTCCACAGACAATTCGCCTTTGATTATTTTTTTAAACTAAAGCATAAATAAACACAGTTATGGACTGAAACACCTGAAATGTGTTACCAAATAATCAATAATTAATGAGGTATTTTTTATAGGACGAAACTAAAAGAAATGAAATGATTTTTTTAAAATTAACATTTTTATTGTACATGGCGATGAAGTAATATAAGCTAAAAAATAATTACCGATTATTTGTCTGGAGCTTCCATCGACCAAAAATAAAATGGTGGCGAGCATTTATTCTTACGTTAAGTATGTAAATCTGTTTTATTGTGTGTAAATATTATAATGGATTGAATTATAATACGAGTATTAAGATCGAAGAAGAAAATCTAAAGCTGGGTAAGATTTCTAAGCAATGGAAAATAACATTTTTCCGCAAAATGCACCCCACAATTTTATTTTCATTTAACCAAAATAGTAATAACATAATTTGTATCAAGTAAACACAAAAATAACGAAAAAAAGGTTTTACGTCGACCTCCAAATAGGCAAGAAATATATATTGACAATTATATGAATTGCATCCCAAATCGACAACCGTAAATACAATTTTAATTTTTAGCGCCACAGTCATAGAACGTGCCGTATTACTTATTGGGCAAATTTCTCTTGTAGTAGCTGAGTCACGAAACAAACATTTCCGTCTTTATAGACTAAACTATTCCAGGTATTTTTACGGGTAGAATGTGTCAAATATATATCGAACAGATTTTTAGTTTAACTTCCGAGATATACTTAACAGCGGAATAAGGCCGATGAAGTAAAGTCAAATATTTTTATCTGAAACGTTAGATATTTTTCATTCATATGGACCAGACTCAAATCTAAATAGGAAAAGGAATGGATGAAATTAAATATAAAAAGTGGGTTAATGATTATGTGTTTTGTTTAAAAACGGTAAATACTATAATAAATAAGGTAAAATAAATATAAATGGCTTTTGTCGTCACTAAATATGAAATATTAACGCTACATGCAACATTAAGGTATTTTGCTCAAATAGGCTAATTCAAAATTATTGTTTTTTTTGAAATAACATTGTAAAGGTTACTGTTTTTTAAGTATCATATAAAATATTACATTTTTATAAGAGTTAAAACTTTACATATGGTGAAGCGTTCGCATTCGCTAGTCAAATACACGTAATTCAACATTGCACTCGATTCTAAGTTACGAAACATATATTTTTCAATAAAATCTATGAGGATGAAATATTATTGTCATAATATGAATCACATGTGAAAAGAAAAAAAAAACAATTAATGGCTTTAGACATGGTTTACCTGAAATAAAAACATTATGTTTAAATAGAACATCGTATACAGGATTGCATTTTCGCAAAGAATGCAATATCCCCGAAATAATACTATATAGTTTATCTGTTCAACTGAATTAGTTTATAATTAATTAAGATCATCATGTGGATAAGTTTATCCTAAAATAATATTTAAATTTATCCAGGATGTGTATGTATAGATTAAAAAGTTAATTAAGAATTAACATCTAGAAGATCCGGCTATAATATAAACCATTAATAATATCAATATGTAACTATATACTTTATAACTTTGATTCGTACTCAACAAAATTACAATGTTAACGTGTACATGAATCAAATAACACTTACTAACTTGATGATATTTAACACCGAGTAAGTTTATTGAACTTCAAGAGGCTCTGTTTTTGATAATGTTCAACGCAGGTAAGCCTCGTGAACTTCCAAGAAACCCCTTCAGAAGAGAAGTCGGAAATCTCCCACGCCCAGCGAAAATACTCCCACTCATCCGAATGGCTCTTGCCGATGCAGCTAACCCTATGTTGACTTTTCACATATGTGTTATTTACTACGAGCAAGTCCCAAATATTTGACTTATCTATTAAATTCAGCACAAATAACAGCTGATTTGCAATGGACATATCTACATATTGAAATAAAAACACACGAGTTTTTAAATTAAAAACTATTTACGGATTTTAACTACTCAATTTCAGGTTTTACAGTTATTATCCTGACACAACGACCAACATGGATTTACGATTACTATCCTGCTGTCTCCAAATACAAATAATGATGATTAAATATATTTATGAACTCAAACAGGAAATTTCATTTGATGCGATTTTGGAAAAGAAATGAATAAATTTAGTAACATAATGATAAATGAATATACAGTCGTTTTAACAGCAAAAAGAGAAAAAACAACAACTTTCTAAATTAATTTAAAATAATAATTCCAATTCTACTACGAATTAAGATAAATCTAGATAATTCACTTCACATTTTTAAAGTTAAAAAGTTTTTACTTGAATGCCATTTATTGTTCTCACTACTATATTATTAATTGTGATATTCAATATTCATATATTTTTATGTACAAAATATAATACACTCGGTAAAAGAAATTACAGCAGTACGAACAACACATTTATCTGAGTTTAAATATATATCTATATAGCTGGGACGGGATTTATTTATTATGTAGTCAAATTATTACAAGCGTTTTGAAATAAAAAAAAACATTTACTTTGTATTCTATATACTTTACTTTTGTTTATTTTTTTAGTAACGCTATAAATTTTAATGAGTATATCTTTTAAAATTTTGATAAGTGTATTCTTTTATACAAACGCAGTCCAGAGCTAATTCTAAGTGGTACACACAATATTTATATTCACTTTTAACATATTCTCTGTTTAACTTCATGTATTATATGAGATGTTCTTCTTCTTCTTGGCTAGTACTACAATCTATTACAGGTCAAGGCTGTCTCGACAAGCTTTTTCCAGTGAATCCAGTCAGCGGCAACCGCCCGCCAGCGTTGAATTTTTAAAAGTTTAGTCATCCTCGACACAATCGATCCATCTTGTGCGAGGTCTTCCTCTTTTTCTGGTACCCTCCACATTGGCAAAGGCCACATTATTAACCGAGTTGTTGTCTTTAAATCTGAAAATGTGTCTAGGCCACCAGATACCAAACGATTTAATGACTTGGACAATATTTGGTTGTTTGAATTTTCTATAAATTTAATGATTAAACAAAATTCTACTTTTGTTATTTTCTTTGACAGGCCCAAATATTTTACGAAGTATTTTTTTTCAAAAATTAGAAGTCTATCTTCATTTGCTTTTGCTAAAGGCCAACATTCACTGCAATAAAGAATTATTGGTCTAATAAGAGTAAAACGATAGTGAATACGATATTGAAGTAAAATATATGTAAAACGGTCAAGACGTTCAATGACATAACAATTTATCTGCAGTCGGGAGGAAGTATAAGATCTACTTATTACAAACATGAATTTTGTCTTTCACTCATTTATAGTTAGTCCAATATCCTTAGCTGCAGCCCCTAGCGAAATAAAGGCATCAATAACCACTTATTTACTTCTGCCCATAATGTCAATGTAATTGGCACAGCCCAAAATCTGTAACAACCTCTGAAAAATTGTGCCTCTTGTTATAATTACATAATTTCCAATTGCTTTTCAAGATCATTATTATAAAACAGATATGCGAGACCATCATCCTCTCTTAGGGCTCTTTTACTGTAAAAAGCTCTTAAGAGTTCCGGCATAACTTTAACATTACATTTAACTCTTTTTAGAGTCATTCTATAGAGGTCAAGAAGTTTTTTTGGAAATCCAAATTCCGTCATTTTCTCAAGAAGCTTCTCGCGATAGATGCTGTCATAAGCAGCTTTAAAATCAATGAAAAGATGAAACGTATCAATATTGTGTTCGATAGTTTTTTCCAATATCTGTCTAATTTAGTGAATTTGGATCAATTGTAGACCTTCTTGTCTGAAAATCACATTGGTAGTTTCCAATAATAGTAGACGTAAAAGGCAGTGATCTTTTATATAAAATATGGGATATACATAAAAAAATTTAAATGTAGTTATGTATGTGATATATAAATAAAAAAAGTATATATATATATATATATATATATATATATATATATATATATATATATATATTTTCTTCTTTTTTTTTTTAGTTATTTAAATAAAATTTTTTTAGTAAATTATTATTTACAACATCAATGCATAACTTGATTTATATAATATGTAAGTACCTTAGTTATTGTGAGTAAATAGCCTAAAGAATCTTGAGTTTTGCAAAACGAATTGCGACAGAAGTGATACTCATAAAAATTCCTATCTGGTTTTCTATAACGTTTAGGTAATAGCTAAATATTCATTGGCTTAAGTTTTTTCCTGTGTTGGGAAAAAAATTATTTATTATAGTTTTAATTTATTATGGTATGCGTATATTTCTTTAGGATTTTGAATATATTTCTTTAGGATTGCAAAATTCCAAACTGTATACTATATACATTCGTTCCCTCTATTCCTTAATCACAAATTGAAAGGTAAATTGCAGTTTTGTTTACCTCTTTATGGAACATATTTCATTTCAACACAAGCGTGAACATTAACCCAAGTTTTGTAATTGTACTCACAAACAAAAGTACTTTCTTAGAAAAAAAATATTTACGCTATTGATCATATATTATATATTTGTTTTTTTCTTCAAAAACTTTATTTGTTTTTACTAACATTAATGAAAACATTTCCAAAATTACTATATTTTGAAGATAACATACGCAAAGTTTTATTTGTCTTTTCCACTCTACACAAGTTATTAGTAAACTGAGTACATTGTCTCCTTAATAATAATTTAATGCTGAGCGTAACATCTATCTAATATTCCGGGAATAATTAATTCTAAACGTACCCGCATGTCTCATTCTGAATTTCAATTATTTACGTTATCTAATCAAGACCGCGGTTAAATATATTGGGATGTGGCAGTAAAAGTACTTTTGAAGTACCTCCATAAAATACAGATTCAATATATATTGATATATTGTAAAATATATATGTACATATATATATATATATATATACATATATATATATATATATATATACATATATATATATATATACATATATATATATATATATATATATATATTTATATATATATATATATATATTTATATATATATATATATATATATATATATTTATATCAGCATATATATTTATCGCATTTACTATGATACATACAAAAATATCTCGATAACATAAAATTTGTTTCAATGTACGTATTTTCTCAATTACGTATTTTATGTGGAAAAGAATTTCAGATATGCCTCTGTTCACCATGCAAAGTTTTAACCCATTACTTCCCAAGCATCGGAAGAATAGGATGTTTTTGTTCATATGTTTAAATTAAGGTCTTAATACATTAAATAAAAGTAATATAAAATAGGATTCAAAAAATATATCACTACTTGCTATAACAGCCTATCTTATAAATATGACAGTGGGAACATATGGTGAGAAATTAAGAAAGATCAGAATTATATGGAAATCAACTTTATTTTGAATCCATCCTTATAACCATTATAAAAAATAATAAATAGAAAAATCAATAGATTTAAATAAAATTATTTCCTGTGATAAGGTATGAAACAATCACTGCAAAGTGTTTTACCGCATTTTTCATAAAAAGTTAAACGTTTTTTTACAACTTTGTGCTTGGCAACCCCTTTGTTTGTCTCTCTTTATCATATAGTGACCGAAATTATCAAATGTCACTGGTTGTAAAAGTATTTCGGGAGACCCCGGAATAGGTTTACTTGCCTACTCCGGGGTCTCCCGAAGTGCCTTCTAATTTATTTATCCAGGAAAAGCAAGCCCTTCGCTTAAAATCTAACGAAGGAATAGTTTCATCTTTATTTATCTGATTGTAAACAATCCATCGATTTACTAGGGATATATCTAAAAGTCTGATGACTAGAGGCCAATACCATTTCTTACTTCTAAAATGGATTGGATATTTAGAAATCAACCAATCATGTTTATCAACTCCCATATATTTGTTGTAATTATATATAAGGTTTGGCTGATTTACGGTCACTTTGGTCATTTCTGTCTTAGAATTTCTATTAATTTTCACAAAAGGTTCAAAAGTATCGAAATTAGTTAAAAGACATACCACATTGTTGTCATGCCATTTCACGCACAATATTTCATTGTTTTTATCAAAACGATGATCGGAATAACCTCGCTCTTTCTTTTTTATTTCTTGTTTGGGAATGACAGGATATTTCTTAGTTCTATATTTCCTCGCTGTGCCCGAAGCTCTCAACCTTTGACATTTCAAATCAATCAATAATTGCATGCTACTCGAGGTGAGTTTGAGCCCTAATCATCGCTATCCAATGTTTGAGTGTTCTTCTATATAGTGAAAAGTTATAACAATAACCGCTGACTCCATGTAAAGCCCCAACCTCACTAGTTTGCCTTTCATAAATTGTTTTATCCCATAATGACCAAAGTATTTGACGATCTTTTCATCAACATCTAAATTGGTTTCAAATATCCCAAACTTTCAAAATGATTTATTAGCTTTAGCTATAAATGGGCAAATTTTAAAAGTTTTGTCAGTGTAATCAATTCTCGAGTAGTCATTTAAATGAAAATAGGTTTTTTTTATCAAAACGAGTTTTTGACATTGCTTTTTCAACAACTGTAAAGTGTACGTCTTCATCTCTACACCAATAAAGTTTGCATTGAGGCAAGTGGTGATACGAAGAGAAATGTAAAAAACTTTAAACTACTCCGAGGTTGGATTGAAGTTCACATAATTTCTATAATTATTTGCTTAGGTAACTCTTTTGTTCACAATATACTGTAGAATTTTTCAAATATCTCTACTGCTGAATTTCTTTCCGACTGCCTAATCATGTTTTCCAAACATTGTTTAGCGGTGTCCGACTCACTTTGTACTTCGGATTACACTTATGCCAAGTCACTGTCTTGCTTCAAAATGTGACTTGTACAGGACGATCGTCCTCGACGTTATCAATCGTTCTTGAAAATTCGACTCGTACAACTTGAAAATTCCACTCGTGAAACTTCCAATCGTACATGAAAATCGTATAATCTGACCAGCCCCATCTGAAATCGGTAAAACTCCCATATCGTCATCAGGACCCTCTTCCATATCAGTCATTTCATCCACTTCGTCTGGAGGCAATATAGTAATTTATAAATATCGTCCATAACCTCAAAGATAGTAAACGATTTCGGACACTTTCAACGCCTTTTTGTATTTTTTTCACTGGATCCATAATCTGAAGAATGAAAAAAATATATAAAGATACTTATCAAATAATAAATAGGTATATTTTATACCATTTGCTATAAAAATAAATGCAAAATATATTTACTTATCGTTTGTCAATTATTCACACACACACTTTCTTATTTATTTATATCGATATAAAATTACAACTGTATCACGAGATGTACTGTGTTCGACGTAAACTTATCAACTAAAGTAAACACAAGACCCGTAAGGAATAAACAATTGACAAGTTTGAACCTGCTCGTGCACAGGATTGATCGTGTTTTCGCGCCAAATAGTAAACAAATATTTCCAGTTTCATGTTTATAGCACGGTTTGTTTCGAAATCACGTAACTTATTTCGAAAATAAATTTTTTGTACTGTTTTTGTTATTATATATTTAGTAAAGATCTTAAAATTGTCTTATATATTTTGAACTAAGTAGTTATTTCCTTAATTACAATATCTAAAATAAAAACTCATGCTTTTTTTAACATAACAAAATGGTTTAAATTTAAAAAAAAATAGTAAAATGACGTAAACATATTTTACTACCAAAAAAAATATATTTCATAGAAGAATTGTATATAAATACAAATTTTATTAGAAACAGTAGAATAAATGTTTACAGTTTGGTGAAAAAAAAAACAAATGTAGGATCCTAAAAATGTTACAGCGGGATGAATGAGTATGATTCTCAGAAAAGTAATTGAAAAATATTAAATCACACGATCCTGAAGATCGGTAAAGAAAACAACTATACAAAACGACAACATTTTTTGACAAATAATTTGTTTTCGTTTTTTATTAAAAGTATAAAAAATAGCGCCGTTTCATTAAAATCGCATGTTTGTAAGATTGATACCTTCAGTTGAGAAAAAATTTTTTAGTTATCATAGTCCTACGGTTTTTTTTAATCATTAATAAAGATATTAATTTAAAATAATGGTAACTATGTTTAGAATAACGAAGTCAAATTTTTAATTGGTTCATATCATTCCAAAAATGGCAGTTTTATTTGTCAACACCGAAATTGACTCAAAAATGACCTTGTTACTGAGGTTGGTTCTTCAGAAAAAGATAAGTTAAATTACAATTTTTATTTCAGAGTCGAGTAAGCAAATATAGAACATATTATCTAGTTTAGTTCCTGAATTAAAACATTTCTAAAAGCGACTTTCCAGGTTTTACTGTAAAATTGGTAACATTAAAATGAATGAGAGGCTAGATTCTAGTGCTTAGCTAGAAATTTATTATAAGGGAAATTTTATCATATACATTTTTACGAGTATTACCAATATGTTCAATTCAGCTAGTGCTTTGGCAGACCCAGTTACTTTAAATATGTTAATTAAACGCCGAATCGTTTTCTTGGGAAAATAACGACGCGATTTGTAAATTACGCCTATTTTGCTTATATAACGGAACACTTGTAATTTCTTCGTACTGTGAGTCTGTTTAACTATTTAATATTATCATAATGGACATAAGACGCAGATTGAACCTCAAAACTCATAAGTACGCCTACCCAGAACATCGACCATATTGGTTTCTTACTTGAGGAACTATTAAAAATATATTTATATTAATTTATTTGCAAATTTAAAAAAAATTATCCGTAAAACTAGTCCATCTATTATATTCAAAATAATTTATCACCATTTTGTGTTATCTTAAGTAATTATACCCGAAGAAGTTTAATCCTTGATTTAATATTTGATGAAAGGGTGTTTACTTATTTTCGATTGGTTTTAAATATTGATGTAAAATGTTTCCATTTAATAATAAAAATAATTAGAAACGAATTATTTCTTTCAGGTGAATATTTTTCATTCTCTAACTTATATTACCAATAATCTCTCAAGAATTTCAAAAATAATTTGTAATAGAAGTTTTCTGATAAATTTTATAAAACCGATCCATCCAGTTAGAGCTAGTTTACATGACTGTATGCCTTCCACTCGGCCTTGAGTTTCCAAACACTACACTTTTTTACGTATTTACGGGTAAAAATTGGGCGTGTTAAAATTAAGATATGCCAAAGTAGTATCTTCGTAATGAGAATAAAGAATAAAATATTGTACACCATGGACTGCTGGAAAATTAAAAAAGTAGGATTCTGACAAAAGCAAAGAAGATTTCTTAAACATGTGTTATTTATTATCAGTATGAATAACACCCGTTATTAGAAATAACAACGCGATTTCGAGTATTGGCAAACAAAAGACAATTTTAAGAAATATATATTTAATAAATTGCACTATATCATAGCTTTACCTACTTGAAGTATGTAATTAGTTTTTAAATTCTATTTTTAAATCCTTATCTACAATTTTATTTTCTATACTAATATAACTTATAGTCTATTTTCAATTCTCGGATGTATTCACAGTTGTATTTATTTCCATGGTCAATATTTAAAAATCCATTCAGTTATAATTTCTCAAATATTTTTCACATTTTGTTCAGGGTAATAATACCGACCTTTCAAATCTAAATTTAGCGCCTCACTGCACGCTTGTACATTGCGTTTGAATCTACATGGATAAATACACACTTACGCGTGCCCATTTCGTGTTGAAGAATTCCAATTTATTGAGTTACTTTTTTAATTTATTGAAATATTCTGAAATTTAATTTGCTATATTCGCCATGCAACTCCATATAATAATCTACGAATCGCATCCGACTATAAAATATATAGTTTTAACTCAGCGTAACTGCCTTTCGCTGATTACTGACAGTGCAATACGTTATTCGTATTTTATTTACATTGGTTTTGATTACCATTTTCATGCAATATTTGCGAAATTATTCAATGTAATTATTTATAACGTAGAGCCGAATAAAAAATTATGGACAATTAAATGAAACTACGTGATGTAGTATTATTTCTACTTTCTTTAAGTTCTTTACCAAGACCTAGGTTTCATTGTATTACAACATTTTTAGGTGGTCTAATAGCAAAGATCATATAGCAAAGATAGAGATAATAGCAAAGATCTTTGCTATTAGCCCACCTGAAGATGTAATACAACGAAACCTAGGTTGTGGTAAAGAACTTAAAGACAGTAGAAATAAGACGTAGTTTTATTTAATTGTGAATAATGAATTTCTATAAAATTAACCCGAAATACATTCAATATTCAAAAAATTATGATATCTAAACATAACTGACCGCACACAAATTTCACTGTTGTGTTAAAGATGATTTAGATTAAGACTGAAATGAAACATCCATAGCATTATATTTCATAAGCACATTTTTTTCTTTTTCTCCCATAACGATTTTTTTATTAAAAAGGAAATTACCGCTAAAATTGTAATACATAGCTTATAACCAAAAAATCTCGATATTAATGTGAAAAGTTTTTATTATGTTTTAAAAAATTTTCACAGTATTACAATATAAACCGGAATTATTCCGATACTTGAAGACCCGAACGTATGCCTAAACGTTTGGACGGACATTCAGCGTCTTTGGTGTGTATATACTTTATGCATGCTAGTTTGCTTTTGAACATTGATAAGCCTGAAGTTTTATCCATTTTAAAGGAACACGGTTGCATACGATGTCATGAAATTAACATTGCTCGATATTAATCTATATTGTCACAACGTACGGGATTATCAATTGGAACGAAATTTGAATAAAATTTGCGAGGCATATGGTAAAATTTTCTTGATAGTGGCTGGAATCTTAAGCAATGTTGTGTACATTGATAGTAATATCATATATATATATATATATATATATATATATATATATATATGTATATATGTATATATATATATATATACATATATATATATACATATATATATATATATATATATATATATATATATATATATATATGAGCGATGGAATTTCAAACTTACATGCAGTATCAAGAGCCAGAATTGTAAGTACATAGTTTTTTCAATAATAATTCTAAATAAATGGGAATAAATCTGAAAAATAATTTATGACTAGATGGGAAGTCCAAACCTTTTCATATTTTAGTTTTTTTTGGGTAAGTTTATATACGCCTCTAAAAATCATGTTATTCTTATTTCTGTGCCTAGTTAACGCTCTAAAACTAGATAAACTGCTGAGTTGAGCGAGCTGTATGATAAATCATCATTAAAATTTTCTCGACAAAAATGATAGTACTGTAGATATTGAGCTTGAGACTTAATACAAGTCGTGGCTTTTGCAAAAAATGATCCTACTGTTATTATTATGGGTATTGCTCTTAATGCATTTCAATTACTGTTATTATTATGGCTATTGCTCTTAATGCAAACAAAAGTTAAGTTCAAAGCCTTTAATTTTATGATTAACTGAGTATATGGAGACTGAATTATTTAAGTATGCTCAAAGAAACGTGATTGATATTGATGACAGAATATCTTAATCCTTTTAGTTTACGTTATAAATTTAAATGATAATAAATATTTTAAAATATAGAATAAAATATATTTGATTTCCAACTTTCATCCAAATGAAAAATGCGTGGGGGTATTTCTGTGGGATAAGTGAGAGAGCAATTTTTTACATAGTTTTCTTTGATATTTTAACCTTAATAGAGCCTAAATATTTAAAAAAATGGTACATAAACAAAACCATTCTTTCTTATTTGAAAAGGTTTGTAAACATTTGGCTCCAGGTGAGCTATGGTATAGTTTCAATATTTACCACTGCAGATATTTGCAAAAAAATCAACCTTAAGAATGCTCGAAAACAGCATCAGCCAAGTTCCATTAAATTTAGGATTTTGAATATCACAATTCTTTATTTGATATACTATTTTTTTTACAATTGTTGTAAGATGCATAGGGATCCATAATTGTTTATTTTAATACCATTGTTATTTTGTTGCGGAAATCGCAGTTAGTTTTATCCATTCGATTAATATTGTCTGTGTCCAGTATTTTAGTTCCAATACAAATAATTTAAAACCTAGCTAGCGGCCAAAGATAAACTATGTCAAAATATTTCTCATCCTATGTTTAGCAGTCATAACTTCTAAAACCATTACAGACTAGTATGTACCCTGTCCGTTAAGAATTTGAAAATATCTCTAATTCGAAATTGTATTGCTCTGTGATATTATAAATAATTCAAACTCGAGACGACAACCCCATTTTAATACAAATCCTAGGATTAAAAATTCTAGGATTACCATTTCCCACGGGGACGTCAACTTTTCCGTGTCTGCCCATCCGCAGAAAAATGCAGTCTGAATCTCTTCATGATGGCTGTCGGAATATGTCAGACTTGCTGATGGTGAGAATGAAGTAGACACGTCCTGCACGTCGTGTACGACTTCTCCTACTTGTTCAACTAAGTCTGCGCGGAGAAAAACTTCTATTCCTCATACGGCTTGAGCTGGTTTCATCGTAGAAATCATCTAAATAATATGAACGCTTGCTGAGAGAAAGACTACAATCGGCATGTTTTAGGGAACCCACAACTACCGTCCGTTCTTGTGAAAGGTTTAGGATTGCAGTTGAGGTGATTACCATGAAGAAAAATGATTATGCACCAACGGTTTACCTCTCGTGAAAGCTGATATAGACATCATTTTCTGTGAAAACACAGCACTATAAATTCCTCGTGAAAACTCTAGAAACTTCGCCGTATTTCAAGAATAAGAGCCAAATTAATTACACTGGAAACTTACCCCAGTCGAAATAGATTCATCTTGTTATTATCGTCTCTAGTCCGTCTAATCATAAATTTATATTCTCGTCTTTCTTTTTCTGCCCACGCTTTGCCCTTCTAAATTCTTATCAATGAAAAGACGGGGAAAATGAAACAAAAAAACAGAACATTTAATCAAAGTGCAATTACACCAACAGGTACAAAGCGATTTAAATCGGACTGACCGTAGATTATAAAATAGAATATTTTTCGTTTCTTTTTTTAGTCTTTGGTCAAGGTGTACATCTTTTAAATATTGCAAATAATGCATTAATGTAAACTTTATACTACATTAGTACATAACATAAGAACCTGATTACCCAAAGAGTCCCTGTGTTGAGGATCGCTTTTAGAATGCTATTGACGTATCTATATAAGGTAATCTCATCGTACTTAAAATCGTCAGCTCTATAAAACATCTTAAATTTAACAGGCTGAAAATATAATAACATTGATAAAATAAATATTTGCAGCTAAAGTTTACATACGAGTTTGAATATCGACTGGTCTCAATGTTGGAAATTGCTTAGTGGTAATAAGTAACGGGACATCCACAAGAAATCCATTACACGATGAGAGCAAACATCGCTAATAATCTACTTGAATGATAATATATTAATTTTCCACCAAGGATATCATTTGTAACGTGGCCATAGGTGGTCGTTTATACAGAAAGAGACAGGTTGCTTAATTAATAATTACTCATTTTCGGAGTGGTTTGTTAATTCTAGTCATGGAATATACTAAATTAAGAAAAATGTTTTCATTTATTCTAAAGTTTTAGCATTAGCCGATGCGTTATTTTATTTACAAAATAATATGGTGATACAATTTTTGAGTAACACTTTAGATATTATCCAACCAAAATATATCTAATACCTAAGTTCTGCGGTACGGTTTCCAATAACCAATTATATTTATTGATTATTACAAATAACCAATTATATTTATTGCTTTTATGTATTTCTACGGGTACATGAGAATATTCACAAAATTCAATTAATTAATAGGAACAGAATTTAAATGCTTTTTTCCACGTGCTTTATAATAGAATATCTTGACGTTTTCTTGCAATGCAAAAATATTTTTTGGTCATTTATTAAATTTTTGGGCTATTATTCTTATTCGAAAGAAGGATTGAAATATGTTCTTCAAATGGAAAATACTGATAAAAGTTTAACAATTTTTTTAGAAATTAAAAACACTAAGAAAAATTTATTAATGACATATATTTTCATGCATGTTTTTATTATTATTGATACCAGTTTGGCAAAAACTGCATAAAAGGTATAATATTTCCATTCGGAATGAAAATAGTTACTTATTAAAACTATGAGAAAACAAAAAAAATAATAAGATAAAATAAAATGTACCTTGATCAAGTGTAAATCTTCAGAAAAATTAATTTTTTTATTCAATTTAAGTATTTTTTGTCATATTTATCCGTAACTTAAAGAAGTAATGTCTATTTTTATTTTTGACCCATATGTACATGGAATAACTTTTAACTAAGCACATTTATTATGTAAAACCTCAAGATATTATATCAGAAAGCACATGGAAACAAAGATTAAAATTCTGTTCAGATTAATTAATTAATTAAATTTTATGAAAATTCCCAGGGATCCATAAGAATATATAAGGGATAAATATTATTTGTAATTTCTAAAATTTTTGGTAATTTATATCAGTGGAAATAATATTTGAAACATTTTCTTCAAATATAAAAACCTAATAAAAGTATAACTTTAATAAGTGATCTTAACTCTTATTACTTTCAAGGTTAATTAACAATAAAGTTAATTTTTTGATTCCAGAAAAGTATGAATAAAATAGAACGGTAGACTTGTAGCACGTAAAAAGTAAAACGTTAAGAAAGACTTTCCAGTAATAAAAATAACCAAAAATCAATTATAGGCACCAACAGAGAAAGAGAATAAAATGGCGCCATCAAGGGGGAAGGCAAAGTGCTCGCTCTAGGTAATAAAATTTAATACACCGCCCGTCGCCGGAAACTTACGTTGATACAAGTGCCGGAGCTCCTTGTAACGGAAACTTAAGGTATTATCAGAAAAAAAAACAAGAAAAGCAATAGTGAAATATTTCTCTTTTGTCGACAATACTAATTTGCAATTATTTACAGGATGAATGTTACATTATACGTTAAGAAATTGTATATTTTTACAAGATATATATTTCGAACTATATCACGTGTTATTTAATATAAAGTATTTATTTAAGAATTGAGAAATTTAATACTAAGCAACAAAATGTACTTAATATCATTAATTTCCTTTTAAATTGGTGTTTAATTCCTCATAATAAAAATAACTTTGTATAATTTCTATTGTTTCAATTATTCAATTATTGTTTCAATTATTCAATTTAATTGGCATCTTATTAACGATTAATTTTTTTAATGACTCAAATGGATGGATTCAAATTTCAGGTAATTGCGTATTTGACAAGGATGACGATGCTTTTATTTAAGGATACTTAAGGAAATATATCATTCACATCAATATGAACTTTTATAATTTTTATTATATCAGTTATGTGTTTGGTTGCGTAATGCAAACTACTTAAAATACACAGCCATTTTTGCTCTTGTCCACCTCATAATAATATATTACAGCATGCGAGGAAACAAAAATTCCACTGTATGGGATCGATGAAAAAATATTTTTCATCTTCTGGTTCGATGTATGAGGAGGTACTTTAAATAATACAATATATGTCTTTATGCCTTTCATAATCATAGGTTTATCATAAATTTAACGGGTTATAGTGATATTGCTTACTGATGGATAGATGGACAAGGCGAAATTAGGTATATTTTTATTATTAGCTATGTTACCAAAAAGGATGTTTGTGTGAATGGTGTGTGGAAATATATTTTTAGTAAATAATAATAATGTAATCTTATCCATTAAAATTTCCGGTAATTGCACGACATTATTTATTATAATACGTTTTTCCTTGAAAGTTTCGGAAATGTGAATTAATAAATTTCCATGAAAATGACTTCAAACCGAGAACCTTCTTAAAATGTAACAGAATGTTTTTGTGACCTGTGTGTTTGTTTAGAATTTATTCATTTCAAAACTGACCGAAAAGTGAAACGAACAATATTAATAAATTTTTTTGGTATTTCGCATTTATGAAAGCTTCAGAATATAAAATATATCGCTATATCCGATTTTATTTATTAAATTTGTATTTAAATAAATCGAAAAGTTGTTATTAAAAATAGAATGTCAAAAGTTTTGGTATTCTTTCCTTATACAGTCATAGTTCCAATGAAATTTTTTGAACCAACATAACCTACTGAAAATTTTATGACCCATTATGGCATAAATAACAATATCTCATTAGAATCAGAAAAATTTACAATTGATTGATTGGTTTTTTTTATTAAGAAAATTACAAAAGTTTAACTATTAAATGCTAGATAAACTTTCCTTTTTCAGATAATAAGCTAACTATGTGACTTAATTCTATACAAATTTCAGAATTTACCTGAAATTCCATGTAGCAAGGATAAATTTCCGAAGCAGTATTTACCAGATAAAATGTAATACGAAAATGACAGATTGTCAATAATATAGTATTTTACCAATAAAGATTCTTAAAAAGAATGAATTGTTAACTTTTTCATTTATTTATACCGAACGCTCATGACATGTTCCGTAAATACCTAAATATATATAAGGCCTAATTAGAAAGATACAACAAATTTAATAAGTTTAAGTCGCGCATACCTGTTATTCTAATAGGCTTACGTATAATTATACTACCTGTTATAAGTGAAAGAATCTTCAATGTTAAACGGTTTCCGGAAAAAACTTAATTTCCACGTGATGGGAGTTCAAAACTAGAATATATAATATAGGAACAAATTGTATATCCTTAAAACTGTTTATTCTCCATCAAATTGAAAGCAATTTGTAATAGAAAAACCAATTTCTGCTTAGAATGACAAGCTATTTCCAACCACCCATCCCTGTTTTCCTCAGAGACCCTTGATGACTGATTATAATAACGGTCAATTCTACGCTAAAAGTAAATATCGTTGCATATCATACCTTACGGCAGATGGCCAGACAATATATACTCGCTGCATAATATGCGATAGAGAACCGCGATAGCGTTTGCCAGCATAAATTGAGATATAACAAAACACACCTATTTTACATACCAGGTAAGTAGAATTATTTGCGAGTGTTTCATAAATAGTTATGAGTTTGCCAAAAATGGAAGTTATATTGGTTGCCTAAAAATTTTGATATTTACTAAACAAAATTTGTCGTCTCGTAGAACGATCGTCTCCGTCGATATCCAAAGTGATTGAGAATCGTGGATTTGAGTATAAATCAAAGATATTTCATTATTTTTTAACTAAATAAGTAACTTTTTTTAAGGAATATATATACATAAAAATATAGGTCAAAAAAATGTAATAATGTCATAAAAATATATAGTTTGACTATGAGGGGCCTATTCGTACTTTTTGGATCAATGAATCTTTATTATATTTAGAAAATTAAAAATAAAATATTTTTCATGCTTGAAGCTAAATTCAATTAAATCTTCAAGAAATTATGGCATAAAGTGAATTTCCAAAGGAACAAATCGATTTAGGCGCAGACTACGTTTACGGCCCAACAATAACTTGGAATTACATCAGATGATATAATTCATAATGCAATTTCCTGTCACGGGATTAATTTCCTGAAGAAATATTTAACATCCTCAGAAATAATATTTCCTAGTGAACATTGAAGACTTTGCAGCAAAACGATATTTTAATAATTTTATTCGTCCAAAAAGCTTTCGAAAAAAGCTTCGAACATATGTCAATGGTTCTACAAACAAATTGAATATTTCATGAACATTTATAACCCATCAATCACATTTATTGCTATCTCGACTCAATTCAAATCCAATAAACATAATTTATTATTCTACACGCGATTGAAGTAAAACGCGTAATTAAATCAAATATTCGACAAATTCTTAACAATTCTCTTTCCTTTTTATTGATTTAAAAAAAAGATTATTATTAATTTTATTGAAATACAATTCATTAAACTATTCTTAATGACATAATGAAACAACATAGTGAATTTATATCCGCAGTAGTAAAACCTATGTCAGCCTTTCACATCATGTTGTTTTTGTTTACATTTGTAAAGATTCATCTCGTTAATAAAGCGTGAATTCATTACCGTCTATTCATACATTTAGTTAGAATATATTAATTTCCGTCCCTTTATATTTCAATTCAATATTACACTAAGTTTTCATTGCGAAAAACATCGGTGCTGGCCACGATATAAATTGTTGATTTGTAGAGCATGAAACATTATTTAATTAAAGGAATGTATTCTGCTGTATTCTGTATGTATTCGGCTCGTACAAGGCGATTTCCTTTAAATAAAAAATGTATTTATTAAAGAAAGTA
This sequence comes from Druceiella hillmani, assembly GCA_039881145.1. Lineage (NCBI taxonomy): Eukaryota > Metazoa > Arthropoda > Insecta > Lepidoptera > Hepialidae > Druceiella > Druceiella hillmani. Next base: position 27,216,005 of record JAYKKI010000007.1, on the reverse strand, counting down.
AATATTATTATTAAGCTCATCACTTTTGACTAAAATGCATAGTTAATTTAACATGTTTATGTTAAAAATATTATCATCCTATTCAAATATTAAAAAGGCTTTAACTTTTGACATTTTATTTAGAAAATATGTTGAAAATTATTGTTTCATTCAATTCCAGGTTATTGTTGGGCCGTAAACTTTTAATATTTTAAGTAGATAATATGTTGGAGGACCACAGCGTTAATTAATAAAAGGAAATTTCCAAAAATATTTCCTGAAATGAACCGTCAAATACTTTTCTGCCCAAGACGCATATCTAGGATCTTTGCACGCATTATTCTATATTACTGTCTCTAGAGTTCTAGAAAGAATGTTGTGATGGATAACGTTTTTAAAAGTTTTCAGCCAGCTTCAATATTTCATACATGTATTGTAACATTAATGATTCAATTAGAAAAAACAAAAGGTTTTTACCATCGCAAAAATAGACCTATGAACTTGACTGATTTATACCTCAAGGATCAAGCCACAATATATATTCCTATATGTTACATACATAGCTATGTCTCAAAAAATATAAACAAAAATATATGACAGCTGTTGCAAAGCCAGACATAATAAAATAGTATATTAAAATTAACAGTACTCTATCAACACCAAAATTAATTTTATTTTAATATTTTAGTTATAGTCAAAATGCTAGATGGAATCATTTTAATGCTGAACCAGTTGTAGGCCTTTAGTATTATTTAACAATATATTAGACATCAGGGCTTTTGCTGCCTATGTGTTTAACGTATATCAAGTACTACACTTAATATCAATCAATCAATAACGGCCGTAACAATCTCAAAGACTGCTAATTATTCCTGCCATATTTAGGATTCTGATCGAAAATTCCAAATATGATTAGTAATCGTCCCACCCGAAACTGTATGGAATTGGTTATCGGTCGTAAGTATTTATTGATTTTATATCAGTCGAACGCACATAAAGAAACGCATCCGAATAGACAACAACATAGAACTGGAAATACTCCTGCGGTGAAAAGCTGCTGTTTTTACCGCCAACTAAGTAACAGCAACTAGTCATATAAAATGGAAAATCGTCTTCTAGGTATTCAGAACAGGTTTACGCGAACATTTCATTAGTTAATCTATGGAATTTTCTACCAACAGGTCGAATATCCATATTTCTGCAATAAATAGAATATTTTAATTGCTTTTATGTGTTTTCCATAACTTTATCCCATTTCCTAACTTACTCTAACTCAATAACAAAAAGAAAATACTTAAATTATACGTTTTTTGTTCTAATGGGCTTGATAAATGTTATTTTTACTGCGATATGTAAAATATTCTTAATTAATATAATCTAAAACATTTTTTTTTCCTAAATTAGAATTACAAAGTACAATAAACCAAGTATGCATAATTGATTTGAGACTACAAAAAGGAGTAACTTGCAGTAATATGTATAAAATATCTTGAAAATACGCAGCGAAATTATGAGTAATGATTTATAATTTCTAAAAAGCGTAAAAGTTTAAATAATATAGTATAATCTAAACTAAAAAAAAATTTCCTTCTATTTTCATAGAAAGCCGGACATTGACCAAGAATATTCAAGGTTTTTTATAGTCGTCGAAGTAAAAAGAAAATTGGTCATATACATTAATGAAATTTTTCTTAAATCTTTAAACCTCTAACTTAAATAGAGAAAAAGTCAAAATAGTCGCCGCACGGATACGACAATAATCTCATTTAGCACTATTTATATAATAAAGTTATATGTGTATATATATGTATATAAATATATATATATATATATATATGTACATACATATATATATATATATATATATATATACATAAATATATATATATATATATATATATACATACATATATATATATATATATATATATATATATATATATATATATATATATAGTATTCTAATACATAGAACCCTAATGTATTCAAAACATGCTTTTGTAAAGTGGGACGATGTGAGGTTAATGGATTATTTAACATTGTTGGCATAGAAAATAATAAATATTTTAGATCATCCCAGAAAGAAATAAATAAAGCTAAAGTGATGAAATTTTACTTGCTTTTAACATTTTTGAAGCGAGGGTTCAGAATTTCCAATAACCGGGTTTAGAATTTCCAATAACCGCCAATCTCGTTGAGCGTAATTGTTCAATTACTTACCGCACCTCTTCTATGGCAATAAATTTTTTTTTTCTTCTATGGCAATAGATTTTTTGTTCTCATTGCCCTTAATATAGAGTTTAATATATCTTTAAAACAAATACTAACTTTTATCTCTCTACCTTCACAAAAACTTTCGCCGTATGGTATGTTGTATATATATATATATATATACACATAAATATATTTTATAAAATAGGGGTAATATAGAAGTAAAAAATGGAAACAATATAAAAATGTTTGTCTCAAAACATCGCATATTTTATTCCTATAAATGCATTATTAAAATGAATTTAAATATATTCTAATATTAAAAAGTTTGTTAGGTTATTTTTAATTTTGTTCACATTTTTTAAACTTATTTCGAAAAATATTATTTCGGAAAATATCTAAATTATCAAAAACAATGGACATGTACTGTTTAACTAAAGTTTTTTTTAGTAATCTAATTAAAAATATAAATAATACTTATATTAATAACTAAAATATTAAAATATTTCTTGTTTTAAAATATAACAATCAGTTTTGAGCGTTTTTATTTTCATACTTTCCTTATTAATCTAGTGAATACTGGTAAAATAGGCCGGCGAATGATAAAAAACGAATAGTGAGGAATGCTGAAAAACGATAATAACACATTTTGGTACGGAATGCTCTTTGCATTTGATACATTTTATAATTTTATCAAATGCAAATTTTGCAATATACCAATGCTCTTTTTGTTAGAATTTTTTTTTTCATTTCTTAGCTTACCACAATTTTTACTCTCACGTTTTTGAATTTGTTTTCATTGTATGCCCTTGTATCTTATATATGAAATAAAAACTTTTTTTTCATATTATTTACATTATACTTTTTACCTGGCTGCGAAAACGAAGGAGGGTAATTGGGTACATATGTATGTGACACTTCCTTAGCCTAAAGATTAAATAGTTGCATGCATTCTAATATTTGATTTATCGTTAGATTCATTATAATTTTTCTACCAACAAGATATATGACGCTACTTAAATTTCAATAAAGTAGATTGTTAGTGTATTTTTATCAATATCTTAGAATTATTTTATATATATATATATATATATATATATATATATATATGTATCCCTATAATGGGATAAGAATTCCACAATTACGTTTCCCAAAGCCGTTTCGCTTTGTATGTAGATATATTCAATATTTTAAGTGATATAACTTATTAAAAGAGCTTTTAAGTGATACTATTTTAACGATAACTTAGATTGTAGTTAAGATCATGTGTTTCAATTGTTGATATTTCTAAAAGTTTTATAAATTACAGTTATATTTAATACGTGATACGTTTTTTTTTAATAATGATAATACTTCGTTTTGTTAGTCAACATTATTTTTTTAATGTTGAACTTCAAGCTACTTTGCCCAGTTTTATATTATCAGTTAATATTAATGAAACGGAATGGTCACGTGCCGGTTTTCATTATTTGTTAAAAATTATTATAATTTTTTGATAATATTAAATCTGTTACAAAACTGAGTGTAAAACGAAAAAGTTAACAAAAAACGTAAATTGATGTTGTTAAATACAAAAAATTAAAACGATAATTAAAAAAACTGACTGGGTAGCAAAAAGTGTACTAAAAGTTTGTAAAAAAGCAATAGTCTGAGTTTCAAAAGGGGTAAATATATACAAAAATTCGAGCTCTCTGAACGCTCATTAATAAAATTATTGTGACTCGCAATCAAGGGCCCTCAATTTAAAATCATGTGCTTTTCCATATTCTTACAACTTCTTGCTAAACTGACACTTCCAGAAATGGAACTGTTAGATTATTGGATGGTTTAAGATCGATCGAAATTTTTTATTCAAATAATATTCCGCATTCCTTTAATAATATTATAATGTTGGAAAGTATTTCCGTTTGTTACCTAATCATTTTGATATCAGTCATGTCACGCTGCCAAACTTGGCAACCATATAATTTTTGTGATGGATTAATACATAAGTATCTGCACGTTATGGAATGCTAATATCACGGCAAGTTTATTTTTGTTATTCAATCACAATAATAGGGCTAGAGAAGTGTTCATAAAATAAAGTATACACATAGTTTATGATGCGATTTAATACAAAGGCTACTTTTTAACACATAATGATCATAATTCCTGTAAGATGATACTCCGTGTTATTGTTCAGTAATAAAAAATTAGTACTGCAATACCCAAAAACGTTACAATCAATATCCAATAGGCAAAACGTTTCACATTATATACAGGGAGGCGTTGGAATTACCTAGTTGATTCCGAAGTAAGTTTCGCCCCCTTAATTAAAAGCCCGCATCAGCAAAACCGCAGCATAAAGTTGTGACTAAATTTTTCATAAATTATTTTATTTCTATAGAATAACAAACTTTGGTAGTGTTTTGGTTTCCTCCTTCGACATTTGAAAACAAATATTCCTCCTTACTCGTTCGTTAAAATTTTATAAATTTATTCGAATAGTAAAGTGCCCGTAATGTCATTTATTATACGTATAATTACAACAATCGAGGCATGTTTGCATTAGAATAATAATTCACGAATCTAACACATAAAACATTTTGTACACACCGATTAAACATGCATGTGCGTAACGACGTGAAATATTACCACCTCACCGTGTAAACATGTCCAAACGGCGGCGGTGCCCCTTCAACATGTTAGAGGGCAATAAATACAAGAATATTGTCACTCATCGCTCCTTGGCACGCGATATACCAAACCGCCTTAAAGAGGAACTTATTTAATTTCAACTTGTATATAACTAACAATTTACATAAAAGCCGACCGACATAATATTCGTGGCAGAACACGCATAAAATTATATTCTGATGCTATCCATATCTCATGAAATAGTCGATTCAAATTATATAAAATAAATTAAATTAAAATTTTAGATGAAATATTTATACTTAGAATATTCTCCGTTAAAATTTAAAGTGGAGAACTCTTAGAATTAAAAGAATAAATAAGGAATACATTATATATCACTTGGACTAAGCTACATAATTTACACAGGGGTTTAAAATAAAAAAAATATTAAGGGAAGACCTAATTTAATTTAAAACGCCTTTAGAACTATATTTTATTCTACGGGTTGAATAAAACGAACATTTCTTTCATATTTATCATCTGTTAGGAGGAACATCACTTTTTTTAATATTTTGCTACGTAATATTTGAGATTCTCACTCAAAGCATCTACTTAAAGAATTTCATACACATTAGTCTCAAAATGAAGAAACGATAAGGTTGATATAAGCGGAATTAGGGACGGACACCCATGACGGTGTAACAATTCCTTTTTTCAAGCTGAATCCTTACATAAATACAAATTTTGGTTGAAGACACTCACTGTTTGATACAAATTGGAAAAAAAATAAATATTCGTGAAATATTTTGTCAATCTTTGTTAATGGATGATCAACACAAAAGATCAACACGAAAGACTCCTTCTTTTTAAAAATTTAATGTCAGAAGCACGCGCAATTAAAAAGCATTTTAAACATTTTTGTTAATTATTTATATCTCAAGATGATAAAGCTGATCATCACAAGGCCTAAGAATAGGGTTTTTCTTCGATCAAACGTTCATAGTAGACGAGCACTTTTATATTCATTTTTTATGCCTTAAAAGTTACAGTATAAAAAATGTGCATATTGTTTTCTTGAAACCAAAATTCTGTTCAAAGAAATAAATATTTTTAGGTATTTCAAATCAAATGATACTACAAATTAAATGTAAAACATAATCCGTTTTTCAGAGTCAAAAGCTTAGAATCAAATGTTGTTGCTAAAAATATTTTAAGTAACGAAAAAACTGGTAGAAAAAAATAAATCGCCTATAGGTAATATTAAATAAAATCATGGCAAGGTTATATAACATAACCATTAGCCGGCATGTAATCCTGAATAAGTAAATAAATTATTTGATTATTAATTTAATAATTTCTAACATCACAGTTGTCATAACAAACTATATATCCATAGAGCCATAATATCATATGTAAGAAATTAGTGTGGACACTAACATAAATATTATTTTGGTTTATAGCCAAGAACTTAAATCTTGAGAATGGTCTCTTTTATATTTTATACTACATATACTTAGGACTTGGGTGCACTAGTAAATGCAGGGCTGGACTTTTTCGATCCAGACTTTTTTTAAATGTGAGACAATCCAACTGAAACGAAATAAAATATCTCAATTATCGCACTGTAAGAGTAGAAACTTTTAAATACACATTTAGGTAACTTTTAAAAGTATTTTGTACTTGTATTAAATTTTTATAAAACATCAATTTTTTAAAACTTAAATATGTTGCCTACTGTGTCTTTCACAGACGTAAAACACGGTGTATATTTGAAAAATTATACGATCAAAGATAATCCCTGTAGTGTTCCTATAAACTCCAAATCAGAATATATTAACTCTTTGATTTTCTGGCTTTTGATTCTGTAGTTTTCATAATAAGGAGGGGGGAAATTTCCTCATTACCACATACTTAAAAAATATATTTTTAAACATATATGAAGTTATGGTAAAAAATTAAATAGTTTAATTATATGAATATTTAAAAAAGTTAGTTAGTGGGCTATTGAGATATTGAGATATTAATATATATTACATATGGGCTATTGAGATATTCATATATATTACTAACTGCAGATGTTAATACATACACCATATTTCAAGTTTCTACATCATATAGTTTCCGAAAACATCGGCTGTGACAGTGGACTGACGAATAAAAAAAATATAAAGGTTCCGTTTTCCAGCATCAGGTATGGAAACCTAGAAAAAAATATCGGCAGAATTCGTTTGAAAAAAATTATAAAATACATTTAATTTACTTACCACACTTTTCATTATCGTTTGCTTCAGGTCATGCTTTTAACAAATTCTGGATATAAATGGATTATATATATAGTGGAAATAGAACTAGTATCAAATTATCAATAGCTTGTAAATGTTAATGTGTAAATGTAAATGTTGAAAATGTGACCAGAATCATTAAGCCCCTAAATTACCCGACGGGGTACTCTGTCAATACTCGACGAGCATAACTTGCTGTCATATTAATCTGTCAATCCGCTTCGGCACATGTCTCCAGCGACTCGCATCCGCCTGCGCGGCGGAAGCCTATAAATAACCGCGCGGTCGCTATCTGTACTGCGCTTGTAATCTACTATGTAAATGAATACGAATAACAAAAGGATGTATGCGTGCCGCAGATTTCTTATCCAAAAGGTCGTCGTGCGAAAGCGAGGCTGGTTAGCCAGTTTATTTGAAGCGTTGTAGGACAGGAAACTCTGTGATTTATATGAACACTTGTGACTCAAGAATTTTCCAGTTGAATAACTGCTGCGTCTAAATTTATACTTATCAAATACATCAAAGCAAATTTTTTGTTATTAAGAGGTGTATCAAATATACGTGATTTTTAATTTAATTTTGTTCTCGAGGATCCAACGTCAATGAAAAGTACGTAGGTTTGCAATACAATGAATAAAAGGTTTTTGAATAAAAAATGTGTGTTCATCTGTTCTTTTATCTGCTAGCTTAAAATTGGAATTCATTAAAATTAGAAAGAACATAACAATTATAATTATGTTCCGTATTAATTAAAAAAATTAAATTATCTCATTTTATGGGGCCCAACATCAAATTATTGGCAAAAAATACCACTCTAATGCAATAGCGGTTTGAACCGCAATACATAAATTCTGTTAAGAAATTATTTTTTATATCCACAAAACTTCACCTACAAAGGAAGAACTTTGGTTATAGGTACGATAAATCGAAGGAGAAAAATATTTATTGCAGAAATTGTATGAACATTTAAATAGTTCTAAAGATTAATTAATTTTATTAAACTATTTTAATTGTATAACAAAATAAAAAGATAATATCCTAAATTTTATAGTTATATAAAATATTTTTAAAAATTGTGAATGCCAACATAACGCAGTAAATTGGAGATTTATGGCTCACCATCCACAAATACTTCTTTTCTTTATACATATATTTCAGAAGCTAATTTACCCGACTATATCCACAAACCTAACTCTAAATGAACGTGACGTAACTCTTCATATATATAAAAAATAATGTTTGCTTGTTCGTCTTTTATGCATTCGCGTATAGTTTATCCGATTGCGATGAAATTTTGTGAGTTTGTGAGTTGTTTTGTGCATGCCGGGGAAGGTTACTGCAAAAAAAATTTCATGGGGGCGGTTCAATCGCAATGGTTTGCACATCTCTCATCCTATTGAGCTGAAATGTTGTTCTATAGTTCTTAATAATAACAATAAGAAATACCAGTTAGTGAAATGATTAAAAAGAAACTTTTAACAATTTGTCTTTTAATGGCAGCGTCAATTTTGTTCAGTTTTATTAAAAAACGAAGTATATTTTAAGTTAATCAGAAATGTTGTAATAGTAGAAAGCCTATATATTAATTGTAACATATAAGTAAATAAACTATTGATCTGATTCAAATTAAATCTTGTCAAGTTTTTGTTATTTTTTTTGTGAAAATAATCAATAGATAGATTTGCTAGCGAACTACGAAGAAACCATGGCACATGACAAATCAGTTAAAATACTTGATAGAACAATTTGAGATTTACAGACAAGTACAATACCATTCGGTTGAACTCTCATTTTGTTAGCAGGTGACTTCCGATAGATTCTACCAATTATACCAAAATCAACATGAGCTGATGACTTCAATGCTTGTCTCAAAGCACAATCAAATTGATGGCGAATTTGTTATCTACAAATCTCTTCAGAGGAAGACAGTGTCTTGAATACGGAAGAGATTTTAAATTATTCAATAGAGTTTTAAAATTCGTTAGATCTTCGTGGCGTGCCATTGCTTAGATTGTCACTCAAAATCGGCGGTACATTAATTCTTTTGATCAACATTAATCCACAACTATTATGCAATGGAACGAGACTCGCTGTTAAATTATTCATGCTAAGATATATTGATTCCATATATCCCATCATTTTCACCAACTTGTAATTTTTTTCAAACAATTACAGTTCCCCGTTCGCTTTGTATTCTTAATGACCATTAACATAGAACAAGGTCATTGCTTCGATTGTGTTAAAAATTTAAAAAATGAAAATGACATATATATATATATATATATATATATATATATATATATATATATATACACACAATATATATATATATATATATAGTATTTCTCAACATACCATTATATTATATTTTAACTATTTATATTCTTTTGAAACTCTATTTATATCTACTTTCTAGGTCACCATTTATGCAAATTATTTCAAAAATATATTGAATGAAATTATGTTATAATTATTAGAAATTTTAAAACATAAAATCACAAATCACTATTACGTTTATTGGTTGACATAAATGGTGGATAGAAAAGGATGCATCATTGAATTGCTCCTCACTTGTGAGTGACATTACCAAAATCAAGCCGCGCCCGTTTACAATAAATTTACACCCTTTGATAAAATTTAATTCTCCGGAAGATATTTTTGTGTAGTGCAAATTTTCACCTAATTTTTTAAGATTTGTAAGGCAACTACAGTTCAAAAAAATAAAAAAAAATGTTTTTCTCGCCGAAAGTGAATATAAAATCTTTCACTTGACAACACAGGCTAAACAAAGCATTAAATGCCGCCCGTCGTCTGTGTCCTACATTTCTAAAACTAAGGAAAATCCCCTTTTTCTTCATTTTTCCTGAATATCAGCTGAGCCTTGAGGTCCCATCAATCTTGCGGATTGAAAGGTAATAGCGGATGGTTTAATCGCGGACGACGGATTAACAAGTCCTCATCTTGATTAAGCAATAATAAATTATTGTCTGTTGAGGCAATTTGTTTGAAATATCCTTGTATACATGTATTTGAAATAAGCGAGTGTGCAAAGAGTTCGTCTGTTTGGGTTCTAATATCTGATGTGATAATATAATCGCAAAACTTGTAAAATAATTTCTCACCAAATCCTCTAATCACACTTTAGGGAATACTTTAAACCGATTATTTTGTAATTAACTAATATTTTTACGCATTAATTTTTATATCGATTCATTTGGCAATATATATTATATTAAAGATATTTATGTAAAACGAGCGACCGCCCAATATTTCACGCCAATGATTTTTCTTTCACATGGTAGGCAACCTTAAACTATATTATACCGTTTTAAATAAAATCCTTCTTAATATGTTCCTTGAGGATTATATGGTGGGTGAAAATGACATCCGAATCTTAATCAATCAATATTTCTTGTTTAGCGACACTTTTTAATTATTCCCGGTACTTAGTGTGCATAGTACTGGAACCACGAATGCAATGCCTTATTTGATAAAGTAATTTTGTTTAGGAAAGTAAATTCAGCTAAGTCATTTCAGGTGTCTCATTTAGGAAAGGTAACTTTGCCTAAGTTCATTTAATATCTGTAATAATAATTTAAAAATCTATTAGTAATCACTTTATCATATGGATTGAGAAATGTTTTAGATTATTATATTATAGATTGAAACATTTTGTGACGGTATGTTTATAGGTTCATTGCTACGTTTAATTCCACAAAATGACAAAAACCTACATAAAGAAAAAATATATAAACCCCCATTGCGTTTAGATCTCTTCTAAGCCCAATGATTGTTTTAAATTCTTTTTTCATTGCGCCTCTGAGATCGTCATTTTCATTTTTAAAATGTTTTGTGATTACGAGTATCGCTTTAAGGTTTATCACTAATATGTTACCTTGTGTTGACGTATTAACAGTAGCTAAAATAGAACTAAAATAAACTTGGTCATATGGAAAATTGTTGTTTTTATAGGTATGGTCCCAATCAAAATTAAAAGACCTTTCAATATATTTTGATTCCATAACTTTTTTACGGAATCATCGCTACCTAGAAGAACTATAAAAATGTTACAAATTTATTACATATTAGTAAATTAAATAAGAAAATTTATCTTACCTTTTTAAACTGAGGGACGACTGCTTGATGAATTGCTGGAAAACCTACTCAAAGAACTATTGTACTGTTAGTCGAATCGGAAAGTAATTCGTCTTCTCTGTCCGAAAATATAGATTGTCAAATAAACATTCATATGATGAAAGGTATTAGTAAAACAAAAATGCAATACTATCTGCCTACTGGTTTCCAGTTGCGATAAATGCAATGATTCAAAACTCAATATGTTTATGTTAATATACAAGATTTGTGTGTCACTCTATAAGCCATCTACTCATCGAGACCATTTAATGATCCCAAAGACATAGAAACAAATAAACATTAATAAAGCTCTCACTTATACCATGGTAATCACTGCAATCTTGGAACCAGCAACACCCTTCCTCAGATTGGATGCTTGAATTATCAATAACTAGTACTAAAATTATATTGCTCAATCTATTTTTTATCGCTAATTGCACTATCTTCTAAAAAGTCATTAGATAAACTTTCATCATTAGATAAACTTTCATCTTCAACATTGTTTCATTCTAAGAATTCATAGTGCAAAAATGTTATTGTTTAAAAAAAATGGTGTAATACGTATTAAAAACCCTTTACTCTCAGATACAATTTTTCAAGAAACCCGAATTAAATGTACATACCACAATAAATTACAAAAATATTACTAAATTAAAACGTGCCTTTGCAACCAAACGTGATATCCTCGTGATATGTCACGTTTTCGCAGAAAAACGGAATGACCTTATTTTTGGCGTATATTTTCATACATACACCAATGTTGCATTCTTTCTTTTATTCTTATATTTGCTGGTTTTCACTTAACTAATACCACGTTTTTTGTAGAAAATACATTTGGTTTTAATTATGAAATAAAGAAATCACTTTTTATGTATACTTATATACACATATATATATATATACACACACACACACACACACATACACACACACACACACATATATATATATATATATATATATATACATATAAATATCTAGCTGCTCCCAAAATTGAATCGTCATTTAATTTTCCATCTGTTCTTGAAAGTGTAACAAAATAGGAAAAATAAATTGCAATACAATTTCACAAGGTTCGCTAATCACCACTTGGGAGTTTAAATTGAAGTAAAGTTTAAAAATAAATGGAAAAGAGTCCAATTGCTACGAGTTTTAAATACAAGTGAACAAAAAGTAAATCTCATTAAGAAATATTGCTTTCAAAATTGCTTAAGTGCCATATTTTATATATTTATAATTTATTAATCAAAATCAATCGATTCCGAGTAAACAGTGTTAATTACGCTTATTCCCGGGGGGATAAAATACTTTAACTCGTACAATATTACTTTTTTGCTTATATTAGCTGTACTAATTTGAAAAAAATCCCATCTATGCTTTGTTTTATCGTTTTATGTACTCGAACCGTCATATAATATATACAAAAATAATAGACAAAAAAAAATCATAAGTAACTTCGACAAAGATGAAATTTTATACAAACCTATAAATAATTTAAATAAAATGACAAAACTTCTCATCGACTAGGTTCCAGCTAAAAAATAATAAAGCTCAAAAGTCATCTGAAGAGTTTTCCTCTAATATCCTTTAAACGGTAGATTTTATTTGTAAAAATAATTATCAAATTTTACAGATCATACAATTTACAAATAAAAGTATTTCATAATATTTTCCTTATAAAATACCGTTCGTATATTATCGTTGAGACAACGTTTTCAAAAATGATATACCAATACGGACTCATATGCGGCATATGTTGGTCGTCGGAAGTCTGGGTTTGTTTTTTAACTTAATAAAATCGTGTTTGAATTTACTATTTTTCTTACACATTTCACCTTAAAATTCTTTGACTTAACAAATAAGAAAATTTTATCGTTGCTTAAGAAGGTTCGTTTCCTATTATTTAAGACTAGCGTGACCCGTGCGAAGTCTTCGCATTATATCAATTTGCGTGGTAGATTATAAATATTTACACATGAGAAAATTAACTCACAGCTGTCATATTAGTTACAACAGAGTGTTTAGAGTCAATTTAATAAATCAAAATTGATTGCAGGTATTCAATTCATTTCTAATTTTGCACACTGCTTATTACGTTTTTATTCCATTATGAAGGTCAGATGACAGATCAAACAAATATTTTACTAAAATTGACATATAGAGGCGCAAGTATCAAAAGCATTGAGCTAAAGCGCCACTTTATTTATACGTGAGTGGATTTGAAATTAAACAAAAATTTTACCGACCGTCAATCATATTGACGTTGAGCCGTTAGATGGCAGCATTGCTGTTTTGTGTATATAATTTTAATAATTAATTAATTTGCAAAAACAATAGCAATAATAAATTTTTTAGTTGTGGATGCCGGTAGAGCAAGCAATTATCTATAAAATGATATATAATTTATGTGGATTAGTTGTGAGGTTTTTTCTAAAAAGGGAGAGTAACATCTTAACCTTAGCGTTGAGCCGTTAGATAGCAGCATTGCTGTTTTGTGTATATAACTTTAATAATTAATTAATTTGCAAAAACAATAGCAATAATAAATTTTTTAGTTGTGGATGCCGGTAGAGCAAGCAATTATCTATAAAAAGATATATAATTTATGTGGATTAGTTGTGAGGTTTTTTCTAAAAAGGGAGAGTAACATCTTAACCTTAGCGTATTAATATATATATATGATGATGATGAATTAAAAAACACCACAAACCTAAGATTTTAAAAATTTATTTTCAAAGTTGATTGAATTTGGTGTTTTTGTTGATTTTAACGATATAAATTATGTTTCTCGAATTTAACATTTTTTTATAAAATATTTTATAGGTTCATTTGTTAAATGCATTTAGCAATCAAAAAAATGGATGGCTTTATTGTGTATATTATTTATTCCAAAATTTTTTTAAAAATAATCGCATTTTTACATGCAAGAACTGATCAAAATATTATCTCATCGCTTTTCAACAGAGATAAAATAAAGATATTGCAATTATTTGAAAACCTAAATAATTATAAATATTTTGACACTATATATTGATATAAATGCTTCACTTTTGTAAAGGAAATATGAAACTATAAAATCGTGCAGTTTTATGTCTTTCTCAACCATATATATTTTTTATTTATCAAAATTTATATGAAATTTGCAATCAAGTCCAAGTATGGCTAGGTAATAAACTATTCCCTGAAAACTGGAGAAAATATTGAGACACGACGGTTTGGGGCGAATTCAAATATTACTCCCTCATGCTTTGAAATTTTTATTTCCTGTTAAATAATACATTTTTAATTACTGTTAAATAATACATTTTTTTTATATTAAGAATTGCAAATGTAATTGTGATTACAAAAAATTCATTTTGTTCAGCGGTATGTATAAATTGTATTTGATATTGGAAACAAAAATATGGGAATTATCGATTGCAAAAAAAAATTAAATAACTCATAAACTTCAATATTAAACCAAAACAGTAAACAAATTGCATTAATTTTGAGGTCATACAATGATTTTTTTATAGAACAGTAAATATAAACATAATCATTTTAACCATATTAAACGTAATAGGTTAAACTGTATTTATACAATTTTAGTTTCAACTTTAACGAGCCGCAAATACTAAAATGCCTGTTCACGTAATTAGGGTCATTCACTTGGAATTGTTACTCTGTTCTCAAATGAAAATAACTGTAAATGATCCTGTTTATAACTATAATTTGAAAGTGGTGTCTTAAAGGAATGCTTCTCTTCTTTTTTAATTCTAGAAAATCAGTTATTCTAATTAAATGTGTATTTATCGTGTAAAATATACGCAGTGTAACATTGGCCAATAAAAAAATAAGACTACTAAAAATTTAAATCGTTATAAATCTAATCGGATTTGGGGAATAAATGGTTCTTGTTTAGAAAATTATATAAATTTTTAATAAAAGTCTTATTACAATTATATATTTCGACTTTTATCTCAAATTAATTCACAATTAAATGAAACTACGTTATGTAGTATTATTTTTACGTTTTTTAAGTTCTTTACCACGACCTAGGTTTCGTTGTATTACAACATCTTCAGGTGGGCTATTAGCATAGTAGAAAGAATTTCAACATCTTCAGGTGGGCTATTAGCAAGTGAGCTATTAGCAAGATCAATCTTTGCTAATAGCCCACCTGAAGATGTTGTAATACAACGAAACCTAGGTCATGGTAAAGAACTTAAAAAAGTGGAAATAATACTATATCACGTAGTTTCATTTAATTGTGAATAATGAATTTCTACAAAATTAACGCCAAATATATTAAATATCCAAATTAATTGTTGCATTCTGGACGGACTGTGGAAATCAAAATTTCTAGGGATCCTTTAAAATTATTACTTCTTCTAAAATGTAAATATTAATAATATAATTTACCTATTTATGAAAAAAAAGGGTATTTTTTACTGTAAAAGTTTCGATCCCCCACCTTACATAAACTTTCTCTGGATACTTAATTGAATATTTCGTAACCAGTATTCATAATAAGCTCATATTACCAAAAAAAGTTTCTAGCAAATACCAAAATACAATTTAATTCTTTCACACGAATTGTATATCGGCAATAGTGCACCATCTTTGATCAGGCTATTGCGAAATTTAGGCAGCGGCATCTATTGAAATACCTAAAATAATTAGACATAAAACCTTTACGGTTCCCTCCACGTTTGTATTAATCAAGCGAAGGCTCTTACGGAGATATAAGGGTGGTAGATAACAAAGGGTTCGGGCAGCCACAAAAGGACCCCTCCGCTTTAAACACAAAAATTGGAGTGGATTTTCCTGTGAGAACCATTGTGTATCATATTTGTTGTTTTCTTTCATTTCAACGTTGACTGGGATGGAGAATGTGAGAGTGATGTATACATATCTATCTTGCTTATACTCTAAGCAACATCATTGTTAAATTTTTGCTTATTTTAAGTTTTAATTTTCCTTTATCATCAGAAATATGTTTAAATGACACAACGGAGCTGTCATTTTGTTAAAAGATGTAAATATATTATATTTAAAAAAAAAGTTTTTAATATATTATTGATGCTGTTATTATTTTAGTAATCATGTTTTATTAGTACATTTGTTATTTTTTTTATTTATGTCCATTTAAATTAATTATAGCATTTTTTAACTTTGTATTATGGCTTATTTATACTAATTTTTCTAAATGAAATTTGGGACATTTACGAGTAATGTTTATATAGAATTTTTTTAAATTTATCTAAATTTTCTATTTCTGTATCGTGTAGAGGTAAACATTTTGGGATCGGTGTTATTTATATCACATAATTATAATTTTCTTGATATTCGCAGATATATGAGCATGAGAGGCATGTTTCTATTCCAGAAGTTTCCTTTATTCGTCTGTTTTCACGTAGGAGTTAATGTTTTGATTATTTGTTCTTTAATTTTTTAACAGTCCAATCATAAACTTAGGACATTTGTTAGACTACAAAAACACACATACACGCAATCAAGCACGCACACGCTCGAATGTGTGCGCCAAAATTAGTTACGATTATATGTTCATTCTAACAGATGTTGTATCAAAAACTTATCTGGAAGATGATTTATTCACATCAGGGTGCATAATTAATAAAGATTTTTTCATGTTTCAATTACTTTTTAAAAAATAGTAAGAATTCAGTCCCGTCGAAATAAATTTAAAATGGAATAGAAAAAAATCTGAAGTGGACGTAACAAAAATTAGGACAGAAATGATAATTTCTCCGAATTTCAAATTATAATTTTAAATAAAATCTAAAAACTTCAAATCTATTAATCTCCTTGTAACAATTTTATTTCTGGTCACAGGTCATAAAAAAACGTTTTTCTTTTAATATCGTTAAATTCGTCATATAAACGTTGGCTTATATTATAAGAATAGTTAATATGAATTTTGTAGATAATATATTTACCTAAAATAAAGCTTCCTATAACTTCTCCCTATAAAAAATCATTCGCACGACATACAGGTTCCAAAAATGTCAAGATTAATTTGTTTCTCATTCTAGGCATTATTTCTTGCATTGTCATTGTGATAGAGTCCTTTGCGCATTTTTATTAATTTTTCAGTGTTAAGATATATATATATTTTTTTTTTATAACATATATTTTCCCTTTTCCTTCTTTCTTCTACGTCTTCTTTTCGGTGTAGATCTCGAATTTCCATTGTCAGTTTTAATTAATTACGTGGATTTAAGGCTCCGTTATTAATGAGAAGAAAAGAAATATTTTTCAATTAAAATTTTCGTTTATTTTACTCGCGATGCTACCTAAGATTATAGGTTTATTCTATTAGATTTTGTATTCAAAATTTATCTGAAAGAAAATTTATCGGGCGCTTATTAAGGAAATTTTAATATAGTTTAAATTATTTTAAGAGAACATTAATTTACAGTCCTATTAAAATAACATAATACAATTCTGATAAAGGTGAAAATTGATTAAGTACTTTATGTCATAATGTTAAATAAAATGTCAAACTCTAAATCGATTAATCTACTTGAAAAAAAAAAATTTAGGGGCAAAACTTATTAAAGAAAAATTATTTAGGTTCAAAGCTCATCAAAAGGCCGCTAATATCTTTTAAATTTTATTGTAAAATAAATAAATATCAATTTTATAGATAATTTAATTACCTAAAAAAACTTTGTGTACATAAATAATCGTTCGGGTAACATAAGGATTTAAAAATTTGTAATACTCTTTTTTCGTTATGTTGATTATTTTTTGCATAATCGTTGCGGTAGATTTTTTATTGATTTTTAAATGAGATCATGATTTATGTTTTCTCCTTCTCTTTTTTCTTATTCGCTTTTCGCTCAAGTTGCTAGATTTCCATTGTCAGTTTTAAGTAATAGCGTAGATCTGAAGTCTCTTTTGTTAATATGGTGAGTATTTTCTTATCACTTTTATATATCAAAGATATAAATTTATAATATCCTAAGCATGTTCATTAATTCAAAATTTATTGCAATATATTCAAGAATTATTCGGTGCAAGATTTAAGCAAAACTAGCCTTTACAATTGGTACATACTTCTGAACAAACTAAACTAATTTTTCTGCAACCATATTAAAATTGCACTCCTTGGTTCAATTACAAATAATACCATTTAATAGTTTGTCCACAGCAAACGTGAGTAAAGTTAAACTTTGCTCGAAACTGTTATCACTCAATAGTTACCTTAAATTTTTAAGACTAGGTTATTACCTAGCCATACTTGAACTTGGTAGTAAACTCGATGCTAATAAGCAGAACTAGTTGTTCGAAAAAGACAAAAAACTGCATGATTTTATTGTTCCGCGTTTTGGTCACAACGCTTAAATATTTGCATCCATAGTGTAGATTTTTTTTAAACTTCGTATACAACTGTATCCCATATAAAATGTATTCCATAACTGAGAAATAGCGAAGTCAAATGAATATGAATGAAATTTAGAATTTTTAATATTTTTTACTTAAATTCATTATAAGATGCTACATAGTTAAAAACTAATACAATAGTAATATTGTTAACACCTCAAAATACGCCTAAACCT
This sequence comes from Druceiella hillmani, assembly GCA_039881145.1. Taxonomy (NCBI): domain Eukaryota; kingdom Metazoa; phylum Arthropoda; class Insecta; order Lepidoptera; family Hepialidae; genus Druceiella; species Druceiella hillmani. Next base: position 27,197,218 of record JAYKKI010000007.1, on the reverse strand, counting down.
CAAAAATTAATTTTTAAAATCTTAAATTTTTGTTTTTTTTTTTAAATCATTGTCAATAATTTAAAATAAAACTTTTTAAACAGTACTGAAAATTTTCTTTTCTATTAAGTCGAAAAACTTGAAGGTAAAATAAATAAGAAAAATTGTAAATACAAACGTGAATTTATGTAAAAAACCAACCCAAACGCCAAACTACGTGTACATGCCACATACGTGCACAGTTATTGAAATCGTTGTATTTTAAGTATGATACTTATAGAAAAAAAGAGTCGGAGAATCTTTCCTTGAAAATTATATGATCTATAAATTTCTACTATTTAAAGGCTATATAAAATTTCATATCTCTCAGAATTTTGGCTAAGCTATTACACTCTGTCGTTCATTTTAAGTGCATTATTATCCCCCGACCGTTCGAGTATTAATAACAATTGAATAAAGTAAAATAAAATACCTTTATAAAAGAAGAAAACTTAATAACAGACGCAAAAAAATAACATTGCAAGAGTCAAAGTATTTTACACCCTTGAGGAAAAGCGTCAGAAATATAATGGGATAGGTTTTCATATCGTGTCATTAACACTTACTTGCCCAGCATCGGTTGGTTTTGAATAATTTTATAAATACGTAAGTTACGTTACTTTAGAAATTTTCAACGTAATAATTCTTAATGAAATTTACATTTATTTACTTGTATTTAAAAAATGTAGCAAATAGAATTTTATCCAATTACTTTTAAATTATATTTCAGTTTAAACTTCTTAACCGATAATAAGCGAACCCTATAAAATTGTATCGCAATTTATTTTCCCTATTTTGGTACATTTTCGATGACCGATTGCAAATGATTTATAAATGTTTATGTATATGTTTAAATAAATAAATAAATATATATGTACATATATATATATATATATATATATATATATATGTGTGTGTATATATATATATATATATATATATATATATATATATATATATATATATATATATATATTCTCAAATTGGCTTTTGATGTTTAACTATTTTTATATCAGTATATGCGAGGAGTGGCTAAATCAAAAGCCTTAAAATTTCTCTCAATCAAAGTACACTGGCTTCATTATTGCCTGTTACTGTTTTACTCTTCATCATCCGAAAGTATGACATTCCCTTGTTGATAGAAAGAGACGCATTTTAGAAATCGGCGTTGCTCATTGGCTTTCCAGATAGTCCTCCCTCGATTCCAAGGGGTAACGACGAAGTAGTTCTTCCCCAATATGGCCAGCGGTTGAATAAAAGATCGCTATACTTGCCAAATCATTACGGTACATGGACCATTTCGTGCTAGTTTGTTTAGATTTGTTCTTCGCTATAGCTATATCTGCGGAATTGAGATGCAGGATATGAATTATGTTTTATTGCACTGCAGTGAGCACTACTATGCGGGTAGAGTTTTATTAGAGAGCATGCGTCTAAATAGTGATAGTAGAAACACGCGGAAACTTAGAACACGGTATGTTTAGTCACCGAGACTTGGTTGGGAATGGTCCGATTTTCGAGTCATTTAGAGCGTTTGTAAAAAGCGTTCTCGATAAAATGGAGGTACTAGATGAATCATTGAGAGGGAACAGACTCTAACCCTGTCGGGTGGAACCACTGAGACTGTAGATACGGGACACAATTAGAGGATTATGAAAGGTCCTCTTTTTGTATGAGGTGGATTGTTGGGGATCCCAAGAGTGGCCCTGAGACAAATATGCGGGATGCAAACGGGGGGAACAGAGTGGAAATGAGGAAATTCTGGAAATGAGGGCCAAGTAACATTTTTATGTTCATATTAACAAAAAAATTTCTGCAAAACATTAGAAAATACTAACTGAAAAGACTTTGTTTAGATTTTGATTATCTTATATCCTTTAAAAACACATTAATAAAATTGTTTTTGTGGAACAATTTATTACAGCCAGATCTTTCATCTTAATTATGGAATAAAAAACACACAAAGAAGACAAAAAAATTATGAGAAGATCTTAATTTCAAACATCCATACCAAAGATGCATATTGATTCCTTTTGATCATGATTGACTTATTTAAAAAAAAATAACTAAAAAAGAAAAGGCAATGTGGAAATGGTGTTACAATTTTCAGCTAAATATGTGGAGATGCAATAATAAAATGACACTTAGAGTTAATTCCATATATAATGATCATTATATAAGAGCGTTACACAGGTATCATATAGACGAATTAAAACGATGAAACATCTGTTAGGTTAAAGTCTACGTTTAACCTAACTAAAAAAAATTAAAAAATATTTTCTTTGCATGATATTGAAATAAAAGAATAATTAAATGCAATACTTTTTATTTACTAGCCATCAGTTCACACATAAATTGTTTTTCTTCTCATGATTCGCACAATACACAATGTTGTTCAATCAGATCTTGTTAGCTGTGTGATTTTATTGTTAGTAACAACCGAGCGTATTCAGCAATTTTGTTGATTACTTAATAATCTAACTAACTTTTTAAATTCAGCAAACTTAAATTTAATTTGTTTTGGATTCGAAAAATTCAACTGTAGCAGTAAATGGTTTATGTGTTTTTCAGGATGTTATCCGATCTTAATACGTACGGTAGGGTAACGATGTTCGAAAATGTTTTACTACCCTATATTTTCTTTTGATAGTATCACCAATGAAATTTATTTGAATTACGTTTGTAGTAAACTTGTAAGACATGCTAATAACTTTGATATTGATTGCAGACCTCCATTGCTCATCTCGCGCAGCCGCACCCCAATAAATAAATTTATGCATAAATTTAGATAATGTGGAAATATTTATACATACATATATATATATTTATATATATATATATATATATATATATATATATATATATATATATATTTATATATACATACACATAAATATATGTGTTAAATTAGTAAAGAGACAAAATTGGATTTTTAGTTTCATAAAGGCAGGTGCGGACGTACAACCTAAAAAAAATCCAAAACATGCAATTTTTTGAGATTTTTGTTGAGGTTCTTATTTAGGACACACAAATGATTTCATGTCGTCACAGCAATTTTTGCATATTATCAAGTTTGCAATTCATCTTATTACAAGGCTGTAATGTTTTTAATTTAATAACAAATGAATCGGTTAATTTACCTTCAGTGTCGGTAAATTTTTCTTTTTTCGTACCATTTGGCAACCTCGAGCTTATCGGCTTTTCTATATAATACATATATCAACTTTTCGCTACTTTCAAATTTTCTTGACGTAGATTTTAAACCGACAAAATTTAATGGTTTCACAACAACCATCACCGATGCAGTTACCATTTAACGGGGAAAATTCGCGCCATTTATATTTTGATAAACCTACTTTTTCTTCAAAAATTACATTCTTGTGTACATTACTGTCTTTTACTACCAAAGCTATTACTTTATTAGAGCAATGTGTTTGACCAAAATTAGAAATGTGTAGCTTTTTTCATTCAGTAAGCATTCTCCATACCTACAAATTCTTTTAAGATTTTTCATGTTATCTTTATTATGTATTTAACTGTTTTCCAAAAACTTTCATCGTCTACTTCGCAGCATAATATAAGTGCCATGCAATCATATTTTAGCTTGTTTTCATATCCATTCCTAAATCCTTATTAAGTAGAAAAACAAATTATTTCCCTATTTACTTGTTACTACGCTCCTCATTACAAATATTATCCATTTCTCGCGTAATATATGGACACTTCATCAATTTCAGAAATTTTAAACCGAGGACTCGGTCCACTAGTGAAAGTAAATAAAAGCTAGCTTCAGTACAGAACCCATGAGTTGCACACTGCTCACATCTTCATATACACGTTTAAAACTATTTGGAAGCAGGTCTTCTTCCATTTCAATATAGATCGATGTAAATTGTTTAACGAAATAAAGGTTATTTTTAATAGTTTCGGATTTTCTAAAATAATAGGAACCGTTTGCAGCCATAGTATTTGTGCATAATGGAGATTAATGGTTAGTCATTAGACATAATTTAGTACTGAAACGGTTGTTAATATGCCAAAAATATTTAAAAAAAATCGGTGTTAACCAATTTATGTTCATTACTTCTTCATCTTCTTTAGCTACAGTACAGTGTATTAGATAATTTGATCTTTTTGAATAAGACGAGAATGTCACCATAAGAAATTTAACGTCTTTTTCTAAACGCTTTAGTAAATCTTCAATCAACAATGTATTTGTTGTTTGATTTAACAACAATGTATTTGTTGTTGTTTTGCACCTTTCTGTACTTTTTTTAAAAGTAATATAGAACGTAGTACTGAACATAATTTCTAATAAATCGTAATTTTTTACATTTATTAATTATTTCTTTTTTTTTCTAAATTAATTTCTGTAGGTTTAGTTCATTTGTTATTTCATTATTTTTTATCACTTAGATTCTAATTTTCCCAACGCTTATGTAACAGTAATATAATCATTTTAATACTGTATACAATAACCTTAAAGTCCAAATTTCTTATTAGTTTTATTTCAATATTTCTGGCACCATTCACACAACACAGGAACAGGATTATAAAATTAATTTTAATTTTGTTTATAATCCTTTAACATTACACATTGGACATTACGCTCTACACGTGTGGCAGGTATTTTAATGAAAACATCCTTTTATATAGCAACGTAATTGTAGATACCCTCTTTGAAATAATTTCCTTTGAAACAGAATATTTTATAACACCTTTTATCATTTTCATTTCCATGATGTAAACTTACTATTTATTATAAAGGAGAAAAACATACGTAATTTAAGTTGTTAAAAGTATATATTTTTTAAGAATATGGGGAAATCGTTTTCTAAGGCACTTGCTTACAGAATATATTATAACATATAAAGAAAAATGACTGTCTAAACGAAGAAGTAAACATCCCGCTATTGAACGGGTGAAAAATTAATGAGATCTGAATTTTATTTATCGAAATATCATTAGAATTATCGTATGACATTTTGTGTCGAAAGATTAGTATTATAGTATTATATATTTATATATTTTATATATATATATATATATATATATATATATATATATATATAGTTAAATTGTAATATTAATTAGTTAAATTGTCAATATTTTCTGCCAAACTTTTTAATTCACTCATTTCCATGTGTTTACATTAATTTTTGTATATACTATAACTCATATTTTTTTAATAATTAAAATTTTAACAAGTTTCTAATAGGATTATTTATTACATTCATTATTTTTTAATAATTTTGTATTCAGCAAAAAACATATACTTTTAAAAAAAAAACACACTGTTCTTAAAAATTTATTTACGAGTTATGATAAAAAATTAATAATAGTTTCACAACCAATGGATATAATTAAATATTTTTATTTAATTGGGAACGCTCGAAAATTTTGTCAGTAACGAGATTGTTAAAGATTTCATCACCCTATTGTAATATCAATAATTCATTTTGAATAATTTTATACGTAAATTAAAATTCTCGTTTGCTTACTTTTGTTTATCAAAGCTCGAGATCAGGTTTGCGAATTTTTATTCTTAAAACTGTTATAGAATACGGAAAACAGTATAAATCTCAATAAGCACTAATAGTCCATAATTTTTAAATAATTACTGAAACTTAAATATTATTGATGAACTAAATTGCATATATTGTTTTGAATTGAGATGATATGCATAATTTGCTATGCATTCATATTTTGGGGGAAAAATTTTAATAATTTCATAAATATTGCAGATTTTTCGTGAAATGAAAATAACTATCAAACTTCAAGTATATTTTTCATGTGGTATTATAATAAAGTTTAAATTTTAAGGAGAGCAAGAATATTTTTTAACACTCAACGTAACCGTTTTTTTTTCAAATCGATCAATTTTTAAAATAAATATAAAGGAATAAAACTTAAACCATATAGAGAAACTATTTTGGACTTTTTAATTTTTGCCTTGAGTTTCAATACCTAATAATATTATAGATGGATTTAGTAAAGTCTTCAAATGAAGAAAAATTACCGTTCCCTGGAAAATTAATCGTAAATGCCCGATAGGTTCTCAGAAACATATTTATCGCATCGACTTCTATTGCTAAATAGTCAAGTTATGTATTCAAGTTATGTCTTCAGTTCGTATACATTTTTTCTTTTAAATTGAAATTTAAAAGCGATTGAACCAATTCAATTAAAAATTATTTTTATTTAATTTGTTAAAATTACGTAATTTCATCGACAGAATGTTTGATCAGAGCGACATTACTTATACGAGTAGTATTACACGACAGTTCGATCGGCTGACGTTTTACTTTCAGCCCGCTTCTAGCGAAGAAATGCACAGATAGAGACCCAACTTAATCCATCGGTCATTAAGCTCAACAGTCGTAAAACTATTAAAGGACCCAAATTAAGGATAGCCAACATATTTCAACACAAGCATTAAACGGCAGTTAGGTAGGGAGTTAAAAGTCGTAAAGCGAGGGAAATTAGGCCGAAGGTAATGAGTACTATTTGTTAGCCGTAAGCTTCGAGCGGACGTCGGCTAACTGCGTGGTGCTTAGGTTAAAAATATATTTCGGTTGAGGTAGCCAAAAGCACTTCTAGTGCGGCTTTCCGCGTTAATGTTTAGTTCAAATAAGTTTAATGCCCTTAGTAATGGCAACGTTAACTTTAACCTGAACGAAGAGACAGACCTAATATCATAGAGTTATTTCTTCTATTGGCGGTATAATGGCGAATGTATAACATTTACTTACAGACTTCTGCAATATATATGTTAAGTTGAAACCACAGGTCATAGTTAATAATATATTGAACACAGCGTTGAAATGAAATTCGACTACGGGCGAAAACATAATTTATTAGATATTTTATTTCAGCGTTTTGTTGTGAATTTTTGATGATTCGCATTTAATTAAAATTATTATTCCTGAAATTGCTATTTTTAAGAAAACTATCAATATGTTACAAACAAAATGCTTTTTCTGTAATCGCAACAGAGGTGGACGTGAAAATTCAAGTATTCTTCTCTGAGATTTATTACAAATTTGTTGGTGTTGCATGCTGTTTTAAGAGCTTTTTTCCATATTATGTCAAATCCTTTACCCTAAATATCCATATATACCATTTATTTAAAACTAGCTTTTTAGAAACCAGCTTCGTTCAGAGAGTTGATATGAGATTGTGTAGGAGTAGGAATAAAAGGATAAACTTTAAAATATAAGAGATAAACAATTTTTATTGAAAACATATTCTAACTATTTACAATACTTGTTTATAAATAAATTTTTTCATTTTATTATCTGGGGTATATATTCACAAATTTTTCGAATTTCCTGCTCAAAAGCAAGCTACGTATAACCGTGAGAAAAGCAAGATTTTTTGAGGTTTAAAGTACGCCTTGTGCTTTATAATAGTAAAACTATAGGCTAATTTCATTTTAAATTTCGGTCTTTTAAATTAGAATGACAGTTCAATAGAGATCAGTGATATTCTGGGGATAAATACTATTTGTCCTTTGTCATTTCCAGTCATAAGTTCGACTTCGACGATGTTATTCGATAGCTGTTTGACAATCAGCCTTGTTTCTTTACATAGTTTTGGTGAGTTGAGATCTCTGAGTAGTATGATCGGAGAACCAACTTTCAGTCAAAGGCAGTGTGGTGGCATTCCTGGTACTCGCAAAGAGTTTAAACATTACTATCGTGTAGATTTACTTGTATATTCTCTCTTCACCGGTAATTTTCTTTTGAATATTAAGAGTTGATAGTGTCGACAATATTATTTTTAGTTGACAAAATTGCTCTCTTAAACAGTCACTCCGGTTTAGTATAGTTGTGAACAATGTTTGACCAAATTTGGTCGATGAGTTCGTACTCAGTAGTGGCTATTTTGCAGATATCACTATTGAATTCAATGAGGCCGGTCGTCCGGCTAGTAGGATATGTGCCTTCACCTAGTTGTAAAAGTTTTTGGGCAAAATGTGGTGCGGTTTCGTCTTTTGACAGTTTAACTCTAATATTTTTTGTTAGTCGAAGTATTTGTATGTGTGGCCAGAGATGTGATTTTTTTTGAGCCTGCATTTATTTCGTCTGCTGGCGTTGGTTTGGGGATAACTGGAAGTGTTGTTTGTAAATCTCATGAGAATATGAGTGTAGAGCTCCTCCCATCACTTTCTTGCAATTATTTTAATGTTCTGTACATAGCTTCGAGGGATTTTTTATTGTGAATTCGTCCCCAAAGATAAGTTTAGTATGTTTTAGACGTTTATCCTTCTCAGATTCTCTTGAGATTTTACATACTGGTAATTGATCTTCAGTCATATTCAACGGTAGTGTAGTGTGGAATGGGCAGTTCGTCCTGCTTCCATAAGTGTGGCGGTAATGCCGAATGCTGCCAATGCACGTGCAATGTGTTGTTTGGGACGTATTTCTGCCAGCAACAGATTTATTACAAACGTTTTTCCGGTGCCGCCTGGTGCGTTCAAGTAGATAATTCCGCCAATGTCGTTGTGGATCCGGTTCATGATAAAGTTGTAATTTTTTTTTTATTGTCATTGAGGAGTGGTTTGTTTTGGGCTATATATTGAAATAGTTCGTTGATGTTGTAGCTTTATTCTTTCATAATTTCGAAGTTTAGCAGATTGAAAGCATCTTATCCTGGTGCTGGTCTCCGAAGTTTTACTAAGGTCTGGTTTTTTATTGCTAAACAGTTATCTTCTAGGCGAATGATTTTTTCATTGAAGATGTTGTCGTTGAATTCCATGGCCAGTCCTGGATAAGCTTGTCGGATTTGGTAATGGCCTCCATGGTCGGTGAATCATGTGTTTTACAACTAAGTCATACAGCTCCGGATCTGACTTATACGATATAGTGAAAATATGGAAATTCAGTTCGAATATTTTTGTCGATGTCCGCGGGATGAATTTTATCGTGTAGGCATGAGTTTGTGTGAGTAAGGCAGTCTCCGTATTTGCCATACGATTACGTACATTCATCATCTTACGGTTTCAATGATGTGGTACTTTATGATGACATCTATGATATGGTATTTTATGACGATTTCTAGCTACGATGAGTTGCATGTGAATATTATGAAGAGATCAAATCACCCATATTTTTATGTAGGTAATGGCATCTTCAGTGTATTGGTGCACGTGTCTTGGATTTCTTATGTGAGATTAGGGTAAGATCACCATTGTTCCAATGTCGTCAATGTTTTCGTTATTTATGATCGCATCTCGAAGGTGGATGTATTCTTCGTGCCTATTGTCTTTTGATTTAGTCTTATGTAAAGCATTCGTTCCGTTTCTATTTTTGGATACAGGAATTGTTGAAGTAAACGGCGAGTGTTGAGAATGTGACTGCACGTTTCATTGTCTCTGTTCGTTAAGCGGTAAGCATAAAACTCCTTGTAGTGACTTTTTTTATTATTTCTACGCCGGTTTAGGTTAGATTTGTATCACATTAAAAAAATATTCGTCCTCTCTGGGCGTTAATATTAATAAATATTGGAGAACATAATATTTACGGTGTGTCTTTGCAACGCGTTTTAGTTCTTCTCTTTTTCATGTAAAATTATGTCACAGCTTTTGGTTTTATTGTCCACAATTATCATGGCAACTTCGTCCATCTGAGGTGCATTAAATCGACTTTCGTGTTCTCCAGATCCCTTGTCGGCTCGAATAATTACTTAATAGTCATCAGAAATCTGTCAGTCTAGTGCTTCCTTGAATATGTGAATAAGTTTGTTGTATTTATATAAGATCCTCTGTACATTTCTTGCCTGTAATATTTCTTGCCTCAATCCATTGATATTTGTGCATCGTTGATAAATTTTTATTTCTTTATTTCCGATGAAATATTCTTGCAGGAATTTATATTCTCCGTTGGGTAGTGAAAGTAATAATCTCATTTTGGTATCACAAATTTGTCCTTGAATGGAAAAAACAGAATCGATTTTATCTCTGTTAGTGTTGATTGAAGTGACGCCGAAAGAAGTTATTGGGAAGTAGGTCTTATACGCTTTTATATTTTGAAGAAATATTTGTTTTGATTCTTGAGTTTCCCCGTTCATGTAATGTAGAATTTTCTTTTCATGTAACAGATTCCTAATGTTTCTCTATTGAATTTTTTTGGCAATGCAAAATTGGCAGATGTTATCCATTTTTCCGATTACAACATGTTTGTGTTTGTCATATTTTTTCATCGAGTCGAAGTGGTATGTTTCTTTTTGTTAGATTGCACTGTTTACTTGTCCTTGTCCGCGCTTTTCGTAGGCTGATATTTTCATGGATGGTCTGCATTTTCAGTTTTTTTATTATAAGATTTTGTCGCAATTCTTAATTCTTCGTTTCGTTGTTTTTCGGTTTCTATGCTTCTCATGGTGCTCATTCTCTTTCGTTGGGAACGTAAACGTAGTTCACGCTCTTCGACTGTTTCGTTATTTTGCTGTTCTTTTTGTTTTTGCCGTTTTACTTCATAACTGGCCCGATCTCCGTATGGGTATTGTGTGAAATATAAATGAAATCAACTTTTAACACTACATTAAGTACACTTTAAACACTTTTCACATTTTATTTCAATTTATTCAGTTACTGTATAACTTTGATTACTCACTTTTCACTGTTGGTTTTTATTCACTCACTGCACTTCACTGATAAGAAACTGACGTTCAAACCCACGACGGATCTTGCTTTAATGCAGCCCTATCAATGGGAAGCTCCGCACATACAAAAAAGGCGTCGAATGGCCCATAATTTTCCAGAACGTTCTACAACATGTGAGAGTGTTCTAGAATATTCCACACTGATATGTGATGTTCCGGGATGTTCCTGTGCGTTCCAGACTATTTCTAAATATTCCTCAACATTCCAGAATATTCCAGGATGTTCTGGAATATTGTAGAATTCTGTCGAATACTCTCGAATATTCTGGATTGCTCTAAAAAATTCTAGGAGGCGAAACTTCCTGCCCTTAAGCATGCCTTTCGGGTAAAAACGGGAACCTTCTTCAAGTATTGGGGATAGAGGGCTACCAAAGAGTTTTAGCGGCACGCGAATTGTTCACTTACTTTTATAATACAAATTAAATATGAAAAAATATCGTTGTAATTTCTTTATTTCTTCGATTATTCGACATTTAATTACTGTACTAGCTTTTAAAACTTTTTACGCTCGAAACTTCATGCATATATGTAATACCACTGCCTATGCATAATTACGTTTTAACAGTAGAATGGGAAACAGAACAGAAAAAAATGTGTTTGGATAAATTTTGCTTTAACGGTTTCACACCAAATTAAGAACAAAACAAAGTCCTTCCAATTTCGTTACGTTCGTCTGTTCGTCCGATCATATATGCCTCAAATCTCAAAGAAGCTTCGCTCCTTCCGGCTTTAGATTTCCATAAAATATATCATCATAATTTTTTGTTTCCAGTTGCTATCATTATGTCCTCTTCATTAGAACTTACTTTAGATTAATTTCTTCTAAAATCCTTATTCTATTTTGAATCAATTCAAGATACACAGAAAATTGCGCTAGTCACAATAGTTTGCTATGGTGTCGATTCAGAATCCTCATCTTCAACAGCATTTTATTTTCGCAATTCAATGGAGCGTCAAACATAAGCTCATCACAAGATTTAAATTCGGGATTATCTATAATAACGCCCAAAGTCAGGGCTTTATGATAGACTAATAGTAATATTATGTACACTCATCTATAAACTATTTTGTCTTCCTAAATATATAGGCAACTCTCGTAGTAAGAGTTCTGTTACCAAGTTGCTTGACATTTAAAAAACGAATGACAGGAATGTAATTAACATGTTGAGTAAAAACAACTTGAAATAACTTGATTAAAACGAATCCAATATCTTATAAAGTATCATAGAGTTCTAGTTCAAGAAAAAAATTATATTTGGAACCGTAACAATATACAATTTTGAATTTCATGTTTAGAGGTGCGAACGAAATGATAGATTTTTTAAAATTTCATGTGTGCTTTGTATCAAAAAGAGAAAGCTATCAAAATTTCAAAAAGATTTTTCAAAATGTTATGTACCTAATACATTTGAATATGTTACGCTTCCCAATTCAAAAAGCTATATGTACTCAAAATTATGAAAAAATAGTATTATTACAATTTACATAAAATTTACGAGAAAGTTATAAAAATGTTTCCAAATCTCACGTTTAGAAAAAATTACTATATTTTGACGTCTGTGATAGACTGGGAAATATTAATCTTTCACGTATAAGATAAAAAGGTAAAATTTATATCTAAAAAAAATCATCGTAACTATATTTATAATTTAAGTTTTCCTTATGCCCTTTACGAATTAGTAGTCACCTACCCGTACTACCACATAATTATAGTAAGAGTGAAAACCTACATTATTTGCTTTTAGATTCCCGATATGCCTTATTTGGATATTAAGTTTCAAAATCTAAACAGGACAATCAAAATTTATAATATTTTTTATTATACAATCATATTCTAGTTTAACAAAGAAAAATATAAAATTTCGGAAAAACAAATATTTCATAAATATTTATGCATAATATTAGAGCAAAATAAAAAATTATTAATTTAGGTACTCCATTCATATACACAGTTTTGTTTTAAATTTTTTTATTATTATTTTAATAACAGCTATCTCTACTATTATTTATGAATCTATTCTCAGGCACCACTTAATATATTTGAAACAATTTTATCTAGATATGTATTTTTGTTGGTTCATTGGTCTTTTCAAGCAAGCATACCGAATTATCTTCATACATAAAAAAAATTTCACTTAATTTTTATTCAAAACTAAATGAAATTACGTGATGTAGTACTGTTTCTGTTTCATTTAAATTCTTAACTACGATCTAGGTTTTGTTGTATGACAACATCTTAAGATGAGCAATTTGTAAAAATTGTAATTGCAATGTTTGCAAAAAATTTAAGATGTTTTCATACGACGAAACCTAGGTCGTGCTTAAGAATTTAAATAAAATAAAACTAATACGATATCACCTAATTTCATTTAGTTGTGTATAAAAATCAGGTGATGATGAATTTCTACAGCATTACCGCCAAATATAGTCAATGCATAATATTTCCTTAATAATCAGTTGACGGAAAATCAATCAAAATTATGGAAAATCCCAGAAAACTTTTTGGTGTGAACTGTTGATTACAACAAAATGGCGAGTAAATCACAAGTTGGAAGTTGCAATTGCGCTTGGCATTGTAACAGGCTGATTTCAAGGGTACTTTACTCTCGCTTCACTACAAATTTAATGCGGTCGAAATATTTTCAAGCTGCGTGCGTTTAAAGCTCATTTCATCAATTTGAACGATAATGCTGTATACATAAATTACAGCTTCAAAGGTAGATTGTGAAAAAAAAATTATGTTTGTAAGTAATTTTTTAATTCACACAGATCTACTAACATTTTTAGATCATAAAAAAGTGTTATATTATTTAAGGAGGAAAATATTTTTAATAAATAATCTCAAAAAGGTAGGCAAAACTGGAAATTGAAAAGAAATGACAAACCTAGGTATTGGCAAAATAACATTTCTACGCATCTTAATAAATAAAGGGAAAATAAATGAAAAACTATTTCACTAGCCAAGATGTAAAATATTTAATATAATATTTTCAGCAGAATTCAATATTCCACGAAATTCATGGCTTTTGTGAATAAAATGAGACGATTTATTAGAATAAATCAGATTATAAATGCCTTGAATAGAGACTGATGATAAAGAAAACACGTAAGATCTTCATATGTTACAGAGAAGGCAGTTTAGGGAATTTAATCGGTTTCCAATTGATTTTTTTCTAGTTGCAAAAGATCAAACTTTTCAAAATCTATAGAAACAATACTGAATATAACCGTTCACCCGAGTCGTGAGAAAAATAATTTTGTGACCTGTGTTATTGAACATGCATTAGCTCTTTATATCGGACAAATCTTTTCTTTTGCACCAAATAAAAACATATCGCAAATCGATTTCAACCCATCGCAAATTAGACTACCATTTTCTTCAGTTCATTCAATTGGTATTTTTTAATATTAATTTAGATTTTGTGGGATACAAAGATTCGAGATTCAAAAATTATCCCCGTGTCCGTCCTTTCTGTTCCACAGTATATAAAGAGTGTAGGAAACAATAAGCGATGATAAAATATAATATAAAAATGATAGCCTATAAAAAATCAAGAACTGTATTTTAAACTTACTACTTCGATTCGATTGTGAAATTGACCATTACTTAAATCGGAGTTATCCTGTTAATTTAATAATAGATATAGCACAGGCATTAGCTCTTGTTAAATTTTCATTTGTTAAAGGTGCCAAAACTTTTCTCAAATAAATTCGTGGTTGAAATAATTCTTTGTTTAATACTATTCTTGCCATGGTTATTTGTTATACTAATGTAGAAGTAGCAGGACCTCCAAAATGCGATTCCTAAATATTGGGGATTCTGAAATATATGAAATATATGTTGACCATATATATATATATATATATATATATATATATATATATACATATATGTGTGTGTGTGTGTATATTGACATATTGGCCGTCATTATATTCTTAAAATTATCAACACACTGGTTACATCAACTATATAAAATATATTACGGTTAACGTAACCAATTAGCGTAGCATATGGTTAGCGCAAATAAGCTTAATGCCCATTCTAATGATCACGTTTAGTTTAACTCGAGTTCGTAAAGCTGGATATCTTGAGTGACCTCTTTTACTGGCGGCCTAATGTTGCAAACATAATTCTTTCGATTAGGTTCATACTACATAAGAGGATGACCATAGAAAGTAAATATTTTTATTTATGAGGGGGTTTGTTTATCGAAACAATATTTAAATTCTCGGCTTAAAAATTAAATTGTTTTACCAATTATCAATTAATATTTTTTATATGCCCGGTATTCTTGTGGCGTTTCTTAAGTTTTCAGAATTTTGCCATAATAGAGTAAAAATGATGGAACTTATACTAGGAAAAATTTTTTAGGAATTGAAAAAATAAGGTTAATCTAGAGATATCGATCGGGTAAAAGAATGGTAAATGAGAAAATGTAAAAGATTTATGTCTATTTATATAATCAATTCGGTCAAAGACCGCTTTTTTGCTCATTTCACACATCGTTCGACTTAAGAAATTATTCACCATCTTATAAATATAGATGTAATTTGTCCCTGATCTAGCAAAGTAAAGTTGAGTTGGTTTATTTCATTTATATTTAGCAAAAGCGTAAATTATGGGATTATATTAAAGCTACTATACAAAACGTAAGTGAATAATATATATGAAGTCGTAAATTAACAATTTTTCCATATATGTACAAATATTTTATTACAATTTGTATATACTAAGGAAACTGTATATATGTAGTAAATCATTAAAATAAACATTAATAATAAATTCGTGAATTAATTTCTCCTTTACAAATAGGTAATTTTCAACGATGTCCATAACAACAATGTCAATATATCGTAATAAAAAATCAATCAAAATCGGCAATTTAGAGAAATAAACTTATGTTAAAATAATATTGATATCAATAACAATAGCAAAAAATTAACAAAGATAATAATGATAATACCAATAGCTATTCAATTTAGTCATAAACTAACATGCATTTTTTTGGGATTTCCGTTTGCGGATGAAAGCCTCCTCCATCTTTTAACAATAACTCTTGTTAGTGGCTATTCTAATCCATGTGATTCCTGCAGTGATCACAATGTCATCCCTCCAGCAATGATGCAGCCTCTCCGTGGCAGGATCGTGTCTCTCGAGTACCAGCGTAATATGCACTCACTCCACCGACCATCCTTTTGATATTCTACGTGTCCCGCCCATCTCTGTTTTAGTTAGCAGGCTAATGTTTTCAAATTGTTTTTTTTCTTGATATTAGTTTTACGGTGGCGATCTGGCAGCTTGATATTAAGTATGATGCGCTCAGTAGCTCATTGAAAAATTTCTATAGTCGATATTGTTTTTTTTTGCGGGAGCCCAATTCTTGCTACCATATAAGAGAGTTGGTAGTACTATAGATTTTCATACCTTTTTTTTTAATGTCAATGGTAGTTTGGTTTTAAAAAGGTGTATAAACGAAGAGTATTTGATATATGTTTGTATTATAGTTAAAATAATGATTATCTTTGCTAATAGTCCACCTGAAGATGTTGTAATACAACGAAACCTAGGTCGTGGTAAAGAACTTAAGAAAGTAGAAATGATACTACATCACGTAGTTTCATTTAATTATGAATAATGAATTTCTACAAAATTAAAGCCAAATATATTCAATACTTACAGTTTCATTACTCATAAAGTTTTATTTTAGAACATTAAATTGGAATTTGTAGTTTATATTTATTTCGCGCATAAATTTCATTTCGGATATTAAACATTTATAATTAGAATTCTGAGCATTTAAAAATTATGATCATCAAGATGTTAACAATAAATGTTTAAAAATGAATACTTTGATGGCGTTCTACATTGTCGATTTTGGAAAAGTGCAGTTTTGCTTTTAAGCTTTCTAGCCAATGATAATCCAAATAACGAAATGAAAATTTCCACCACACTGAAATCAGGATAAAACCGTATTCATGTTATACATAAGGGTGGCTTGTTTTCAATGTCTCATCCGTGGGTTTCGTTTAAAAGTTGATGTTTCTCAGAATATAAAAAAAATCAAGGAATTCAGCAGTTGGCAACGAGAAAAGAGCAGGATGAAATTTGTAATCATAATACATAGCAAAAACGTATTCTTCATTAACGCGTGTACGTTTTATTTAAATATATCAAAAATTCATAACAATCTGATAACTCAAATTGAAAATTGGTCTGTAAATGTAAAAATTATTTATATATGTATATGTACACGTACATGTATGTATATATATATATATATATATATATATATAAATGAAACAAAAAGATTAAATAAAGATAAATAAAATACATAGACACAGTTTCTTAATAATCTTATTTATTTAAAAATGTATGTCCAAATTATAATAAAAGCTTTTCACTTATCTAGTAAAATTATTAATTTACGACGTGATAAATATTTTCCACTTTGGTTGAGTATGGTATTTGAAATTTAATCCTATAATTTACGCATTTGCAAAATACAAATAAAATCAAACAATCTAATCTCACTTTGTTCGATCAAAGACAAATTACACTCACCTTTTTTAATGTGCACAACGCGGGTATATGGTGGTGGTAATTTCCTAATTCGAACGATGCTCATTATATATGAGCACAAACATGGTCGGTGATCGAATCGATTATATCAAGAGATTTAAATCTTTTGCATGTTCTCATTTATTGACCATATTTCTACCCTATCTTGATTAATCTTATTTTTAGTCAATTTCTAATCTTAATTTTATCATTTTTACTCCATTATTTCAAAATTCTGTAAAACTTAAGAAACGCCATGAGAATACGAGGGATAGAAAAAACTATTATGAGTGGAAATATTTGGTAAAATAATTTAATTTGTGAAGCAATAATTTAAATTTTTTAATATATTTATAAGCAATAATTTTTATTTTTATTTATAAAAGGGTTTATTTGTTTCAACAAATAAACCCTTTTATAAATAAAAATATTAACTTTCTAAGGTCATCCCCTTGTGTAGTATGAGCCTAGTGGCAAGTATTACGTCCGCACCATTAGACCGCCACTAAAAGACGTCACTCAAGAATTCCAACTTCCACGACCTCGAGTTAAATTTAAAGTTGCTATTACAGTGGGCATAAGGCTTATTTGCACTAAACGTTAAAACCGCACGTTACCCTATTTGAGCACTGCTTACCTCAACGGATATATATCCTAAATGCCATCCATGTGGCCGACGTTTTCCTGAAAGTTATAGCTCATCTCACACAATTTCCTTCATTCCAAAGCTTTAAACTTTTTATCTGTCGTTTAATAGTTAAGCTTAAATATTGTCGTGATGTTTAATTTACCAAGATTTAACAAGCAAAATATTTGATCGAGACCACGTTTTTAAGGCTACACATAATGTGAATATTGTACCTCAATTGACCTAACCGACTACCGATTAAGCTGTTCAGTAAATATTGTTACTAATGTTTAAAAAATATTTAGTAGCGGAACTTTTTTAATAAATGACTTGTTTTAGATATTTTATTTACAGTACTTATTTTACTCCTCACACATACCAAATACAACCTGCTAATAGTTCGTTCAGGATATGAAACAGATTTTAAATTGCGAACAAAATTTGACGAAAATAAAATTATTGGTCACGGCGGAGGAGACTGAAAGCACGGGTACTTTTTCTGGATATTACAGTAATTGTAGCATTATTATAATCGTGTTCCCTTCAGGATTCAACCCTCAAATCGCCTTTCGATTACTACAGGAGTAATAATCTCCAAGGAAGGTCGTTACTTTCGTTTAATCAAAACTTCAGCTTGTTAGTAAAATTTTCTTCATTTCACACCAAACAATAGATTTTATGATACAAAATATCGATATTTGAAACTCATTCTCATTTTAGGTCAGTATATGTAAATGTAATGAACTATAGTAAGATATTATTTTGAAAAAGAATGTATAAAATTAAAAACCGTTAAATATTTTGTAATTCAAAAAAATATGTAACGATCCAAAACAAGAACCACAGTTGTATCATGAATTAAAAAGTTTTACACCAAGGTTTAATTTTAAATGGAGGATGGAAAAAAAATAAATTATTAAATTGCTCAATCTTATAGATCTATTCTTGTAATGAAAGAAGATTTTTAATGCGTTTTATGCGAGTATATAAATTCAATTGATTAGGTCAAAATACGTCTTGAACTTTAGGATTGCAAGTTTCATAAGGGCCACTTAATAATGGATCCTTCTCCCATTTTCTCGATAAAATTGTCTACGTGTTCAAATAACCTATTTATGATAAATAGGTTATTTGAACACGTAGACAATTTTCATCGTACTTAAATTTGGATAAGTCCCCTTCAAAATTAATAAGTTTTAAGCCGATTAAAAAAATATTATTCTTGACCGCAAACAAATATCTCAGCACATTAAATCCACGAAAAAAACGCTGTAAAACGAAGAACATTTTAAACCAGCGAGCGTTAACAATATATTAAACAACCTTTTTAAATCGAATATTATTTGAGTTTGACTCGATATTTAACAATTTCGACGTCCATTTGCACGAGAATTATTATGTTATAAATTAATTCAGTTGATTTTAAACATTTTCATGACATGGCAGTAAAAACTGCTTTGTACCGTTTTATTAATTATCTATTTTGTTTATAATAGATATAAAGGAGGATTTTTAGAAATTGACTTGAGAGAAAGGTTTTTAAATAATTGAGAGACATGCAGATTTGTAAGTATGCTTATCACTGAAAACAATCATTAATTTGAGTAGAGTTTTTTTGATAATTATTTAATTTAATTAGTAATTTGCTTACTTAATTTGGTTACAGACTGGAAAGTTTCTACTAAGACCCTTAATAAATAAATGACTCTAATTCCATGTTCCGGTATTTAATAATGCAATGCCACTAACCGGTTTAAAAGGCAAAAGGTTGTTTCTTCTAAAAAATGTTTAAGTTGGACAGTCTAAAATTTACATAATTAAAAGCTTTGTATTAAAATCACAATTTCAAGGTTTATGTATAATTTACATTAAGGCAGATGAAAAGAGCAGCGTTTACATTATATAGATTACCTACATTTCAAAAAGTGTTTTAATTGAAGCTTCCAAATTTGTTATGTATAATTCTTTTTTATTAAGGTAATACTTAATATTTGCCATAAAGGGAATATGCGATGGTAAAAATTTGTTTCAAAACATTTTTTTTAAATGTATGTGTTATTTGTGAGTGTGTAAGCTATTGCACCACGCATGTGCGCAGATATATGTGTGTTTGAGAAAATCATATATTCCGCGAGTGTTAAAGGCTCAACATTATTTAAAATCATAATTGTGAGAAAAATATTACTTTTGTGAAAATTTCTTTAGGCACACTTTGAAGTGAATACTTATTCTGAGCAGTGAACGAAGCTGAGGCATTCGCACGGGACGGTGACGTTCGCTCGGATCGGTGACGTTTGATCGGGTCTATGACGTTCAATCGCATAATCTCGACTTTCTCCAGCATCGGTCAAGCGAGTTGTCTAATACGGAGTGCATTCTATCGAGAATCAAATTGTATTTTTGAATAACATTTTATTTGAATATATTTTAATATAATACGCGCATGTTATTTTTCTGACTAATTCCCCATTGGGCCAGTTTCGTTGTATTGTCAGCTCTATTTCACCTAATTTGAACAACTCGTTTATATCAGTGTATTGCATTAAATTATCTTAAAACGTTAAACGTTAAAATGTAAAATTCATACCCTTAGACCGACAAACAGTTGTAGTGTTTTTTCGGATATTTTTAAAGACCGTGTTTTTTAGTTTTTTAGTAGAGTAACCGTGTTTTTTTAAATGAAATTATTTTTAAGTCTAAAATTTTTTTTATAATATTTATGGATAGATGGCGCTACACTGAATCGTTCAAATGATTGCTTGCACCACAATTTTGATAAATATTTTAGAATAAAAAGCAAATGTAAATCCATATTATCAGCGCTATATTTCAATTCACAATCTTTTGTTTGAGAATAGTTTAATATAATACACGTATGTTATTACATTGTAAAATAATAATCACACATTGTTTCCTATTCACCGAAATAATAGCCTTCATATAACACCATTTTAATTATCTCTATATAAATATATATATATATATATATGTATATATATGTATATATATATATATATATATATATATATATATATATATGTATATATATATATATATATATATATATATATATGTATATATATATATATATATATATATCTATATATATATATATATATATATACAAGTGTCCGGGAATAAGAGTCGGACGAAAAACGTTATTCCTTGACTGAAAAATACTTGATAGTCTTTTAAATAAAATATAAAACATGATTTTTTTTCTAAAACTTAAAATGTTATTCACAATTATTTGTCATCTTTTTCGGTACACATGATACTTGCGCACATTGTTCAGTGCCGCTCGGGAGAATTCTTGCGAACAGCTGCAAAGACCGCCACTGCGGGTAAACACCGCTCTTCAGGCAAGTACTAGGTGTGTTAAAAAGGGTTATGTGTAATATTTTCTCGCCCTCAATCATAAAAACGGCGTGTTTTACGTTTTATTTTAACGACAATTTATTCCTTTATAGATTACGAATAGTGTCTTGCTTTTCCGAATCTATTCCCGGATACGTGTATGTATGTATATATATATATATATATATATATATATATATATATGTATATATATATATATATATATATATATATATAGATATGTCAGACGCAAAAACATGACGAATTACGTATAAGACAAATTTGCAACGTCATTACCACAGTCAAACCGCCTTTTATATATTTTGTTTTTGACATCGAAACAAAAAAATTCACGTCAAACTGGGAATATACGAGGAACCGTGTGATAAATGGTATATCAGAAGGAAAGAGTAATATTGATGGTAATGAAATTATACATCAGGAAAATAAATTAACAAATCTACCTATAAAATACGTTCTGATGTAATTTATCACTGTCGTTATTATTAATTTTTTTGTAATGAAAAATTTTACTGACATAAATAGGCCCAGAAAAAAATTATCACAAAATTGCCGGTACGGGTATACTGCTGATACTTTGTGGTGAAATATAAATTTCTATATATGCTTTGTGACATTGCAATAATATTTTATGACATTGCAATATACTTTTATTGTTGGTTATTAGTACAGTTTATAATTTGCTTTTATTTAAATTAATTATTGCAAAATTGCCTTACGTTCAGTATGAATATCATTACTGAGTTAAAAGAGAAAAAAAAGTTTGTGTGCTCTCTCACGGGAACTACGCTCGGATTTAGGAATTTTGTATACACGGTATGAGTTAACTTGATCAAAGTATGAGTTCCTCACGAACTACACTGCGTGATCAACCAGAAAATTAATGGACATCTTAAATGATAGATGTTGTCCCTCAGGAACTACTTCAAATTTCGAGAGTAGTAGTCTAGCCTAATAAAGTGACCTATGTATATGATAACTTAGGCAACAATGTGTCTGCATATTGAATTTTGTATAAATCCGATTAAAGATTAGACAGTTAAAAAGTAACAAACTTCTCCGTCCAGATATCCATCCAAACTTTCACATTTGTAATATAAGTACTAAAACTAATAATTAAAAAAAAAGTTTTGGGGACATTTTTAAGGTAATCAAACTTTAATCTCTTTTTACTTAATTTACAATAATATTTCGACAGAAGAAAAATTTGATTAAAACTGGAAATGTTTAAAAAATAAAATATGGGATACCAATTTTTATCTAGATTAGACATCGCACATATTCAGATCTACAAAAATGTTTTTAATTGTTTAAAAGATATTTACCGTGTTTAGCCGTAAAGTTGGGTCCATATTTTGTTTGTTCATTAGTTTCTTTTACCTCTCTTTACAACAAAATAAAAATTATTCTCACTAAAATATGACCTACTCTTGATTATTTTAATTATCATATTGCATAAATTCACATTATCATTAAGTCTGTGAAAAGTTATAAACATAAATATTCAATATTAACGGCCACATTGATTAAAAAATATATGAAGTGTTAAAAAGCAATAACCAGATTCTTTTTTGATTTATTTTGAGTTTAATATATTATTTCATCATAAATATTACATTTATTTATTCTCAAACGCTCATAACATGATTCACCTACGATATCTATGCAATAGGAGTATGAAGCATTCGCAATATTACAAGTAGTTGGAACATTATTCCTCGTAACATTATGTTCAAATATTATAATCGAATAAATCTGGGTATTACAAACGAAACTTTTGCAAAGAAACATAAAAATTAATTTGCACAAATAGTTTACTCAACTTCAGCTAAATTCTTTGTATTTTCCTCCCAGTAAGTGGATTAACGCTATCCAAGAACGTAATTCCACTCTTAACTATCCTACTTACCTTTTGTCCTCTGAACATCTCTGGGATTACAGCAGAAAATATTACTGGCTTAATTAACTTGTAAATTATTCATACCAACACAACTAAGTAAAATATGTTAATTTGTAAATTTATTATACTTTTGCTATACATTTGAGGTAAACAGCAGGATTTTTAGCCATATTTTATTAGTTTCAGTAAAGTAG
Source organism: Druceiella hillmani (assembly GCA_039881145.1). Lineage (NCBI taxonomy): Eukaryota > Metazoa > Arthropoda > Insecta > Lepidoptera > Hepialidae > Druceiella > Druceiella hillmani. The sequence continues at coordinate 27,173,879 of JAYKKI010000007.1, read as the reverse complement.
CCTTTACTTAAGAGAAGTCAACTGAGTTTTTCCAAATTTCTCTTTGTCTTTTCTGTTTTGACAAATTTTTAAAAGAACACAAATACAATATTTGTTGAATAAATTTGGCATTCATTTTGTAGCAAGTCATTATTATTTAATTTTTATTAACTAAATGAAATATTATTTCTACTTTATTTAAATTCTTTTCTCGACGTAGATTTCATTGTATGACAACATTTCCAGGTGGGTCATTTGTAACAAATGACGCTTAGAAACTTCCGACAGCATATAAATAATATACAACACAATAGCTAAAGTAGTTTTCTCACTGTTTACGTTAGTGGGTGTATGGTAGAGGAGTTGTGTAGTTTTTAATATATTTTCAAAAGTTAGGCAATATAATAGTATTTTAGTGACGGTGATAAATTAAATTGATGTTATTATATGAGGTTTTACAATATAAATGTTCAGGTGTATGTAATAAATTAAATGTACTTTTTTCTCAGTTATATATTTATACAATAGCAAGGGTTCTCAGTTATATATTTATACAATAGCAAGTATCTGTAAGTTGGAACAAGGTTATACAAGTAATTATACATACATATCTCCCGTTTTTGGTTTTTTTTTATATAAAAGCTCCCTTGATCTCTGTAATAAAATCCAGAATATTCACCTAATACTCGATTATAAATTAGTATCACTCGACGTGATGACCTTATTTTCTAATATACCACCAAAATATTTCCTGAATATTATTACAGATATCTCAGAAAACAGACGGTTAAACCTCATTAAAATATCGGAAATTATTTCTTATTTGGTAACATTTTTTGTCAACAAGTCACAAAAACAATAAACACGATTTTAATATATTTAGAAACGTGACATTTGCCGGCTTCATAATTATGACAATTAATTAATTGTCATCCAAAGCACCTTTGGTCCCATAAGTGAGCGGCCTTCAATTCGATTATTCACAGTGCTTTAACCATCCCTCTAGAAAAACATAATTCGCGTATAGAAATAAAAACTGTAAAACAAATCAACAAATTATAACACGTCCATTATCACTAAACTGTATCAGAATAAATCACGAAAAATACTAATAAAAGAAATATACCCGATCGTAAAAAATAATAACAAAATTTACTATAAATTCATCCCGTACATAGCCAATATATGAATGAAAATATAAATAATACCCCACATGCCTACAGAACTTTAAATGCATTGAGTAAAACCATTATTAATAACAAAGAAAAAATATATAAATATAAAAAGAGTGGGATCTGTAAACTTAAATGCAATGACTGTAATAGCGTATATACAGGTTAAACATGAAGAGATTTTACTATAAGATACAAGGAACCGATTGCTAGTTGGCGAAATAACAAACCAGACACATGTTTCACATTGCACAATATATTATTGAAAATAACCATTACCCTCATACCGACAATTCCACCTTTATATTACAAATAAATAGAAGAGGCATTTAACTCAACATCCTATAAACATTAGAAATAAACAGACATAAAAGAGACACCAAAGTTAACGTATTAAATGAACAACTCAATAAAATATCATCACCCATACTTAAAATCTTCTAGACATAATTTAATTAGACAACATTGATACTGCAGTACATTTCAAATTGCTTCAGCCCGGCCACACATCTAAGGAGACACATCACAAAAGAAAATAAAAAATGAGAGATATATATAATTAGTTGTATAATCTTGTTCCAACCATCAGATACCCTTGTTATTGTATAAATATATTACTGAAAATAACATCAATTTAATTTATTACATACGTCTGAACATTTGCATTGTATGACCTCGCAGAATAACATCAATTTAATCTCACTAAAATAATTGTATATTGTATAACTTTCGAACATGTAATAAAACTACACCGCTCCCCTACAATCACTAACGTAAACAGTGGGGAAACCGGTGCCAACCCTACTTCCGTTATTGTTTTATATAATATTTAAATGCTGTTGGAAGTTTCTAAGAGTCAATCCGTACAAATTGCCTACCTGAAGATGTCGTCATACAACAAAATCTAGGTCGTGGTTAAGAATTTAAATAAAGTAGAATTATTACTACATCACGTAGTTTCATTCAGTTGTGAACAAAATTTATTGACAATATTTGTTATTTTAAAATTTATTCAACGACTTTGTGACGAGCTGGCTTTAATATCGTGAATACATTTGATAACTGACTTTTTTGTTTATTTAATCGCTTATTATTTTCTTGCTTGCTTATAAGATATTATTTTCATTAACCTCGATATTTTATGACACAAAATCTAATTTCTATTGTTTCTACGTCTAATATTTGTTAATATTGTTTGCCGAAAAGACCATTGAATCACTATTAATAACATTATCAATTACTGGAAGCGAATAAAATATTTACTGTTTCGTTCCAATGCTAGTGAAAATATACAAAAATGTAACTGCAAAAACAAGTATATAAAATTAGATCTTGTATTTAAAAAAAATCACAATTCATATGTTGGAAATAATCTAAAATATTCACAAAATATTAAAACTATACCACTGGACAGAGGAACTGCAAAACAATATTTTCGTTTTTAAATTATTACATAAAATTGTATTCAATGTTTCCTTTTTTAAGATGAATACTCCTTCTAATAAAAAAAAATTACGTATAATAAAAAAACAATTTAATTAAACTGCTGCCAAAAACTTATTGTCCCTCCATACCTAGATCCAGAGTTGAATAACAGGCTAAATACAAAAATAACTCGTCACAGTATAAAACAAATTTCGAAGCCTATTAGTTAATATTTGGTCGTTGTTTTTTGTACCTAACGTGATTAAAATATAATGGAGATGTGTGCTAAAATTATTACTAACAACAGTTTCAATAATAGTTCCGTCTCATAATGACTGAAACACGACGTTATAAACACGCGGAAAGGTAATTACGCATCTTCTAATTTCAATTACATTATGTCGATAACATTTTTTGTTTTATTAACAATTTCTATTTATTTTAAAACCAACACTTTTCTCAATTTTTCCAAACAAATTTTATATTAAAAACTGCAATAAATGAACCGTATAAATTAGGGAAGAACCTCTTCATCAAGTATATTTCAAAACAAAACTTCTCATACAACGATAGTAAATAAAAAAACTGCATATTTTTGGAACAAACTTAACCTGTTTATATTTATTGAATATATTTGGCGTTAATTTTGTAGAAATTCATTATTCACAATTAAATGAAACTACGTGATGTAGTATTATTTCTACTTTCTTTAATTTCTTTACAACGACTTAGGTTTCGTTGTATTACAACATTTTCAGGTGGGATATTAGCAAAGATCGATCGATCGGTGGGATATTAGAAAGAATCTTTGCTAATATCCCACCTGAAGATGTTGTAATACAACGAAACCTAGGTCGTGGTAAAGAAATTAAAGAAATTAGAAATAATACTACATCACGTAGTTTCATCTGTTTCATATGTTGTTAATACTACATCACGTAGTTTCATCTGTTACACCTATTTATCACAAAATGTCTGGGATTAAAAAATTAGCGATGTTACCATAAACTGAGTTTAACCTCCAAAGAAAAGTAATCGACTCAGTCGAAGTTACGGAGAGAATAAGTTGAACTATATGAGATTTTTATTTGTAATGCAAATTTCTGTCACATTATAATGCAAATTTATGTCACGGGATTAATTTCAAGAAAAAAATATTTAACATCCTCGGAAAAACTATTTCCTAAACAAATATATATCTATATTCAAAAATAGGTGCTAAAAGCTTTGTATTCCTATTTAAATTATACTTCGAGTAAATATAATTTGCCCCACAGATAACTTGAAAACTTTTGAATTTTTATAAATCTTCAATAAAATTGATTAAGAACTCGAACCAATGCAAACATCTATAACAGTAGCTTTTTATTTTATACGAGCTTAATAAAACTCGTATGCAATTCAAGTATTCGAAGTTCTAATAACTCTCTTTCCTTTTTACGACTTTATGAAAATAATTACTCTTCATTTAATAAAAATAAAATCCATTCAAAGTATCTTTAACGACATACTGGAACAACAGAGCAAATTTACCACCTTAACGATAAAACCTCATCAGCGTTCATATCATATCAGCGTTCGACATCGCATTTTTTTATTCGCAATCTTAGGATTAATCTCGTAGATAAAGCACACAGTCATATAGCTATACGATATATGCTATATAGCTATAAGCATATGACATGTCTATTCATTCAGTATGTGTTCGTTTCTCTGATTGTCTATTTCAGCCTAATATTGTAATCAGTTTCCATCAAAAATTATATAAGTTGATGAAGAATAAAACTGCATTAAATTTTATTGCTCCGAATGAGCTACACACCTTTTGAAAATTAAAAGGTATTGAAATCGCAACAGAAAATTAAAAGTGTTATAAATAAGTATTACAATTTGTCTCAGTACTTTTTACTAGAAACCAAATATCTAATCCTATCTAACAGTTATGCTGATACAATTAATAAATAGCTTTTCATTTTTAAATATGTCTACTGCTTCCACCTTAATGGGAAGCGACTACGTATTATATTATTTCTTAAAATGAGTCGTGAAATAATTTATTTGAATAAGATGGGTATTCAATGTATGATATTTTATATTAACATCAATTTAGTTTTAGAAGGCATGTAACCATTGAAAAAGCTTTTAAGAGTTTCAAACCAGCTCAAATGTTTAATTTTTATGTAAAAACATTAATAGTTTGATTAGAAAAAAAATAAAAAATTACCACCGCATATGCAGCTATATATAAATAGTTCTATAAATTTAATTAATTTTACCGAAAAAGCCTCTCTCCCTGTGTATATTGCTATGTCCCAACAAATATAAATTACAATAGGTAATATAGCTGTTGCAAAGCCAGAAGTCATAAAATATTACAATGAAATTAAAGGTGGAGTTTAGAGCCATATTACTAGGTGAATTCACATTATTAGGCTCAAAAATGGAATGTTATTTTATAGTATATTGGCTGTTTCTGTTTTAAAAGCGTATATTTATAATTTATATGGAACATTACCCCCAATTTCAATCGTTCCATAATGGCCGTATCTATCCTAAAGATCTTGTTAGTCAGTTATCCATGCTAACTTTAGAAATTAGATCGAAAAATCTAAAAGAGTGTGGGAATCGTCTCACCTCCGTACATAATCCGTAATAGGTCGTAAATTGGATCCCACCAAAAATAAAATATATTTAAAAGACAATAGCACGGAATTGGAAGTATCTCTAAGGTGGAAAATTGCTATATAACTAAGCCACAACTAATGCTAAACAAAAAACTCGTCTACTAATGGAATTTACGACCAACAAGTCGAATAGTGAATCTAATTTTTTTATTGTTTAAATTTATTTACTAAGATTGTCATAAACAATAAAGGACTTAAATTGTATTTTATTATGTGGTCTATTTTCTTTAATTTTTTGTTTATATACTATGAAAAAGGTTATTAATTAAGTTACTTCTGAAAAAAAAATGTTTTTGTTAATCAATATCATAAAATACACTACACGAAAAATCTTTCTGGGCCACACGAATCATAAATTATTAATCACAAAAAAATTGAAAGAAGGATTTTGAGCATTAATTAAGATATTTCAATAAATCCACAATGAAAAAAATCGTTCAGTTATATGGAATAAAATTATTTTCATGAGAAATTCGAGTTAAATTCAAAGTATTAGAAAATCTTATATATCTAAATTTAAACCTTGACATACAGAAAGATAAAAAAGTCGCCCCGGGGACATGATAACACTTACGCCCATATGCACCACACACGGTCAAGACTGTCAGTCAGACTTACTGACAGTTAAAAACGTATTTCTGTTTCTCATTAACTGTCAATATAGTTGGAACAATAGTCTACTTTACCGACCGTGCCCTATTGCACGGTCCAATCGGTAAAGTATCCAGACAAAATATATTTTTAACTGTCATTAAATCCGACTGAGAGTCCTGACCGTGTGTGGTGCATACGGGTGTTAATCAATTAACAATATATTTATATATGTTTATTTACAATTTCACAATAAGTAATCCTGAATTTCACATATATTACTTAAAATATAATTTATCATAAAATGATCATATTATATAAAATATATTGTATTTAATTGTAATTTATTTATACCTTTCTTATGTTCACGCATAATTTTATCTGTCACAATCAGTATTTATTTGCTAATTTCTTTTACGTAGATTAAATTATATTCATACCTCACATTACTTTGTACAATATTTTCTAAATTCTCCTTTATTAATTCTGAGCACCAGAATTATATTTCACAGATATATGTCATCAATTCTGTTCGAACTCTATGGTTTCATCGAATGAAAGAGTCCTTTAACTACCTAAGTACCTTTAACTTCAAAATATTTTCTCAATGTTTTTTCAATAATTAAGTGTGGGATGTAATTTGTTAATGGTAATTCGAATCGGCATTTATTTTTGCACCAAAATGATTTACATATTCTTTGAGTCTATTACTTACGCTAATCAAAACGACACAGACATATAAGAAGTCCTCACATGATGGCTAAAAGATAAAATTAATTATTAATTATATTAATTTCCTACGTATATTTGACTAGTTATTGACTTTGACAGAAAAATAAAGCATGCAAAACTTTTTTTTATGATTTTTGTGAAGGAGAACTTGAACGATGTCCCTTTTTGATTCCTCAGCAAACATATATAGACCCCATCTCTCCTTTTCCATAATTCTTCCTCGCAATCCTGGTGGCAAGGCTTCCCCTGTTTTCCATTACAGGATCCAAGTTGTCTGAGAATCGGTCGAGATGGCTGTGGGAGTAGTGTACATTGATATTCATATTTTATCCCAAGTTTTTGAAACTCTTCAGGACGTTACTTATATTTAAAAAGTGGTTACTAGGTTTTTGATTCCCAAGAAGGTTTTCTTTAGTATCCTTGATCAACGTTCATATGAATAATAAAATTAGGGTTTTGGATCAAAAATTTTTAAAAAAATTCCTGAACAAAATACTAACTTTAATTTTTTCTGTATTCATACTATAACATTGTCCGTTGTGTAAGAAAAATATTGCTCATTTTGTCTAGTTCTTCAACGAATTATTTCATACAAACTATCTTTATATGCAAGAAAAAAATATAATTTTATCCCTCTCAACCATTATTCTTTACATTCCTACTTCCATTACCTTCCATAATAATTATTTTTACCTGGTATTCATATTTAGAAACATAGTTTAATTGTGATAGTAGAAACTTTACCACGGTCAGGTCTATACTAACGATTTTCTTAGTATTTTCTTATGTCTAACGCAGATAATGCTATGATAATTATATTAATGACCTATATATAAATAACTTCTTTTAAGCTGAACAGTTGCGACCAAATAAAATCTGTACGTTACCCAACAGAAAAATCTGAAAAAAATTTAGAAAAAAATATAATTTTATTCCTCTCAACCACTACATTTTTCTTTCCTACTTCCATTACCTTCCATACAGGCTAATTCTTTTTTACCTAGTATTCATATTTGGAAACATGGTTTAGTTGTCATAATAGAAACTTTACCACTTTCAGGTCAATACTAACGGTTTATAATAACGATTTTCTTAGTATTTTAGTATGTCTAACGTAGGTAATGCCATTATAATTATATTAATGACCTTTATGTAAATAACCATATCTCCTTTCAAGGTGGACAGTTGCGACTAAATATGGCCTGTGTATTACCCAATAGAAACAACCAGTAAATACTTTATAAAAATTCTATTAGATGTATTTACACTGCGCGCAAACAAGTAAAAATGTCACAAACAGTCAGACAATCGTTTAAAAAAAAAATACTTTTATATTTTATTATTTTTTTTACTCATAAGTCATTTTTTTTTGTAAGTACCTTTAATATTAATATATACCAATTATTCTGTTATGTATGTAGAAAACAAAGTAAGTAAATATAAAATGTGTACATCGGAATACTTAATTTTTCCAAGTAATTAAATTATAAATATTGAAAATAGATAGAAATTTTAAACAAATTGAGAAAATGTGGAAAAATATAAATGATATAGAAAGATTTTATGCGTGGTTGATAACTTCAATGGTCTCAGGTTTGATGGCTTACTCAGATTATTCAGACTCGCAACGCTCATTTCGTCAACGTATGTCTGGGGGAAAAACTTCATTGCGTGGTTTGAAATATACTTAGGGCCCTCAATTGATGTTAATTTACATACTGTATATTTCTGCAGTTACTACGAGTCGGATAGTTAGATATTTTTTTGTTGTTGTACTAATACAAAACACGTGATCTTTTTTAAATATTACTTGATAGAGTGAAACAATTTCGAAGAAGTAGAAACTAAATATTGCTTTTAAGTAACCAGTACATAATTCTAAAACAGCATTCGAATTGTTGTAGTGGTTCTTACGTGACGGGTGCACAAATATACAAACAGACATACAAAAGTACTCCAACAATATTTTATTCTATGTCCTCATAAATAATTTTGTATTAGGTATATTTAATATAAGGATTGGCTAATTCTACAATTTTGTTATTTGTATAAACAATAAAGTACGTAACAACAAAACTTTACAGCTTAGTACTGAATTTCCAAGATTAATTAAGTTAAAAATATTGACTACAGATTTATAATTTAAATAAATTTAGAAAAAAATAAGCTTATGTCGAATACACACACTATCGAAAGAATGTATGTCCGCAAGATGACCTAAAATGACATCTGCCCTCATGCGACTTCCTGCATTCAAATTGCTTGCTTAAATAACTAAAACTCCCGTAAAACTAAACACTTAAGTTTAAACTACTAATTTTTATAAATATTACACATGGAGTAATTAGGCACTTCTTTTTTGTTGTATAAATGCAATTTTTCAAAAATTCGTGTATGTCCTAATTGAGTACACTGATTCCGAAAAAATAAAAAACTGAATGTTACTTCATACCAACCCCTATATTGTTAAAAACATAATTTACAATTGAGTTGTTCGTCTTTAGGTGATACGTGTTAAACACACAAAATTCCAAAATCTGTATTTTTATGTTTCAGTTAGATTGGGATAAATATTATTGGGTTGTGTTATGTTGGGTTGGGGAATATTGGGTTTGGTTGGATCGTGTTGGCTAATGTTGGGTTGTGTTGGGCCGGGTAATGTTGCATTGGTTTATATTGGATATTACACGTAGTTACTTTTATTAATGTACGTAGATACTTTATATATTTTTGCAAAAACTACGCTTCGTATAGCTAGGTACCTTTTTGTTGTTGTTTTATTAATATAATAAAAATATATATTATATATATCGCGAAACTAAAATTAGTAAACGCCAAGCATTGTTTTTTAAACCTTCACCTTCAACCTAGTTCACTAGTTTTTACAAACTAACGGAAAAAGAGATAAACAGAAAAAACGGACAAACAGAAAAACAATATCAAAAATGTTAATTATTGCGTTCTTTTACTCTAATTACGACTTCCCCAATATTTTTTCTTTTTTTTCCTCCAATGTACAGACATGACCATTCAATAGTTTTACTTTAGAAAACAGATTTAGTGTACTTTAGAAAAATGTTTTTTTTTATTTTAGAAAAATGTTTTTAAATATTTTGAAGATTAAAAAGATTTAGTTTACTTTAGAAAAATAGAAGAAAAAGATTTAGTTTACTTTAGAAAAATATTTTTAAATATTTTGATTCCACATATTTCAAAGCGAAAAAATATCGTTAATTTATAAAAATATTGTAAGGGAATTATCGACATAGTTTTCCAGAAAATACAGCTTAAGATCTACTTAACCTGCTTTGTCCATAATATTAAACTTAGTTATTTCAGTATGCTAAGCGCTGTTTTCATGGAGTTCTTTGACAGGTACCCATTTTAAATTAATATTTACAGCATTATTTTTAGAACTATATTAGAGAAAATCATAAAAAAAATATTATGATTTCCTTATTGTTCGATGATTCAAGTTAGATATCTAACACTACTGAAATAAAATACTTTTCGGGAAAGCAGTCTGAGCAAAAATTGATTTTCTTTTATATACCCAAAAATCACTGACGGGTCGTGCGCGTATAATAAAGAAAATCACTGTCATTTTATATTATTACTACGGCAACATTGTTTGACAACATAAATATCAGAGGTTATACCTGTTTATTTTTCAAAACTTTTGTTGTTAGAGCTAGGATAAGCCTACTACTTTTGTTTTGAATCTTGCGACCATGTTTATACCATGATACAAATTCCACTGATTTAGTATTACATTGTAAACGGATCATAGGTTTAATAATTAATACGTAAAGGCAATCACGTATTGCCTTTAGGTATTTTTTTTTTCGTCGAAAGTTTTCTCTGACTTTACACTATTTCGTACGTTTTCATATTTACACTTCGAAATGCATTTTCGGCAATATTAATCATTTTTTAATGGAAGTTATGGATATAAATCAATAAAACACATTATAAGCAAAATATCACCTTACAAACAAAATTTATCGCGAAAACAAAGGAACTCATTTATATTTATTATATTTCGATGTTTGAAGATCAAATTAAACATAGTTTTTATATATTTGTGTTATATTTACTGACATATTAGAGAAGTTAATTGGTTACGCTTAAGAAAGAAGTAATAATTAAACGACAAGGATACGTATGTACATAAAATAAAAATTCACTATAATTACTACAAATTAAAACAATCAGTGAGAAGATGCTACAAATTTTTCTTAATGATATCGACACTTCCTAGTATGCGATAAGAATATATAAATAAATAAATGACCATTTACGATGAACGAATTTATTTATCTTGCCTACATTTAAAAAATATAACAAGTCTAGAAGTAAAAGAGAAGACGGTATAATCTCCTCTCTATTGAAGTTATCCGCAAAATAAAATTATTCACAATTAAATGTAATCGTACTTTTTTTCCATCAATGAAAATGATGGTATAAACATTTCATTCACTTAACATTTACTTTATTACAATGATCGTTTACCAATTTTCCAACATTTCATCTCCTATTGAGATATATTTTTAATCAAATGCACATAAATGTCTACTCTTTATTATCCGTATATGCAAAGATGATTCATTGTAACATTTTCTCAACCAATTTGCCGCTATCAGAATACAACTGAGATATTCAGCTAAGTAATGATGTCCTCCAGTCAAGCTCGTTAGTACGTTTATTTCCTTTCATCGTAGGTTTGATCCTATGGACAAGTGGGTGGAGGGAGGGTCTTTTTTATTTTTCGTATGGTATTGATTATTTTCATAATATTACAGTCAGCGGGATTGTCCATGAGATTTTGATACATTACCTGCATACTCTTGACTTAGCTTATCGTAGTTTTAGAACACCCTCCCTGTATTTCTCTGTGTTTTCAGAATTAATTTTTATTCATTGATTTCTGTTGTTATTTCTAACCATTTTTTATAAAAGCTATCCCGACCGTCAATGCATTAATCTTCCACTGTGACTCTCCAAGGATTGGCTATTTAATTTATTACACACACTTGAATTTAAAATTATTATGTATTCAGCAATATCCTTGACAATAAAAGTTCATATAGCACTTCTTTAATGGATTTTAAAGATTAATAAAATCCATTAAGTAACAGTTTTCCGTTATATTTTATTCAAATTTGGGTAAATTTTGATATAAATGCATTAAATTTTGTTAGATTTACGAACCCGTTTCAGTCGCTCCGATATTAAATTCAGTTCTCCGAGCTCCGAGTAGAGTCGATATTAAATTCAAACCTACATAATATCACCGAACAAGAATTTCATTTGAAAATTACTAGAGACCTTTAGTCTGATATCTGTCTTTTACACTTCCCTTATTAATAAAAATTGAGCATAAAATATTAACAAAATCTATAAGAAAGTAATAAAAAAAGAAGATAAAAAAATAAATTTATAAAATACGTAATTTATTTTCAAAAATATCTTCCTACGGATAGGGTAATGAGAATTTATCGTCCGTTTTCTCTTTTTTTCTTTTTTTCAAATACAAATTCTCGTTTCTCAATATACCTTACGATGTTCTTTTATAATTTTAATGTGCAGTATGTGTAACACATCAAGAGAAATGATTTACAGTGGATTGTCCATTCTGTTTCAAATACTATGAAATTAGTGTTTTACACGAACGGATTCATAAAAAACACCAACTATATTGCGCGTAGAGAAAGATTGTGATCCAGTATAAATATATCACTATACATAGAAATATATAATATAGATATAGAAAAATAGATATATAGAATATATAACAAATAAATCAATATAATTTGCAAAAAGGATAAATAAGTTTGGAAGGTTTGTCATATGGGGAGGCAAGGTTGTAGTCTTCGACTAACAAGCATATTATAGAAAAATATACATACCTATCTCCAAGTCTATACGACGCTATATCCGTACCTTTATTTTGAAACGTATTAAAGAATCCTTTCGATAACATAATAATTGCAAAATGGCCGTCTCACATCTGTGCATTGGACAGAGACAGATGACAAAGCTGAAGACTCAAAACGTCTGCGTAGCTCTATAAAAATTGGATATACCTCATCACAAAATTCTTTCGACTCAACAACATTCTAAAAATAGTGTGGACGTTTTGAAATAACTAAAGAACAAATACGCTGCGTCAGTTTGACAACTTTCAGCTTCCCAAACAAGCCCGTTTCCGAAAAGGCTCTAATAACAAATATCATATTCATACGCTAAGTTAGATTATACAGAAGTGCCAGGAGTATAATTAGCCGCCATGTTTGGTGTCTGTACTAGGAAAAAGCTTCCAATTTGGTCGAAATTTGGGTCATGTTCGTGGTTCAGTCTGTACAGCGATACTGCATACTGCATTAATAATTATTGAAGTATTTGTACTATAAATTAATCATGTCTGTCCGATTACAGAACTAGGGAACAAAATTGATGCAGCTGCAGAAAGGTGCAAGGCGAGAAGACGTTATTTTTCCGAAACTCTTCATTATTGTGCCGAAAGATGTCTACATGCTCTTGGATTCCAAAGTTTTGGTATAATATCAATGGCGGATATATCACTTAATTTCTATTTGTCGACGATATATTGGTTTTAGTAGAATCTTGAGATGACTTTGGCATAATGCTGAAGGACCTAGGTAGATTTTCCCAACGTATAAATCTGAAAGTGAACGTGGACACGGCGAATATCTTATCTTTTACCCATCTCTTAGCTATATCTGTACATGCTCATAATGCTACTCCTGTATTTGCTCATTATTATATTTACTGTCTGATTAGGTTAATCCATCTTTGAGAAAGAGATTAGTCGGGGAATAAATCTGATTGAGCAGCATTCGGGAAACTTTTATAAATCTTTTTGTCCAAAATAGCGTAGTGTTTAATGACGAAAGTTCTCAGCCAGTACACGTTGCCAGTGATGATGTATCGAATTAGGACGTGGACGCTTACTACTAATCTCGTAAAAAGTCTTCAGATCCTTCAGAGCACTATTGATACGGCTATGCTCGGTATTTCCCTACGAGACATGCAAAATAGCGTCTGCTACTTCTACAGTACTCTACGACGCGATGATACTTCTACCACGCAAATTGTGCGGTATGAACACAAAAGATACTGAATATTGAAAACGAAAGAGAAACTAGAGATTCTGTTCAGAAGTTAATAATAAGTTAAAAAATGTGCGTTACCTTATTTTATTATTTACTGTATTAAGCAGATATAGTGATTAAAAAAATCAGTTATGTCTTTTATTGTTTTCGTATTTAAAGACAAATTTGGCGATGTAAGTGAAAATATTCCAAATATTATGTTATATATTCTATAAATATTATATATTCTATGTCAGTAAATTTCTGTGAACTGATTAAAATTCTTACTATTTCATGATTCACTTTCCTTCTAATTATTTATTATATTTTTTTGAATAATTATATCTTCACAATAAAATTAATGTCATTTCAAGATGAAACACAGTCGTAATAAAGAAAAATGATTTCATGGTTAAGAAACTTCCATTTTGATACCAACCATGCTTATGCGCATAAATTTTATAATGTATATTACTTTTAGCAATAAATATGTTTAATGTTTTTTAATGGTGCAAATTCAAAGGCACTAAACCCCAAACGGAACTGTTATAACGCCACTTGACCGTCCATCTGCCTCTCTCCGTCTCCAATTTTTAAATTAAACGAAATATAATAAAAACTTGAAATGTACATTTAATGGAGCTTGACTTGATTTTGACCTTGACTGAAAATTTGATTACGTTTTATTCTAAGAGATATTATATATATATATGTACATATATATATATATATATATATATATATATATATATGTATTTATATATATATATATATATATATATATATATATATATCTATATATAAATATATATATACGTACGTTCTTGCTTATTCAGTAGCAACTAAGACGCCGCGCAGTTAACACGCATAAATATAACCGCACGTGACACAGAGACACTGTCTACGAGTACCAATCTGGTCACTATGCTGCCGATGCTTCGCGTAACATATGCCAACGCGTAGCTCCTATAGTAATATCAAAAACGGTTTCGCAGCGGTATCTATTCCCTGAGTGATCAACCATGATACGGTCGAACGGTGGAATTCGATAGCGACAGACTAAAATTGTTAATTGGACAACAAAGCCGATTAACGACATACTGGCCAGCAACTGAGCTCGGGCGCTCCGTTTGGGAAAAAGCTTCAAATTTGGTGCACTACATGAACTTAGCCCGGTCCTCACATAACCAAACAGACCCACCTTAAAATTTTGGATTTTAGTTGGACATAGATCTGCCATATTCCCAAGACCTTGTACCCACTGGTAATTGTTTGTTTAGATCGCTCAGCAATAAATTAAGCGAAAAAAACTTACATGATGAAGACCACTTATGATTGTTCATAGGCCAATTTTTTTTATTTCAAGCCACCTGCATTCTACAAAGATGCTATTCACACCCTGCCAGTGTGTTGGAGACATTTAGTATAAAGTGATGGTGACCTTTGATTAATTTGAAATTCCAAATTTAATAAAAAGTTATAAAATTAATTACCGCTCATTATTTATTAGCCAACCCAATATATACATACATATATATATATATATATATATATATATATATATATATAAATACGTATATATATATATATATATATATATATATATATATATATATATATATATTTGTAAATAATATGCAAGGAAAATATGTAATAGTAAACATTTTTATAAGTGTTGTTGAATCAGGAAACATTGATTAGGTACCAATTACTCAAAAAGTATATGCTCTGTATTTAACATTACAATATAAATTCCCAAGCTATAGTTCATTTTTCAAAGATGAAGTATTGAAGTCGACGAATTCCAAAACCTACGTTACGATTTCTACATTACGACATTTTAACTGATTTGAGAAAGTACCTTTACGTGATACTATTTTAATCCTAATTTGATTAGTAGATTAAGATTATCTACTAAATATTTTGTTATTTCTAAAACTCGTTATAATTATAGTTTTATCAAAAGCAAATAGTGGCACAATTAACTACTTGGAATTAATTTATATTGCTTTTTAATACATTTTTGATGCAGTTATTTTACTAGTAAATATTAGTGGAACTGAATTTTCATGTGACTGGTACTCAAAAGATTAGATAAGTATCAGTACCTACCAATATTTGTTAGATAGTTATTATTAATCGGACCTAAATCATGTATAAAACTTAAGGTCCATCAAACGCATTGACGAGTGGACCAAAACTAATTCCACTTAAACGCCAGATTAAAATATTATTAAAAAAATAGAACAAAATATGTAATACAAAATAAACTAAAAGTGTAAAAAAACTAACATTATGGCCTTCGAAGCGCGATTAGAAAAAAACTTCCAGCTCCCTAAACTCTTACAAACCTAATTACGACAATTAGCAACTAAGGCTCCCAAGTTTATATCGCGTACTGTTTTTTCTTAATAGTTCAGAATCAATTGAAATATCTTATTTGGACATTGTTTTGCATACTTTTAATTACAATATATACGTGGAAGTCAGTTTCAGTTTGTAACTTAATTAATCTACTCTTAAGCAACGAATCGCCACTAAATTTAGCATCCTATTAATTTTTTGTGATAGAGTAATACCTACATTTATCCACGGTGTGAAATGATAATACTCCGACGATTATAAAATGTTTGCTTCACCACCCTTACACGGATAAATACATTTTCATGAAACATGATTCAATTATAGTGCATGATGCGAAATAATAAATAGTATATTTTCAATCCGAACAACACCATAATTCCTGCAGAATTAGCACTCTCTATGTTCAACCAATGATGAAATATTATTAATACATCATATCAATAAATGTCGCAGAAAACCTTTAATATTATTTATTGAAATATGCGACAAAACTTTCGTTGTATCAGGAACAGATCTCGCCGCATAATTTTGATTAAAAAAAATATTCTAAATTTTATCGATAAAACTAACGTTCTTAGTATTTTGATTTGCTTTGCAAGTTAGTCAATATTTTAAAAGACGAACATAATAACAAACATTTCTCCTTGATTATTAATTTAAAACATGATTACATACTAACACTATTCGAATTATTAAGTACCCGTAGTGGCATCTATCAAAACGTGTAAATACAGTAGTCAAGGTATAATAATAATTCAAAAATCTAAAGCATAACACTTTTATACCTACCGATTAACAACTCACCCTGTAATCCTGCCAAAATATCAGCGTCGTATATATATCTCATAACTATTTCATAAGACATAGATACGACGCTAGCTAAGAGAAATAACTTCAATTGAAATATTAAATAAAATGCTACAATCTATAACTAAGTTTTTGAAAAGGTACTCAAAATTTAAAAAAAAACGGAAATGAAAACTTAATTTAACCTGAAAAACCTATCGAATGATATTCTTTTCTATAGGATGTGTGAAACAAAAATGTCTCCCACACTACAAATGCATGGAGGGGAATACTTTTGGTCTTTCACTACTTTGCGATTTATCTATTAATTGCCATCCAGAGCATCCTGTTACGTAACTTCATGCACATTAATCTAAAACTAAAGCAAATGTAAAGCTGTAACAAACAGATGAAGAGAATTACTTTATTACTTTTTAAATGAAGTCCGTTTTAAAAGTCAAAATTTTAAAACCAATTAGCTATCGTAATTATATATTAAATAACGTTATGATTGGAGTACATAAATAAACGGCCTATAGATAGATAACATTAAACAAAATCGTAGCGATTTTATGCGACCATTGAACTACCAAGCGAACGTGTAATACTGAATGAATAAATACAGGATTTATTTACCTATTTAATAATTTCTAGTAACTCTATTGCAATAAAATATAATTAGAGCCGGAATGTAGTAATGGCATTTGATAGGTAAACTAACATGAATTTTATTTTTGTTTCTAGTCAAGAATTTATTTATTTCTGATTTCTCAGTATCCAAAACACTATATATTTAATAATATTTTTAATTTTTTAAAATTTCTTGAATCGTGTAAAATATCGACCTGAAGAACGAGGGAAATCCACATAGGATTCTCAAATAATTTTTTTTCAGAATTTTATGAAAACTATTTCTAGAGCTATTCATTAAAAGATAGGCATTCTTTTTCTCTGAAAAAGTTCTACTTAGAAATTTGAAATGACATTGGCATTGCAGTAGGACAGACTGGTCAACATATACTCAATAGTTAAAACCCAAAATTATTTATTTAGTAATTTCAGGATAGACAAATAGAAAAAACACATTTTTTATTTCTTACATCCTATGGGGTATTCCATAAAAAAGCAAGTTATAAAAATTCCAGACGACTTTATCGGAGTTTTATACAATTTCATTTCAATTTATTGTTCAAAATGTCCACAAAACCTCTTCGCCCTTTCCTATTTCCAATATTTATATTAGGACAGAAAACAAGCTAACTAAAAGATTTCTTAAAATTTACCACAAAGGTAAAGTAACGATTCTAAACTTTAAATCTTTGAGAAATTTGTGATAAGTGAACGATATAATAATACATATTGTAGATGTATTAATAAATGTATAAATTTCAAAAAATTATATTTATACCTTTAAATAATTTAATAGAATTTTAGGTGTATATAATTTTAAAATTATCTCCACATTCTCAGTTTGTTACTGTGTTGAAAATATATGAAATATTTTGGGAATAAAACTTCATGTTCAATAAATTCAGACTCCTATTGATAAAATTTGTCAAGTACACATTAAACTCTCACTATAATGTTTTCGTACTGATTTAGGCAAAAATTTAAGGGTACAACGTATTTTTGTTAAACTATTAACAAGTAACAATTTCTCACAACGTAAATATATTTTCATAGACCTACCATAATTTTCGAAGACACAAAAGCATGGTATATATTTAAGAAATAAAAAAAAAATAATCACCATAGTCAGTAACCTTTGAGTAGGTTTTACAATCCTTATTGTTATTTTAAATAAATGCCGTATAAGTGTGAAATATTATCTAACATTTTTTAAAATATTTTTTTAAATATACAATTTGATATCATGAATAATATTTCATATTCCTAATAATCTATGTTTTTAAGTAATATTATATACATATAACATAAAAAAAATTTTTAAATTTTCAATAATTTGTTTACCTGTATAACAATATATTATTATTATTATTTTAAAAAGTTAATTGCAGCAAAATATGTTGCTACATTTTATTAACTACAGATGGACGCACAGATCTTCTAAGGTTCCATTTTTCAGTTTTATGTGCCGAATTTTAAAAATGTTAAATAAAATATTAAAATATATTTGTTTGTAATTTACTTTCCAAATTTTTTACAGACAGGTCATGCTCCTAATATATTCTGGACTTTAGTATCAAAAAATTAATGACACAAATATGAAGCGTAAAATTCCAAACATCATAGTTATTTCATTCACAATAGCGACACGACGAAAATTGACCAGAATCATTAAGGCCCTAAATTAACTGATGAGGCACTCTGTCAAACCTCGACGAGCGTAACTCCTCGTCATATTAATCTGTCAATCCCCCATGTCCCCAGCGTGTCAACCCTCGCGTGCGCTCTCCGCGGCGGAAGCATATAAATAAATCGCGCGACCGGTATCTGTTCTGCGCTTGTAATGTACCATGTAAATGAATATGAATTACAAGAGGACGTATGCGTGGAGCGAATTTCTAATTCTAAAGGTCGTTACGAAAACAACACTAGATGGCGGGGTTATTAAAAAGTAGAAGGAAAGGAGACCCTGTGGTTCATATTTTTGTGTTCAATGATATGCAACAAAAACCATGGAGTTCACTTTTTCGACTGGCACTTCTCATTGATTTAATTTTGTTACTGTTATTCTAAAATGAACATTTGTGTTTCTATTATAAAATACAGTACTATGGTTCTTAAAATATAATTCCTTCATATTAAGACTATATAAGTCTACGGTAAATTCTGATATTAACCTAAATTTTCACTTATGTTACAAGATTTACAATATCCGAATTATTAGTCTATGATGTGCATAAAAACCAGAATAAAATTACTTTGGTAAATTGACAAAAGCAATTTCACGGATGTTATATGTGTATAGCGATACACATTGTATTATGTTTCACATCAACGATGAGGTGCCGTTCTTCTATCTATACCAAAAATTTGTATTTATTTATTCTTAACATAGAAAGTAATTTCTTTCCAAAATAAAATAACGCCTTATGTAAATCATAAACCTGTGGGTTGGAATGATTTTTTTTCCAACAGCTGGAGGAAGAAAATTCAGATAAAGGTCATAGTTAAATTTGTAAAGTAATACCTTCTGTATTAGGGATTTGGAAGAAGATTGTTAATATTTTTAGAGATATGAAATTTTGGGTTTTAATGTGTTCTTCTTTCTAAGAAACTAGTTTGTGTTTCCTAATTTTGTTACGATTTTATCTCTATTGCTTCACCGTACGATACTTTATCATATATATATATATATATATATATATATATATATATATATATATATATATATATATATATATATCTGTTAAAATATAATTGTTTTTATGAGAATTTTGCGAGATGTTGGAACATTTATCATTTTGACGATTTCATATCAAAAAGTAAAGAAAGGAACCCTTCTGAGATCACTCAGATGTGTGTCTTTCCCACCTATCCATCATAGCCGTTATATCTCAGAAACGCTTTACATAGAACCTTGAAATTAATATAGTACTAAAATATGTTAACCCATATATATCTCAATAACTAGTACTCAAACATATTCATATACATATTTAGAGAGGGCATAGTAAACACTCGTTTTTTTACCGTTTGTAGCTTAGCCGTTTAAATTTTTTTGGCTAGTAATAAGAACAACACATTAAAATATTTTTTCATAATTTGAGGTAATATGTCTGCAGAGATAGACTGAAAGATATAATACGAATACTTCATTTATTTCCAAAATTACTTAATTTAAAATTCTAAAAAAAATTTAACTTTTTATTAGTTTTCACGAAGGTTGTAAGAAAATTATTTCTAATTCTAATTACTATTTTCTAATTACTAGTATAAAGAAGATTATCATAGAAGATTATTAGATGTATATACACACACATATATATATATATATATATATATATATATATATATATATATATTTTTTTTTTTTTTTTTCAATCTGCTCCATGTTTTTACGCCGATAAAAGACAGAGTAGGCAATTTATTTATATTATTAAAAATTATTATTTGTTATTAATAGTTCAAGGGAAATATTTTGTACACTTAAATATTTACAAGTATCTATATATGTAAACTTTCGTCGTTTTCGTCTTTTCGTTTCTACTCATATTTGATAGGTTTTTTTCTTAATTTATCCATAAACTCTACTTATTTCTCAAATTACAAAAGATAAAACTAGTGTAAATACCTAATAAGATCGCTTCATAATTTGCGACTATTTTGTGGAATTATGCAATGGATAAATAAAATATTTTTTTGTAGACAGTATTACATAAGGCTAGCTTTTATTCAAAATTTCTGAATATTTAGGGACTTTTTTCTTACAAAGTGCGGCAGATTTATTTTAAATTTATTTAGTAAATTTACCATGTTTTATGTGAAATCCAAAATTATAAAGCAACTAATATAAATCTCGACCTATAATTTGTCAGCTTATATAGCCTCCTCTGATTAAGTAGTTCCCACAGACCCCTCTCACCGTAAACTAGCACTCACCGCACGTAACTCAGCTAGTACTGCTTATTTCAAACAGGGTCCAGTGCCAGTAAGTGGGTTTCTTACTGGGAATTGTATTTACGTAGAGATAAACATTTGGAGCTAATGGAGAGGGGTAATATTTACTTTTTTAATGATTTGGTGCTATGTAAGAAATATATGTTTCACGATTTAAAAAAATATATCACGTGATCTAAATTTAAATAGAAATTTATAATTTCGACAAGTTTGCTGGTACAGAGGCGTGAAATAAAATAATTCTGTGGTAAAATATACATTACAAATCAAGATATATTTAATAAACATTAATTTTTTTCGAGTTGCATTTAAACAATTGCTTCTTTTCTTGAACGGATTTTTATTCAATTGATATAAAACAAAGTAAAAATTCCAAAAAAAAATTACGTTCCATAAAACCAATTTTTTGGAAATAAAACTTTATGTTTATCATTTGAAAGATACAATTAAATAATCCTGTTAATAAAAAGGATACACAAGACTATACAAGAACAATACGTGTTACACCATACAGATATACAACGAGATTAAAATGGTAGATTACTTTTAAATAAGAATCAATTTATTATAAAAGATTAATGGAAGTGTCTATGTTTATTGAATATGTTTTTGAAAAAAAATAGGGTTTATCTATTTATACTTCTCTGAACCCAAAATATATTTCTATAGCATTTTTTTTGCCTGCTTCTTTGTTTCATCAAAAAAAATCTAGAACGATTCGAATAAAACTTTGACAAAATTTGGTCTACTATTGCCCCTTTCAAAAACTTCATAAGGAACATTTGTCTTTATGTTTGTTTTTTTTTCTCTGTTACATTACAATTACAATTACACCTTCACAGAGTAATATTTTGATGATCAATTGTTCCTTATCGGGTTTAAAATTCAGTTATAATTAGCACTCCGACAATAAAAAGGAGAGCATGGTCTTAAACTTGACGAAGAGGAATTGTTAAGACTGTTAAAGCGAATCGATTTAAAGTAGTTGTGTGAGAATAAGATCCAAAAAACGTAATTTTTTTTTCTGAAATTTTTCTGAATTTTTATCTCATTTAACTTTCTAAAACTACTAAGTTGCTGTACTAATAAGGTACCTAATACTATTAAAATCGGTGAGGTCTTTCAAAATTAGAAACACTAGTATAAATAAACAGGGTTACAATAATTTCAAATCATCGTGCAAATTCAAAAGACAAAAAATTACAGTAGAAAATTTTGATCTTAGTATATTTGTTTCTCATTTTGAACAAACAGTATGACATCTAATAATAATCGAATTTACTTTTCTTACTTTCGATATCCAATTATTTATTGCCATACCAATTTCTTCAATATTCACGGATTGTGCTATGGACGATAGCTTTGAATTTAATTTATAAAAATTATCCGATGAACATTTCTTGGCTATATTTGTAAAAATTGACCTAGTTTTCTGTTTATGATCAATAATTTATACCTCGTTTCATTATTATGGTTATCAGTTTAATGGTTATATTTTCTAGTGAAGAAATTATTAATCAGAGTGCACTGTCACTGAGATTTTTCCATTTTAAAAGTTTGTCTAACAAAATACATAGGGAAACCACATTATTAGTTTTCGAAATCTAATTAAATAAATCGGTGATCACTAATAAAATTCGCATCATCTAATATTAGTTTTTACTATATGCATACACTCTTATGCAAAAAAAACCGGCCCCAATAGTTTTTATTACGGCTATGGAAAAAAAGGAGATATTTTTCTGTATATTAACGAGCATTGACAGATAAGATAAAACGTTAAAAATTTGAAAATTTTAAATGTATTTTAAAAATATTCTATAGGAATTAAAATATTTATTAGAGTTACGGGATTAGATGTTGTGTTGTTTATCAAAAAACAACTGTGTAAGTAATTTTAGTAACTGATATTGCTGTTAAATATGTTTTTGAGATAATTTTTTTTAAGTAATATGGTAGACATAAATATAATCGCTAGTGATATTCTGACCCTTCTTGAAAAAGGCTATACTCAATGTTATGTTTTGCAACGATTTGGTGTAAGTCAGTCAATTGTTCAAAAGAGCTAATCGTTCTCTTGAAAAGATTTCAAGAGAGCAACTTGTTTAAAAGAAGACCAGAACCGAGAAGAAAACGGTGCACTGAGCCCAGGGACGACCGATACAACCTGAGCCAAGATCTACAAAATCGGAATTCTACCTACACAAACGTCTATAAATAATCTCGAATATGTGAGAGATATAAATTCCAGTCTATGAATTATTAGGAGGAGACTTTTAGAAGTGGATATACGCAGCCAAAACTAGTTAATGGATATATGTAGCTAAAAGCTCTGCTAGGGTCCTAAATTTTTCAGTGGGCAACGTATTGCAAAATCTGGGTTTGTTCAAATGTGAAGTGGAGTAGGCGTTTTTCTGATAAAGCCAGAATCTCCTTACTTGGTGAAAAGTAAATTCATAATATATGTATCGACGAGATTACATCTTAGCCCGGAGGCTCTTTTATGTTTTGGTGGAGACATAATTTCCGAAGATCATACGGAGTTAGTTTTTGTTGAAAATAGCTATTTTAATACACAACGATACATCAGTCAAGTCCTAATTTCTCAGGTACAATGAGCATTACCTAAAGGATTTATTATGCTAAAGGAACTGCTGTTATCTTCATGGACGATAGCGATCAAGCACATCGAGCGAGCAGAGTAGATGCTTACCTGACTGAAGTCGAGATTCGCCTTTCAGATTGTCCAGCACAAAATTCCAAAATCAGTTCAATTGAACATCTGTGCAACATTAAAAAATGGTGCGATAGAACTATACATATAGCCCTGGATAAATCATAGAACCATAAAAAGTAATTTGACAAGAATACAAAAAAATACGAAAGTCTAATTT
Source organism: Druceiella hillmani (assembly GCA_039881145.1). Taxonomy (NCBI): domain Eukaryota; kingdom Metazoa; phylum Arthropoda; class Insecta; order Lepidoptera; family Hepialidae; genus Druceiella; species Druceiella hillmani. The sequence goes on along the minus strand of JAYKKI010000007.1, from coordinate 27,149,553 downwards.
ACAAACCAAATTTGTTTAATCTTAATAATAATAATAATTTCAATGTGTTTCGTAAATTATAATTTCATTACACTTTTACTTGAACTAATCGACAAAATCCTAAGTATCCGTATTTTAGCAAAGGCCTAAAATACGATGAATATCTCAAAAAATAATATCGTTGAAGTTACAAACATCGTTGAAGTTATCCAGTAAATTATGGCAAAATTCCTGGTAAATTGACTAATTTATAATTTCGACTTTAGGAGGTAAAATGTATTTTTTGGAATTTTTAACGATACATCTAGAATGATCTTGCATGCAATTACAAAAATAATAGTACTAGAATTTCTATAAAACCTCTAGTGATATGCCAAGATTAAAAAGCCAGATAATTGCAAAAAAATACCTACATGAACCTTCAATATCTTAACTAGCGGACACGGTACGTTGTGACCCCAATTTAAAGCCATCAATATAATTAATAAATATCTGCGAATTTCAACATAACCCGGTGAGTAAAAGGCTTAGAGCTCACAATCTCGCAAATAATTATTTTCTTCATACAATTTTTTAAAAATGACAATTTATCTGAATGTACGCAAATACTTGGCTCTTAATGAACGTGGTGTTAGTATGTAAATAAATTATGTTACCTTTTGTAAACTTTTAAGAAAAAAATTTATTATATGAGAGTATTTCTTAAAACGAGATTTTTGGCACGGCGACTCCACCAAACCCGGGTCATTTTCGAATCCGTAAATTTATTATTAATTGCATAAGTATATTATATGTATGTAAGTAATAATGAAATTCCAGATTCGAAAATGAGTGGAATCAGAACAAAAGAAAAGGAAGCGGTTTGAATTATTGCTTACGTAGTGAAACCGTATCAAATTTAGGGGAAAATCTGATAGGTCCCCAGAACCCTCGTGCTAATACTCTCATTAACGAGGAAATATTCACACTATGTTTATACCGTTCATGCGTATATTATCGTATTCAATTTTGTGTAAAGTAATTGTTAAGCACCTAATAGTTTTTGCTGTTTCGTAACATTTTTCGCATTTTTATGATTTCATACCTTAAAAGAAATAAACGGAACCTTCATAATATAACTTGCCTGTCTGTATTTCTATTACAGACGTTTCTGTCAAAAAATTACTTGATGTAAAAACTTGAAATTTAAAAAAAATATGTCCAACTTTGTCTGAAACTACTCAACCTAAACTTAAAAAAATATGGGTACTTGGAAGCTCATGCAAAAGTGGAAGGAAATATAGAGCAATGATTCTAGAAGTCATAATTTTTTAAATATTCCCCATGTTTTTGTGCTTATGAAAGATATAGTAAGCAATACATTTTTATCTTTGTATTTTCAGAGCGCTTCTTAACCATAATACTTTGTAAATAAAATATTCGTGCAAAAATTAAAGCGGAAGTCATTAAAGACCTTCATTTTTTTCTCCTTTTCTTTAATATGTAGAGCATAGTTTAAAAAGTTAGTTCTGAATAACATAAACAAATATTTTTTTATGATTTAAAATTTCATATTTAAAAAGACATTCTAAGAAATAAGCAAAAATATAAAATTCAACCCCTTTATTTCCAAAACTACTAAGCCAGAAATTATTGAAGAGAACAAGGCTGACAAAACTAAAGTAAAATTAAGTTTTATGAGGCAACTACAATTCGGCAAAAATCGAACTTGTGGCATTTTGCTGAAGACGAATCTTAAATCGTTCACAGGGCATTATAGGCCAACCAAAGAAGCGTTAAACGAATCAATCAGCCGGCTACGCATCAACAATTTACCTTAACCGCCCGTCGTCCGTGTCCTACATTTCTAAAACTAAGCAAAATCCCTTTTTTCTCCGTCCTTCTTCAACGTCAACCCGTCTTGGGGCGTCATCAATCTTGCAGATTGAAAGGCAATAGCGAATGGTTTAATCGCAGACGAGGGATTATCACGTTCCCATGTTGATTAAACAATGATAAATTATTGTCCGCACAGGCAATTTGTTTTAAATTTCCATGCGTAAATTTGCAAGTAGACGGTGAGTTGGCTTATTAAGCTTCTAATGTCCTATCGGCAGCGGGAGTGGAAAGGAAGGTAAAATGTAAAACTCTTAAGATTATATCGTGACAAATCCCTTATTTCAGATAACGATTATTCAAAAATTAACGAACATTTTTATTCATTCATTTTACAGGGTTATTTGACACAAAAACAAATAAAAGCTATTTATATGAAACTAGCGACCGACCATCACTTTGCGCGAATCTTTTTTCTTCTGATATAGGTAAGCTTATACGATAATGTAAACATTTTGGTGAAATTTTAATTAATGTATTCATTAAAAGTAACAGTTAGAAGATGATACCTTTCGAAATTTATTAATTAAATATATTTTACAAATCGGTACCTAACTTTATTTCATCCCGGTACATACCTTGCATATTACTTGAATCATGGCTACGACAGTTTATTTGGAAAATTACATTTATATTAGGAAAGGAACTATAGCTAAGTATCTTTTCGTGCATTATTTTAAAAAGTAACTTTATCTAGTAGTGAGAAATATTTTTTTGCTATTTGAGAGTTACAGTTTAAAAATATTTAATTGAGATATGCCACCATTTTACCTGTATTGAGGGAAAACATATATCCTAGTGATATTTTCATTATAATTGGTTGAAGTTTCTAAGAAATTCTAAGAATTATCACAAATGGTGTAAGTCATCGTATTCTTCTAAAACGTTACCAGTTTCACTTACAAAATTACATAGACGTATATATAGAAAAAAATCTGCATTACCAACTGAAGACACAGACCTTTAGAATAGTGCCAAAGGTTACGACAAATTTACTACAAATATAATATTAGTAACTTTCAGTGCTGATGCTATCAAAGGGAATATAAGGTACTGAAATATTTTGGACAATTGTCACCCTACCGCACGTATCTAAAATTGAATAACATATATTAACAAAATATTTGGGCTCTTTGTTACAAAGTTTTGTTAATATATGTTCCCAGGCATGAACAAACAGCAAATAAAAAATATTTAATTGGTATTTTTCAAGCATCTATTGATGCTTTCCTTTTAATGATTAATAACATAAAAATTTAACTTGGCAATCATTTCGAGTATATCAGGGTATTAGATATGATAAAATGGTGAAGTGATTTAAATGTACTATTGCCTGAAGAAATTTACAAAGATTTTTATTTAGCAATTTTTCTTCCCATATGAAACAGAATAATAGTCCATTTCAAATTGAATCTAAAATATGCCGAATGTTTTTAACTATTTTAGTAATATAATATTTTATATTGTGTGTTTAATAATCACTAACTTCGCCAACTCGTATTATATGAACATAAGTACTAAATCGCAGCTTAATAACATTTTATTAACTCTAAAAGCTACTTTTAAAAATCTATGAAAAGTATTTCAGAAAGAGTAACGATTAAAAAAAAAAGTTTTTAATGCAACTCGAAAATTATATTATAGATTCAAAGAATTAAAAATTTCAATGTTCTCATTCCATTAAAACTTTTACATAATGCAAATATTTAATTTCAAAATTATCGGTAAAATATATGTTATTTTAAATAAACTTTGTTTTGAAATTGTGAAAAACGTAACAATTATTATATGCTTAATTTGATTATAAAATAAGAAGTACCTAAATAAGAGCATTTTATTCTTCAAAGTTATTTGGTTTATAATGGCTTTGTTTTTTACATATCTTATTGTTTTGTAGAGCAATATTATTTTGCATATATTTCACATGCAATTTTGGCTCGCATAACTTATTTACTAGAATAGTGAAAAGAAGAAGAATATTCATTTAAAAGACAAATTTCCGAATTAAGGTTAAAAATTTGACCGTTTAAAATCATTTTCATTCGACAAGAGAGTAGAGAGTTGCAAATTTCCTTTTATACGGTTACGGGTAATATCATTCAAATATTAATTTAGAGAGCAAAACTAATGAAAGAAAATCAAACTCTATCTCCAATTCAATTTAGGTATTATAATATTGTTTATTGATATACATCTCAATTATTTAACATATAAAGGGGCTACAAAAAAAATGGTCTAGTGAAAAGGAAATAGGATACAATGTAACTTTTTTAAAGTCTCAATTTTAGAAGATAATAACAATAATATTACTTTCGGGTACTAACAAATTGACAACATTTAGGACTCGTATTTTAAAAAATTTATGAGCATGCTGTTTCTTATTAATACTGAATTCAAAAGACAAATAAAATTTAAGTAATGGTTCCTGGTCACAATCGATTGGAAGTAGTAATTTCCTAAGAAAAGTTTGATTTTATATAGAAAATGTATTATTTTGTATAAATATTTTTATTTTGAATTTTATCATTACTTGTTATTTTCTATTACATTTACAAGTTTCGAAAAACAAAGTAGAAAAATATGATAATGTGGACAGTAATTGCCGATTTTTGGAAACCAAAACTTAAGTAACTTAAAGAAGCTGTTACAAAATACCAATTGAATGAACTAAAGAAAATGATGTTCTAAAGACTGAAATCGGTCCGAGAAATGTTTTTCTTTCGTACATAAGAAATACATAACGTGTTTGATTTAAAGGATTATTATTTTCCTAATTACACAAACCATAAAATACTTTTCCTCTGATTCAGGTAAACAATTACATAAGAGTATTTTTTCTATAAGATTTGAACATGTAGAATCCTTGTGTAAGTGAAATGAAATAGAGAGAAAACTAATCAAATTAATTAAATTGTTTTATTAATGTACTAACATTTCACGTATTCTTTAGATCATCAATCTATATTCAAGGTGAATACGATATGATTCATTCTAATGTGTGGCTTCATTATGTTTAAACAAAAAAACGACGAGAATATTGCTGAAAATATTAGCTTAAATACTTTGCATCCTTGTTAGGAAATAATTTTTCATTTCACGTTAAGAAATATTATGTTACTCTTACTTAGTAACAGATGCAAAAATATTATTTTAAAATACGTAGGTTGTGTGCAAATGATATTTTTTTAATTCACGTTGATTTTGTACACAACGTTAACCTTGTTGAGACAGTCAAGTTTTAGTCTTTTTTAGAAATCAAAAAGAACTTCAAATAAGTTTTCATAAACAGTAAAAAAGTCACCGTGATATTCATAAAACTAGTCTCGATCTTTCCAGCAAAAGTATGCATTGCACAAAAAATAGTGCTTGTTCGATAAGAAGTGACTTGGAAACTCAATTTTTTCCCCAACTTACTTTTAAAGTGGACGGTTATGGAAACAGTATTATAATACAAGTTGGTAAAATAAGCATTAAACAAAGCAGCTCGAAAAGATTTAAACTGTCTTCAATTTGAATGAAACGAGAGAAAAGTTCTCGTGATATCAATTTGTTACGATGGCACACGCAATGGCTTTCAGCTATTCTAACTTGCTATTTATTGTAATCAGAGACTTATGCTGAGAACTTTTCTGGGAGAATGATTTTCCATTGGCAGATTACGAAGGAAATATTTTTTTTTTAATAATTATGAACATGGAAGATGGATCGTAATTCTTGACTGTAAAAACTAATGAATCCATAAGAATACATTTTGTATAAATGAAAAAAAAACCGTAGAAGAATAAAATTATACATACAAAATTCAATGCCTTTTTTGATTTTGGTTTTTAATTTATATTTTAATATTATGCCAAAAAGTTATTTTGTATTTTTCTTTCGCCGAATCCTCATTCTTTTACTTTATTGAAATGGAATATTATTGCTTAATAATAAACATTTTAGTTTATGGAAAACCTGTTTCAAATTCGAAACTATTATCCAAATAAGAGAACTCCCATCTAATAAGTTTCAATAAATAAAGAGGTAAACCATAAAGTTTATTGGGAATATAAAAGCGAAAAATTTACTTTAATTTAAACCTTCATTCTTAGTATAAGAACGTGGTACGAGGCAACTGCTAATTAAAGTAGCGAAATAATAGAATAGAAAATTTAAGATATTGACATATTAACATTGATTTCTTTTAGATATTCTTCCATTCCAAATTCTACCCCTTTTTCTTACTTTGAATAAATGTGTAATAGAATTTAATATTTTGTAAAAAATAGACCGTGTGCGTGTAATTATTACACAGCTCTAAAAATGTTCATCATATCAATCAGTTTCTCTGAAATTGAGTTAGAAAACATTTTTATAGTGTTCTCGTAAACTTTAAAGGGTTTCTAATAAGGCGGTTCTTTCTTAATGTTGAGTGTATAAGACTTTTTAATTAAGGAGACGAGTCATTTTGCTACGCAGCACAGGAAATTTAAAAGAAAAACGATGATTTCCTTTGCCCCTTTTAAACTCCTATACTAATATTTTTGATTTTTGATTTCTGAAATATATGTGGATCACTATGTTTTATTACAATGCTGAATTTAAAGTTTCAAACATTTTTATAGTTTTTCCCGTAAGCTTTAATGGGATTCTAATAGCCCGGTTCTTTCATAATTTTGAATATATAAGACTTTTGAATTGAGGGGACGAGACATTTTTCTGCGCAGCATAGGAAATTAAAAAGAGAAACGATGATTTCCTTTGCCCCTTTTAAACTATTAATATTTTTGATTATTTATTTCTGAAATATATGTGGATCACCGTGTTTTATTACAATAATGAATTTCAAATTTCTACATCACACGGGTTATGAAAAAAAATGCTGCGTTAATTTTCAAGAATATATTCTTGACTTATTTTTTGTTATTTCTGAAAAAATATAGTTTTCAAAAATTTATAATTCTTTCTTTCAATTATTTGCTATTAACTGCAAATAATTACTGTAAATGTTTAAATTATAAATACGCCCTTTATGGATTTATTTAGTATCGTAACTACATTAGAAGTTACAATTTTAAATTTATATTATAAATTAAATTAAATAATAAATTTGTTTGAGTTGTGCGACAGTGCTGGCACCGACTTCAAAAATAAGTAACTTCGTTATTAATTGCAAATAAGTAGGTACCTATTTAGAGTTAATTATTTTCTACTTTTTAACTTTTTAAAGTCGATTTTTAAAAGATACTTTATTTTAGACTTTTTAGTGATTAATATATTATTATTAATCATCACAATTATTTTCTTCCTTAAAATATTAGACAATAATTAAAAGTCACAGGCAAAACTAATATAAACCAAATTCGAATTTAAAGGACATAATGACAGCAACTGAAAACAAAACAGTGATCACGCAATTTGTGAAAACTTTAGGCAAAAAGGAAGCCTTTCAGATCTCAAACGATTAACCCTAATTTCATGGAACAATTCACTTCAAATATAAACTTACGTTAGATTTTAATATTTCATTTCTTTCTTCCAAAATTAAACACCACATATATTTTTGTAGCCTCCGAATACTATTACACTCTTCAATAACTCGTAATTAAGAATCGATTAAGTTCATATGCATATAATATTATTTAAACATGAATCTCCAGATAATCAGATTTACGTAATTTTCTACTTACGGTATGCTTCCCTGTTCCTCTCTGTGATATTGCTCAGCCCATAAATATTTCTTCTATTAATACTTCCGAAACGTAATTGTACATATACTCATACAATGCATACGTATTGGTTATACATATACACATACAATTTCGAAATTTAAAAATGTGAAAAGCTAATACATTGGTAATTAAATTTAGAATAAACGTTTAAATAGTAAATTTATAGGAGTAATTTTTTGATAATTATTAATACATACTCCTTGTTGTGACCCAATGTACTGATATTTGTAATGTGACCCAAAATAGAAAAAGAGTTTGAAAGGAGTGTGCTTGAAGTGCAAGAGTTGTGAGGCAAGAGCTTTAAGACACCAAACAGTTTAGAACAAATCTCAAAGTGAAAAGCTAGGCTTTAAACACTCAACCATGGGAATGATTACAAGAAAAACATTTTGTTTGTAATGTATTCTTACTTTCCTAAAAATATATGCACCTATTATGATTATTACTCCTCTTAACATTTAGAAATAATTATTTTAATTAAAGGCGAATCATCAACAATTCACAAGGAAATGTAAAAATAAAATACTTAATAAACTAAGTTTTCGATCCACAGTCGAATTTAATTTCAACGCTGTGTTCAACAATATGTTACCTACGATCTGCGGTCTCGACTTGGTACAAATATTACAGAAGTTTAATAGTACGTATTTCACACTTGATAAGAAGTCATTAAAAAATTGCAGCTCTATTCCTTTGCTTACGTTAAAGTTAATGTCGTCATTACTATGGACATTAAACTTATTTGAACCAAACATTAACGCGGAAACCCACACCAGAAGCGCGTCTACTACTTTAACAGAAATATATTTTTATCCTAAGCGCCACGCAGTTGGCCGATGTCCGCTAGAAGCTTACGACTAACAAATAGTACTCATTACCTCCGGCCTAATTCCCCTCGCTTTACGACTTTTAACTCTGCCTAACTGCCGCTTAATGCTTATGTTGAAATATGTTGACGATACTTAATTTGGGTTCTTTAATACTTTTTCTACTATTGAGTTTAACGACTGGACGAAAAGTACAGTTCGTATTTGTATGAGATTTCCTTGCTAGAAGGATGCTAAAAATCGGACTGTTACGTAATGTCGATCTGATCAAAAATTATGTAGGAGGCAGTTATTAAGTCTAATAAAGTAAATGAAAAAGCAATGATAATTCAATGAGTCCAAGTTGCTTTAAAATGTGAATTTAATACACACTTTATACGAACTGAAAAAGTAATAAATTTTTAAATTAAATATTTAGAATAGTTTAATTAGTTATACCAATATATAAATTATTTGTAGAATTTACGATAAGTCAGCTGAAACCGAAGAACAAAAATGTTTATTGAGAGAATATGTCAGGAAACCCCTAATTCCCTTTTCAGGGAAATTTGGATTTTTTTCAATCTAAAATTTATTGGACCGATCTTATAGTTTTATTGAATGTGGAATTTTCATGCAGTAAATCGAAAAGTTCGAAGTTGCTTCTTTATGTAATTTATGTTTTTTCCCGTTATATGTTTTATTTAATTTTATAAATTTACCGACTTCAACTACGAAACTTACATAAGGTACTAAATATGTTTTTAGATACCTTTTAAAGTTGAACTTTACTTTAATTTTACGTAAATAAACTACTCTAAACTTGACTGTCATTTTCATTTCAACTCTTTTTTCATATTCACCTTTTTTAGTATTGAAAAAATAATGGATTCTTTGCCATCCAATAATATTATGAGATTCTTCTTAAAATTGTAAGACACGACACTCTTCTTCACCTGTTTTTAATATTATTTTTATAAATAGTGGATAAAACAAAATCCAATTAGAGATAGGCTTATTGTTTAACTATAAGAAATAAATATAAGATATAATTGTACAATAATCACACATGGAAATGTGGTGTCATGCTTTTAAACATTTGCTTTTCAAGGATGGTTCGATTTATATTATGTGTACAAAAAATTTGTATTAAAAAGTATTGATAGCGAAATATCAACTAATCTCTGAACTACAATGTAATGGGTTACTATTTGTGATATTACAACAAATAAAATTCGGATTACAGATATTTTACAGTCGTTCAATTGTTAGACATCTACTGCCTTGTTTACAAAGTTACTTCTTCTTTACATATTATCATTTATATATTGTATTCTGTAATTACTGTACACAGAAAATTATTCACTCAACTGCTTCTAAACATACATATTTTTTTACAGAATTAGAAATAAGCATTTGTTCTACTTTAAAAAGAACAGTAACTTTAAAACTTGAACTCAAAGAAAATGAAAGATGTTGTACTATATCCAATTCCAAAAAAAATTATTGCAAAGGGATTATATCCAATTACGTTGCTACATAAAAGTTTGTTTTACTTAATATTACCTGCTTTATGTAGGGCTTAAAATGTACATGTGTAATTACAAAGTTTTTTCAAGAAAATTACAATTTGAAATAGGTTTTGTTACACTGATACACCTTTGTGTGAATTGTAAGAGAAATATTAAAAAAATGAAGAAGAAAAATGTAACTTGAATGATATTGTTTTATAGCAATAAAATAATTATATCGATGTTACTTTATTTTTGGAAAATTTAGAATTAAAATGAAAAAAAATATGGAATTAAGAAAGGAAAGTTGAGGGGTAATATGGTAGCTTCACATAAATTCCAGAATTTCACTTAGAACGAAGGGAAATAATAAAAAAACTTTAAAATTACCTTTTATTAAAGACTACTTGAAATGTTCCTTTTTTCTATGGAAAGTAGAAAATCAGCAGAAATATATATAGAGAGTGGCGGATTAAAAGTTACAATCTCGTCTTAACCACAAAACTTAACCTTAACCTCTTCTTATTTTTTTAGTATCTACCAATTACCAAGTATCTGAATCATTTCAGTGCTTAATTATTTCTGGTCATTTAATAGTTCATGGAGATCAAATACAATGTCTTAATATCTATATAATCTTATAACTTTTTTCAATCCTACACTGTAAAAATACATATTATTTCGTTGAAAAACTTAGTTGCAGTGAAAGAAGGCCCAATTTTATTCAAATCATTTTAAAATTGCATATGAAGATGTGAGCAGCAACAAGCCATTCGGTTTGAAAAGTTCAGCAAGTCTTGGATTTTAAACTTTTTATGGAGTACCCATGTAGTAATCGAAAAAATCGATAAAATTTATTATTACCTAGGAATTAATCATTTATTTTTTTTCCCTATGTCATAACATGTATGAATATTAATCTTTAATAAGACTTCTTTAGACACTTAATATCCCACACTCATAGCTAACATTACAAAATATAAGTTTCTGGTAAGCACCAATTACAATATGTCTTTCTCCTGTGAAATGCATATGAACTAGGGTGCATCATCTTTAATCAGGCTATTGCAAAATCGTGCAGATATTTCTGCACGATTATCTATACTGATAATATGATATATAATATTTATGATATATAATATTTATACTGATAATCTTTAAAAACAAAATCTTAATCGTATTAATCAAGCAAAATCTCTCATAGAGATAAAATTTGGTAGGTGACAAACATATGGGGCCGTAACAAAAACATCCTTCCGCTTTAAACGTAAAATTAATGTCGATTTTCCTTTGTGAACCATTGTTGATACACAATGGATATTGACGTGGAGAATGTGAGGGTGATATATGTATATATATATATATATATATATGTATATATATATGTATATATATATATATATATATATATATACATATACACACACATACATACACATATATGTTTTGCTGATAGCGTTTTAATTTTGTCAATCATGTATTATTCGTATATTTATTACTTTACAATTGGATATCTACCCAAATTATCTAAGGCTTTGTTACTAACTTGGTTATGTGTATATTTTTTTAAATGATGTTTTTCATATTTACAGGCTTTTATTTATATTATGTTTTTGAAATTATTAAATGTTTTATACATTTGGAATACGTTTTATGATTATAATAACATTGTGATTTTCTAAACATTCGCTGATAAATAGGCGTGATCCGTTCCCAGAAATTTATTTATTGGTCTGTTTCCACAAAGCATTTAATATCTTTGATTACGTGGCATACTGTGTGAGAGATAGGCTCGACGATAATTTTTGTTACTTTGTTCACAAAATACATTTCTGATGAAATTAATGTATAAAATTTTTATGAATAGAATGTCATCCAAACTGATAAAAAATTTAACAATACATTTGCAATATATCGCGCTCTCCAATATAAAGGTGGGAAGATAATGGAACAGTGCGAACGCCACTGAGCTCTCAAAATGCAATAAAAGTGAAACGTTGTCTGTTTTTTCGATTCTTAATCGTTCTTCCTAATTTACATCTTCTTTTGCTATTCAACAGCTTAACGGAGTTTAATTTGCAAAATTAGTACAATTATATTAGTATTAATTAAAAGATAGAATAATTATGACTACGCAAATATTTACAAGAGAAATACAGTGATTACCATCTACCACTACCAGACTACCTATACCACTACCAGACTACCATCGCAAAACTTGCGTCAGTTATGCCATACCAAATAAATTCAATCATAAATTTAGACATTGTTAAATTATTTATACTTACACACGTATGCACGCTCTCACGAATGATGCACGCACGCACGCATGCGCACACACACACATATATATGTATATATATATATATATATATACACACACACACACATATATATATATATATATATATATATATATACATATGTATATCTGTGTGTGTATGTGTGTGTAATTGGCCGTGTGTGTGCCTATATTCCGCTCTGCAGCCATATCGCAAACATGCATTGTAGTAACTTTAACCCTCTCATCGTGCGCTATGGCGGTTGCGCGTCAATAATATAAGGGTGTGAAAGATATGGAGGTTGAAAGTAGTCGACTTTGAAAATATGTGATTTCCAATATGAAGGTTCCAGTCTCTTAAAGAAATGTCTAGAAATTAAAAGAAAGGACATTGGGCATTTTACTATGGAACCATGACCCACTGTGGGTTGTGGGAATATTGAGAAAACTAGATTAAAAATAAATAAAAAACGAGCACCATAGGACTTTTTTTAAACTTTTGTTTGTGTTACATGTGAAAAAAAAGATAAAAGGGACCACAAATGAGAATTTCAACTGACTTCTATTTTACTTTTATTCGCCTTGATATAATTTGTGAGCATTTCATCTAAATAGGCCACGGGTGCGTCAAGTGCTTTCTGATATATAGACCAAAATAAAAAATAAACTATGCAGACGATGTGCGCACAACTTCCAATCGGGTGGATCCCGTACTTACAGGAACCATAGAAATCGTCTAAAATTTCTCTTCCCTGAAGTTAATATTGTTTTGTTCATATATGAAGGGAATGGATTCGACCTCTAATTAATATTTTACTTTGTATCAACCATCGGTTACGATATAATTCCAGAAAATAAACGCCATTTAGTCGCATGTATTCATGACAATACACCCTGCCAGTTTTAAATGGTTAAATAGATAAAAGTAAATTCTTGTGTGCGAGCTATGAAAGTCCTCTAAATTCGGAATTGTTTGCCTCTAGAAGCACAATAGCAACTCTTTGCCTATTCAGGGTATTTGTGATGACGTATTGAGTAATTTAATTTTCTCTACTTATATTTTCATTTATTATTTTAATAAGCTGTGTGGCATAAGCATTATCTTCGTATGGTCGGATGAGCGCTGCAGTTTCTTTGAAGTTAACCATCATACTTCTAATTCATTTATCATATTTCAATGTAGCTACATTTAAATATACATGGTGCAATATTTTCAAAATTTCTTTTCTTAAGCTACCATTAATATTTTCGATCACCCAATGGTGCAATGTAATTGAATTCGATTTGTTAGCATCTGTTGTACTTAACTGCTCATTTGTCGCTGCCATTAATGGCGGCATATGTGGATTATATCCACGCTCTTTGACATGAAGAATAGAGTCTCTATAGCCGTGGTAAAATATGAAAACGTCTTAATCCTGCATCATGTGGCTCATTATTGTGGCATTTGAAGTTGTGACTGAGTAAAGCCCTATCATTTCTACTTTATAGCCATCAGTGAAAACAATAAAAAATGGGTTAAACAAATTGCGGAACTTGTGCAAGCTGTATGATTTTCTTTGGAAAAGGAAATTGGCTCTTTTTCGCAAGTATATATATGTTCCGTCACACAAAATAATGACCCCAGGCTCGTTTTGTTTACCGTCAAAAATATGACAAGGGATAAATAAGTTTCGAGCCTCCACATTTTCTCTCATCATATGATCTAGGTCCAAGTGGCGCGAAACAAACTCTTGCGAAAAACATTCTTGAGCTATTTGTGACTTTTGTTCCATAATTCTTCTTGACATACAGAAGCTTGCCTGGTTCACTAGTAGTTTTTTTGTGAGATATACTCCTGAAACTGTGGCAGGACGATTGAGTCTACCAAGGAGAGATTATGTTTGATGCTGTATAAAAATGTAGTTCGTTGTCATCAATTCTCCTCAATATTATCCAAATTCAATTGACATACCCGTTCTAATCTCCACACTGTTAAAGTTTTCCTGAAATGGTATCTGAACAACATGAATGATGAACTTACATGAAATTGATTTGGCACACTCGAGCAAGTTTTCATATGAACAGTTTATTTTTACGAATTATATATAACCTGACATAATTTGGTAAAACATGTGCAGTCACATTCCTCCAGTTTTAAAATATGCTGTATATTATTGCATGCATTTTATGCATGTAAAATATCCAGGAATTGTAAAAAGACCAAAGCCCTGCTGTTGTTGATCTTGTGCTTACCTTAGCGGACCTTGTGCTTTTTGGAGTATGGGATCTTGTACTTACTGGGGTAACGAGACTTACTTGTGCTTACTGGTGTAACGAGTCTTATTATCCCAGATATTGGAATGCACAATCAAATTTGTGCCAGCATGGGTAGCATATTGAATGTGTACCATCAAAGGAAACTGTAACATTTTTTTCACGATCATAATTTTTAAAAAGTTTTTCACGACCGAATTAATTCATGTATCATGAAGATATAATATTATGACTGCCATACTGGCAACACATACATAAAATACAAAACTATTTATTAAGATTACGTATTAAAAGCACTGAGCTATATTTTATTTTATAGTATACGCAAAAAAATATTAAGAACTTACCTCACTTGGCATTATTTCTTTTAACAATAATACTGCGTGTTCGCGAAATCTTTTGAAAAATAATCTACGATGTAAAGATCTTTGCTAATAGCCCACCTAAAGATGTTATAATACAACGAAACCTAGGTCGTGATAAGAACTTAAAGAAAGTAGAAATAATACCACATCACGTAGTTGCATTTAATTGTGAATAATGAATTTCTATCAAATTCACGCCAAATATATTCAATAGTACATTCCTGATAAGAATCCCTTTTCAATACCAAATCTATTACCCTATCCGAGTAGTACTCAGTGACTATAATAACGCTGTACCGTTGTGAAGCACGTTGCTTCGTGCAGTAACTGTTCCCCAATATTTAAAAATTCTTTATGATTTTCCATATTTATCTTTTATGAAAAGTTTTAATATCAGTTTTATCACACTATATATAATATATACATGTATGTATATATATATATATATATATATATATATATATATATATATATATATATATATACAGATATATATCAGATCATTTTCTCTATCCTAAATTTATATTAAGCCACAAAACCAACTAATTCCTAGGCACGCGAACACATTATAAGGAGTTTGAAATAGAAGACCCGCTCCACAAGTCAAAGAAATTGCAATCTTTTAAGAATTCTTAGATTGTATACTGCTCTTATGTTTAAAACAATTTAATTAAAGTACACTATCTCTCACTGTTACTTATACCCAGGTAAGATTTTTCATTGGGAAAGTATTAATTTTTTTCAGTATAGAAATTTTACAATGGACTATTAACCATTGGACTTAATCGCTTTCAATATTGGTAAGTGGACAGAAATAATAGAGCACTGATTCAAATATCTGATAATAATGCAATACTTAAAAATAAAATTAATGGTAATTTTTTCATATTCATTGGTTTATATTCGTTATTTATTCATTTTCTTTAGCAGCAATGGATGTTCACTAGCTATTTTTGATCTTTTTGAGTAAAACAGATAATAATTTTTAGATATTTAGTTTCTCTCATCTTTTTAAACTGTTAACTTTCAATCAGTCCCGTTCTACGTGTATTTTTGTACGTTTTTGTACTATCCATTGGAATTTGAAACGTAGAAAATAGTATTTAATAAAAAAATTTTTTTTACATTGTTCATTATTTTCTTCTTTATAAAATCATTTCTTTGTTTTGTGTTAACTTGTAAACTTCTCAATTCCATATTTTTTCATTTTTATTCTAGATTCTCCAAAAATATAATTACTTTAATGCTGTAAAGTAACATCATTCAAGTAATAACCTTCTATTTAATTTTTTTTTAGTATTTTGTTCAAAATTTACACAAAGGTATATCGGTGTAACAGAGTCTATTTGAAATTGTAATTTTGTCTATAAACCCTTAAAATGGCACATGTACAATATTATACGCATAAAGCAGGTACATTATTTAAACATACTTTTATGTCGCAGTTTATTATAGACACGGGTTTTGCAAAAGTTTCCTTTACATTTAAATATAATGTAATATTTTTCATTTTTAAGTCGAAGTTTGAAAGTTACTATTTTTTACAAAGTAGAAAAAATATGTCTTTAATTTATAAAAAAAACATATTTTTGCATCAGTAAGCATCTGCGGAAATAGTTTTTGATGGTATTTATTTGCAGAGTATAATTTATAAATAAATTTGTGAACAGGTCAGTAAATGCCTCACAACTGAACATCTGTAAAATAGCTTTAATCTAAATTTCATCTGTTGAAATATCATAACTATTATCCCATTAGATAATAAATAAATTTTAAGTTTATACTTTCTTTTCATTAAAATATTAAAATATATTAACTATACGTTTATAAGTTTATACTAAAACTTTTTAAATCAGCATGTATTAAAATTATGAAAGAATAAGCGGAGAAGAGTATGCAGACTGGAAAATACTTAATTTTTTTTTATTTCAAAGAGCAACCACAATATTTAGCAACGAATGGAAACCACAGAAGCACCAACAGAAGTTCAAATAAAAAATACGTTTTTTTGAAAATTTACTTACAAATTTTAATTATACAACTAAAATATAAATAACATAAATAATTTTTACAAAATTATAATTTTGTAAATGGACAATGCTCGAATATCTTTCGACAATACTTATTTATTGTAACATGAATGTTAAACCTGTGCCATCAACCTCTGTACGTAATTATTTTTGGATAATTTTGTTAGCAAATTAAACTCACGTTTGCTCATATTCGATTAACGCAGCTCAATATCAGGTACGACATCAGAAGACTAAATTATTGTGTTTTAAATTTTTTTAATTTTTGGCAACTATGATAAATTAACGAATCAAATAAGTCAGAGTAACATAACGAATCGACGAGACGTAGAACGTGAAAAAGTTCTTGCATTTAACATTCTATTTCCAATAAACCCTTAAACTTACTATGCACTTCTAATCACATACACTAAGAATTATTATTATAATGTAAAAGAACAGAGGAAACGAAATAAACGGCATAAGCAGTAGAACTCGCTTGTTTAAAGATGTAGCTTATGTCATGCGTGGTCGCATTAAGGCTATTAGCAAAGAATAATGTGCAGAGTGATATGTTGCTATTTCAAAAGTATTGCCTACGGTCTGCTATGATATAGATCAGTTCAAACACATGAAAGCAATTTTTTCAAGTGCAGGTGATTTGGAGGATAATATTTTACTAGAAATGGAAAAGCGTTTTGGTCAACTCAAATATTTATCATTGTTGGCAAAAGCAATATTCGTGATGCTCGTGCCAAAGCTTTTTCTAAGATACATAGGACGATTGCTTAAAAAAAAGCACGCAACTGCGGTTTCGTCCACATCATCCGAAGAGGAAGACAATAAAGATTTCGACTTTTGGAAGCATCCCAAATATTTAGCCAATACCCAAATTAAGAAGAGATAGACATACGATGATGATGAGTTGATGAGTTATCTCTCAGCTCCTGTTACTACTTTTAAAACAAATGTCGTTGATATTTGATTTGTAATGCAAGTTTCATATCCTAACTTATTTAAAATAGCTATGAACCATCTTCCCATAGTCACTACATCGGTTCCAGCGGAACGTCTATTTTCTAAGGCAAAAGCTACTGTACCTGAAGCTAGGAATTGGCTACTCTAAAAAAGACAATCTAAGCTACTTATCTGAGTTCGATTGATAATAATGATTGAGAAAGAGAGAAATTAAGTGACTTATTGTTTAGGTGATTAAACTTTAAAATAATTTTAATAAAAACGTCTTTCTTGTTTATTTTTTTCTTTAATTTACTTAATTCTAACAACTTGTGATAAAGTTTTAAATTATCGATAATCAAATTAACGATTTTCGATTATCTATATTTCCAAGCCTTCGATATAAATATTAATATTCGTATCGACCTTTTCTTGAAACTGCAAACCTAGTTAGGAGTAAAATATATTTTGTGGTTAAATTTATGTTTAACTATTTAGTAAAAGAATTTTATTAATAGATTGACCGATGGTCGGTTAGCTTAAAAGGGGCTTGGATATAAAATTCTGTCTCATAAAAACTGGCAATGTCAAAGGTCATGAAAATATTATAGCTGAACTATTAAGCTGCAGTTATATGAAAGTTATAAATTTTGAAATGAAGGAAATTAAGCCATAGTTAAAAATAACAATTTGTCAGGTTCATGTGAATGTCGGTGACCTGCGTGGCACTTGGGATAAAAATATATTTCCTTTGAGATAATAAGTGCGCAACTGGCGTAACGTGCGTCTTTAATATTTAGTGTAAATAAGCCTAATACCCATTGTAATGGCAACAATAAATTTAACTTGAGCGCGTGGAAACTGGAATTATTAAGAGACCTCTTCTATTAGTGGTCTAATGGTGCGGACGTAATTCTGATCATTAGCTCCATACTATAGATGAGCATGAGCATAAAAAATAAACATTTTTATTTATAACAAGGTTTATTCGGTGCCGGAAAAAGTTTAATTTTCCCCTCTATCTTCCAATTACTTAAACGTATACTAGTTATTTTCTACGCCTTGTATTTCTTCAGTTTTTATACAATTTTGAAATAATTAAATAAAGGTGGAAGAAATTTTATTATAAATATTTTAGGAAAGTAGCTTAAAATATGTTAAGCAGAAGAACATTTTTGCGTTAAAAAATGGCAAAGATGAATGGAATGAGAAATATTTAAGTCTATTTAAACCGTTCATTTCGTTCAAGATCGTGTTTTTGCTCATTATATACACTGTTCAACTCACCAAATTATTCACTATCATATGCCTGTACTGTGCATAATATCAAAAAAGTAGGTGTAGTTTGTTCTTAAGGCTGGATTATTTGATATTGTTTATATTTATCAATGTACATGTACTAATATCACAACTAAATGAAACTATGTGATGCAAAATTATTTCTACTTTATTTAAATTCTTTACCACGACCTAGGTTTTGTTGTCTTCTACCTTCAGGTGGGCAATTTGTAAAGATCTTTAAAAATTGCCCACCTGAAGATGTTGTAATAAAACGAAACCTATGTGGTAGTAAAGAATCAAAATAAAGTAGAAATAATACCACATCACGCAGTTTCATTTACTTGTGAAAAATTAGAGGAATATTTATTTATTGAAATTAGTTTTTTCCGAATGAAGTAACTCTTAGGAATAGTGTACTCACCTCCTGGTATTTCATATTTTGGTGATTTTGAGAAAATTATTGATAGTTATATACCACTATATCCCCACACTGTGATTATGGGTGACTTCAACACCTGTCTGTTTAAAAGTGGTATTCGACGTGTACAGTTTTGTGACATCGTAAATACCGGAAACCTCACCATTTCATCATTTGCTACCTTCCACCAGATCAATTATCATTCTCTTCTTGATCTTTCCATTATATCTTCCCCTAAAAGAGTATATTTCTACGGTTAACATCCTGCTCCTGGGTTCTCACACCATGACCTAATTTACCTCTCCTATAAGTTAAATATATCATTAAATCCATGAGTACAAAAAGTACAAAAGAAGAAAATTGTTGTCAATAACATTTTCTGGTATCTTATCCCGTTCTTGAGATATCCTATTACAACCTTAATACAAGGGTTAAAAGTAGCACAGCGTACAGGACGCCGGGTGCCGCGTGTCGCCATTAGAGACATACGACGCTACACATTGAACCTCTCATTGGGCTTTAAATATTGGGCAATTTCTGTCGCTGTTCTGTTTATGAAAATAAAATATTGAAATATAGTTAGAAATGAGAAAATCTCGAAAATGAAAATTGTTCGTAAATAAAAAAAGAAATGCACGCCCAATAAATTCTCTATTGAAGAAATAATATAGATTATTTTCGTCTTACATTTTCAAAAAGAATCCCAGAAAAATGCTGTTAAACTAATTAAACATCTTAGTTCCTGTGAAATCAACCGTTAATATACCAATCGCAATATCCTCTCCATAAATATTTCTCTTCGATTTGAACAATCTTAGGCTAAACGCTACAAATGTATTATTACAGCTAATATGATTTTGTCAAATATTCAATTTACGTATTCATTCAACTTTCAGTTTGTTTAAAGTATTTATGAAATTTACATTTTAAAGCGATTTGAGCTCATCAAATTAAAATTGCCTTAAGAACTTCTGTCGATATAAAGTTTGATAAGATCGTACATTACACGACAGTACGATCGGCTGAGATTACATTTTCAGTTCGCTTCTAGCGAGAAAAACTCATACAAATACGAACTGTACCTTTTCGACCGGTCATTAGACTCAGCAGTCGTAAAACTATTAAAGGACCCAAATTAAGGATCACCAATGTATTTCAACACTGGCATTAAGCGGCAGTTAGGTAGAGAGTTAAAATTCGTAAAGGGAGGGAAATGAGGCCGGCTGTAATGAGTACTATTTGTTAGCCGTAAGCTTCCAGCGGACGTTGGCTAACTACGTGGCGCTTAAGATAAAAATATATATCCTTTAAGGTAGCGGAAGCGCTTCTGGTTTGGCATTCCGCGTTAATGTTTATTTCTAATAAGTTTAATGCCCGTGGTAATGGCGACGTTAACTTTAACCCGAGGAAAGGGCTGAAATTCTTGAGTGACCTCTTTCAGTGGCGATCTAATGGCGAGTGCTTAACACTGACTATTAGGCTTTTGCGATATATATGCCAGTTCGAGACCGCGGATGGTAGGTAACAAATTGTTGAACGCAGTGTTGAAATGAAATTCGACTGCGTATCAAAAATTTGGTTTATTTTATATTATAGCGATTGGTTTATTTGATGTATTGGTGGGAATTTTTTATGATTGTCCTTTAATCAAATTAATAATTTCTAATATTGATAATTTTAACAGATTGGCCGTAATGATAATTTGTACAGGTAATCGTGCATTATTTTAGGAAGGGTCACCATTTCCAATAGATAAGGAACGGTGGTTCATAAAGATCCTTACGCATTGGTGAAATTATTCAAAACGTTAAAGCTTAATTAATTATTGGTTAAATTTAAATAGTACATAAAAGTTAATCTAGTTAGTTAATACTTGATTTGTAGTAACGACCTATGATTTATGGACCATTGGTGCTCACTGACCTGTCAGCATTATAGTCACGTCAATTTTTTTAAAAATCACTTCACTTATGTAAGGTGCAAATTCAATAAATCTGGTCGGTATGTAATATAAAGAGTTTCAGCGCATTTTCACATCTAATATTAATTTTAATGTTTTTCCTTCCGGTATCCTTCTTATATATTTTACAATATTTCTCACGCGTTCTATAATATATTTCAATTCTGGAGTTTTTCCCCGTGGCATCTTTAGCAACCGAATTGATCATGTGTGCAAAGCGTGGAATATGTTTGTTAGCCCCTAATTGCTTTAACCATGTTGACAGAAGAATTAGTCAGATAGCAATAACTTTGCCGGTATTTAACTACTCCATCCCATTTAATTAACAACTCCGACTACTTTTAACAATATAGTCCCTAGTACGATGTTTAAATAACCCAACACATCAGCAGTTATTGACTGCAATTAGCTTTTTCTCAAAAAATTAATCGTAATACTCAAATAGCTCATGTTAAACATGGACTCGGTCAAGATTTTAGTGTTGAGATATCCAGAGATGCCCAGTATTTTTGGGTTACTTTTTTACTGCGGTTTATATTCTGTCATATTTAATATCGATTTCATTTTTCAAGATTTCTCGCGATGGCACATTGTATAAGGGAGCCATTTGCTTCATCAAATGTCCGAAACTCTTTCCTTCACTTAGGTTAAAAGGTTTGTTATCGATACAAATAAAGTATACGATCTATTGTATAATAAAAAGCCTTCGTTACATTTCGTTACTTGGTGAGACGCCTTTAACAGTTTCTTATTTACTTACCCACTTCTTACTTCATTATTTTTATCGACGATGATCTCACTATTCTCACTGGAATCCTTGTTCGTAGATGTTGGCTTGCAAGTGTCGGACTAAAAATAAAATAAAAATAGGCACATTTTCACAATTCTTAATTATCGAAATTAATATCAATAAAATAATGAAATCTCAAGTAGGTACACAGGTTACACAATACACACAAGCACTGACCTAACTATAAAACCATTTTGTTCTCGGAGATAGATTTGAGTTATTGAGTAGATAATGAGCTCATATATTTTCCAAGATAAGCATTTTTATATATATTTTGCCTTTGCGATTATGACGTAGTCGGAATTTGATCAACATTCCTGTGATGTTTCATATGAGGTGCCAGGTTCGATGTATTGCCAGAAGTTTATTACATTACAGAGAAGAATTACAGATAATTCCATAACTTTCTTCCTTTTTGAAGTAAAACCACAATTTTCTCTTCATTATATTATAGGATAAACAACGTTCTCAACAATAATCACAAATTCACACAACAATTAATAGCGCCAAGTAGTATATGAAGTTTAGGTTAAGTTAAAAAGAAATGAAAGAATGATGAAACTGAATAGGCTTGTTCACAGTTGATGACAAATTGACGCCATAGACCCCATACATGGACAACAATTAGTCATAAAACCAAAGTTATATAAAATATTTAAAATTACCAAGTTACAAATGCGTAAATACTTCGGTATTTCATGTTTTTTGATATGATAATATTGTATTGGTAATAGTTCTATATCGATAAACATATCGATATTTTAGGGTTGATATTATCGAACATTCGATATATCGTTGAGACCCTACTCCTAACACACTCTCCGCATGACCTGCTAATACTTCCTAGCAGACAGAAATTAGATTTTGAATTGGCAGTAAAATTGAACGAAAATAAAACTGTTTGTTACATTGGATAATTTTTCTTGATTTTACAACACAGAAAGTATTATTATAATCGACCTAGCTTTGGACTTCAACCCTCAAATCACTTTTTCATTGTTACAGAAGTAATAATCGCCAAGAAAAATAATTTTTGTTAAAGTTAAGTGTGTTAGACACATTTTTTTTATTTTACGCTATACAATAGATTGTATGAATTAAAATTTCTATCTTTCAAACTCATTCTCGTCTTCATTCAATATCAGTAAATATAACGAATCAAGATAAGGTAATTTTTTGAAAAATAATATTTCAAAGCAGACACTTTAATAGGTACAATTTTCACACACAATTGTCACAGTTGTATCTTGAAATAAAAAAAGTGTTAACAAGTTTTTATTTCAAATAACGGATACCAAAAAAATAATATTTTTTTATAACGTTCATTCTATTAAAACTACTGCTATAAATAAATAGCTCTTTAATGCCTTTTATGCGAGTACAATAACTGAATTGGGTTGGTCAAAATAAGTTTGTGATTTTACGATTGCGAATTTCATAAGACCTACTTTCATCAGAATAAATAAAAGAGTCTTTTTCCATTTTCATGTACTTAATGAATCCTTTAATAATTTAGCGGCCAATTAAAAAAAATATTGTCCTTGACTGTGTAAAAATATATTGGTGCATAAAATTCATCCGCGTGCCCGTAAAAGGTAGGTTTTAATCCAGTGGGTATTAACAATATATTTCAGATTAAACAACCATTTTAAGTCGAACATTATTTGAGATTGACTCGATATTTAACAATTTCCACATCCATTTGCGCGACAGTTATTACGTTGTAAATTAATTCAGTCGATTTTAAATATGTTCATTAGTTGGCAGTAAAGCACTGTTTCGCATCATTTTGTTAGTCATATGTTTTTATTTAAATAGACATAAAGGGAGATTTTAAGAAACTGGTTTGGAAGGAGGTTTAGAAAAAAAGTTTTGAAATTATTTAGGGACATGAAATTTTAAAGTATACCCGAAAATAATGATTAGTTTGTTGAGAGTTTGCTTTTAATTAAATAGATATTTTAATTAGTAACTTCTTTAATTTGTTCAATTAGTTCGCTTTGAGACTTCAAATTATATATTTGAACTCTTGATAAATACCTAAATGATTACAATATATGTTTCGATTTTTTATGGTGTAGTACCATTAAACGAGTTAAAATGTGGGGGGTTATTTTTATGGATTATCCGTTATAAAAAGCGCGTTTAAATTAAAGAATCCAAAATTTGTATACCTAACATTTTTAAATTAAAAAGTATTTAGATGTTTCAAGATGTATAGATAATTTACCATTAAAGTAGATGAAAAGAAAAGGGTAAGGTACCCTTGATATATTATTTAAAAAATTTATTTAAATTGAAGGTTCTATATTTTGTCATAAGTAATTTTTTTAAATAAGATTTTATATATGCTATTAAGGAAATATGCGATAATGAACTTTTATATGGAAACTATTTATATATATAAAAATGTATATGTTGCATATGTGTGTTCATAGCGTATATGCAAGCAACCTGTATGTGTTTGTGTATAAGTTATATATTTTTATTGAACTAATATTATTTATAATCACAATCGTCACAAAAATATTACCATTTAAAATTATTTGGTTTCTCTTGCTTTCTACTGTACATTGTTTAAAAACCAAATAAAAGTGTACTCATGTTAGCATTTTTGACTTCTTCTAAGTAAAAATTGACAAATTTTATTATTCACAAATTTTTACATTTTCATTTACCTTTCTATTTATGTTAATGAAAAATTAAGTTAAAAAAGTTCCCTTGAGAAATACTTGTACCTAATCCATAGTTTTAAAAGTTTTATATATTTTTATACGTAATTAAAAATAATTGAACAATATTAATATATGAGGTAATAATGATCAATAATATTTCTTTTCTAATTAAAACGAAAATGTTGGTACAGCGTCAGCAGATATGAACGTTCGTGTTTATTTATCCAGATGGCAAAATTGTGCCACAGAGATTTAATTCACTGATTTATGGAACATTAATCCGTTTAAAAAAACCTTGTATAATAAATTAACACCATTTTTTTGTAATATTTTGAGTTTAGGGAGCTGAACATTAATTTAATACACATGAGTGAACTGGCCTTCCTCTGAACTTAATTTTCCTCCAACTGTTTATATATTATCTGTACCGAGTATACTTGCATCATTTTTAAATTAAGTCAATGCGGAATGTATGAAGGGACATTTATCAATGTTTCATTTTTTATTCAGTAGAAACAATTATTAATTTTTGCTGTTAAAAAATTTACTCAAATTCAGTCAAATTAGGCACACAATTAACGGTAGGGCTATAGTTTTTATGTTTTCTGGTGAAACATACATTAGAATAGATGTATTTGGAACATTGCAATAATATTTTTACTCTTATGGTTATAATTGCCCAGTATTTATATTATCGAATTACGGGCAATTTACGTTAGTTTTATATGAGATGTACTCTTAAAGAAATTTTTCATTGTAAAACCATAAATGGTTTATTATTGATATATAAAATACTAGTACTATTTTGGCCCATGATTTAGTTCATTTGGTTCACAGTAATGTAGTTTATATGCCAATCTAAACTATAACTTGCCTCAGTTCCAATTTGTTTGCAAAATCCCCTCAGGTTTAGTAGTAACATCGTGACTGAATTAAAAACGAGAGAAAAATCTGTATGCTCTCTCTCGGGAATGACTCTCGGATTTAAGAATACAATCTGTAAGTTAATGCATACCAAATTCAAACTTACAAATTTTCCTTCGGATTTTGCTATATGAGTAAGTATAAACCTAACGGATATCATAAAATATGTATGTTATCCCTCAGGTACCACTTCAGATTTAGAGTTATAAAGTATGTAACTTATGTATAAGATAACCGATTTACATACTAAATTATGAATAGTTCGCTTAAAAATTGTGGAGTTAAAAAGTAACATGCTTTCACGTCCGCACATAGACACAAACTTTCGCATTTAAAATATTAGTTAGGGCTAATAGTTTTAAAGAAAATGTTGACAATGTTTCTAAGAAAATCAAATTTTAATTTTTTTTAAGGCATTGTACAATAATGCTTAGAAATTAGAATAAAATTCAATAATATCTGGAAATATTAATAGAAAAATATTCAATACAAATTTTTGTCCAGAGACCTACAAACATTTTTTTTAAATTTTGGGTGAGCATGAAAATTACATAATTATTTAAAATACCGAACTGTATATGATGTAAATGTAACGAATCAAGGTCAGGCATAATTTTGGAAAAAATATATTTTCACAGTTACAGTTGTATCTTAAAATAAAAAAAAAGTGTTAACAAGTTTTTATTTCAAATAACGGATACCAACAAAAGAATATTTTTTATAACGTTCATTCTAATAAAACTACTGCTATAAATAAATAGCTCATTCTAATAATAGTTCATTCTAATAAAACTACTGCTATAAATAATAGTTGTTTGAAAATTATACATTTGTGCATAAAAGTAAATAGGTATGGGAAAATTATTGAAAACATTCCTTTATTTAGAACAAAAGTTATTTTCGTAGTAATAAAATTAATTATATAAATTAAATAGTTGTTTACCCTTAGCAGTTTTTATGTGCAATATATTTTTTATTATTATTTTCTTAGCATCTTGAATAAAATGATTGTATCTTTACGGCATGCGAAAGAAACATGCAGGTTTTCTGTAAATATTATGAATAGATTATGGTTCTAAAACGACCATAGAAAATTAAGTAGTCCTTCAAAAAATTCGAAACAAAATTAAATCGAATTAAACTAGCAAGTGTTTTCTAATTGAAGTAAGTCAGATTTAAATTTTAAAAAATTAAATTATGTGAAATTATGAATTATTGATTACGACTTAATTGCCTTCACAGAGTGATTTCAAATCATTAATTGCCCTTAGCTTTCCCGATTTGTTATAGGCTAAACACTACTGGTAGCAGAAATTGGGAAAATACTATTGGTAGCAGAAATGTTTATTTACTTTATGTGCATGCATTGATGCATACATACATAATTGAAGGTATGTGTAAATAAAAAAATATTAAAAAAATAAATAGGAGAAAACATTGCACTTGGGAATAAAATAACCACACGGTCTAAAGTTTATTATGTTAGTCAAGAACTGCAGCCAAACAATTAATCGCGTGCATTCAGTTCATGTGATAGGGTAACTGCGTTGATCTGCGTCTTTGCTTGCGTGGAATGTTAGCGCGTTTACTATGTATACGCGCTAAAATATGTTTGGATGTGTACAGATTTTGTACAGATTTGTGTGAAATATACATCAAAATATGTATATATATATATATATATATATATATATATATATATATGTTTGAAATTATTATTAAAGTTACAATTAACCTGAGAAATAGTACACACGCGGAATGAAATATACTATATTTACTCCTTAATAAGCATTTAGTACCAAGAGATGTAGAGGAATCTGGCTAGTGTCTACGCATAAAAATCTGTGCACCATCAATCCATCCACATCGTACAACAGGGTTTCTTCCTATATAAATACGAGGAGGGCACAGAAATATTTGTTAAAAATTAAATATAACAGATGGGAGTGTGACAACTATATATGTTCTTGATTCCTTCTTCGTTTTGTACTAATTACTACTTAGTAATTAAGACAAAACGAAGAGGGTATGGAAAAGATATATAGTTGTTACTGACTGCATAAATTTTAATAGTCATTGAAAGTAATTTGGTATCGTACATATTTAATACCTTGAAGTCACTGGGACCAAAATTATTTGTGTCATTTGTGTCCCGTTAAAGTGTTTACAGAATACTATGATGCTTTATTCTTTTAAAACTGAAAACATTAAATTTTGTGAAATAAATGATATTAAATTTCACAAAATATTTTTCGATTCAGTGGAATTAAGTGTATTTTATAAGGGTATAGATTTTACGACCCGTTAATTGCTATAAAAAGTTAATCTTCACAAAAATTTTGTAAAAAATTCAGCGTTGTATTCGCACCTACCACCAGGTTTAGCAGTAAAATTGGAACTATAATTTTTATGTTAAATATTTTCATTTAACTCTCTCAAAAACATAAACATAATTGAATGACGATTAGTACACTAGATCTCACTTAAATTAGAATTACTGATGACTATTTTAAATTAATACCTTTTGTTTTATAAATTCATGTTATATCTGAAAAAGATACTGAGTAAAGCTAGATATTCAAAATTAAAAAAAATGTATATCATCTGTGGGAAAAAACTTAAAGTGAATATAATTTTTTTTCCAATCGAGAGAAGAACTACAAAATTATATTTTTATTTTTATATTATTAAATAAAATTGCTTTCAATATACTTTTTTTAATATCACGGTATACTCATACTCATTCTAATCAAAATACACTACCCACTATAAATGTTAATATTTTAGTGTAAAAAATTTATATAAGTTACTGCTAGACTCTTGACAGTTACCCTACTTAAATAAAGAGTTTAACAAGAAAACAATCAAATCACTCGTCACTGCATAATACAAATGTCGAAGCCTACAATTTGATATTTTTTCTTGAACTAACGTATTAAAAAAAAAACGCAGACATCAGCAGAAATTATTATTAACAACATTTCGATAATAGATTCATTTCATAATGACTAAAAAATGGTGTTATGAACACGTAGAGAGGGAGTTATATATCTTCTAATAGCAATCATATTATGTCGATAATAATTTTTGTCTTACTAACAATTTCTATTTATTACAAAGATTTTCTTACACGCTTTTCTTAATTTGCCAAATTTTATGAAATAATTTTGTATCAAAATTACAATAAAACAACCGTATAAATTAGTACAGTACCTTTGTATTTTGTATATTTTAAACAAAAAATTTTAATAACGAAAGCAAATAAAACCAACTATGTATTAACATGCTTTCATTAGGTAGACTTATATGTAACAGTGTGATGGCATCTGTGAAACTAAATTTCATGCGTTTCTAATAGTTGCATCTTCATGAGACTTGTCAGATATGAGTAGTTCATAGCTATATAATAATTGCATAAAATGAAAAAAATATTAGTGCTAAAAAAGTCTAAAAAATAACGAAATTTTTAAATTAAATTTTCACCCACTTCCAGATGTCCTAATTATTTACACACATTTCAAAAATCTACGACAATACAATAAGTTCATGAAATTAAAAGAAAAACATATTTTACTCTCACCGAAAAAAAAGAATAAAAGAAATTTAAAAAAAAAATTAATTAAAAAACTAAAGAAAAACACGTTTTTACAAAGTACTGTAATAAACAGCGAACAATTGTTATTGCACTTATTTTAACTGTTTTCTTTGTGAGGACTTCATTGTAAGCCGTGTTTGTAATTGATTATAATATTTAAGTGTAGTAGCGTGGGGCGCGTTTTCTCAAAAATAAATGATTTTCCTTCTCATATTAATATTAAGTACCAAACACTTTAGGTACCAACACAAAGTGCCCACTCTTTTATACTAAAACGAGTTTCCACTATAAGGAAAGTCGGTATCGCATGAAATTTTATTGTACAGAATTAGTTGCACTAGTTATCAAAATAATATATGTGAAATATATATCGAACATAACCCGCGATTTTAGTCCATCGATAATGACCGTATCTATCTCAAAAATGGCTTGTTAATTATGGATGTCATCTTTAAAAATTCCAAAAGAAATTGAGAATGACATCAATACCCTGTGGAAATAGTTATCGGTCATAAATTAGACCCCACATGAAAAAAAACATGTCAAGAAGGGCAACAGCATGGAACTGATAGTACTTTTAAGGTGGGAAACTGCTTACTAAACACAAGTAACGCTAAAGTAGATATTCTACTAATATTATGTGCTTCTAACATATCGAATAATTATTCTATTTTTTGGTCTACTTGCGTTCGTTAATAGTTATTTCTCCATGTGAGACTCCTATTCTTTTTTGTTAATAAATATCATTAAGTATACTACAAGAAATGTTAAGGAATGCCTAAGGTCACACGCAGAAGCGTCTTCTGAAATAATAAATTATCAGTCATAAACAATTTGAAAATTTATTAAAGCATATATATAATCATTCTAAAAAAGCACTTGTTATTCACATATACACATATATAATCATTGTAAACAAGTTGTGTGGTTTTAGGAAACCACGATGAAAGTGAAACTTTTTTTCAGATTGTAGGCATTTAATTGAGAATTTTTCGAAAGCTCAAGTAGCTTATTTTAGGATTTTAAAAGTAATATTAACTTAAGACGTGAAAAAGGAAATGATAATAGTAGACAAGATATATAACTATGAATGTTTATTTTACTCTGCGTACTAAAGTACAGAATACATAAATAAATACAATGTTCGGTATGATATATATATATATATTAAAAACGTAGATCAATATTTATATAAATCATTGAATTATTTTAAATTTCGATTATTTGATCACTAACTTCATCTTCGCTTTGAGTCTCACAGTTTATAAATGTAAATAATATTTTGTGGTAACTAAAATAAGTAAACATTGACATGCATTCTATTTTTTCAATGTGTCTGGTAAAAACTGCATCGATCGTAGTACCATACCAACGCTGCACAGCTGATGAGAGCTATAGGTACCGCCATATTAGTTTCTTTAACCCCACTCCGCGGCCGACTGTAATGCGACATGCGATAGGTAAACGAAATATTCTGAGGCGATACAATAAAAGTTTCACTTTAAAAAAGCACTTGTTTTTCTTGCGGAATAAAGTGCAAATAATATAAAAATTCATATTTTTCTAAAGCACTAGTGAAAGCGCCAAATGATTTCTCATTTTTCTTGTAATATCATATTTATAGGGAGGAGCAACGGTAATCTACTCTTTTATTTTACCGATCCCTTTTTAAAACAAAATTGATAGTTGGGCGTGCTTATTCATAATTTTTCTGTCAAGCTATCCTTTGCTTTCAAGTTCATACTTATATTTAAATATTCTTTTTCAATAATGATAGTAAATTTCTGTGATATTAGGTAGACTGGAACTGATTTATTTTTCTGTATTGAATATATTGTACCAGTAATTTCTCTAATAATTCGAATATCACTTTCTTCCGACATTGGATCAAAGTAAAGATGGTTATAATTAATGTTCCAAAGTAACGTTCTTGTCGATGGTTCAAAATTAATATAATAACATACATTAGTTAGTCTAGTAATGAATCGAAAGGACTTAAAGAAGGATTTGAAATTAGGATTCAACCTGTTATAAAAAATTATTTGATTTTTTATTTTTCTTACTTATACTTAAAATTTTACACTTCAGTTTGAGTTTTTACATTTTGTCTTTTTTCGAATTAAAGTTATTTCACATTTTTGTGAACAGCTATAAATCCTGTAGCAAAAAATATTTCAAATTGATTTGTTTAAAATTTATGAGTTTTGGAACACTTTTCCCTTTGACATAATTCATTTTAATAACAAAAATAAAATTAAGATTCTATTAAATTTCGCTGAAAAAATGCTTAAGATAGAGATTAAAATACATAGTTAAGTTTCTAAAATTGCCATACTGTAAATAAAATAATGGTAAGTAATGGTAACCTTTCTTTGCAAATTCAGTCTTTTCTAAAGTTAAAATATTTATATAACTTTATAGTTTTTGAAAACTTTGCTTTATATTTATACATATGAAAGATGTAATAGGGAACATACGTATATTGTGAAAGGTAATATTTATATTCAGGGATAATTCAATAGAATTTTCAGAGTGGATATAAACTTCAAATTATTTCAATATTCAAGGTCGGTTATTATATTTAAAATATGCGTAATATTTTGGAACTGGTTGAAGAATTTAAAATTTTAAAATTTTACAAATATTATTTTAATAAAACCTGAATGTGTGTTCTGCATTTAAAATTTTACAAATATTATTTTAATAAAACCTGAATGTGTGAAAATCTCTATACAAATATTCCGTACACATTTAGTTACTTATATACATTTAAGTGTATACAGTATTTCTATTAAACTATTAACACATATTATTTTTGACAACTTAAATATATATTGCGTACCATATCTTTAAGGGAAAAAAGCATGGTACATAATTCAAAAATCATAAGATTAAAGATAATCGCTACAGTTTCCTAAAGTCTTCTAATCAGGTTTTACCAGCCCTGTTTATTACGACTTTTGGTTCATTATTTTTGGAGATAAGGAATAGAAAAATCCATTATCCATCCATCCAAATATCTCCTGAAATATACTATTTTAATAATGAAGAATATTTCGTAACCTACTAATAACCTACCCTTTCAAATAATAGCCCATAGGGTAAAAAAGTTTAAAAAAAACTTTGATTTATTTATTTACCCCTATTTTATTCTTAAATACACATTTTCAAAAAGTTAGCTATAGCAAAACATATTTATTACTACATATTATCAGTGATAGATGGTAATATATATGCCAAATTTTAAGTTTCTGACTAAAAGACACGTAATCTTCTGAAACGGCTGCATTTTTCAGCTTGAGGTACAAGATTCTAAAAATAAACATAGGCAAGATTCTTCTAAAAAAATATTAAAATATATTTGTTTTTAATTTACATGCCAAACTTTTCAAAATTAGTCTTCAAGTCATGCTCCTAATATATTCTGGAGATAATCTGATATTTAATGGAAAAGGAAAAGAACGCTAGTATCTAATAATTAATAACACAAATATGAAGTGTGTGACGACGACGACGAAAATGTATATGTATATCTTCATAAAAAAATGTTTCGTCTTTGCCCGAAAAATAAGATGAAACTGCGTCCTTCACTTCTTTAACGCTTGAAAACTTCTTTCCACGAAGTTCTTTTTTAAGGTTTGAGAACAAATAATAATCACTGAACAAATAATAATTAATGCAAATAACAACACTATAGCAGAGACAAATAACAATATCTGCTATATTGTTTCTCCTTATTTCTTCCTTAGCAATATAAACGATATAGTTAAAAAATGTACAAAATTCATTTTTTCAATTTCATTCAATTATCATTCATTTGTTTTCTACTTTTGTCAATGTTGTTCTAAAATGGATAATTATTTGTGTTTCCATTGTGATATATAGTTACTTATAAAATAATTCCTTCAGTACTAAGATCTCTTCAGTCTTACAGTAAATTCTCTTATTAGCCTAACATTCCAACTTATATTACATGTTCTATAACTAGTCCACAATACACACAAAATGCCGAATAAAATTACTTTTGTGAATTAACGAATGCAAATTCACTGATTGTGTATGTTTACAGCGATACATATTTTATTATATTATTTATGATCTGTCATCATATCTTTTTTATTAAAAGACTAACGATTAGTAATCATATTTTTATTAAATTTAAAATTATTCGCAGAAAACTTTATTCTAAATTCGAATTACCTTATAAATATAGAAATTATAAAATTAATCCTGTCTCAAAATGTAATGATGATAAATGACCAGTAGGTTGGAATAGTTTTTATTTTTTCCAAAAGCTGGTGGAAACAAATTTTCAGGTAAAGATTGGAATCCAACTTTTAAAGTGATTCCATGAAGGAATTACCACGAATAATGTGATTTTAATAAAGTTGTTAAAGGCAGACGGGTAATTTTAGAAAAATTAATATTACCAGCTTAGTAACCTGCTAACTTTCTTATTTAATTTCGTGGTTTTACCGTTTTTAATAATTTATATTATAAATAATACCATAATGTAAATGCCTAGAATAAATAGCTGCCTAGAATAAACCATTTACATTCAAATATATAACAGAGCAATAAAACATGTTCATTAAATATATAAATACGGCAAAAATTTTAATATAGTCAGAAGAATTTTTACGAGACATAAAATTTTTATTTTAAATGTTTTCCTTTTCAAATAAATTAGTTCGTAGCTCCTAAATTTGATACTATCTTATTTTTATTGCCTTACAGCAAGACACTCTGTTTACCACGTACACGTGATTGTCTAAAGTTAATAATTTACATGAGTATTTTGCGAGATATTGGAACTTTTAACATTATTAAGTGGCCACTTATGTATCCGTCTATTACGCTTGTTTTTCTGTCGCAACCGTTTTGCTCCGAAACATCTTAACGCAGAAATTTGAAATTTGGTATAGTAATAACAAATAACAATAGCTAACACTAAAAAATATTTGCGCTCGATTTTTCAATAGATATAAAATATATGCACATTGAATTTTCAATAACCTTTATGTTTTGGGTATTGTTTGAAACGTCTAAGGGTCTCATATAAAAAATATTTTCTGCATAATTTTAAGTAAATGATCATCAGGGGGATGATCTTTTACTTAAAATTCTGAAAAATAGTGTGTTTATAAACTGGTGCAAAGTTTGAAGGAGAACTAGAACGATCATCTCAGAACTTAATTTTTTTTTAAATAACCTCCATATTTTTACGTCAGTAAAAGGCGGAGTAGGCAATATATTTACTTTGTTGAAAATTAATATATGTAAATAATTTAAGGAAAATATTATACACACATAAATATTTTTAAATATCTATACTTGTAAACCTATGAAAAAAGTGGACTATGAAAGTCCACTCGTACCTGACAGGTTTTTTTCTGAATTTATCCATAAACTCCATTTGTTTCTCAAATTGAAAAAGTAAAATAGTAGAAACACCTAAAAGATTTCTGATTGGAATTTTATAATAACTTTCTATTGCTCTGTAAAATCATGCAATGGATAACCAAATCGTTATAAAGAGTTTTCACCTAAAAAGGAAATCTATTTACACGACTCCACTTAAATAAAACGTAAAAAAATCATGAATGAGTTTTTAATTTGAACTAAAAATTAAAATTTTAGTATCGTGAAATTTCTTAATTTTTCAATAGAATACATTTTTATATAAGCGTCTTTTAAGGTGAAACATGTTCAGAGTATATATATAACTACATTCCTCTAAAATGTCACCTTCAAAGATCGTGACTGAAAATTTTTAACATGCAATGCTAAATATACATTCCCGGACTTAATATCCCTCACGTATTGCATTTATATTTTTGTTAGCTTTGTGGACATAAGCATATCTATTTTTTCTTTTTTCTTTCGTTTAATCTTGATACGTTTTGGATAACGCTAATACATTGGTTCATTTCAGTTAAACATTATATGAATTTATTAAGAAAATAATTCCAGATCATTGTTGTTCCCATTAAAAAAGAATAATAACGTTAAAAGAATATTTATTAAAATTATTCTACTGCTCTTATTTTCTTGGAAATAAAACTAATATCAAAATTTATTCAAAATAACATTAAACGACTATGGTTTTTTAACACTCTATACATTTTTATTCGTTTTAACTTTACCAAAAAATATCCAACAGTTATAAACATAATAAATAATTAGCCATTGTAATAATTTTATACAAATATTTCGTGAAAATGGTATAAATTATATTTTAAACATAATATAGATCTCATTAGTACCATAACAATTTGTATGATGTGTGGGTAAAATGTATATCGCCGTACGTACGTGCGATCGTCGAATTTTTTTTCGCCGTTTCACCAAAACAATTTTCTTCAACGTTTTTAAAATATAATAGACAGCTGTTCCGACACATCTTGTGGAATATAAAATATAAGTGGAAATTATAGGCATAGAAGAAAATTTTCCTTGTGCCTGATGAGATTGTTATGAACATTGTGCAAGTATATTTATTCTTTACAAGCACGTTTATTTTAATATTTCATTTCAAAAAGCGTTCAATTTTTTTTAAATCAAGTAACCTACTTTAAATTTTTTAACGGTTTAACCAGGCTTCAATCTGAAAAATATTTTTTTGGAAATAGTGTTATGCAACGTTAGTAGCTTTTATTAAAACTTTCGAAATATTTAAAATCTATTCTTCATAAAGTGCAGCACGTTTATTTTAAATTTATTTAATTCATTTAACTTGTTTCGTAAGCAAAATCTAACATTTAAATGTAATTGTTATAAATTTGGACCTATACTTTATCAGCTTACACAACTTCCTTCAATTGATCAGTTCCCACAGACTCCTTTCACCACAAACTAGCACTCACCGCACGTACCTCAGCCTGTACTGCTTAGATCGAATCGGATCCAGTGGCGATAAGTGGGTCTGATACTGGGAATTGGATCGACGTTGGGAGATAAATTGGTAACAAATGGAGCATGTTGTTTGTTAATTTTTTTTATTAAGCTGTTAACGTTTAATTAATATATGATTTAAAAAATATGTTACGTGATCCAAACTCAAATTCATAAATAAAATTTATAATTTTGGCCCGTTTATTGGCGGTGTGAAAGAAATTATTCCGTTGTAAAAATTTAATTGCAAATCAAATGCGACTTGCATTTGATTATACAGCTTTTTAATAAAAAAAATGTTTATTGTTTTGATCGTAAATAAGATACGAATAATAATACTGTCAACAAAAAGGCACTTCGGACTCTACATAACAATACGTGTCCGTGTACTAATTGTAAAAAATTGCATTAAAATCTGTGTATACCTATTTTGTGTTTAGAGAACCATTTAAAATTAAATTCTTGTAATTTCTATGTAAGTACCTGATATAAAATATGAACATCAAGAAGACACACAGAACACAAATATGTTGTAATTTGAGTATGACAATAAAGTGATATATTACTTTTAAATATGAAACAATTTATTTTAAAGAGTAAAATTAAATATATTTTAAAAAAATATGATATATGTTTTTAGACTTCTTTGAATATAAAATATATTTCTTCAGAGTTTTTGTCTTCTTGTCTGTCAGTTTCATCACGCAAAACCACTAGATCGATTCGAATAAAACTTTGACTGGGATAATCCTTGGAGTGCAAGTTAAAATTTAGTCTGCTTTTGTTTCTTTCGATAATTTTCTGAGAAAATGTTTTATCTGTCTCTTAAAAAACGTACTTATTTAAAGTTCAAGCTTAGATATGAAAAACTTTGATTCTACTCAAGAATGTTTCGAGATGCAAACGTTATTAAATCTATAAGTTATGTTTATATCGATTAAGTGTAATTTTGAGATAAAAATATTATTATTTGGTTAGAAATCGCCACAAAAATAAAAATTATACATTAGGGAAGCCCCGGATAAAAGATAGCATGTAAATAAAATAATAATATGATACCTTCAACTAACGTGGAATAACTATAATTTACTATGAGTTAATATGTTAATATCATATATAAAATATAAAAATGATCATTAATGATATATACAATAAAGTCCTTTTACGATTACGATTTGTATAATCTCAAACAAAATAATCAAACAAAAACGCATAGTTTTTGGTAGTAAACAAGTGTTGTTCTTCTTTATCCTGGCTATTGTCCCGTATCCTCCTTGTACATTTTTGCCACAAGAGTCTATTTTTTGTTACCGTTGAGCCTATGTTCATAGATATGATATATCCTTCAATATTGCTCTTATTAGTCCTAGCGGGTCGGCGTCGGTCTGTCTTCCGTTCTTACATGTTTATCACTGCTCTAGTCATATGGTCTTCATTGCACGTCATAACGTATCATTACCAAAAGCGATTTTGTCTTTCCTAGTTCCTAATTTTAGCAACTTTAAATGTTTCTCGAAGGTCTATATTCTGTGCTGGATATCTTTTCCAGTGCTGTATTTTAGAGCTACGATTGCACCGAGATACTTAAACGAATCTACTTTCTTCAGGGATGTTCCTCCGGTCATCATTAATAAATTTTTGTCGGTGCTTTTTACAGGCCGTCACACCTTATGTATTCAGTCCATCTCTATTCATCCTAAGCTAATGCATAGCAGAGGGGGGGGGGCTTGCTACGCATTAGCTTAGGTCTCTAAGATTTGTTAACTAAAACTATCTAAAGGGCAACAAATTAAACATTTACCTGTTCCCGACTTCTGTTTGATATTTCAGTAAGGAGAACTATATTATCAGTGCATGTTTTTGCAGTTATTCCGTGACATAGTTCATAACTAGGTTAAATGATAAGGGGTTTATTGTGATCCTACCTAAACCTCGAATTTATGAGTTTGACCTTATGGGATACTAACCCTTATGATTATTGTTTGTTAGAGATCATTAAATGAGAGTTTGTTATTTAATGATCTCTAACAAACAATTATGTAATATTTCAGGACTAATTATGATTTCAGAACTCACTTAATCATATCTCTTAGTACACAAGACCATGTAATGTTGCAGGACTTACTGTGATTTCAGAACTTACTAGACCATATATCCAGGTCTCTGGGTCGACAAATACAAGATATATTTTTCATCACAATCTTCACTAGTGCATCTGTTGTTTCCATTCAGCTGATGAGGCCGCATTGGTTAGAAGTGGCTCTGACAAATTCTTTTAGCCAGTTTACAATCTCGTCAAGGCCAGTTGCTGTCTTATTTTTCATTTTAGATAAGGCTCTCCTTACATCAAATGTTGCTATTTCTTCAAAAGGACCTTCCGTTGGGGAAATTACATTTAGTCATATATGCGGAAATTCCTCATTCAACATTTTCTAGTAATTTTCTTGCCACCTTTGTTTATATCTTCATTCCAGGATAGTAGTTTGCCGGGTATATTACTAATATACTTTTAAGTTTTATTTCTTTTGTCTAATTCTGATGTATTTTTATAAGTTTAATTATTTCATTTCCTGATTAGTTGATTACTTCTAAACCCTCATGGAAGGAAACTCTGCTTTTTACTCTTGCTGCTGCATATAAATTTATGCTTCTTCTTTAATATTCATTCTCATTGGCCCCCAATCCTGAAGCTTGCCATTTTTTTAAAGGCATCTCTTTTATTCTTCAGTATTACTTTACTTCATCATTGCAGCAAGTAGGATCTGTGTAGGGTTTCAACCTTTCCTCAGATAAGCCTAAACTTATCTAAAATGATTTCAGGTAGAAAGAATGGAGCTTATTGAACTGAGTATTAACGTCAAGCTTGTCAGAATTTGTCATTGAGTTTTTAAGAAACTTCTTCATCTCTGCTATAGAGGCCTTGCCATTTGCATACATTATACTATTTTAGGTGTAGTTGTGGTTTAGGATCGAGCTGAGACTCTGAGAACCAAGACGGGAATCTTAAGCATGTTACTAGTTGTCTATGTTGTATATTGAGAGCTTCCTCGGGTATCACCGTGCAATCTTTAAAGCACATGAGTATTTTTCTGTCACACACAAAGTATGTCCATTTGCAAGATCTGGACTGGCTGCCACTCTTAGATGTTATGAACTGCTCGCTTTGGTAAGCAAGTCCGGCGTTTACAAAAAATATTTTCTGGAATTTTAAGGTAAACTGGCCCAGGGTTTGTAAAATAATTTTTTAAAATTAAGTTATAAAATTAAATTTTTCATTATTTTGCAGTATATAAGCTTTTATGCATATAGTAGTTACTGATTCATTTATATCTCTACATATAATAACACAGTAATAAAACCATGGTTGTGTGAGCATTATGCAAAAACCACTAGACAAATTTTAATATAATATATCCAGGATGATTTTGCATAAAAATCTAAAAATAAAAGTGGTAGAATTTTCGTAAAACCTTAACCCATATACGAAGGATGGGACGCAAGATATTTGCAAAAAAAATTAGTTTCGTGAATTTTGTCATTCAATATCTTCTAGCGGACAGTGCATTTTAAACGTTTATGGCGCTACAAGATCTAAGCAAATTTTTTTTTATCATTTCAAAGTATAGTCCTTATTTCAAAGGACTATAATTACCTCATGTGTGCCCGTACGTTTAGTACGTACAAAAATCCCTAATATCTGATATGGATTATTCAAAGACATGGAAGTATTATCATACTTCCATGTTTTTGAATTATCGAAAGTTTCACAGCATTATACTCTATTTGATAAAAATTATTGAAGAGGAAGACAGACAGAGAAACTTAGAAGGTCATTACAATTCCAAGGTGAATGGAAGATTTAAAATTTATAACCTCCTAAGTACTTCTTTATTTATATTTTTACGATGACAATTTGTCTTCCTATATTCAAACACTTGTCTCATAAGTAATGTAGTATAAGTGTGTAAATACAATATTTCATTACTTGTAAACTTTTAAAAAAAATCTTTAAATAAAAATTTTCCTTTTATTTGGGTAGTATAAATATGGTATTTCTTAAAAGGTAATCGCTCGCTCGGGGAATCCACTGGTTTCTAGTGATTTTCAAAGCGGGAATTTTATAATTATTTTTAAACTATTAACTTTTGTTTACAAATATAAAGTTATGCAAATAAAGGACTACGTGCGTATCTCAGTAGATAGAATTATGTTCAAGTAAATAAAACGAACATCATCATTTTCGCAGCGAAGACGTATCTGAAGTTTAAGTGAGAATCTGAAAAGTCTCGGGAACCTTCGTGCGTGAACTCTCACTACCGAAGAAATTTTCATAGAAGTAAATTAACAGTATAAACTCATACATGTTTTGCGAAACTATATACACAATAGTCCACGTATTCTAAAATAATAAAAAATTCAATTTAAATATGTATTTTACAGAAATATTTTGAGGCACTGTGGAACTTTACTATAAATAATATATATCTAGTAAAAATTAATCAATCATCAAATTTTCGAGTACAAATTTCCAGTGCGTAATTCTGCATTCTAGAAATTTGAATTGACCTGTCATCACTTTGTACATTAACTTATAGAAAAATAATTATTTATGTATGTAATAATGATTATCGTTAAATCTTTAGTATTAATATTATCAAATAATTAACATTTCAATTCATATAGTTATTTATTTACAGCTACACGAAGTGTCCTTAATTTCTGCTAAGACCTATATATCACTTTGTATACCAATGAATAACATCGCATTCATCCATACATAAAAAAAAGGCACCAAAAGCAAAACTGCGCTTTCCAAAAAAATAATTTTATCACTAAACTGCAAAAAAGAATTTTATTGTGAAAAATAATTAGAAATACTGAAAAATTCATATTCGTCTATTTATAAAAATATGTATCATGTAACTGTACGCATAGTATAAGTGTATTATTGTTGCATCTTAATTTGTGCTGGTAAATGCGTTCGCTTTCCTCTATTCTCCTTGCGTATAAGAAACATTTTGCCTCATTGAACTGCGAAAATAATGGGTTGGTTAAAAAGTAATTAGAGTTTTTTTAAAATTATCAAGAAAAATGGAAATGTTCTAAAAGTAAAATCACGCTCTCACTGATTCAGTAGTAACTAAGATGCTGTACACGCATAAAATATGAACGAATTTAAGACTGATATGAGATACTAATCTGGTCACACTGGTGCCGAATCTAGGCGTAACTACATATACCAACGCGCAGCTTTTGAAGTAATATATGAAGCTGCTGCAAAACGATGCTTCCAGTAATCAATTAATTTATAATTAATTAATTGATAATTTATTAAGTACATAATTATTTAATTTTGAATTAGAAATATAATATGAAAATATAACATTAATTACCGCTCATTACTTATTAGCTAACCCAATAAATTTGTTTGGGTAATAAAAATAATTATTAGACTACCAGTCTTATTCTTTAATTTTTAGCAAAGTAAACCGTAAATAACTTCACACAGTAAGGTAAATATATAACATCTACCTTCTGTTGCATAAACATTTGGAACGATTGTTTAAAATATTCTGAATTATATTCTGAATTTTTTAAATAAACACCAAATTTTGCTGGTTCCTAAATGAATAAAAGAATAACACGAATAGAATAACATGAATATTCATAAATCATATTTTTCGGATATAATTAACCTCTGTGTAAACTTGAACCTACCTGGATACCTCTGTACTTGCATAATGTAATAATATAATTTTAAGACGATATTTCAACATTTTATGATCTTCAAAAGAATTCGAATTTGTAATGTGATTGAGCCTTATTTATAATAATATATAATTATAATGTGTCACAAATTTCTATTTCTAAAAATCTACGAGTGTGTATTTAACTTGTATCCTTCAGGCAAATCTTTGGATTTTAATTCAAATAATATGAACCTACACTATACACACGTTAGCGTACCTACCCTAAAATGATCACTGGCTATCGTAATGGTCACTGCCGTAAGGTATGATACGTAGTTAGATCTATTTATAAGTATGGAATTTTTCATTATATTTACAGTCTGCCGTTTTTTATGATTTTCATAATCATCTCAATATCGTTTCACAATATGACCGCGTCTTATCCGTAATACTTTATACGTCCCACATTTTTTTTATGAAACTATTAGGTTAGCCAATAAGTTTTTAGTCGCAATTTCGGGTCTTTTCGAGAAAGATTCTGGAAATTCCTAGAACGTTTTACTATGGGGTGTAAATAGGTCTATGATGTTAGTTATTAACAGTCAACGCCGAAGCCTTAAGCGAGTCACATAAAAATTAACGGATTTAAATCGATATCAAATACGAATATATTATTTTATTATTTTACGAAGTTTAGGAATGAGGACTACGATCTTAAACACGAACCCCGTACCAGATATCCTGTTGAATTGTACGTTCAAGGTTTAGGATGCCTAATTAAAAAGAAGCCCCGACTGACGACTCGTTAATTGGCAGATAAGCTACACTACAGTAATGGCACTAAAGAAACACATTTGCATGAATTAATAAAAGTTTCAAAATATGGTGTGTGGATACCTACGATTTGTCATCAAATCACCTTCAGTGTATAGTTGATACTTTCAACAGTTATTGACATTGAAACGAAACTTTGACTGCCTGAATCAATTAGGAACTGGCATGAAAAGTGAGTTGCATATATTAACCATACACGAAAATAACAATGGCTGGGTGTGGGAGAAGCAGGAGTTTCAGTATCCAAATCTGAAATAAGTGCCTAAAGTGGTGATGCTCAGCTGCTGGTGGAATTTCAATGACATTGTTCAGTGAGAGTTGCTTTTAGAGGGATTAACATTTAATGCAGATATTTATTTTGAACGACGGAACCGATCAGCTCATAAATTGAGTAGTCAACAAGATCGTGTTTATTTTCAGCATGATAATGCCACCACATGTTGTAAAACGTACTCGTGATAAATTAGACGAGCTAGACTAGGGTTCTACTCCCTCGTCCACTATATTTGCTGGACATTGCGTCCTCTGATTACCATTTGTTTGGGGCTCTAAGTAATCATTTATTTACTGCTCTAAGTAAAATTCCACGTCAAAGCAGATCTCCAAAACGACCTCGCACAGATTTTTTAATCAAAGTCATCGGAATTTTACGAGAAAGGCATATTATCACTGCCAACTAGATGACGAAAAGTAGTAGATAATAATAGTGCATACTAAAATTAAACTTAGTTGACATATATATATTTGATTAAAAATTATTGACAGCAACTCGGCGTTAAAAATTTATTAGTTAACCCAATATTATGCAAATTTATTGTATTAAGGAGTATGTAAATAATTTTTTCCCACTAGTCAAATATTTTGTTTTTACTTCAAATGATAATA
The DNA here is from genome assembly GCA_039881145.1 of Druceiella hillmani. Taxonomy (NCBI): domain Eukaryota; kingdom Metazoa; phylum Arthropoda; class Insecta; order Lepidoptera; family Hepialidae; genus Druceiella; species Druceiella hillmani. The sequence goes on along the minus strand of JAYKKI010000007.1, from coordinate 27,105,857 downwards.
AACTACACTATACGAAACTTTAGAGTACCTAACCTAAAATTCAGTTTCAGTTATTTCTAATAAAATCAGGTGTTGCATGAAAAGAGCCTTAGATTTCCTAAGAAGTAATCGGGTATGAGATTTTTTTATATTTTTCATTCTAGCCTTGATTATATGTCAATTGAATTTAAGTAGAGGCACAAATATCTCGTAGCTAGTCGTCAGATAATACCACGCGAAGTTAATTGACATAAACACATTTTGTTTTGTGATGTATTGATAAGTTTCATAAAAATAATACCTTGATGCTAAATAACGCTACATTATATATATATATATATATATATATATATATATATATATGCATCTACTACGCTTAATAATTTTCATGCAGTAATCCACAATTTGCATAAATTTGCAAATTATTAGTATAAGAAATCATTTGTTTACCTAAACGGGAACAGTCAACAATTCACAACCAAGTGCCAAAATGAAATATATTTTAAATCGTGTTTTCAACCCAGTATCTAGTTTTATTTCAATGCTGTACTCAGTAATTTATTATTTATGATCTGCGGTCTTGACCTAGCATATATATCGCATAAATTTATCAGTATTACTCTCTCAATATTAGATTGCCACTAAAAGAGGTCTTCCTAGAAATTCTGTTATCCCCATTCGCTTTTGTTAATGTCGTCATTACTATGGTCATTATATTTATTTGAATTAAACGTCAACGGGGAAATCCAGCCAAAAGCGCTTCTGGCTACCTCAACAAAAACATATTTTTATTGTAAGGGTCAACTAGTTAACAGACGTTTACGCGAAGCTTAAGGCTAACCAACATTATTCATTAACTCCGGCCTAATTTTCCTCGTTTTAAGACTTTTAATTCTCTACCTAACTGCTGCTTAATACTTGTGTTGAAATCTGTTAATAATCGTCAATTTGAGTCCTTAATTAGTTTTTCGACTGTTGAGAAAATGACCACTGGACTAGGTTCAGTCTGTGCCTGTATGAGGTTTCTCGTCAGTCGCAGGCTGAAAGCGGGACGCTATCCGATCGGACTATCATATAATACAAGTTATTTCGCTGTGATAGAACTTTGTATCGATGATAATGAGTTATTAAGCTTAATAAAGTAAATGAAAATCCAAATCGCTTTGAAATGCGAATTTAACAGACAGCTTACGAACTTAAAGTTTAATCACGGAAGTTGAATATCTAACAAAACCAAATTACTAATAGCGACAAACTTGTAATATTTAAAATATATTTAATAAAATAACATGTCATTTGGTTTACTTACCGACATGCCGCTTTGTTTATTTAAGGTTGACTTTGAAGGAAACTGGGATTTTTGTCTATCTAAAAGTTTATCAATCTATAAATCTTCCAAATGACGAAAAAATTAAATTAGCAATTAACCTTTTTATTTATATTTTTTCCCGTTATACATCTTATTGTATTTTATAAATTTGCCGAATTCAACTATGAAATTTACATTGGATACTAAAATTGTATATAGGTTAAATTTAAATTTTCGTCTAATTTTACATAAACAAACTACTCGAATCTTCACTGTTATTTTCATTTCAAGTCTTTTTTTCACATTCGCAGTTTTAATAACATAAAATGAATCGATTATCAACCGTCCAATAACATAGTTATTTTTCATCCCTCCCTCACTCCTGTGAAGATTGATTGGTTTAATAGAATTTTTTTGGAATTCTTAGTAAGACGTAAAATGTAAGGCGTAGATTATTTATAATATTTCTTGAACCTAAAATATTCATTGTGGGAGTGAAATTCATTCTTCCGTCAAAAATGATTTTCGTTTACGACGTTTTCGAAATTATAAATACACTTAAGCATGTTGTTATCATAAACAGAAAATAGATGGAAATCGCTCAATTATCAAAACCCAATAAGAGTTTCGCCGTTTAGCGTCATATTGCTTTGATGGGGATTCGCGGCACCCGGTGTACCTTGCATCAGCATTGAAATAGTTTATTTCGGGAACGCGATCAGGTACCAGAAAACATCACTGACAACAATTATTTCTTTTGGGCTTCGAAACCTATAGATGCTGGCTGAACATACCAATTTAAAACATTTATATATTAAAATCGTTTTCATGGTTATCTAAGCGTTTGTAATTTTTTCCATTTTCAATAGATATAGAACGGTGGTAAATAAAATTCTTCAGTATTAAAGAAGTTATTCAAAATTTCCTTTTCTAAAGCAAAAATATCATTCAAAATAAAATGAATATATAAAATAACATTTACTCCAAAAATAGTATTTAAGTTATCTTATCGATTTAAGAATTGTGGACTATTAATACTTATTGAACTTTTTTTGTTACATGTGTTTTGTATTATGTTAGTAATAATTACTAAAGTTTGCAAGATTTAAGGGGATAATATATAAAGATTTACTGTGAATGGAATATTTCTGCAAAACCATGGTTTTGTTCTGCCGATCTCTGATACGTTCTAAATTTATCACACTTGCCAAATATAGATATATTTCAACAGACAATCCTTTAATCCTCTATTTTCATATCTGATCTCGGGTTATGTAAAATGAAAATGAGCAAACGAAAATTCAATTTTTCAAACAAAATTATCCCAAATTCATTCATAATAACGCGAAGGGTTGATGTCACACATTTACCACCTACGTTGCTCATTATTAAAAAATATTTCCTTAACCTGTATCTTGGCTGTGTAAATATTATTAATTTATGATTAAAACTTTGAAAAGTATTTTTTCGTTGCAAGAGACTCGTTATTTAATAATTTTATTAACTTAAAGATTTAACAAATATACCAAATACAGAGTTGATTATTCCTTAACTATAAAAAATAAACATTTTACATTATTACAAAAATATCACTTGTACACTGAAATGTAGTTTTCTATTTTTTAATAATTATTTTATAAAAACAAGTTACCTTATATTAAAGTGTCTAAAATACTTGAATAATATATTTTAGTCAAAAAATTTTCAAATAATTTTGCTTTTTAATTTAATATGATATTACTTATGACATTTCAAAAGATTAAATTGAGTTTACAGCCATTTTACAGAAATGTTCAATTGTGAGACATTTACTATCCTATTTAAAAAGTTACTATTTGTATATTATATGTTAATTTTTTTCGGTAAAAATGAAAAGGGGATGAAAGATGTAAAATATCCAAGGAGTTAAAATTACGTTACGACATACCAGGATACTTTAATTAATGTTTCTGCCTTGTGTAGGTAGTATAATAACCATGTGTCCTTTGGAAGGTTTTTAAAAAAAAATTAAATTGAGAATGCACTTTGCTACTTTGTTATTTTGTCTGAGTTATGAAAGAAGTAGTGAATTGAAATGAATAGGAAGATTATAACAAAAAAATGTTATTGTTATTGTATATTTATAGCATTAAAATAAATACTAAAAGCCCAGAACAACCATGAGTAAAATATAGAATGGGGAAAGTTAGGTTGCAGACAGTTTTATAGCTTTACACAAAATAAAGAAATTACTTTAGAAGAAGCGGAAATATTAAATAAATTTTTTAAAAAGTCTAAATATTTTCTGGAATACAAGTGGAGTGTGGTTGATTCAAATTAAAGAGTTAAGTTTCAAATTTGTAATAAACGTACGGGTTTGATAAAGAAAATACACAAACGATGTATTAGGTTAGCTAGTAAGTTTTTATCCACAATTTCGGGACTTTTTTAGAAAGATTCTCGAAACTTGTAGAAGATTTTACCGTAGGTTATAAATAGAACAAAGTGCAGTCAGTTCACAACAGTCAGCGCCAATGCTTTTATTGAATTACATAAAATTGATTTAAATTAATATCAAATACGGATTCTATTACTTTACGAATTTCGTCTCGCTCACGATGCAAAGACTACCACAAATAATATATGTCATGCGATGGGCGAAGTCCACGGTATTTTACGCGACGGCAAAAATTTGGTTCAGAAAGTTTAGGAATGAGGACTACGATCTTTAGGACGAAGCCCGTGCCGGACGTCTTGTTGAATTGGACGTTCAACGATTACGACGCCTAATTGAAGGGATCCTCGACTAACGACTCTAATTGGCAGATTAGCTACATGGCACTGCAGTCATGGCACCATCGAAACACATTTGCAAGAATTGGGAAAAGTTTCAAAATACGGTGAGTGGATACTCCACTAGTCGTCATCATATCATTTTCAATGAAGAGTTGATACTTATCAACAGTTATTGACATTGAAACGTAACTTCGACTGGCTGAATCAGTTAGTAACTGGCGATGAGGAGTGGGTTACATACGTTAATCATATACGCTAATTTCAATGGCTGGGTGTCGAAGGAACAGGAGTTTGCGTATCCAAATTTGAAATAAGTGTCAAAAAAGTGATGCATAGCGGCTAGTGGAATGTCAAGGGCATTAGTCATTAGGCGTTGCAATTAATGCAAACATTCCCAGAATGATCTACAATTAATGAAAATATGTACTCTGTACAACTGGACCAATTAGCTAACATATTGAGTAGTCAAAAGCAGGAATTTTTTTTCTACGCGATAATGCTGGACCACATGTTGCAAAATATACTCATGACAAATTGAAGGAACTCGGCTGGGTTCTGCTCACTCGTCCACCATATTCACCGCACATTGCGCCCTCTGATTACTTTTTATTCAGAGCTCGTTATTTTTCGTTACCGATTTACATGAAAAAAAATTTGACTTTAGGGAAGACCTCCCAAACGACCTCGCACAGTTTTTTGAGTCAAAGTCACCGGAAATTTACAATGAAGGCATATTGTCACTGTCAACTACATGGCAACAAGTAGTAGATAATACTTAAACCAAATTTAGGGTAACATAAATTTTTATTAAAAATTTTTGTCAGCAACTCGGGGTTGAAAATTTATTAGCCAATTCAATATTTTAACTGATGAATATGAAATTATGAATATGAACATTTTGTTAATATTCTTACCCATTATCAAGTATTTAAATCCATTCAATGCTGAACTGAATCAGATCAGCATTGAATGGATTTTCATCCCATTGAATATTCACTTAGAAGTGTCTTATTCAATGAGATGAAACATTCGTAGTAAACGTGCGTTTTTGCTAAAGAAAAGAATAAATAATGTAATTTATATCTGTATCGCCTAACTTTTACTAGGTATGTCAGGGAATCAAAATATTAAATGCGACGTTGAAACAGGAAAATAAAGAAATTTCTAGGGAGAGATCATTTATCTATCCTATATATCTGCAAATATTTAGAAAATCACAATGATGTGATACTAACAAAATGGATTTCAAAATTTCCATCTCCAAACTATCAAGCAAATAAAATAGTTATTTAATTTAAAAACCTCACGATATAAACAATGCACGTAAATATCAAAAATATAATTTTAAAAAATGCACGCAAATAAGTAATAATACCAAGTTAGTAACATAGAATATTAAGAAGGTTTTGTTTTAGAAATAAAATCTATACACTTTTTAACAAAATATCCGCACCGTTATAAGTTTCAAATATATTTCTGGTGTAACGATTGAAAAGAAACAATGAAGAATAAATAAAATATCAATAATAACGTCACTAAGGTTATAAGCATGAGCACATGACATACACATACATTCACGCACACACACACGCACACACGCACACACACACACACATTTAAATGTATATATGTATGCGTGTGCTTGCATGTATGTATTTATATATACCACTCTCACATTATCCATGCCCGTCAGCGTCCAAATGAATAAAACAGCAATATGATACCCAATGGCACTCACACTAAAATCCACTCCAATTTTTGCGTTTAAAGCAGAAGGGTCCTTTTGTGGCCACCCCAACCCTTTGTTATCTACCATTCTTATATCTCCGTAAGAGCCTTCGGTTGATTAATAAGAACGCTGAAGGAACAGTGATATTGTTAGAAGCTGTTATCTAAATTTCGCAACAGTCTGAGTAAGGTTGGTGCACTATTATCCTATACATTTTATACGAGAGAATTTGATTGTATTTTGGTACTTACCAGTAATTTGTATTTAATAATATGATCTAAATATGAAAACTAACTACGGTATATTAAAGATAGCTTTGGAAAAACTTTTAATAAAATTATATAATTACTGAATTTTTAATTAAAAAGTATACTTTTTGCAGAAGAAAGTAAATTATATTGTTCACATATGTTACAACATAAAAGTTGCATGTAAATGACTCTTGTTTGTTATATTTTAAAAGAAAAGATAATTTTAAAGATTTAAACAATTAGAATCATATGATATAAGCAATTTCCCCCGTCCATTCAACCTTCTACCTGTTACAAAATATTTAATTTGGAAGTGATTAGTAAAATAATGGTTACGTTTATACAACACAACCTATTGCATTTTATAATGGGTAAAATATATTGCTAAGTAACAGATCACATACATTTTTTTAAATTATTAACTTTAAATTTTTATATTATTTATAGTTGGGATATTTAATATTACGGTTATAAATATAAGAACCTTATGGGTCTTTGCAAATTAGCGTGTAGTAAAAACACGCCAGTTTTTTTTTTACCAAGAGTTAGAAAAAACTCATAGAGAAGACACAAATAGTTTTTTATTAAGGTCTATTACGAAAGTATTTGTAAAAAAATGTTCTAAGTACAAGTTGATGCTTCCTGAAAAGTTTAGTTATGCTTATAAATTTTAACAATATTAAGACACAAGTCGTCTAACAAAACACGGCATATTTAAATTGTTCGTGTACGGTAAATTTAAATTAATGGGATCAAAAATACCAAATCAAACTTCAGATGTTTACAACCTTTATAATTTTAAACCCTTTGAATATATTGAAATTCCCTGAAAATATTTTTGTGTGGTATGAATAGCCGTCCAATTCTTTAAATTTTATAAGGCAACCACAATTCGACAAAAGTTGCGCCTACGGCGTCTAGCTATAGCCCAACCATAAACTGGTCAAGCGACATTATAACCCCAACGAAAGAAACGTTAAATAAATCAGTCAGTCAACCACGCATCAGCAATTTACCTTAACCGCCCGTCGTCCGTGTCCTACATTTCTAAAACTAAGCAAAATCCCTTTTTTCTCCGTCTTTCCTCAACATCATCCCGTCTTGAGACGTCATCAATCTTGGGGATTGAAAGGCAAATGGTTTAATCGCAGACATGGGATTATCACGTTTCCATCTTGATTAAAAATGATAAATTATTGTTCACCGAGGCAATTTGTTTTAAATTTTCGTGCGTACATTTGCGAGAGCATGGTAAGTTGGTCACCCAGCTTCTAATGTCCGATCGGCAGCGGAAATTATTTGCCAAATCCGTTATTTTCTGATTAGATTATTTTATAATTAACAAATATATTTCGATCCATACATTCGTATCGAGCCATTTGGTGCAAAAAAAATAAAGCTATTTATATAATACGAGCGATCCCACAACGATTCCCGCGAATTATTTCTATTCTAATATAGGTAATCTCAAAGGATAACGAACCAATGTCGGTGAAATATTTTATTAATGTGTTCATTGGGAAGCAAGAGACGGAGTATGATGACCTTAGAAACTTCACAAATCAATATTTAATTTTTAACGGCCCCTCTCCTCAATTCATTCGAGTACGTATTATATGTGGGATTCTACTTATTAAAGTCTAAAAAAAACAATTCAGTCGAAAAAATATTTTTGACTTATCAAATTCGGAAAGATTATTCTCACTACTAGGTAAAGTTAATTATTGAATATATTTGGCGTTAATTTTGTAGAAATTCATGGTTCACAATTAAATGAAACTACGTGATATAGCATTATTTCTACTTTCTTTAATTTCTTTACTCCGACCTAGATTTCGTTGTATTACATGTTCAGGTGGACTATTAGCAAAAATTCTTTGCTTATAGCCAACCTGAAGATGTTGTAATGCAACAAAACCTAGGTCGTGGTAAAGAAATTAAAGGAAGTAGAAATAATGCTCTATCACATAGTTTCATTTAATTGCGTAAAGTTAATTTATCAAAATGATGTACATCAGGAGACTTAGCTAAAGTTACTTTTCCAAATAAAGTGATCGTGGTCATGATCAACTACGGTCGCTTTTTTGGAAAAGTAACTTTTGCTAAGTGTGTTAAGGTGCATAATTTTTAGAAAGTAACTTTACATAGAAGTAAGGAAAATCTTTTGCGATTTGATAATTATTAATTTAAAAATAATTAACTGAGGCAGAGCTTAATTTGTGCCTGTAGCAAGAGATGAAAAATTTACTAGTAACATCTTCACCGAAACAGTTTCTAAGATTTTAACATTAATTACACTTGTGAAATTGATTATGTTTAATCCGGCAAAATGTTATTGTTTTTTTTTAAATTAGTCGCCTAGTTTATACAGCAATTAAAGTTTAAATTTTGTATGAAATCATAATTATGTATAACTTACCACCTTGTTAAAATACCGGGAAATGTCAGCAACATCGAAGGCACCTATTGTATATTATCAAGTGTCAAAATGATATGTTTTCTCTTTATCAAAAAAACTAGAAAACACGTGTGCATAGTAATTAAAATTAAAATGATTTTACTTTATTTTAGATTTTATTTACACTTTAATAAATTTTATGTTCATGATGTCTTCCCGTACTTAAGCACTATTTCGCAGCCGTCGATAATTATTAGCGTGAACTCTTACAATTAAGTCGCATTAAAATCAGTATAATTTACTCTACGTATATAATCTGCCGTCTCTTATGTTGGTGTTTTTTTTTAATAGCATACGGATATTGACTGTCTTTTTTAATTTTGTACACCGACGTATGATTTAAGTTTAGTAATCTACCACAACGTCTAGTCCTCGGCAGTAGATACCGTCTAAAATGATTTAGTACATTCTCTTCCATATTTATCAATATTGCTAGAGTAGTACCACTTGACTCCACCGAAATTATAGGCCTATTCTCACGTATTCTTATGATGGTATAGATAATTATTTGGCCTCTACTTGGTTGTCGCTAATTCGGATTGCTCTCACCGTACATTCAAAGGTCTTTGTCTGTATTATAATGGCATTCGTTATATACCTCTATCCGATTCGGTATATGCCGAACGCCAAAAAAGACAACCAATATTCATACTTTATTGAAAAAACACAAGCATTAGAGTGGGCATATTATATACGTAGAGTACATTATGTTGAAGGTAATGCGACTTATTGAATTGTCATTGGCTGCGAAATTGTGTTGAAATACGAGGAAGACCCTTTGAACATATAATTCAGATAAGTGTAAATACACATTAAAAAGAAATAATTTTTATTACTATTTACGTGTCTTTTTTCCAAACAGATAAATAACATTTCATTTTGACACTTGACAGTCTAAATTCCACACATTTACAATTCCACGCTACAAAACTGATATTTCTCGGTATTGTCAGTGTTAATTTATACATAATTATGATTACTTGTACATACAAAATTTAAGCTTAACTTACTACAAAGCTTAATTTGTAAACTAGGCGACTAGTTAAAAAAAACATTTTCTGGGTTATACGTGGTTGAAGTACAATTTTAAGACTTAATGAAAGAAACAAAAAGTTATATTACCACGGTTGACGAATTTTATCCTCCCACAAAAAAAAGCAAGAGATGTAATACTAGGTCACATTTGAGTAACGTTTTTTGGTTAATATTGGCTACCAAAGATTATGAGTAAAACAATAAATATATAAGCCATAATACACAATATTTAAAAAATTTTGAAAGTAGTTAGTCTCAATGAGATTTAAATTTGTTCACTTGTATTTCATGAACGCAGCTCTTAGATCGCAAAAGATTTTTCCCACTACTAGGTAAAGTTACTTTATTCGAAATGATTTACGTAAAGATACTTAGCTAAGGTTTTTCAAATAAAGTAATCGCAGTTTCGTGACTACGATTGCTTCATTTGGAAAAGTAACTTTAGCTAATTTTAAAAAATTAACTAGCATTAACGTGCATAATTTAAAAAAATTAACTTTACTGATTAGTTAAAATAATGTTTTCGACCTTGATAAGTCGAAAATATTTTTTTGACTGAATCGTTATTTGCGACTCTGATAAATCGAGTCCCATGAATATTGCGTACCGGGATGAATTAAGGGCCGACAAAAAATGAATATTGGATTGTAGTTTTGAAAGTCATCATATTCCATCTGTTGCTTCCCAATAAACACATTAATAATAGTTTCACCAATATTGGTCCACTACCGTTTAAGATTACCTGTATTAGATTAAAAATAATTCGCAGAAAGTCCCGTGCGATCGCTTGTATTACAAAAAGATTTTTTTATGCCAAAAGATCAAATGCAACAAAAAACTAATAAAGGTATTCGTTAATTATAAAATAAAGGTTTGGAAAATAATTTTTATAAACTTTATGTTTTACCTTTTAACTCCCACTGCAGATCGGACATTAGATGCCGAGTAAACCGACTCGCCATGCGCTCGCAAATGTACGCAGGCAATTTGAAATTTTTGCAGATTGCATCGGCGGACAATAATTTATCATTGTTTCATCAAGATGGGAACGTGATAATACCTTATCTGTGATTAAACCATACGCTATTGCCTTTCAGTCCGCAAGATTGATGACGCCCCAAAACGGGCTGACGTTGAGAAAGGATGGAGAAAAAAGGGATTTTGTTTAGTTTTAGAAACGTACGACACGTACGACGGGCGGTTAAAATAAATTACTAATGTGTGGTCGACTGACTGATTCGTTTAACGCTCGTTTAATAGGAGCTATGATGAATTAGAATGTATTCACAATTACCTAAATTTTCCATTCAACATTTTTTCCACTTACTTCAACACAATTTTGCAGCCAACGATACTTATTGACGTGAACTTTTCACATTAAGATGCATTAAATTTACTGTACTTATATAATCTGCTGTCCCTAATGATTATGTTTTTTAAATAGCGTACGCCAAACGTAAGACATGCAAAATGCATGTCTTTTTTTTTCAAAATTGCTTATACTGACGTGCGACTTAAGTTTAATAATCTAGCATAGTGTCTTGTACTCGAATGTGGCTCCCGTCTAAAATTATTTAGCACATATTCTTTCATATTTATCAAAATTGTTGGAGCAACACCTAATTAACCCTAATTTTACCGGAATGGTGGGCCTATTCTTATGTATGCTTATAATGACTTTGATAATTACTTGGCTTTTACTTGGTTGTCGTAAATTCGGATAGCTCTCAACGTACGTTCTAAGGGATTTGCCTGTATTATATTAAAGGCCAATTATTCATTATTATCTACCCAATCTGTAATACTAATACTTTACAAAACCAGTGATGCGTATTAAATACAAATTAACAATAATTTGGCAAAACTGACTATCTCTTCAGAAAGATTAAATTAGTTTGATTGGTTCTAGTTATTTGTGAGAGTTGTCATATTATATGATCAATAATCTATGAAATTTACGATGAAATCACAAATCATTATTAATAAGCAGCTAATAATAAATTATCTAAATGTATAAATAGTTAATCCGATAAGTTTACTTTAAAAATCGATGACAGTATTTTTTTATAATCTTAGATATTTGGGCAAATTATGAATGGATATTAAAGATTGTCAAATGGCAATAACTTTTATTTATGAATTATAAACAAGCTTGATATTGAATTGTTGTATCCTTCTCTTTTTAAATTTTTTTTGTAAAACTATGCAAATGAAAAGTATAGTCAGAAAATTCGATTTAACAATCCATTCACTAAGAAAGATAATTAAGTAATACTGTCACATTTTTCACTTTTGTCGAAATCAACAATATAAATTGATTCATTTTCTTTCCATTAACAAGGAACAATATGATATTTATAAAATTTCAGAAAAAAAGTGGTTTGATTTTTACCTATATTCCAAATTACACATGATGCAATATTACAGATTAAAACGACGCCTTTTTGTTAATTTACATACTGTATATTTAATTTATCTCAAAGGATTTATTCAGTAATTTCAAATACTCGAAGCGTCACAGAAATGATATTTGTTTTAACACAATTAAAAACAGAATAGTTTGTTTTAACACAATTAAAAACAGAATAGTTTGTTTTAACACAATTTTCTTAATTTTCTTAGTCAGTAGCCAGATAAAAACAAATTATTTTTCATATTAATTTTTGATACATTTAGCGGAAGAAACAAATTTTCGCCACTAGTTTTAGTATTTGATAAGTAAAAACCATGAAATATTTAATTCACTACTAAGAATATTTTTAACATTAATTGAAAAGAAATTTATTAATCGCGAAAATGTTACAATAATAATAAAACACACGAGCATAGAAATTCACCACAGTATTTTACTAATACTTCTATGCTTATTTGTCGCTAGCTGCAAATTGCAACGTGTCGTTGTTTTATGTAACAGAATGGCGTAAAGAAAAATACAAAATTTCCGTTTGTTTAATACACTAAATACAGATATAAAACAAACAGCTCTCATCCACCGAAATATGTTAGCTTTCATTTTAAATCCATTATTTCTTTTTTACTAACATTTATGTGTATTAAGATATAGACATACAGATTAACAGTTATGTGTATCTTAAACACATTGCAATGGCAACAAAAATATGAATATTATTTTTGAAAAATAAAAAGAACTTATGATTGATGTAATATCATTCAAAATTTGCACGGAAATTTAAGTCTTACGAAAGTTGTAGTAGGTTTTGGGGTTACTCCATGGTTTTTTGCATACAAAATTCAAAGAATAAAAATAGGCAAAATACTTTAAATTAAATTGATGGTACTAGCTTAAACGATACTTCTAGAACACTACTTTTTTGTTAATAGCATCAACAATAAAAATTTGGAAAGGTGTTCACATAAATAAAGACATTCACTTGGCCTCTACAGTCTCTTCTCCAATATAAATGTCTCTGAATGATGCAACTTTCAAACTCATTTTGAAACTTGTCTGCTAAGAAAATAACCCTCTTATTTTTCTTTTCTGGTAAATAATTAATTTAAACCAAAGTTGTATTTAGCGTGTAAAACACATGTGGTGTGACATTGGTCAATAAAACTGTAAGACTCAGAAAAATCGTTATAATTAATACTGAAGAATAATTTGCTCTTGTTTTGACATTATTGAATATTTTATATTGGGTAACAGAGTGAATGAACCGGGAAATGTAAGATTATTTATAAAATCAGAATTTCTTGTAAAATATATGTTATACAAGAATAATTAACTTTCATTCTCTATGTCCTAACATATATGAATCATATAATTTACTTTCTTCACCAAAAAGTGTACATCCTAATGGAAAATTCAAGAATTGCATACCATTATAAAAATTCTTTTGATTAAATAATTTAATATCTGCTGCTCTACCACAATATCGATAATAATTAAAGATATAAAATCTTCACGGTTTCTTCCCCGTTCTTATTAATCAAGCGAAGGCTACGACGGATATATAAAGAGGGCAGATAACAAAGGTTTGGCTTGGCCACAAAAGGACCCTTCCGCTTTAAACACATAAATTGGAGTGGATTTTCCTGTGAGAATCATTGTGCATCATATTTATTGTTTTCTTTCATTGCAATGCCGACCGACATAGAGAATGTTAGAGTGGTATAAGTACATGTATATATATATATATATATATATATATATATATATATATATACATATATATATATATACATATATATATATATATATATATATATATATATATATATATACATATATATATATGTACATATATATATATATATATATATATATATATATATATATATTTGTATATATATACATTTATACACACACACACACACACACATATATATATATATATATGAGCGTGTTGGTGTATGTGTATCTTGCCTATACCCTGTGTGAGGTTATTGTTGACATTTTACTTTCCATTTGTGACATGAAATACATTTGAATAAAATAATGGAGCTGTTATTTGGTTAAAATGTAAAACAATATCTTTCTAATATTTTAGTGACGGTGGTATTATTTTGTAAATAATGTATTATTCGCATGTTTTTATTTTTACATTTTATGTCTATCTAAATTATCTAGGGCTATGTTACATATGTTATAGTTTATAGAGGGACAATTTGAATCCATCTAATCACTATCATATCATTGTAATTTACATAACTTTTGCAGATAAATAGGCGTGATCCGTTCCAGAAATGACTTTATTCTTTTGTTTCCATCTAATATTTAATACCCTTGACTATATGACATACCGGGTGAAAGTTAGGCTACATGTTAATTTTCGCTCTTCATTCACAAAGTAGGTAATTAAAGTGAAACGATGACTGTTTCTTTGTTTCATTGCCGTCCATTCACACTTCAACTTTCTTTCACTCTTTAACAGCTTAAAATTGTGTGTGTATATATATATATATATATATATATATAGATATATACACATTTATATATATATATATATATATATATATATATATATAGGTATGTATGTACACCTACAAATATCTACAGTATATACATTAGGTTCGTTGGCGAACAATATTGGACGATTAGTTTAAAAAAGATTTGCGCGGCCGTCAAAAGGTTAAAAATATTCAATAGATACATCTATACATATCCTTAAAAAGAACTTTTAAAATACCATAATTCGGCCATTTCTGTAATTTTCGTTTAGGTTTTTAATTATGGCTTGCAGTTGTTACAGAATTTTTTGTAAACAATTTTACTATTTTCGTTAATTCAAGGTTATCGTTTTTTTAATCTTGTGTTAGTAGGATCTCCTTTAAGTTATCCTTTCCGTTGAGCTTTCCATTTTACTGCCTATTTCTCTAACATAAGTCTGCCTACTTTTCTATGTGACAAAAATATTAAATGTTTCCAACTATAAATCTTTTCTATACAGATTTAGGCCGACAAACATGTTAATATTTTCTGAATTACCTATGCAGTTACCATTTAACGTGAAACATTCATTCTCACACTTTTTTCTTAACTTTCGTGATTTTTATATATTATTCACTACCAAATTTCCTACTCAATCGGTGTAGCACTTGGTGACCACAGTTCCAAGGACAATTGTATGTAGCGTTGTTTCATCCAGTAACTGTTCTCGAATACTTTAAAGTTTATGTGCGATTTGCATATAATTTTTTCGTCTTTTACAACTTTTTCCTGAAAACTTTTGAATACAGCATCTATCCTAAGTCCATATTAAGCTACAAAATCAATTAATTCCATCTTTACTTATTCCTCGGCATCCCAAACAAATTTCACTACACTTTGTAATAAGTTTGAAATCGAAAACTAGTTCCATAAACCAAAATAAATAGCAAGTTCTTCAAACCTCATGGGTTACCCACCGCTTATATCTTCGTGCATGTTTATAACGCTTTGATTATAGTAGATCTTCTTTCACTGCAACCTACATGGAAGTAGGTTTTTTTCAACGAAACTATATTTATTTTTTAGAGTGTAAGATTACATAAGAGTAATAAGAGCCATTTGTAGCCATTGTATTTGAGCGCCATAAGGGATACTGGTAAGTAAATAGAAATAATTCGTCACTGACAGGTTTCAAATATTTAATAATGTGAAAATTTATTTATAATTTGCAATAGTCAACATTTCATATTCATCAGTTCAATCCACGGTTACTAGATAATTCTGATCTTTTCAGGAAAAATGTAAGTTTACTAGACATTTGTGATCTTTTGATGTGAATACGTCTTCAAATTTGCTACCATACGGGGGCAATCCAAAAACCTAATGATAACAAAATCAGGGGATAGAGTTTGGCGTTGCAGTTTCAAATATATCCTCTATATCTAATCAAAAATTAAATGAAACCACTGGATAACTAAAGGATCAAGGAATTCATTACAATAAGTGAGAACAGTGATGCATCGCGCGTGCTGGAGGGGGAATCGTCGCCATTTTGAGGTTATTTTGGTGCGTATCGAGATTTGCAATTAGTATAACTTTTAATTCCGAAAAGCTACGATGTATGTTTAAGTTTTAATCGTCAGCTATCGTCAAAATCTATCGATTGTATATAAAACATTAGTTTAAAGTAATCATATAGTAATTCACTGTCACGAATATAATAAGGTGTTAGAATAAAAAAATATTATCAAAAATATATAATGTCGGCCTATACGCTATTGTAACATAATAATTATTTGTTTCCTTGCTTTTATCCTAAATACATAAATAAAAATATTTTATTTAAAAAATATAACCCGTTACATAGACGTATTCACGTACAACACACGGCAGTGTCCATGACACCGCCACACCCAATTTTTTTTGTTAAGATGACATTATGACTTTTAGAAATAAAACTGTACCCACTTTTGTACCCGTTAATTTTAATCAAATATGTTTCAGGTGTATTTCTACATTTTATAGAAAATGGTCCATAATGAAAGGGATTTCTTTTTACTTTGAAAATTTTTTCTCTTTCTTCTAAGAAAATTTCTTTATTTTGTGTGAAGCTATGTCATTTTTTTGTCAACCTAACTTTCTTAATTTTTTACTTTTTCATATATATTCTAGGTTTTTTATATTTATTTTAATGCTGTAAATTAGTAATGTTTTATTTATATTCTTCTTATTTATTACATTTCACTATTTCATTCACAATTTACACAAAAGAACAAAGTAACAAAGTACATTTTAAGTTATAATTTTGTTTACAGCCCTTTAAAATTACCCAGGTTCATTATACGTCCTATAGGCGAAAGTAGGCGAAAGGTACAAAGCATCCTTTTATATAGCAACGTAATTGTAAACACTCGTTTGCTGTAATATTCTTTGAAATTGGATGCTTTATAATATCTTGTTGAAGATTTTAAGTTAGTATTTATCATAAAGTAGAAAAATGTTGTAATTTCCATTTTTAAAATAGTTTTCCATAGAAAGTAATTGCACCACAAAATTTATAAACAATAAATATATAAAGGAAAAGTAATTTTGTAAACAGGGTAGTAAATGTCTCAAAATTGAGTATTTCTAAAATTACTCAAATCTGAATTTTAAGTGTCGAAACATTACAAGTAATATCGTATTACTTCAATAGATAGTAGATAGATAATTTTTAAAATCCTCTTGGTATTAAAATTATTCAAAAACAAGTCGCGGAGAATATTGGGACTAAAAAAGCTTAGAAATTTTAATTAAAATTTTATAATTATGTAGATAGGCATAATTGAGATTAAAAAATATTTTTCTCTAAACGGAAAATGCTCGAGAATATTTTAACAATTCACATTTATTGCAAGCTCACTCACGTTCTTCGGTCAATTTCTTGCAATATCATAAATAACTTTTGTTGGAAAATTATATTCTTGTTGGCTCATTTTCGATTAACGTAACTTGAGATCAGATATAAAAAAAAAGGATTCAATAATTGTTTGTTGGAATTTATCATATTTGCAACTGTGAGGAATTTAAAATGAACCAAAGGCCGGTACAATGGGACAATGGTTTTTGGAGAAATATTTCATTTCCAGTAAATATTTAAACTTATGATGCACTTTCAATCCCACGTACTTTAAGAATTATTATTAAAATATTACAGAATAGGCAAAAAAGTAAAACCACTAATAGTCTATAATTATCTTAAGCCTTTACGAAAACTTAAGTACTATTTTTGAACTTTTCATATACTGTTTAAGTTAAGATATACGCATTAACATTTTCGAAAAAAAATTTCAAGGATTTCATCAATACTGATTTTTTTTTAAATAACCTTCCATATCTATTGGAAGTCATAAAATCTGCAGACGAGTGTAGGATCACAGGAACAATTTAAACGTAGAAGTGTTTTTAAATAGATGTGTTAAGACCGCTTCTGTGGGTTTCTGAGAATAATAGAATACATTGTTATCAAAAATAATAAATTACGAAGCTTTTGCACTCTGTGACACTATAAATCGATCAAGTAAACTATTAGATTGCGAGAAAGTACAGTTTTTGTGAATGTCAGCCGTAAATATACCAGCTTGCTTCTAGCGAGAAAACTCATACAGATAACTTATTTTTTTCGACTAGTCATTAAACTCAACAGTCGCAAAACAATTAGTGGACCCAAATTAAGGATTGCCAGCATGTTTCAACACAAGCATTAAGCAGCAGTTAGGTAGGAAGTTAAAAGTACTAAAGCGAGGGAAATTAGGCCGGAGGTAATGAGTACTATTTGTTAGCCGTTAGTTTTGAGCGGACGTCGGCTAACTGTGTCGCGATTACGAGAAAAATATATTTCCGTTAAGATAGCTAAAGGCGCTTCTGGTATGGCTATCCGCATTAATGTTTATTTCAAACAAATTTAATGCCCATAGTAATGGCAACGTTAATTTTAACCCCAACGAATGAACGAACCTGAAATTACTGGGTCACCTCTTTTAGTGGCGGTCTAATAACCAATGGGTAACGCTTATTATTCGATTTCTACCACATATATCTCATATCGAGATCGCAAACCGTGGATAATACATTACTGAGCACACCGTTGAAATGAAATTTGATTCACAGTCGAAAAAATTGTTTATTAGATATTTCATCGTGCCATTTTATTGTGAATTGTTGATGATTCGCGCTTAATTAAACAAATTATTTTTAATATTAACAATTAACACAGTTGTGCACACCGTGCATTGCTGTAGAAAAATTAATATTCGTTGGTATTAAATTGTTATTTTTAAGAAAGCTATCAAACCAACGAAACGTTTTTCCTATTATCACTACATGGGTGAATATATAAATTTTAAATTTCTCCTCTGAGATTAATTCGAAATTGTTTAGTGCCTTTAAGCTTTTTAGGATTTGTTTTCCATTTCGGGTCACATTCCAAAGATCCCTAATCCATACACAGAGTCACATCAAAATGCATTTGTTTATAATTAGCAAGAAATTATACCTATTACATTATCACATTTTACTGTTTCGTCGATTATTCTAAATTAAATTATCTATATTAAAACTTTTCACGCTGTCAACTTCATGAGTCTTTGTTAAATAATCCTATGCCTAATGAGTTTTGACTGGCAAACACACTAACAAATACATTATTTAAGATATATTTTGTTTTACGGTTTCCGCAAAAAAAATTCAAAGAAAATTAGTTACGTCCTCTGTCCGTCTGATCTTTTATCACAATATCATTTCGCTCTGTGTTCAAAAACGATTGTGATAGAAATTTATAAGAAGATACTGATTCATATGAAATTACGTTGAATCACCTGAACCCATAGTAAAATATGAATAACTCACGGATGAGATCGAGTGCCATTATTAAAGATGACTTTTAAAAAGAAACTGAACATTCTTGTGGGAGACGTGAGTCTCCAAAATGTTGTGTTGTATATCACCTACCCACTCGGAAGACAATACTAGATGACAAGAAAGGCAAATAATTATAAACACAATAACACCGCCGGAATATCGCGATACGTAGAGATTCGTCAATACGTCATGTTATATGTACATGCACATAATCGATTCTTATATGATGAAATGATTTAATTCGTAGTTTAAAGTTCAAAACATATAACGGTCATACGTTTTCTGAACCGTTATATGTTTTGGCTTGCTCTTGTTATGCGCTCCTTATTAGAATAGAAGATAGAATAGTTTCTCCTAAAATCGTAATTCAATTTTCAGTCCACTTCAAATTTTGCGAGGGTCACCTATTTCTGGTATTTTCAAAATCAGAGCGTCCAGCATAAGCTCGACATGGAATTCAAAGTCAGGTTACGTAAGTCGGGTATAGCTATGAACTAAAATAATATTATGTGCATAAAGTGTTTTAATGAGTTCCTAAAAGTATAATAAATCCTCTCGGTGTGAGCTCTAGTCACACTTAACAAATTGTTTCACCTTTAAAAACTAATAACAAGTATATAAGTAAAATTTTAAAAATATGACTTGGAATAAATTGAATATGATGCGTTTACATGCTGTAAGAACTATTGAGTTCTAGTAAAAATTAAGAAATACTTTAAATTGGGTACCATAATAATGTATAAATGTATGTATTTGATAAAAGAGTTATTTAGAAGCAAACATATGCGCGCTAATTTTAGCCGAAATATTTCATGAAATATGGCGTCATATTATTAACCAGAAATAAAAATCATACCACAAAAGGAAAAAAGCAGAACCCATGTAACATCACTCATTTGTTTGTATGTTTGTTACATATGTATTTATGCGAACAGTTAAACGAAGAAACTGCAAAGCATGTGGATTAGCATATATCTCGATAACCATTAAAAAATATTTATATGTAAATTTTCGACGGCCAAATAAAATAACTCAATTATTTAACTTTTCAATAGGGTGTAAATTTAAACAGAAAATGTTGAGTATTCCAAAGCTATATATTTTGGAAATTTCATGCAAATTATTTCAAGAAATATTCCTGAAAATTTCCGCAACATTTCTGATGCATAAAATTGAAATTTAGAAACATGCATAAATTTCCCACAAAATTTTAGGAATTAACTATCAAAAATATTTGTATTCAAAATTTCTGAAGGTACAAAGAAAGTAATTTTTGTTTTTAAATTTTATTATCCACGCGGTATTAAGAAGAGAAAGCTTCGTCAAAATTTTATTCCTCATGGTTCCAGACATAATGTTTGAAATATGCCGCAACTCCATTCAAAAACTTTTTATATACTCAAAATTATGGAAACCTAGATCTATTAGCAGTTTACCTACAGTTTACGAGAAAGCTATAAAAACGTTTCCAAATGTAAATTTCTGACCAATTAACGATATTTTAATACATGTGAAGGGTGAAGGGTATTCGGGCAATATATTTACACGGTGAAAGTAATAATAATATTTGAAAATAATTTAATGAAAATACTACATACCCGTACTAATTTCTAGAGAAGTATTAAGTTTAAATATATATATATATATATATATATATATATATATATATATATATTCATCCCCATGTGTAAGACAAGAAAATAAAATTGCTAACGATATTAACCTAAAAAAAAATCATTGCGAATATTTCTATTAATGTACAGGTACGTTTTCTTCTTACATTTCTTCGTATTGACAGTCGCCTGCATCAGTACAAATGTCTGAGTACCGCAGGAATGATTACCTAGTAATTGTACTAAAGATGAAGGTTTATATCAAATCTATATTATTCACTTATGGGTTTCCAATAAACTTCATGAATATTTTTTGTAAGGTATTAGAATATTTTTTTAAGAGGCCATCCAAAAATAAATTTTATTCTTAATCAATCATATTCCAGTCATATTTTGGAAAGAAATTGATATTTCGGCGAAGCAAAATATATGAAAATTGATTTTTGCTAAATAGAGCAAGATTAAAAAACATATATTCGCTCTGAATTTTATACATGTATAATAATAAGGCATTTTACTGAACCGTATTATTTTCCAACTGATTACTTTCTGGTTATACAATATTTCCACTCTTTGGAATGTAGACAAATAATGCTGTCATAACAATTTACCCCAGTAATAAGTAAAAGTAATTCATGGCCCATCTTATTAAATAGACAGTAGCCCAATACGTCCGAAGAAGTTTTTCTTTTGTCCAAGAGAAACAATTTAGCGGATCGATTTAAACTTTTGGAAAAATATTTTAAAAGATTTTCTTTAGTTCATTCAATTTATATAACCTACCTTCGTCAAATTATTAAAAATTGGCAAATATTGTAAAAAATTTCTTCTTTCCATCCATCACGTTTCGGAATATATATATATATATATATATATATATATATATATATATACATATATATCCAGGTTCTTCAAGTTCGAGTTAAACTAAGCGTTGCCATTACAATGGGCATTAATCTTATTTGCAATACACTTTAAAGCCGCAAGCTACGCCAGTTGCGCATTGATTACCTTAACGAATATATTTTTGTCCTAAGCGCCAGCAAGGGGGCCGAATAGTAGCTACACTGGTTGTGTTACTGATTATTTCAATGGAAATATATTTTATCGTTATAATGACCGTGCACGTAACCAATACTCTCTCGATGTTTACTGCTAACAAATTGTAATCATTACCTGTGGCTCAATTTCCTTCGTTTTACAAAATTAAATATCTTTGTAAATGTTGATTTATAGCTGAACTGCAATATTATCGTGATCTTTAATTTTCAAGCTTTTAACAGCCGTTTTAAATCCAGCCCATGTGGTTTTAAAACTGCACCTTAAATAGGACTATACCTCACAGGTAAGCTGTCATCTGTCAATCTGGTACATATTTTACTATTCACAATCTTCTAATAGTTCATTGCGAATTGAGGAAAATTTAAAATTGCTCGCAAAATTCGAAGAAAACAAAATTACTGGTCACGTTACAGAAAACTGATAACATGGAAAATTTGCTTTCATACAAAAGCAATACTATAATTAACCTAGCTTTATACTTTAACCTTCAAATAGCCAATCGATTGATACAAATGTAGCAATGGTGAAGTAAAATCGTTATTTACTGTATAATAAAAATTTAAGTTTGTTAAATTGTTTGCATTTCACGCGAAATAATTTATTGCTCGACCTAAAATAAATATCTCTGAAACTAGATGTGAAATGTTAAGTTAGGAAATGTAAAGATAATAAATCACGACCATGAATTATTTGAAAAATATTATCTCAAATTATAAATCCTTTAATGCGTATATTTAAAAAAAAAAATTAACAACGAACACGACATTCACAGTCATACCTTAAAATAAAAAAAATATTTTACCACCTTTCACTTCAAAGGAATTATATGAAAAGAGAATAAATTATAATAATGTCCAATCTAATAAAAATACTATTGTAACGGAAGTAAGTCTCCGATGCTCTTTATGGGAACAATTTAAACAAATTTTGTAGATCTAAATAAGTTTGTTATAAGAAAGTATAAATCACAAAATAATTCGTAAGACTCAATTCTGTTAAAATAAAAATGATAGTTTTACATAGATCCTTGTTCCTTTTGTTTCTGTTAGAAATAAAGCTGTAAGATACATTTCCTGTACAAGTACACCTATTTTTTATCGTACTTAAATTTTAATCAGTTCTCTTCAAAAGTTTATAATTTAGAGACCGATTAAAAAGATGTAAACCTTGACCGTATACAAATGTATCACTACATATAACCAACCCGCGTGTCTGCAAAACGTAAAAAGTTTAATTCGGCATGCGGTAAAAATAGCGGTAATATTTCAGATTAAACAATCCTTTTAAGACGAACATTATTGGATAACGACTTGATATTTAATAATTTCTATGTTTATTAGCGAGACATTTATTATACTGTAAATTAAACCGCTTGGTTTAAAACATATTTTTGAGATGGAATTAAAAACTACTTTGTACCGTTTTGTTAATTATCTCTTTTGGTTAAAACATACACAAAGAAAGAATTTTAGAAATTGACCTTAAGAGAGGTTTGTAAATATTTAATAACATATCTATATCTCCGAATTTCATAAATTTAGGGACGTAAAAGAGGCCGGACAAAACGTTACATAAATAAAACAATTTTTTTAAAAAACGCTGGTATTTTTTAATTTATAAAAAACCAAACAATTCAGTAATTGACAATCAGAAAAGAAAAAAAAATAGAATTAAAATTTGTAATCATTATACGAAACAATAAAGCTGTCTTCATAACTGTGTATATATCATATTTTTAAAATAAAAAAGAAAAAATTAAATGGAATAAAAATAACTTTTTAGAAACGATTAAAATAAATAATCAATGCCTCTTGTTTTATTTAATTTGTAGCCATTTCCTAAATCATTTAAAAATAAATTGTTTACAGACATTGACAATAGTTCTATTATTGTCAAAATGAATGGCTTTTTCATTCTTATTGCATATTACGCAATTTTTATCGACGACCCTGTCTGTATTTTAATCTTTCTATTTTTATTTTTTAATTTGTAGCATATTTATTTTTTTATTTTCATAAAGAATTAATTATCGTAATACTAACCCCAATAACGCATAATTAATTTCAGTTTTGCGTAAAATGTACCCATAAACAGATTTTCTTACGGAAAACAAAATAATGACTTATCGTTTAATTTATAAAATACCAGTTTCGGGCTGTGAGTTCGTTTATACTCATTACAGTGGGGTTTTGTGTTAATTCGGGCTATATTTTATCTCCGTTCCTATTTTATTTAAAAAACGCCTGGCCTTCAGTAAATATTGTGAATGATGTAAGACAAGAGAGAAAAGTTTTTATGCTCTCCCTCGGGAACTAGGCTCTGACTGAGGAATTCTTGATATACGGTATGAGTTACTATGTACTAAAATCAAACTTACAAAATTTCTTTGCGGAATATATTACGTGATTTAGTAGGAAATTAATGGAATACAAAAAAGATGGATGTTATCCCACGGGAATTACATGGAATCTAACATAAATACATAACCTAGACTTTAGTATATTTATGTGCGAAATTTCGTTTAGATTGGTTCAGAAATTCCGGAGTTATAAAGTAACGAGCGTCCCCGTTCACACGTCTTTCCAAACTTTCCCATTTATAATATTAGTTAGGACTAACAGTCTTGTTAGTTTTGAAGAAAATTTTGGAGTTGTGTTTAAAGAAATCAAAATGTTATTTTTCTTATCTTACAATACAATATTATCTCAAAGTCAGAAAAAAATTCTGCAGAAACTGGAAATATTCGTAGTAAACTACCCGATACCAATTTCTGTCCATATTAGATTAGACATTCAGACCTACCAAAATTGGTTTAATTTCAAGTTGTGCATAGAAATTAAAGAAATATATGAAAACTGATTCTAGTTCTAAAAGTGGTACGTTTGTGCACAAACATAAAAAAGGATTTGAAAATATTCAAAATACTCGTATAATGGTAGCACAAATTATATTCTCAGTAATAAAATTATTTTCATAAAAAGAAAATAATGTGCTGATAACAGTTTTTATATAGAAACCATTTAATAATCAGCTTTTTTTATAGTACCGTACAAAGGATGTATCTCTCCGATGAGGGGCATAAATATGTAGGATTCTTGCAAATATTTGGAATCAAATGTTTTATTAGGGTTCTAAAACTATCGAAAATACTTTCAACAGAAGTCCAGAGGTACTTTACCATTGCATTCGTAAATCATTATTAAGAAACTCAAAAAAATTATATCAAATTTAAAGTAAAAGATTAATTTTTTATTTAGTTAATTCAGAGTTGAAATAAAAAATAAAAAATAATTTCATTTCGACTTAATTGCCATCATGGAATGATCTCCAACGCTGAAGATTAATTCGGTAAAAACTTTAAAATATATAACCATTCTGAATTTAGATCACAGCTGAAGCAGATTATGTGTCATCATGGGCACAACTTTCGTGTTCTGTCGTTTACTTATCATGTTTCTAATTTGACACCTAGATCTTTCATTGACGCCATAATTACGGATACGTACCTGGATCTATTCTAAAAGACTTGCGTACGTTCCTCATTCATAAGCATTGTAAATATTTAATGAATTTTCTTTACATCTTTACGCTGTCAAATTACGGATTTTTTTTTGTTTACTTTTCATTGCTTGGTCATGATCAGCTACAAAAAATTATTCTTTTGACAATAGACCTATTATATATATATATATATATATATATATATATATATATATATATATATATATATATGTACACACACACACATATATATTCCATTAAAGTACGGTGTGCTCTTGACTTAATTTTTCATAATGACTACCTTTACAAACAACTAACAAAAAATACGACAATTGATATCAAAAAGATTTTTTTTCATTAAAGCTAATTTTATTGTCAATAATTTTCTTCTTATTTTAAGCTTATTCAAAAATAAAGTTACACTGAGTTGTGAGCCACTTTCGACTCTTGACCAAAAGTTTTATGTTTAAAGGTTTTTTTTTATATTTTAGATCACTTTAGATTTTCTTGAATTAAAATTTTGCCTAAACAATTTTTTTTGTTTTAATTATTATGTTGTCATGATGTCTTGATACGTATGCAACATTTTAAATAATTCTAACGTCTGGAAGTAAGAGAATATTTAATGGAAAAATTCCGTTACATTCATATATACTTTGATACATACATACAAGTGAAGCAAATTAATCAGCAGTTTAAAACTACGATAAGAGTAACACTTTTCCTTGTTGGCATTAATATTATATTGGTATAAACAATTGATAAATAGATGTGTGATGATTTTAAATAGGCTTAAGTACAATATAAAAAGTAATTATTAAATTTTTAAGATAATATCATCTGATGTTTCGAATAATATAAAATTTAAACTGGGTATCCGCCATTAACCAGGTGATGATATTTGGTGCATTAAATACATGTCTATTTGAAATTATATAATATTCAAAAATCAAGTGCACAAATTACAAAATTCCAAGTATAGAAATGCTGTCTACAACGCGTTCGTTTTCGTTGCACATTTCTTTAAACATAATCCTTGAACTTAACTTTTAATTATATATTCTTTCGGAAAACAGATACCTTTTACTGTTACTGTTTATACAGCCTATATTACCGACTTTAATTAAGCCTATAAGCGATGCAAAAATTTACACGCGCCCCATTAGCATGTAGTCGACCGGGAACTTTGGGCCTTTGTACGGTACAAATTAGTAAATAAAACACTGTCAGCATTTCAACGATATCAATAATTGGAATACAGTAGTTTGGAGATTATTTTCAATTTAATTATATTCCCTGTCCATATCCTGATATTAATATACGCTGGAGGTATGCAAAGTAAAATGGAATTGGCAGATAATTATTTTTTCATACAAAAATGGATCGAATTGAAGAAATGAAATCCCGAAATAAAAATAAGTACGTAAACTTAGACGAGATATGAACTCTTTAAAAAAAGCATTTATTTTTATGTTCAACTTAAAACATCTATACAAATAATATACTGATTTACACTTGTTATTTTGTAAGGGGGCATCTACCCAGCTTCTTTTCCTTATAAATTTGTATCAAACGGTTCATTATTGTTAAGATTGTGACATCAATTTTGCTTCAGTTTGATATGCTAATTCTATCACAGCTTTTAGTTCTTTATAATCCATCTTGCTTGACTTATCTATAAGTTACGAAATTTAGTTTTCAAATGATTTTTCAATTTATAACCCCAAACAGGAGATGTGTCTGTAAGGCTTATGACCTAATTTCAAATTGAAAAAAATGGTATTTGCGTTTATCGAACATTTTTATGTAAATGACCAAATGCAGTATTTTAAGAAAATTTGTTTTTAATGTTTAAGTGACAAAAGTTTCAGTATTTTCCATTTTTAAAAAAATATGGTAATTATATTTTTTAATAAAATTAAAATAATTTAAAATTTTGTGACTTATAATTGCGATTTACATTACATTAACTTATACTGAAAGTACCTGCAGAACAAAACAAAGTAATCATTACCAGAATTCATAAAATTTTAATTGAATAGTTACCAGATTATATGTAAAAGAAAATATCAAACTACCTATAATTTAGTACTTTACTAATGAAATTTACTGAAAAGACTCCAAGGTATATATATATATATATATATATATATATATATATATATGTATATACATTATACAAAATACTTTTATACGCATAAAAACCTCATAAATATTTAAAAACAACTGAATATTTCAAACTGAAAACTTAACTAAATATTTCAAACTGAAATTTAGAATTATCGTGAGAGTTTAGTAGTAGAAAAATTTATGGAGGTACTGTTTCTCTCATAATATTTACTTTAGTAGTTTCAAAGACAGTGGAAAGTCATATTTTTAATAACTTACTAGAAATAAAATTTGGAAAAAAAATTGTTTTAGAATTCTTATGAATTATACTTCCAACGATATCCAACACGTTACATAAAATAAAAAAGTGGTTGCTTTCTACTCCTTTGAAAATATTTATGTAACTCAATTTTTAATATTAACGAACATTGTTCTATAGGCAAATTAATATATTTTATCTCTGTACTAAATTTCATGATTTCATGTTAAATGGTGTGGTTGAGGAACGCACTGACTGATGTCTTATAAGGGTTTAATTTTGTCTTTTTAAGGTAAGGAAACCGAAAAAGGTTTACCTGCTCTGAAAATGTATTAAAGAGGACAAAACATTTATTTTCAAGATGGTATAATTTATCTCAGCATTTGACCTCATAAGTTTTTATCATCGCGTAATTGTCACAATTTATCTTCCTAACAATGAAAACATATCTCTATCGTTTCCTGTTTACATTATACCAAAGTTCCCGATATAAGGAAAATCATCACATGTGACAATAAGTTATTATCAATCGGCAATTTATACAGTTTTATTACCGTTGAAATGATGATTCATATAACATTAAAATAACGCAAAGGTGTGATTTTAATGGCAGTTTTACACATTTGAAATTTTTATACTTTCTTCCACATATATAAGTATATCTTCAGAGATGGATTGAAAAATGCCCAAAAAATATGTTCATTCCCTTATTTGCAAAAGTGATAAATCTAAAATTATGAAAAAAATAAGATTTTAGAAACTTACCCAAATATTGCATAAAAACGGTAGGAATTATCATAGGTCTTATAATTTTACGAATATGCACCATACCTTAACGCCAGAGAAAGATATAGTAGGCAATATATTTACGTTATAAAAATTAGTGTTCCTAAATTTTTTAATACAAATACTGTGAAAATTGAAATGTTCTTTTGTGCCTATATATATATACGGAACAATCCTACCTTGCATTGAATGCGTCACTCAATTACCTCCGTGCGGAAGAATCTTATAAGCTGCTATGGGCTATTTGGGAATTTACTTAAATTGAGCTGATGTTTATTCAATTATAGAGTGAATAACAAAAAAAAGCTCGAAAAAAGCTCCCACAACCGATTTTTGTCTATGAAATCTAAGGTAATTGGTCATAGGAAACCGAATTCCTATTTAGAACCACTGTAACGATGGACTAAAAAAATCGATAAATTCTATGCCTATAAGTAGATACTGGTATCTATCCCACCTTACGGCAGAGGATGCGAAGATACAAACTCTTCATAAAATTTGTATTATCCCGCGAGCCGATGACCATTTTAGAGTCGGTACGCTAACGTCTCGTGCAGTGTATCTCTATGTTATTTAAAATAATAACCATATACCTATCTGGTGATACAATAAATATGCAAAATTGTTGTCTACAAACAAATTTGCAGTGCTTTCGAATTTTAAAGCATCACAAATGAAATTTAATCACGTTAAAAAAATTAAGAAGATTTTGGAGTTCATAAAATGTGTAAATAGATCATTTTAAAGTTGTAATATTGCATTATACAAATACAAGGTACCGACGCAGGTTTAGATTAACGCAGAAGTAATTTAAGATGCTCTAACCCTTAAGTAAGGCAAATCATTAAAACTATCTTTACAAATTCATATGCAAAAAAAGGTATTTATTATACAAATGTTTTACTGTGTCAGATACTTACGATTAATTTTACTAAAAACGAAATAATGTATCTGTACCAGTAATTATTTTTATTGCGCAAACAAGTTGTTTTTCTTAGTTCAGTGAGGCAAATTTTCTTTATATGCATGGATGCAGGAATGCGATGGGATTTGCAAGCATATATTAAGATGCAGCAAAAACACACGTGTTTGTACACTATGCAGGTTGGTAAAATATACAGTTATTTGCGACATATTTTCATAAATAAAAGGGTATAACATTGCCCGTAATTGTATTTATATTGAGAGCCCAAAAAAAAATCGTTTTTTTTTAGTTCACTTGAAAAAATATTTGAGAGAAGCGTACTGTCGCTTCTGGTGTTTTTTTTTTGCAAACGCATGGAAGAGTGCGATCGTATTTATTGGTATCCAGTAATTAAGAATCCTACGCCTGGGCGTAAATTAGGGAATTTCTGCAGAAAGCTGCTGAATAGTTATAAATAAGTAACCACATGATTTTAGATAGTAGTCAATTATATTTATAACGCTAATTGTAATCTTGTTTCGCTTTTTAAATCAAATAATATAAAACTACTATAATATAAAATATTGCAGTGCCTTAAGTAATTACAATAAAGTGGTCGTTGGCTTTCATGGTGTTGAAAACATCCATTTAAATTATATCTGCAATTTATTTGCATCAACATTGTTTTATCATGGGAGATAACACTGCTTACGCATTGGACAATAAAATTTCATATTCTACCGGTCCGACGGCAGTCAAAATTTACAATAACTGTCGGTACTTCTCACTGCTTAAAGTCACAAAGAAAAGAAAATGATGTTATCAAGAAGATACATCATCGTTATTTACTGCGTGAATTTCAACCGTTGCTGGTAATTATAAAGTAGCATAGATATTTAATTATTTAACGTCACTACGAGAAATTTATTTGTATTTCTTCAACGTCTTCTTTAACATATTATGTTTGTTTCACGGCTGAATACATTAAATCATGTGAAATAAAATGTATCAAACTTTGTGGAATTTAATTTATTTAAGAAGGGTATAGTTTTTACTGAGTTTATCATTAGGTATATATAATATAAAATGAGTAACTTCCTCAATTTTAATACCAAGTTCTTAGTTATCCCAAACTTTTAATATTAACAATTATAAAGTAATAATGGAATAATATTTAGTATCTTAATTTCACTTAAAAGAGAACTACAATTAATTATTTTAAATTAATATATTATATTGCATAAATTTCCATTATTATTACGTCTTTAAAAAGCAACACCTTTAATTATTTAATGCCAATAGTCATACTTAGTTGAAGAATAAATGAGGAGTTAAAAAGCGATAAGCAATTTTTTAAAATTTTACTTTGGATTTGAGACATTCTTTCATCACCAATATTATATTTATTTGTTCTCAAACATTCATAATAAAATACATATACCGTATCAGAACAGTAGTAGCACGAAACATTTGCTATATTACAAGTAGTTTGAACATTATTACTCGTAACATTATGCTGAAATACCGTAAAATCCGGCTCTGTTAGAAGCGGAACTTTTGCAAGGAAATATGAAAATGCAGTTGTACGAATATCCCATTTAAATTCGGCTGAATTCTTTGTATATTCCTGCGAGTAAGCCGACTAAAACAGCCTAATAACGCTCTGAGGTACACTACTATCTTGCGAAGATCTCCAGGATTATAACAGAAAATGTTACTGACTTTAATTAGGTTATAAATTATTCATGAACACATAACTAAGTAAGATATGCTAAGATGTAATTTCATAGTTCTTTTGCTATTCACTTAATGTAACCATTGACTTAATGTAACACTTCATGTATTCACTTAATGTAACACTTAATGTAGAAATTGATAAAAATACTGCTTAAGGTTTCTTAAGCAGTATTTTTATCAATTTCTATTAAAATAGTTTTCACTTAATTTAAATATATTGACTTATTTGAGTAATAGAAACCACAAAAATATTTACCTATTTGATAGTTTAACATTTAGTTGACGATTTTGTGACGTGCGGGATTTAATGTTGTGAGGATTTAATGTTTATTTGATGACATAGCTTTTTGTTTATTTATTAAACTGACCTTTTTCTCTTTCCTAATAATGATATATTGTTCTCCTAAACATTAGTATATTTAGGAAATAAAAATATACTAGTCTCAGTTAGTTATGTTTCTACGTATAATATAATATTATTTTACGTATAATATAATAATTAATTATGTATAATATAATATTAATTTACTTGACGTTCTTATTTACTTGACGCCCATAAGATTATTCGCTGTATATATTCCAATATCTTTAAATTAAAATATGTAAAAAATACAAATAGTATAAAATAAAATCTTATTTATTTTTGTACTTTTATGTATGAAATTGATACATATGGCTGACTTATTGCTAAAAGAGCAATCTCTAACAGCCAACCAGAACATCAGTCCAGCCCTGCTCTACGAGCGGCCGGGAATAGAACCCGGGTCCCCGCGATGCGCCTCGCAGTATAAAAAGTAGCATTATTAAAAAAAACAGAAATCATTTGTCCGAAGAAAACTTAATGAAAATTATAAAAAACATTTCGATAGACGGAGGAAATAAAAAAAAATATTTATGTATTATGGGATGATTTTTTTTCCAATATATTTCTTTTAATTTTGAGTACTGGTTCTATTCAAAATGCTTTACCTATAATAAACCTATTAATTTTGTAAAGTAAATAATATATTTAAACTACTGCTAGAAGCTTGGTGTCTCTACCTACTTACGCAGAGTACGAAAACAAGTAAAATCCAACAGCGACTCGTCACTTCATAACACAGATCCCATAACCGTATATAGTACACGTACTTTATTTGCCAAAACAACAATCTAAAATGAATATAATTGATACTTGGTTCGTTCTTTTGGAAATAACGTGCTTAAAATATATCAAAATCCTCTCCAAAACTAATTAATAACAACAGTTACGATAGTAGATTCGTCTTACAAAGACAGAAAAATAGCGATATAAATACGCAGAGAGAGAGTAATTTATCATCTAATTGTAATCGCACTACATCGATAATGATTTTAGTTTAATTAAAAATGAATTTTATTACAGAGATAATACTATTCTCAATTTTCCTATTTTTTGAAAATAAAATTTTATACCAAGGTTATTTATAAATAAACCAAATAAATTTAAAAGGACCTTGGGTTTAATATATTCTAAAACAAAAAGATTTTGGAAGGAAATAATTAATCAAGGAAATAAAATATTCTTATATTTCTAATAAATTTATATTTTATATTCACAATTATCAAAAAATATTCGACTTTAAAAAAATTTACAGTTTTACCTCTAATATAATTTCGGTTAAGACATCGTTCAAAAGCAATAGAAACAATAAAAAAATATGACTATCTCACGAGGGAAATATTTTTTCGAGTGTTAATAAAAAAAATCAAAATTTCATATAAGTAAAAGATTAAGTAAAATCTTACCTTTAATCTTATCTTAAATCGACTCGGTCGCATTTATGGAGAGAATAACTTTAAAATTAGATCAAGTTACATAATTTCTAATTCAACTTCCTCACATGGAATTAATTACCGTAGGGAATATTTAGTATCATCTAAAACATTATTTCCTAAATTAATATTGAAAATGGCTCTGTAAAATTATATTTTAATAATTGGTTCAAAAAGTTTTAGATCCCTATTTATATTAAACTTTGAACAAACATAATTTAATTCAAACATAACTTTAATACTTTATTAACTTGTATAATCTTCAATGCAATTTATTAAAAATTTAAATCATTTCAAATATATGTGAGAATGGAATCTTGCTCTATACGAGATATGAATAAAACTATTAGTAAATAATAACTATAAACTCAACTGATTTTACGTTCAACGATCAAACCGCTGCGTATATACTGTACTACATATGTTGCTAGCCGTTAAAAGGCAGAACTGTTAAAATATTACATTATAACGAAAGGTGATATTCATGTTATAATGCAGAATCAAAAATTGAGAAAAATGTGAAAATGTACCTGATATATAGTATATACTTAATATATATATATATATATATATATATATATATATATATTATAGTCTTTGATAATAATTCTAATTGTAATAAATATATTTCGACCAACAGATGCATTCAAACCTATATAAATTGATCGACGTAAGCTAATTAAATTCAAATTCACCTTAAAATTAATAAATAAAAAGGCATCAAGATTGACTTGCACATATAACCACGTTTTTAGCAAAGACACATCATTTGAACTTTCCATAAAAATTATAAAATATTTCGTTAGCGTCTAATAGTTGGTGATTGAAGGTAAATGGAGATGAATGTTACCAAACAAAATGTTAGCAAAAAGGGAGCTTTAAACAGACTAGGGACTTTTTTATCTGAGAGTCATATATGACTATATATATATGTATATATATATATATATATATATATATATATATATATATATATAATAAAACTACACTATTATTACAATATATTAAGATATTTTTGAGAAGATACTAAAAGATTTTCTTCATGGCATCGACTATTTTGTTATGCGGTGATAATATAAAAATAAATATACGACCATTTACAATGAATGTATTTATCTATTTTAAAAAAGACTATACTTAAAAAGTTATCAAGTTTGGAAGAAAAACCAAAGTTGATACCGTCAGTAGTTGCTGCTTCTTATTGAAGTTATCCGCAAAATTAAAATTTTCACAATTAAATGTAGTAATACGTTTTATCCATCGATAAAGGTTAAAGTACAAATAAATTATTAACTTAGCATTTACATTATTAGAATGCTTTTCTACTAATACTTTTTTTCCACATTAACGCTTGCTTGTCCTACTGAGATCTGTACTTATGTAAATATACACAAATTCCACTATTTAAACGCATAGCCAGGCATCCCGCATATGCAGCTACTAGCGAACCGTAAGTATTAGCGTCTTCCAGCCGCTTTCGGTAACCCCTATTTTCATTCATCAGTGGTTTATTCCTCTGTACGAGAGGGGGTCTTCTTGTCATATTTTTGATGGTTTGATTTTCTCAAAATAATGTTGGCCTGAGCTCTTAGCTCAGTTGATTGCACCAAAAGAACACTTTTTCTCCTTGTTCCTGTGTACGCTTTCAGAATGCTTTTTGTATTCTTTGATTTAAATTTGTAGCAATTTTTAAAGAAAAAAGCAATCCCGATCGTTAATGCATTTGTCTCCAATGTGACTCACTAAAATCGTCTATTAATTTTGTTACGCTCTTATTTTCATCATTTGGCGACAAAATAAAATAATATTACGTATTCAGCATTATTTTGGTGATGCAAATTAGTATAATATTTTATTAATGAGTTTATACTGCTCATCAAATGCCGACTGTTTAATTTCTGTGAAGTTTTTATAAAGTATTTGTTCGATTTGATGATAAAAACAGGTAACTTGAAAAGTAAGCATGATGTAAAATAATATTTTATATATTATTTATTTTTTGATATTTTATAAAATCATTCTTAACTTTCAATAAAGATGTAATAAAATTTAAAAAAATATAATGCATGTTGCGGTCGTACATAAATTGCATAGTCATCTCAATGGAATTATTATGAAAAAGGATGTTAAAAAAGTTTTTAGCGTTAAATAAAACTTAAAAAAAAAAATTAAGGACATTCGCTGCTAGGAATAATGAAGAATAAAAGGATATAAATTCTTAAAATCGAAGTTATTTGTCGCATTGAAATGATACCAAAAATATATTAAAACTCTCTACAGTATTTCATATATTTAAACAATAAATAATAATTTGTTTTTTCTCAATTTATTACTTATTATCTAAACAGACAATAAACCTGAAATATTATTGAAAATTAGGTCTACATAAAAAATTTCAAAAAATTAAGGGTCGCTTGTTCAAAAAAAAAGTTGCAAATAATATTCGTTTTTTGTAAAGTAAAACTTGTTATGTGATCAAATATTTTGACCATAACAAATGTAGAGAATTAAGTATAAATTGAATATCCAAACATCTTTCAAGATTGATCCATAATGGTTGGGTTAACTATGCAATTAATTTTAAACAGTCAAGAAATTCGAAAAAAGCACTATTCTTCCTGTGGAATAAATTGCAAATAATATTAAAGATCACGATTTTACGAAGCGTTACTAGAAGTGACAAATGTCTTCATTCTTGAACCCATTTTAATATTAGGGAGGAGTATCGCCAAATTACCCTTTTATCTTACCGATTGTTTTTTGAACAAA